>OY776276.1:21753478-23114728 GCA_963675445.1 Linnaemya vulpina
AAAAAAAACAAAAAATTATAAAAATCAATTCCTTGTCATTCAGCTGAGCAAAATTTGATTTCAAAGTGATGCTAAAAAATCATGATATTTTTACGGATGCTTTACATTTTGTTTTCGTATTTTTAAGAAATGATTATTCGATCATTTGGATGAATCATAAGTAAATCCTTTTCAATCGCTTTAATGATAAATCAGGTTTTACTCATTAAAAGTGATCTGAGAAGACTCTTTTAGGAGATTTTTTTTTTTAAATAATCGGTCAAATGCTGGCTGGGTTACTCTTGAACGGCTTGACCGCAAAGAGTTCTACCAAACTTCGATTTCCTGTCAGTTGGAACCGATTCGTTCGGATGGATTTTGGAAATCCCAAATAAAAAATATCTACTCTTAGCAGTGTAGCCATCTATTTCAGAAGTCAAGAGTCAAATTCGGCCAATTCTTTTCTGAAATATCGTGAAAAAGAAACAATTGAAGAATTTGATTCTTACCAAAAACCCGGAATATTATATTTGACCTATGGGCGTTCTCGACTCTTTTATGGCAGTCGAAAATTATATTAATGACAACTTATCTCACGTGAAAATCGGTACGTTTAAAGCCACATTCGTATCTGTCAAATATTTGACGAAGTAAACGTAACCCTGAAGCAGCTCTGGCTGCTACAAGATTGATGGTGATGGGTGAGTGGCTGACCAGAGAACACGTAACCAAACTCCAGAGTATAATACACGTCTTACCCAGGAACAATGTTCGCATAGTTCTGTGCGACAGAATTCTTATAAGATATGGACAAACAGACTGCTTCACCAGAATATCGGAAGGTATGGAATGAGAGAATTCAAATACAACGAACTCCATGACCGACCTGTACACGGACGGGTCGAAAATTGGCGACCGATCGGGTTTAGGTTTCTATGACATGGGTCGTAACTTTCGCAAATACTTCCGCCTACCGGATCAAAACACAGTAAGGTGTTTCCGGTTTTTTTCCCTTCCATTTTATCCCTTCCGGCTATTGCTGAAGGGATAAAATGGCCAAAGGAAATCGATAACAGACTACCGGTTCGTATATTCACGGATAGTAGGAGAGTTATCGAGGCCCTAAGGAATCATGTAGTTCAATCTCGGTGTGTACTACAATGCAAGGATGAGATTAACTCATACACGCGATGTGGGAGCATAGAGATAATATGGATTCCAGCACATCAAGGAATACCTGGAAATATTGAGGCAGATAGGCTAGCAAAGATGGGAGCATTAATGGCAAACATCACACTAGATAATCCGAAGCCATTTCAGGTTTTTGAAAACGAACTTAAACAATGGGCCATAGAACTCCACACAAGGGATTGGCAGCATTCTACCATAGGTAGGGTGACTAGAATTCTATGGGGGGACCCAGATGGTAATAGGACAAAGGAGATCCTAACATTGAGTAGGCCAGTACTACGGAGACTGGTTCATTTAATAACGGGACATACAGAGTTGAGGACTCACCTGGCACGAATGGGTATCGTTGACGATATAACATGTAGAGCCTGTCGGGAGGAGGACGAAACACTGGAGCACTACTTGTGCTACTGTCCAGCTTTGAGCCAGGCCAGAAGACAAGCATTTAATCAGGGGATTATACAGGAGATGGATTTTCTTAGGGGCTGTAATTGGAAAGACTTAATAAGATACATTGAAGAGACTAGGTTCTTAATGTAATCAAATTCTGAGGTTTTTTAACGGTACGAAGGAGGTCCCATAGAATGGTGACTCCTACTTTAGAGCGCACAACAGGCCTACTGCGGCCTAGGTGTAATCCTTGAGAGGATTCTGAGGTTTTAACAACAGGCCTACTGCGGCCTAGGTGTAATCCTTGAGAGGATTCTGAGGTTTTAACAACAGGCCTACTGCGGCCTAGGTGTAATCCTTGAGAGGATTGAGACGACTCGTGCCCCTCTTTTCAATCTAACCTAGCCTAACCTAAACGTAACCACTATTTTATGACAAAAGTTTCTACAATACTGAGTGTGATCAACCGATAAATGAAACGACAAAAGACAATATTGATTCTATATTGAAATTTTTACCAAATTTAAAATCATTAAAAAGATATTTTTTTAAATTGAAAACATTTAACTAGAAATTGTTTACTACGCTTGTCTCGTGAAATATTGATGGATCTGCATCTGAAGCTTAAGGCTTTTAAACTTTAGTTAGAACAATCAAAAATACTTTCAAGCTGAAATCTGGAGCTGGATTTTAAAAGAATTAAAACATTTTCGATTTCATTCAGTATTCAGTTGAAGAGAAGGAACACTTTGAGTCGATCCGGGTCCTGACAAACTTCTTTTTCACAACAAAACTCGCCAATTACTTTTGCATACGTTTCACACAAACACATTTACTCATACATATGCAAGTGTGTGTGTGTGTGTGTGTGCTTTTCTATATTATGTCAATTTAATTTTTATGTGGCGTCTCGCCTCATACATTTCAACTTTTATTTGTTTCTTATTGCGACGGCTTATTTCTGTATTTATTTCCACACACGAATTTTTAAAGAGTTTCACTAAAATCTCTGCACACCAGACACAGATTTTCTGGTTTTGTTCTTTAAAAACATCCTTCAATAGAAACCGCCTTCAAACTACAACCCACAAAAAGATCGAACCACCCGTATATTTGTTGCAATCAATACTCCACTCAACTCGACTGACTTCAACTCACTCCATGCCAATTCTGTTTTTAATTTAGGCAGTCGTCGTTTCTTGTTGTCACATTTACAAGAATTTGGCAAAAATAAAATGATGAAAAGAAAATGCAAATTTTTTTCTTTGTTTTGAAGAAACGACAACTTTATCGACAGCGACAATCGTAGGAATTTTATTAGGCGCTATTCCAATTTCTGTTTTTATATCGGTGGCTTTT
This sequence comes from Linnaemya vulpina, assembly GCA_963675445.1. NCBI lineage: Eukaryota > Metazoa > Arthropoda > Insecta > Diptera > Tachinidae > Linnaemya > Linnaemya vulpina. The sequence goes on from OY776276.1 coordinate 21,756,398, forward strand.
ATTTTCATCAAATTATTTGTTTGTGTGTCTGCTGCCTTTTAACAGGTTTTTGTCTGTTTGCGTGCAACAAAATAATAGAGATTTCGATGATTTTTCATCGATTTTGTTGGTATATTTTTCTGTGGGAATTCTTTCCATTCGATTTCATAATAGGTCAGTTCTTGAGCTCATGCCGTTTTATATAAAATTTAATTATGAAAAACGAGTAAAAATTCATATTCTTATCATATTTCCGTCTTTCACTGAACAATATTTTTGCTTTCCAATCGCAAGACTGTGCGCTGAATAGTTTAAAGAAACAAAAGAAATTACCTACACTTTATTCGGTAAATTCTATTTAATTTTATCAAATCCTAGTCTGAAAAAAATATAAAACGCGGTTGATCCTAAAGGTCAGCCTTGTAACTTCTCTCTATTTTTGACCGCAAAGCTATCGCAACGTGATATTCTCGGCTTTAGAGCTAAAAAGTCTTTTTTTTTCAAATTCTCCGATTACCACTGATTATCGGTGATTGATGTTGTTTTCGATTGCTATAAAAGAATCGATAACACGAATTGATCCGCGCTTTGTTTCTGTAACTGATGTGAGAAGTTCTCACACCAAAAAACTAAATAATTATGGTTGTCATGCTTTTTGTCCATAGAATAAAATATTTATTATTATAAAAGACCAACAAAATTTTAAATGCATTAGGAAATATATTCTGACTCATCCTGTGTTTCACAGAGTGACGACAATTTTTTCGATGCGAGAAGTTCCCACTTTAGTTACAGAAACGAGGCACTGGTTTTTTGTGCTTTTTTCGAAAAAAAGTTTTTTTTTAATTTTCAAATCAACCGATTCCCCTGTGATGAGCGGTGATTTCTATTCCTATAAAATAATCGAGAACACGATCAGATATATAATATCGGGCTTTTAAAATTAATCACTTATTTCGAATATTTTCGTTCGCGATATCGATAACGATTTTGACACGGGTTTTCTACGACAACAGCTGATTTTGTGGAATTACCGATCGCTTCAATCGGCGTTTAAAATTTCTTCCAATACATCCTTTTAAAAATTGTCTTCTCTTTGAGATTTCTTGAAATCTCCCGGGCCAAAGCGGCGCAAATGCATAGGAAATCTAACCTTGAGACAACGCTGTCGGCTTGGTTTTATTCGATGGAGCGGTTCATAAGTTATAAGTGGTTCACATAATTAAATACACACTCACGAACATACACACACACACACACATACGGACAGTCATGGTGACACCCTGTAAAAATTAATCAGGAATGTTTTCCAGGGACTCAAAACGTCGTGGGCGCAAATTACGGCGTTCCATATCGATTGAAATTTATATAAAATTTAAATACGAATTTTTATCGAATGCGGTTATTCGGGCCCTGATGGGAATCCGATTTTCGTGAAAAGGGGTAAAACCAATAACTTTCTGACTTTTATTATTTTAAATTTTCCTACCTAGAGGTTAAAAATCGTCCATTAAGTGGGAGTAAGTTAACAAGTTTCTCGTGGTTGGAACAATCTTTTCGCAAAAAGTTTCTAAAGTATTTCGCTGAGTGCAGCCTCTATTCGTTTAATAAATTTTTCAACCGCTCGTTCCTCCGCATACGACTTTTGGTGAGTTCTTGTATTTTGTTTATAATTTATCAAACAGGCTTTTGAAATTGTTTTATTTAAAGACTGACAAAATCCAACTAAAAGTGAATGCTTGATTGATGGGTCATCAAGCATGATAATTTGGAAGCAACAGCCAGATGTACACAAGCTTGACAGCACACATTTTGACCGTGTCCAGACCCTTTAATGGAGAAAAGGCTTGTATGCGCCTGATGCCCATAAGTTGCAAATGAATATGCAGAAACTAAAAAAAATGAAGACAAGTAATATATGAAACTTTCATAAAATATTTCTTAATAGTGTGCTGCAGTATTAAATTAATTAATATTAAGGAATAATATTTCGAAATACTTTCTTAGGCTTTTATCAGGAGTAAACGGGAATGAATATCTATAGAAAATAATATAAAACAAACGCCAATAAATGCGCTTGTGTTTAGAAGGCCTTTACACTAAAATGTTTAAACAGTTTCAGTAAGTTTTTCCAACAACCAGCCAGTCGTTCTTAATTTATTTAAACTATCAAAACTCACCCTCACAAATCAGAGTCGCAGGCGTTCGTAAAAATACGCTTGAAAAAAAAACTTATTGAAGAGTATTAAAATTCAAGGACGTCAAATCCATTCCATTTTGTATTCATTTAAAGCGAGACTGTATTAAGTATTGAATTGGTATTTCTGTTATGTGGTTTATATGCTATTAAACGCGTACATCTATACATGGAGATATAATACAACATCTACTACGCCTGTATTAGTCATGAGTATTATCTGTGTGTTAGTGAATCTCTTTGTTTTTCTCTTTCATTTCTTCTGTCATATCAATCGAAAATTCGTATCTTGATGTTCTACTTAACTTTTTATAGATTTTATAGTCTAAACATTCGTTATGGTTCTTACAAATTTGTATCTAATAAATTGATACAGCAACAATACGAACAACAAAAACAACAACAACAATAATTGCAAAAAAACAATAGCAGCAATAATGTTAATAATAAAAACAACAATAACATTAAGAAACTCCCTGGACACTACTTACGGGGTCAGATTTGTGGTTTATTCTCCTTCTTCTTCTCTACTTCTTTATACCATCGTTCATTCTTAAAACTTCTACTTGTTGTTGTTGTTGTTTGTATGTATATTTTCTTTTTGTTTAATTTGATACAAATTGGTTTAGTATTTTCGGTAAATGTTTATTCCAATTCATTCAAGTCTCTTTCGTCGAATTACATCTACTTGAATATTATTTCAATAATATTATTTGCCTCTTTGAGTCAGTCAGCCGGTCTTAGAAAGAGTATTGAAAACTTGAATTTTGTTTACAATTATTTCGATTATTATTGTTTTTTTGTTTTTGTTTTAGGGAAAGAATGATTTCGAAAATAATTTATGACTTGAGTTCTCAAAACTGATGTCGTTGTCGAAGAAATATTTGTGATTTGAACTTAAATACATTTTTTAATTTATATTGATTCAAAATTTGTTTATATTCTTAGTGCGCCAAACATGGTGCAGCAATATGAAGTGGCAGTACTTACAATTGTGTTTTATATACAATTTAAAGCGCAACTATTAACAATATATACACACGCATACAATGAGGATTTATTGTACAGAAAACCTTGAGAAAAATTAACTAAAATTTGGGGGATTCACACTGTAGTCATAGAGTCATAAGTCATAAAATAATAGCACTTAAAATATGACAAGTGTGAACAACCCGTCATAATTTGGTCTGCTAAATAAAGTTGTATATATAAACTCTAACAGGTGCTGCCTTGTTATGAGCTGAATAGTTCAGTAGCTGCCAGCTACGTAATTTAAACGAGAAAAATTTTTCAATTGTATATATTTAGTTTTTGCGTTTTAGTGCTCCTTTAATATATTTTATGCTATAAAAATGTGATTTAATATACAGACATATAGATATGAATAAATTTTTATCCGCTTTTTAGTCGTAAAACATATATAAGTAACGGCGGCAAACATATACTACCGCCGTCTCGCTTAAAGATTTCCAGAGTTCGACTTAGATCTCTAGAGCTATTTTATGACAACACAAGAGTGCTATTATTTTATGACTTTTTTATATGCAGCACAACAACAACTTTTTTAAACCAGTCTAAGATTTTATGACTCTATGACAATATGACTAAATAGCACGAAGTGTGAATCTCCCAATTATATCTGCCTATGCACTTCCACCTCATATTGTTACACCATCTGTGTGTTCATTTTTGACAGCAGTTAATATAAACAAAATAAAAAAAGAGGGCTCCAGCATATACCTGGACCCGTACAATTAAAAATAATAGAGCGTTTAATTGTTGTAAATGGTTACATATTGTCTAACTGCAAACCAAGAAATACAAAAGAAACTCCACGTGCTCTTTTATTCACTATACGCGCCATATATGTAAACAAATCGGCCATGGTGTTTCTTAATAGTTTAATATAAATAATATTTAGCATGTTCTGCCACATTAAAAGAAAATAGATGGCGCTTGCAGACTACCCAGTATATAATTGTACCATGCTGGGACCCTTTTACACTGAGCGAGTTTATTTGGCAAAATTTTTATTCAGATAAACAGGCAGATTAGTATTTTATTTTATATTCAACAAGTTGGAATGGGAAATTTAATTCTTAATAATTAATTTTTCTTTGAATCAAAAAGTGGGTTGAATGGCAGTCCATTTCAGTAAGAGGAGCTACCAAGCCTTTCCGGATTTCTGTCCAATGCAAATATGCTTTGTTTGTTTGTGATTATTGAAATTCAATTTCGCTAATCATTTGCCTATTAAAGGAATGTTGCATTCGAGCAACTATTTGCTTAAAAAAACGTAACCACTAAATATTAATGAGAAACATTTTCATTCAGTCAAGTGTTAAACAGTTTCCAATCCTATTGGATTCTATAGCACTGAATATCAGTTATTTATGAAACTGTTTTACTTAAGAAACACGTATCAAACCTGTTAGGCTTTCCTGGACGAATCTTTGACAAGTGCGACCGTAGCTCTTGCCATACAAAGAATTCTGATTAATCAATTTGACATTGAAGTCATTGGAGCCACCATTTCTCTATATAAAAATAATATTCGACTAAACAACGTCAGAAGTGCATGACAAGTCGTTCATGTTGTTCTCTAAAAATTTTCAAATCAAACTATTATCTATATCGCAATTTGTTAAAAACTATATAACTGTTAACTTATTTACTATTTGACTCATTGTTGTCATTGTATTACTAAATATGAAATTTATTTATTTGGTGTTTTGTGGTTGAAGTCTACTGAAGATTTGGTATAAAGCGCCAATGAAATGCATATAGACATTGCTTAACCACCCAACAAATAAATTTCATATTATAAAATATATAAATATAATCACATCATTTCGTAGTTACGTCCTTATGTTTTTTGCTAAGAAAAGTATTAGTTTTTATCACAGAAGGGTAACATTTTGTTAAGGCCTGTAGTTTATTAACGTCCATAATAGTAAATCGAATTGTATATATTTTAGCTGCAGCATTTTGCATTTTAGCTAACGATATATATATATATATATATATATATATATATACATATATTTATTTATAAATGAGTTATATATTTTCGATTAAGGAGCACTCCATTTTTAAGCATAAAATTATAACTTTTTTGCTTTAATTTATCGCTAAAGTTCTTGCACGAAATATGACTATAAATTTAATTTCATATCGGTTGATATTGGCAAAATTAAAATTTTAGAAACAACTGCTGTTTTAGTAAATGCAGAGCAATCAAAAATTACTATTATTTACTGAAGAATAAATAAACATCAAGAAATTGATCGAATCGATCAATTCCGATAATCGGAAAATAACTTTTATTTTCTGAGAAACAAATAAAACTCAAAAAACAATCAGTAAAGTTGAGTTTTTAAATAAGATTTAAAGAAATAAAAATGAAGGCTGGTGTACGGAGCACATCGCTTTCAGTTTGATTTTTTAGTTTAAATTTGAAAAATATGAAAACATTTACAAAACGCTTTTGGACGGTTTTGTAAATCTTTAAAATAAAAAGACATTAACGATCAATCCAACAAGTTTGTAAAACTACAAAATAACCAACAATGTCGTTTTATGGATTTACAAAAAAAAAAATATTATTTAGGAGTGATCGTGAGGAGTTTAGACTGCGATGTAGTTCAGCGGAAAAATCAATCAAAGATTGTTTGATTCAATTAAAATAGAACAAAAACACGAGATATTTAGAACAAGATAATACTACAGCTCAATTTGTTTCAATTATTCGGCAGAGTTCTCATACGAAACTTTCTCATAAAATTTGTATCGGGTGTTTTTTATAGAGTGATACAAGTTTAAATCATAATAAAACATGTAATATATTTTTGATATCAATGAAACGATTTTTTTTGGATAGAAAATCTTAAGACATTAATGCTTAAATATAATTTCGGCTATGTGGCCGTCATAGCTGGCGCGTTCAAGGCGCAATCTGGAACACCAATTTTCACAAACAGTAACATTCTGCCCATCATCGTTTTTGAAGGCATATGGGCCAATGACTCCGCCAGCCCATAAAGCCCATCAAACAGTATTTTTCTGCGGATGTAGTGGCGTTTCGACAAAAGCTTATGGATTCTCCCTACTCCAAATGCGACAATTATGTTTATTTACGCGCCCATTCAAACAAAAATGGGCTTCATCGGAAAAATGCCTACAACTTGCACACGCTGCTCTAGTGTAAGTCGATCAATAATGAAATGTCAAAGCAAACTAAACAAAAAGCACTTATCAGCTATTAAAAGGGTGGTCAAATAAAGCAGTGATGCCAATTGAAAGTTGCATCACTCTATAAAAAACACCCGATATTAAGAAATAATTTTGTGACATTATTATTATTGTGCATTTCTGGTGGCAAAGAAAAATGTGTATGAGTACTGATGATGGGAGTGTAGCTACAGCCGAAAATTGAGATGTTTTTCTCTGCTGTAAAAGTTCCAAAAACTGTTTTTGTTGTTGTTGTTTTTTTGTATGGATTTGATCCATTCCATATAATTTATGCCAATTGCAATATTTGGTATCAAATTCACCGATTTCGGCGCGGCATTATTGAAGTTTTTTTTAGTTTAAGGAATAGATCGGAAAAGTAGTTACCATTTTTTTTTTAGAAAAAACACTTGTGAAAAAATTTTTTCTTCGTCTTTTAAGAAATCCACTAGTTAAATTGGTTCTAATTCGCAGACAATTAGAATTTAGTAGAACTCTTCCGAACGTTACCAGTTTGGTTTGATTCGGTCAAGCTGTTCAAAAACAAGTAAAAGTGCTATATTCGGCTGTGCCGAATTTTATATACCCTCCACTGACGTACGTCTGCTTTCTAACTTATAAAATACTTTCAGTTAGCAAAAAATAAAAACAACTTCAGCTGCGTTTTTTGATTACTTAAAAAAAATATTCCAAATTTCCCACCCTTGAAACGAAATTTTAATTTTAAAAATTTTTTTTACCAATACAAGTCCTCATAATGTGTAAAGCGGTTTTATTTAAGAAAAAGTACAAATTTTTAACCATTTTGGTAACGTTCATGTTATACAAAATATTGCAGTATCCAACCCTGGAATCGAGATTTTTATTTAATTTTTAATACCAATTTTGTTTCGCCGAAATAAAAAATAATTTTAACTTGGAAAAAAACGATATTAATTGATTTTTGGTTATGTATTGTATTAAAAAATTTTAAATTTCGGAACTCTGGATGGGAACTTTAAATTTTTAAATGTATTTTTAATCGATGCAAGTCTTCATAATACCAAAAATGGTTTTATTTAAGAAAAACCTAAAATTTTTAAACATTTTAGTTACTGTATGGACCACAAAATACTGAATGTGCAAAAAGAAAAAAAAAAAACATCAATTTCCCACCCCTGGAGACGAAAACTAAATCTTTTTAAATAATGTTTTACCAATGCAAGTCTTCATGATGTATAAAGCGGTTTTATATAAGAAAAACTAAAATTTGTAAAAATTTTTGTAACAAAACATTGCAGTATCCAACCCTGGAAACGAAATTTTGATTTTTTTTCATTTTTAATACCAAATTTGTTTTGCTAGAATAAAAAACAATTTTAACCACGAAAAAACGACGTTTGTTGATTTTTAGTTATTTTAATGTAGAAAAAATATTAAAATTGCCTAACCCTGGATAATTTTTTAAATATTTTTTCCATCTATGCAAATCTTCTTGATGTATAAAACGGTTTTGTTTAAGAAAAACTTAAAATTTGTAAACATATGTACCACGAAATACCGAATGTGTAAAAAACAAAATTCAATTTCCGATCCCCGGAATTGAAAATTTAATTGTTTTTAAATTATTTGTTACCAATGATGTATAAAGCGGTTTTATTTAACAAAAACTACAAATTTGTTACTTTTTCGTTACTTTCATGTACTACAAAATATTACAGTACCGAACCCTGGAATCGAAATTTTGATTTTTTTTCATTTTTAATACCAATTTTGTTTTGCCGAAATAAAAAGTAATTTTCTCCAGGAAAAAAAGATATCAGTTTATTTTTGGCTAGTTTATTGTATAAAAAAAGTTTAAGTTTCCTAACCCTGGGTGGGAACTTTAAATTAAAAATTTTTTTTTCATCGATGCAAATCTTCATTTCAAAAAAACCGTTTTATTTAAGAAAAACTTGAAATTTTTAAACCTTTTTTGTTATTATATGTACCACAAAATACCGAATGTGACAAAAAAATAAAAAATTTAATATCCCATCCCTGGAAAAAAATTTTATTTTTAAAAGTCTTAAATGGACAATTGAGGAGTCCCAAAGCATGACATAGGTTCAATTTTCAAATACGCAAAAAAATAATCGGTTTTTGGTGTTAATTTTGCGTCGAGAAATAGGTGTAAGCTTCCCAGCTCTGGAACCGTCCTTCCGATTTTTCTGAATTCCAATACCATTTCAATAGATCAGTCCAAGAATGAAGTCTCTAGCTCTTCTGGGTGCTTGGGAAAACCTATTTCACGTACAGACAGACGGACAGACGGACATCGCTCAATCGTCATCGCTATTCATAAGGATCCAGAATATATATACTTTATGGGGTCGCATATTGATATCGAAGAAATTACACACGGAATGACAAACCTAAATATACCCTTTCACATTTTTGTGAAGGGTATAATTATAAGAGGGTCACAATATTAGCCACACAGACACATCCACATCCTCTCCGAAGCAGTCAGAGAATCTGCCTAGAAACGTCGAGATCTGATGAGAAGTCAGTTTTTGTTTCAAAATGAGGTAAAATCAATTACTTTTCGATTATTGAAAATTTATAATTCCTTTAGCGGGATGTTAAGAAATGATTTCGATATTTAAATAGTAAAACTGCTGATTCAATAGAACAAGACCTCTTTTAATTTAAATTTTTTGTGATGGAAACTTTATCATATATAATTAAAAAAATATTGAAAACATATTTAGCCTCTCCGATTACTTATGATACTTTGAAAAGTTGTTAAACTGATAAGCGACGTGTTTGAATCAAACACAGAATTATATGGAAATCTTTTCCTGATGCTCGACAAAATATTATTTGGAATACATTTTCTATCTATATAATCATTGTGATTTATTTGGTATTATTTTCTTCCTAAGTTAAAACGAAGCTAAAAATATATAAATAAGCAAAAGTGAACTTCTTGACCTACGCAACGATATATAGTTTGTCGGCATTAGCCGTTTAAAATCATAAATAAATTGTGACAAAATCAGTTATTTTAAATAACTTCTTCTAACATCTCAAACTCATCTCAAGGGCATGTTGATTTGTTGCCATTATTTGCTGATCAGACCCACTGTATGTTGCAATTAAATTCATTATTCAAATTATGTCAATATCAATTTGTGTGAAAGTTAGAAAAATAAATGCAAAACAGATGATAAAAATAATAATAAGCGAACATAAATAACGACATGTGCAGCAGTAAATCATGGAAAGAACAAAAACAGCCGCCACTGATTTCTTTGACACATACGGCAAAAAAGATAGCAACAACAAAGACAACATACGTTTTTTGTTGTTGTTGGCCATTTATTCCCTAAATAACTTTTACAAGATTTGCTCTTCTCTATTAAACTGACCCTCATTAGAAAAAAACTCACATTCTTTTAAAACACTGAAAAGCAAAAACTTCCGTTTGACGTTGTCTTTTCTTTCTTTTTTTGTTTTTTTCTTTTGTGTCGTATAAAAAGAGTCCATAAATATTTTTGCAATAAATTTTTTAATCTTGTCTTCTTAATCGCCAAATGGCGTTTTTTATTACGATCAAAAACATTTAGCAGCCCCCAACTCCTCCCGCCAGCCGTCCGTCGTACGCTACTCAAGGCAATCAGAATCAATTTTTATTGTCAATATCTGCTAGAGAATAGCAACTGGAAGATATATTATTTGTATTCGTATACGAGTTTGTGTGTGTGTCCAACCGGAAGATGAAATGGCCAGTTGCGTGTGTGTGAGTGTGTAATATTTTGGCCGGCATATGGAACAATTTAGTGGCCCACAAAAGTATGCAATAAAAAACTAACAAAAAAGAAACGGTGCATGTGTCATATACGAGTGTGAGTGTGAGTGTGTGCATGCGTGTGTTCATGTGTGAGCAGAACATGTTCTGTCTCTGTATTGTCTGAGAGCACAATTTGCTTTAACTATTTTATATTTCCGTTCCAATCCAACGCCACACGTTTATTGAGTTTCGTTAAATGTGTCCCCCCGTTCGTATCTATATTTTTTAATATCTCCCCAGAAAAAAGGGGGCGACTACAACAATTCAATAAAAAAATTTGTTACGGTCTAAAAAACTTTGCTTCATGCATTTCCTTTTTGACCAGACAATAAAATTTCCTTCATTCAAATATGAAAATTTATGTCCTTAAACACAAAATGCCAATTGTTGGAAATTTCATTGTCTTTTAGGGGAATTTGCTCGGCCCGATTTTTTATGTTGGGAATATAGTTTAACAAATAATTTATTATAAATTTATTTATTCCAAAAATTTTTTCTTTTTGCACCACAACAATAAAATAACAAAAGTCAGGAAGTGTAATTGCCTGGCGACCAGACATTATTGAGACTGCAGCCCCTATTCTCGTTGTGGTACTTTTCATATTGAAACAGGTAGAATTAGGGGCCTCGAGTTCTGCCGAAAGTTATGTACGTCCTCTAAAGGGTTAAAGAGGGGCTAAAATTGAAGTGACTATTTTGCACTTCAAAAATCTTCAAAACTGTTGTGCAGAACAGAACGCTTTTTAGCACTTTTTATTTCCCTAAACGCCATATCCCATATCATTTCGCACTTTTTAAAAATTCGGGAGGGTTTGTACTCGTTGTCGGTACTTTTTTGCTATTGATCACTGTACATACACTTAAAAGTAATTTTAAAAATGCTAAAATAAATATCGGTGAGTACAAGCTGAGGTAATAACGAGCTACCTGAAGGGGTAAATATCGGGAAACTCACACTTATTATTATTGGCTGATGTAGCGTATTCTTGAACACCGGGAAAAAGAGGTACTTGCAAAAATAATTTGCGTCGTACAAAAAAGGTACTATTCGAAATAAGTATTTTGTTTATTTAACAAATATAATACTCTTCTTGAAAATAAAACTTTTGGGAAAAGATGCTCCTTTTTTTCAATATGTTATTTTTATGAAAAAAAACATTCCGGTACTTCTTAAAGTCTCTCTATTAAAAGTACCGTCTTCAAAATATGATTTATAAAAAGATACTCTTGTAAGAAAATACTTTTAATAAAATTAATTTTTTATTATTATAAATATCGTTTTTGGAAAAAGTATATTTCTTCAAAGAAACTTTATTGAAAAGTATACCTTTCCTAAGGTATACTCTTTAAAAAGGAACTCCAAAAAGGCACTCAAGTGAAAACTGGTTTTTGAGAAAATTATTTTTGATAAAAGTAATATTTCGAAAAATTACTTTTTGGAAGAACCTATTTAGGGAGTAAGTTTTGTAAAAAGTATCTTGAAAAAAAGTTTTTTTTACTAAAGAAAAAAAAAGTACCCAGTACTAAGAGTACTTTTTGGAGCAAGTACTTTTTGAGAAAAGTAATATTTGGAAAACTTTATTTGTGGAAAAATCAAGTTTTATAAAAACGTTTTTTTTTCTTGTAGGAATATATATTTGGAAAAAGTACCCAGCACCAAAAGTACTTTTTAGAGCAAGTACTTTTTGAGAAAAGTAATATTTGCAGAAAGTTGTTTCTGGAAAAGGCAAGTTTTATAAAAAAGTTTGTAAGAATATATATTTGAAAAAAGTACCCGGTGCCAAAAGTACTTTTTGGAATAAGTACATTTTGACATAAACTGTTTTCAGAAACAGTAATTTTGGAAAAAATTTCTGGTTGGAAAAAGTACTTTCGAGGAAAAGTACTTTTTGACAGAAAGTACTTCTTGAAAAATGTGCTTTGTTGGCAAAATGCCAACTTAGCTTAAAAAAAGTATATTTTGGAAAGCGTAATTTTAAGATAAAAATTTTTAGTGAAACTAAATTTTGAAAATAAGTCCTTTCTGATAAAAAATTTATTTTTGAAAAAAAAACACTCATTAACAAAAGTACTCTTTGGAAAAAATAAAGTTTGTCTAAAGTTTTTTTTTGGGAAAAGTAATTTTCGGAAACACTATTAATTGGAAAAAGCACTTCTCAGTATTTGAAAAATGTTCGTTTGACTTAACTAATTCTAGGGAAAAGGACTTTTTGACAATTGTAGTCTTTGATGAAGGTACTTTTTCGACGAAAGATCTTTTTGGCAACGGTGATTTTTGGGAAAAAATTAAATATTGAAAAAAGTTCTCCTTGAAATAATTAAATGTGAAAAGAGTACTTTAAAAAAGTACTTTTTGTAAAAGGTGCTCTAACAATACTAGGTTATAGAAAATTTTTTTTGATAGATTAGTTACTTATCGGGAGAGCACTTTTTGGTAAAACTAATTGTTAGAAAAATTAACACTTGGAAAAAGTAGTTTTTGGTAAATTTTAGAAAATGTACTCTTTGATAAAATTGGATTTTGGCAAAAGTACTTTTTTAGAAAAGCACTTTTTAACAAAAGTAAATAAGAAAAAAGAAAGAAAAGAACTTTTTGACAAAAGAAATTTTTGGAAAAAGTACTTTTTGGCAAAAGTGGATTTCTTCCAAACCTAAACGCATCTAAAAATCCTGCTCCTGGCAATCCTGTGAATTCAATTATCTACGATATCAGATATCTTTTATGTTCTTTCCTTTTCTTTTAATTTATTTCAAACTGAAGAAATATTTATGAGTTGTTGGCATCTGCAAGATCTCAATATCGTGCATTTAAATTATTGTTTGTTACGCACCCAATTTAACATAATTTGAAATTTAAACAAGAACAATAAAAAGAGATATTTAATTCGAAGGATACTCTGCTTACATCTTCGAGTAGTAGTTTTTTCTTAAAATGTAGTTTAACTCAGCGGACACCCACTAAATCACCAGAAGGTCTGGCTTTTCAACTTAAAATGCGTGTGTGTGTGTGGGAGAGTTTGTTTGCATACAAAAACAATAAAATCAATATGGTCGCACATCCGTTGGAACATATTAAATGCAGACAACTTGCACACTCTCACACAAATACACACACACAAACAACAAAAAATTCAGCACAAAATTTAATAAGAATTTACAAACCACAACAAATTGTTTGCTTTGGATGCGGTCAAATATTGAATAATTTTTTTGTTCCATTTTTTGTACGAGAAATTGTTTCTGTATGTGTGCTTGTGCGTGTGTGTGTAAGCATCTTATAATTTTTTGTTTCCTTTTCATAATCTTTAATAATTCGAAATTAGTTTTTTACTGTTGTTACATTTAGTTACGAAATCGCATGAAATCACTCTGCCTCTTGCACAATTTCCGTTGTTTATGAGCCCGAGTGTTGATAATTTTCACTTCCTTCGCTCGTTGTAAATTAAATATAATTTAAGGGTGCTTCTGTTAACCCGAGGGTGACTTTCATTGGTTTCACTTTCATGAATTTTGTCTTGGGAAAATATCTTTTTTGTTGTTGCTTTCATACTGTTGTTGCCTTTTTTAAGTCTGTAATTACAATTTGACCTGTCAAATGTCATTTGAAAGTTGCAGGTTTATTTAAACTTTATTTGTTGTCTTACCCGCCCACAAAAGTGTTAGTTCACAGATAAAGTTAATTTACATTTAATTGGTCCATAAAAACGTTCTTGCCAAGTTCGTTATTTAATTTAAATTTAATAAGAAGATTTTCGAAATTATATTTCTGGTGTTGCTGTGGCGGACGGGTGTGTGCTAGAGAATTAAGATATGAAATTATGGTAATTGCAACTTGTTGAAATATTTACTTAAGAAGGCATAAGAATTGGACAAAATAAGAACTGATTTAATGAAATAAATACGTAAAAGGTTCGAAGAAATAATTTATTAATATCACGGCAGTGGGAAGAGGAGTAAAAATTGCTCTTTGGCTGCAATACGATTACGCGTAACGTTGTGGTGTCAAACCAATTTGAATTGAAATATTATCAGCTGTTAGTTGAAGTATGAGTTAAATATACGTTGACTACAAAGTTAACTATGATTTGACTGCATAGTTAACTCAACATTTAAAACGATATTAAATAACAGTGACTACGTACTTAGTTGACGATTGACTACGTAGTTAACTCATGGTTGACTACGTAGTTATCTGAAAGTTGACTACGTAGTTAGCGACGGTCGACTACGTACTTCACTAACGATTGACTACGTAGGTATGCGACGGTTGACAGATGACTACGTACTTCACTAACGATTGACTACGTACTTAAGTGATAATTTACTACGTAGTTAACTGATGGTTGATTGCGTAGTTATCTTATGGTTGACTACGTAGTTATCTGGAAGTTGACTACGTAGTTATCTGGAGGTTGACTACTTAGTTAGCGGACGGTTGACTACGTATTTCACTAACGAGTGACTACGTATTTCACTAACTATTGACTACGTCGTTAACTGATAGTTGACTACGTAGTGAACTCATGGTTGACTACATAGCTAACTGATGGTTGACTACGTAGTTAACAGATGATTACATATTTCACTAACGATTGACTACGTAGTTAAGTGATGGTTGACTAAGTAGTTAATTGATAGTTGACTACGTAGTTAATTGACGTTTGCCTACGTAGTTGACAGTTGACTACGTAGTTTACTGGCTGTTGACTACGTACTTCACTAACGATTGACTACGTAGTTAAGCGACGATTGACTACGTAGTTAAGCGACGCTTGATTGTTGGCTGCGTATTAAACTACGAAACCGAAGGCCGTGCGTTTAAAGCAGTACTCAGTTATAAATCCAGAATCGCGTAGTGTTAATTGTTGTCGACCTGTTCCTTGCAGCAGTACAAAGTCCCTCCTACTTCTTTATATCAGAAAAGGCGTGGTTAAGTAAAATCTGAATCAAATGCCGCTAGTATTACCTCTGGGAAGTGTGATGACAATTTCGAGTGGAAAGAGGGGGAAGACTAGAATCCTGCCTAGTAGACAATAGAATTTAAGGCTTCTATTTGCGAAGTTAACGCTCCCCTCTCTGCCCTAGCAAAGTAAATTCAGAATCTTATCGATTATAAAGCTTTGCGACATCGATACCTACAGGATAGAAAGCCAAAAAAAAAAAATAGGTCAAAGCAACGTCTATGTTTGTGTGACTGTTTACTATGCTTCGATAAGTGCTGTCACTTCTCAGTGTCAACCTGTGCGGGGTTGGATCCAAGCACTTCCATCAATACTCTTGAAGCGATTTTATCTAATACATGGTTGCCAAAGAATTTGTGCCGTGAAAGATGCAGAACTGGTTACGCCCAAAGAATGAATTCATACGACTGCTACGAGGCTCGAGATATCCCCACGACTTAATTTTGTAGACATTAATTGTTCCAACAAACCTTTTAATTCAGAAAGCCATGATAATTATTCCAAAGCATCAGACAAAGTCAACATCAGTTTTGAATGTTCAAATTAAGCAGAACATAACAGATGTTTTCGAAAGCCCCTACGCTTTCATCATCAGTATTCATGTGCGTTTTTAATTATTTCCACTTATTCAGTGGTTTAGTTGAATGTGATAACAGTTACTATTTCAGATGTACACTTTTTGGTAGTTCCTTTAGCTTCTTCAGCCACTTTATTCTTATCTCTTTAATACACTCGTCTCGATTCTTTATTCACAGTTTCAGCTATTTAACACGATCAGTTTGTTGATGAGAGTCATAAAAGTTTCAATAGTTTGACGTGATCGAAAGTTTTCTGGCGTCAAAAAAAAAAATTACAAAAAAATTTTGTGTAGAAAATGGAATTAAATTCTCAAAGTATGGAAATGCTGGCAGCGGCATACGGTGATTGTATTCTGAAGCAGGAAATTGTTTACAAGTAATACAAGCGAAATGTCCATGTTTGGAGCGAAAACAACTCTCAAGGAGTTAACGAATCACTGTTACGTTCTTTAAATGTGACTCTATAATCGATTCACGCGCTAGCGGCATCATCGATCCTTATTATTTTCGATGTGGAGCAAGAAGCTGCCGTTGCAGTGAATGGCAACCGCTATCGAGTCCTGGTTAGTGAATTTTCGCAACGAAAAATTAATTCGCTGAACAACATGACGACACAAATGACCGTTTAACGCGCTTCACAATCGATTTATTCCAAAACCAGTTTGGTGATAACTTTATTTCCAGAATTGGACCCGCTCAATCACTGCCTCGCTTATGCGTTTTGATATTTTTAAGCAGATAAAAAAGTAGTCGATTGAACATAATCCATCAGCCTGCGCAATTAACACTTTAAAGTCTCCTCTCTCTTTCTCTCTCTCTCTCTCTCTATCTCGCTTTTTCCATCTCCCTCGCTATCTTTCTCTACATTAAAATCCTCTTAATAATTCCATACATGAAAGAGCGTGTCATGCTTTAAAGCCTTCTACTCTGGTACAGTGCGATTGCGAGGTTCCAAGGACCTTCCGTATAAAAATTCATATAAAGCACTGCCGGAGCTTTTAAATTATATTTCAATCCTTTTCCTCTTCAGGAAACCGCGTACAAAATTCAGCTAAAAACGTAATTTTACTATCCGCGTCTAGTTATCTCCTGTCAAAGGAGCCACTAACGCTATGAAAGCTCATGCATGTGATAGCAAATAGAACTTCTTGTGGAGTTCATTAAAATGACCTCATCATTAAATTCACAAGTACTCCTAATCTGGCGTCTATTATATCTTCATTATCATTGTGTTCGACAGCGTGCCCTTAACAAGTAGAAGGCGTTTTAGATGTCAAACATGTCAACGTCATGACAGTTCCTCCTGTGCTTTCATCATTATAAAGCAATGATTCCTTCCAGCCATCCCTTATTTGTCAATTATTGCTGTTCCTTAAGCACCTGAAAATTATGTTGCGATATGCTGCAGTTCTAAAAAATAGCAGAAAGAAAAAAACCAGTAACAAAAAGCGAAAGACTGGGGAATGGGAAAGATTGACATAAATCGTGGTTTATCACAAACAATTTGTTGTAAATCACTAAAACATACAAGAACAGAAGTAAAAAAGAAAACAAATCGATTTTTCATTCCCTGCATCTGGAGATGTGCTGTGATGGATGAATGTGAGCAACTCTAATCCATCATGTTGTATGGAAACAACACGATGTGCACAAATACTGACTCGTGTGACAACAACACAACCAGTCAGCCAGCCAGGCAACCAGCCACACAAGTGTTGTCGCGTCCATGCAGTGCATGCATTTGAAGGAATGCAAACCTAGTGTTTTTGGTAATTAACTTTAAAGGAAATTTGATTGTTAATCGAACCACAAAAAAATTTAGAAATTTTAGTTAATTTAAATGAAAATAATATAAAATTTATGGGAATTAAAATTCAATCATCACGGCTCGATAGCGCCCTTCATTCACCATAATCAGTTGGCTACAGCAGCGATTTTCTCTCCGTTTATTTATTGTTGGGAAATGAAATGATGGAATGAAAACGATTAATAACTCCTCGAATTGCGTGTTGAAATACCACAAAATGTACGAAGTGGTCAACGAACTTTGCAAATTTATTTGCTTAAAAATATTTTTCCCCTAAAAAGTGGGAATAAACAGAAGTACACATGAGTTCTGATGAGGAAAATGTAGCGGCTTTCGAAAACAGCTGTTCTGCTCTGCTATGTAAATTGAATATATGAAACGGACGTTGAATTTCCCTGTTGCTTTGGAATATTTGTCATGTTTTGTTGAATTAAACACGCTTTTCAAACAACTTGCCTATAAAAGTTAAGTTAAATTTTCGACAACTTCAAAACGTTTTTCTAATATTAATCGATTCATGATAATTTTGATTTTCTCAGCTGCCAATACATCGTTATCGATGTCAATAGTTATGTAGCGCGAAAAAACACCCGCTCTAAGCGCAAGACCACATAAGAGGCCAGATTTTTTTAAAATTTGAAGCAAATAATGAATATTTCATAATTTCATGGTGACCTGCTTTTTGATCTATTGGCCTCACCTCCCTTTGAAAGTATTAAGCCTTAAACTCAAAAACAGCTTCTTAGCTTTTGTGTGGAATTTAATACAATTCAGAAACTGAAAATTTATTTCCACTGTGGGGTACTTTAAAAGTTTGTAATACTTTTTTAGGGGCAGCATTACTCTGTGCACTTTTTCTTTGACTGAGTTCAGACAACAACTAAATAATCAGCTGTTTTTTGTTTACATTTGACAATGCAAAAGCAAATTAAAAAAATTTGTATTTAAAAATTTATTTAAGAGCAAAATGGAAAAACATGAAGTTGAAAGTATATCTTATAATATTTTGTCCTTTCTTTAATACAAAAAATTAATGGAAATCGGGTGACCGTAAAGCCATCCCTGCAACTTCCCGTTATTTTGAAACTTAAGTCTGGCAAATTTCGATTTTGCTCAATTTTTAAAAGGAAATTAATTTTCAAAATGTTTTAATTTTTTTATTAATAAACCGATTTCAAGTGATTATTGCGGATTGATAAATTCCTATAAAAGGATTGGACATGTAATTTCATAGTTTTTAAAAAAAAATCACTTGTTTCAAATTTGTTTCGTTCACGACGTGGTTTTTTTTTAAATCTTGAGATCTAATTAGTTTCTGGAGTCGCTCGGGAAAGCTCTTTAAAAGTTATGTTTTGCTTTTCAAAGCTTTTTTTGAATAAAAAAATTCAAAGGAAATCCAAGTTCGGTAAAACCCTTTAGAACGCCATCGGGTTGGTTGAAGTCGGTCAGGACGTTCCAAAGTTATAAGCGGGTCACACACACACGCACACACGGATTCTCAGTAATAGTCAGGAAAGCTTTCTAAAGCCTCAAAACGTTGTGATCTGATGAGAACGCGATATTTTCATAACGAGTTAAAGCCAATAACTTCCCGACATTTGGAAATGTTTAATTTTAGTAGCAGAAAAAAATGACTGCGTTGCTTTTAACTTTTATGCGTCTTAAAACGCTAGATTAGCATTTAATTTAGAAAGTCAGCAGCATTAATAATTGAAAATGGGAAATTGTGGTTTTTAGTGCTCCAGCAATTTCTAACAAAAATCCCATATTCAGAGAACAGTTTTCTTCTTACTCTCATTTGTCCAGACCTTTTTCTCGGCATCTGGAACAGACCCAAAACATTTTCAGAATTTATTTTGAATTTAATATTTTGACAGAATATAATAAAATAACCAGCGGTTCAAGCTTAAACCGATATATGGCCCACCCGATATAGAGAAATATTTATCTGACTCATCCCGCGTTTTACAGAACGTCAAAAATTTTTTCGATTCGAGATGTTTTTGTATGAATTACGGAAGCGAATTGTAAACGAAAATACGTTTGATCAGCATTGACTTCACTTCATTAATTTGAAAGGTCGGAATGAATTTATGTCACAGCTGCTAAATAGTTAAGTTGCCACTTGCACAAAAAAAATCGTCATAAATTTAAAACAGCCTTTAGAAGTTGTTAAATGTCAGTTGAGGCATTCAAAAATCATTGGCTTTACATCGAGTATCAGCGAAATTAAATGAGAGCAGCATCTGAAGTTGTCACCGAGCTGTTAGTTATTCACTTCCGATTAAATTTTTTGAAGCATGAAAGAAGTCCTTTAAGAGTCTGTTCCAAACAAGAGTGCTGTCTGCTGCTGAATCGGTGTAAGAATGTGCGACAAGTGTCATTTTATTGTTGTCTTGTAGTTTCCCAGTTTATTATTATTTTATTTTTTGTCATTTACAAACATGTTCTTGTTTTATTCATGCCGTTTTTGAGTTCAAAAAACATCGTCGATGGGTTGAGTTCGGTTGCAAAACGCATGGAAGGATGCACTCGTTGGTTGGATGAAAGTATTGAATTGAAGAGCAAAGACAACAAAACTCAACTTGTCTAGTTTAATCAAACGTTTAAGTATGTTTTTGGAATATATTATATGCTTTCTTCTCCTTCTTCTTCTTCTTGTTTTTGTATTCAATAGATGCAAATTGTATGTGTGTATGCGTGCTTAATCCAACCATTATAAAGTTTCTTTGTTTTGTTTTATTTTATGAATCGCAAATAGAATGACTAGAAGAGTAGAACAGCAAGATTGTAGAAATCCTGCATTCCACTAAAAAAATTAATAAACAAAACGAAATAAAATTAAAATTCAAAGTTTAGAGAAATAATAAAAGTGAACTTGAACCAGAAAATAGCACAAATAAGATATTGTGTATCGGGTGTTTATTTTTAGCGACATGACAGCTATCGATATCGATAATTATGATTTATGAGCTCAAAATATCAAACGGTGTTGACATTTCTGTTCATTAAGAATCAAAAAGTCATGACGAACCCTTTAACGCTAGAACAACGTTAATAAAGTGTAGAAATTTACTTTTAAAAAAATAAGTCTTCTCGCGAAGGCCATACAGCATTACGTCTACTGGATGATCAACATAATTGGCATTCATTTTAGTCAAAACCTTCAAAGAGACAGGGAAGAAAATGTGTGTATCGAAGCCAAATGATCGTCGCACAGTGTTTTGATGTAGAACAAAATACGACAAAAATAGGAAATGACTTAGAAAACCGAAAATTGTCTTTAAATAAGAATTCTTGCATGTGAGAAAAAATTTGCAAAAGGATGCGAGTGCCTTTCGTACATCCTTTTTCAAAAGACTGTTATTTGGAAATTTTAGTTGAAATCGCAGAGATATTTACACTCTATTTTTTATCCTTGTACGAAACATTTATGATTTAGGACAAAATAAGATTGCAAAAGGAATGAAAATATTTCAAACACTTAAAAATAAGTCTTTTAGCTTGTGAACAAATCCGTATTGAAATCGCCGCAAGGATGCGATTATGTTCCACATGTCCTTTTTTGAAAAATGTGTGATTTGAGATAAAATAAGATTCCCAATAGAAAGGAAAGTCTTGCTCGAATCTTAAATTATTTCCTTTTATTAGTTAACAAGTATTTAATGAAGTCACAGCAAGGACTCGTTTAGCTTTTATATATCCTTTTTCAAAAATTTGTAATTTAAGATAAAATAGGATGCCAAAAAAAGCAGAAATTTAAGGAAATCTTTAGAAATTTCCTTTGATTTTCTAATAAATACATATTGAATTCACAGCAAGGACACGTTTACCATGCATATATCCTTTTGTAAAACATGTTTGATTTAAGATAAAACAGAATTCCGAAAAAAGCAGAGATCTTTCAAAAATACATGTCTTAATTTGTGAACAAATTTTTACTGAGATCGCAGCAAGGATACGGTTACCCGCAATATGTCCTGTTTTGAAATCAGAAATATTTTTGCGTGGGATTTGTATAGAAATTATTATAACTGAGTTGTCGCTTGCAAATTGAAATATAGCAAAAGTTTAATTGCGCATATTGAAGTCTGAGCACACGATTTCGTTGTTATCCTTTCTAGTTGAAAATAAATTGTTGCTATAAAAAATTTCCTGTATTTAAATTACACAAAAATGTAACATTTCTCTCTCTTTCTCCATTGAAACCGTTCATAATTAAATAAGTTTTAATATCGTCTTCCAAAGTTTTTGTTTTTGAGTAAAATTCTTTTTTGCTGATAGAACTGGATCAGAAGACAATATTGAGAGCGTCATGAGATCCTTATTAACGTTGCGCCTCTCATAATTTGCTGGTGTGTTATAATAAAATTTTCCTTAAACGTTCAGTCCAGATGCCAAATCACCGCACTTGATATCGATCGAAATTTCAATACAATTTAAGTGACATCAAGTTACCATTCCAGAGGTGGAAAACTTAAACTAATTAATGCAATAAAAAAAGCAATTTGCCACGGTTAATTTTTTTATTTGTTTGTTGAATTGAGTCCATTTTATACTGTAGGAAAAATCAAAATGGCATTAATTATCAAAAAAAAACCCCAAAAATTCCATTCCAGGGTTGGACAATTAAAATATTTGTTGGTATTAAATTGTAGGCAATTAAAAAAAACTTACTTTTTCTGTAAAACATATTTATATACGATATCTTTGAAAGAAATTTTTTTGCCAGTAAAAGTCAGAAAATCCAAGATAATATTTCCAGAGCTGGAAAATTCGATTGCTAATTTGGAATATTAAAGTAACTAAATAAAACTAACCATTTCACAACTAAAAATACGAATATTATATTAGAAAGAATTTTAATTAATAAATGAAAATCAAACGATTTCTAAGATTCTATTGCAGAGTTGGGCAATTGAAATATTTTTGTTGCATAAAAAATTAAAAACAAATTGTTTCCATTCCTTTATAAATTAATAATATTTGATGTTTTCAAAAAAATTTATTGGAACTATAAATAAGAAAATCCAAAAAGACAGCTTCAGAGCTGGGACTAATTTTTGTTTTTGTATATTAAGGTAATTAAAATAAACGATTTATTTAATTTCAAAAAAGCATTTAAATTATTATTAAAAACCAGTAACAAAATTCTAACAACTTGGGAAATGTCTCTTAAATTCCTTGTATATAATTTTCACAAACAGTAACATTCTCCCCATCACCGTTTTGAAGACATATGGGCCAATGACGTCGCCATCCCATAAGGCTCACCAAACAGTAATTTTCTGTGGATGTACCCATTCAACGAAAAATGGGCTTTATCGAGAAATAAAATTTTGAATGGAAGAAGTGCACGATAAGTTTGACGAACAGAACCATTATTTAGATTAATAATTTCCATAATTTGTACGCGTTGTTCTGGTGTAAGTCGATAAATAGTCAAATGTCAGAGCAAACTAAACAAAAAGCAACTATCAGCTGTTAAATGGGTGGTCAGTGATGCCATTTCAAAGTTTTATAACTCTATGAAAAACACCCTGCTAGAAATCAGAAGACCGAAAAGAACAGTCCTAGTCCACCAGTAATTTATTTTATCACTGAAAAATATTTTATATCTTATAAGGAAATTCAAATTGGCATTAAAAATCAAACGAATTCTAAAATTCAATTCCAGGGTTGGACAATTGATTTGTTTTTCTTGCTTATAAAATCTCTTTTTTTGTTCTTTATAAACAAAATATATTTAAAAGAAATTCATTGGCATTACAAACCAGAAAAGCCAAAAAGCCATCTCCAGAGCTGGCAAATTTACACAATCTTGAAAATTAGGTTTGGGGTTTATTTACATAAACTTTGTCTTTCAGATAGTCTCACAAATCAGGCGATCGTGGCTGCCGTTTCAAACGCTCTCTATTTATTTTTGGACACACCGCATCAATATTTTCGGCCGATCTGCCAATCGTACGTCTTGACACTCCGGCAGTCCCAAAGTGACCAGAACTAAGGAGCAGCTCTTACACCATAAAATCATCTACGGGTATTGAGTGTTAATAATAATAATAATAATAATAATAATAATAATAATAATAATAATAATAATAATAATAATAATATTGTAAATATTTTAAATATTTTGTGTTAAGTACAATTTCCTTTAAGCACTTTTTAACTCCACTTTAAACCAAAACAATTTGTTTATAAACAGGAAAGTTAAAGTACACTTTATTTGAACGATGTCTATAATTGACTTTAATTCATTTCTTATTTCCAACTACACAATTTTATATATCCATTAAGAAACCACACAAAGAAGTGGCAAAATATCGGGATAAATATATTTTTTATACAAAAAATAATTGAAATTTCGCAACAATAACGAAGTAAGAAAAGCTCGAATAAATTTCTGAAGTAAATTTATTTCGTACTAATTTTCTCACATTAAATTAACTCAATTCAACCGTCGCCCCCCGCCAAAAACGTTAAAGTAACTCCATCCAAAAGCCAAAACATCTTCCTTAATGTGGCTACAATTATTTATCACTGAACGAATATTTATTTTGTACTTTGCAAAAGTTAATAGTAGAAAATCAAAACTGTTTTATTTCCTTCCATCGAATAATTTAAACAATCAAAAAGCACTCAACGTTATTAAATAGATGCGAGTATTTTCATGTTGAAGGGTTAAAAAAGGTGGAATCGTTGTTTGCTCAAGTCCAATTAAAATCCAAATCGTGTTTAACAAACTAAAACACATGCAGAAGAAAAGAAGAAAAGTAAAACCACCGTGAAAAAGAAACAATAAAAAAGGAATCAAAATGTAGAAGGATATTGAAAGCTTAAACACACACACGCACTCACACACACATGCATACACAGTTTTAAATGAGGGAACGTGCATCGTGTATAAAAATTAAAATAACTCAACCCAGCGAGCAAACGATCAACAGATTTTTATTGGCTGATTTATCTTGAGGCCTGTCTTACAGTGTAAAATAATATACAATCATAAATTTAAAAATTATCTTAAACATGTCATTATCCGTTAAATAAACAATTTACTACATTTACTTTTAAAAATTATATCATATAAATGTTGGCCACGACTACGTCTGGGGGAGTCTGTTCGGAAGGTAAAGTTTTAGACGACTCGACCATGAGAGTGTTATCTCGCTAATGTTCGCTTTTTTAATTTTTTTTTCAATCAATCACCGCTTATCATGTGGAAATCGGTTGCTTTGAAAAGTAAAATAATAGTGTTTTGAACCGAAGAGTACAAAATCATAGAATAGCACAAAAACTAAGTTACGAGAGCCTCGCGTTTAAAACTCGCGAGAAGTTACGGGGATGGTCTTTAATTCCAGAAACTTACGGTGCACATAGTTGACCTACTCAAACCACTATTGCCAATAGCATTCGCAAATTTTAGTCCCAATTTACGTTAGTGCCACTCAAATCGACCGATTCCCACGTTGGTACACTTTTCGATTATTATATAAGAATCGAGAGCATGAATTGACCAGATATATAATATCTGAGCTAAAAATTTCAATTTTTTCAAACATTTTGTTTGTTTATTTTAACGATTTTATGAGATATTTTGCAATTTTAAAAACTTTCTTTAAAAATTTTCGAATTAGATCAAATTTACGGGAAATATAAGTTTGGCAACCCTCTTTAGAAGACTGCCAGTCTGGGGGAAAACTAACTATTTCGATATAGATGGAAATTTGAGTTTAACTTGATTTGAAATTTCGATCGATAACGAGTGCGGTAATTTGCTACCTGGACTGATTCGGTTGCATACACGCACACGCACACATACGCCCTTCCAAAACGACCGACAAATTGTTCCACATAAAGAAGAGAAATTGTAATTTTATATCTGCAAAAATTTTTCTTTAATTTATGAAAAACATAGAAGAAAAAACAAACGGCTACAAATGCCGTGATTGTAAAACAAACTTGTGGAAGAGCCAACAATGTCGCCAAACAAAAACAACAACAAAAAAACTATTTTGCTCCAAAATGAGTTAGGAAAACTCAAACGGTCGAGATCTGCTAAGAACTCGATTTTTCATCGAGTTAATTAATTATTTCAGACATCTGCTGAATTAAACATGATTCATAAGTCTAACGAATAGAGACTTTAGATGAGTTTTAATAAATTCCTGCATTAACTGAATGACGGAATCCACAAATATTATGGAGAAAAAATTGTTCGTTGGGTTGCTGCTACAATAATGAATGCATTTTTCGTTCGGTGGCAAAATTTAAATAACAATGAAAACGATGTTCATTTATGGTTTAAACGAGGGAAAAGTAAATAAATAAAGCAAGAATACAAGAATTATCTAACAAACAAATAATCGGCTGCTAATAAGTTGGTTGGCGGGGTTAAAAAACGTAAAATTTCAAACCAGAAGCAGAGAATCATCTACTGCCAAACGATATAATGAAGGCTAAAAGTATAAAATATTAGAAAAGCATAGAATTGTTTCTACACACACACACACACACACACACACACATACAACACAAGCCAAACAATCGCTCACAATATTCAAATGCAGATAATCAGAGATTAAAAAGAAAACTCGGAACAAAAAAGTTACACCCCAAACCTACTTTTTCCAAACGAGACATGATATTTATTTACTTTATTTTTTTTATTATATTATTTACACTGGATTGTTATCGACTACAATTGATTGTCGTCAATGTGTGGCAAATATTTGCACATCCCTTCTTTCACTCCAGCACTCATGCATGCAGTCACTCCTCATACGGAGATAAAATGAGGAATTAGTGGAACGACCTCAATTGATGCGGATTATTATGATTGAATTTCAATTGATATTTAAAATCCCGCATTTCATCATCCACATTGTCATCAATCAATTGTAAGTATTCGTTGCTTGAATGGGAAATGAAGGAGAAAAATATGCTCAAGAGCAGAATTATAAAATACTTACGGGGAAGAATTCGTAGTTAGTCGTTTCTGCATGCGATCGTATTCGCATTCGCTTAAGTGTGTTTGACAAATTATTGAAATTTGTTTATATTTTGTTAAATGAATATCGAATATTTTCTAGAAAGTGGAGAATCTGCGAATTTTAGTTGGTATTTCCAGCGATTTCATTTCACATATTTCATATTAATGAAATATTGTGACGATTTTTCCAATCGTGCGACTATCGCTTTAAATACAACAAGAATATATTTTGGCTCGAGCTCGTTTTTATTTCATGAAGAAAGAATTTATTTTAAAATATGTGACGTATACAATTAGATTGGAAGAAAAAGTTGCCCAGTAATACAGAAGGATATTCTTTTATTATTAATTAAGAAAATTACTAGAGTTGGGTCAAACTAGAGTTGGGTCAAACTTCATCAAACGCTTAGTTTTTCCAAGAACCTCTGGTCAGACCCATGTAATTTAAATAGGTTTGACCAAAGGTTTTTGACTAGAGCTGTGCCGAACTGAATCAAACGCTCTCAAACATTCTCAAACGCTAGTTTTTGACAAGAACCTCTAATCAAACCCATGTAATTTAAATGGGTTTGATTAGAGGTTCTTGTCAAAAACGAGCGTTTGAGAGCGTTTGATTCAGTTCGGTACAGCTCTAATTTTGACCCAACTCTAGGTCAAACTTCATCAAACGCTCAGTTTTGCCAAAAACCTCTGGTGAAGAAACTCTTGTAATTTAAATTAGAGCTGTGCCGAACTTCATCAAACGCTCTCATACGCTCGTTTTTGACAGCAACCTCTAATCAAACCCATTTAAATTACATGGGCACAGCTCTAATTTCAATTACAAGGGTTTCTTTACCAGAGGTTTTTGGCAAAACTGAGCGTTTGATGAAGTTTGATCCATCTCTAAAAATTACTCTTATCGCTTTTCACGTTCTTCGCCTTCATACCCGACAGTTTATAACAGTTCAAGGTGAATTATTACAACATGGCCTTATGGCTACAACAATACAAAAAAAAAGAACTTTCATATATATTCAAATATATATTAATATTAAAGACCAAAGGCCAAGGCGAATTTATAACAGGCATTCTCTAGAGCTCTAATGACTGAAATTCTCTTTATATTCGCCCTTTTAAACAAGGAATATAAAAAAATAGTTGTAAAAAAATATTAAAAAAAATTGTTTAAAAAAGTTAAGACTCTTCAATGAAACGTTTACTTTTTTAGAATGGTGAATATGGCCCTGAGGTCATGAAAACTTTGTAAAAATTGGTATCGGCGCTATCGATACCGATACTCATATATAATTTAAGAAGAAGTAAAAATTAACAAATATCCAGTAGAGTACTAGTTTTATCAAAAAGCTTTGAGAACAGTATATTATTTTAGAAAATAATAAAAAATTATAGTTTTTATACAGAAAATTTTCATTGGAAACTAAATTATTTGTGCTGCAAAAAAATCTAAAAAGGTGACAAAGTATCGGAGGCAAATATCGTCGATATCCATATATCGGCAAAACGGAATTATCGCCAATATGTCGCTATCGATATCGACATCGGTTGCATCCCTATTAAAATTAATAGTAATAAATCTAAGAAATATCAACATGATAGAGATAACCGGGGGACCTCTGTCGGCAAGAAATTATCAAATATATTATAATAAAAAAAAAAAATTAAAAAATATTATAATATTTGCCGATTTTTAATACCTTCCAAATTGTTTATACAAACATTAACTCAAGGACAATCATTTATGTAGTAAAAATTTGCAAGCATAAAATTGAAAATCAGAAATAGAAACAGACATGCAAAAGCTCGTAAAAATAAAGGACACCAAATTGAAAATTTTCGTCCTTACCCCCGAAATCGGACATCGAATAACTCTAAATTTATAAAAAAATATATTAAAAGATGATGAACAAATTTGTAACATGTTTCAAATTTAGCTGTTATATATTTTACAAATTTCACTCAAGTGACGTGATTTGCTCAATTTGGCACTTACAGAATTAAGGAAATTGACCGTAATCAGTTTCTGCAAACAAATTAATTCTATTTCGGCCTCGATGCCAGTTACTCTGTTGCCAATAACTTTCAGTTCAAGTATTTTTATTTATCCCTAAAAGTATGCCGATAGTTTTGCAACTTTTGCCTCGTTACAACAATTTAATCAGCAAATGTAAAATAACTAAATAACCATAAATGGATTTCAATTTAGAATCTTTTCAATAACAATAAGTAGCGATTCCTATTATCGTGAACAATTCGTTAGCAAACCGTCCAATAAATAACGTCCATCGATTAATTAATGGCCGACAAATTGTTCCACATAAAGAAGAGAAATTGTAATTTTATATCTACAAAAATTGTTCTTTAATTTATTAAAAACATAGAAGAAAAAAAAAACAAACGGCTACAAATGCCGTGATTGTAAAACAAACTTGTGGAAAAGCCAACAATGTCGCCAAACAAAAACAACAACAACAAAAACTATTTTGCTGTGAAGTTATTTATCTTTGACCAAAAGGACACAAACACACACAAAACAGAAAAGTTGAAATCGAGGCCAAAAAAAAAACGATTTCGTACAAATAAATAAAGTTTCGATTTAGCAAAACATTTCAACTTATCTAGAGGACGAGATCTAACAAATAAATAATATGGCCTATAAGTAAACGCGCACAAGTTTATTTATTTCCACACACACAAATAAAGACATCCTGCCGAAACTGAATGCTGCATTTCGAAGTACAAACATGACGTACAGCAGTTCCCAAACTTTATTTAAGTCGTGCACAATTTTTTGTAACGGTGCGAATTCTTAATTTTCGTTTCACAACGTTGCCAGAAAAATCAAATAACTTTTCAACAATTGAAATTTATTTCCACAGCAGAAGCGAATGCAAGAATTTAGTTTTTGATGAAAAAACTGTTGCTTCGAAAAAACTACTTAAAATATTAAATATTTGCTATTCGGTGGAGAGTTTCCTTAACTCTGATAATTTTTGTATCAAAATGATATGCCAATCGAAAGACACTATTGCAGAGTCTGACTTTAGTTCCTTGACTTAATTTTTGATAATTCACATATTCTGAAAATATTCGACAGGACGGTCAAAATCAGAAATTACAGGAGGACGAGCAAGAAATTAATTCGCGCATCGAAGAGCAACGTTAATGACTGAGAGACATATCATCGTCCAGAGACATATCATCGAGTCTAGCGAAAGAGTTGAAAGTTTGGTGAATAGGTCTTCTCTTAATCCACGAATATTTTGAGAAAGTTAAAAAGTGGCAAAAGGGATAAAAATCCATATCTTTATGTGGCGGAAAATACTACAGATGGAATCAAAATTCTGAGACACCTCGAAAGCAGCTACAAAATAACCTGCCACGTCTTTGGTGCTTTTTCGATATATGCAATTTTAGTTGCAAAACTTTTTGCACTCCACATATCTCTTAAAATGCTGAACATAGCAGAAAGCATTTTGTTGAGTTCTTTTCTTCTGCAAAGTACCTCGAGTATGTTTTAGAATTTTTTTTAAATTCGCACTCCTAAAGGATAAGCTAATAAGTTCGAAATACATGAAAATAGTTTTCGAAGACGGCAACAAAGGCAACAAAGAGATTAACACGGTGATACAGATTTTAAATTCTTAAAAATTTTGTTAACTAATATAAAGTAGTCTTGAAAATTTGTATTAAAGGTGTAGTCTGAAAATTAATTTAACAGCTTCTGAAAAACAGTTTTCGGAAAAACTACTGTCTGGGAGTTTTATCCAAACTCAACCAATATGTACTGCGAACCCTACAATTATTTTATGTCCGAAATATATTTAAATTTCATCACCACAATTTATTCTTTTACTTGTTAACATTTACAAAAATATGTCTGCATTAAACCTTTAATGTTTTTGTTGCCTCTGCCTGCATGAAGCAGCTAAAGTACACTCCAGTAGAAAATTAGTCGGTAACAGTCTTGAACAACAAACAGAAGCAGCTCGATGAACAATTAGATTAAACTAAAATAAATGAATTTTGACTTGAATAAAATTTTTAGAATAGAAGAAACCTTTGATCGTTTTAACTTTGTTCTGGTCATGAGGATTGCAAGTATTTGATAGACGTAAATAAATCTTCTTATCGGAAAAAAGTTCTTAGAAAAATTCAATATGTTTTGGAAAAAACACTATTTGAAAAAAAGTTTTTGGGAAATAATATTTCTAGAAAATGTACTTCTCGATAAATATTATTTTTTTTCATATATAATTTATATTTTTGAAAATGGTTGCTTATGAAAAAAGTACTTTTAAAAAACACTTTTAAGAAACAGGTATTTAATTATTCTTTTTTTAATTTGTCCTTCTAGAGGGAAACTCAGCACAAACAACTTTTTTACAAAAGTATTTGTAAACAAATTAAAAGCTGTCATAAAAAAAATAAATATTTTTTACAATAGCAACTTGTTGAAAGAGGTACCCCCTTAAAATATACATTTTTAGACATGAAATTCGCAGGAAGAGTACTTTTATAAAATTGTTTTTTGAAAAGGTTCTTTATGGAAAATGTAACTTTTGAAAAATTTTGTTTTACTATTTTCGAGAAGAATACTTTTTGAAATAAGATACTTTTTGAAAAGAGTTCCTTTTGGAAAAAGTACATTTTGTACAACGTACTTTTTACAAAACACGTCATACACAAATGTATGTCTTTATAAATTATTTGTTTCAAATATAGCGGTAAGAAATAAGCGGGTAAGAAATATTCAATTCTAATATTAATCTTAGAAATAATTTTCCGTTTGTGTTTCCTTTTACTCTTATCAACAATTTTACTACTAATTATATCTGTAATTTTGTATAGGAAACAAATTGTTTGAGCTTTCGAATTTCAACTTCAATTCAAATTCAATTCTACTGTTTTCGATGTCATCAACATTTCATTTTATGTATCGGTATAGAATCGGATAAAAGATATATCGATATCGATACTTTTCTTAAAATCGCAAACCAGATTTGAAAAATATTTTGTTGAATTAGAGCGATAGATCTTGACCGAAACCGAAATTCAATAAAGTTCAATGAAGCAAATTTGTACACTCGAATGCAAATAAATATATTCTAATCCATGCCAAGTGAAAACTACCAACCTTAACTTCCATTAATTAAATGTAGGACGTCAAGCTTTAAATTACTGAGACAATTGCGTTTTTCCGGTATCCTCTACCAGAATGACCAGTCAGGGCAATTTTACTGCTCGTATTGAAACAGTGTAATTTTTAATTGAAACAAAAGAAATGGGTTGGAGTTCTACCTCCAATCCAGCTCCCCAACAAATTGCATGATCATTCTGATCCAATTTTCATATAATAATATATTGGACGTTAATTCAGTTCTTACTAAAGGTCTCTACACATTTGGGAACCTCTGAATTATTACGAAATCTTCAAAGGAATCCACAAGGGTTACTCGTATATTTATTCGATGTAGAAAATGTAAAAAGCAGAACATCATTGAAAAGCCAACAAACATCCTTTCAATAAATGTGTACAAATAAAAAAAACTGTTTTGACATTAAAAATCCTGTTTGTTTTCTCTTTTAGACGCTGTTTGTTTGCCCGTTTGTTTGTGTGTACACCCCTTATCTGGTTCTCTTGTTATTTCATTCCCCTAAATGAAGGTGTGAAAAAGTCAAACGACATTCATTCTTTTGGTCCAATAAAAACACCCTTTTTTGCTGCCAGAATTAAATGTAGTTCTCTTCTTTGCTTTTGCTGTTGTTGCAAGGACATATTAAGGATGCCTTTTTAGTTTGTGCGAAGTTTGTTTTGATATATTAGAGTCATTAATCACAAGTTCTGCTCGTTAGCAAATACATCGATCTGATCATTGAATTATGTTCGTAATAAAAAGTAAAATAGAATAAATAAAAATGTGTTATTTACTAATCAGGAGCATTTCGTAAATGAGTATTTAACTTGGCAACAAAAAGTGAAAAAGGTTATTCAGATATTTGATTTACTCACACTTCAGCAGCCAGATAAGTTACATAATATGTTCAGCCGAAGTTGTTATTTAAATCACAAACTGGATTGTTTTTGATTTGATATCTATTTTGGTCAACGACAAAACCTAATCCGCATAATTCGTGTGCACGAGCATATTTTGTTACCCCTGTCGTGTTGAAACTAACAACATCTTAAAGAGATTTAAGTACAGATTTGGTTTTAGCTAAAGTTTTTAATAGTATTTTTTTACCTGTAAGACGATTTATTCTTTTACTATTGCAACACCTGCCTGTATTATGGTCCCTTCAAACGGTGGCCAGCTTTTACAATATTAACAAACCTTAAAACGTTCTTATAACTATTAAAACGGGTGTTTTTTATAGAGTCGCACAAGTTTAAATCATAATAAAACAAGGAAATATATTTTTAACATCAATAAAACGGGCTTTATATCAAAGAAAATTTTATGGCTAAATATGATCTTTGCCTTGTGGCCGCGTAGAAGGCGCAATCTGGAACACCAATTTTCAACAACTTTTTCGCAGCATTTGCGGCCGTATTTCGCCGATGACGAAGGTCAATTTCCAGGTGTTAAATTCTTTGCGGTTTATCGACGTCGACAAGTGACTTGACATAACCTCAAAGAAAATAATCCCTTGGGCTTAAATCACACGATCTTGGCGGTCAGTTAGTTTCGCCATTAAATGAAATTATTTTTCATCAAAAGTTTGTTTGAGTAAATCAATTGTACCGCCCACAGTTGCCACTGTGGTACAATTGAACCATAAATGGTTGTTTTTTTACGTTTGGTTCGCTGGTTCATTATTTTTCTTTTATGAAAAGTTAACGATTATAATATAAATAAATTTTGAAAGTTTTATCATGCCTGTAAAAATGTATTTACGAAAATTATTACTCTTCACATAAAGTAAAAGATTTGATTCGTTTACAACACTTGATAGTAATCGATTATTACCTACCCACAGTAGTAAATCAAAAAGCTATATTGGCAACACTGATCGATTGTTACTTTTGTTTACAAGTCAGAAATTGACAATTTGACTTCAGTGTAAAAAGTATTGTATTATGCTGGTATGCAAATAAAATTTAAAAAATTGGTTCTCTTTTTTTATTTTGGTTCTTTTTTTATGGATTTTGGTCCCGAAGAAAAATTTAGAGGGGCAACCGTGGTAGCGCCCGCTGTGTGGTATGTGGCTGCATCCTGTTGGAACCACATATCAGCGAGATTAATGTCACGTAATTAAGGTACGTATACATTTCGAATCATGTCCCTGTACTCTTCTCCATTGACAGTAACATTCTGACCATCAACGTTTTTGAAGACATATGGGCCAATGACTCCGCCATCCCATAAGGCTCACCAAACAGTAATTTTCTGTGGATGTAACGGTGTTTCGACGAAAGCTTGTGGATTCTCTTCATTCCAAATGCGACAATCCTGTTTATTTACGTACCCATTCAACCGAAAATGGGTTTCATTGGGAAATAAAATTTTGAATGGATGAGTTTGACGCATAGAACAATTATTTTGAATGAAAATTTCAACACTGAAGATGAAAGTATTGCGACTTTCGAAAACAGCTGTTCTGCTCTGCTGTGTAAGTTGAATAAAACTGATGCTGACTTTCCTGTGTGCCTTGGAATATTTATCATCATGTCTTCCTGAGATTTTAATTAATCTCGAACAATTAGCCAATGAATCTTAATTCGATTTAACATAGCTAAATAATTATTGTTGTCATGCTTTTTATTGTAGGGTTATCCATAAAATAATATATATATTATTATAAAAAAATCAATAAAATTTTAAACGCATTAAGAGTTACGACAATTTCTTGCTTCAGAGAAGTTCTCACTTCAGCTACAGAAACGAGGCACTGAACTAAAATAAATTTAAAAACACGATAGCAATATCTCCATTTTTATTGCGACTCAAAGAAATTTTTACTTTCTTTTTATTTAGTTTTTTTTTTTAATTATTAAATATTCTGTACAATTTCTTGTCTTAAAAATATTATAAAATTATATATTTGAATGACCTTGATAGAGGCTACGTGGCATTAGTTCAGCTTATCTGGAATGCTGTTGGATATATTAGCGTGAGTTTGGACTGTTCCGTCATGCATGTGGAACAGACGTCATTTCGTTTGAGAGAAGAAAATTTTGAAAGCATGACCCGATATTTCAATACATATAAAACATGGTACAATAATCAGGTAACACCAGTAGTACAACAAATAACAACACCAAAAAACACACGTATTTTGTTGGTAGATTAGTACAAAAGGTTGTCAAAAACATTTGTTTGTGTGTTCAAAATTAAATTAACCCTTTCAGCCCCGTTGCTGCCTGTAAGCAACTTTGTGCAGTTGTGCTTCTAACTCCTCTTTATATTATTTTATATATATATGTATATATATATATATATATATATATATATATATATATATATAATATATATATATATATATATATATATATATATATATATACATATATATGTATATATTTGTATATATTTATACATGCTTAAAAAAATTTTTTACAATTCGGGGCTGAAAGGATTAATAGAAATTTATTGTATTTTTCACTAGAAAATGTATACACACCACAAATACACTGCCGGCCACTTGAATAGGTTCACTAATTCTTACACTTACATATTAATATTCTCTTAATATAAACTTTAAGACAACACAAAATGCAGTAAAAACACGTGAAAATTTTATGCCACTTGAATAGGCTCACTTAGAACAAAAGTAGTTTGTGTTTGACCTTGGTTGGTATAATTCTATATTTAAACGTTCGTGAGATACTGCAATACTTGTTTACAAATTTTATTGAAAATGGGGCGCAGCAAGCAATTATCTGAAGAAGGTAAAATTAAAGCTTTTAAAGAAACTGGCTAAGGTCATATATACATATATCGCAAAAAGCTTGGTCACACCCAGAATGTTCTAACGAAATTAAAAATATTAATTTAAATGCAATGAATATAGTGAACCTATTCAAGTGGTCGGCAGTGTACATATATGAACTTTCAAAACAAAATTTGACAATTTTACGTTAAAAAACATGAAGCAGCTGAACTACTGGTGTTACCTGATTATTGTGCCATGATATAAAACATACTGTTTTGTAAAAAAATTTTATTCCAAATTATTTTAAATCTATTTCGCAAAAAGGAAATTTATTTATATGTATATATAAACAATAAGTTTAAAAAAATATTTTGTTATGCATATAAAAACTGACACATATTAGATTACATCAAGTCGGAAGAAAATCAAATGCAAATGCTTAAATTCAAAATGCCGGCCAAAGATTTATTAAATGTCAAGCAAAACATCCTTTTTAAGGAACGATTGCATATATCGAAACTAAAGGACCAAAACTTTCCGTTAAGTGAAGACTCCAAAATACTATTTCACGAAAACGACTTGAACGAGATCGGGCTGTTTGAATTAAACGTAGAAGAGTGTGAAAACGGCTACGAAGTGTGTGCTAAAAGTAAAGCTCTTAAGGGCAGGGGAAAATTTCAAAGTGGCCATTGTGCTCAAGGAAAATATGATGACAAGTTGAATTTGATAAGCGAAAGACGTAGTGAATACGATTTTGTGGACAACGCCAGGATAGTGAGTATTCGGGAAAATAAAATAATAGAAAGAAAGATAATGAAATTCTTGTTAAGGAGAAAATATTGGATGCGCGCTTAGAGGACGGCAAACTGACAGTCAAACGGGCAACGAAAATCAACAATGACGGCCAATATTTTAAGGCGATCGTTGATATGACACAAACAAAAGAGGACTTTATTTTAGATGCTGGGACTCAGTTGCTGGTGCGTTATTTGATTATCAAAAATGATAGCGGGAATTTTCAGTACTCTTCCATGAATTTAATGGGTAAGTTGTTGCCGCCTGCTAACAGCTACACAAATAACAATATTTTTATTTTTAATGAACATTTTATTTTTGCTATATAAATATGTATTTATATATTACAAACACAATATACACATGAGCACTGATGATAAAAGTGTTGCGACTTTCGAAAACATCTGTTCTGCTCTGCTGTGTAAGTTGAATAAAACTGATATTGACTTTCCTGTATGCCTAGGAATATTTATCATCATATCTTTCTGAGATTTTTACTAAGTTAGAACAATTAGCCTATATAAATATTAATATAGAAAAAATATTTTTTATTTTTATATCCAGGAAAAATTATGCGCTGCCAGTTGACAATAAGCAGGGAGCGCAAGCAAATCAAAATTTTCCACCGCACCTTCACCGACGCCATACACGTTCGCAACACACAATATTTCAACAATTACGCTCAAGAAACGTCCGATACCTTCTACACCGGCAGTGGCAAAATGATTTTACACTATTGGCACAACTCCGATTATGTGTTGCATGAAACCAAAGGTTTTGTACCCAAACGAGATGTCATTGTGCCGAAATTGGAATTAATGTGGCGTAGCAACAATCAGCTGTTGGCACGCTATCAATCGGAAAAGC
This sequence comes from Linnaemya vulpina, assembly GCA_963675445.1. Classification (NCBI taxonomy): domain Eukaryota; kingdom Metazoa; phylum Arthropoda; class Insecta; order Diptera; family Tachinidae; genus Linnaemya; species Linnaemya vulpina. The sequence goes on from OY776276.1 coordinate 21,793,498, forward strand.
GACTAACCTACGAAAACGCTATGGAATATATTGCAAAGCATCCGGAATTGTTGGACTTTTTGCGTGATTATGTTGCAAATGTTTTGAAATACAAACCGCTTAACGTATTGGAATTCACCGTGAAGTTCTTTCAAAAGTTTAAAGTTTCCCCGGAAGATGTTTGAAAGCCGCCTTTACACGTTGGGTGCGTTAGCAACAACTTGTTTGTTGTTAAAAATTAACTGTTCCCAGGCAAAAAACCTGGCAACCAGTTTTTATGTTTTATTTTATTTATAGAGTCAAAATAGTTTTGTTCGGTCTATCGAAAAGAAAACGAAATTTTGTTTTTTATGTAGTTTTTTTGAAAATTTCAATTTGTGTCTTGTATTTTCTATATTTTTATAATAAATTTTTAATTTGCTAAAACTTTGTTGTCGAACTGGAAGATGACTTCTTATGATGCGGAGCAAAGGGTGGAGTGAAAAAATTAAATTTTAATATTCACGTGTGTTATTGAAATTTTTAATTTGCTTTTGTTTTTAGGAGGAGGTACCGCCGGCCGAGGGTGAGGACTATTTTGCAATGCACCGTCAAGAGGGACTTCAACAAGAAACTATTCCGGTGAGTCCATACACTTAAATATGCACACAGACTCCGTTATTTCTAATAAAGTATAGAGGCCGTTCTTAAATGCATCACTGCCGTGTATCATTTAAGAAAAGTTTAATATGATAATATAAGTTAGACGATGCTATTTTGTAAAAGTTGCCATTTTTGGACTCATTTGGATTATTTCAGCGACATATTTTTATTTGTGGCACAGAGATGCATTTGCGAATAAGCCAAGAATATTTCTATGGAATGCACACCATTTCAAAATGTTGCCAACAATATGACAAACCCCGAAAAAATAGAGATCTGGGGATTGCTTTTAGAGTTGATGCCAGCGCACGGCAGCTATTAAGAGCCAAAATAATCGAACCCAAAATTTTCAAACCTAATAGTTCTCATAAAAAGTATGGAAAACGCTTCACCCTCAAGTCCTCTGTATTTACCGGCTAATATTATCCTCAAAGCTATTGTACCCTGGTTTTTGTGCATTTTTTTCTTTGTTGTTGACTTTAATTGCTTCTTTCAATATGTCGCAATCTATCGTTCGTTCGAATAAATAACGAATAAGACAAAAACAAATTTTAGAAATTCTTGCTATTTTTAATTTTATTTATTCGGTCGAACGATAGCTTGCGACATAGGCAGTAAATTCACGAGTTCGCATCAGTGTACTCTTGCGATTTTAGCTCGCCAAGCAGTGATGCCAACTTTTAGATCACCAAAAGCACCGTGGCCACACAAAATAAAGTAAAAACAACAATTTTATATATTCAGGGTGAAAGAGTCTTAAATTTAATATTTATTACATATTTGGGAATTGTCGTCTAAACCTCCTTTATTTTAATTTCGGGTTGATTCTTTGTTCCCAAAATCTTGTTAAAATTCAAAGTGATCAATTGAGGGGTTTTCCTATGCGCATTCCATTGTAGATCATCAGGGAACCTCTACCCAATATTTCTTAGAATTGAAAACAAAAACAAATTTTAATTTAATTAAATTAGTTTTTGCACTTACATAAATACAACAATAAAGAAATAAAATAACTATGTTATGGAAATTAAAAATTTTGCTTTGGTTTTGCTTATACAATGTTTCCTTTCACTTGAGATAGTTTAATAAACAGCTGATATATTCATCGGTACCTGTAGCAAAAATATTCACCGACGAAGTAAAAATAGCTTTAAAAAAATTCTCTATCCCCTAATTTATCCTCTTAACACTATCGCCTCTTCTCCCAGTTCCAGTGCAATGCAGTGTATATACAGGGGTCGTCTGATAAGGTCTGGTTCCTACTCGTAAAAAAATAATATTTACGAATCACAAGCATAATGCGTAAGTCTCATAACAAGTGAGGCGATTTGCAACTCACATGAGATTTGACAGTTGTGCCAGTGTCAGAACACACCGGTTCATTAGACACGTTGCAAAATTTTTGTCTTGTTAAATCGCCAAAAAATTTATTATCAGTTTTATTCAGGTTTTCAAAACTTGTCAATAAAATTTATTGACAAGATCACGTATGCTGAGTTTTTGTGATGTGGATCAAGTTTAAACTGAGCTTAAAGTAGTTTTAAGTTCTGATTTCTCCAGCAAAATGGGATTTATTTCTTTTAATTTTATTAAAAGATTAACATTTTTAGAAAAACTAAGCTGTCCAGCAAACATTTTGGGTATAAACTTCGTAAAGGCGGCACAAATCTGTTTCCAAGTTAACTAAACAACTCAGATCTCAAGAATTCAACGTTTTATGAAATCACAATATATTTGAAATTTCTTCTCTTATAGCTGAGTATTAAATCTTGTTATTCCTCATTTCTCCAACCGTTTAGATGTCCATAGATCCCCATGTCGATGAATTCAACAACCCACCCTGCTACTTGCCCCAATCCGAAGACGAATTGCCGAAAAATGACAATCTACAACCAATGGGACCTATTGGGCCCTGGGCTACCGGTAAAGTAGACTGGAGTCCAATGGCTGGTTTAACCGGCACAAGACCAGTAGTTGATCGTTATTCGATAACGCGATTTAGTCCAAATGAGTGGAGAGCAAAAAACCTGGAAACGGTCAAGAACACAAATTCAATGTTTGACAGAACGCAAAAGTGAGTAACAATTCGCTCTTTTGAAGGGATTTAGAAAATGAGTGCAAAATTTATTGTATCCCCGCCGAAACAGAAATCATTATAGTTGCAAAACCTCTATGGTACGCATGAAGGCTCTGATGGAAAAAACGCAATTCGAGACCACCGAGAACTTACGCCAACGTGTTCAATTAGTGGGAAAATGGAAAAATATTTTGGAGGCTGCCATAAAAGCCATGCAAGATGAAATATCGACTTTGGAAGAAGAAAGGGTGAGACTGAAAAAGTCCTTGCTTATTTTAGGTATTCCCGAGTCCATAGCCAAGGAGTGCATAGACAAACGATGTGGTCGACCCGACACTGAGTTAGTTAGAGATGCTCCCGAAGAGGAGCTGATCAAGGAATTAGCGCTGATAGCGGAAATAAGACAACTGCTTGTTAAGACCCTACAAGACTTTGAGCAACAGCAAAAAGAAAATCGTGCTGCAAGAGAGCGTTTAGAATATGATTGGAGTGACAAAAAGGAAGCGTACGAAATCGATGCCCTGAGTGCCAACCTCAATAACAGTTCCAGGACGATTTTATTTAGACCAGGAGCCATACGCCAGCCACCAGAGTTAGTGACTTGAATTAAATATGTAAATTAAATTGATTAAAATACTTCTTAAAATCCAGACAATCTTCCGAACAATATTGGGAGCACTTCACCCAGGAGACGTTGGAAGAATGTGAAAAATGTCGCCAGAAGTCTGATAAATTAAGACAAACGTTGAATTCAACTCTGTTAAATGCTGCTCGTGATTTACGCACTCAAGCGGATGTGGTGGAAAAAGCATTTGTAGCACGCATTAATTGCACGCAAGAAAACTTGCAACGTTTCGAAAATAGTTTGAGGGAGGTACGGGTTCAATTTTTATTATTCACTTCCTACATAAATAAATCATTATGGTGTCTTCATAGTGCCTGCAAAAACTGGCCGATACCGAAACTCTCATAGACAAGTTACGTCGAGCCGTGCGTAATTTTGATGCCGGCATGAAAGTCGCTCAAACTCGCATGGACAATCGTAGTTTCCGGCCGAATGTGGAAAATTGTCGTGACACAGCGCAGCAAAATCTCATAGATGAAGTGGTTACCCTACAAAGTGGCGTCACCGCCATGCTACAAGAGCTGGATGAGGCCGAAAGTGTGAAAAATGGACTCATACAAACTCGCGGCACACTGGAACGTGAAATAATGCTTAAGCGGCGTACTCTGATGTTGGATCGTGAACGCTGCATGCGTTTGAGAACCCACTTTCCATCGGCAAATGCCTTAAGTGGTTATGCCAGCATTTGAATGATATTTTTGTTAAATAAAAAGAATTTTGATATTAATTCAAATAAATGACATGATTTCTTTTACTTTTTTAATACTAAAATTATCTTAATATTCTAATTTAAAAAATTATAGTTCAGTTCAATCGATAGTCAGGTGATTTTCCTTCAATGCTCATCATCGAAAATGTAGCCCAAACCTTCCAGTTCCTTTTGCATGGCCGTGTTCTTGCTAAGACTTTCGAACCAAATGTCACACGGATAGTCATCGTGAATGCCGCCGTATCTGAAAGGAAAGGATAAAATCATTTAACTAGTTGTTGTATTTTAAGGTTAAATCGAAGACTATAGATCTGTAGATCTATATTCCCGGGTAAGACTCAGACTTATAATTAATATATTTGGTCTTTAGCATCATGTGGAACGCAATTAACAGAGAACATGAATTGAATTTCACACTCATTTTTGGAAGTTCCGAATAATTTTTCATAAATACGGCGGGTCGGCTGGTGGTGCTCCGTTCTTCTTTAAAAACGATGCTGGATGGTATGCTAAAGTCAATGGTGACCGCCAAGGCGGTGCAACATGTCATACAGCTCCTGACACTTTTCATTTACTGAAGGAAACGTTCCTTAACTGCGTATTTTCAAGTATCGGACCCGCGGATTGGTCTCCATTGTCGTACGATTTAGCTCCGCTAGACTATTTTCTGTGGGGTATGTCAAGTTGATAGAAACGATTCAGTATAACATTCTCCGCGTTATTGTCAGATGTTGGAAAAAATCATCAGATTAGATAACGTCCAAGCCAGCCCTACCGGTCATGTGCCAGAAGTCATGTTCAAATTAAAATGCCAGAAGATTATCTTTCGAATAAAGTAAATTTCATGTCAATTTAAAAATCATCATTCCATTTTAAAATACTGAAATTCTATAAAACGAACTCTCAAATACATTCCACAAAAGTAACTGGGCCCAGTATTTCAAAAATATCAAAGTGATAATTTTGTTTGGCTAGTTCCCATGCGCTATTTCGGCTAACGCGGACATTTAGGGAGCCTTTTACCCAAATTCTTCTATATATCCAAATCTATTATTGTAAACTTGTAGTCAAGTGATTGAAAATCTTAAAAAGTATCAAACTTAAGACGGGTTGTGCTGTACCAAAAATGAATCGGCGAAATAATAAGTAAAAATGGCTACAACGAATTCCCCAACTTTTTATCTGTCCTCGTTTGTACTCTCAATAATATCCCCTCCCTTCACGTTCCAGCACAATGCGCTGCATATGTAGGGGTCATTCCCTCACAACTGTTTTCAATATAAAAATTTGTGAAATAATCGTTCGCTATTTTATTGTCCTACTTTTCTATTTTACATGGGCTGGCTTTTTAATTCTAATTGTAGTTGTAAGAGATAAAACAACAATGACAACAATTGTTTTCTCGCAAAAACAATAATTTACAGTGCTGCCAACATGTAGATTTTTATGCGCTGCCAATTGCTTATTTGAAATTAAATATTATTTTTGAGAGATAATGGCGATCACCATTTGATCAGATATATAATTTCGGAGTATTTCAAAAAGTATTAAATTATTGCGAATTTTTTCGTTTGCGTTGTCTCACGAAGGGGTTCACCGATTTCGAACCGCTTTCCTGTGAGCGATTTGGTTTTCAAATGTTAACAGCTGATTAGTTTCTGGAGTCTATAAAAAAAGCCGCTGAAATGTTATTACAAACACACACACACATACAGATATAGTGATGTGCTCTCAGAATTAGCCAGGGAAGCTTTCTAGGACCTCAACAGATGGAGGCCTGATGAGAACACGCTATTTTCAAATAGGGGTGAAACCTATAGCTTCCCGATTTTTGATAATTTTTCCTAGCGGGAAGTTAAAAATTCATACTATAATTTTTCTCAATTTACATCATAATCAATCAAAACGTCTTTTTTGGATCATTACGGCCGTTTGATTTCCAGTGACGATACATAAGTTTAAAAAGATATCAAGAAATAAAAAAGGATCTTATGGGAAACTCTTGCATTTTTCTTAACATTTACTGTCTAACAGATAGACTCAATACAACTCTACTCACCTTTTTGGTAAACATTCTGGATTAACGTGTTTGTGCAGCGACGACATATCTGAACCGTGTATAAATAAACCGGCCCTCATAGCCGGATCCAAGAAAGGTTTAAATATATTGAAAGCCGTATTGAAAACCCAATTTTGGTTGACAATATGTAAGGCCGCAGTGCGTATGGGCATTGAGGTCTGCAAAGCGAAAATAAATTATTGAAAAAAAGAAACACGCGCACATCACTCAGCTGATAAGCTGATACTCACCACCAACATGGCTATCATTTTCTGAGCCACGCTGGGACTCAAATGCAACACATGATTGAGGCTAAAATCTTTTAAATCGAAAATTCCCACACCGCCCACAACCTGGCCAATTGGTTCCATTGAACCCAGCTCCAATACACACACGGATGCACGGAAAATATCATCAATATTGATTTCACTCGGTTTCCACATACCGAAACGATAAATTAAAATACGATGACCGTTTTGATCCCTGTAGGGTGAAACATTTAAAATATTGGCCTCGCCAATAATTTTCAAATCAACTGGTCGCACTTTTTCATAGAAGGATTTATTTTGTTCACGAAACTTGTAATAATGGCACAACTGCAAAAGGGATTTTTTATTTTTTACAGAATAAATTACTTAAATTGTTTGTCCGGACTCACCAATCTATAGCTGGGCTCGATTTTCCAATAGCGCGCCCTGAGAAATTTTATTAAATATTCATCATCTAAGCGATGTGGCTGGCAGCGATCATGTTCATTAATATAATTTCTAAACTCGTTGATCATTTGGGTCTTTGTCAACTCACATTCGCCATTTTTTATGGCAACTTGTTTGATATCCTCCGGCAATTCAGCATCTAACTCGAGATTATATTCGATGGGCGGCATTTTTTTACAGGACTTTATTACGAGTGGACTAAAATTAAGTGAGAGTTATTGTTTATTAAAAAGGTTAATAAGTGAAAATATTATCTAAATTATAGCTAAAACCACTCCATTGATCACTTTGAATTTTAATATAACTTTTGGGAAAAAAGCATCAGCATGAAAATAAAAGGTATGAAAATATTATCCGTCCAGTTGAGTTGGTTCTAGTCATGAGGAAATCGTTGAAATGTGGCAACGCTCGCTATGTGTTTAGCATATGTAGTCATTTTACTTCGAATACGACTAGTGAGATAATAAAGGACAATAAGATATAGGTTTATAGCATGTGTCATATGATGCGCCTAAATCAGCAGGTAACGCTTAACACTACGATTTTGACATAAAACTAAGATCATATTTTTAACACGATTCCCTTCATAGTTTCAATTTATTTTAAAGATAAATTAAATTCGATTAAGATAAATTCGTAACGTACTTTTAATTCAGAAAAATATTATTAATATGCTTATGAGCAAGGGGAAGTCACTTTCAATTTTATTAATTTACTTAGCTAAGCAAAACAGATCTTTTCGAAAGCCGCTACACTTTCATGAGTATTATTATTAGGTGGCTTATTTTCTACGATAACAACCCTTAAGCTGGATTTACCCATGGTTTCAGAACGAATTTCAGGTTCTCAAACATGTTTTTTTATATTTAGTTTGACGTTTCTGTTTTAGATAGTGAGAGAGAGAGAGAGAGAGCGAAAGAGAGTAACGTGTTTCGGAACCTGAATTGGTTTAATATGAATTCACGTTCTGAAACATTGCAACTGTGCTGCCAGAAAATTTTATTTTTTAAGTAAAGTAGCACAGAGGTGCTACAGCATATTATATGTACATATGTATAATACAATACAGCACTTGTTTTATATATTTTGTATGTAAAATCATATACGGAGCACTTGTTTTGTATTGTTTGGTATTAAAAAATATATAACCGGTGAATATTGTTATAAATGAAATTAAATAAATAGTGATATTGCCCAATTGTAAAACTCAAACATATAGCTTACAAAATTATTTCATATGGTAGCCTTGATGTTGCAGAACAAATGCGCGAAGTGGGTGAATCGCTTCAGAGCATACTCTCAAAAAACCAGAAATGTTGTAGAACGTGAAATTCGTTCTGAAACCATGGGTGAATCCAGCTTTATTTACACAAATTTCACTATGTAATAGTATCCAAGATTTGTGTCGACACGATGGTAACACTAAAGCCCTGTGTTGCCATTTCATTATTTTCTTCATGTCCTAATTTCTGTATTTTCGTTTCATTTTCATTTAAGCTAAATTTTTATACTTAATTATTACAGTTGTCATTCGAATAAAAATTATTCGAATACTCAAAATAATTTTCTTTTTTTTTGGATTTTTAAATATTGTAAATTTTATATATATATTTTTTTTTTAAATAAAACAGCGATTGTGTTAAAAACGAAGTTGTTTCAAATGTATGATATAAATCGTAAAAATATATTGTATTCATTTCTAGGCCCGGTATTACAACTTCATGATATATAAAGTACAAGTTTATCGAACGGATAAGCAGTTCTTCATTATTACAATTTTACTTTAACCCGCACTGTTTGACAAACAGCGTTGTCAACGCTGTGCTTTTTCGATTAATCGATGCGAAACATTTTGAAGGTGCTGCCTTTTAAATTTTATTTTGGTGCTAATCAAATAATTTTTTTTTAATAAGTTTGTTTGTGTAAACAAGACTCTTATTACATGAAACCAAATGACCTGCGACATCCTTTCCACAGTAAAAGTTTACAAAAGCGATTCGATTTGTTTCTAAGATTTTTGCAATTTATAAAAATTATATTTCTTTGGTTGTGGGGAAGCAGCCTCAAGAGCACTGATGATGTTAATATAGTGACTTCCGAAAACTTTGCTCTTCTATTGCTTTTTTAATTTTGGATTATTGAATTATGGCTAATTTTTCTTTGCTTTTTGGTGTTCGATTCTTTTTGGTTCTTCTGAATTTTATTTTGCAAAACTCTGCCTAATGAAAAGTTTATATTTGAAGGAGAAAAATACTTAAACCAAATATTTTTGTATTGTCTTCAAGTACTCGTATACCAAACTTCTTTTTAATTATCTCTGTAATGCTTTACCAACTTCATTCTTTGAACTATTTATATGATGTAAAAAATTTGAGTTTTTTTAAACCAATTAATACAAATTGTTGGTTACACAGGAAAAAGCTATTTGAGTAGAGAGTCTTTTTATTTGTATGGTTGTATGTAAATTACTGAGGTACAGTCACCCTAAAAGCCGTAACCGTTAAACAATAAAAAAAAATGTTTCGATTTTGATACGTGTTTCTTTGATAAACCAGTTTCATACACAATTAATATGCAGTGGCGTAGAATCCAATATAATTGGAAACTGGATAACTCAATTAACACTTGTCGCAATTAAAATGTTTTTCTTTAGTATTTAGTGGTCACGCTTTTTGGGTAAACAATTGTTCAAATGTGATTGTATCTTAACTTTTCTTTTTTGTTTTCGTAAACATTTTAGAGTTTTGTTACTCAATTTTGTTTAAATTGTATAATTTTGTGGCATCAAAGTGGGAAAAACTTCAAGCTTTATTTTAGTATACCTGGAGGTACATGCTCCATGTGCTAAATTTTCAAACATATTTTAAAATAAAAATTATAGTTTCTACAAATTATCTTATTGTAGGCTTAGAGGGCGTCAAATCATACAATAACTATCCGTATGTACGAGTTTAACAACAGTTTTTGAATAGGAATATGAATATGAAATTTAGCTTATAAATGGTTTATTAAAGTCTTTTAGTTTTTTTAAGAAGGTGATCTCGTTTTTAATAACAGCCTTTGGCTTATATTCAAAATATTCATTTTTATTTTGTACTGTATTATTTTCTTACAGTTAATAATATAATTAATAACTAACAGTGCTATATTCGGCTGTGTCGAATTTTATATACCCTTCACTAACGCACGTTTAACGTTACATATATTTTTAAGTACCAATTTTGTTCTTCCAATGCTATAAAATAGTTTCAGTTAACAAAAGAAAAAACAACGTCAGTTGCCTTTTTAGTTACTTTTATGATTAAAAAGAAAAAATCAATTTCCCACCCCTGGAAACGAAAGCGGTTTTCTTTAAGAAAAACTTGAAATTCTTGAATATTTTAGTTACTACATATAACACAAAATACTGAATGTGCAAAACAAAACTTTTAATTTCCCATCCCTGGAATTTTTTTTTTTATTTTTTCTAATTTTTAATAGACAATTGAGGCTTCCCGAAGCATGAAATAGGTTCAATTTACAGAGAAACAAAAATAATTGGTTTTTGGTATCAATTTAGCGTCAAGAAATAGGTGTAAGCTGCCCAGCTCTGGAACCGTGTTTTTCTGAATTTCAATACCACTCTGTTTAATCCTTTCCAATCCATCAGTCCTAGAGCGAAGTCTCTAGCTCTTCTGGGGGTTTGGTAAAAGAGATAACACGTTGTCCACACTAATCATATATTTAGTGCTATTAATTTATGACTTTATAATCACAGTGTGAATCCCCCAAATTGCTTTACATTGTCAGTTTTTGTTCAGTAAGGAACAAAAATTGTTAAAGTTGAGACATTAAACACAATAACGACAGCAGGCTACAGACTACAACTTGTCAAAAATAGAAGACATCTGCATATATGAGAATGATTATTTTTAGTACTACAGGCAACACGGCTACGAGTTGTTGTCCATGCTGTTTTTGTGGTTGTAGTCAAGAGAAAACTAATTTCTATTTTGGTGAGCGACAATGAGTAGATGCAATGTTGCCAGTATAATATAAATAAATTCAATTATTGTAAACTCAAAAATATATTGTTTTATTCTACAAAATTAAACAACAAACTATATTTCCAAGCTAATGAAATGATATGTTGTCATATATTGTTGACTTTAAATATATTTGAGAGGAAAAACAATATTTGGAAGCGGCTACACTGGCGTATGAAGAGAATTCTACTTCAAGCAACAAATTGATTTGGAGGAGTCGATTGAAAAATAATTAAATAGCTAACTACGAGGCAACGATTGTAGCCAATGGCTTTTGTAGTCGGTGTTCGTGTAGCCTGCTGTCGTTATTGTGTTTAAAGCTTGACTTTATCCACAAACGCAGCACGGATAGCAACCTGCCGTACAGCCGTTAAAACAATAATTCCCATATACATAAGGCCCAATTTACATGAAAAATTTTAATTCATGAATATTTTTTACCTAACTTTCAAAATATCTTCTAAAATCCTGTAGTACTTAAACGGTGGTTTATAATTCATGTTTTTTTATATCAGGCTTGATTTTTTAACTTGTAGTCGCCTAATTTTCATTGTTTGATCCTTCTTATCTCAACATTAGCGCTTTATAGACAAGAAGTTCGAGAATGAGTGCAAAAGGAAATAAAAAATTCATGAAAAACAGATATCGTGATGTTTTTTTACTGCTACTTCGTCTCTACACCGCTCTCCTAAAAACAAAAACAGCATAAATAAAATTCTTCATGTAAATAGGGCCTAAGTCGGTAGCCTGGTGTCGCGTCATGGTGTTTTCTTTTGTGGAAAAAATGCAACATATTTTCACGTCTGTTCTATGAAGCGGCAATTCGGAGCAGTTTTAAAACAAATAATTAATTTTCGTAATCGGCGTAGGATTAATTTCTAATAATGCTTTATTTTCGATATGTCGTGAAGTTATTTAAATAAAACTTATTATTCTTTATTCATTTGAATATTCAAAAAAGAACCTGAAAATATTTCGGCTGTTTGAACAACAAAAAAATTACAAAATTTCATTCGAGTGGTTATGAAACATTAACAACACTGTTAAGCGTAACATGTCAGCTCAAGACAGTAGATTGAATTAAAAAAATTTAAGCTTTAAAGCTGAAGTTTTATCTATTATTTCAAATACTATTTATATATTAAAATATGCTGTTCATGCACACAAGAAACAAAGTGTAAGCGCGGGTTAGTTATTCATTGTTTCCATTTATTTCCTACCAGGTCTGATCACATGAGCACGAAAGGCTTGGGCACAGGGAGCATGCATACTTGATGGGCAGGTATTATACCAACTCAAAGAATTTTTCAGTATGTTCAAGTGTATGCATGTTTGGTGGTACACTTTGTTAAGGTGTGAAAAACTATAAAACAATTCCAGTTAAATGATCTTTCTAATAACTTCCAAAATTTTCCACAACAAAACGTTGCAACCACTTCAAATTAAGAACGAGGTGAACAGGCTGCAGTCAGCGTCTGTTAAAATCATCAAGAACAAACAACATCATGACATTGACATTCGTTGTTGTAATTTTATTTTGTTATTTTAACATGCACATTTGAATACTCTGTTTAGCACAATGAATTGTGTGACAGTCACACAACGATTTAAATAATTGATTTATCCTTTTGTTTCGATTCATTGGCGGATATGTTACATATTTGCAGTGGCCGACCGAATTCACTTTGTCATACCAAACCCAAACACTGGTAAATTTTTAAATGTTCGGCCGAACTTAAACTGAACCAGGGGGCAAATTACGTTATCGAACGAAATAACGAAATATTTCAATAGAGTTTATATGGAAATATTTTAAAATTTCGAATCGTATCGAATGCCGTAATTTGCCCCCTGAACTTTTTCAATTATGCTTTTCTGAGCAAAACAATATATGTACGATTGAGAAATTTGACTTCCGTATAAATTTCTTTCTGACTTTCTGCCTAAATAAAATGTAACCGCTTTTTATGTTGTTTTTTTTACGTCTACAATCACAACAAAATTTGTACACATTTAATTTTTTTTTTTCATACTAATATTTCGTTTTTTGATAATAAATATGTAAGTTAATATATTAAGTTCGATGTTCGCTGAAAATTCGAAAAACCGAACTATGGCTGAACACTATCCGACTTCGGTCGGACACTATTTATTTGTATTATTTATCTTTAAATAATTCCACTAAACAGCCTATGCATCTAACTACTAGTGTATTCAATTAAACGGGCAATCACTCTATTAATTAATTTAAATTTTGCTTGAATTTTTTATTAATCGATTTATTTCGATTTAGTCATATAGCCGATCAATAAAGTTTGTTCATAACCTAATTAATTTTTAGAATATCGAATCGAATAATAGTTTGACTTTGGATGTCGATAAAATTCGGTCAGAGGCTCTATTTCATTCTATTTAGAACATATTCCAACGGAAAAAATTCATCTTCTCTTCCAAAACTTCATTTCACAATATCTCAAAAACAATCTCGCATACAAAAACGATTTGTATGCCATTTCGAAGGAAATAGTTGGTGGTACAAAATATATAAAACTAGTGTACATATCTCAACAGAATTTGATTTCTCAAAATTTTAGAACTGGATTTAATCTAACACCCAATTCGTGCGATGAATTTTATGATGTCTAAAATTCTTAATTCCCCTTTAAGGTTGATTCCAAAAATTCTATGCTTTCATACGATGAATTTGGGCTTTATATATTTTTTTGTTTGTTGTTATTGTTTTATATTTATATGAATTCAATATAAAATTAAACGCAACAATAAGAATAAATATGATTGTAAAAGGGAATATGAAAATATATATAAAAGAGGAATCAAGTCTATGTTTTTATTTTGTTATAAAAAATCACATCGAAAATTGATCGTCATAAATTATATCGTGTGAATTGGATGACGCAACGTGTATTTATTTCGTAATATAATTTTTAAAGGTCCTAAAATTTAAAGGATGTGTCTCTAAGATATTATTATTTATATTCTCTTCTTTCAAAACCTTTAATAAGATAAACGTTTTCTGATTAAATTAATTTTAAAAATTTTTAAACTTTGCAGATATTACACATTTCCAAAAATTAAAATTATTCTATTATATTTTGTTGCACTTAATATTAACTATAAAATGATATAAGAAGTGTTTTTGTATGTCAAATGGTCTTTGAGATATTGAAAAAACCAGCTGAACAATTTTGTCCATTTCGATGAAACAATGACATTTTTGATGCGACATAATTTTGGAAAAAAATTAGCATTTTTCTTCGTCGGTATAAGTGCTAAATATAATAAAACAGGACCTCGAATTTTATCGAAATCGAGAGGGGTCGTGTCTAACTATTAGTCTACTTGACATGGAACGACTCATATAAGCTTTAAACACAATAACGACAGCAGGCTACACGAACACCCACTACAAAAGTCCTTGACTACAATCGTCGCAGTCAGCTATTTTATTATTTTTAGAACGACACCACCAAATCAGTAACCATGTGTTGTTGTTTGAAGTAGAATTATTTTAATACGCCAGTGTAGCCGCCTTCATGTATTTAATACAATTAAATAGTGTTATTCCAATAAAATATATTTAAAGTCCACAGTATATGACAAGAAATCATTTCAACAGCTTGGAAATATAGTTTGTTCTTTCTTTTTGTATAATAAAACAATATATTTTGAAGTTTAAGATAATAGAATTTATTTATATTATACTGGCAACATTGCATCTACTCATTGTCGCTCACCAAAATAAAAATTAGTTTAATTTGGCTACAACCACGAAAATAGCATGGACAACAACCCGTAGCCGTTTTGTCTATAGTAGTAAAAATAATAGTTCTCATATACGCACAAGTATTGTATTTTTGACAAATTGTAGTCTGTAGTCTGCTGTCGTTATTGTGTTTAATGCTATATATATATATATATAAAATACTTGAATGCTTTTTATATACAATGAAATTTTCGATGCGATATAACTATTAAAAAAACGTCGAAATTTTTTTTCGTTGGTAAAAGTATTAAGTAGAAAGAGAGGCGGCCTTTGACCGAACTACATTCAAATCGAAGTCGATATGATATGGAACGACTCACATATATTTTTACTTTAAAAATATAACAAAATACTTGAATTTTTTCTCCTCTTTTTGTTCGTCATTTTTTATTTCTCGTGATGTGGATGCGAATGCAATCGTGCAAAAACCAGTAAAAAATATTAAAATCTTTAGAGTTTTCGAATGCAGCTGTTCTATTTTATAATTTCAGTATCATAAAAATCAGTTTTAAAGTATGTCAAGCTCCTCAGAAAAGAGAACGCTGAACATTATTTTTCAACAGTAAAAAACAAAATATTCGAAATGAGAAGCGTAACTGATAACGATGGTATTTAATATTCGAAACAAACTTAAATTAATTGAAACTATTAGAGATTAAGAAACGCTCTAGTTTTTATTAAAACAACAATTTTATGTTTAAAAAAATAATGATATTAAACGATAGATAAGGTTTTTTACAAAATGCAGCAAACATTTATTAAATTTTGATTTGAATTACACAAGACTGCGAGGAAATTATGAAAGATTATCACAGAATTAATTTGCCTTTTTAAATGGAATTCATATCATATTTTTAAATTAAATTTTATTTTATAGTTGATTTCATATTGAGAAAAATTGGTTTAACTCCACACAACTTTTCTTGTCTACACTTGCCTTGAAGTCAAAAGAAATTTCTTTAATTTATTTGAATATTTTGTGTGACGATTTTCAAACTTTCCAAGTTTTTGATTTTCCTGTTACACACACGATTTTATGTGCCTTCGAAATTAAACTAATTGTTTTGGGAAAAATGTAGTCTGGTTCAACATTATTAATTTGGTCAATTACAAACAAAATTTAATCATAAATAAAATTTTTTATTTAAATTATTTATGAGCATATCAGAGTACATTCAAAATGAATCACAGTGTCTGACAAAACAATCCAAATGTTGTTAAACTGGCAGATTGGAAAAAAAATTATGCAAAATCATATGAAAATAATCTACGAACGTTTGCCGTTTGCCCTGAAATTGGAACATATTGATCAATATTAATAAATTTGAAAATTTGTAAAGTTAAGTTTTAAAGGGTTTTCCACTAGCGTGAAATATATTTGCATCGCCTACAGCGGTCACTACAAACAAATTTATTTCTCACACGAATTTGTCACATTTAAAAATGACAACACAATAAATGACGAATATGTACTCAACACAAGATCACATTCATCGAGACAACCAACAAGAGAAAATAAACACCTGCCCTTAAACAATGCGGTTCTGTTCGGCGGTGTGTGTTGGAAATTATGTTTTACAGGAGTGTGACAGAGGACTTAAATTTATCGATCCGATGCAGTTTTCAGCGTCCACTACTTTTAAGTTTTTTCTATTTCTTATACAAACCCACTGACCCAGGAATTAAGGCCAACGGACCATCCATAGTGTCGTCCCTTAGCTGAAGAGGCTGTAAATGAACTCGAAGTTGAATCAGATTTCTAGCATCAGGTTATCTTCAGCTTTGAGCCTAATTTCCAACTTAAAACAAGAATTTTTTATTCTCATGTCATCTGGATGATACATGGTTCCAACCAAGCACCGTAACCTGCCATAAAGCATATGAACAAGTGAAATGGCCAACTCGTTGGTATGATTTGACACGTGTGCACTTCTTTTTATGAGTTACGGTAAATCTCTGATTTACGCTGATAGACCAGCAGTGATAGATCATTTAAAAGACAATAGTCGCCTCTTTATGCACAAAATAAGACCGGGTGTGATCGAAAAAGCACTGCAAAATTCAGCCGACAGTTTGTTGTTTGTAAATCCCGGTTCACATACTTAAACTGTTGCTGCGCATGTCTTGAGTTAGTTGCATAGAATGGCAGAGAGAGGGGCTGCATGCACGGAGTTGCTTGACTTTTTAATACTCGCTTAGTTGTCCCATTCGTAATTATAAGCACGAAGTTAGCTGCAAGTTGCTATTTGATATTTCTTTTCATTCTTTGCTTTGCTATTGTGCACAATTTGAAGAAACACATTTTTCTTTGTCGTCTAGTTTTTCACACAAAGAAAGTTTTTACTTTGAACCATCAATAAACTTCTTTTACGCAAATCAAACAAAATGAACTGTCAAAAATATCAGAAGTTTAAAGCAAATGAAAACGAAAACTTGTTTGAATTGAAAAGAAATGGAAAAAATTGAAGCCAAAAACAATTGGCTGAATTAAAAATGGAACAAAATATTCGTAAATTACGACATGAATAAAACAATGAAACGGCAAATTAAGGATTTAAGGTGTGCTACCACCGGTTTGATACAGTTCTCGAATTCTATTTCATAATGAAATTTGTACAAATACGAATTTTTATCACATCTATGGAAGCCATTTAATAAGAGCAGTGCTAAGCAAAAGAAACCACATGAGTACTGATAATGAAAGTGTAGTGGCTTTCGAAAACAACTGTTCTGCTTTGCTGTGAAAGTTGTATAATCAGATCAACGGTGACTTTTCCTTGTGCTTTGGAATATTAATCAACTCTTTCTGAACTAAAAACACACTGCCAACATTAGCTTTTCAATTTTATTGAATTTAATAAATTCACTTGTCTGTATTCAATATTTTATATAAAGAGAAGTACACTTTCTTTTATAATAAACGATTGCATTTGTACACACCAAACAGTGGGTAATTGTGTATTTCGATTCCAAAAGGTAATTTTTCGAAATTATATGATTTTTCTTTCGAATCGATTTACATAATGACCCCCAAGAGTTTTTGCAAAATAGTGTGGCAACTCCAATGTCGTTTTGAAGCGATTTTTCCAGTTCGATCAGACTTTTGTAAGATTTTCTAGTGAATGAAATGTGCGGTTGTGCAGGATAGTGAGTCATGGCCTTTGTGAAATCGTTAACTTTCAATAAATATTTGTTTAAAATATTTTTCTTTTCAACATAACAAACATCTCTTAATTGTCAATAGATTAACAATTAAAACTATTTATTTGCTTCCTTGTAATACCAACTCCATTGTGTTGTCAATCACTGTTTCTCCATTATAATGATTTTTAATAAACAAAAAACTTTATTTGAAACGAAAAGTACACTTCGTTTATTATTTGATAAGTCAATATTAGAAACCTTTGAGTGGAGCAATAAAAAAAAGTTGTTTTGTTTTATTTGTCACAATTCTTAATGATAAGACTGTTGTAATCAGCATTTTTGTTTATTTGGTAAAACAATTGATTGTTGGAGAGAAATGCGCATTAATAGATTAATTGGAACTGAAAGTTGAACTTTTATAAAAGTATTCCAAATAAAGAACAACGAGTAATACTTTCTTATTATAAATTACTACTTTTCCAGTCCATGAAACTTATTTTTTATTTATATTCCTCTATTCAAATGGGCGTCAGGTCTCCCAATATTGTTCGAAAATTTATTACAAGCCCTTTCGTTGTAGGAATCACTTGTTGCCAAAGTTTCCACCAGATATTCTTTGAGTGTAATTTTTTTTATAAAAAACTTAATTTTCTTTTAAGCATTAAACACAATGACGACAGCAGGCTACACGAACACCGACTACAAAAGTTGTTGGCTACAATCGTCGCCTCGTAGTCAGCTACTTAATTATTTTTAGAACGACACCACCAAATCAATAACCATGTGTTGTTGTTTGTAGTAGAATTCTCTTCAAACGCCAGTGTAGCCGCTTTCATATATTTAATACTCTCAAATAGCATTAGTCCAATTAAATATATTAAAAGTCTACAATCTATGCCAAGAAATCATTTCATTAGCTTGGAAATTTAGTTTGTTGTTTCTTGTTGTATAATAAAACATCATGTTTTCAAGTTTACGATAATTGAATTTATTTATATTATACTGGCAACATTGCATCTACTCATTGTCGCTCACCAAAGTAGAAATTAGTTTAATTTGGCTACAAACACAAAAACAGCATGGACAACAACCTGTATCCGAGTAGCCGGTAGTACTAAAAATAATCATTCTCATATACGCATATGTATTCTATTTTTGATAAGTTGTAGTCTGTAGCCATCAGTCGTTATTGTGTTTAATGCCTTATATTTTATTTATGTGATGTCCAGCCGCCTGTTTAGTATTGGCTTTCAATGTTATTAGGACGCCGCGAAAAGGACCTTTTTTTAGCATTTTCCAATAATTTTTCGACAACTTCCTGCCATCGGTTCCCACATTTCACACTTGTATTCTCTTTATGAACTATAAGAGTTTGTTGACATAAACTCGTGAGTTTAAGAAACGCTTTCAAAAGAAGTATAAAGTGCTTCAAAGTCTAGGTGTTTGAATTTCGGTGGAAAGTCGTGTAGTGCGAGTATATCTGAGGAAAGCACATGTTTTCCTGTAACAAATCGTTCAGGGCAAGTAGAATAATGTTGTTGCTCACTGCAGTCGTATGGCCCGTGTCTTTTTAAAAACAATAAAGTTCGGTGACATCAGCGCTGTAAATACTACTTCTACTTCTTCAAGTATCCACAGAGTTGGAAGTGGGTCTTTTCGGTAATGAGGATTTACGATAAAAGAAAACTACGTTTAGAGAAGAACTTTTTCAAACAGTAAAATAATACTTTTTTAAAAAGTAACTTCAGATAAGCAGGTTATCAAAACGCACCTTTAGAAAAATACTTTCTAAAAAGCAATTATTATTGTACAATTATTTTTGTATTTTATTCGAAATAAATACTAAAAAGCATTTATAGAAGAGTAATTTTTATAAATTCCCCTTAGGAAAGTACTTTATTTTGAGAAATATCTTCTGGAAAAATATCTTTAGCAAACTAATTTTTCAAAAAGTACCTTCAAAAAGCTACTTTTTCAAAAGGTACCTTTGGAAGAAGGTTTTTTTCAAAACACATCTTAAGATAAGTACTTTCTAAAATGTATATAAAGGAAAGTTGTGCTTGTAAAGCACTTTTAGGGAAGTACTTTATTTCAAAACTTACTGTCTTAAAAACTACCTTTTGAAAAGTATTTCTTGAAAATAACATTTCCTAAAAATTCCTATAGAAAAGCACTGTTTCAAAAAACACCGTAAGAAAAGCAATTTTTAAAAAAAGGTATATGAGAAAAATAGTTTCTAAAATTTTATAGAAAAATACTTTTTCAAAAACTAACTTCATATAAGAATTTTTTAGAAAAGTACCAAGAGAAAACTACTTTTCAAAGAAGTATTTTTTCAAACTACCTTTTAAAAGACTACCATTAGAAACGTTGCTTTTATTAGAAAAGTTACCATGAGAAAAGTACTTACTGAAAAGTACCTCTTAAAAAGTATTTTTGCAAAACTACTTTTAAGCAAATATTTCTTCTTTAAATAGTATTTGGCTAAAAGTAGTTTTGAAAAAACTAAATTTTTGAAGAAATACTTTTTCAAAACGTATCTAAAAATATATTTTCCAAGAGTACAACTTTGGAAAAGTACCTTTTTAAGAAAAACTTTTCCAAAAAGTACCATTACAAAAGCACTATTTCAAAAGTACGTTTAGGAAACTGTTTCTTTAATTTAATTTGAAAGAAATTCCTAGAGAAATAAAATTTGAAGGACACCTCAAAAACATTAAGTTTTCAAAAACAACCTTTCAAGAAGTACCAATAGAAAACTCCTTTATCAAAGAGTAACTATGAGAAAGTACAATAATTTTTCAAGAAGTAACTTGACGAAATTCCTACTAGTATTCCTTCAAGTAGTACCTTTGGAACAGGTCTCTTTAATAAAGTATTTAAAAAAATTATTCTTAAAAAGTTAAATATATACGATGGCATATTCAAATGTCAACAATATATTGAAAATTATTTGATAGGGACACCTCAAAGGCTCAATAGGTGTAATACTGTACTACTAGTCTTATGGCAGCAACAAATTCCTTGTGTGAAATATAAAATAAAGTTTCTTGACTTCCATAATTTATATAAAAGCAGCACAACTGCCAACAATCAGTGACAATTAAATGCAACAAGATAAAACCAATTGTAGAAATAATTAATTAATTACAAAACTTATTTGTTAAGTACTAAAATTATTTATGAATCGCAAGAACAATTAAAAATTAAAGGAGCTGACTCAAGTGGCAATTCAATATCCATATTATTTAAAAAATAATTACATTAAATTGATTTATTAAGTGTTAAGCTCTCGTCTATGCCAAAAGTACTTATTAAACTCTTGAATATGCATTTCAATATTGATTAAACAATATTTTCTTGAGTTGATCTTAACATTCGCTAATTAGCTGAATCAGTATTTTGAAAACAAATATTTACAGAATATATAAATTCCAGTTAGAACAAAGATTTCACACAATAAAACAACTAGACACGTTTTAAGCAAAACTGCAGTGTTAAGGAGGAAATAAAATATGGAAAATTCGAACTTTGAACCACTCGCACTGTAAGTGTTTACATTAACAAATTAAGCCGATAACTGGAATGCTTCTGAAACTCAGACTCTGAAATAAGAAATTTTTTTTGCTTATATAGTAAAAAGGTCTTCTAAGGGCTGATTTAGAACCCACTATGAAATGAAATAAAAGGGTTCGAATATACTCACGAATATTCAAAGCAAAATACAGATTCGCTTAGGAAACACAGAAATTTTTGAAAAATAGGACATGAAGAAATATAATCAAACGGCAACACAGGGACTTAATAGAAGTTTGTTGCCATCGCTTCCATACAGTTCCCGCATCCTTTTTCATAATAAATTGGTAGAAGTAGAAACTGTTAACACATTCAACGAACCCACCTAACGAGTCATAATAAACAGAAACACACATGAGTACTGATGATAAAAGCGTAACGGCTTTCGAAAACAGCTGATCTGCTCTTCTGCGTAATTTGAATATATAAAACTGATGTTGTCTTTTATTTGTTCTTTGGAATATTTTTCAAGTCATCCTGAATAAAAAACATTTTTTGGAAAATTAGCCTATAAAATTAAATATAGTATGAGATAAAATTTTTTTCGGTGTAATTATGTAAAATTCATATTTATTAATTATATAATAGCAAACGACTTGTTTCACATGGAGGCTTATAGTCCTTTGGATCTTACATCTAATCGTCAGTCGAATTTATTCTGAACATGTTCAAAATCTCATAGTTTGTGCGCAAACTTTCAAAAACCAATTGAGAATTACTTAAGAAAAAGCAAAGTAAACTTCCAAACTTTTACAAGAAGTAATTTTTTCACTTCTAAAAAAAACATTTTTTTTACTTCAATAACTTCTTACAATTATTAGTTTTCCATTGGTGAACATAAACGTATTTAATGAGCGAAATGAAAGAGAAAATTTATACTCAAGAACTCAATGCAATTTATTTAAAATCTTGTCTCAATTTATATTAGTACAGCGTGTTTGTTTAGTGTCACAAATTTGAGTTGGCAAATCAATCTGCGCGATCGCTTTCCAAACTGCACATCTGGAGATGACAGTGCACTAAACAATTATTTTTCACATCAGCTAATTCAATGGAATACTATGACTTTTACAAGAGTTTTTTTATTCTTAGATAATATTTTATTTACATTAATTAATTCGCAGCGCATACTGTCTCTCATTATTGATCATTACACTGAAAGAACTTTCCACTTCTGCATTTGAAAAACGAAAGCTCAATAATTTGATTGCAAAAGTCAATAATTTTATAAATAGAATTTCATTCACCGAATTTGAACTGTTAAATGAACTCAATAATTAATATTTTACAATTAACAATTCGCTAAAGTTTCACATCTGTCAAACGAAAAGATAGAAATAACGATTCATATTTTAGTCATTAATAAATAATTGAGCTGCAATTTAGATAATATAGTTTTCAATTTATTTAATAATCCCTTTTTCTAACGTGCATATAATTAAATATAAATAGTTTGTTTAAAAATATCTAAAGTTTGATTGATTTTAGTTATTTTCTAATAACCCTGTTGCAAGTCAGTGTCTCTTCAGCAGGTGTTTCAATTTCAATACATAAAAGAAAATGTGACACAAACTCAACACTTTTACTAGACTGAAAATTGGCTCTAATACTAGTATCGAAAGTAACTGATAATTGTTATGATTGTCTGATTTTATGGACAATCCTAAAAATCTATGAAGACCATAAAATATATATACATAATAACTGTCTCTTCAGCGGTATGATAGACTTAGATATCTGAAAAAGTGCAACCAATGAATATCGCAAAAGTTACAACGAATATGCTGCCCTACTGTCAGCAGAGCATTTCTATAACGCAGTGTACAATACACGGCATCGAAATTAACCTCAAATATACGTCCAAAAGCAGGTGAAGTAATTTAGAATTTCAAAACAAAATTAGAATGCCTTTTAGGTCGTCTGCCAAAGGTCTGGGAATCAAAGGGTAAAAATATAGAACTTTGTGCAAAACAGCTGTCTTCCTTCAAAAACAGTTTTATTGATTGGCAATCATACAGAACAATTTCTTTTTCGAATAACTTTGATAAAAAAAATATACTCGAATAATTTCTTACTTAATATTCCTTAACAGATTATTCAAATGAACTTGCTCAGTTTTAATTATTCAAATAATTTATGCAAATCATATAATTGGGATAAGAGTTATTTGAATTACTTTATTCGAAAAAAAAATACATAATAATGAAATAATGAGTTTTTCATAATTTTAACTAGAAGAACTTTTTACTCTTTTAATTTGATTTATTTAAAAAGAAGATTATTTATCTAATTATCTTTGTTTAATATGCTATTCGAATATTTATCTGGGCCTGGTCTCTGTAACTTTCGAAAAGTCACAAAATTCATTCCATGGGGATTATTATGGAAATGGGTTGTTTGGGGAAGAGCCTATATATTCAGTCCTGTCGTAAACATTTCGGAAATAAAAATTTCTAGTACAATTTTAGCGCATAATGTTATGTTTTGATCTATGTTCTTTAAGCAAATTGCAAATAATTATTTTGCAATAATTTCGATCAAATAAACTTTTATGCCGTTCCATTGTTTTCAAATAATTCTTATTCAAGCAAATCGATTAGTTTTCCTCAAAGAAATCTCTGAACATACTTTTGGTTTCCATAACTTTAATCCAACAAATATATTTCATTTACTTCTAGTAGAATAATATTTATTTATTTATTTATTTATTTGTTTATTATAAATAAATAACTTCAGTCGCCTATATGTTATGCAAATAGTTTTAAGCGGATGAGTTTTACTTAAATGTAATTTATTTTATCGAATAATCTTTATTTACTTTATGCCTACATTAATTTCAAATAACTTCGAGTAATTCGAATAATTTTAATCGAACAAGTTTTGATGCATGCTTTTGATTTGGATAATTTTAATCGAATAAATCTTTTTGATATATACCTCGCGTCGAATAATGAATTTCAAATAGACAATAGCTTTGTTCGCCTATGTCTTATGCAAATAATTTTAATCGATTAACTTTTACTTATATTTTATCAAATTACTTTATTTAATGCCATATAAAAATTTTCAATCGAATAGGCTTTTATGCTTTTGATTTGGATAATTTTAATGAAATAAATGTATATGATTTATAAATCTATTGTAAAATATTGAATCATTTGGGTCACCTAAATTTTAAGCAAATAATTATAATCGCACAACTTTTATTAAACTCCAATAATATAATTCTTATAATCTGTGTTTATTTTATTTAATACATGGAATTTAAAAACTCCTATTTTTTCCGAATAGTTTTAGTCGAATAATGTGCCACGCATAATAAATAAATCTATTTGCCACATATTTACCAAAACAATTATTTTATTCGCTCAAACTCTTAGCAAATCATTTTATTCGAATAATTTTTATTTAATTTTAATAACTTCATTCTAATAAGTTTTGTTTATTGCATCCGATACGTAGGCTATAGATATCAATACATTTTCAAGTAATTCTTTCGAATAATTTTAATCGAATAATCTATTTGACATAATCTTAGTCAAATACATATTTTCAAGTATGTGTACTCTTGCGCAAATAATTTTAATCGAATAGCTGTTATATAATTTTAATTATTGAATTCGTTAATTCGATCTTGATTTTATTCCGATACTTGGATCAAAATGATTCCCATTCTATATATTTCTCTTAACTTTATAATTAAGAAATATTAAAAGATTGTTTATATATGTATGATTTATATAAACAGTGTAAATTAACTCAAATTCAACGAAATAAAGCCTGCTTTTTATATTAAATTTAAAGTTTATTGTTTATTGAATGGCACAGAAGTTCATAGGATTGATTTTTATTCGAACAACGTTATTCAAAACTTTTGATTACATTTATCATTGATATATTTTGTCTTTAAAATATATTTATACAAATAATTCGAATACATTTTCTATGCACAACTATGATGTCAATAATAACTATAATGCAATGAGATTTATTAGAAAACAATTAATTTGTGTATTTTATTCGACCTTATTTTTATCTTTAATTCTTATTTTAATTATTCTTCACGCTTTAGGTCTAAGAATTAAAAATAAAACTCTTATTATGTTTTATTTCGGTATATGTGTGTTTTTAATTCTTAGATCTAAGAGCCTGAAGAATAATTAATATAAGAATTTAATATATTAGAAACGTTGTAAGTATTTATTCGATAGTTTTTAATGATTTTATTCAGCAAATTTTCATGCTAACGATTCAATCCAAAATTATTCGTTCCAATAAGTTGTATGCGTATAAGTAATATTATTCGAATAAAAAAAATTACCAGTTTTATTCAAACTATTCCTGTATAAATGTAGGTATATTCGAAAGTATATAATCATTTTATTCGATTAATGTTAAATAAAATAATTTTAATTGAATTTTTTAATATTTTAATTAATATATATATATATATATATATATATATATATATATTTATATATATACATGTCCAAAATTTTGTGTTCGTTATAAGCTAAATAACGCCTACAGAACCTATTGACCTCTAGTTTGACGGGTTAGTAAAATATGTAATAATTTGATTCGATTATAGAATCGAATTTAATCGATTAGTTGTTAACTGAATAAGTTTATTGACTTTCTTGATAGGGAGTCTTATATATCCGAAGGTTCATAAGTATTTCTTTTGTTAATTTGTTAAAAATGTGAAATGAAGTGCTTTCTCACAAATTTAGAATTACAAAAAAGTTTTATATTTTTTTGAGCGTTTAAGATTCAAATACTACACCACGCCCCTGATACAGAATCCCAGCTCCTTTTACCGGCTATACATATCTGCAATCATCAAATTAATGGAATGAGATTGATGAGGTCAATTTTTGAATACCTTAAGAACAATTTCTCTTTCAGCTCTATTTTCCAGGCCCACTGTGTCGAAATTTACATGTGAGAAAAAAATTTTTATTGAAATGTTAATTAATGTAAATTGTGCAAATGAAATTTTCTTCCGACAAAGTGGTCCAGGGCAGTTAATCAATGTACATTCGCAGTTAACAAAAGTTTTTTGTTGTTTTATTAAAATTATTTATTTATTTATTTTGTTGCATTTTACTCATATTTTTATATATTTTTATATAATTCCTATTTCCTTTTTAGTTACACACATGACTAATGAACTTGTTGTTTTAGAAACCCTTTTAAAATAAAAACAAACGAAAACTCCATTCCAAATATTTACTTGTATTGTTCTATATTTTTAATCGAATAATTTTTAACCGATTTTATTTTATGCATAATTCAACTCGAATATCTTATAGTATTTCTATATAAAAATACATATTCGGATTATATAATTCGATTAAGTTTTAATCAAATAGTTTGATGCGAAAGTTTTTATTTAATTTCAATGGAAATATGCAACTTTAAATATGTGATATTGAAAATTTTTAATCGATTTACTTCTAGAGAAATATAGATAAGACTTAATCGAACAACTTTATTCGATTTTTGATAAAACGCAGCTCAAGTAACTTTTTGCCAATAAGGTTTTTGGAATTTTATTTATTCAGACTGGTGCAAGGCGCACATGAACCTACCCAGTTGGCCAAATCGTCGTAAGCAATATTGTCTTCGCCGATGATTGTACGACATGTCGTCTGTATATTAAGATTTCCAAATGACCATTCAAAGGAATTTATCGTTCGGACCATCTGCTAACAATATCAGACGATTTGTCTGCAATAATATTTAATTTTTTTGGGAAAGGTCAACAACAAGCTGAGCGATATCATCACTCATCTCGTGTGATGTGACTCTGAGACATTTTCATGAAAATTTTGTCGACGATGTAAAAAGTTGTCTTCAGTATGTCTTCTACGACAGGATACTGTCTTGCACCCGTCCTTAAAGATGTCTTAAAGACGTGGCCAACTGAGTGCTGAACTGTAGCCTGATAGGATTCACTACTCCCAAATATTACAAACATAAAATTTTCCGAATTTCTAATATTGCTGCTCTGAACGATCTTTGCTATAATTCAGTAGCCAAAAGCCGATCAAATAGCTATACAGTTGGATATCCGATAAGAATCGACGCAGTTGTGGCAACAATTTTCCAGGACAACAAATTTATTTTGAAGTTGTTAATGTGTCTGGAATGCGAGAAAGCATTCCAAAGCTTGACTCAAATCCAAATTATGTTGCACAACTTGTGCAGTTGAAAACTGTTGCTCTGACATAATTCACAATTAACAGGCGGTGGCTGAGACAGACAACAATAACAATATTTCAATTGTGGGTAGTACCGTGGCTTAAGGAAAATCAGGGATTCTGTCCATGTTTTGTTTAAATAAAACCATAGTCGCCTCAATTAATAGACTATCATCAGCCTCAATATCAATATGGTAGTAATTAAAAAAACCATTTATTTATCTCTCGTGTAATTCAAAACAAAATGCTGACTTCTGTATTGAATTTAACATAATTCTATTAGACCTTTAGCACAAAATACTGACAATATATTATAAATAATTTATCTACTCGGGAAGGTTATAGCAATTTACGAGCATTAAACTTGGTAATAAATGCAATTAAAATTATGTTGTAAATAACTCGAAATTATATTCAAAACTAATTGCTGAATATTTGTCACAGACGACAACACTTGCACATGGAATTCATTATTTACCTTTAAAATTTTTTTTTTGCGGCTCTTGCAAAAGATTTTTTATTGTTAACTTGAACTGCTCTTTAAAAATATTATTTATTCTTTTTTACTTATTTAACGTTAAAAACTTTTGAAATTCGACATTAAACATTGAAACTTTGCTGTTTATATTATCGCTCGTAATGTTTTATGTATATGAATGTGGATGTTGACGAATTAAATTTCGCACCCAACGTAAAATAATGTGAACAAGCAACTTGACTTTGTCAAAACAAAGATCAACTTAAACTGATTGTAATATTCTGTAATTTGATTTTTTTATTCCAGCAAAAAAGTTCTAAACTCAGAACAAAACAAAATCGAGCAAAAGTACAACAAAAAAACTAAACTCGGATGCTGGAGCAGAGTTGGGAGATTAAAACGACAATTGATTCAAAACAAAAACATTCATTCATTCAATGCAACAAGAGATAAACAACTGAATTAATTGCATGCACAATGCGGACTTACGAAAGAGAGAGAGAGAGAGAGAGAGAGGGTTTTCGTAAACGGGTAAGATAAGAATTGTTTTGAGTTGATAATTATTGATCATTTGTTTTGTTTGTTCTCTACAAACGCATTCAACTAATTTACAGTGGAGACAATTAATAAAAATTCAGTGCACAGACATGAAAAACAAATGCGCAAAAACAACCTCAAGGATTCCTAAGAAATGGAGTTTTGAACCGTTACTAAACTATTCAATTGGTCAAGGGTTTGCTCTAACCGGTTACTCGCTCGATAAATTAATCGACATTTTTGTTTAATCGACTAATGTAAGATTAATCCTTTAACCGATTAAATCAAAGTTTTCCCTAAAAAAGAGATTTTATTGATAAAAAAAACACAATAATAAAAGCATGGCAATTCTGCAACTGCATCTAAAGAAGACTTCATAAATACGTATTCATAAAAAGTAAGAGTTATCCTTTTATTATCTAATTCAATAGTTTAAAGAGATCTTCTAAAATGTCCCGTCTCTTTGAAATAGAATTTGCTTCAAATTCTTCTTAAAAGTCAATAGAGGATGACATAAAAAGCTCTCTCATTTATCGTAGACGTTGAAGAAATCGAATAGAAGCGAATATGCGATTTCTAAGTCAATTTTCTGTTTTGCCCCAAACATATAAAACTCGTCGTTGTGCTATTCAATCTTGATACGATATTTTCATGTTTTAATGTTTCTAAAAGTTTCGGCAAATTCCATGAAAAAGCGGCTTGAGTTAACTGCAGAACACTTTTTTCTAATAAAATTTCTAATTGAAGATCAGTATATAATGAAAATTATGCGAGATTCGATTTAAATAATTTGCCGTAACATACACGGATACGAAAAACGATTTGATTGATAACGCTTGCACTTACACATATTTTACTTAAAATAATATTATTTCATAATTGCTCCACTGTAAACTTGTAAATAACTCTCGAAATGCAGCTTTAATAATATTTAACTTATTAATAAATATTTGAAGCTCAGTTTTTATAAGTGCATTAACTTAGTCATCACGGTCGTAAAAAGGTTCGAATATCCCAGCAGTTCTGGCGTTAGTGTTTTTAAGGGTGTTGAACTTTAAAACAAGAAAATATATATTTCAAAATATGAATTTTAAACATGGAAATATTAATTTTAAAATGTCAATTTTAAGATAATTAACACAAAATAACGAAAATATCTTATGAATAAAAATAAGTTAATTGCTAGAACATATTCAGCCGTGGACACTTTGTGACTCACGTTACATATTCTCCAATTCATTAATGATATCGCGACTCGTCTCTCACTTTATATGATTAATAACCGTGCGTCTGTCATCTGGTATATATATATATATATATATATATATATATATATATATGTATCTCGAGTATAAATTTATTTATTTAAATCCAAAAACAACAAGCGAAGAGAAATAATCTTGAAATATTCAGGAACACCCTTCTGAGTAAGTTGATGGAATTGCTAATAACTAAATACTTTAAAAATGTCTATCCTTAGCCGCAAATATCTTTTGTAATTTTACTCGATTAAATGCACGATTTTTTAAATAACTGCACTTTAGTTATATATACACACATACATATGTAAATACATACATACATCGAACAATTTATATTTAAGAAAATATAACGACTTCTATTCGAATGAATCTTAAAAATTATTCCAAAACAATTATTATTTTTGTTCGACTAATTTTTATTCCCATAATTTATTTTATTATTAAGAGTACTGATTTCTTAAAATTATTCTAGAGCATACATTGATTTTATTCGAATAATTTTTAAGGTCAAAATTATTCTAAACCACATTTTATTTGAATAGTTTTAATCCGAATAATTAACGTTATTTCAGTTTATGGAAAATAATGTTTTTAAATTTTCCAAAAACATGTATTGGTGTTATTCGTATAATATTCATTTGAATAACATATTTTATTCAAATTATTTTAAAGCCAATTATTAGTCGAAATTATTCAAAAACAAATGTTACGTTTATTCGATTAATTTTTGATCGAGCAATTTGTTTTATCTTATACATTTTGAGGCCTATAATTTTCCAAAATTATTCCAAAACTTTAATGGTTTTATTAGTTAAATTACTTTATTTTGGATAATTGTCGTTTTTAACTTTTTTATTCAATATTAATCGTAATGAAATGTTCCTCCAAAATTATTCAATTTTTTATGCGCATTTCACTGGGGCCAATTTTTTATTCGAATAATAGTATGCAAAAATATTTTAGTCCAATAGTTTTTACTCGAATAATTTGACTTATGACTAATAATTTTTAATATTACTGAAAACCTTTTATTAGCTTTACTCGATTAATCTTTATTTGAAAAATGTATTTTATTGAAATTGTTTTTAAAGCCAACAATTGTTTAAAGTTGTTAAAAAACACATATTATTTTTGTTTGATTGATTTTCATTCTTGTTAAGCATTAAGCATTAAACACAATAACTACAGCACGCTACAGGAACACCGACTACAAAAGTCGGTGGCTATAATCGTCGCCTCGTAGTCAGCTACTTAGTTATTTTTAGAACGACACCACCAAATCAATAACCATGTGTTGTTGGTTGTAGTCGAATTCTCTTCATAAGCCAGTGTAGCCGCTTTCATATATTTAATACTCTTAAATAGTGTTAGTCTAATAAAATATATTAAAAGCTTACAATCTATGACAAGAAATCATTTCATTAGCTTGGAAATTTAGTTTGTTGTTTCTTTTTGTATAATAAAACAGCATGTTTTCAAGTTTACGATAATTGAATTTATTTATATTATACTGGCAACATTGCATCTACTCATTGTCGATCACCAAAATAGAAACTTAAACTTAAAGAAAATAGAAAGCTTAACTTAAGAAAATAGAAAGCTTAATTTTGACCACAACTAGAATGGTGATCGGTAGTCGTGTAGCTGTGCCGTCGCTAAAATAGTCATTCCCATGTCAATGCGTGTATTCTAATTTTGACATGTTGTAGCTCGTAACCTGCTGTTGTTATCGTGTTTAATGCCTTAGTTTAATTTGACTACAACCACAAAAACAGCATGGACAACAACCAGTAGCCGTGCTGTCTGTAGTAGTAAAAATAATAATTCGTATATACGCACATGTATTCTATTTTTGACAAGTTGTAGTCTGTAGTCTGCTGTCGTTATTGTGTTTAATGCTTAACATTTTATTTCAATAATTTCAAGGGCAATAATGTTTAAAATTAAAAGAAGTCATTTGCCAGCTTTACTCGATTAATTTTTATTTAAACAATTTATTTCATTGCAAATATTTTAAATCCAATAACTTTTTGAGATTGTTCAAAGACATTTTCTAGTTTTGTTCGTCTTATTTTTATTCGAATAATATTATTCGATTTTTAATACTGATATTTTATTCGAAACAAGTGTTTTACTATACGTCCACTGAAAAACTTATTGTTAATTCTTATTCGCATAACTGATTTTTTATATGTTATCCAAGAAAATTATATACTGACAATTGGGAGATTCACATTGTTGTCATAAAGTCATAAAATAATAGTACGAAATATATGACTACTGTAAACAACACGTCATAACTTAGTAACCTAATTCAAACATCGATCAGCTGATAATATAACAACATATTTGATATAAGCTGAATACATTTTTTTGCGGCATCATACGGAAAGACGTTCAGTGACTGCCAGCTACGTTAGTTAAACGAACAAAATTTTTTATGTTATAAAAATGTGATTTAATGTACAGACATACTGGTATGAATATTTTTTAGCCATTTTTTTTAATGTTGAATCATATAAGTAACAGCGGCAAACATATACCATCGTCGTCTCGCCTAAAGATCTCCAGCCGTTCGACGCAGATCTCTAGAGCTTTTTATGATCAAATAAAAACATACCTGAAAGAGTGCTATTATTTTACGACTTTTTTGTATGCCGTACAACAAGAACTTGTTTAAACTGGTCTAAAATATTGTGACAATATGACTAAATAGCATACAGTCTGAATACCCCAAATGTTAATTGAGAACAGTCCATTTGAATATCAGTGAGAAATAAATGAAAGTGTTTTGCTTAATTACAATCTGAGATGTAAAAAAAACTCCGCCACATAGTTCTTTTATATGAGATCAATATCTTAAAATTCTGTTAACAGAAATATATAAATAAATATCGCAGTTTCAACCCGCATTTATAATATGCTGCTTGTAATACATTGTAATCACTTTTAATTACTGTCGACTTGTAAATCAATTTAAAGTTGCGTGTGTGTATGTGTTTGTATGTAAATGTATGTTAAATACTTCTGTATGTAGTCGTGCACTAATTTAAAATTCCATTATTCTTAATGTCGTCACATAGAAAAGGTCAATTTATGGATGTAAAAGTTTATTATTAAAAAAGTTGAAGTTGTTAATAAAATATGACGCAAAGATCATTCATATGCGGTGGGATCAGTCTAAGCTCGAAGCTAAAGTAAATAAAATAATCCTAAAAAGGTCACAATTCTCGATGGGCCTCTTTTTGATATAATCGTATAATTCATATTAATATATATATATATATATATATATATATATATATGTCATACTAAATAAAAGAATATAGAATACACTGATCAAGTTATCGCTGCCGATATCCATCGAAATTTTAGTACCATTTAAATGGAAATTTCAAAAGGTGTCGAATGTCTTTAGATGTCATTGATTAATTCAACATTTAATTTAGGAACTCTCTGCATGATTACGAAATCTTTTAAAAAAATCATAAATTTTTATTTTTCCCAAAATATATTTATTTATTCCCAATTTCTATTTTGTTCCCTTCCAAATATTTCACCTCAGACGTGATACAATTGTACCAACTTTGATATTATTTGCAGACTTTTCACTACAAAAAATAAATTAAATTAAGAGTTCGTTTGATTTTAAAGGAATCGTAATAAAAAAAAGTTTTAAACATTCCACCCTAAATGGCAACTCTGCAACTTATCTTTAATTTAAACTCCAAAGCTATCGCGAAGTGGTTTGTTGCATCGATCTATGCTCTGGAGCACTAATAAGAGTTTGAAAAAACACTATTTTAATTAATTTTAGTTTTCAAACACACAATCGATTCTCACTTGATTAGCGGTGATTGCAGTAGTTTATCGAGTCCTATAAAAGAATCGAGAAAACTAATATATCAGATATATAATTTCAGAGCTTATAAAAAAACATTATTAGAATTTTTTCGGTGAAGTTGTTTGAAAATTTATTTTAAAAAAACATTAAAAGCTTATTTTCTGAGTTTCCTTCCTGAAACCGGACTGAATTAGACCCAATCCATAATCTAGTTTCAATAGAGTTCCTTGGAACGCTACTAGTTTGGTTCGATTCGGTCAAGCAATTCAAACACACACACACATGCATACATAGTGACACATTATTAAGAGTAGTCAGAGAAGCTTGCTAGGAACTTAGAACGTTGCGATCTTTTGAGAACTCAATGTCCGCAATAACTTTCCGATTTCTTAAAATTTTATATTTATTAAACAGCAAGTTAAAAATATATCCTTAAAGTATCCCTCCTATTAATTGAATAGAATTGTATTCGACATTCGAGAATTCTTGTCAAATCTTACAGAGTTCCCACATGATTCTGACTTTTTAATGGCTGGATACATATTTTTAGAAAAGGAAATTGATTAAATTAATTATGGTGTCGCGATGATCGGAACACATATTCTCTTGAATTTCACTGAGATTTCAGACGTTGTACAAAACCTGTTACATCAATTTGTTTATGACTGAGAAAATATTTGAACTTGAAACTCGTCTCTTGGGAGACACTGTGTTTTCCCTTTCAATGCACTTTTTTAAATTTTATTAATTTCTTCCCTATGGTCGAGAATTTCATAGTAAATACACACATAAATATATTAAGCTCACACACATGCACACAAACGTGTGCTTTCAGGGTTTGTATGACAACAAAATGGGTCTTTAATATCTGTGCATTCATTTCCTCATTTATATTCCAACACATTCATTTTTTAAAGTTATTTTCCACAAATTGTTTTGATTTTAAACAGGATTTTATTTGCAGTTAAATTTTACAATTCCATAAATTAATTTTTAGGTTTTTTACAGTTGATCATGATTAAGCAGGTTCTTTCGATTCTTTGTTTTTGTCGAAGGTCAGTTTTATGCGGTTACAACTTTTTGTTTGAGTGCACATGATGTGTTGCTTTTGTAGGGAAGGCATGTTACAACACAACAACACACAATCAACATGATGCACCCAGAAAAGTTCATTAACCAAAAAAAAAGAAACAAATTATTGTTCAACGACTGTTTTTAAGGTTGAAATTGTATTCAAGTGAGTTTGATTATTGCAGATTTGAATGTTTAATTTACTGAAGATTTCATCAATTTTTTATTATCTGGTCGTAATTCGAAATACTCAAAACACCACTGCTCACTAGATCTTCTTTGGGAGATAAATCCATGACCAAGAGATTTCAAAAGAGTAATTGAAAACGTCACTAAATATCAAACTAAATGTATAGTTTGAACGACATTTGAACTCGACTAAATTATTCGTGCTGTATACGAGGTCTGCTCAAAAAATATATTGAAGTTTTTGTTTTTTTTTTTCGTCGTCATTTATTTTTTGGGAATAGAAAACTATCGCTGGGGCCAAATTTGGATGAATCCGCTGGTCGAGGTATGATTACAGTGTTGTTTATAGTCAGTTATAATAATAAAATACCTTGTAAAAAACTTATTAATCTAGAAGAAAATAACAAATAAATCTCACCACTTTTTACACAAAATTTTATGCCAATTCACTACTAACTTGACTGACTCACAAAATAAACATGCTAAATGAATTCAGATGAAGAAGATATTAATGACTCCGAAATTTCTGCAATTTTAAACGCAACAACTTTATGTCAAACACGCATAATACGTGTACGGCCCCACAGTGCAAAGTGCTACCATATTTTTACCAGAAATCAATGGCAGTATTTATATATGACTGAAAAAGAGTATTTAAACATGGTTTAAATTTTTATAAAACTAACTTAAACTCTATTAAAATATTCTCTGATTTATTGGGCGTTAGTGTGTTCTTAATGTTTCATTGCGCTTAAAAAGTTTGAGTTTTGTAAACAATTGCAAGCTAATAGAAGATTTTCAAAAGCTTTTTTATGATTTGACTCGAATAAACGCACATAAAATTTTAGTGTTTCAGGGCGACTACGCCTCAAATGGTTCATACGGTGGGTCTAATTTGTAATATGATGGAAAATTTAGTCAATAACCATCTCAGAAGGTCACCGAAACTGATCATAAAATGGAAGAAGTGCACGATGCACTTTCTTCACCGAACATGAATTTTGAAAATAAAACTCAAATATCTGCAGGTGTTGTGCGTTTGCTAAATTATGACCAAAACTGAACACGTTCAATAGTAATATATTACGCGAAAACAGCTCATCGCTTTTTACCAGAAATATAATTGGCCACTCTTGTAATTATAATTATCCGTAAAGGGGATTTTCCAATGTCACATATCAAATATATGACACTTACCTGTACCTAGTAAGCAACAGCTAACTATATGTTTTTAATTCGAAAAGATATGATAAATATTCCAAATCACAAGGGAAACTCACACTGCAGAGCAGAACAGCTGTTTTCTAAGGCCATTAGGTCTGTTTGTTTACTTTTCCAGCAATATTTATCCAGCAGCTTCGTGATAGAGAAAATAACCAAATTTACTCTCAATAGCTCTCAATTATAAAAATTAGGAAAAAAGTACGCGAACAGCATTTTGCAAGATTTTGCAGTTATTTTGCTGAACAGCTGATGAGTAATTCTAATTCAAAAGAATGTTCATGTGTACTTATGTTCATGTGAGTTGAAAATAAAGTTTTCAATAAATAAATAAATTTTTATAGCTTCAATTGGAGCTTTTGTGGTTTCTAGTGCAAATACATAAATACATACATACATATTTTGACCAAAAACCCAATTTGAAAACTTTTTGCAAAATATTTCACAAATAA
Organism: Linnaemya vulpina; assembly: GCA_963675445.1. NCBI lineage: Eukaryota > Metazoa > Arthropoda > Insecta > Diptera > Tachinidae > Linnaemya > Linnaemya vulpina. Next base: position 21,830,094 of record OY776276.1, read on the forward strand.
AACTTTTTTGTTTACTTTTTAATTGGTAAGAAGAAGCAGTCAAAACATCTGTTCTATCTTGCAAAATTTTACTGAACAAAATTTCTCCAGCAAGATTTTGCAAGTTCTCAGTTATTCAAATGTCAATTTTCTGACTCTCTTTCTCTCAATTTAAATAAATTTTCTTGCTGGAGAAAGTAAACGAACGACATCCATTTGTTACAACATTTTGCATAATATGTTACAAAATATCACGTAAACAAACAGACCTATTATCTTTTCATCATCAGTACCCTTGTGTATTTTTAGTTATTAGCATTTATTAGGTGGTTTCGTTTAACTAATTGCTGACAGCCCGTACCCACTCTTTAGGGCTTTGGATTTATCAAGAGGTTGTTATATATTGTCAATTGCTGCAAAAACGCAGTATAGAATTGACTAACGTCGAAAATAGTTGCAGACTAAGAGCGAATATGTTTGTTTGATTACTTTATGAGAGATGGACATATAAACGAACTTTGTAAGTAAAGGAATGACAGATTGGAAATCTATTCGTTTCTTCTTCCTAGTTTCCGCAATTTACACAAGTAAACAAACCCGTCTGTCTGTCTATTAATTTCGTGTCCGTAATAGGGCTATTACACTGACGTACATGTTGGCCAACATGCTCGACAACGTACCAAATCTCCTGGTTTAATAGCATGTCGTGAGACAAAAGCCAAGATAAAAAGAGAACTTCTTTCTGTATACACACCTCTAGCCCTGTCACTTTCAAAAGTGACCGTTGAAAGTGTTATACAACCTCTAGCCTTGACAAAGTGGAATATAAGTACAACTGGGTGACTCAAATTATTAAAAAGCTTTATCTGTTCAACAGCTGTTGCAAAAAAACGAGCACAGCTGTAGCTGTTTACGTTTGTTTTGCTGTTGTTTAAATTCTTTTATTTACGGGACTTTTGTTTTGCTAATTCATTTGCAGTGTATCTACTTGCACTACACGGAAGAACATAATAAATTACAACAACAACAATTAACTTTATTGCGTAAATTAAATTAAAGATAGAATAAATAAACAAACGTTAAGGTGATAGATATAGTTGTTGCATTAAATGGCAAAAGGAAAAATAATACAACATATCCTGACAGTAAAAGAGAAAGTTATTTTGGTCCCTGAAAGTTTTATTTATACATACAAATGGATCTATAGCTGCTATTGCGGTTTTATTTGAAATCGTAAAAAGATTACAAGGGACACTTACACACACTCGTATGCATATATGTAAATAAATACGTGTATGTAAATAAACACGGCTTTTTAGTATCGAGTATTGCATTGCCACTTTTTGTATCATTGATTGTTGAGTGTTACAAATTTTATGATTTATTCCATGATTAGTTTAGTTTTTAAGTTTGAAATGTTTCTGCAGTCCGAAATTTTAACGCAACAATCGGGTTTGTGGGGTGAACATTAATATATAAATAAAAGTGAAATTTTTGTTTTTTTTCTTTTCTGCCTCTGTTTTATCGTTTTTATTTTTGCATGTATAGTTATGTGGTACATATTTTGTATATCTAACATAGTTTTTTGTACATATTTCCCAAAAATGATTTGAGTGGTAACCTGTACGACGAGAATAGTGGAATAATAAATTACAAAACAAATTATATATTCATATATATATAAATCTAATCAGATTTATAAGAAAATTAAATCTTGTTAGAATGGAATGTGTGAAAACAAACGAAAATGAAATCATCAACATGGCCAAGAAACCAAAAGTTAACGATTATAGTTGTGTGGCTGAAATTGATGAAAATATTAACAACTCCACCGATGAAGAAGAAATTGCAGTAAAAATTGTTATGGAGGAACAAGAAGGATCTTTATGGTGGACGGTGCCGGATTTGGTTTTGTTAAAAATTCTCTCCTATCTGTCGATTAAAGATGTAATTAGTGTATCAGCCACATGCCTGCGTTGGTATGAGATTGCCAATGACGATTTAATGTGGAAGCGTCGATTTCAAGAACATTTCCGCACTGACCCCGCCATACCCCTGAAGCCAGGTTTGTATAAACCGCAAATAATATTTCAAGGTTGTTGCTCATTTCAATTGTTTGCTGCTGCTCAACAGGTGCTTCTTGTTGGAAAAGTGAATATGTTCGTTTAACCTCCCGCATACCATTCGTTCAGTCGCAGTGTTTAAATGGTCATGTTCATCAAGTATTGCATGTTAGTTTTTCGCATAATGGTGAAATGTTTGCCACTTGCTCTAAGGATGGTTATGTTATTGTAAGTAAACCTAAAAAAATATTCTCTTTTGATTGCTCATTTAACAATTACCGAAAATTAAATTTCGTGGTATAAAAGTGTAAAAGTATTTAGGCATCGAAATTTAAATTATTCATCCATACATGTTACCGAATGGAACCAATCCAAAGAATTGTACTGTAAATTGCAACCTATTCGAACTTGTAAATCTAAAACAGCAGAAGAAAAAATATATTGTCAAATATGAGTTTTAATAAGAAACTTACAGATCGATTTCTTAGACTAATTGTGTAACTCTTGAAATTAAAAAAGGCCATAGATCGCTGCCAACCGGTCCAAATCATTTAAGTTTTCCGTGACATATCATGAGCGAAAAAATGTCGTACCACTTTTGAAATTACTTAATGTTCATTTGTTTATATAGAAAATAATACTGTTATATCAAATCCTCGTTAGAGGTCAAAAGCATAGAATAGCACAACAAAACACGCTTTGCGATAGCAAGGATGCCATCAGGGTCAATCGTTTCCCAAATTTTTGTTTTGGCCTAAGCATGTCTGTTTCATTGTTCTTTTCACCATATTACGGGTACCATGGAACATAATTAACTGAGATATCTCAAACGAATTACAACTAAATTTTTATTTGTAAATACTTTAAAAATATCTTTCGAAAAAATTTTTCCTTTCAACTTATTATAGATTTGGAATTCCGGACATCCCTGTACGGAAAAATACTCACACAATATGAAGCAATTCAGTTGGAAATATACACAATACTCACAGTTTAATCAAAGCGATTCTCTACTACTAGTATCTGGTGTACACTTCGGTTCACCACACAATACATCCGGTGAAATAGCGGTATTTACTGTTGGCGAAAAAGGTAAAGTATCAGATTCGAATGCTTCATGCAAGTAAAAGAAAGAAACAATTATTTAAATACAGATGGCTCCCATTTGCGTTGTCGTGTATTGAATCGACCGTATGATATATTCGGTACCTGGTTTAGTGATCAGTATCTTATATCAGGCGATTTGCATTGGTTGGCCCATTTGGTTAGTACCTCGGTGTTATGGCTGAATAAAGCAAATCAGGAAGTGGATTCAGAACATGTGCCCATAATGAATCAATTGTATAAGTTTTACAATCGCAATGCAAGTTCAGTTAGAGCCATAATGATGGCCAAGTGCCCCTGGTTGGATGACACGAATGATGCTTTGACTAAACAGAATCTTGCTATTGACGCTACAGATGAGGTAATACATATAATTTAAAGAGAAAATTAATTGTACATATTAAACAGGAAAATGTTTTTTGAATAAACAGGGCGACGATGCTGAAATGCGATTAGAATCTTTGCAGAACGATACCGTAGGAAATCCCCTCTCTCAAATGGCTACTTTGCGACATTCTCCTACAACCTCAGGTTTAAGTTCCTTAGATGATGCTTTGCCTTCGACTTCCTCGGGCCGTTCCACAATACAGAATGATGACATTTCCATACATTTTGCAGAAGAATATCGTCGTTTATTTAATGGTGATAATAGCCCGGATGACTCCGCTAATGAAGAAGAAGATGATGATGACCCCATGGAGGAGACAATCGAGGAATACGATGATATGGAAAATTCCATACCAAAATATTTAATATTTTCCACAGGCTCCAAAACATATACCCCACATCAGATTGGTATAAAACGCATAGAACATGTTACATTTCCAAAAAAACTGGATCCGGGCCCTTCATTGAAAGAGAGAATTGCTGCCAAAAAAGCTGAAAAACAGGTTAGTTTCATATAATTTTTTGAAGAGGATCGTAGGAAATGTATAGTGCTAAATTTTATTGCAGAATCAATTAAGAGACCCCGATCCTGACTGGTGGAATTACGATGCTGTTGCAGATCGTTTTGACAAAGTGGACAAAGTCATTGATTTACATGGCCACATAATAGGCATGGCTTTGAGCCCAGATCATCGGTAGATGTTTACTATTTTAAATCCTAAACTATTTTTATAAAGTATTACTTTCTTTAGATATCTTTATGTTAACACCCGTCCATGGCCAGAAAACTATATAATTTCTAATGCTTTAGAGCCGCCACCAATCGCCCAAGAAATCGATATACATGTTATTGACCTCATGACTCTTAAGCGCGTCGGAAATATGTTGCGTGCTCATAAGGCTTATACGCCGAGCACAGAATGTTTCTTTATATTCCTAGATGTTTGTGATGACTATGTTGCCAGGTAAGACAAGTTTCCTTTTTTTATTTGTTTAGCCGAATTGAAAGCGTTTGGTGTAATTTAGTGGTGCCGAGGATATGCATGCTTACCTGTGGGATCGTTATTATGGTGTTTCGTTGGCCAAATACAAACACGTTGACGTTGTAAATAGTGTGGCTTTCAATCCGAAAGACTCTGAAATGTTAGTTACTACAAGTGATGACTTTACAATTAAGGTAAGGCTGCAATAATGAAATAGAAACCTCTTCAACATGTCTATACTTTTTTTGTGCTTTAGTTTTCATATTTGGTTTTTTCATTTAAGTTTTGGACATTAACCACTTTTTTGTGTTCTCTAAAGTTTTAAAAAATATTAAGTGTATATTTTTATATTAGATATTCCTAATTGTAACGTTTTCTTTTAGTTGTAGTGCTTTAACCAGCATGCATATATATTGCATTTTCTGTTAGTTTCTTCTTAAATTGGAGTTTCTTCTGATACAAAGAATAAGAAAAATTTTTTCCTGTAATTTCTCTTCTCAAAGAAATTCACTAATTATCAAGAAACTTTTACCAAAAATTTTAATTAGGATAATTCTCGATTCACACTATGCAAATGTTCTTCGAAACATTGATTTTCTAAAACAAATTTTTCTTAGTGTGAATTAAACGGACAACAGCGTTTTGTAAAATAAATATCTCGAAAACGTAGCGAATCTCAAATTAGTAAACAATTTTTTATATCTCCACAAGTTTTAATAACCTTTTTGAACAACTAAACCTTTCTAAGAAATTCGACACAAATCTGAATTATGCGAAATTACAAACCTCAAAAATAATTCAAAACTTAAGATTTACAAGAAAAATATTGAATAAACTAAAAATGCAAAATTATTCTTAAACTGTAATGTTGAAAAAAAATTCTTAAAAATGCAATTCCACACTGTAAAATTTGAATAACAATATTATATTGAAAAGACAAAAATTTTATAAATTTTTCCCGCTGGATATTGAGAGAAATGCCTCGATTTTCCTTGGTCCTAATTCGCAATTTTTTCCGAAATTCTAAATTATTTGAATCCAATACAACATTTTGAACGATACTTTCATAAAAAATTGATGATAATAGGCTTTTATATTGCTACTGTCTCCTACAAAGTTGGTTTATATGAGTTACGGGCTTCCTATATGAGAACAAAAATATTCGTATTGGAAAAATTGATTGCGTTAACTGCATTAATTGTTTTATTTTAAAATCGGATATTTATTAAGTGTTTTCTGTCATTTTAAATTATAATCACTACGTACTGGTAACAATTGGAGGACATGATCATCTTTTAGTACCGAGGTACGGAGATTAGTTATGGAAACTCCGAAAAAAACGTCCAAGTGCCCAAGTGAGCATATTTAGCGTTTGTATAATTAGATTGGCTTCAAAGGACTATCGACGCTCCGAGATCACTTGTAGTTTGTTTGAGGAATACACTATTTAGTTGAATTTTCGCGTTTTGTACTGTCGATATGTTTTTAATCAATGTTGTACTACTGTTCTCTATTTGACTTGTCAAAGCAAATTTAATTTAAAAATCTTTCTTTTCAGATTTGGCGGTCCAATAATAAAGCAAGAGAACTCAATATTGATACATCAAATAATACAGAAGCATTCGATTTAAAACTAAATAGTTCAGCATAATTTTTTAATGAAATTGAAAACTCACCCTATATGCGGCAATATTAAAAAAATCAAAAAAACATTGAAGAATACTTAAATGTGAAGTAGTTTATTGTAGATCCTAAATGTGTAGTTTGTAGACGAACAAAAAAAGAAGAAAACTGTAGAACAGTTTTGTTTGTTAAATATTTAAATTTGATCTTTAAAAAAATAGACTATTGAGATTTAAAAAAATTAGGGCTTTTTAAGCAATGGCAAGTTTTTAAAAAAGTGTTATTTGAAAATATTAAATGTTTGACTACTGCAAAAAGATATAAAGACAATTTATTAAGAAAAGACCAAGAAACAATTTTAAAAATGCATGTTAAGCTTTTTCGGTTATATTTTAAGTAAATACTATATTTTTCAATCATGTTTTTATTGTGTTTAACAATAATTTTTGTGTATCTTGTTATTGAATATATATTTTGCTAATAAAATAAATAAAAACAGATTTATTAAAATTTAAAATTAAACAAGTTTTATTCTATTCATTTGTGAAACAAATCACAACAGATAAAAGTTTTGATTTTAGTGTTGAAAGTGTATTCAAATAGGTGTCATTATTGAGTTAACATAAATGCACAATCGCACAAATTATTTACAGTAGTGAAGCGGTAAAACTACTTCGACATCGAAAAGTAAGAAAAATGTTTTCTAAGAAAGAGTATGATGAAAACCCTTTTTGAAGAAATTTCAGATTGATTTTCTTTTTATATATGTATATGCAATTATTTTATTTTTCATAATCTGATGAAAATCCTTTTTGAAGAAATTTCATCTTTACATATACAAATATTAACTAAGAGTATTCTGATATATATAAAGAAAAAATCTATTATTAGAAATAAAATAATTTCCATACCCTTCTATGAAAATATAAATGTTGTTATGACAAGTGTTAAATAATGCAAATAGTATGGTTCCAACAAAGTGCTGAAGAAATATTATATTTTTTAAGAACATATTTATTGGGTTTCAGCCCACGCTTATTGGACAAGCTAGCCGTAATCCTACAACATCAAGTGTAAAATAGTTTCCCAAGTAAAATAAATTTGACAGTTTTGCGAATCTTTTATGTAAAATAATTAATTTTGTTAAAAGAACAAGTAAAACCGGTCTAATTTTCTGTGCATTAAACATTTTATATAATAAAGATACAGCGAAAGTATGAAATATTTGAATAACTATTATTTGTGCAAAAATATGAAAAAATTATGTGCATATATCTAGCAAAAAATTTTAATTACATTTATTTTCGCCAAATAGGTGATAAAAATCGAACTGTGAAAGCGTGATTTTATGAAGACAGAAAAAGTTAAAAACTGTCAAATTGGCGTTTTAGACTTGGTTATACAATATAGTTTCATTGCAGCAATTATAATCATTTTTGTTTGTGTTTGAATTTCAAATTATTCCTGAAACAGCCCTATTCTGCCTTTCGATTCGAATCGAAACGTTCTGTTTGGTGACTCTAATATTCTCAGCTCCATTCGCCGTATTATTTCGTTTTGCTTTTTTATTCTATATATTTTACATTATGACTAAGCTTGATTTTTCTAATTTGTTTATTTGCTAAAGAAAATTTCCAAATTTTCTTTCGATTATATTTGTTGTTCTAATATTATATCTCGATTAGAACGTAAATGAAAAATAGACTTATAATTATTTTAGTACTTATCCAAATATTCCACGTAATTTAATTGAAAACTGTTTAAAATGATCTCTTATAAAACAACAAATCATATGAAATAGCCACAAAATTAAAATTTTAATAGACATTAGACAGTAAATAAATATGGTTGATCTCATATAGAAAGTCTATAATTAGCATAATCATAACATTGCAAAGAAGTTAAATATATAACCGGAACTGTATTGATCATAATAGAAACTGTAATTAGCAATTGCTTGTGAAATCATTATATTTGATGTTATTGCTATCAATTATATTTGATTTGATTTATTTATATGAAATTGAAACCAAAGTTTTGGAAAAATATGCAAGTTGGGACCTTCCTACATGAAACTATGATATGTGGGCATGGTTGATAAAATTATTGACAAATCGTGTGTAAAAATATGTTATCCATCACCAAATTTAATGACAACTTTGAGTGCATTAAATTAACTTAAGTAACATTTATTTTAAATAATATATTTAAGCATAATTTTTAATTTTATTTTTTAATCTTTAGATTGTGCTTCATCTTTATGTTCGTCATGCGGACAGGGCTCGTTGTCGTCATGATGATGAGGTTTGCGATTTTTACGTCTTTTTTCTGGATGGCCAAAGCAATTTTCACATTCTTCATCATCTTCTGACGAACTTTCACCAAATACTGTGGGTTTCTTATATATACAACAGCCTAATATTTGGATGTGCTTTACATTAATATATATTTTTAATTGTAAAGCATGAAACTTACATTTGGATTTCTTTTTACCCATGTGCTCATTATCAACAGTACCTTCTCGCCAGCCAACTTTTTTGTCGTTTTTGGGCTTTTTTAAGCGCAGCCTTAAAATTGGTTGAGACTGTAAAAAATTTGCAAAAATAGTTTAAAACTTTATAGAAGACATTTATCCTAACAGTGCGATCTTTCCATTACTAGCAATATGCCTGGTGTTATATAAATCTTATAAAAGGGTCTTCATTATCCTGTAAGACTTTTAGTTTAGAACTTTCGAAATCTACCATTAAAACTTCATATGCACTCGAATTATCATCGATGCAAACTTAAGATAAAATATCAATATCAAAAGTTTTTTTCACTTATTAGAATTGCAAAAATTAATAATCGGTATATAAAAACCGCGATTTGTGAATTTTCGAGTGTTTTGAACAAGACAAATGTGTTTTATACATAACATTAGTTTCGAAGCATTTTTTGTGAAAAGTCCATGTTCGAAAAGAGTATAGAGTTTTTTTTTAGAGATTATTCAAAAAGTTGTTAATTAAAATTGGAAAACTATAAGTAAATAAATAAATAAATACAATTAACGCTACAAGAAATACAATTAAATTAATTGATTTTAAGTCGGGCACGGGACCAATGCAATGTAAAAGTATTTATTTTTTTAAATAAATTTGTCGTGTGCACTATTTTTAATAAAATATTTAGTTTTATATTATTTTCGAATCTGTTACAAAGCTTATAGCCCAGAATGTTTTGTAAAAATGATTAGAAAATATTTTCTTGTTAGTTCTTCCATACCGGTTTATATTTATAGTACCATCCTCTCGCCACGAAAGATCACCACATTCTACAGTGCCGCTCTAACTATTTATGTAACTCGTTTCGTTATATCTTGAAATCAAAAAACTTTTAATAACATCTGAAAGTTTTATGATTATATGTACGGACGTAGACGAATCTTCTACGTACATATTGTATTTACATTTACATATGGATATGTATGTATGCACATATATGTTGTGGAAGCGGTAGTTATTTTAACAACAGATCAATATATGCTAACGGACCGCGTCTTGCTTATTCATAAAAAAGTTTTCTAAAAACCTTAATTTAAAAAACCCATTCGTTTAAGTCAAATGTTCATCTTATCTGGAAACTTACCGCTGTATCTACATCCTCATTAGCAATGACTTCAGTTTGGGATGTTGTCGCTGAGGTTACTGCCAAGGCTACAGTATCCATTGCTGTTTGGAACCTAAAATTTCTAATTGCTTCCGCAGAAGATCAGTGAATTTACAATTAAATTAAAAAATTCAGTGTATTTATTGTGAAATCAAATTTTTACTAAACCAAACAAGTTTTTTTACCGTGAATCAACAATCTCTTAATATCACAACAGCTGTGTACCAGCTGCTGTGCAGAGATGGGCAAGTTAAACGAATTTAGATTCTGGTTAGGAGTTATTTTCTTACTTATGTCTCTCTTTGTGGTACTAGTTTGACTAACCCTGCCTTTACACATGCAAGTAATTACTTGCAAGTTGAATATAAATATTATCATCGAAAATGGTGATAAAATAGCCGAATGTTATGCAAGTTGCATGAAAGTTTACACAGTCAAGTGAAAGTTCATTTTCAAGATGTCGTTGAAGGCAAATCAACTAATATAAGTTGGTTTATTATTTGAAAATATTGTGTGAGAACATTGAAAAAGAAAAAAAACAGGACATATAAAGGGAAGGTATTGGGTAAAACCTCTACTTATAAAAAGGCACGATCTCCATTATTATTTGGTTTTGCTTATTAATCAGAGTTACCAATGAGATAAGTGGGATACGTTTCCATGGAAACAATTGACATTAGTAATAATTATAACATTTTCTAATTAAATTGATGTTTCCATATGAAACCAATTGTCTATTTTATGTATATGTTAAAAAAAATCAAGAAATATTTTAAAATAAGTTAAAATTATATATATTGCTTCCTCATTAAGGTAAATTTGGTAACACTGTCTATATATTTGACATTAACTTGCTGCAAGTGTCAAAAAATTACTGTCTGCTAAAATCTCTTGCAAGTTGATCTGCAAGTACGCTACAAGTACGAAAAATATAGTTGGGTTAGTAAAAAAGTGTGAGTGTGTTGAGTTTTTCGAACTTGCACTTGCATGTGTAAAGGCTGGGTAAGACAACTCTTTTTTTAAGCAAAAGTACGATATCTTCACATCGATAAAATATATATGTATATGTATATGTATAAATATATATATATATATATATATATATATATATATATGTATATATATATATATATATATATATATATATTTATATATATAAATATATATATATATATATATATATATATATATAGATCATATGTATATCATATTAGAGCTCCTGAATAATTTTACCGATAAAGGCATTTTTTCACATCTCAGCAATTATAGCACAATTGTAATATTTGGTACTTAAATTTTAAGAGAATATATTCAATAGCAGCTGCAAATTTTAACAACAGTGCTAAATCTTATAGATAATGGCAGGAGTAACTGCTCGTTTAAGTGTTTTATCAAAACCACAAATTGGTAAGAATTTTTATACAATTTTAATCAAATTGTGAACAAAATCTGTTGGCTGGTTAAAATGCGTCTGTATGATGTAAAATATATTAAAATTCATATCAGTTAAGGTATAGAAAATTGATTTTTAAGCTGTACAAATTATGTAATTTTTCCATATTACGCTGGCAACAACAACAACAATTATTGTATGAAAAACAAAATCAATAATTTGGCAGACAGCGGAAAATTGCGTCGTAGTGTTTTGAATAAGTATTTCACCACAATTGGTAATAACAATAACATATTGTTATGTTTTCCAAAGGGACTTTGTAGGTCTTACAATTGCTTTCAGTAGAACATTGTATATTATGTACCATGTTCCAAATATATATGTAATCATTTGTTTTCAACTTTCAGCTTGCGCTTTGCCTATTGCGGCACAACGCCGTTTGCAAGGTACTCAGGCACCACCACCAGGCACCCCACTGCCACAAACTAAAACCAAATTTGGCAATCTAGCCGATCAAGATCGCATCTTCACCAATTTGTATGGACGTCATGATTGGCGTTTGAGCGGCGCACTAAAGCGCGGAGATTGGTACAAGACCAAAGAAATTGTTTTGAAGGGATCCGATTGGATTATAAATGAAATAAAGACATCAGGTCTTCGGGGTCGTGGTGGAGCCGGTTTCCCAAGTGGAATGAAATGGTCATTCATGAATAAACCTTCAGATGGCCGTCCCAAATATTTGGTAGTCAATGCCGATGAAGGTAATTTGAGTTGAATCATAAAACGTAATCAAATTGTATTGACTTAAATCCTGTTTTAAAGGTGAACCCGGTACGTGCAAAGATCGTGAAATTATGCGACATGATCCCCATAAACTGGTTGAAGGTTGCTTGATAGCCGGTCGTGCTATGGGTGCTCAAGCTGCCTATATTTACATCCGTGGTGAATTTTACAACGAGGCATCCAACATGCAGTTGGCGATTGCAGAAGCTTATCAGGCTGGCTTGATTGGTAAAAATGCATGTGGCTCTGGTTACGATTTTGATGTTTTCATGCACAGGGGTGCTGGCGCCTACATCTGTGGCGAGGAAACCGCTTTAATTGAATCTCTCGAGGGCAAACAGGGAAAGCCTCGTCTAAAGCCTCCATTCCCTGCTGATGTTGGTGTTTTCGGCTGCCCCACAACTGTAACCAATGTTGAAACTGTAGCTGTTGCACCTACAATTTGCCGTCGTGGTGGGGCTTGGTTTGCTAGTTTCGGACGCACTCGTAATTCGGGTACAAAGCTTTTCAATATATCCGGCCACGTCAATACACCATGCACCGTTGAAGAAGAAATGTCCATTACATTGAAAGAACTCATAGAACGTCATGCTGGTGGTGTTAGAGGCGGTTGGGATAATCTGTTGGGTGTTATACCCGGTGGTTCTTCCACTCCCATCATTCCGAAGCATGTGTGCGATGATGCGATAATGGATTTTGATGGCTTGATTGCTTGCCAAACTTCTTTGGGTACAGCTGCCATCATTGTTATGGACAAATCAACGGATGTTATTAAGGCAATCGCTCGATTAATTTCATTTTATAAACACGAAAGTTGCGGTCAATGTACACCTTGTCGCGAGGGTATTGGATGGATGAACAAAATTATGGGCAGGTAAGTGTTCAATTTATTTATTTCAATTATACTTTTCAAAGTAAATTTGCTAACCGGACTGTGTACTACTAAAAGCGAGAAGTGGCAATGTAGTTACCCACGTAAAATTTCTGAAAAACAGTAATCTTATGCACTTATCTAAGGAATAAAAGATAACTGAGTGAGACGCTAAACTCTCGAAAGATATTAAACGATTAGTGGTCTGTTTGAACTGAAATAATAATTGCCAATGAAGCTTGATGTTGACTTACTCAGAAGGATTTCTAATACAGTTTCATAATGTTTAAAACTTTCAAATAGTATAGAGGTCGTTATTGTTGAAAAGGAAAAATGTAAAGATATACTCAAATTATTTTAGAAATACGAACAGCAAAAAGTGCAATCCACTGTCCGTACAGTATCGCTAACGAAATAAGTGATTTCAATTAAATTTATGTTTCAATAAAACAATAAATTTTAAAATTATAAATTGGAGAAAAATACATTGAAACAGCTTAAACAAACAAAAGTAAAAACAGTGCTAAAATCCGAATACCTTGAAATCTAGAAATACTCAAAGAATAGGGCAAAAACGATGAAAAATTTCAGAAATAGTTGCTTGAATTTGGAAATCCAAAAGTTTGAAAAATTAAAAAACTATAAAAATTGGTAAAAGATATTTCTTTAATTTTCGTCAACACTTGACTATATTTAACAACCTATTGTTATTTTCAAGGCCATATCGGCAAACACTGCTCCATTTATCTTCGCATAACCCATTATGCCATCAACTCAGTGCTGGTATTATAATAATAAAAACTAGACTTGATTCGAGGAATGAAGTGCTTTTTTTTTTGTTATTGATCTGTGCCGTATGTATGTAAAGTTTTTAAAAATAGTGCTGATCAAACAGGGACCGGAATAAAACTTAATACAACTATTTGAATTATTATCTTCAATCTTATTATAACACATATTGTATTAATATTTTGTTCAACAGATTTGTAGCTGGTAACGCTGATCCCGCTGAAATCGACATGCTGTGGGAAATCTCTAAACAAATTGAAGGTCATACGATTTGCGCTTTGGGTGATGGTGCGGCTTGGCCTGTACAGGGTTTAATTCGCCACTTCCGGCCAGAAATTGAGGCTAGAATGAAGCAATACGCAGCCAGGGCTACGAATTAATTTAATTAAAAAAGGAACTTAAAACATTTTTATCCACTATCGTTTTTTATTGTTAAATAAATTACTAAATTAATTAAATGTTTTAAAATGTGAAAAACGCAAACGTTTTAAGAAAAATAAGTATAATTAAAATCACTAAGATATTAAAATAAAAACGAACACAAAAATTATTTAAATAAATAAAAATTAGTTGTGTAAATTATAAAACAAATTACAAATATTTTTTTTTTCAAAAAGTACATTTTGCACAATGTTCTTGATCAAAAAGCAGTTTTTACGAAAAGTAGCTTTTCTGAAAACGTTTTCATAAATGAGTGTCTTATTCAGTGAAGTACCTTTTCAACTAATTCAATTTTCTGAAAACTGTTTTTTTAAACAGCATTCTTTTCAAAAAAATTTCTCTTAAAACTTCATGTTTTTGAAATATTCTTTTTCAAAAATTTTGGTGACCAAAAACATATTTTCAAAAATCATATTTTGAAAATTTACATTTTCATAAGTACCATTTCTAAAAACGTCTTTCTAAAAACAATTTTTTAAGAGTACTTTTTTAGAAAAGTGATTTGTTAAAAGGTACCAAATTAATCTCTAAATTAATTGTATATTCCCTTTCAGATAGCCTATTGCCAGCATCTACTAAGCATTAGCAAGTAAATATTATTCTTGCATGTTATTACATTAGAGTAATAATGAAAATCCAACGATCCATTTTCATAAAATACAAGTCGAATTATCACAGGTTATTTTGTGCGAATTATTGTATCATGAAAATTTAAGTTAAATTAGTGTACTTCAGATCGTGCCACGCTGGGTTCAAAATTTGAATTTATTGCGTTGATCAAATCCTGTCAAATTATGGTTTTAGATAATGTAAGTTACATCCTAAAATAAATTTTATGAAACTTAACCCATTTTTACCCAGAAGGGGTAGAAAGGCTATTTTAACTATCCACAGGTCGGTAAAATTTTGCTCCCAATCATTTTAATTGCCGATGTTATTGGAACATTTAAATCTATCTCGCCCAAATTTCTTAAATTTGCCTCTTTCGAGTATTGCTGTCTATAATATCCTGAAAATTTAACAAAAACATAGAGTTGATATACATGTATTAAAGAACTATTATAAGATTCGTCCATGGTGCTTTAACTTGCCTGCGTTGGGCAAATTTGTGAATTTCTTTTCTAAAATATCATATATAGCAGATGATATTTATAATCCACTTCCTGGTGGAATATCGTATATGTTCAAACCATATCCAGCTTTTGGAGCAGTTGCCATTATGATGTTCAATATTCCCCGCTAAGGGCCTAAGAGACTACACAAGCGGTTTGGTAAACTGAATGATTAATTGATTTTACACAAAATAATTTTGCATGTCTTGTATAAAGTAGGGAAGTAACGATGAAGCTTTCTGACGATACGATCGATATTGCATCTCATATATTATTGTTTAGTAATGACACAGTAATAAATTTGGAAACATTTTAAAAGAACACATATAAACATCTGATGTTTAAAGCTGTTTGCCGAGCACTACGTTTTGAATTTATTCAATAGCATCTGCCTTGGCTGTGATAAGTGGTGCGGATATAGTCAAAGAGCCACATCCAACAACAACATACATACTTTGCGGGTCGATCGGGGCCACCAATGCTAAGCTTTTCGCGTACAGAACTCATGCCAGACGACACTTTGCCAAAGACAACAAGACGACCATTCAAACCACAGTCGGAGATATCGATATCGATACGCATATTAAATTTGAGGTCGAGTTAAAATTAAAAAATTCAAAGTAGAGTATTTAGAAATTACTTTACAAAATAACAGCTAAATTCCATTATTACAACTTGATGTTATCTTAATTGAGATTTTATCGGTCCGATAAATACATTTTCATTATTACAACTTTCCTTTAATCTGAATATGTGCGATAAATTAAAGGCAAGTTCGACTTTGCGATAAGTTTTACCAGCACGATTTATGTTTATATTGCCATATTTTCTTATTTTTGAATATGGTAGCACCAAACATAAGTCTTCTTCACTTGAAAAGTTTTTTGCCCGATCTCTCACAGCTCGCACGATTATTTCCTTACATGCTGACATTTTTTATTTTATAACACAAACTTATATTTTCGCAAGCAAAAGTTGCTTATATTTTGAAAAGGTAAAAAGAAGTCCGTCGTTGCCACTACAATTTTTCGCGATCTAAATAAAATTGCAAAAGTAGTCGGTAATTGCCAGCGGTATTGCCACACAATAAGATATATACATTTAATAATACCGGCAAGTTGTAATAAAATTTATCTGCCTTGGTTGTAATAATGGAAAGTTGCTACCGGCCACTTTATCGACTTGTTATGCTAACGTTGGCACTTACTACCACCAACTTTGTCGCCAAGTTGTAATAGTGGCCCTAAATGTGCTAATACATTAGGTTTGATCCTGTACTCTACATTGGGAGCCCGAATCCCGGTATCCCAATCTTACCGAAAACTGTTCCCGTACTCAAAGTTTGGGCAAGTGGGAGAGATTGTGAGAGAACAATATTCTTCTTCTTCTTCTTATTCTTCTTCTTGCACGAAATAGCCCGCAAAATTTCTTCGGGCAGATTAGGAAAACAGTCCAACAGTCAGCTGATTTAAAAAGATAAACAATTAAAAACTGCAAAAAGTTATGATTAAGAGATTTTAAATAAAAATTGTAATAAAATAAAAGTAAATGTAATAGAACCTAACCTCATTGTTAAAAATTTTTACAGGAGAGATATAGAACATAATAAAATGAAAAGTGTTGTAGTTGCAAATATGATATTTGTTGCAATGTCATGCATATAAAGTGATCGAGTTTGTTGTTTTAAATAAAAATAATTTTTTAAAGCTCTTTCGCAATATCTTATTAGAACCTTTTGAACCGCGAAGAACATTTAATTTGTTGTTACGACCTCTTGAATTTCGTTTATAATCAATCATTATTTCTGAAAATAGAACGTTCTTGGCATGTTTCGCTCTTTCGCGTTTCAGGTGACGATATGTACATTATACATACACATTTCACTACTATGATGTAGAGCATAACAGAAAAAACTCCTTTCCCTTATTCTGTAACTATTTGTCACGACACGCCAAGACCAACTCCTTGAAAACAACAATTAACTCCATTCAATTTTTATAGGCTAATTGTTCGAAAAGTGTTTCAATTCAGAAAGACGTGACAAACATATTCCAAAACACAAGGAAAAGTCATGCTATTTTTAAATATTGGGCCTTCCCAGCAGATTAGAACAGTTGTTTTCGAAAGCCGCTACACTTTCAGCATATGCTGAGCCTGCTCGGCGGCAGTTGTAAGTGTTTTTACATTAAAACATTTGTTAGTTGTTGTTGTTCTCTTTTTCGCTTACAACTGCAATTGAAGTTGAAAGAAAGTCAGTTAGTGTATAATGACAAAGTGAGAAAATAAACACGCATGAGACTACGTGATATTTTTGTAGTTTATGCAAAAGTATAATGGGCAACTTCCCATGTTAAAAACGCACGTCAGGAAAGCACATGTTTTTCATAAGAAATCAGCGCAGAATAAACAACAACAAAAATTTGCTGTAAATACCGACACAAAAAAGGTTAAAAGAAAGTGAAAGTGGTGCTTTCGTTTGTTAACTGTGCAAACCAGCCACAAAACGTGCAAAAGCACTCGCTCACTTACGCAACTCTCCACAACATTACGGCAACCAAAAAGCTTTTCCCCACCAAAAACAACAGCACAAACTGAAACAGTTGAAACAGCTCCGAGAGAAAATTGAATTTGGTAAAACATTCTTAAACCAGGAGCAAGAAAACACTCGAATTATGATGGCCCGTTGTAGCTGTGCTGTGGTGTGATGACTGTCTGTATTCGTATATTAAGAAAAGTTTCATTTATTCCTTTTTAGTCTTCCGCGTAGTCCTTTTGAGTCATGTTGTTTGTTATCCCGTTCTTTAAGTTACACAAACACTCAACGCCGTGCAAAACAAATAAACTTTTCAATTAAGTTTTCACTTGAAGCAAATAAAACACAAAATTATATATCATTTGATAGAAATAAATCGCAAATTATTTTAGTGATTGAATCGAAGTGAGGAAAAGTTATAAGTGAAAAGGATTTTGGAAGCAATTGAGAAACTGCGAAGATAAAACGGAGAAGAAAAGCTATTCTGTAATGTGTGCCTTTAACTAATTAAAACCACGAGAATAAAAATTAAATAGTATTAATAATAAAATTACTGTCCGTTTTCAATTATTTTTCAACTTCTTTGCGTCGAAAAAGTTTAAGTTACGAAATCATAGAAAATTTTTATTTCCAGTTGCTGCCTGAAACGAAACGCTTACTTTTTCCCACAATTTAATTTTGGTTAGTATTTAATAAAATTTTAGCTAAATTTATTTCAATTTGTAGATTTTAGCCGACTAATAAACACATCGCATATACACACACCGTTACATACATTCATACACACATGTGTGTGTGTGTGTGTGTGTGCGTGTGTGTAGCACGCATAGAGGAATATGTCTGCATACGAGACTGTGTGTGGTTCTAAAGGATACATACGAGTACAAACATACACACACACCCACACACACATTTATAAGAACAATTGCCAGCAGACGTAGTCAAAAAGTATCCCATAATTCTGGCGATTGTGCACAAACAAGTAGCGTTAAGCACGTGCCTGTCCCAGTTGAGTAGATACAAAGATGTTCGTACAATTACGGTATTTTTCGAAGCAAAATATTTAAGCATCTTTGAAACGGAAACCGTTTCGCAATAACCCGACTTGAAGTTTAGCAACCGGCAATCAAAACAACATCGAAAGTGTTACGCATACATTTAAATACGTACACACACACACACACCCTCATCTATTTATTCATTCATTTATATGCTTGTGCCAAATTGGCGTAAAAAGTAATAGAATGTTTTTCGTATCCATGAAATTTGGATTTACATATTTGAAAAGTTATTTCAAAGAATAACAGAAACTCTGGATGTTTGAGTACGGATTGGAGTATCTGTTTATTTGCCTTTTTATTTTGTTCGAGTAAGGAATTAAGCGATTAGGGGTTTGAAATTATTCGAGTAACTCGAATATATAATTTAAATAACTTAAAAAATTTTTAAATGGAAGAAATATAAAGGGGTTTTTTTATAGAGGTGCATAACCTTGACAGGGAACAAAACAAAGTTGGATTTTTAAATCATCAAATTTACTTTATTCGAAAGAAAACCTTCTGTTGTTCTAATTTGAATATAACTTCTGGCATGTGACCTCCATGGCTGGCTCGGACGTCGTCTAATATGGAGGTCCAATTTTCGAAGACTTTTTTCAACATCTGTGGCCGTGCGGAAAATGTTGTCCTCCAAGTGGTGAATCGTTTCGGGCTCATCGGCATAGTCTGACGCCTTCACATATCCCCAGATATCTCTTGGAGGAAAACTCACGGGCTTGAAACGTAAAACTATGCGGTTACCAAACGTTTCCTTCAATAAATCAATTGCGACACGAACTGTGTGACATTTTATGGCATTTCGTTAAAAATACAGCTACGATCCATTATGGCTGTTCGGTTGTTGAACGAAAATATCGGGTCTGTAGCGGCCACCTTTAACCATAACGATCTGACCACCATCGTTGTTAAAGGAGTACGAACCAATGACTCCACCAGCCCATAAAGCACAACAAACATTCAGGTTTTCTGGATGTAACCGTATCGCAACACGCACTGCAGGATTATCAAACTGATTTATCCATTCAAACAATAAAAAATCGTTTATAAGTATTGAGAATAACGGCGATCTGGTTTTGGATCCATTCTCCGAATCGACGAAGTGGTGCTCAGGCGTAGGCCAAACAAAAGGACCGCCAGTTAAAAAAGTTTCATACTTCTATAAAAACACCCTTTACGTGCGTGTTTGTCTCGATACTTTTACTATGTTAATTAGAAAAAATAAATGTGGAAAACCGTTGACCCTAAAGGCCATTCCCTGTAACTTTTGTACGTCCCTACCTGATCGTACAAAACACTAACAACGTTTAAATAGGTGGCTACACTTTCAATATTCAGACTGATTACGGCTGGCGTTTTTCGCCTTCAAAGTCGACAATTTGTAAGAGATTAAAGAAAAATCTAGCTTTTAGTTTTTCATTTATTATAAACTGCAGAATTTGTAGGTGAAAAACGCCAACCGTAATCAGGCTGATTATTTGCAATTCCTTGTGTGAGTTAGTGAATTACAAGAAAAAAAATATACGGCAACACTTTGGTTCCTATTTCCAAATAAACAACAATATTTATCTCACCAGATCTCGACGTTTTGAGTTTCTAACTAATCGTAGAGAGAGTTAGAAACTCTGGGCCACATGAGTGCCCCATGTGACCCAGTTATAGCTTTTGAATGGCTGAGCTGAATCAAATCAAAGTGGCAGCATTCTGAAGAGCGTCCCTGAACTCAAATTTCAACCGATTCGAGCCGTTAGAATTCCAAATATGTCGAAAAAAACTCAGAAAAAAGCTTTTTCAAAATGTTTCTTTAAGAATGAATTTTATATAGCCTCACCTATCGATTCCATAACTAATCAGCTCTTGATATTTGAAAACCGCGTCGATCACCGTAAACTGGGCCAGAATCGAAAAAATTGGAGAGAAGTGTTTTTTTAACTTCAAAACTATGTATCTCATCAGTTAGTGTTCTCGGTTAAATTCTAGTGCTTGAAAACCACATCAATCACCGCTTGTCATGTGGGAATCGATTGATTTGAAAATTTAAAATAATAGTGCTTTAGATCGAAGAGCCCAAAGGTATAGAAGAGCTCTGCGGTTGAAATTTTCATATTTTTGTACAGGGATATTCAATTAAAATCTCTATTGGCTTGAGGTAATATATAAAAAAATATGTGGATGTGCTTAAATATATAAAAGTTCCAACCAATAAAGTTTGGCTAAAGTTAAAGTGGAACAAAAACTCAGCAATTAGGAAGATTTATAACCATACAGTAACACAGGGACTTGTAGTGTGTTCCAATACAATTGGACTATATTTCATAATAAAATCTGTACAAATAAAAATGATCAGAGTCAAGTAAGCCACCTCATAAGTGGTGATAAGCAAAAATACACATGCTTACGCAAGTACAGCGGCTTTTGAAAACAGCTCTTCTGCTCTAACAATATTAATTGAATTCTATGTACATACACTTATAACAATTCTTGAACTGAATAAAGCAGAGCAGGATAAAAAGAAATAAATATGCATGAATAAAAGGCATTTCAGTTTCTTTAATCACACAGCCTAATTTTGTAAATCACTTTCTGTTAGTGAAGTTTATATGTGTACAAAAACAAATTCCAATAGCTCTGCTATCTTTTAATCAATTTAATTTTATCTTATACCTAATTTATACGAAGACCTTTATGAAGTCTATTCTCCGACGTCAGTTTTGGTTTGATCTCTGGTTTTTTTATACCCTTCGCAAAAAAGTGAAAGGGTATATTTAGGTTTGCCGTTCCGTGAGCAATTTCTTCGATATTAATATGCGCCTCTATAAAGTATATATGTTCTAAGATCCTTATGAATAGCGATGACGATTGAGCGCTGTCCGTCTGTCTGTGCGTGAAATCGGGTTTCCCAAGCCCCCAGAGACCTCATTCTTGAACCTAAAAGAACTTAAATAAAACTATTTTATGCCTCATTAAGAGTTACGTTGGCAAAAAAAACAAAAATTATAACAAATTTTAGCTTCCAGGTAAGGGAAATTGAAATTTTCTTATACATAAAAGTCACAAAAAAGCAACTAACGTCGTTTGTTTTTACTAATTAAACTATTTTCTAATATAGGAAAAACAAAATTCGTATCAAATATTTAAAATAAATCAAAATTTCGATTCCAGGTTTGGGTATTTGCAATATTTTGTATCACATGAAAGTTACCAAAATGGTTACAAATTTGCAGTTTTGCCTATATAAAACCGCTTTACACACTATGAAGATTTGTATTTTGCTTACTGAAACTATTTTATAAATTAGAAAGCACAAAATTGGTACTTAAATATAAATATGTATATAATACCAGACGTACGCTGGTGAAGGGTATATAAGATTCGGCACAGCCGAATATAGCACTTTTACTTGTTTTATATTATTATTATTAAAGAGAAAAGTAAACTAAGACAGATATACCGATTAAAAAATAAAAATCAAAATCAATGTAAAAAAAATTAGACATGTAAAAATAATCATCGTATGAACGCAAAGAATTTTTGGTAGAAAATAGACGTCATAAATTTCATCGTCTGACTCCTGTGTTACATACAAATTTTAATAATTTTGATAGACAAATCAACGCTTCTATTTCTGTTTGTTTATTCGGTGCACAAATTGTGTAGATCTCAAAAACAAATTTTGAAATTTGTTTTACTTTTCCATAAATTTGATTAACCCAAAATGATTTACAAAATTAGGGTCTAACTGATAGTTGGCATTAATAATATGATAGTTGGAATTAATATTCATTGGCTAATTGTTCGAAATTAATTTAAAATCTCAGAAAGACATGATGATTAATATTCCCAGGCACAAAGGAAAGTCAACATCAGTTTTATTCAACTTCCACAGCAGAGCAGAACAGCTGTTTTCGAAAGCCGCATATTAACATAGCAATATAAAATGTTCGCTAAAATAATTGCCATAAAAATTTAAACTAAGGCTTCAGCTACCAATGAAAATTGGAAAAACCGTTCACATGTACTTAAGTATAAAATTCAAACCAAACAAGTTTGATGGAACAAAAAATTCAGAAAAATGGGACATGAAGAAAATAATCAAACGGTAACACGGGTCTTAAAGCAAAAACGTGTGAACACCAGGTTGATGTAGTTCTCGGATTCTCTTTCACAATAAAATGTGTGTAAATAGGAACTGTTGTCACACTCAACTAAGCCACCTGAAAAGTGGTGATAAATACAATATACACATGAGCACTGAAGATGAAAGTGTTGCGACTTTCGAAAACAGCTGTTCTGCTCTGCTGTGTAAGTTGAATAAAACTGATCTTGACTTTCCTTTGTGCCTTGGAATATTTATCATCTTGTCTTTCTGAGATTTTAAATTAAGTTCGAACAATTAGCCTATGAATCTTAATTCAATTTAACGTAGCAATATAAAATGTTCGTGAAAATAATTGCCGCAAAATTTTAAATTCTTTTTGTTTTTAATGTTATTTATTCGATCGAACGATAGCTTGGGACATCGGCGAAGAGGCAGTTATTAGTCTTTTAGAAATAGGATTTGGTTCAAATGTTAAGGATTTAAAGGATTCTTTTCTTAATCTTTAATGAGATATAATTTCTTAAACCTCTTTAATTTTAATTATACGCTGATTATTTTTTCGCAAAATCTTACAAAAAATTCAAATTGATCAATTGAGGGGCTTTAGCTAGTTCCTATGCGCATTTCACTGGGCCTAATGCAGATCATCAGGGAACCTTTACCCAACATTTCTCAGAATAACTAAAGGCATTTATTTCAAACTTATCTTTTAATAAAGAAGAGAAGCTTAAAAACAAACATCAAAGTCACAACAAGAACTCACTGATCATTTTTCGTTTATCGTAGATATTTAGGAAGTCAAAAGCTATTCGTAGTTGTTCTCCACCATCCACTTTCTCGGTGCTTTTCCGTTTTTTTTTTTTTTTGTAAACACATAAAATTTTCCATTATGTCTTTAGACTACTATTCTCATTTTTTCAGGATCTTAACACGGTTAATTCCTTTAAGGAACTGTTTGTATTTTCATGATCCTGGCGAAATTCACCACTGAATTTAATATTTTTCTGAATTTCTTATTGTCTGTTCTTGTGCCATTTTTAAAACAAAACTTTTATTACAAGAAAATATTCTGCAGTTGAGCAACATAATATAAGAGTATTTAAACCTTTAAAACGTTTCTTATTAATTCGAATCCTTTGATATTTAATTTAATCTCTTACCAAATTATTAATAAAAAATGCAATTATTATCGTACCTTTTCTTTATCTCACCTTCTGTTTATCACATCTTTGTATCTAATTCTTTAAAATCAAAGAATTAGATACAAAAAATATAATGAAACTCCACAAAAAATATTAACTTGGCTTAGGCGGTTAATGTTCTGCACCGTGAAGGTAACTTATCTTCTCTCCTAAATAATCTTTACTTTCCATTTATTTTGATCCATTTAATTTTGTTTGGACCGCGAGCGATATCAAAGATACTTCAGGCAATGTAACTCGAGGCGTGAAGAGTTCTTAAGGACCGAGTAGCGAAACTTAAAATATCCTTATAATAGTGCCAACTGCTTGTACAGTAGATCGAAAAGTACAGTATTAGAAAAGAGATCAAGTTTTAACCGCCACATTCGCAGTAAATTTTGTGTATTCTTAAATTTTTTCCGGTTTTTAGCCAATTCGAATTCGTAAATGGGGAATCTTTCACAGATACCAGATACATAACAGCTGATAGCCTTGCCAGACTAGCGGGTTTGGAACCACCAAACGGAAAGACGCCTTGGAAAAGAAAACTATAATAAATTTGACCCTCTTTCCAAATGAATTTAAAAATTGGCACTCACGTGAACCGGGTCTAAGTACAAAATATATAATGTCTTTTAATTTCTCTCTCTTACCTTAAAAAAATTAAGATTTTAGCACCGACTGTAACTAGTTTTCCAACCACA
Source organism: Linnaemya vulpina (assembly GCA_963675445.1). Taxonomy (NCBI): domain Eukaryota; kingdom Metazoa; phylum Arthropoda; class Insecta; order Diptera; family Tachinidae; genus Linnaemya; species Linnaemya vulpina. The sequence continues at coordinate 21,854,842 of OY776276.1, forward strand.
ACTGTATGAAATGCCCCTCAAATATTAAATTTTAACACGAAACTACTACTGCACCCACTCTTTCGCATACTCGTAGCTTTAAAAAGAATTCTACAATCAACACTATTATTTCTGCTATAAAGTACAAATAACAAACATATTTCATAAGCATACAACAAAAGAAACATTCTTACTTTATAATGAAGTAAGAAATTGTTGATGAAATCATAAGCACAACAACAAACAATAGTGAAATAACAACAAGTGCAACAATAAATGAAGACACAATAAATAAACTGAACAGCAGGAGAGAAGAAAAATATTAACGCAGGACAGGAGGATCATTATCATGGCAATTTATTTTTGAATGTAACGACAAGACAAGTATTTTAAGGTGAGTCCACTTTTACGCCATTCCTTTAACAATTACACTAAAGCACAGAAACACCAATTCATAGGAAAGGGCCAAATAAACTGTACACGCAGTTTGACAGACAAACGGCAATTTCGCGTTTCTACCTTTTGTGTTTGATAAGCGGCTTGCAGAAAAATGAAATAATTTTAATGTACCGGGCGCCGCATTAAATTTCTCACAAGCCGAAACAAAGTATATGTGCTTGTTCTTATGAGAAAAAAGTACGTAAGCTCTACCATTTGTGTAGTTTATTTAGTCCTTAATGGTATTTTTAGTCTGACATGGCTTTAATAAATTCTGTCTTTAACGTTAAAACCGACTTTTAAAACCTGGTTTTACCACACAAAATGATTTTGTTAAAACCAAATTAAAACCCGTTTTGCATAAATTTTAAGCAGGTTTTATGAAAGGCAACCTTGTTTTTTGCCTATGCTGAGTCGAGTGCTGCCAAGTTGAATATTGGAAACAGCTGATAATGTGTGAAGAATGCGCAGAAAATCCCCGCATCTGCATATTTTCTTGCGGAATTTGCATGATTTTATATGAAATTATGATTTTCTGAAGCATTCACTAGCTCTGTATAAGTATTTACATACTTTTAAAATATTATTATTTTATATTTCTTATTTTTTTTTATAGAAACAAAAACAGCTGCGGTACAGTATTACAAAAAGTAGAGGGAAATACAACTACAAACACACTAATTTATACGAGAGTTTTGTTTATTGTGAACAAATTTATTGGACAATGTGCTTTCTAAAACCTGAATTAATCAAATCTGCAGTGTAAACGCAAACGTTAATGGTTTTAACGCTAAAACCAGGTTTTAATTTTCAGTGTAAAAGTGCTATAACATATTATTATCAGTGTTGCCATGTTACTAGTCAAGTCTTTTATAACACTTATTTGTTTTTGTTACGTTTTTATATTTTCTGAATACTCTTATTTTTAAGAAGGATATTTTTTACGATTTTTCTATTTTTAAAGAGCTTTTTATTACAATTTATTGTTTTCTTCTCTAACAAATATGTCCCATCATTTACCAGTGTGCTGTAAAAGGAATTGATGGCAGAGACATTGTCACGAAAAATTTTTCCACCTCTGCAGTGGTTCTAAAAGCAATCCTGCATTTGGTTTAGAAAGTTTTACCAAACATCAACAAAAATATTATTTTTATATAAATAACTTCTAAACTGGTGTATCAAATGAACTATTTGTTTTTTATGCCAGATATAGAGCTATCAGAAAGGTGCCAATGGAGAGAAGAAAGGTTTTTGATTTGTGACCGTGGTGAAAAAAGTATGACAATATTATGTGGTATGTCGCCAAGGAAAAAATTCGTGTGAACCACCTGTGGGTCCATGCAATTTATGTGATATATAAACGTATACATGAGTATATTACGAATCCATGAGGCCAATAACTCAGTTTCGTAAAATATACGAGTCGGGTAGGGCCTTTCTGGTTGAGACCATCGATATACAATAATATTCAGGTTTAAAGCCTGCCACAAAGTTGAGAGTGACCTTATTTATATCATTGTATCTGAGAAGTACTCTTTTCTTAAATATATCCGAATATTTTTCAATTTATACACTAAAAGATTTCAGTGTTCGGTATTACTATTTTAAGTTCTTGACTTCCGTAGCAGATGTCAGCCTGCTTAAAATAAATTTTTTTGAAAAACTTTCATAATGCCTTTCTAATAAATTTCAAATAAAAACTTTCTTTTCTTATTTGAAAACCTTTTAATTCCTTTTTCAGTTTCGATGTAAACAAAAAAACAGCTGGTAACTCAGTTCTAGCCCGCAATTACTTAAAGAGAAATTTTTTACAACTCTCTCATTTGCTCTTAAAAGTTTTGTTTGAACTTTCACAAACTAGTCCAAAATAATTGGTGCAAATTCGTATTACTTTGTTATACATCTGGAACAGGCCTATTAAATCCTCAACTCCTGGCAAAAACGCCCGACACAAACAGATGGGCGAATTCCACAACTTAATCGAGGCCAGGGACTTTGTTATTATTTTTATATTATTATTTATGGGAGCATTCTTCAGAGAAAGAGAAATATAATTTGATTTTTCTAAAAATTCTAAAAATCACATTTAACTTCTTTAATCCGGTACAATGAAAATAGTTGTTGTTTCGATGCTTTTACGCAACGCCAAAATTGTGTTTATGGCCAAATAAACATTAACAGTTCCACTGATTTTTTACAGTGTTGCATTTTGACTGTTAATATTTTTCCATACTGTCAAAAGCTGTTTACTCTTGTTTAACTTTTACCGAATTTTGTTTACTGTTAATAAATTAACTATTTGACATACTGTCATTGAAACTTTTCAAAACTGTGGTTAAAGTCTATTGACGATTTGGTATAAAGCGCCAATGAAATGCATATAGACATTGCGTGACCACCCAACAAATAAATTTCATATTATGAAGTTTATTTAATATTTTCCTTATTGTTATTGCAAAAATGCAAACACGTATTTCTAAATGCTGCACAAAAAATTTGTGAAATGATCTGAGGCCCATTTTTCAACTGCAAAACAGCTGATTTTAAACAAAACATTTATACTTGTATTGAAAGTGCTTTGCAAAATAGCGGTCCACAGATCCGTATTTTTACTCGTTTCTGCGATTGACTGTGCACGACTCATAAGATAATCCTATACAGTTATCTGAGTTATAGAAGTTAAGTAGCGCGAATGAGATGCGAAACTCTCGAAAGTGAGCAAACGATCAGTGATCTGGCTGCACTTAAAAAATAATTGCCAACGAGGCTTGAAGTTAACTGACTCGTAGCTGCCTTGCGACTGATGAGCAAAACATTTTTAAGCGTTTCCATTGATCTTTTTTGCCTTCGAATCTTCGTAATCAATTTGACATGCTTAAATTTATTGTTTTGTTAAATAACAATCAGACCTTTTTTCGAGCTTTTCAATCACAATAGTTCGATGATCCCGAGCAGTGTTGCTCAGCATAACTTCCACGTGGGTTGGAGCAAAACTAGTTTTTGCTTGAGGTGTCTTAAAATTATTGTTATTTTGTATGTATTTCGTATTTTTAATTTTCAATTGTGTTCAGCGCCGAAGCCCCTTTGCAATTGCATTTCACTACCGCCCTGCATGAGTAAATTGCAGAATCTGAGATTTAAGCCACAATTTTCATAATCTCATGGGCTTTAGCAAAATCCCATTTGCCAACGATATTTTATTTTGCATGGCGAATTTCATTCAGTTTCATTTATTTATTTTATTTCTACCTGCTGCAGCCAAACGTTTGGCTTAATGACTAGAGAAATCTAATCCCACAACGATTAAAAATGACTAACAAGAGAATGCAAAAAAAGATGCAATTGAAACAATTAAACTTTCAATAGCAGATTCAATTTCGTTGAAAATTCCATGTAAATTTAATTTAATTGAACTTTTCATTTTCAAACTTTATTTGAGCGATATTCTGGTTGCTATAGTTGCAATACATTTAACTTTTTTAATAAAACGCAATAATATATTGTCTCAAATGAAAAAAAAACCAGTAGATAATTGATATTAAAGGTCAACTGTTTTGTTAAATTACAAGATAATTTGTTGAAAACTTCTTCTTGAAAATAAAAAGAAAAAACTACGGACAACAAGAGTTAGAGAAAAGTTAAAAAGCAGAATGAAATTAATCAAACTCAAATGCTCTTGTCGAATTCCAACGAATTATAAAGAAAATGAGAAATAAATTTAAATAATACGAGCAATTCGAAACATTTTAACAACTTGGCGTAACGCTTTAAACACCTGCATGAACGCCAGCTGTAGCCAGCCTTTCACTGCTGCACACGGAATACACGCACGTGGGATGTGCACCGCCTTCTTCTTATCGAAAGCAACACTAGGGGCCTGTTGGCCTTTAGACTAGGAAAACTCAGATCCTGGCTTGGACTTTGCAGTCAGTTTAGAGTTTTTCTGATTCTTCATTTTCCAGAGGTGTGACTGAATGCCGGACTTGAGCTTAGGAATTGCAAGATAATTTTCTGTATTCACGAAGAAATTCAGATAAAAGTCCGAAAATTACTTTTCATCAAAGAAGATTGGCTTCACTTTTATCCGTTATCCTTTGAATGAACTGCCGTCGCCTTCCATTTTCTACTGGTTGCTTTCGTGAGGGGCCCCCTTTTTCACCCGTTTTTAATAGCTTCACTTACATGTTTGTATCCGACTCTTCTTTTGTATTGTGCTTCCATACGTAATATTATTAACAATATTACTCATACGACACATTGCACACGTCTAAGGTTGTTGGTGTGGTTCATGTTCTTGTCTTTTCATAACGTGCAAGAATTTTTGCACGCTTTAAGCAAACTAAAATACACGCTTTAGAAAAAAAACTAAAACGACCCAAAAAGTTAAGAATAAATTTGAAAAAAGCTGAAAACAACCAAGAACCAAAATACAAGTGTTATCGAGCCCCCGACGTTTTTGGTTCATTGTTGCTTTAAGCTTATTTTTAAAATTAGTTTAAATTTCCTAATTTAATTTTGTAAGAAGTCTTTTAGTTTTTTAAATTATATTGTTAATAAATTAACTATTTGGCATACTGTCATTGTACTATTATAATATGAAATTTATTTGTTGGGTGGTCAAGCAATGTCTACATGCATTTCAATGGCGCTTTATACCCAATCGTCAGTAGACTTTAACCATAGTTTTGAAAAGTTTCAAACTTCTCAACTTATTAAAAGACTTTTATAAACCATTTGAGAAAAATAAAACAGAGTCATATCGAATAAAAGTTGTTTGTTGGGTTTTTTTTTGTATAAGTTTCATAGCCTACTACACTTATTATAATGTGATTTTTTAAAATCATTTGTGAATTTTTATAGTTAATTTATTAACATAATTCTCAGATGGCTTATAAGAGTCTTTTAATAAGCTTAGAAGTTTGAAACTTTTCAAAAGTGTGGTTAAAGTCTACTGAATATTTGCTATAAAGCGCCAATGAAATGCATATAGACATTGCGTGACCTCCCAACAAATAAGTTTCATATTTTTAAATTATATTTATATTTTACAATTGGAATAGACATCTGCCACAGCTGTTCTTAATAAAACGTTGAGTTCGACACAAATTCTTAAGATAAAACTAAATTGTAAGCTCACTGACTTTAATTTAAGTCTGATTAATAACTTAAACTCAGTAATTTAATTTATGAAGTTCGTATAATAATGCGCAGCATGTTTAACAAAAACGCTGGCACGTAGATAAAAAAAAATTATAATAAAAATAAAAACTAAATTCCATATACATAAAAAACAAACAATAAACGCTTTTGATCGCAGCAGCCGGTGGCTCTGGAAAGGGAGAGAGACGATAGAACAGGGTTGAATAGGAGATCATGAAAACTGCACCAACAGGCACATAAAATTGTACCTTTTCGGCACAAAATGAAAATTTTTTTGGTACAATTCTTCGTTTACTCTATTAAAATATACAAACGATGTCACTCGCCGTCGTGCTGTCGACGGAAAAAATTCAAGCAAAAGCAAAAAGTTGTTTTCATTTATTTTGAATGACAGAATGATATCGACTAACATCGTTTGGCAGGCAGTTAATTTTTTAAATTATAAAAGCAGAATTTATAATTTTTTTTCTGATTTATAACAGCTTAATAAAACAAACTGTGAAACAAAAATTTACTTTATGAGTTTCTATGAATCGTTTTTTTTTTTAATTAGACCGTAGAAAACTAAATACATTCGCTTCCATTCATAAAATATATTTTATGTTTGCCAAATTTCAAATAATGCTCTGATAAATATAATAAAATTAAGAGTTTTTTAACTTCCCGCTAAGAAAAATTAACATTAAAAAAATCGCGATGTTATTGGTTTTACCCTGTTTTTGAGGATTCTCGTCAGATCTCCACGTTTGGTGGTCCTAGGAACATTCCCTAACCAATTCAGAGAGCCTGTTACTACGTCTGTATTCATGTGTGTGTGTGTGTGTGTGTGTAAGTGTGAGACCCGCTTCTAACTTCGACAACGGCTGAGCCGAATCAAACCAAACTGTGCCTCGTTTCTGTAACTGAAGTAAGAACTTCTCGCATTAAAAAAATTGTCGTCACTCTGTGAAACACAAAATGAGTCAGAATATATTTCTTAATGCATTTAAAATTTTGTTATATTTTTTATAATAATCAGCATATTGTTCTATGGATAACCCTACAATAAAGAGCATGACAACAATAATTATTATTATAAATTCTCACTTCGGTTACAGAAACGAAACACTGGTTGCATTTTAAAAAACATCCCTAAGCCAATTCGAGCCGGTAGACTTCAAAATATCTCTAGAAAATTAGTCGGTGTTTCTTTAAATGGCTTCAAAGATCGATTCCACAAACTAATCAGATTTTGGCAATTGAAAACCACATCGTAAACCGGGTCGAAATCGGTTAATTCGTTCCTGATATATCGCGATTGTTGTCTGTAAATAAAAAGACAACAAAAGCAGTTGACATCAACCGATATCGAATTAATCTTTAAAAATCTAACAGAACAGCGAAATCGTTAAGTTTTCGTTATATTTATTTTATCGACACGATTATCGTAATAAAAGTTACTGAATCGCACTACTGAAACAGTAGAAGCCAATATTTGAAGGAATCAAAATATAAATGATGGCTTTGACAGGAGGGCAATTAAGAAAAATATGGAAAAAGGTTGGCCATCCTTGCAATTCGCCGCTAATTTAAAGCAAAAAGCTATTGTAACGTGGTTGTTGTGCTGTTCTATGCTTTTGAACACCTCGACTTGAAACTTCCAGTTCAAACTTCAATAACTTTTGAATAATTTAACCGATTCCTACATTCATAATTTTGGATTTAAGAAATAAATCACTTTTATTAGATTTTTTCTCATTTAAGATATCTCACGGATTGACCGATTTGACTATATTTGCGGCGATTGAAGTGGTTTGTTAGTACTGAGAGTTAATTATATTGTAGCATCGATTGGAAAAGCCGTTAAAGAAAATTAAAAATTAATAGTTTTGAAAAAAAAAACTGTTTGTTTAACTATCAGATTTTCTCAAAATCTACCCGTGCGAATCTGTTCCAATTACAAGGAAATCTAAGTTTAATAGAACTCTTTAGATTCGGTCAAGCCATTCAAAAGTTATGAGCGCCGCTTATTAAAGGAATCACTCACTTATACCCACACACATACACACCCAACCACACACAACAGGCTCTCAGAAGTACTCAGGTAAGTTTCTTGGGAACTCAGAACGTACAGATCCCTAGCGGGAATATCTAAATGGAGAACGATCTCTTTTTTTAATTCTTGCGATTTCACTTTTGGAAGAAAAAGTCAAATTGGTTACATTATGCACACACACACGCACACACACACACACACACACACACACACACATGCATAGTTGATTTTACCAACAACGGCCGTTATTTAGGCAAATGCCATTGTGAATTGTTATTGTAGAACAATGGACACAAAAAGAACAATTCGAGCAAAATTATTCAAAAAGCATTGAAAGACAGAGAACAGGCAAGAAGGCATAAAAAGCGCAAAACAAAGGCCGCAATTTGTTTTTATGTGATTTCTAATAAAAGCGTGCATACGAGTGCATTAATGAAACAAAAACATTTATTTTGTTCGAAATACAAGATTTTTTTTCTTTATTCTGTTACATTTCATCGTGACGTTCACATCTGATGAGTGAATGAAAAATGCAGCGTTTCTGCATTTGATACGTGCACTTGGTGGCCCTCCCACAGGGTCTTCCGAACTTTGACAGTTGATAGCGGCCATTTTGTTGAAGCTTCATCTGTCAAATCTGTTGTCATCTATTCAGTTTGTTTCGCCAAATCGCCATGAATGAATAGTGATCAACGTGATCATATAATAAAACCGAGAGGACTATTCGCAATGTGTTCGATATATTAGATTCCACTAGCCAAGTAAGGGATCCACCAACACTCGCGCAAAAACGTCGTCACTCTCCATGACAGTGTGTAGAAGAATTTTATAACATTTCGAGATGAATTGAAGCATCTGGACTCCAACGACCAGTCGTTCTGACAGGGCGGCGCTACGTGCTATACTGCTCAGGTTACAGTAAACATTCTGCAAGAGCAATATGATGGGCAGGTAACCTCACGTGGAGGTGGTGATGTGAAGTGTTCACCGAGGTCGTGCGATTTGATCTCGTTAGACTTTTTGTTGAGGGGTTTTCCTAAGTCGCAGGTGCCTGCGAAGAAGCCACCAACCACAGCTGTCCTCAAAGCCGCTTCAACCGTTCAAAAGTAATAAGCGGGTCACATACACATGCACATACGTACACACGCACACATACAGACATGGTGACGGGTTCTCGGTATTAGTGAGGGACGCTTCCTAAGATCTCAAAACTTGAAGATCTCATGAGAACACGATTTTTGAAAATTTTCCATTTTCTTAGCGGGTTATTAAAAATATTTAAATATGTTTTTATACCGGCTTTTTTTTGCACAAAAGAAAATTTTAGATTAATCGACACAAATTATTCGTTAATCGAAAATAAGATATTTTAAATTATTGAAACAGTTAATCGTCCAAAATTAATCGATTAATCGAACAACGGTTAACCGTGTGAGTGCTCTAGTCAGTATTTATTGAAGTTAATGGCCTCATCATAATTTGTACTGCGATTCGAAAGGAAGTCATTTCGAATTGACGTGTTAATCGAATCGAATTCAACAGCTTAGCCTGCACTGCATAGAGGTCGTTCAAAGGTTAATAAGCATTCGTTATATCTTCTTCTTCTTCTTCTTCTTCTTTGTGCTATTTTTGTTAATGCAAAACAGAATACAAAACGAAAATGTCCGTTGCTTTTGTTATTGTAGCAGGCGGGCGTACTTGTGTAAATACTCTTCGGGTAAGACTTTTGACAACTGGCTAATTAGGCCGTGTTTGTTGTTGTTTTCTAAATACCTTGGCATCATCATCTTGGCCTAAAAGCCTCTTCGTTAAGTTTAGAGATAAAAAAAATAAAACCTCAATGTTCTGAGTGCTACAAACGAGTTTGCACATCAATTTGCTTTGACCAATTTAAAGCAAAAGCTTTTAGTCTTTAAAAAAAATTGCTAAAACTTTTCTTCTCCTTACACATGCTGCCCCATGCAAACTACACGAAAAGGAAAACTTTCAAATTAATTGCTAAAGTTTAACTTCAATGATGATTAAGTGATTATAATTAACATTTACGAATTAAGAAGATAAAACAAACTTACAACTGCTGGGCAAACAACAGGAGCAACAATACGGAGTGTGGGAACGATAACAAGAAAATATTTTTCTTTTTTTTATCAATTTATTTGCAGGGAAATTCATTTCATTTTCAGAAAAGAGTTTCAATGAATAAGTAACTATTTTGTTTAAACACACAACAAAAACATTTAAAAGCATTTAATTATTAAATGTATAGAAAGCAGGGACCGTACCAGGTTAAGTGACATGAAAACATTTTTAATAACAATTATTTAGTGTGATTTTAAAAATAAAACATGCATTTAAAAGAATTATTTTTCAACGTAAAATGAAAAGGTCGGATGAAAATATTACAAATGGATTTTATTTTGCAGTCATAAAATAAAACTCTTTCAAGGAGTATCATTTTTAACTCATTTGAGGAGTTTTAATTTCTCATCGAAATACATAATTCAGTTTATATAAATTGCGACCCAACGCCGTGTAATTTTATGGCCTTCTTTTGCAATTGTATAAATTGTTATTAAAAAAATTGATTTTTATTGTAAAAAAAAACAAGGAAAAGTGCTATAGTCGGCTGTGCCGAATCTTATATACCCTTCACCAACGCACGTTTGGCGTTACATATATTTTTAAGTACCGATTTTTTTCTACCGAAATAAAATAATATAAAATATATATATATATATATATATATATATATATATATATATTATAAAATAGTTTTAGTTCCCTCAATTGCCTTCTTGGTTACTTTGATGAATGAAAACAATTAATGAATTTTCCATCCTGTAAGAAAAACTTAAAATTTGTAAATATGTTACTACATGTATCGGGTGTTATTATAGAGTGATACAAGTTTAAATAATAATAAGACATGTAATATATTTTTGATATCTTTTGATTTCTATCTTTATTGGATAGAAAATTTCATGACATTATTGTTTAAATATGATTCCGGCCATGTGGCCGCCACGGCTGGCGCATACAAACTTTTCGCAGCATTTGCGGCCGTATCTCGCCGATAACTCTTCGAATGTTGATTCCAGGTGTTCAATTGTTTGTGGTTCATCGACGTACACAAGTGACTTTACATAAACCCAAAGAAAATAATCCAATGGGGTTAAATAATACGGTCTTGGGTGAAATTATTCTTTCGTTAAAAGTTTCCTTGAGTATCCTTGTGGATTCTCTTCACTCCAAATTTGACAATTCTATTTATTTTTGTACCCGTTCAACCAAAGATGGGCTGCATCGGAAAATAAAATTTTAAGTGGAAATTCAAAATCAATATCAATTTGTGCTTCAGCCCATTCACCGAATTGGCGGCGCATACGATGGTCTTTGGCCTTAATTCCTGCACAAGTTGAATCTTGAAAGGTTTTAAGCCAAGATCTTTGCGTAAAATCTTCCAGGAAGTGGAAGGACATAACTCCAGTTGGTGAGAACGGTGACGAATTATTTGATTAGGATCATCTTCAATGCTTTCCTGTACAGCGGCTATAGATTATTCAGTGCGCACTGTTCGGCATATCACAGGTTGCACATTATCAGTAACAGTAAATGTGGTCCGGAAACGATCTATTGTTCTTCGAATTAGCAGCTCTGAAGGATGATTATGTACGCCATAAAATGGACGAAGTGCACGATAAGTTTGAAGAGCAGAACCATTATTTTTCCACAATTTGCACGCGTTGCTCTGGTGTAACTTTATCCACAATAAAAAGTCAAAGCAAACTAAACAAAAAGTAACAATCAGCTATTAAATAGGTGCTCAATTCTCTCTTAAGCTCATTTCCAATCCATCCGTGCAAGAACGAAGTCTCTAGCTCCCCCGGGGGCTTGGGAAAACTGATTTCACCTACAGACAGGCGGACATCGCTCAATCGCCATCGCTATTCATAAGGATCCAGAATATATATACTTTATGGGGTCCGATATCAATATGACAAACCCTTTTGATTTTTTTGTGAAGGGTATAAAAATATATTAACAAACAAAATGGGTTTCATATTACAAGGAAAATATAACGCATAAATCTCTTCTTTTGAGAGAAATAAAAGATTCATTTTAGGAGAGTGTTTGTAGACAGAAAAATAAAGTCCTCTGCCATCACAAAATAAAACCCACTTTTTGACAGCGTCATATGAAATTGTATTTTTTCTTTGATATATATCTCCTAAAGGTGGAGCTGAGAACATTTTTTAAGATCACTATAGATTCTGAAAGAGCGGGTCAGTGCGAATCAACAATTAATACATGACATGAAGAGTCTTTATACAAATTCGCAGATATAAATTCTTCTAATTAAATTTACTAGATACTCTCACGGAAATTGATATTTTGAAAATATTTATTTGCTGCTGATGTACTGGACAGCGGAATAGTTACTTAAAAGAACAACAACAACTCTTTTGAAATGTTACTCAATCTCCAAATTTCTTTCCAGCTCTCCAGTTGTGGCGTATGAGTGATATTCTGGCAAAATGTTTACATGCGAGATATCGCGTATACGCCCTCGTTGCGACACAATTTAAAAGTATTTTCAACTCAATATGAATGCGAGCTTAATCAATCATCGTTTCATTATCTAATTGAAATATATATTTCGCAAATTAAATTTCATTGTCGCAACTGAAATGAAGTCCAAATCGTATTTCACTGCAACTGAAAGTTTGTTGTGGCAAATTTATTGCTCCAAATGATGTGTCGGATACATAAACTCGTCTTAAATGGAACATCCGTTTAATTTCGAATCCTTTCGCCAGTACTTCCGTCATCACACACGTTGTGGAAATAAATTTAAAGAAAAAGTCGATTGGATTTAATATATTTCTGTTATATAAAATGCACACGCATGTGTGAGTATGACGCTTTTGTTAAACTCTACAACAATACAAAATGAGGATTTAATTTCACCTGCTGCCGTGTTGCCATGACAAGTTGTGTCATTTAATATTTTTCGCTCCAACAAGACCTGCTCCACAGGAATTATAAATAGAAGAGGAAAAACTGCAAACGTAATTGCTTAAAGCCGATCGAAATATTTCCCCTTTGTTGTTGTTATTTATTTTGAATTATTTTCAATAATTGAGTTAACAAGTTGACTTGTAGCGGAAAGGGATGATTTATTAGTTTCCAATAGAAACAGTTGGAGCTGCACGCACGTGGTGTTACTTTCAAGTATAATCAATTAAGCGAAAAATAACAAAAATTATTTTGTCAATAATTTGCATCGAGCCGCTTATTTATTTCGTAGGCTACTTCTTGGAAAAGTGTTTCTAATTCACAAGGACTGGATAAATACTCCAAGTCAAAAGGGAAAGTCAATATCTGTGTTATATATTCAAGTCATACAGCAGAGCAGAATAGCTGTTTTCAAAAGCCGCCACACTTCCATATGCACTTCTATTTATTACCACTAATTATGAGAAAAAGGAACAAAAAATTCACGTAAATTAAAGATGAAACTATATAATGGAACGGCGGAACAGTGTTGCCATCGGTTTGGTTTGATACAATTCTCGTACGCTTTTTCATAACAAAATTGGTAGAAATAGAAACTGTTATCACATTCAAATTAAGCCATCTAACAGTGGTAATAAACAAGAACTACACTTGAGTGCTGATGATGAAAGTTTAGCGGCTTTCGAAAACAGCTGTTCTGCTCTGCTGTATAAGTTAAATATATAAATCTGATATAAGCTTTCCCTTGTGCTTAAGGATATATATTATATCTTTCTGAGTTAAAAACTCTTTTCGAACAATTAGCCTATCAAATTAAGTTTAATATAAAATTATTTTAGTTCAACTGAGTTGTGATCACGGTTGCCACTCTAAATTTTTCTTCGGGACCAAAATCCATAAAAAAAGAACCAAAATAAAAAAGGAGAACCAATTTTTTCAATTTTATTTGCATACCAGCATAATACAATACTTTTTACACTGAAGTCAAATTGTCAATTTCTGACTTGTAAACAAAGTAACAATCGATCAGTGTTGCCAATATAGCTTTTGGATTTACTACTGTGGGTAGGTAATAATCGATTATTATCAAGTGTTGTAAACAAATCAAATCTTTTAACTTTTTATAAAAGAAAAAAAATTAAACAGCGAACCAAACGTAAAAAAAACAACAATTTTTGGTTCAATTGTACCACAGTGGCAACTGTGGTTGTGATGCCAAATTCCTAAAGGGCTGTTAGTTGCAAGCAGTAGTCGAAAGACATAAAACATATGATAGTCCTACTCCAATTTTTTTTTAGCGTCGGGCATTTGTGTGAAATGTATTGCAGTTATTAGTTCATACAAGGTCAATAATATGGAGGTAAATACCCTGCAGGGAATGTCAGTAGCGAAACTTAATAATTCACTGATGAACTTGTCACTAGTAAAGAGCGATTTTGTAAAAACTCTCACTGATTTTAGCAGCTCCACTATTTTCGTACAACATGCTGCTGTAAAACATGTTCAGTGTGGATTGGTATCGATTTACAAACGGGCAACGCTTGCAGATTATTTAATTTTACTATCGAAACTCATGTTCGGCTCAGAAAGTGCACCGTACACTTTTTCCGTTTCCAATTTGTTCAGCGACGAAGCAAAACCGTGAGATGATTACAATTTTTTTGGCGCAAAAAAGAAGACTAGGGTTGACTGATATATCGGTAAAACAAGCCGTTGCCACATGCCAAACAGCAGGCGAAACAGTGGCCCAATTGTAAGTTCGGTGAACAGCACATTTCCTGTGGCTCGTATCTAAAGGGACAAGCCAATATTGAATAATTTATCCGTGAAATACCGGCCGCTTGTTGTCGAGAATATCCCGAAATTGAGCTTAACATATGGACCATTAGAGGCGTGGCTGCAATCAAAATTTACATGAAATCATCTTTGAATTTTAAATTATATCGATCTCTCAATAGACTCAAGTAACGATTTCATAACCTTCTGTAAGTTTTATGGAAAATTTTAAATTTAAAAAATTAAATTTTGCAAAAATCGTGCTCTTATCAGATCTCAACATTTCGGGTTCCCAGAAAGCCACCCTGACTGATTTTGAAAGGGTGTCACTGTGTGTGTTACATGATTATAACTTTTGAACGGCTGAGCAGAAACGAATCAAACTGGTAACACTTCAAAGCCAAACTTGGAATTTGTGAATTCAAATCAATTTGAAATGATCGAGATATATCAAAAAACACAAGAAAAAGTATATTTTTAAATCTGCTTTTTTTGGAATAATTTTTAAACAATCGATAACGATTCAATCAGCTGTTGACATTAAAAAAGAATATTTTAGTCAAACTCGGTTAATCCGCTCGTAAGCGAAAGGGTTCGAAAAATTTTATATTTTTTTAACTCCAAAAATTTATATCTGATCAGCTCGTAATCTCAATTCTTTTCTAGTCGCCTCCCCACTTAAAATGAGTTTCTTAGTAAATCCAGTGTTTCCGTTAAGTTTTTCAAACAGTCAGTCCTCGCGATAGTAAATTTTCATGATTCAAATTCTTTGTTCAGGACAACCGTCCTTCCTGGTTAAAATTTCCCAACTTCGTACTAAATAAATGTCAAAGGATGACATTTTAATTCTTCAATTTTCATCACATGACAGCCAAATTACTTCCTAACCTCAAATTTGCCACCCATAGAACACATGCAGAAAACAAAATATGGATAAAGTGAAGAGACATTTCTTTGGGAATATTGTCATTGACATGATTCTTTTTTATAGAAATTCTCACTTTTAGAGGGTCGAGGAATAGATAAGCGAGAGTGTCGAATATTTCACCACTGATTTGTTGGAATAGTTGCCAACGAGTCCTGCAACTTTTCAAATTCTCGTGCACTTCCCTTTCAAAATGTCTGACAGATATTGACAACAGATGAAAACAATTAATTTTTCTTTTTGTGGTAAAATTTTATCTAAAACACATCTGTGGCTTTCAATCGACTACAAAATTCAACAGGTTAGTGGCTTTTTCAATTTTGTTTTTGTGCGTCTGAGGCCAAAAATAGAATTTCTGTAATAAACGGTGGTTGTATGAGTGTGTATGCATATTTCTCTGCTTATGTGTGCGTGTACAAAATCAAATACGTGTGTATGTATGTAGTCGTATATTCTTGTCTTAGAACGACACAAAGTTACGGAAGTAGAATTGTTCACTGTTTTCGTCGGCGTTTTAACCATCTGAAGATTTCAGGGATTATTTTTCTTAACTATGCCTGGTTATTAATTTAAGAAACCAACGTTTTTTTGCTTCTTTATATCTTCAGGCTAATTCAAAAAAAATTATTTGAAAAGTTATTTTGGTTATGGAACACTCAAACAAATAAAAGTAGAGTATCATGGCAGAAGGCTGACAGATGTGTCGACTTTTCTTGCACAACATGTCGATTTTTTTTATTATTTAGTTTTTTTATTTGAGAGAATATTTTGTTTAAAATAAAATTTGAATGCAGTTGTTTTATTTTTGACATCTGTTAATTAAGACTGTTTCGTTTGTACCGGTTTAAATTTGAACTACCGGATATTTCGGATCTGGCAACTCTTCTGACATTTTACTATACAAGGTGTCTGGTGACAATTTTATTTTTTTAAATACGATTATTTGAAAAAGTAACAAAAGGTGCGGAGAGAGGGTGCCACCTTTGGAATTGTCAATTGTGCGGATTTGTCAGTCACGATGTCGTAGTGGTCGAGTGAACATCGCCGTGGGAACGCTTTTCAAGAGTAATTATTCTTGCGTAATTGCTCATCGACAATTTTGTTCAAAGTCTGAAATTCGGCGTTCGTGTGTGCAGGGATTCCACGCAACTGCCTCGGCTATACATATGCCATGGCCAGGGCCCCGTCGATCTTCAAGGACTCCTTGAACTGGTTGAAAGCAGTTTTCGTGAATATCTCCGACTTTTAATACGGAAAAGAGCAGCCTCACTGGGACCACATGCTGCCCCATGCAAACTACACGAAAAGGAAAACTTTCAAATTAATTGCTAAAGTTTAACTTCAATGATGATTAAGTGATTATAATTAACATTTACGAATTAAGAAGATAAAAAAGAACTTACAACTGCTGGGCAAACAACAGCAGCAACAACACGGAGTGTGGGAACGATAACAAGAAAATGTTTTTCTTTTTTTTATCAATTTATTTGCAGGGAAATTCATTTCATTTTCAGAAAAGAGTTTCAATGAATAAGTAATTATTTTGTTTAAACACACAACAAAAACATTTAAAAGCATTTAATTATTAAATCTATAGAAAGCAGGGACCGTACCAGGTTAAGTGACATGAAAACATTTTTAATAACAATTATTTAGTGTGATTTTAAAAATAAAACGTGCATTTAAAAGAATTATTTTTCAACGTAAAATGAAAAGGTCGGATGAAAATATTACAAATGGATTTTATTTTGCATTCATAAAATAAAACTCTTTCAAGGAGTATCATTTTCAACTCATTTGAGGAGTTTTAATTTCTCATCGAAATACATAATTCAGTTTATATAAATTGCGACCCAACGCCGTGTAATCTTATGGCCTTCTTTTGCAATTGTATAAATTGTTATTAAAAAAATTGATTTTTATTGTAAAAAAAAAACAAGGAAAAGTGCTATAGCCGGCTGTGCCGAATCTTATATACCCTTCACCAACGCACGTCTGGCGTTACATATATTTTTAAGTACCGATTTTTTTCTACCGAAGTTATAAAATAGTTTTAGTTCCCTCAATTGCCTTCTTGGTTACTTTTATGAATGAAAACAGTTAATAAAACTCCCACCCTTGGAAACGAAATTTTATTCTTTACCAATGCAAATCTTCATGATGTATAAAGCGGTTTTATTTAAGAAAAACCAAAAAGTTTTAAACATTTTAGTTATAACATGTACCACAAAATACTGAATGTGCCAAAAAAGACTTAGTTTCCCATCCCTGGAACAAAATATATACTTTTTTAGTTTTTAATGGACAATTGAGTCTTCCCAAAGCATGAAATAGGTTCGATTTATAAACAAACAAAAAATAATTGGGTTTTGGTAATTATTTTCCCAGTTCGGGAAACGCATTTCGGATTTTGCACTCTATTTAAGTTCATTTCTAATCGATCAGTCCAAGAACGAAGTCTCTAGCTCTTGGGAAAACCGATTTCACGTACAGACAGACGGACATCACTTAATCGTCATCGCTATTCATAAGGATCCAGAATATAAATACTTTATATGATCGCATATTAATATCGAAGAAATTACACACGGAATGACAAACCCTTTTACTTTTTTGTGAAAAGTAAAAAATTCTATAAAAAGTTCATAATTTCATAAAATTGTAATTGATGCATTTCCATCAAAATATGCTTCAATTACATGAAACTGTAATTGATATATTTTCATTTATAATTGGGTCTCACCGAAACTCTCAATTAAAACCCGACATAATTGTAATCAAGAAATTTCTTTCAAATGTTATTCCGTAATTTTATGTTTAATTAGTTCCCAAATGTAATTGAGACTGCCCTAAATGAGCTCTTCGTATTATGTGGGTGTGGGTGTGGGTGTGGGTGTGTGTGTGTACAACAGCAAACAATATTGTTGCCTCAGCAGTCACAACAACAATTTCATTTGTTGTACAGTAACAAGCCAACGCATACAAATGCCACCGTTGACTAAGAGTATTTATTTCAGAGTCAAGGGAGTTGGAGAGAATCAATGAAAAAGCAAAGACAATGCGACGAGTTTAAAGGCACAAAAATGTAGAAGACTTTTAGGCTGAAATAAATTTTACTAAAATAAATTTGATAATATAGAAATAAAGAAACAAAATAGAAGTATTTTTGTGAATAACCGTCGAAGCTTTTTCATAAAAACACCCGCATTTTGGTTCATTATTGTTTCAAGTTCATTTTGAAATTAATTTTTTAAACTTTTTAGTTCAATTTTATTAAAAAAATGTGTTCTTTAAGGTGCTTTTTAGTTTAATATGCTTCCAAAGAGGGTAAAATTACTTGCACATTACGAGAAGATAAGAACATGAATCACACCAACAATCTTATACAAGTGCAGAGTGACGTAAGACGAATATTATTTACAATATTAAGTATACGCCCGGAAGCACAATACAAAAGGCAAGTTCACACATGCAAACAAACAAAAATACAAGTGAAACTAATAAAAAGAGCGCATAAATAAATTCATGTTATAATTTCTTTTAAAAATCTGTTCTTAGCAACACATCAAAAATATATGGCATGCGGTTGACCCTAAAGGTCATCCATCGCAACCTGGATTTTATGCTATTCTATACTTTTGAGACCTTCGAACTAAAATCCTTTTATTTTAATTTTCAAATCAACCGATTCTAACTTGATAAGCAGTGATTCATGTAGTTTTTGATTACTTTAAAGGAATTGAGAACACGAAATGATCAGATAAATAATTTCGGAGTTTTTCAAAAACAAATTATTTCCTTCACGATATCTCAGCAACGAATTAACCGATTTTTACCCGGTATAGATTGATGGACGTGATTTTTAATGTCTGATTAGATTGGGGAAATTTCAATCGGTGAAGCCATTAAAAGTTATTGTTAAGAACCAACTTTTAAAAAAGACTGTTTTCTGAGTTATTTTGAGATAACTTAAATCAATCCGGTAGAATCGGTTCAAATTCAAAGAAAATCTAAGTTCAGGAACTATAATCAGAAGGATACCATTTTGGTTTGATTCGGTTCAGTCGCTTAATAGTTACAAGTGAGTCGGTCACATACTTGCACATAGACATATACACACACAGATGCACACACATGCATACAGACATGGTGACCGGGTCTCAGAATAAATGAGGGAAGCTTCCCAGGACCTCACAACGTGGAGATCTGGGGGCGAATTACGCCACTCGATAACGATCGAAATTAGCATTTCTATCGATATCGAATGCGGTAATTTGGGCCCTGATGAGAATTAGATTTTTCCCAAGTGAGTAATACCAATAACTTATCGATTGTTTTAACTCTTACATTGTCATATCAGGAAGTTAAAAATAAATGTCGCCAGTGATACCCGCCGATATTTTCTGTTAAAACCAATTAAATATGATTTTATACTAGACAAAACTCAGTTTTGCCATCAATGAAACCCACGTTAACAAAATGATAACTAACGAAATATTAAATAAATCAAATAAAATTTCAATTATTTCATATAAAGACCACGAGCTTAACTCTATGTATATATGTATATATATATATATATATATATATATATATTTATATGTACTCATATGTATATCATGTATTTCATGAAAAAATATGAGAAGCCCGTTTATAATTCCCACATAATAAACTCACTCATGCTTACAATCAGTCAAGTGTAAATGAATCCTCTGCTAACAGAATCAAACATATTTTATCTACCAGCCAGGGATGGCAAATAGCAAATAGTAAAAAATTATGAAATAAAATTAAATTAATTTATTATATATTCGTGGAAATACGTAATTGAATATTAGAGATCAGTTATGAAAGACATAAAAAATTACACCAAATGCTTGTGTACTAGAATGACAGACCCCTATTATATTTTGATACAGAGAAGAGTCAGTGATGCCATATCGCTGGTTTAGTATAACAAGGATGCATATTATTGCATGCGTTATTGTATATTAATCATATTAAGGGCCATTATTACAACTCGGACAAAGTTGGTGGCAGTAAATGCCAACGTTAGCACAAGTCGATAAAGTGGCCGGTAGCAACTTTCCATTATTGCAACCAAGGCAGATAAATTTTATTACAACTTGCCGGTATTGTTAAATGTATATATCTTATTTTGTGGCAATACCGCTAGCAATTACCGACTACTTTTGCAAGTTTATTTAGATCGCGAAAAATTGAAGTGGCAAGGACGCACTTGTTTTTACCTTTTGAAAATATATGCAACTTTTGCTTGCGAAAATATAAATTTGTGTTATAAAATTAAAAATGTCAGCATGTAAGGAAACAATCGTGCGAGCTGTGAGAGATCGGGCAAAACACTTTTCAAGTGAAGAAGAACTATGTTTAGTGCTACCATATTCAAAAATAAGAAAATATGGCAATATAAACATAAATCGTGCTGGTAAAACTTATCGCAAAGTCGAACTTGCCTTTAATTTATCGCACATATTCAGATTAAAGGAAAGTTGTAATAATGAAAATGTATTTATCCGACCGATAAAATCTCACTTTAAGATAACATCAAGTTGCAATAGTGGCCCTAAGTCATCTACACGTATTTATGATGAATCGTTGGTATTTTCAAATCGTATCAAGTAAGTCCAAATAGCACCAGGATACCAACAATTTCGAAAATTGTACAAAAAATTTCTATTTTGTCAAAACTTCCATCTCTGTTTCCAGCTTCTTTACACAATTCTGTGTGAACATACGAGCATGTTTGTGTAAACACATGCACGTAAACATAAACAAACTCACATACACACTTCTCCATGCAAAAAAGAAAATCCAGAAAGGCAGGCATTCAGTGAATATGCAAAGCGATGATACGAAAAATTTGTTTCATAAACAAGAATCAAAAGCCAAATGACAACAGCCACAACAACAAAAAAAAATAATACAACGGTAACTAACGTCACCTTTTACATCAATAGGAATATAAAAAAATAACAAGAACACACTTTGACAGCAAAAACAACGCTATTTATTTACACTGATTTAAAATTTAATTCTTTCAGGCTGTCAAATAAGTTTAATCACAATAAAGTTCTCCTAGAAATATGTGAATTTTATAATACTTAAAGCTCAAACTGTACTGAATTTGGTTGCTAAAAAATACTTAATTTTTTTATAAATATTTTTTTATTTATTATTTTATTTGCAATCTATTTTACAATTCAAATAATGAGCAAACTTCATGCCTTAAAAAGCAAAACTTAAAAAAAAGAAGTAAATATAATATTGAATATTTATTAATTTTGTTTTCGGAAGTGTAGCTCAAGTACATGTAGCCTTGCAAGTCTCTGGATTTCATTCCAGTTCAAAGTAGAAATTATTTTATATGTTGCAAATAAATATTTTAAAAGTGTGAAAATACTTATTCATAGCGAATGATTGAAAAGCAAATTATTTCATAGAAAGTCGTGCAAATTCTCGAAGAAACAGTGCAGGTGTGGTGGATTTTTATGTGCGTTCTTCAAACATAATCAGATGTTTCCAATGCATAACTTGGCAGCACTGAATTTAGAACAAATGAAAACAGGCAACAACTAGGTTAGCTTTCATAAAACATACTTAAGACCAAGCCAAAAATGGATTTAAGTTGCTCTTAACAAAATCATTTTGTATATTAACAAAACACTATGACGTTAGTATATGGCTATTGAGAGAATGTATTTATTGAGTTTGAAAATATATAATAACTAAACATTTTTATGGAAAAAGCATTCGATAGTTTTTACATTGACATATTGATTTGAATTAAAGTACAAACACTTTGTAAGAATATATTATTCCACTATTCACTATAGTGTTAGTAAATACCGTAGCATGTGCCAAAAGCCTCCATGAGGCTTAAAAGTTTAATAATATTTTCGTTTAAAATTATAAAACATCAAAAATGTTTAACAAAAAGCATTTATAAATGAAATTTATTGCAAAAATATTTATAAATGATATCCATTCGAACAGACTATCACCAGCACAAATTGTAACGACTTGAGCAGAAATTGTTTTGTTTTTAATCCTCTTTAAATTTGTATTCACATTCAACCACAACAAAATCATACTGAATTTTATTTCCAAACAATGTGCGCCATAGTAATTTCGTGTTTAACCATCTGCTGTTAACATCAGCCACACTGCAGGAAGTCGGCATGGCGGTAGATACAAATTGCATGTATTTATGTGGGCATTAGCGTAAACACTTTCATATGGACTTATTAAAGGCCTGCACGAACACAAGAAAAATGACTCACAAAGATTCTCATCAAAACCAAATAGAGTGTGTGTACACTTATCCCTCGAATGCACGATACTTTTTTTACACGATTTCACTTTTACACGATTGTTTTGGTTTTCGTGTAAATTGAGGGATTTGTGCAATACCTCGATTTACACGATTTTTTATGTGTTTTATTGAATATTTTTTTCTCTAATAGCACCTTTGAGTCGGATCTCAACATATTTGTTAAATAAATCAATTTTTAAAATAACGTGTATTTCTAATAACTAAGATTAATGTGGCAACACCGAAGTTGACACTAACAAGGGGATTCCCAATTTATTGCAAACAAAATGAAATGTAAACATCAAGGCAAAAACAGAAAGAGCACAAAGAGAAATTGCAAAACAAATTCATCAAACGCGATGCTCGAAACAGTATGTATACTATGTATACTATAACAGTATGTGTATATATTGGAATACATACATCATTTTTTAATAAAATCAATTTTTTGCGCGATTCTGCCTTTATTTTCGATTTGCACGATTTTTCATATGCACAAAACTTTTAAATTTCGATTTACACGATTTTCTCAGGAACGTATCTATCGTGTAAATCGAGGGATAAGTGTATTGTTCTCTTATTATAAAAAAATACTAACAAAAATGTCTTTATGTTTAACGATGAAAATGTTGAAGAGGAGAACAAAACTTCACTGAAACAATGTTGAAGTATTATGAAGGTGAATCAGAGGAGAGATGCAGTAAAACATCCGAAGCGGAATAGAACAGTCAAAACATGTTTGAATGTTTTTTATTGGAGAATATATACCATCGATGTCAGTTGCAAGAGTATTAAACAACAACAAAAATTATTATAAATATGTTCTAGTGAACTCGATGCTTTTGCTACGAATTACTTAGACTTCAGTCGACTTTAAGCTGCCGCCGTAGATATTCTCCGCCGACAAAACAGTTTCGGCTTCGTTCTCTATGCGCAGCTCTGTAATACATAAATGCCATGTACTCGAATATGCAGCTCAAAATTAAAGTTAAAAGAAAATATATTAAAAATTATTTAAATTAAAGGGCAGTCGTAAAGCAGCTCTCTTACTCAACCTCAAACATCTTGGGCAATTATTTTTTAACTGAAAGTTTTGCGTCTCACGCGCCGAGGTATCCACTACTCCTCAGATAACTGTATAGGATTATGGTACTTCTGAAGAATTTTAGGTGGTTAACTACGTTGCCACTTGTTAAGTGAAGACACAACTCGTTTACAGTCAGTCACAGTAACGAATGAAATTCGGCTTAACAACATCGCCGACATATGGTCAAGTCACCCCCGTCGGCATCTGTGCGCCGACACTTTGCAAAGTATAATTCAATAAAATAAATAAATTAAAGGATTCTTTAATGTACTCGTATGGAAGTAATTTCCAGTCATATCGAAGAGTTAGACACGAAGATTTTACGTTTCGATGAAATATGGTAAGATTTTCTTTCTCGTTGTATCGGGTGTTTTTATAGAGTCATACAAGCTTAAATAATAATAAAACATAGTAATATATTTTTGATATCAATGAAACGGTCTTTATTGGATAGAAAATTTCATGACATTAATGTTTAAATATGATTTCGGATTTGTGGCCGCCACGGCTAGCGCATACAAGGCGCCATCTGGAACACCATTTTCACAAAATTTTCGCTGCATTTACGGCCGTATCTCGCCGATAACTCTTCGAATGTTGATTTCCAGGTGTTCAATTGATTTTGGTTTATCGAAATACACAAGTGACTTTACATAACCCCAAAAAAAATAATCCAATGGGGTTAAATAATACGGTCTTGGAGGCCAATTAGTTGGGCCAAAAGTTTCCTTGAATAAATTAATTGTAGCGTCCGCTGTGTGGCATGTGGCTGCATCCTGTTGGAACCACATATCAGCAAGATTAATGTCACGTAATTGAGGTACGAATACATTTGGAATCATTTTCCTGTATCCTTCACCATTGACAGTAACATTTTGACCATCATCGTTTTCGAAGACATATGGGC
Source organism: Linnaemya vulpina (assembly GCA_963675445.1). NCBI lineage: Eukaryota > Metazoa > Arthropoda > Insecta > Diptera > Tachinidae > Linnaemya > Linnaemya vulpina. The sequence goes on from OY776276.1 coordinate 21,879,498, forward strand.
CAATGACTCCGCCAGCCCATAAAGCGCACCAAACAGTAATTTTCGGTGGATGTTATCGTGTTTCGACAAAAGCTTGTGGATTCTCTTCACTCCAAATGCGACAATTCTGTTTATTTACGTACCCATTGAACCAAAAATGAGCTGCATCGGAAAATAAAATTTTAAATGGAAATTCAAAATCAATATCAATTTGTGCTTCAGCCCATTCACCGAACTGGCGGCGCATACGATGGTCGTTTGGCCTTAATTCCTGCACAAGTTGAATCTTGAATGGTTTTAAGCCAAGATCTTTGCGTAAAATCTTCCATAAAGTGGAAGGACATAACCCCAGTTGGTGAGAACGGTGACGAATTATTTGACTAGGATCATCTTCAATGCTTTCCTGTACAGCGGATCATCAAATGCTTTCACAGGACGCACATTATCAGTAACAGTAAATGTGGTCCGGAAACGGTCTATTGTTCTTCGAATTAGCAGCTCTGAAGGATGATTATGTACTCCATAAAATGGACGAAGTGCACGATAAGTTTGACGAACAGTATTATTAATTTAATTAAAAATTTACACAATTTGCACGCGTTGCTCTGGTGTAAGTCGCTCCACAATAAAATGTCAAAGCAAACTAAACAAAAAGCAACAATCAGCTGTTAAATGGGTGGTCAAATCAAGCAGTGATGCCAACTCAAGTTGTATCACTCTATAAAAAACAGTCGATATGAATTATTTATACCAACAAAAAAAAAAATACCAAATTTTCTGCCAAAGTCACGTCATATTCAAATTATCATAATTTCGCCGAGTTAATCAAATTTCAAAATATCAAAAACAAAAGCGATTCTTATGCCATTTCAAAGGGAATATTTATATAATTTCTTAAAAAATTGCATATCTGTAAGGTTTTGAAATTTTTAAAATTTATTTAACCAAATAATTTACCTTAAATTCACAAAAATCAACCTGGTTTGTCATACCTAAAATTCATATATATATATATATATATATATATATATATATATGTCCTCTCCTCAATCGCATTAATTACAAGGAATTATTATAGTTGATTATATTTACGCAGAAATTAATAAGTAAACTGTCAACTTTACACAAACAGTTCCTTCTTTAGAATTATTTTGTTCAGTTTCACTTCACTGTGACACCAACAGCAGTTCTTGATATTTTAATCCTCCCTTCTTGTGTTAAATTATGTCAAACAATTAACTATTAAAAGTTGTTTGTTTTGAGTTCTTTTGTTTTCCGAAAACATTTTCAAGGACTTGTACTGGCAGAACAAAACAGCAAGTGCACCGACCAGGTGATGACAGCAGAAGAGGAGACAAAGACTCTCTCAGTTCGAATGACTGATTTAAGGACTACTCTTTGGGAATTTTCTATTTCAAAAGTGCTGCATGACACTGCAGCTAAAGTTTTAGAAAATATTCACATTTAAATACTACAAACACAAGTACGCACTACGTACTCACATAAAGACACACGAGTTTGTGTTAGTGCTTGTTCGACAGTTCGGAGTCGGACTTGGGTATTGTGCAAGTAAACCATTTCATCAGGAGAGGTCAAGAGTAGCATGTAAAAAGTTTACATGTCATTGCAATTAATGCTGTGCGTTACGTGGTCTATTGACAGTTAAAGGTCATTGTAAAGAGATTTTGCTGCTGTTGAAAACTTCTAAACTCCTAATAAAACTAAAATTAAATCAAACATTAATTACGAAATATTAAAACGAACGTATTGTTTGTGTCATGTTGACAGTTTATTTATGAATTTCTATGCAAATATTAAGTTTGATCCCGTACTCTACATTGGGAGAGTGCAGGATCCCAATCTTATCGAAAGCTGTTTCCGTACTCAAAGTTTGGGCGACTGAGAGAGAGAGAGTTGAGAGAGAAATATTCTTTCTTTTGACAGATTGGGAAAAGACTCAAACGGTCAGCTGTTTTAAAAAGATAAACAATTAAAAACTGCAAAAAGATATCGAAGGATTTTAAATAAAAATTGTTATGAAATAAAAGTAAATGGCGAATAAATTAAGCACTGCTTGAGTTTAACTTGCATGCAGACACCATATAAAATGCATTAAAACGCCAAAACAATTTGACGTTTTCTTTTGTTAAAGAATTTTGTCTTTTAGTGTTCCCGTAGTTTTGAACTTTTTAACTATATGTGAGATAGTTTGTTTTTACTCTCACTTTACCGAATTTTACCAGAAAAGTGCGGAAGATTAAACCTATTTATGAGTTCTAGGGATGACAAATCATATTGATTTTTATGAACTTGTGGTTTCGGGAAATATTTCATATATAATATAATTTCAAACTGCGGAATTCATAAACACTTTTAATTTATATCTGAATTTGTCCAAACCTTTTTCTACGCAATTTCCGATTTGCAGCCTTAATGATTATAAAATTATAATGTGCCCCCATTATTCGCTTGGTTTCCAAGGGTGTGCCAAGGGAAAATATAAATAACAAAAAAATTTTCAGAACCTTTAAACTGTTGACGCTGCTACCGAAAAATATTCGTCAAAAGAAATACATTCTTTGACTCTTTAAAATGATATAAGAATTTCCTTGGGTATGAAATGGTTTTTGATGTATTGAAAATATAAACTGAACAAATTTGATTAACTCGGTGAAATTATGACGATTTGATTGTGACGTAACTTTGTTGTTATTTAATATCTAACAACAGTCTAAATACGTGGGGTTCAACTAAAGTATCAAAAACGGAGAACACATTTTGTGACATCGTATTTGTGCTGTCATTTCGGTATTTACAGTTTGTCATGGCAAACTTTGCCGCTAGTACACACCATTGTCTCCACTTTGGATACCTGAAAATGTCATGGTGGACAGAGCCCGAGGCCGTCCGCCGCACAGCCGGCTCCAATTTCTTTTTGCTAATTGCGACGCCGACGATTTATATGGCTGCGACCGGTGAACGAATCACCTGACAATTGCATATCCACTATATATGTTAACATAATATTATTTACATTCATGTTACATTTACATGTTTCATAATAAATTTATTTTACTTATTAGTTGCTCAGGCATTTCTACAACTTTATAAAAGTTTGTTGTTGTTTCAAAAATATTTGTACGAAAGAGGGAATTCAGCGGATCGAAAGTCAAAATTTTTTGTTTGGCCGCCGCCAGGAAAGGAGTGATAGCCTTACAACCGGCATTGAGTTGGCGTTTTCTTCGGGCTCTAATGGTGGGCTCCCAGCTTCAAAATGCTTTAAAACATTGTATACTACTGTTGGTTTAAAATGAAAATTTCCCGACAGCTCTAATTATAGAGCTCGTCGTAGGTACTGCGTTTGCTACTTTCAAATGACAACGAAGTTAAAATACAAGTTTTCTTAGTTCCGCGCCACATACTTCAACTTTTCTGCTCAAATTTTGAGATTGTTTTAGTGAGGGGAGAGAAGAGTGATATTTTTGCTGGAGTTGCTTAAATTATGAAGTTAGCTGCAGCTTAATATTAGACAATTTTTTTCATTCTATGTTTCGCTGTGAGAAATTGTGCACAATTTAAAAAAGTTTGTATAAATTAGTTCAATTCAATTTAATTTTTCTTGGCTTCTAATTTTTAACACAAATAGATTTTTACCTTGAACCCATAACAATATCCTTTTACACAAACTAGATAAAATGAACTGACAAAAAGATAAGATTTCTCTCTGTGCACATTAAAGAAAAGTTAAAGGAGAATTGAGTGTGATTAACTTTTTTATGTTTTGTGCTTGAATAAAAAATGTACAAGAGCTTAAAAGATAATAATAAATAAAAGATAGATGAATAAAAGGAATTAAAAGAACAAACGACTGATTTAATATCCGTCAATAAAGGATTAATGATTTCAAACTTCTCTCTCAGTACGCCGATGGCAGGTGAAAGGAGCAAAGCATAACGTACAAAAACTTCGCTTATCTCGTGAAAGTAGAGTCGAATTTTATCTTTCGAAGCATGTGTTGGTTGTGGTTTCTTTGAACAAGCCTGGTCTTTCAGAGAAAATTATCCAGCGGCCAATTGAAATCGACATATTACGTGAGCGGGAAATTTGTAACGCAAAACAAAGTTATATTAAATCGAATTAAGATTCATAGGCTAATTGTTCGAACTCAATTTAAATCACAGAAAGACATGATGATAAATATTCCCAGGCACAAAGGAAAGTCAACATCAGTTTTATTCAACTTACACAGCAGAGCAGAACAGCTGTTTTCGAAAGTCGCAACACTTTCATCTTCAGTGCTCATGTGTATATTGTGTTTGTCACCACTTTTCAGGTGGCTCAGTTGAATGTGACAACAGTTCCTATTTACACAAATTTTATTGTGAAAGAGAATCCGAGAACTGTATCAACCTGGTGTTCACACGTTTTTGTTTTAAGACCCGTGTTACCGTTTGACTATTTTCTTCATGTCCCATTTTCTGAATTTTTTGTTCCATCAAACTTTTTTGGTTTGAATTTTATTATACTTAAGTACATGCGAACGTTTTTCCAATTTTCATTGGTAGCTCAAGCCATAAATTTGTATTTGGGGATTATTTTAACGAACAATTCGATTTAATATAGCAATATAAAATGTTCGTTAAAATAATCAGCAAAAGCAAAACAAAGTTATTTAGCTGGCTGTGTGGCTTGTTTCGCCTAATTCACGATGACATCGTTTCCTTGTTTATTTTCGGAAAATTACGTACAGGGTTTTTGAGAAATGTTTGCGGCTTTTGTGACCGCCTAATAGAGAATGGGCCTCATCACTAAAGACAATTTTGATGAAAAATGTATTCTTTTTGTTCAGTTTTTCAAAAAGCCAAAATTAAATTTGTTTGTTCAAGAGTGTAGCGTTTCACGGTTAAAATCTTCCAACTTTTAGCTAAATAAACGTCGAAGGATGACAGCTCCTTCTTGACAGTTCTGCTTTTCTAACCTCAAAATAGTATTACCATCTGCGACTATGACACACAGTGTTATAGTGTTACACAAAAAATTCTTTTATTTTAAAAATAATGGATATAAGACCTTTCTACATTGAGCCAACGATATGCAACTATCATTTCATAATTCATAAGGTCTTTATATTCATTTCTATCTTTAAGCTTTAGACGTTTGTTTTCGAAGAGATAAAGTGCTTAAGAACTGAACTCACCTCTACTTAAACTGTTTATTTCGCACTCTTCATATAAATTACCTGTAAATGTGTGTGTTAAGCAAGTGTGTAAGGGCCTGCATAAAAGATGTGTGTGTGTGTGTGTGTGTGTAACTAGAATAAATGGAGTCGTCATAATTTCCAACATCGTGTCAGTTAACCACCTTCAACTTTGTTTTATTTTCCGGCTCTTCTCCCTTTTTTCTTTTCTGGCGGCTTTTACTAAATTTTGTGGAGAACAAACTAAAACACACAAGCAACAACAAAAGTTTTCACAGCGAAAATGCCGGTAACTTCGTTGGCAGGGTCATTTCAACCAGAGAGTTTTTGCTCAGTCGGGAAAAAAGCTTTACAGTTATATTTTTTCTTTTGTAGACTTAACAAGTGATTTTAAAAGCTTTCACTACAAGTGTCATGACCTTTTCCACACACTGCGAAAGTAATTCAAACGTTCGAAAGACTTTGTGTTGCAAATCATATGAAAAGGAGAATTTAATAATACAAAAATAAAGATTGAATTTGAAAATTGTCAATTAAATTGTTCCTACAATTCAATTTAGAAAGACAAGAAAACGTTATAACAACGTCATGTTGGTAAAAAGTAGGATGTTGTTGGATGTCTTAAACGTTTCCTATTATTGCAATTTTACTTGAACTTGAAGTCAACGACAAGTTGAAAGCAGGTTCCTCCTACCTGGTATTTAAGGAATCTTTAGAAAAAGACAATCTTTTTGTTCGTCCTATAAAATTCTACTTTTAACTTACATCAAGTTTTAATAAATATTTTCAATTTAGATAAGAATAGACTTTTAAACAAAAGTTAACTTGATTACAAATTTGCTTGCCAAAAGCAGACGAACGTTGAAACAAAATGTTTGAATAACAATTAAAGCACACACACATTTAAATATTTAAATAAAATCTGCATAAAAAGAAATTATTTTTTTCTATATTAAGCAGAGTGTTGTGGTGTCAAATATAGTGTTTAAAATGGATTCCACTTGCAGATCAAACTCAGATAAGCTCAGAAGCCCTATAAATAATTCAATTTGGAAGAATTTTGTGTTAAATCTTCGACGTAGTTGCCAACGTAGTTGTCCAAGAGCAAAAAGCAATTCAATAAATATGCACGAGCACATATACAATTTAAGTTAAGATTGTAGGGTTTAGGTTCGCAATTTTTGTGTTTCGAAGCACGTGATAAATGTTCCAAGAACCCAGGGAATATCAACATAATTTTAGCTTTTGAAAAGACACCGCAGAACAGAAGAGTGCTGTTTTCGGAAGTCACCACACTCCATCATCACATCTCCTTCTATTTATAAAAATTTTAATAAACTCTTACTTGCGAGTAATTTTCCATCTTTTAAGCAGTTCTGTTTCTTTTTTTTTAATTCCCGCTAGAAAATTGAAAATTTTCAAAAATTCGGAAAGCTATTGATTTTCAAACGCTTTGAAAAATCGAGTTCACATCAGATTTCGACAATTTGTACCTCTAGGAATCTTTCCTGACTATTTCCGAGAGGCTGTAATTATGTCTGTATGAGTGTGTGTATGCTTGTGAGAGGGAGGCTGTGTGTGTAAGTCAGCGTTGCCAACTTTTTAATTTCAAAAGACATTTACCAAAAAAACAATTATGTATGGAATGCACTGTTGCCAGAAGTGCAGAGTTCTCTGCATTTTGCTGATTTTTCGTTGCAAAAATGACGAAGTGAGATTTGCAGATTTTTCCTGTCAAATTGCAGATTTTTTGAATTCATTGCGTAGACATCACTATTCCTTCTTTTCGTTTGTTTATATGTATATACGTACACAAGGCGAAGTCATGTACCAGGTGGTGTCAACAAAATCTGACTAGTACTTCATTGCAAACAAATTTGACAAATCAAAATTCCTAAAAATGTTATAACCGTGAAGATAACAAACTTTTTTTTACATTCCTCTTTAAACCCCATTCCACTCAGAGAGAGCTGCCAAGTTAATGCATGCGATTGGTTGTTTATGTAAGGAAGATTTTATATATTTGTTGGTTATTTAAGGCAAATTGCTTACGAATATGGCTCATCAACAAAGAAAAAAAAACAAATTTTCAAAACAATTTTTGTGACCAAGTGAACTTTCAACAAACCTTTTGGTTAGTTTTTGACCAATAACACTTAAACCAGGCAAAATACAAAAAAGAAATGTTAAATAATCTGAAAGATGAGCTAAAATTACATAATTGGCTATCAATAGTTTTTCGAAAACAGTTAATTTATCATACGAAATGTTTAAGAAAATGTTTTCAAAAAACACTTTTTGACCTATAACTCCCAAACCTGACTTTGTGTCAAAAACTGATTTATACCATCTTAAAGGGCATCATTAAATTTTTGCTGTATTGTTACTATTTCAAACAAGTTTTTAAAAAAACTGTTTTTACTAACATTAGTTTTTTCAATTTTTGATTGTAGCTCTTTTCATGACCTTTAAGATGGTATAATTGAATTTTGGCACAGTCAGGTATGGGAGTTATAGGTCGAAAATTGAAAAAGTTTATTTTAGTAAAAACAGTTTTTTTAACCATTTTTTCGAAGAGGGGAAATAATAAAAGGAAAAGAGGGGAAAATATTGTGAGATATGAGCGACAAAGCGACAAAGAAACAGAGCGACAAAGCGACAGAGTGACAGAGCAACAGAGCGAAAAGTGACAGAGCGACAAGCGACAGAGTGACAAGCGACAGAGTGACAAGCGACAGAGCGACATGCAACAGAGCGACAAGTGACAGAGCGACAAGCGACAGAGTGACAAGCGACAGAGCGACAAAGCAAAAGAGCGACAAAGCAACAGAGCGACATGCAACAGAGCGACAAGCGACAGAGCGACAATGGTTGACGTGGTATTGCCACCTTTTTATTACATCATGACTGGATCTGCTCAGTTTTTGCTTAATTTTCTTTTGCAATTTGCATTTGCGTTCATGCACGAAAAATTTGTTTTATTAGTTTTTGTTTTATTACCTTCAATTCTCGATATGTTACGCCTTCGTTTACAATATTCCTGATGATAGTAGAGAGGAAAAACTGACTAGTGGTGCTTTTCGCCCCATTATTAGTTTTTTTTTATCTTGGACTAGCACTGAGGGGATGACCCGCACATATGCAGTGCATTGTGGCAGAACTAGAAAGGATCGTATAGTTTAAGAGGACTGATGAAGACAGACTAGAAGTTGGCTCTTTTTACTTCGTCGGTGAAATTTTTCTGAATCTACCAACGAAGTAGGATGCGGTTTCTGCCTTCGCCATTGCTTTTATTTTGATCGTGATGGCGGACCTAAGACCAAAATTTTAACTGAAACAACGAGACTAATTTTTTTTAAATTTGCAGGTATAAAGAAGAACAGCTAGAATCCAGTAACTTAAAATATTCTTTTCACTGCATATGTTCCCTTTGACCAAATCGTTTCAATTCCCTTCTAAGATTTCAGGCGGCCAAGTGCAACAATGAGATGAAAGGCGAAGATCAAGTATGCAATCACGCTGTGATGATGATGGCTTCAGAGTGCTTCGATTTTCTGTTGTGCTGTGCATCCTGGAGAATTAATTTTTTGTTAATTTTCGTTTGCTCGATTCATAATATTTCTCTAACCAAATTAATTATTTCTAACTCAGTGGTTTTTGCAAAATTTAGTCTCTTTTTTCTTAATTTTAGTGCTTTTAAAATGAAAAAGTTGACAACTCTGGTTTGTATCGCCTTTTGTTCTCTTCATCGTTCTCTTCCAAAAGAAGAATCAGTACCAAGTATTTCATTTCTTATGTGAAATAATTACATAAAGACATGTTCCATAACTTAAGGCATAAGATTAAACTCAAAAAACAAAATGCCGCCCACCTAAATATTGTTTTACTACATTTGAGCCGTCCTCATTGGAAAACCAATTTATATTATCAGGTGAAGTAGTGCAAACAAAGTGATTGAAATTTGCACAACTGTTAAGGCAAAATAATATTTTTAATAACATTTTGCTAAACTTTGTTGCCATGAATGACCCCTGGGCGAAAAGTTTTCAAATACAGGAACAGGTGCATATCGTTGGTCTCATGTTGAAAGGCTGTAACTCATATTAGTGCAACTTTACAGGATGACATGACAAATATAAATGGAATTTGCGCTGTATTTGATTTAAGTGTATGGGAGTCACTAAGAAGGTCAATTTGGAAAACATGCGCTAGAGGCCCTTTTTACCTGAGACCAACGATATGTACCTGCACACACACATACTCTTACATATTTAGTATTAAATTAAAGTTCCATTATGTTGCAAAGTTAAATAAAAAGAAAACTTCAAGGTCTGAATGAAATCTAAGACGTCTTTTGCTTTTACAAAAACACACTGTTGAGAAGAAGGCAGCAACATAATTAAATTTTGTTGGAGAAACAATAGAATCATGAGTTGAAAAGTTTTGCTAAAATTTCAATTTAAAATCCCATTTGATGTTAAAAGATAATAATTTGAGTTATTAATAAATTGAAGGTGAAACTAATTTAATATTTTTATGTTACAATTAACAATTTTAAAAATGATGAAGTTGAGAATTAAGATTTCTGCGAGAGATGAATGGGTCACTTATGATATTTACTGGAGGCCTTACCAGGAGTAAATTTCGGGTAGGTAATTTTGTATGCCTGTCAAATTCGCTATCATTGTAAGACTTGTTAGAGAACCCTATAATATCCTTGCCAAAATGGGTTGTGTCTAGCCGCCATATCATTAAAGTCCCAGGTTGCTGTTTGGAGAAACGAGAAACATTACGGCCCCTTGGGTCCAACCTTATCACCTCGTGTTGCCGGCATATACATAAAACAAAAGAAGATGATGTGAGTGAAGACGGAGCAACAAAATGAAAGCTGAAGAATAGTGAAAAGAGAGGAATTTGACGGAGAAGAATGAGTCATGCATGCATGCCTAAACATGCCTGCCATACACGACATGTTTTTTACATCTGACTTTTCAACTTTCCAACTCATTTACAATTCTGCACGTCTTCCAAAAACAAAAATTTTCACAAGGTCACAAACGTGCATGATGAAATTATATACGAGGCGGCACCACTACGTCAGAAAATGGGTTTTTACTCAATTATTGCTTGGCTAGTCAATTTTTGTGTACAGCGAGTCCTCGTCGTGTTTGTACATGGGAGCGTTATTAGTAATTGTGTATATGTGTAGCATTTCAATTTATCTTGTTGTTGTTGTTGTTTGTTTTTACTTGGACCATGACTTTACACAAGCAACAATTGCTTTGCTGAAAATCTACCATCGGCAAATATTCACTCTTATTCCATTTACCGTCGTCGTCATCGTCATCAATTTAATATCAATACCAATTTTTATTGACGTCGTCATCAATTCGATACAAAACTAGTATTCCATAACAGCAATGTATCGATGTCGATGGTTTATCGTTTTTTTAAAGCACATCTCTACTAATTTGGACAGCTGGTTTGTGTAGTTTTCAGTTTTTGTTAAAAACTTTTCTTTCATTTTCTTTCAACATTTTTTTTATTCTTAATAAATCTTTTTGATACTTCCTTAAGTCTTTCAGGTTTCGTTTCATTGAAGATATTGAATTACTAATTACCTTTAAAGGCTGCGGCTGTTCATCACTGTGCTTTTGGAGCAATTCGTAATGATCGCTCGATGGACTCCGTTTCTTCAACGCAGATTTTTCCTTTCCTCTTAATGGGTTGCAATTTCAGACGCTCTGAGAACAGGTCGAAGATGCCAAATCCTTTAGGGTTTAGTTGCTTCTGAAAGTGAAGCAAGTGTGCCACAGATTCTTCTAGGGGGCTGAGTACTATTTGTTTGTAAATTCCGAGTTCAGTAGACGTGCACTCTGCCTTGTTTGTGACTAATATTTTTTCACTTTAAATCTCGCCAAACCTTTAAGCAACATTTTTTCATACATCTCTTTTCGGTGGACCAAGGGCATTTAGTGTAGTATATACTCTTTCCCGCTACTCTCTCAAATCACACGGAAAACTGCCTTTTTGGCAAATGAAGGACTTTTTTTCGACTCCTCCACAAACTTCTGGAACTGCACAACACTAGTATTTTTTTCTTTTTCCATTTTGTGATACAGATTAATTGTTATTGAAAAAAATCCTAAAGAAATAAAACTGTTTCGACACCAATAAGACTGACGATAAAATCAGAGTCAATTTATATCGATGCCAACGTTAACGTTGCGTACGGCATACCAATATTACATCGACGCTTATCGATAACACTCGACATTGACAATGGGCATACCGACTGGAGAAAGAATGCAGAGTTCATTTAATTTAAAATTTATGTTTAACGACTTCTTACAAAAAAGCTCATGCGTCTAGTCTTGTTAAAGCACACCAATAATATCGATTTTAAAATCAGTGGATTCCCATAAATTCCAAATTGTTTCTAAATTCAAAATGTTTCTAAAGTATTTTCATTTATAATTTGTACCATCGATACAAAACGATATTGTTTCGTATTGATGACGCTAAATGGAATAAGGCTGGTTATCTTTTAATATCTTCAAATTCCTATTTTATTAAGGATGGGATATTTTGAATATATTTTATAATCATCAAACTAGCAGGACGTATCTACTGCTTTCGAGTCCGCTACGCCATTCCATCAGCGTTCTTTAAAAAAATTTTAAATTTTTAGGCATTTAATAATTTTTAACTTCACATACAAAAAATGACAATTTAATACAAATACAGTCATACCCTGCAGAGATCAAGGCTACTCCTTACACTCGCGTAAAGAGTACTCCACAAGGGACCAGGACTAGTCCAAAAGTAGTCCAATATATGGTAAAACATGCTCCATTTTACATTACAATGTCCCAGGAGAGGGCCATGTAATCCAAAAAGACATTATGTCAGACTAATCCAAAAACTACTCCAAGTAACAGGGTTAGTGTTAAAATTACTTCATGTCACTACTCCATGGATTACCACAGAAAACTAGTTGGGAAACAATTTACACTATTACCACGCGGAATATAATCAAATATAGTTGTATTTCTTTTAATCATGTGTTGCGAGTATTATTGGACCATGTTGTAACTACTTCTTTTTACCTAAAACTTATCATGTACTCCAATAATTTCGGCAGGGTAACAGTTGTTTTGATTGTTATAAAGTTTTATTTCCTGTTGCAGCAATATCACCTGGTATATGATTCCACCATGATTACTTCTGGTAAAGTTTCTGGGGTTTATAAACAGCTTTCATTTTTTTTCTTGTGGTTGTGAAATGGATTCCAAAGAAAATGCAATTCATAAAAAGCATATCTCTCTTGGGCCCATCAAACCAAAATTATGAATTATGAATCTATAATTCCGGTTGCCATTTTCAAAGACAATTATTTAAAAAGTTTCGCTTAAAAATTAACAATATGAGGCAGGCTATATGCCAGTCAACAACTGGCCTATCGCTGTTCTTAATCAACAGACTCAGGCTCTTTAACCAGACTCCAGATAGCATGGATATGATTCTGAAGGATATTCTACCAAAGGATTGGAGGCACCACTTCTCCAGAGCAATACATGAGGCGGAGAATATGCGCAGTACACTTTCACAAACAATTTTAGATGACAAACAAACTATTTAATTATATTAATCAGCAACATGTTACAACTTTCATATCAACAAAAGACCTTTTTGATCCTTAATACAAAATTTACTTTAAGGAATAACCTGTTGGACTGTCAGCAGCCTCTGTGAAGCCATTTTTGCTTTGTTATTGTGTACAAAAGACACACAATTGAACTCAAAAATTTAATTTATTTTTTACAATGTCGTGCACGTAAGTGACCACACTGTAATTTTCCTAATGCCTTGCAAGTCACGATGGGTGGAGTGGATGCAACCAGTTTGTGTTGCCTGTTAACCAAGTTAACGACATTTGACTTTATATGACGGTTTATACCGATTTGTCATTCCGTGTGTGATATCTTCAATATTTATATTATGGACCCTTGTAAATACGAAAGTCGAATAAGCGATGGCCATCCTTCTGTCTTCAGGTAAAATCCGATTTGCGATGACCCCGAAAAGATAGTCACTTCATTCTTAGAATAATGTTTTATGAATGGTCCTAAATAGATTAGCAATGGAAATCAAGTATATTGAAAACACGTCTCCAGGGCTGGGAAACTTATCTTTGATATATAAAAGTAAATAATTAAAGCTAATTTTAGTTATTTTGCTAATTATACATATTTTATAATTCAGAAAAAAGTTCAATCGGTCTTTAAATAAAACGAAATGGAATCTAGGGTTAAACGAAATGGAATATAGGAAATGGAATCTAGGTTGCTACATAAAAGTAACCAGCTTGAATTTGTTTTTAATCGTCTTAATAAATTAAACACAACCAACTATTAAAGAAACCAAAAAGCAACTCCAGAGCTGCAAACTAAATTTCTTGGAATATTAAATTAACTAAATACAACTATTTTATTAAAATAAAAATTTAGAAAGAAATTTAAATTAGTTATTTGATTTAAAAAACTAAAATTCGATTCCAGGTTTGGAGAATTACTTTTTTTTGTTGCATAAAAGTAAATGTTTTCTTTTTCTTTATAAATTAAATATATTTGATATTTATGAAGGAATTTTAATGGGTACAAGAAATCAGAAAAACCGAAAATACAGCTGCGGAGCTGGAAAATCCAAGTGTCTAATATTAAAGTAACTAAATACAACTATTTTGTTGCTGTTTTTTTATTCCGACATATTTTATATATTCATTGGTATTGAAAATCAAGTGAAATCATGATGATTATTCCAGGGCTGGTAAATATAAACTTTTTTCCTGGATTAATGATTTGGAAATTGTATATATTCCTAAATAAACGGCTATTGATAATCAGCAAAATCTAAGCCTTTTTTTGGCATATAAAAACTATTTTTTAATTAAACATATTTTATACTCCAGGAAGAATCGAGTTGATATTAAAAAGTCATACCAAATCAAAAGGACGATTGCAGGATTGGACAAGTTGAACTTTTACGCTACATAGAAGTAGTAGGCTTATGTATGTCGGTGAAGGGAATATAAGATTCGGCTTTGCCAAATATATCAGCTCTACTTGTTTGTTGGCCCTGTTAACTTTTTATACTCTTATTTATATGTGGCTTTTATTCCACATTTTCCTTCTTTATTTTTGCTTCTCATCTTATAACTTTTTTAATAAATAGAAAATAGTTACTGGTAGTTACTTTTGTTGTCATTATTATTGTGTAATAAAATTAGTTTAACAACAATTTGCTAGCAGTTATTTCATTTTATTTCGTTCTTATTTCTACCTTAAAGGTTAAATTTTCATTTCTCGATTCAGTCATGGTCATTCTTTCTTGTTTTCTCTAATCAATTGCAATTGTTGTTGCTTTAACTATTTCAGCATGTTTATGAAAGGATGAAGATGCCGTCATCATCCACCACAGCGGGAGAGAGCTCATTGTAAAGGTGGATTTGCAGCAAGACAATGAATAATAATAATTTCCAACAATGGTGGGAGAATACATATCGTCACCATCTGACACAACAACAACCCCAGCAACAGTTCAACTTTGACTCCAGCCTGGCAGTACAGGATGTAGGCGCTCTACAGCAGACTCTTGGGGAAAATGAAATTTTCGCTGGCAACAATGTCGTAGCAAGTGCCAACGTTGGTGTTTTGGATTACGACAATTTCGCCAATTTAACATACATGCCACCTTATGACAGAGACCGCGATGATCATGCAATAACCTCACTTACCCTGCTCTTCATGGCCATTTCATATGGTTTGGTGGTATTTGGCGGTGTTTTAGGAAATGCTACGCTGCTGCTAACATTGTGTTCAGCGTCTTCGGTAAGATTGCGTAATCCTTTGCTATTGGCTGCCTGCATTGCAGATCTGCTAGTGACGGGCATGTCGGCCCCGGTGACCCTTCTAAATTTAGCCATGAACCGTAAAAATAATACGCTGCCGCTGGAACTGTGCAAAGTGATTGATTTTATACAGGTAAGATATGTTAATAAAAGTGAATAATGACTGAATTGTAACTCAAAATATGTTTATTTGCGTTTGCCATTAAACTTGGAATCGGTGTCGACAAAAACTGAAATAGTTGATGCAACAAGTTGCATAGGAAATTTCTTCAAACCGATCATGTCACATGTTTCATTTAGAGCTGTGCCGAACTTCACCAAACGCTGGTTTTTCACAACAACCTCTAATCAAACCCATTTAAATTACATGGGTTTGATTAGAGGTTGTTGTCAAAAACGAGCGTTTGAGAGCGTTTGATAAAGTTCGGCACAGCTCTAGTTTCATTTGGTTATATTTTTGTTCATTTAGATTTGAATTTATAAAATGATCTCAATCTAGAATCCATATCAAAATAGATTTCTCTTATTCCTAATTTTTATCAAAGGTTTGTGAGAGGTTTACAAAAGGCACTTTATATAGATGTATTATTGTACATTCGGCACGAACGTACAACAGACGTAACAGACCTCATAAGTCATGGCCACAGGTCTGTGGCGTTTGCTAAAGTCTCTGGTGTATGCGAATAAGCCACAAACCACAACAGTCTTCGAAGCCACTATAGCCCATGCTATCGGTCCACCCAGAGAATTAGTGACTGGTATTTGTACGACGTTATATTCTACACACAATTGCAATAACAGATCTTTCAAATGTATAACAAATTTCCAAGATACCTCACACACACACTTTGTTTTGTTAATATATAAAAAAAGATACTTTATCTTAACGGGCATTTTGTTTTAATTGACTAAGAAAATTTATATATTATGGTTTGCTCTGCCAACCCATCATATGATGAAAACCTAAATTTATAAAGTCATTTTCCAAATTTAGACACTCAATTTATTTTTACTTCTTTCAGTTTAAATATAATTAAATAAATTTTTACTATACTCACCCTTAAAACATATTTGATGTTAATAAACAGCCGTACCCGTTATCGGATTTTATCATTTACTTTATATATAAAGTATGGCAGCTCTTAGAAATTATATTTTTTACTTCACACAAACAATTTAATGATCATTCATGCACAGGTATTTATTCTTCTTCTGGCTTTATTTCTACAACAATAATAAAAGCAGGAACAAATTATAATGCCCTGACAGGCAAAATAGATACACACAATCGCATTTTCCGTGTAATAATTGTTTTGTGCAACAATAACACAACACTTGACCACCGGTAACAGCAACAACAAACAGAGTAAACATTTTGCCTTCACACTTTATTTCTCGATTAGAATTTGTTTTGCGAAATGCCGACATAAAACTTTCTATTAATTATAATAGTTAGCAAATAATAGTGACCACTTTGAACATTTTTAAATACTTAATTTTAAATGTACTTTAACAAGAACTTTTATTTACTACGACCAATTGGACTGGTAAGACGATGACCCCTAAAACGATTAGCAATCAAAGAGTAGTTGCCATATCGGCTAGAATAAGCAGTTTTACATATTTTATACAGCTTAACGGGCCTTTTCACAATGTGTGATTATTTTTTAATTGACACCTTAACCGGCAGTTAACTGAAATTGCATCTCACCATGTATGATTAAAATGAAAAGTTGCTGTTAAATTTAACCGAACAAATTCGTCCGGTTGGTATATTAATTGGCACTCCAGAAAGAACATAAAATGAGAAAAAATTACAATCAGCACTTATATTTTTTAATATGTATTTAAAATTCAAGTGCAGTAGAATCTAAAATATTGAGCACTGAAGATGAAAGTGTTGCGACTTTCGAAAACAGCTGTTCTTCTCTGCTGTGTAAAGGCCCAACTATAATATGCGTAGGCTAGCTTTGGCTACTGTCAAAACTCGACGAAAAGACTGTCAAATGCATATGCGAACATTTGTGTGGCTATATTATACTTACACTCAGTTGTAAAGCAATACACTTTTGCAAAAACTAATTTATGATATATACATAAAATGTAAATACATATATAAATATTTTCAATTTATACATACATAAATATATTATCACAAGTAGGTTATTACCAACTTAGAAAGTAATTTAAGAAATAAATTGGAAAGTACTACAATGTACAACAATGTATAACAATGTGTACAAGTGGTTGGCAACGTATTATAAATGGTAGGAAAATACGCAAATACACTATAACATATATACAATAAGCAAACGCTAAACATTTAATGTTTCCATTAATTTTTGACATTATTTATTCAATTATGTGTAGAATTGATTTCGGCGTACATTGCAGCTTCTCTTGTGTGCACGTATCACAGTCTATGGTATGTGTGTATCTAAAAATAATTATCAATAACAACGAACAAACAGTTGGCCTTTAAAGAAAATGCGATCAGTTTCGCTCTATGCGTAGGAAACTTAAATTCAACGAAAAGTTAGCAAAGCAAATTATGGTCGCACACACTTGATTGTATGTATTTGCAAATTCGCCTGCGCTAGCGTACGCATATTATAGTTATGCCTTAAGTTGAATAAAACTGATGTTGACTTCCTTTGTGCCTAGGAATATTTATCATCATGTCTTTCTGAGATTTTAACTAAGTTAGAACAATTTAGTCTACATAAATATTAATCTAAAAAATTGTACTTGACCGTCGAAATCGTTTCTCTTTGTCTAGTGAAGAATTTAGAAAAAGATTTAGATAATCTAAAATTTATTTGTTGGGTGGTTAAGCAATGTCTATATGCATTTCATTGGCGCTTTATACCAAATAATTCATAGCCTACTGCACTTATTATAATGTGATTTTTTTTAAATCATTTGTGGGCTTTTATTTAAATTCTCAAATGGTTTATAGAAATCTTTTGATAAGTTGAGAAGTTTGAAACTTTTCAAAACTGTGGTTGAAGTCTACTGACGATTTGGTAAAAAGCGCCAATGAAATGCATATAGACATTGCTTAACCACCCAACAAATAAATTTCATACTATAATAGTACAATGCCAGTATGTCAAATAGTTAATTTATTGGCCATTTAGATAATCAAAGTCTGAAGTAAAGTAAATTGTCGATGCCATAGGCAATGATATAAAGTCCGCAACAAGTAGATAAGATCCTTCGTTATATCTGTATCTGACATGGGTAATACATTTTGAACAATGTTCCTTTTGTGAATAGAAATCATGCTTTATCTGCTACCCAATTGGTGTTGTTGGCCCCAAGATTTTACGCCACAGACAGCTTTTTATTTGGGGGATTCACACTATAGTCATAAGTCATAACATAATAGCACGAAAAATATGACTACTGTGAACAACCCGCCATAACCCCAAATATATATAGATGATTGTGGTGTCTCAATAGTGACTGCTTGTATTGTTGTACAAAAAGTTTCTGAGCCAATCGCCAGACTATCAAATATAATTGGGGTGTTCACACTTCATATTTGGGGGATTCACACTTCGTGCTATTTATTCATATTGTCATGGAGTCATAAAATTTTAGACTGGTCTAAAAAGTTGTTGTTGTGCTGCATATAAAAAAGGCATAAGATAATAGCACTATTGCAGGTATGTTTTTGTGTAAAATAGCTCTGGAGATCTAAGTCGAACTCTGAAAATCTTTAAGCGAGACGGCGGTAGTATATGTTTGCCGCCGTTACTTATATATGTTTCACGACTAAAGAGCGGATAAAAAATTATTCATATCTATATGTCTGTATATTAAATCACATTTTCATAACATAAAATATATTAAAGGAGCACTAAAACGCAAAAACTAAATATATACAATTGAAAAATTTTTCTCGTTTAAGTTACGTAGCTGGCAGCCACTGAACGTTTTTCCGCATGCCAACGCAAAAAAAATTTATTCAGCTCATAACAAGGCAGCAGCTGTTAGAGTTTATATGTATAAATTTGTTAGCAGACCGAGTTATGACGGGTTGTTCACACTAGTCATATA
Organism: Linnaemya vulpina; assembly: GCA_963675445.1. Taxonomy (NCBI): domain Eukaryota; kingdom Metazoa; phylum Arthropoda; class Insecta; order Diptera; family Tachinidae; genus Linnaemya; species Linnaemya vulpina. Next base: position 21,898,649 of record OY776276.1, read on the forward strand.
TTTTGTGCTATTATTTTATGGCTTATGACTTTATGACTACAGTGTGAATCCCCCAAGTGTTTATAAAAAACCGCATTCTAAAGAGCACATGAGAAAAACAGCCTCACAGTTTCAGTTCAAGTGCCGAGGAAGAAATTAGTTCCGATGGATTTTCGAAAGCACGATGTAACTACACACGCTGAAATTAAAACGAATATAAATTCGAAGCAAAATTACTTAAAAAGTCCTTTAAAAAACTTTAGAGAAGTCTTATCAATCGGATAACATTTGAGAAATCTTATTTTCTGAAAAAACGGAAGCCCTTTTTTTACAAATGAAAAAACTAGAATTCATACATTTAAGTCTTTCATTACACTATTTTTCTTAGACACAAAACTCAAATGTTGCCATATTAACTACAGAATGTAGTGGTTAAATAACTATATGATGGTGAAAAGCAAATGATTAACCACCGGTTAAAAAGTGCCTGTTAAGAAAAGTGTCAATTAGGTAATTTTTCATTAAAGTTGATTTAATCAAACACTGTAATTAATTTTCAAACTGCTATTACTTTTCAACAAATCAAATAATTCCCACGAGGTCAGCGATGATTAGTGTAGTTTTTTATGAAAAAAAACCAGTTTTTTAGATTTTTTGAACTTCGTCAGCTTGAAACGCCACCAGTTCGGCTCGATTAGGTTGCGGCATTCAAAAGTTATACATATTTAAGCGCATGCACACAGACATAGTGACGGGCTTTCAGAATTAGTCAGGGAATGTTCTCGTGAAGATACGAAAGATCTCGATTTTTTTCAAAACTTACCAAAACCACTAACTTCCCAGTTTTTGATCATTTTCAAATTTCCTAACGGGAAGTTAAATATCGTTTTAAGGGCCATTATTACAACTTGACGACAAAGTTGGTGGTAGTAAATGCCAAAGTTAGCATAACAAGAAGATAAAGTGGCCAGTAGCAACTTTTCATTACTACAACTTGCCGGTAATATTAAATGTATATTTGTTATTGTGTGGCAATACCACTAGCAATTACCGACTACTTTTGAAAGATTATTTAGATCGCGAAAAATTATAGTGGCAACTTTGTGTTATAAAATAAAAAATTTCAGCATCTAAGGAAACAATCGTGCGAGCTGTGAGAAGACGGGCAAAAAACTTTTCAAGTGAAGAAGACGTATGCTTGGTGCAAAGTCGAACTTGCCTTTAATATATCGCACATATTAAAGGAAAGTTGTAATAATGAAAATGTATTTATCCGACCGATAAAATCCCACTTTAAGATAACATCAAGTTGGAATAGTGGCCCTAATACTATCAAGTAAAACAAGTAAAAATTTTTTTTTGTACAATTCGAAAATTTTCAATGCCATCACTGTCACAAACGATTACTGTGAAGTCAAAACGCGTGTGATCGCAGGTAAAACAAGTTTCACATACTTCTGTCAACTTTACTCTTTGACAAGTTGAGCAAACAAAAATAAATTAATAAATAAGTCCAGTATGACCACCAAAAGAATTTTCTATTAATTTGAACAAATTTCACAGAAATATGAAAAGATATAAAGCACAAGTATTTTGCCAGTGCTTAAGTATAATAAAAGTTTATTTATTAAAAGCATAAAAAATCTGTTACCGTGATGAAAAAGAAAAATAAAATACTTAATAAAAATAAAAATTTTCACTTAACTACCTTCCGTTTCCTTTTATGTTTATATTTTATACGATTTATATATTCGATTTGATGACCTGTTTCAACTGTTCCCAGGCTACACCAGTCGCTGCCAGCACATTGTCATTCTTTTTATTATCGCTGGATCGTTATGCCACCGTAAAACATCCGCGTTTGGCACAACTACGTCAACGTCGTTATTTGCATGTTTCCTTGGCTGTATTCTCGTGGTTAACATCAGCCATCGTCAGTGTTCCGTTTTTGTTTATCTACAAAATTGTAGCAAAAACGGTTGTAATGAGAAAAGCAACCATAAAAACATCGCCATCAACTACATTAATGATGGCTACAACAGCGCTTACACCCACTGCTGATTTCCCCAACGTAAGCATAAGTTGCCATACGGAGCCAGGTGCCAATCCCTTATTTGTTGTCTTCATTTTCATCCACACTTTTATTGTCTTCATTATACCTGGTTTGGGTGTTTTACTAAATCATTACGGTGTCAGACGGAAATTGTGCGCCCTGTCGTTGACAGCACGTGCAGCCCACGGTGAACTACCACTTCCGATGCCAATACTGCGACGTCAAACTCACATGGTGATTGTGACAGGCATAGCAAATGCTCATCAAGCTGGCTGTGGCGGCACCACGGATGATACATCCAATGGTGGCGATATACCAATGCAAAACCTGAATCTACGATCACCACACCACGATCCGAATGTGATTTTATCAAAGAATCCCATATCACCCAGGTAATTGCATCCGTAACATGAGGGAAAGTAAAATCGATTAGAAAAGTTTTCTTTTTACTATTTCAGAGCGATGCGTGAAATACGTGAACATTCACAACGGCAGCGTTTAGCACGAGCCACACAACGTGGCAGAAGAGTGGCAACCCCTGGCATACCACTACCTCAGACGTCGACGCTGCGATCACGTAGACATTTGGCCAATATGCTGATCGGTTCGGCGATAATATTTATAGTCTGCTGGACACCGCATGTATTCTGTGTCCTTTACAAAACCATGGGTTACAGGCACTACTGCACGAAGTCATCCAGATATTTCCATTTATTATTGGGTAAACGAAAAGCATCCATTTTCATTCGGCACAAATCGTTTTAAAAATTTTATTTACATCACACTCTTTAGGTTACACATATTCAGCTTTAAGTCCCATCATCTATTGGGCCCTCAATCACAATAGTCTACGACAATCTCCCTGTGCTCCCATAATACGCTTACGTTCTATGCAAAAATTCCTGCGAACACGGTTTCGTTCCCATCCAGTGCCGCCAGCACCCTCATCAACAAATGAAGCCCAGCTGGGGGCCTTCAATCCGAAACTAATCAAACTAACACCAAAACAATATAGAGCCCAGGCATCGTCGCATTATTTGTATTAGATGGTTTGACAAAAATTTTGTATTTTATTTCGTATAATTGTAGTGATAAAATCTTCTTCTAGTTTAGTTTAGTTTAATTATATGGACTGTCCTTAACGTCTTTAAACTAACGTACTTTCCTATCTCTGGACCAATTTATTTTTCACTTACAATTTTTAAATTTAATTATTAAGTATTAATTGCCGCATATTAAAACAAAAAGAAAAATAAAGTGAACTTGAAGTGTGCGTTAGAACACAATTTTCGTACAAAACTCCTTTCAAAATAGTCATCAAGTCCACTTTACTTTCTTATGCGTACGCCGGTAAAAGTGCAATTTCAGTACACATATACTTCCCTTAGCAATCACGGAAACAGAGATCTTCTTTATAATGAGAACAAACCGACGACCCTCCGACTGATAGATTAGCGCATGAAACGTTAGCCCAGCGAGACATCTGTTTCACTTTTCCTTTATCTAGAACAAAAAAATAACTGTTGTATTTGAACTGGAATTTTTTACCAAAATAAATATTGAAAATATAATTGTTTTATACAACGAACGAAGTCATGACTGAATGCTCTTCGAAAATCGTTTTAAACGATAATTTGAGCCTCTGCCAAAGAATCAAACTCGTCTTAAGTACAGGTGGAAAACTATCAGTGTTGCTAATATCGATATACTTCGACAGTTTGAAAAACTATACCGAATGTATAATGGAACAAAAAATTCAGAAAAATGGAACATGAAGAAAATATTCAAACGGTAACACGGGTATTAAAACAAAAACGTGTTAACATCAGTTTGTTACAGTTCTCGGATTGTTTTTCATAATAAAATTTGTGTAAATAGGAACTGTTATCACACTCAACTGAGCCACCTAAAAAGTGGTGACAAACACAATATACCCATGAGCACTGAAGATGAAAGTGTAGCGACTTTCGAAAACAGCTGTTCTGCTCCGCTGTGTAAGTTGAATAAAAGTGATGTTGACTTTCCTTTGTGCCTAGGAATATTTATCATCATGTTCTTCTGAGATTTTAACTAGGAACAATTAGCCTATATAAATATTAATATAGCAAAAATAAAATGTTCATTAAAATAAAAATCATATACCGATTCTAACATATAAAAATTTTGGAAAAATAGCGATTTATCGACGATACTATCGCGATAGTTTCAAAGAGTCTTGCACTCAAATTGCAAATTAAAATAATTCTGAGCAAAACAGAACCGAACTTTATTTCTCAGTTCCATTTTACTCTAATATCGGAGCAACCGCTATATCATTTTCTTCTTATAAATGAAATCTTTATAAATGAAATCTTTATGCAATCAGTGCTGCCAGACTCATATTTTTAAATAAATTTAACGATTGTGTAGTTAAATTTTACTTCAGTAATGTTAAAAAAAATTCTTAGCACTGTATAGCAATTGACAATCGAGTACTATCGATCTTAACTAAAATATGTCGATTATTTGTAAATATTATAAACCATCGATAGTTAGAAAATATATAACCATCGATAGTGCAATCGATAATTTTCCACCTCTAGTGGAAATACAGCGAAAGAAATATTTTCCCTTTCAATTTTCAGTTCTAGTCGCAAAGCAGCTCTGAGTCAGTCAATATCAAGCTTCGTTGGCGATTATATTTTAAGTGCAACCAGACCACTGATTGTTTACTCTCTTTCGAGAGTTTTGCATCTCACTCGCACTAGTTAATTTCAATGCTTCAAATAACTGTATTGCTTTACAGTTCTTCTGAGGAATTTTCCATAGTTAACTACGTTGCTAGGTCGTGTAGAGTCAGTCACAGAAACGGATAAAATAAAGCTGGATTCACCCATGGTTTCAGAACAATATTGACGTTCGACAAGATTTCTAGTTTTTTGAGTTTTTGTTCTACAACATCAAGGCTAACATATGAAATAATTTTTTAAACTGTGTGTGAGTTTTACAATTGGGCAATATCACTATTTATTTAATTTTATTTATAACAATATTCACCAGTTTTAATACAAAACAAGTACTCCGTATTTTATTATATACACAAACAATACGAAACAAGTGTGTTGTTATACATACAAAGTATAAAACAAGTTCTATATTTTACTATACTATATACTATATATATAATATGCTGTGGCATCTCAGTTCTACTTCAGTTAAGAAATTAAACTTTCTGGCAGCACAGGTGCAATCTTTCAGAACGTGAATTAAAATTAAACCAATTCAAGTTCCGAAACACGTTACTCTCTTTTGCTCTCCCTCTCTTTCACTCTCTAAAACAGAAACGTCAAACTACATATAAAAAAAACTGTTTCAGAACGTGAAATTCGTTCTGAAACCATGGGTGAATCCAGCTTAAGGGTTGACAACATCGCCGGTATATGGTCTCAGTCACCCACTGGCATCTGTGCACCAAATAGTTTACAAATTTGCTTTGTAAAGTATTTTATATACAAATACAGATATTCAGTTCGTTTATATTTTTTTTTTTTCGTGACCGCAAATTTTCGTCCAGGCTAAAACGGTGTTCAAACAAACATTCAATTTTGAAAATCACCACTGACTTATCTGGGAATTATATATTTATTTTTTTTTTCCAAATTCGGTCTCGGCTAACTTTGTTCAGTGAGTTGTGTGCTGCTCACGGCATAGAATTGTTAACAATTTAATTCTTATTGAACAATAATTAATAGAAATTCATATAGAAAATTGAACTTAATAATGTTGTTAATTGCGATAAGCTCAATGAAGGCGTATGGCTGAACACCATATAAAATTCTCTTTTCCAAGTCAAAATATACTCTACTTCGAGTTAAACCAATAATTATTATCAAATACTTTTTATCCCTAAAACTCTTTTGGCGGATATGTAACGATGTGTTCAAATTTCTAGAATCTAATTCATAAAAAATATTTTATATTTATAAAGTGCTTATTTAACAAATTTTGTATAGAAATATGACAAATTAAGCGGTTATAAAAGTTATATATATGAATTAGGTCTGTAATATTTATCTTATATATGAAATTGAAGTTGCTTAAATAAAATCTAGAAACTGGGGGTACGTTCGCGTTCTTCGGTTTATTTATATGTTTCTTATGTCACGCCTGTGAGCGTAAATATACGACAATTCCGATTTTAAGATTTTTAAAACTATCAAAAAATCATAAGATTTTAGTTTAACAGATTTTAAAAAGGTAGCAGTTTGAGGAAGTATTTAAAAAAGTTTAACTCCAGTAACTTCACAGATTATTGGTTTTCAACCGTAACATGTGGGTGTAGTTGCCTAAATACCAAGATCTTGGACTCGATCCCGCACTTGGTCGTGAATATGAAATGGCATTTTTCTGATCTGCAGTAGTGAGTGCTTGTTGGCATTAATTGTTCAGTGTCGACAGCGTTTGAAATTAACGTGCACAAAACAATTTCTGCTATAAATCAAACTCAGTTTTAATTTCTGCTCTCATTTCAAAAAAGGTTCAGTTAAAAGTGTCTTGGAAATATTGTAAATATCCATTCATAAATAACCATAATTCTTTATGTTTATGTTTCCATCTGTTGACAAGTTTTGGGTTGCCTAAAGCAACCTCGAAATTTATTTACTTTTCTTTATAAAGGGTTTCTAAAAATGCGAGATAAGCCTGTTGCTGACAGTTTCTTCAACTGCTGTCACAAATCTTGAGAATAACTCAAAGCTGCTTTGCTTCTTCAAAAATATTAAAAAAATTTTATATATTTTATATATATTTTGACATCATACTTGCCATAATGTAAACTGTTATACAGTTATAACCGATGGCCATACACTCATAAATTTTATTTTAACAAGTTTTTTATTAACGTTGGTAAAGTGCATTAAGCACATGTGCTCAAAAAATATTACATTTCCAGTTTTAAAAATTATGAGAATGCAAAAGGTTATGCCACACATATTAGGTCTGTTTGTTTACTTTTCCAGCAATATTTATCCAGCAGCTTCGTGATAGAGAAAATAACCAAATTTACTCTCAATAGCTCTCAATTATAAAAATTAGGAAAAAAGTACGCGAACAGCATTTTGCAAGATTTTGCAGTTATTTTGCTGAACAGCTGATGAGTAATGCTAATTCAAAAGAATGTTCATGTTTACTTATGTTCATGTGTATTAAAAATAAAGTTTCCAATAAATAAATAAACTTTTATAACTACAATTCAAGTTTTTGTGGTTTCTAGTGCAAATACATAAATACATACATACATATTTTGACCAAAAACCCAATTTGAAAACTTTTTGCAAAATATTTCACAAATAAAACTTTTTTGTTTACTTTTTAATTGGCAAGAAGAAGCAGTCAAAACATCTGTTCTATCTTGCAAAATTTTACTGAACAAAATTTCTCCAGCAAGATTTTGCAAGTTCTCAGTTATTCAAATGTCGATTTTCTGACTCTCTTTCTCTCAATTTAAATAAATTTTCTTGCTGGAGAAAGTAAACGAACGACATCCAGTAACATTTTGCACAATTTGTTACAAAATATCACGTAAACAAACAGACCTACTATATCCGCATCTTTGATCCGTTAAACGCAATTGTTATACTGTCTGAAAGACGACGAAAATGTGTATCTATTAAAATGTGTCTTACATTAACCCAACAATCCTCGTTTTTACCGCCAAAGCCTCGAGAACTCTCTTCATATGATCTCAAATTATTTGAACACGATTGTGTTTTATATGTTCCTCTTTTGTGTAAACTAGTGTAATACCATAAGAATTAGCAAAAAACCTTGTGTAAATGTCAAAATAATTTATACTTCCTTTAAATTTAAGCAATTTTATATAAATTATCTCAAACACTGTAAATAGTATAGGTAAAACATTTGGCGCCATGAAATAACTCCTACGGGTGTGAGTGCCCGTATCCAATTTTCATATTTTCAAAAAGCTAATCTTAAAGAGTAGTTCCTCCAACGGTTAAACAGATACTAAGGTTCATGGAATTCAATAATTGCAAACTATTAGAAAATGAAACGCGGAAAAGGTCATTGAATTTTTATTTAATTTCAAAAATTAAATGAAGTAAATTTCACAAGCAGTTATTTCGTGGTGCCTTGTAAAGTACGCAATATATTTTAGTTTCTTTCATCTATTTCTTAATACTAGTTACAATTTAACTTTTATAATTAGTTTTAGTGCAATTATTAAAAAAAACAGATATAAAACTATAGAACAATGATAGCGAATGAAATGAGTTTGGTTTTTTTGTGTTAAATAAAATAGTAAAATACTCGTGTAATCAGAATATATGTTTATGTAAAACAATATAGTTATTTACAATAGTCATAATACATGTACGAAAATGCATATATTGATCATGTACACCATCATATTAAGAAATTTTGGCTATAATTATAAGCGTTTAAAACATTAATTTAACAATTTATTGATGTTATGTAACTAAAAAAGTTTACTTCTCGCTAAAACATACAAACAAGTATACAAATTCTAGTACTTCAAAGTGTCTTAAACATTAAATATTCTTAAACAAATTTAAATTACTTTATACCCAACTAAAAAGCTCTCTTGGAGAGCTTTCATTATCTGTAAAAGACAGTAGAAAACAAATGTGTGTACTGCACCAGCATACACGCAGAGAAAAATGTGTAACTGATGCAGCCATAGATCAAGAGCAACTTTGCAGAATTATATTACATGGCTGTAATCATGGTACAATTTTAAGCTAGGTAGCCTCGTAGCCTGCTAAATCTTGTTTACACGTAAACTATTAAGAAACAACATGGCCGGGTGGATCACAAATTAGGGAGCGTACAAAATATACAAGAGCTCGTGGTATATCCTTTGAGTTTCTTGGTATTCTGGTAGACAGTTGGATCAAGCTTGCAAAAGTTGGTATAATTTGCATGATGTAATAAATATAAGGTGACATCGCTACACCAGATGACTGTTTTTTGCTCAACCCTTATTTGGATACATTGATGTCAAGTTCTTATGTACAAGAAGTTTTCGTTGTGTTTGTATATGAAAGTGTTGTTTGCAATTGCGCATGAGTGCAGCATTTCAATGTGTTTTTACACAAACAACAATTAATTTGGGTATTGTAGTTTTGTATTTCTAGTCGTAACAATGCCACCTTATACGTATTACATCATGAAATAATTGTACTTTGCCTTTTTTTGATACAATTGCGGACCCAAAAGTTCAATGGTACACCAATATTTTATTTGGCACAATTTACAAACTTTCTCAAGTTAAGCTTTGTTATCATTTCTCTGTGAATAACTGCCTATATAACAATATCGAAGAAGTTCTTTCTTTCGTATAATTACATTTGAAACAATAACAAATTAAATTTTTTTTTTCATATACAATTATACTCTTTCTACTTCGAAAAAATAGTCTGACGACCTTAGCTCAAATAATTAGCGAAACCCAAAAATCTTACCAAAGGAATTTATTGGCGCAATTGGTGTCGAAAAAGCACAATATTATAAGTTTATTGGTGCATTTTGCAACCCTGTTTTGATCTCAAATACAACAATAAAACGTTGTATTGTTTTAGCCGTTGCTTATTTGTTGTATTCTTGCGGCTACCGAGAAGATAATTATAGCATGGCTTAGGCCCAATTTACATGAAGAATTTTAATTCATGAATATTTTTTACTTTTCTTTCAAAACATCTTCTAAAATCCTCTCGCACTTAAACGGTGATTTATAATTCATGTATATTTTTATTTCAGGGTTGATTTTTTTAACTTGTAATCGCTTAATTTTCTTTGTTTGATTGTTCTTATTTTAACATTGTGCTTTAAAGACAAGAATTTCGAGAATGAGTGCAAAAGGAAATAAAAAAATGCATGAAAAACAGAAATCATGATGTTTTTTCTACTGCTACTTCATCTCTATACCGCTCACCTACAAACAAAAACAGCATGAATAAAATTCTTCGTCTAAATTGGGCCTTACTTAGACTTAGAACGTGTCAAGATTTATTAAGAGCCAAGCTAAAAAGCTATATGTCAAGCTACAAATAGATTAAAATATGTTTTAGGTGTATGTTTACTGTTCTGAAAACTTCTATAATACCTCTTATAATATAAAGCAATTGGTTATTGAATGATGATACTAGAAGTCCTAGTAAAAATATTTGCCCACCATTCAATTGTAAGTTGGGGAATTCACACGGTAGTCATAGAGTCATAAGTCATAAAATAATAGCACTTAAAATATGACAAGTGTGAACAACCCGTCATAACTTGGTCTGCTAATAAATTTATACATATAAACTCTAACAGCTGCTGCCTTGTTATGAGCTGAATAATTTTTTTTTGCGGCGGCATACGGAAAAACATTCAGTGGCTGCCAGCTACGTAATTCAAACGAGAAAAATGTTTCAATTGTATATATTTAGTTTTAGCGTTTTAGTGCTCCTTTAATATATTTTATGTTATAAAAATGTGATTTAATATACAGACATATAGATATGAATAATTTTTTATCCGCTTTTTAGTCGTGAAACATTTATAAGTAACGGCGGCAAATGTATACTACCGTCGTCTCGCTTAAAGATTTTCAGAGTTCGACTTAGATCTCCAGAGCTATTTTATGACAACACAAAGACATACCTGCAAGAGTGCTATTATTTTATGACTTTTTTATATGCAGCACAACAACAACTTTTTTAAACTAGTCTAAAGCTTTATGACTCTATGACAATATGACTAAATAGCTCGAAGTGTGAATCCTCCAAGTGTCAACATATTAACATTATAAACAAACAGCTGATGCGACTACACAAATTTTAAGTTTAATGCTGTGTTGGATTTATGCCATAAATTTTCACTATAACTTCTAACATTAAAATTATTGTCAAGCTATTTTCTCAAAATCAAGCATATTTTCATATGTCAACCTTTTCCATTATTTGAATCTGGCAAGCCTGGGTCTAATACCGATTTGATAACACGAGTGCATTCATGATAAACAAGTTTGAGTAAAAAGAAAACCATGTTGATTTAATTTTAATCGTGCTGATTCTCTTCGCCCAAATTTGAATAAACGTTTCAAAGCGATCATTGAGGGGTTTTCTAACTATGCAAATTTCGCTCAAGCGGATCCTTTACCCAATTTTTTTGTGAATAATTGAAGAAATTATTTCAAACTTCCGCTTAAATGAATGAGAAGTTTAAGCAAATGTCAAGGTCAAAAACTGTTACAAATATATGAACTTCCTTTTATAAAAGTGAAAATCACTTTTACTTTAAAAACAAAAGAACTGTCATTTGCAACTTGAAATAAAAGCACATTAATAATAAGTAAAGTTTATTAAGTAATTGGAAGAAAGTAAAACAACTCCTCATAAAAAATTAAACTCTTATTTGAGAGAAATAAAAGGCTTTTGTTTTAGGAGAATTTCGTTTAGACGGAAAAATAAAACTCCTCAAAAGAGTTATATTTTATAACGCTAATATATAACACATTTTTAAAGGTTTCATTTGAATTTTTGTTGTTTCTTTGAAAAATAAACATTAAATATGGCCACCATAGTTTCCGAGAAAGCAGGTCAGTACGAATCTATCAGCATATGACAGTATAGATCTTCGACGACTCTAACATTAAGAGCTTTTGAGTTTGAAATTTTCTTGTTTTTTCGGTCACGTTAGAAATAGAAGTCAAGAGTATATGAACTCTAATAATTGTAGGAATTCATCTCCATATAAAACTATATATAAAACAACTATATATAAAACTATCAGTCACGTCACAGAATTTAACTCTTCAGAAAACAAAAACCGTAAAATATTTTTGGAGTCAAATCAAATTCAATATAACAAAACAAAATTCTAAATTCCTCGTCTTACAGTGCAAATAAATATTTGAAACTACATTTTTTCAGTAAATAAATTAATTTTCAATAAATCTATTTCAGAAGAAGATTAATTTTTCGAACCTAATTTTGGACATTTCTAAGATTCGTTCAAAAATATGTTAAAAGAAAACAAGCCCGATAATTTATTTTATAATGTAGTTCACTTTTATTCGCAAAACTCCAGTTTTTATTACACCTCGGAGTTGCGAGAGCCGAAATATATTCCCAGACTACTGCCGTGAAGGTTTCACTATATCTGTATGCTTAAGTGTTCCTATTACTTTAGATCGGCTGGACCGAATCGTACCAAAGTAGTTAGTTGCGTTCGAAGGAACTCATGACGGCATGTGATATACATAGATCGGGATTCATATTAAATTGTATTGAAATTTCGATCGGTATCGAACTCAATTCATTGTCTTCTGTTCGGAGTGTCCGATTTCGGGAAATTTCGAAAATTTCAAATTTCTTTGTAATATAATGACTCTTAAAACTCTTGACAATGGAAAAACACGTCAATCGCAAAAAAATCGATTGATTCGTTAGTGAAATATCGTGAACGAAAAAAGTTACTTTCTTTTTTAAACTCCGAAGTTATATATCTGACCAATTAGTGTTCTCAATTCATTTACAGAACTCGAAGAACTACATCAATCGCCGCTAATCTCTTAAGAATCAGTTGAATCACTCAAAATTCATATATATTTTTACAAATTGAAGAACTTAACACTTAATATTATTAAAAATTATACCCAAAAAACTATCTAAGCGAATAAGTATTTTATTGAAGTCACTAATAAATAGTCGCTAGCCATGCTATAGTTTGCCATGAGCCAAGTTAAGAAAGCTGAAAAACAATGTTTTGAATTCGTTAAACGTTTTCTACTTTTAAAAGAGCAACAAAAACACACAGACTTATGGCCAATACAACTCATAACATCACAACTTTACCTCAACCCTAAGTGAGCGATAAGTCAAAGACAAGCTATTCTCCCAACTTGAGACAGAGTTGTAAATAACCTTAAGTCCATCCTTCAATTAATGCCAAGTTGGCATTTTAATTGTTATTATTCCTTCCTTTAATCATGTTAACAACCTTATTGAAATACTATTGCGACTTTCTTAGCTCAAACTAAACAATTTGATATGACATAATCAACTTGAATAGCCTTAATTTTTACAAATGCAGAACAAAATATTAGCAACTATAAAATGTTTATAAACTATATAAAACTTATTATTGAATAAACGCCTTAAAATAATAATCGATATGTATGTTGACTTTAAAAAAAAAATAAACACGATATACAAAATTTACAACAGAAAACAAACAGGATTAAGCAAATATTTTTTACTCTTAACCATAAAACTTGCAATATTTAAAGGACAAGCGAAAAAAATCAAAAATTCGCTTGTTTTTATTGATTAAACAAAACCAAATAATATAAAATATAGTTTAACTAATTACTTATATACAAGGCCGGGTTTTCGAGATCCAAGTTGAACTGAGTTTAGTTAATCTTAAATTCCATTTATGCAGTTATCATCAAGTCAGTATACAAGACTTTGACAGAACAGCTGAATTCTGCACAAAATGTTGGTCTTTAATGTAATAATAAAAAAAAAATCATATATCGCTGGAAAAATTTGAGTTTAAACTTAATCTACATCTCAAAAACACGGCCTAAATCAGGTTCCTTAATTCCAAATGTAAAACAAGCAATAATAACTTACGCTTTAACCAAAACGATTTAAATAGAAATGCTAAATTCTTGAACAACAAAAATAATATTCAAAATATATATAGAAAACATACAAAATTCTTAATATATATATATAAATGCTGTTTTATTGAACGCATTTTTAATACCGCAAAGAAAATAATAATACGTTATATAAATTTACAACGTCTAGTTTACACGAAAACATGAGATCGTAGCTTGGAAATACAACCCTGACATAATTAATTGTTTTTTTATAGTTTTCTATAAGAACAATAACAACTTATTAGATGACAGATAACTACCGGGTGCACACTACTTTTGTGTTCGTGTAAACGCGGAGTAAATTATACATAAAAATTATTAAACTTGTTTGAAGAAATAAAACGAAAACACTATATGCATACATTCAGTTTGTAAACAGTGGAAAATAATTAAAAACATAATTAACGTTCAAACATATTCGAATAATTTTGCAATATTTGAATCAAGAAATGGTCTAAACTCACATAAAACAACGTTACGTAACTCCTTTTCTCATGGTTGATTAAATTATTTTTATGTTAAACATAAGATAAATTTTTTTACTCTCGATTTATTTTAATGAAAATAAGCAACAATCATATAGCGATTGTAACCATAATTAAAATCCTCTTGAGTGGCTGCCTCTCGATTCCCGGGCATGTTCAATTTTATGTCGAACTTTTACACGTGCAAATAATACCGTGCTTAATCCAACATAGTGTTTACACTCACACTTCTGTACTAGCGTATGTTCATGTGTGTACTTGTACCATTTTCAGGTAACTTTCAACGAAAGCTTCATTAATGCAAATTTTGAGACACTTTGTGCAAATAAAATAACAGCCCCCTTTCAGACCTGACGCTAAGCTAACGGGATTTTTCTTGCGACATTTCTTGGAATATATGATATCGATGTCATGTGGAAATATAATCAACGATTAGCATTTTTATATACTTCTGGGATTTAAAGGATACGTGCAATTACTGCAGCTCGATTTATTGTTGCATCAAATGACATCAAGTGGTTTGAAATATTGAAATTTTTTTACCGGAATCGTTTCTGTATTAATAGCGTGTGTAATTTTTCGTTTACCGAAAGTCGCATGTTTTTTTTACAATAACACGGATCAACACAAAATTTGACTTTGACTTCAAAGTATAAAATTTCGATAGTTTAGGTCGTAATTACACAAAAAAATTATATATGACATAAAATAGTTTGCTTTTGTATTTAGAACACCGAATAAACGATATTTTTCAAACTTTATGGTTTTAATGTTTAATCGAAGATAGAACCATACACATCTATACATTTATAATTTTCACTAAGTTTCTTTATCAAAATATCTTACAAAAAAAGTGGAAAATAGCTTAAAAGTGTACATTTTTGCTTTTTCTCCTATGTACATAAGTACTTTCTCTCATTAAACCCCAGATATAGTCTCACATCATGTTTTCGTTGTATTGGCCTTGATAACGCTGTTCGAAGTTCATAATGTCCTGATGAAAACGTTCTCCTTGCTCTTCTGAATACGCTCCCATATTGTTTTTAAATTTATCTAAATGGGAATGGAGCATATGAACTTTTAATGACATCCTGGAGCCCATGGCATTAAAATTTTTTAGCAGTTCTTCAACTAAGTTTTCGTAGTTTTCAGCTTTGTTATTTCCTAAAAATCCAAAAACTACTGCTTTAAAACTGTTCCAACTTGCTTTTTAAGTACGATTCAGTAACAAAAACCCCAGCTTTAACCTTTGCTTCTGATAACTCAGGAAAAAACTTTTTCAAGTATTCAAAAGCTTCTGAGGTCTGATCGAGTTTTTTAACAAATTGTTTCATCAACCCTAGCTTAATGTGCAGAGGCGGCATTAACACTTTTTCCGCTTCAACAATCGAACCATATTTTACGTTTTGTTTTCCGACACAAAGTTCTGTTCTAACAGGCCATGACCGTTGGATATAGTGCTTTGACTCCGCTCTGCTATCCCATAAGCACAGGTAACAAGGATAATTTGTGTATCCGTTCTGCAGTCCCATAAAAAATCCGACCATTTTGAAATCTCTAATCAGCTGCCTGAGCAAAATCTTAACACTTTCATAATTTTCTTTTAGATGTACTGAGTGCACAATTGGAAGAGATGGGAATTCATTTCCGTTGTGTAATAAAACAGCTTTTAAACTTTTTGTAGAGCTGTCAATGAATAAACGCCATTCTCTTGGAACACAAGGTATGCCAATTTCTTCGAACATACCTTTTATGTCGTTACAAAAACAAAGTCCATCTTCTTTTGTGAAAAATGTTGAGAACGTTTCATGCCTAGTTCGCTGATCCGTGATATTAACATCAGTAAGCAAGTTCCACTGTTTTAAACGAAGGCCTAAAAGCTCTGCTTTATTTTTGCCAAATTCAAATCCCTTATCAAGTCGTTAAAATCTTCTGTAGAAATAAGGTGGTGTTTGGGTGGTTCTGATGTAGGTAAAAATTCCATATCGGAAGTACTTTTGTTAGAACTAAGAGATGAGCAACTTTTTTTAGATAATTTTTTCGGTGGCTCAGGTACTGGTCGTGTCAGGTCATGTGGAATTGGAGCAGAAGAAGATTCAAGGTCAGGATATTCGATAGGTTTTGCATTTTTTCCTCTACGTCTTTTACTCGGATTTACAATGCAAAAGTAGCAGTCATGGATCTGGTCTTTCGGTTCTCGCCAGATTCTTGGGATTGCGAATTTCATAGACCTTTTCTCCCCTCGATACCAACCTGAAATAAAGAAATAAAAATTAATGTGTCCACTACATTTGGTTTAATGATAAATTTAAAACTACTCACCTTCCAAACATATTTTACAATAACTACATGCAACATGTGGAGTCCATGGCTTGTCTTGATTCCGAACAGGACAGCCAAAATATGCTTCGTAGGCTTCAAGGAGAACGTAAGATATTTTTAGTTCATATTTCCTAAAAATCCTAATATAAACTTTAGGACAAGCAACAAAAATTTTTTTGTTGAGTCGTGTAATACTTGTATTTTGTTTCATTATTGTTTTAAAGTTAATATTAAACTTTTTCGTTCGATTTACTTAAAAAGCGCGTTTTTTAGTTTATTTTACGATATTCATTTTTTTGTATTTTAGTATAATGTGCTTCGGAAGGGTGTAGAAATACTTACACGATATGAAAAGATAAGAACATGAACCCCAGCAACAACCTTGCATGAGCACGATGTGACGTTTGCTTAACATTATTAATAATCACCCCTGTCGTGAATAGCAAGTGGAATTTTTGTTCACGTGAAGTTATTATTCCACTCGAAGGAAAAAATGGTATAGTGAATCTCCCGTGAAAAGTTATTGCCACAATCAATTCTCAGTGAATGTAAAAAGAGAAGAAGCTGAAAACAACATAAAAAGTCAAAGAAATTTGGATGTAAAAATATAAATATGTATATAAATATCCTAAAAAAATTTTAAAATACATAATGTTCGGAATTGGAGCAGCTTTGCTATTGTTTCATCATGAACATCTTTTTTTCCGTGGCTGTAGATCACTTTGATTTTCACTAGAGTGAGAACACGCTGGTAAACCAAAAATTAAGGAGTTATCCACATCCTCTACAGACTCCTTCATCCCTACCAGTTCGTATATAAATTCTGAATTTGTGAAAGGCACTTGGTTTGATTTGGGCCACCGCCTGTCTGCAACCACATCTTTTCAAAGCTTCACAAAGCCGCCGGTAATCGCTCTGTTGCTTTGCATTTTTTTGAGCATTATATCTGTTTGTGCCTTATTAACGGATCTTGCCCTAAAAATAAAATTTGCAATTTATAATAAAAAAAATATAATAAAACTTTGATTTGTGATAAAAACAACTTACATTTTTTGTTCTGTTCCCCACCAAAAACGAAGCGAATGAATTAAAGGGAAAAGTGAAAAAACTCGCGGGAAAAAAATCATTCCCGATAAGGGGAATTTAATGTTAGCGTGAAATCATTCACGGGGAACGTTTTCACCATTGCAAATTTAGGGAAAAGGGAAAAATTTCGAGGCAAACATTATTCATGATAGGGGTGAATATGAATAAGATGAATAGCGAAGCTATTCGAAATATTGGGAAGATAGGATTAAATAAAGATTAAATAATCAAAAATATTTAATGTTTATTGATATTTTGATTTATTTCAAAACATGACCTATAACCGAACGATACAATTACTAATGTTATTATTATTAATAATATTAAGTTTTTTATTGCGAATATTGCGTGCTATTTGCAAATATGCAAAGCGTTGCCACGAATTTGGACATTCTTAATGTTTTCGACGATCAGGTAGACCTGCATAATGATTGATATGCGTGAAAAATATGTTAAAATATTGTTTGGGTTTCAAAAATTAAGGCCGCACTAGTTTTTACTTTTGGTTGCCGTTCTGTGGCGGTCTTTTCTGTATAAAATAGTTTCTATTCATTCTTTCTATGCGAGAAATCAGCTGTTTCTAACAAAAATCATACTCAAAACAAAATATACACTTTTCGTTGTCGCTTAACTTATTTTTGCAATTGAACAGAATCAAAACAGTTGATTCATAACAGAATAGAACGTGCAAACTAGTTTTGCTTTTAGATTGTGTCTGATAGTGTTTTCGCACTGACGTGGTTTTAATAAATTCTGGTTGCAACATTCAAAGCAACTGCTGAAACCTAGTTTTACCCTACAAAATAATTTTCTAAATATCTATTTAAAAATATTTTTGAAATATTTTTAATTAGGTTTTATAAAACGCATCTTTGTTTTCGCCTGTGCTAAGTTGAGTGCTGCCTAGTTATATATTGGAAACATGTGATGATGTGCGAAGAGTGCACAGAAAAATCCATGACATCTGCATATTTTCGTTCAGAGTTTGCATGACATCATATTAAATTGTGTGTTTTTGAGGCATTTATTCGCTCAATATAAATTCTTTCAATACAAAATTTTCTTATACAAACAAAACAGCTGCAGTACGATCTGTGCATTAAGTATTCTAAAATGTGGTGGAAAGCACTACAACAAATACACCAATTTCTATGACATATATAATTTATTGTGATTAAATATATTATACGAACTGTATGTTGAAACCTGTGCCTCGTTTCTGTAACTGATGTGAGAAGTTCTCACATCGAAAAAATAAATAATTATGGTTGCCGTGCTTTTTATTGGAGGGTTATACATAGAATAATATATTTATTATTATAAAAACCAACAAAATTTTAAATACATTAACGGCCCTTTTCACAATGTATGATTAAATTAACTTTAACGAAAAATTAGCTAATTGACACTTTTCTTAACAGGCATTTTTTAACCGATGGTTAACCATTTGCTTTTCACCATCATTTAGTTACTTAACCAGTACATTCTGTATTTAATATGGCAACATTTGAATTTTGTGTTTACGAAAATAGTGTAATGGAAGACTCAAATATATGAATTCTAGTTTATTTATTTGTAAAAAAGGTGGACTTCAGTGTCTTAGGAAAATTAGATTTCCTAAATGTTATCCGATATTCGAAATTCAAATTGAAAACACTTCTCTCAGAAATATCTAAAGTTAAGGACTTCTTTCATTCATTTTATTTCGAATTTATAATCATTTCTATTTCAACATGTATGTTACATAAGATTACATCGCATTTTCCAAAATCCATCGGAACTAATTTCTTCTTCGTCACTTGAACTGAAACTGTGGGGCTGTTTTTCTCATGCGCTCTTTAGAATGCGGAATTTTTATAAAATATTTTGATAGTCTAGCGATTGCAATAAGCAACTTTTTTTACCAACACGACAAGCAGTCGCTATTGAGACACCACAACTGCCTGTGGCGTAAAATTTTAGGGCCACTAACAGATAAAGCTTGATTTCTTTTAATTAAAGGAATATTATTCAAATTGTATAAACCATGTCAGAAATAAATATAACTAAGGAACCTACCTGCTTGTTGCGTACTTTATATCATTGCATATGGCATCGACAATGTACTTTACCGCAGAGTTTGATAATCTAAATATTTTTCTAAATTCTTCACTAGACGAAGAGCAATTATTTCCACATTCAAGTAAAATTTTTTCAGATTTTACTCTACTTCAATTATAAATATTAAAAAAATATGTGCTGATAGTAATATTTGCTCATTTTGTTTTCTTGTTGAAGTGACAATTAACATACTAACCAGAAGAATTTGTTCGGTTAAATTTAACTGAATGTTTTCGGTTAACATCTGTCAGTTAAATTTTAATCATGCATTGTGAAACACAATTTCAGCTAACTGCCGGTTAAAGTATCAATTAAAATTTAATCACACATTGTGAAAAGGGCCGTAAGAAATATATTCTGACATGAATTTACAAAATCTGCAGTGCGAACGCAAAATCACCTGTTTGTGGTTTCAATGCTGAAACCAGGCTTTAACTTTCAATATTGGGATTAAAAATTTACCAAGTGTGTCTAGTTTCAAACAATGGCGTTGCCATACTCCTGTTTATTTAGTATTTGTCCGTGAAACTATTTCTGCATATAGACAGGAATTTGCAAATAAACATTTCTGATCAACGAAGTAAAATATTAGCAAGATTTATTCGAATATGTATACGATACTGTTAATAATATATACAACTTTCAAACAATTAACGGCTGATTTTCCATTAAGTGTACTGAATTTTATTAGAAATACAATACAAAAGAAATAAATATTTGCTGAACATTATTGTAATAAAATAGTTGATAAGTCTCTAACTATATTCCTATAACAACTAAAAAAACAAACTTGAATTTTTTAAAAACATAAGCTTTTTATTTCTGTTTCCTCAAACTATAACTATTCCCCACCTTTTTGATATATAAAATAAGATATATTTGCTAAATACAGGTAATACATTTCCCAGCAAACAATATTCTTAATAAATTGACTATTCTTAAATAACATATATGTTTGTATACATAAATATTTATCGCTAAATTAAGATTTTCAAAAAGTAATTTATTTAAAAAAGGTCTTCAAAAGCAATAACTAAAACCCAACAGAAGGTTTCTTAAAAAATATCACAAAAAAAAACAAAAATACAAGGAAATTTAAAAACAAAACCATTATAAATATTATTATTAAATAATAAAAAGCCAGTAAATGTTGTTGAAATCAAATAATCAAACAGAATAATAAACTTAATTTGAACCGACACAATCGCTGTGAGGCAGCACACTGTTGGTGATAAATTCTATTACCTTCAATTACTCAATACTTTTCTTGTGGGTATTCGTATTTCTCCAAGTGCCAGTTCACATTATGCAATTTTTGTCGCTGCAATTCTTGAGTTTATAGTGAGGAAGATCGAAAAAGGAATAATGGAAAAGATATATGTTTCTTTATCACCACTCCCACACAAACTAAGAATTGCAGCGACAAAAACCGCACGATCTAAACTGGAGGTGAGAATGAACACTCCAGCGGAGAAGCATTTTAGAGCGATATGGCCACACATAAAACCGACGCGTCTTGTTTGTTTTATGAGACCAGCACTCAGCGGACGATGACTACATATACATTGCATTGCGCTGCAACTGGGAAAGGAGGGGATAGTGTTAGAGAACAGATGAAGACAGATTAGAAAATAAAAAATAAAATCATTATATTTACTTTTTACTTCGCGGGTGAATTTTTTGCTGCAGAGGGTACTGTATTCTGCTTTTCAGTACGTGAAAGTTGTCAGTAACGTTCCATGACCAATGCTATGCCTGCGTCATTGAGACAACCCCACAACAATTAACACAATCCTGCACTAAAGCAGATCAGAAAAATTCGACTGCATATTCATGACGAAGTGCGGAGTCGAACTCGGGACTCTGGTTGACCCTAAAATCCATTCCTGCAACTTCCCGCTAATTTTAGCCGCAAGGCTGTCGTAACCTGGTGTTTGTGCTGTTTTATGCTTTTGAGTTCTTCCAGCTAAAACGCTTTTATTTTAATTTTCAAATCAACCGATTCCCATGTGATGAGCCGTAATTGATGTAGTTTTCGGTTAGTGTAAAAGAGTCCGATCAGATATATAATTTCGGAGTTTTTCAAAAACAAATAACTTTTTTTCGAATTTATCACGATATTCTCACAATATCTCACGAATGGATTAGCCGATTTTTACCCGATTTGCAATGGTCGAAGTGGTTTTCACAAAAAGTTGATTCGTTTCTGGAATCATTTAGAAGTTATTCAAAATATGTTGTTTTTTTCTAAATTTCTTAATATCTACCGGCACGAAGTCGCAGGATTTCTAACTTCAGTAGAATCCTTTGGAACGATACCAGTTTGGTTGAAATCGGTCAAGCCGTTTCGAAGTTGTAAGCGGGTCATACAGCCGCGCAAACACACACATACATACATACATACATATATGTGACCTTCTCCGGGAAAAGGGACCTAGCGTGTGAAAATGAAGTTTAGAGTTTTTCCTCAAAACTTCATTTTCATCTTATTCTACACCCTTTTAGGTACCAGAATCCACTCTTACGTCCAAACCCGTTTTCTGACACACTAGGTCCCTTTTCCGGAGAAGGTCACGTATAGTGACGGGTTCTCAGAATTAGTCGAAGAAACTCTTTTATATCTCAGGGACCTCAAAACGTGGAGATCTAATGAGAACTGGCTTTTTTTCAAAACGGAGTAAAACCAATAACTTCCCGATCTTTGAAAATTTTTAATTATCGTAGCGGGAAGTGAAAAAATTTTATTAAAAAACATTATATATATATTCTATAACCATATTGTTCAGATATAATTTGCAAAAAGTGGGTATATTTCGGTAGCTTTCAATAACTCGAAAATAAAACTTTATTCGTCTTTTTATATATCAAACTGCGTTACACAAAACTATTGAAAATTTTAAGTAGTTGCGCGGCAACGGGTTGAAGTAGCCTCAATTTTCTGCAACGATGATAGAGAACATATAAATTTCTTGTGATTTTGTTACCGCATTATCAAAGAAAAGCAGAGTTTGACGCGTCAGTTGGATCCGTGGCCATAGCGCTTAAGGCATTGTTGTCTTCCTCTAATCAGTGCTGTAATAAAATCAATACTTGGCAGTATTGAGTACCCACAAGAAGGCGCACAGAGTCGATGAACGGTACTCCATATTCTTCAATTGCCAATAACGACAATTGACGAAACAGAATACGACTTTAACGCCAACGGCTAATGAAAGCAAAGGAAACAGGACTGCAGCGCAATATGTTTCCTTTAATTTCATTCCGTTACACATTTTCCAAAAACTATTAAATTTTACTTAAGTAATTTAGAGTATTTTAAAATACATATTAAATGTGAACTACCCTTTAAAGAACACTTTAAGTCTGTACTACATATTTTCATATTTTTTATAAATATCTCTGTTAAGCTCTAGTTTTAATTTACAAAAGTACAGGGAGCAAATTGCGGCACTCGCTGTTGATCGATATTTCCGTTTAAATTGTATTGGAAATTCGTTCGATATCGGATGCGGTAATTTGGCCCCAGGTATCTGTAAAACAAGTAAAAGTGATATATTCGGCTGTGCCGAATTTTATATACCCTTCACCTACATACAAACATCTGGAGTATATACAAAAGCTTTTGATTGTATGGTTAAACTACACTTTCATATCAAAATTTAATGAATGTATAAAAACAAACTCTTAAGAAAAAATCTTTCTAAAACAAAAATACATGTTGAATTAAAAAAGAAATTGTGTGAGTTGAACATTAAATTGATGTTAATCCTTCATTTCTTACAAAGACTAGCCTATGAATTGTAATTCAATTTAATTTTTTTTAAATATATAGCTTTATTTAGATACTCTTATATACCAAATAAATAAGTTTTAAGTTCCAACCCTGAAAACATCTTTTTGATCCTACTGATATTCAATACTAATTTATTTATTTCTAAAATATATAATGTGTTTGATTACCAAAGAAAACTGTTTGTTTTATTTAATTACTTTAATATTAGAAAAAAAGTTTAAATTTCCAGCTCTGGAGCTATCTATTTGGCTTTCCTGACTCCTAATACCGATGAAAAATATCTAATATGTTTAATTTATTACAGATAAAAAATTAATTTTATGTTTTACTACTTCTATGTATCAAAAAGAAGTTTCAATCGTCCAACCCTGGAATAGCCTCTTCGATTTTTAATATCAACTGTATTCTTTCTGATGTATGAAATAGATTTTATTAATAAAACAAACAGAAATAATTTTTAGATAATTACTCTAACATGTCAAAAATAAGTTGAAATTTCCCAGCTCTGGAATCTCCTTCTCAACAGCAAACTATTTTAAATAAATCAATCCGAAGTCTATAGGTTCTCCGGTGATCATCCGGATATCACAGCCGGATTGGCAAGTCTATATAAAAATACCTGGTAAATTTCTCAAACTGTGAATATTTTTTACTTAAGACATACAAATAAAGTCGTTAATTAACTGTCACTTGTAGTGCACCTGGCAATGTTGCGTCCTTATTCATAAACCATTGTTA
This sequence comes from Linnaemya vulpina, assembly GCA_963675445.1. Lineage (NCBI taxonomy): Eukaryota > Metazoa > Arthropoda > Insecta > Diptera > Tachinidae > Linnaemya > Linnaemya vulpina. The sequence goes on from OY776276.1 coordinate 21,922,876, forward strand.
AAATTAATGTATGTCTTTAATACGCTTTTAGTATACAAAATTCATACTACAAACCCGTTTATGAATAATACCGTTAGCTCGTAATAGGGACGGTATAAGTGTTTTTAAATTGTACCAGCTTTGAAATATATACTTTTTTGTTTTAATTGTACTTATTATGGCCCCAATTGCGGCTCACAGCTTTGAAAAAAAAAACTTTGTTGTCTTTGATAAGACGGCATTGCCATTCTCAACTCGTCTAATAAAAAACATTATTTTGAGTGGTGGAATCCATTTTCTTTATTCATATCCATTTAAAATAAATTTTCTGTATCGCAAAGTTAATTTAAATTAATTTTCCTTCGTCTATGTGAAACACATAATACTTGAACCTTTTAGCGCCATATCAATTTTTTTGTGAATTACAATTGTAGTCTATAAATATAACAATTTCAACATAAAACAATTTTATCAAAAATTTTATAAATTTGTGGAAAGTACCCGAAAACAATGAATTGAGATTAGCCATTTGACCCAATGAATATGAATTTTAACGGCGAATTCAAAACGTATAAGATCTTATAACAGTATATTCGACAATGGTTGAAGTTGTAAGCTGTGCGGTGATACATAATTCTCGTAGTTTCTTAGTTTAGGAATTTTAAAACTACTTATTACTCTCGCTCCCTGACTAAATTTGCTGTTAACAGTAAACATGCTTAATGTACAGCAAAACAGTCAGTTGGCGTACGGTTTGTGTCTTTGCTAGCCAAATACAAAATGACATATAGCTTTTCCAGCAGGTTTTCTGCACTTGCTCAGTTATTCAAATTTATCCAGACGCTTTTTCCACACGAAATCCAAAGAGTTCAATTTGGCAATTAAAAAGGTTTAACTTCCCGCTAGGAAAATTGAAAATTTCAAAAATATTGGGAAGCTTGCCCAACTAGTTCTGCTAGCCCGTCACTATGTTTGTGTATGTGGGTGTTTTTGTGTGACCCTCTCATAACATTTTAAGGGCTTAAGCGAGTTCAGCCAAAGTTAGATTTCCTGTGAATTCAAGTCGATTCGAACCGATATATTACAAATTTCAAAATCTCATAGAAATTACTTTGAAACTGCTCTACCGATCTGTTTTAGATGTCGGCTAAGCCGTTCGTGAGATGTCATAAACGAAGAGATTAGATAAGTAATTTTTTTAGAAACCGTCCCAATTCTATGTCTGATCAATTAGCGTTCACGACTATTTTGTAGTAAGTAAACCCCTAATCACGTGAAAATCATTTGAATAAAACTTATAGCGCTTTGAAAATTAATAAAGTACTTATTTTAGCTTTGCGGTTAAAATAAGCGGGAAGTTACAGGAATGGCCTCTAGCTCAATCGCTTCCAATATTTATTCTTTCTTATCGTATATGGCGTTTTCCGGCTTTAAATTTGACATATTGTAATACAGCAATGAGAAATTTTTTTAATCTATTACAAGTTGTCGAATTTTTTAATTATTTGAAATATTGAGATATTTAATTTTTATTTGAGAAATTATGTGTTAATTTATTAAATATATTTCCTCAATTCACAAGCTGTTGTATGGTTTATCGTAGTATTCAAATATATTAAATTTCTTAAAACGAAAGCACATTATTTGTAAAATATTTGTTTACAAAAATTTCGTTTGATAAACTATACAAAAGAGCTTGTGAGGATCATAGACTGTAGACTCCAATGAAATGCAAAGTTTAGTTATTATTTTGAAGTTAAATACTAACAGTTTATTACATATTTTTTGTTTTACATAATTATTATTTAAATGTTGTAAGTGAAATGGATAATTTGTAAAAAATATATAGCAGATATGACAGACTAAAAATATATTAAAACGTTTGGAGTTTAATGCATCGCAAATACTGAGTTTTATAAAAATAAATAGGACAGTTGGACACTTAAACTTAAAAAGTATGTGGGACTAATGGACAGGTGTTTCATGTAGATATGTGGAAACTTAATGTGTAATTTAAACATAAACGGATACGTGTTTTATCTGTTCTTGGCATGATAATAAGGGACACAATACATAGAGGACAAAAACATTACTTACAATATCTTCTTTCAGAAACAATAAATTAACTTTATACAAAGTAAACCATTAAAGTTTCCCGTCCGTATGTGTTGTATATACCTGATAAATTTGCCTTCAACTAACTAAAATATTTAAAAAAAAAATCATATTACAATGTTTTCAGACGGTAGAGTTTAAAATGGGAGCTGATATAAAAGCATTATTTCCAAATGCAATACAAAAGGAAGATTATTGTTATTGATTACAAATATTATTAATCATTGTTTATAATTTCAATGACTGCCTAACTTGCAATTAAATAAATAAAAATGAAATTAATTGTTACGTTTTTTGTTTTGTTTTTAAACTACTTTTATGTACCCATCATATCTTAACGCAATACGTTTATGTTCTATTTTTTTCTAATCGTCAATGGTGTATTCGGGTAGCTTGTCATACTTTGCTTGCGTTGCTTCATCATCTGTATCGACCAGGATGACAGCATGTGAATAACCCATGGATACTTGAGGTATTTTCATGTTATCCATTTTTGGTACTTCCTTAGGAACAGTGGAAGACTTTTGGAACTCACCCAAACCCAATTCTCCATAGGTTGGTGAAGCACCCCAAGCAATTAAGGTATCGTCCGCTGAGATTATAATAGAGGTGTTACCACAGCCAATATGAGTTATATTCCAACCCGATAAATCTTGTACCGGCTTAGGATACATGTTAGCTTCACCAGTCTTTTTGTTTTGTCCAAAGAGAAAGAGAACACCCAATTCATTGATTACCAAGCTGTAAGTAGCGCCGCAGCAAACAGAGCGACCACCGCGTCCCCCAATATCAAAGAACTTGATAAGACGTGGTACCATTTCATCTTTAGGTTCGGCATGACCTAATCGACCAAATCCGCCAAAGCCCCAACTATAGACCCGTTTCTTTGAATCTATAGCCACCTACAAATGAACACAATGTATAAAACCATTTACAATAGTTTAAAAACAAATTATGATTACTTACTGTATGATTATTGCCGCAGGCAAAATCGACAATTTGTACACTGTCTACCGGTGTTACGTGACCGTCTTTACTTTTCTCAATATAAAGAACAACTTTTTTAGGTGATGTCTCGAAATGGAATGATAACTTATTTGCATTTACAAAATATTTGGCATCCGTATTATGACCCAATTGACCGTATTCGGGTAAACCGAATGTATGTAAATTTCCCTTTATATCTAAGATAACAGAAAATTCAGCCCCACATCCAACACGTATAATGGGTGGACCACGATAATTTATGAGTGTTGGCGTTGTAACTGTCGGTGTAGTATTACCAATACCACACTGGCCGGACTTGTTATCACCACATGCATACACAGTGCCGGTATCTGTTAGGAAAAGTGAATGATGACGCCCAACAGCTGCTTGCACAATATTGAATTTGTCCAATGCTGTTATGAGAGTGGGAATTTCACATAACTTCGTATCTGACAAGCCCAATTGTCCAGAAGGATTGCGACCAAATGCCAAGGCCTTGTGATCCATATTTATGAGAATTGTATGTGCTGCGGCACAGCCAGTAGCGACATAACGGTACTGAAAGTATTACAGTATCAAAGATACAGTTTAAAAAGTTATCTTACATACATATATAAATTTTTACGAAATAAGTATGCATGTATGTATATGTATGAGTGTACTGGAATGTTTATGTTTGAAGAAACAATCATAATAAAATAATAGTTTTAGAAATTATATTGATGTATAATTTTTTTTTATTAAGACCAGAACACTGGTGATGACCCCAATATATGCAGTGCATTGTGACCCGACTACAGCGTTCGGAACATTTAGGATATTAGTTTAAAAAGTTATTGTATTTACGTAAAAATCTGACTTTCAGAATGATTGAAAGATAATTTAGATATATTTTCTAATGGAATTTGATTACCAAGATGCATTTTAATTTTCAAATCCACTTAATATATTACAACAGCTATTTAACTTTACATGTACAATAAAGATTTGGATCTTGTTGATCAACTACAATACATTTAATAATTTAGCTTTAGTTTAAAATTTGATAAAATTCAGCAGTATCCCACGACTTTTCTATTATGTTTAAAAAGAACACTGATTATGGTACAAAAGGCAAACTATTACATTGCTGCTGATCATAAATCTGACCATTAAATCTTATTATGCTTACCTTCTCATCTGTGAAACGATGAAAATTATAAAGATTTGGACGAACTTTAACTACATTTTTACGGTCCCTTTTGCCTGTTAAATCCCAAGTTACCATCCCGGATATTAGCAATTTTCCACCCGACTTTTCCATTGTGGATAGAAGATCATCGGGCAATTTAGAAGGTGGGTCCAAGTCATCATTAGATATTAAAACTTCCACCTGGTTGGAAGATGATTGTGCAGCGCCCTCATCCTCGCTCTCTTCACTTACTTCATCCTCATAGTCGGACTCCTTCTTTTTCGGACGCCTTTTGTTGGGACCATTTCCATTTCCACCAGATTTACGTTTGGCCGACATTTTAGAACGTTAGAAGTTTAACTGTAAATGAAATCAAGTTTTTGTTAAGAATAAATTGTGCACAAGTGGGTATTATTTCTTAGTTGTTAGGATACTTTTGTTTTAGTTGGTAGTCAACTTCCTCTAAAACACCGAAGTCATATATTCGTATAATTACATACATAATTACACATGTTTGTATTAATATATTATCCTCAACTTTGGAAAATATTCAGCTCCATAGACAAGAAGTTTTACAACTTTGACTGGGGTCAAAAGAAGCGACAGCAATGAAATAATGAGAAAGTGTTGATTGTTTGTATTTGCCCATTCTTTCTTTCTTTCTTAGGTTGTTTAACAAAAGCATTTATGTACACAATTTTAATAGCAAATATTCATATACCATACATACATACTTTGTATATACTATAATACAACCGTATATACAATTTATGTGTATAAAATATGTTTATATCTGATTTTCTCATTAAGCCAAATGTTGTTGTATTACATACAAACATGGTATGAACATGCCGCGAAGCCGGGGGACAAAAGGTGCAAGTGGTTTTACAAGAAAAACAAAATGAAGGATACGGCCGGCAGAGATACATTTTTTACTTAATCCACACTTTAAAATTTAATTCAAGTAAATTATTTGTAAATAAAAATCAACAATATGAATATTCTATCTCTGAAATTAATTTTAAATTTAAATATATAATCAAGAAAAAGCATAAGATTATAAAGCTCAGCAAGCAGCACTTTGGCAAATATATATACGAACGTTGGCGTCATTATTTCTGACGCCGCGAAGAAAGAAGTCATTTAGTTATTGCACTATGTGATTCACAGTCCTTCTCACTAATCACTTCGTTCACAATTTAATTAGCTTCAGTAATATAAACTTACGTTAGTATTTAGAAATCGAGATTGTAATTTTGTTTACCAAAATAATAATTGCAAAATTCAAAGAACTGAAAAGACGCAAACCAACAAACGCACCACTCTTTTTCCTTGAATCGCGGCAACTGAACAGTGCTGCTGTGTATGCAAAAAAGCAAGAGTTCTTTTGAGCAGGGTTGCATTGCGAGCTCACTATAAAGCATAGCTGTAATACATTAAAAGGTAGTGTCCGAAATATATATATGAGTACAGATAGTACTGCAATAAAAACTTTATTATCATATAATATTATGAATAACACCATCACATATATGAATAATAATATCACATATATTATTTTGGGAGGCATACATATCTGGTTTTTAGTGACTTTAAAAGAGTAGGCTACTTATAAATATATTTTCAATGTCTATTATCTCATATCAACGCCTTTTGAAATACCTTAAGTAAGCCTGGTAAACTAAAATAACCGTTACGATTCAAATAGGGTTAATATTAAAGGCGATATGAACTACACAACCGTTTTGGAAAAGAATATAAATTTTGCGTTGTTTGTTTATACAAAAGTTTGTAAGAATGTTTCTCAATGTGTTCGTGCTGTCGCAAATTTTGTGTAAAAAATTCACTTCTTGCTATTACTGTAGTATTGGCGGTTGAATTTAGAGTAGAAATTCTGAAAATAGGTCTCATACCAACTTCAAAATGATCTTGAATGTCAAATTTGCTTAAAAAATGTTGTATATAAAATAATACAAAATATATATTACAACTACAATGGCGTACCCGTATATATTTACCTATCGACAACGACATCAAATTACATATTTTGTGCAGTTGCATTATGAAACCCTATGCTTTATTAGAATACAATTTAAAAGTCAACCTTAATTTAGCTTGATTTAATTTTCGAAAGCACATTTCAGTTTCGTGTTTGAAAACATTTATCAGGCAATATTGATATGAATAGGCTCATAATCTTGAAATTCAATATTTATTAAAAATAATTTTTATTAAAATTTTAAGTAACACATTTTACTACCGTTTATTTTTCGAAATATTTTAATAGTTACATTTTAAGATTTTCTATGTGTAACCAAAGCATTGATGTAAGTGTAGTGTATTTATTAATGTCTTAAAATAAATATGATTAAATTAAAAATTATATCTATAATTAAACATGACATGAGAATACGAGTATAATTGGACAAATAAAAATTAAAGTATACATATATACATACATAATTGGATGCCTTACTGGTTGTACGGATCACTTCTAACAATGTACAGAAATATATAGCAATATTGGCATTTTTTCTTTAATTATTATTCAGTTAAATAACATAGTGATTTAGAAATGTATTTATGTGTTCATTACTTAAAAAATACTTTGTTTTAAATAACAACATTAAAAAAAATGTAGTTAATCGATACGAAAAACACCACTTTTGTATGTATGTATGCATGTGTAAGTATTTCTAGTATATCATTTTAATTTTCCTTTTGACAAAAAATCACAATTGAATTAAAGGCCGAGCTTTAATTTCACGTTGAGCCTGATAGTCTAAGATATCTTTCATGACCAGTTGTCGAAATTGTTCGTGAATTTCATTAAAATTTACCGAGTAGTTGTGATTTTGAAAATCGTTAAGGCTATTATTGAATACTGTATTAGAAGGTAATTTGTTGGCACAATAAATGTTAGGTTGAAGATTATGGTCTTTTTGATAATAATGGTGACGTTGTGTTTGCTGTTGTTGCGGCTGCAGTTGTTGTATTGTATCTTGAGTTGGTATAAAAAATTCACTTCTTGCTATTACTGTAGTATTGGCGGTTGAATTTAGAGCCAAAGATGATGTTGAACCATGTGCTGAATTTATTCCTCTTGGTGGTGGTATGGGACTAGTATCTCGTCCTGGAATAGATGACAATAATGAATAACCATTTCTTGGATAGATACAAAATATATATTCTAGACAATTATGGAAATGTTTGCCCATTATTCTTAAGATTGTTTATTTATTATGGTTAAAGCAATAATTAAACAAAATATATCAATGTGTACGACAATATCAATGAAAAGTTCAAAGGGAGATTAAGACAAACAAACCGTTACTGCTGCAGATAATAAGCACATCCATACATGCTGTTTTATATATGTATAAATATTTTAAACATTGTTTTTGCTTGATGAGACTACTCTCTGTGATATATGTACATACGAAAGTATGTGCATGTACGTTTCAATGCTTTTGTTTGTTTTACCTTGTGTATTTGTGCATTATTATTTTTCCAGTAATTTGAGAAGTAGTTCAAATATAAGCCGTTTATTTTCAAACTATCACAAGTCATTGAATGAAAAATATAAAAAATAATATTGATAGCATTTTTAGCAGGAATGTCGTAATAGAATGAAAGTATAACATAACTAGTCACGAAATTCGAATAAGACGTCAAGGGATATAAAACCATAAAAGTAGACATTTTGCGTATGTTATGCACGTCGCTTGAATGTTATTCAGCTTGTTATAGGATCGATTGATGCACTGGGAACTTTGAAAAATTTTGTACAGATGGTCCGAAACCGAACACGAAATTTTCGACATTACACATGAACAGTTGCTTTTTATCTAAGTTAACAAAATTTACATCAACGGTATGTACTTTTTTAAGTACCGCTTTACGTTGGTGGTAGTTTTGAATAGAACTCCAAATTGAAATTCACCTGAAGTATCTTTAGCAGGGGGACTATGGATTGGTTTATCTTATCTTACTTTAAAAAGAAAAGAAAAAAAATTAGATTAACAGGCACATGACGCATGACGTTCCCCTTTAATGTGTAAGCATTTCTAAAAGTAAAAAACGCCAAGCACATAGAATTCGAAATACGTCGCTTTTGAGAACAGACAGCCAAAATAAAAAATTTACAAAAATTTAAGAATAAATAATAATAATAAATAATATTACATATTCCTATCATTCTGTAACTATTCGTCAACGTCTCTGCTTTTTCTTCTGTAATTGATATTTCCTGAAACCTTTCTAGGCCATAGACAGTGGTTACAGTAGTTGATTGTTATACAAAAGCAGTAGTTAAGTGCCCTATTCTTGATAGGGAAATGAGTTTTCAGATAAACAAATCGAAAGTTATTAAATTGGGAAGTTATTGATTGTATCACGTTCTCTACACCTGAGAGGGTGTCAGCATGTCCATGTGTATGTATGTAAGTAAATAGTGGCGTTCCAAGGAATTCTATCAAACTGATTTTCTATGAATTTAGAGAAAGCCTAAAAGAGAAGTAAATAAAAAAGCTTTTAAACTGATCGATTATACAGACAAATATTTTCTTGACAATGAACAAACAGGTCAACCGCTGCTAACCGGGTTAAGTCGTTTGAAAAACGATTTTAAAAAAACTCCGAAATTATATATGACCAATTTGTGTTCTCTATTTTTTTTATACGACTCGAAAAACTACATTATTTACCGCTTATCAGGAGAGGTACGGTTATTCATTCGAAAGTTACAGCTATTTGAAAATTAATATAAGAGCGCCCAAGAGCATTGAATATCAACTCAACGACGTTAGGATGGTTTTATCATTATCAGCCATAAGTTGTAGTGTTAGCCCTTATGGCCAATCGTTTTTAAAATTTTGTATTTATTATACCTGCATGAATAATGCTGCCAGCATTAGGATTCGTATTGGAACGCTGCGAAGAAGACCCAAAATGTCCATTTATGAATGGCATCGCTGGAGATGCAGTTGTTAAAACACTGTTGCCGTTGATACAACCAGGCAAAGGTGGAGCTGGACGATTAAATGGATTTGTTCTACGTGGTGGTGGTTTGGGTATTAAAACATTTACAGCTGAAGACATTGAATCTGTGGTTATTTCTAAAACACGTCAAGTTCATTCACATTAATTCACTTTACATTCACTAAATACAATATACATACTGTTACGAGAGCCTTCTATCTCTTCCAACTGCCTTTGCAGTTCTGCCACCATTAGCTTCTTATACTCATAACCTGCACAGGTTAAAGCCTTCATCCAGGATTCCATACTTTCTTGAGACTCTGCTGATAATATGTATGTACGGTTGCCATTAAAAGCTATTTCAAAACAGTATTGATCACTTTCCTCAGAAAGTTCTGCAATGAAAAATTTTTATTTTTAGAGTATATGCAAGTATGTACATACATATATGTATACATATGTACGTAATAGCAAATAGTAGACTTAACATGATTCACTTACCAATAGTACACCCTTCTACAATTATTAAGCCAAGAGGTTCCTTGTCACCCCTCTTCTCAAAGTAAAAGAGCAAATTTCCTTTAAGCACAAAATATCTTCGTTGGAAGGCCTTGTTAACCTCACCCTTTTTCAAAAGAAACCCCTCTTTGTCGTAAGGTGGACTAGTAGCGAAAACACACAAATTTTTTTCGTTGATTTTCATGCTTATAATTTTCAATATAAAATGTCTGTATGATCTTCAGCTGCTTTAAGCCAAAGATTTTCTATCATTTCACGTTTCACTATTTCAAAAAGAAGCAATAATTTTCTAACATTTTTCTAATAGCTTGTTCCAATTTACTTATGTGTATATGTATGTATATAAACAAAAAGAACTACCGTGTAACAATAACAAAATACTATGAAATTACACAGAATTTTTAATAAAAAAGCAGGTGAGTTTTAATGGATACTGTTATTGCAACAGCTGTCGGTCGTGTGTTTAATCTTTATATAAAATTATATATATTAACGAGAATGGGTTTTAAAGTTTTCGAGAATATTCATTTGGATGTACTACTCAATTCACACGATGATTTACAAGCAGGAGTAAACATCATGACGATTTTTTATTTTGAAGAGATATTGAAAACAAAGGAGATGTTTTTGCATTTTTCAGCATATTCATGTTTGTTCTTCTATTATATTATTCTATTATCAAATAATATTAGCCATACGCAAATATATTGCCTCCGTAACAAATAAGACACATTTAAAAACATAATATATAAGAAAAAGGATTTTAGAAAATGGTTTTCAAGAGAAAATCACGAACGTTTTGACACAAAGGAGTCCATTGAGAGTAAAGCTTATAACAATATATGTATAACACATCCTCGACGAATTTTGCGTGTGAGCCACCTTCCACTTGTAGATGGTATACCATAGTGAAAATTCAAGAGGGTTTTTGATATTTCCATATTTTTTAGTACTTTTAACTATATTTTATACGTACAGAAAAACGTGAGAACAAACTTGTGAGAATTGTCAGCGAAAGTGTCACATAAACTACAACATAGGTGTAACAAACATACGGCTCTACGTTTGTACAAATGCTTTGCATTGTTTGTATAAAACTCAAAAAGTTTTACATATGGCAGATATCTTCAGTTTTAGTTTTGAAGGAGCGATAGCATTTGTTCAGTAAAATATTTTTATTATTACGAGCGCATCAATCGCAATGCAATGTATAATAGAATGTAATTGCTTAAGATTAATTTTATTGATTTCATGCGGTCGAATAATATCACTTTCTTTTAAAATTGCTGTACTATAGTCAGTTACATATATATCCATCGTGAGATTGTTTTGTAAAGTGAATTAGAAAGTGCACGTTACACTCATGAGAATCTCATATGTATTGTTTCTCCTATCTCTAATAAACCACTTTGGAGTACTACTTTTAACGTACTGAACGTACACTCTGCTTGTTTTGTTAAGTATCAAGGATGGAAGATACCTTAGTTTAAGTGGAACGTTTATGCCCTGACGGTACCATATATCACGATGAATTTTAAGAACAGATATATAACATATATAGAAAACTTAATACATATATATATATATATATATATATATATATATATATATATATTATACTAATGTCATAGCAACTTAGTGGTATAATGGCACACGCCTGTTTTGACAGAACATAAAAGAGTCAATGATGTCATATCGCTGGCCTAGTATTACACCGATGTATGATAGTGTCTGTGCTATTACGCTTAGATCATTATAATTTTAAGTCATCCACATCTATACATATACAGTAGATCGTTGAGATTTTCGATTATTTCGTCAAGGTATGTAGTACTCCAGTACCATCAATGACAAAAATGTACCACACATGTACAGTTGTAGCAATATTTGTATCACTGTCGTGCAATAGTCGTTTTGCAATAGTTTACAAACAAAACATTCGAATTATATAGCAAAATGTCGTATCTACTTACAGAAATAGCCTTGGAAATGTTGGGATACAAATTTTACGACATATATGGAATGCAGGATGAAATAAATAACTTTCAAAAATATACCAACAATGATCGATCTTCGGAATCCAACCCCAAAGAAGCTAACTTGGCTAATTTACTGGGTATTGGTTCAGATGCTGACAAAGTCCGTAAGATTAATCAAAATAAAGAGGTGATTGAAGATGTAAACTCCAGTTTATCAGAGTCTTTGACAAAGCTAATGGACAATGAATATAATAAAGTGCGACAGCAGATTCTGCATAATAAGCCAAATATTGGGGACAGCCAAAATGGTCAAGGTGTTGTGCAAAATTTGATTGAATCGGAACATGAGAGATTACGTGTGGAATATCAAAATTTACGCAATTTTCGAAAAATGGTTGAGCAAAATCTATTACAAATAAATCCTGCTACATTTGAGAAATATTGCCAGACCTTCAAACCGGCACGTAAACATCTCAAGAGATTGGACTCTAAAAAATGAACCATAAACCTATTATTTATCAATAAATGAAGTTGCTTAAACTTTTATGCAAAACTTACAGGATCTGTAATTCATCAGAATTTCTTTTTATAATACTGTAAACTTTATATTGGAAGCTTTTAGTTTGTGGGACGTAGAACCAGAAATCTTAAATTATGTATATCGTCACCTGAAATGAATTAGAGCCTAACTCTGCAAGAGGACGATAGTGAAGTGGTATTAGATTATGGTAAATTTTAGTTAATGATTTTTTGTTTCAATGGTATCGGTTCATGCACTTCTCCTCTGTTATATCATTCTCAATATTGGCGTCGTATTAGTTTCGGGAAAAAAATTTAATACAGCCCTGCAAGAACAAACTGACCGAAACTAATACACAAACAACTATTTACTAACACATTCTTATGTATAACCGAACATATGGTTATCACTGCTGATGCAAAAGAATATCACGGCTGAAAAATTTATGTTTCAGAGTTTCATTTTGACGTTGAAAATATGAAATGTAAATCCCCAAATCATTTTCACATGAAATTGTGTTTGATAGTGACAAGGCAAATTATTATTTAATAAACAATTTTAATAAAAGATATTATATATACAAAAATATAATAAAAATAAAAGAAAGTGTGTGTTGGTGTTTGGAATATATAAAGATAAGTATCCATATATTTAAAATAGTATTACTAATATGAGCAAAAGATTTTTAGAGAATTGCATTTCAAAAGAAAAAAGGACATGTGAGTCCAATGTAAAAAAATATAAATCATTAATAGAAGAGTGGTGAAAAAGAATATATTAAATATGTAGAATCAACCGTTTAGGTCTGTTTCTGATCTAGGCATAGTCGTAGCAAGTGAATTGGGTAGTGAAACTATTTTAGCCAAGAGGGAAGATATATGTAGACCATATATACTTTTCTATTCCTCTGGATAATAAATTTCTTTTTATACCATTGACAAAAAATTAGACGCCATTCAGGCCAATCAGAGCATCCTGAGTAGTGGACAGGCTACCCTGACTGCGAATCAGCAACAAATTGCGCTAAGATTGGAGGCGCTTGAGTCTAATGTAAGTATCTGATAGTTTTAGTCTTATATTTTTCTAATGTGTCATTCTTACCAGGTCGCATCAACGGCTGAGCTGATGGCTCAGTCGAAGCTCCTGATGGAGGTGAAGGTGGCGTCCATAAGAACGCAAGACTCCCTTTGCCGGGTAACAGGCGAGGCATCAAATGCTATATTTGATGAAGTCGAGACTGTGTAATGTAGGCAAACAAGCAGTTTTAAAAGAGAATTGCTCAAAGAAAAACAGCTCTGTGTAAAACATGACTTACATTCAGGCAGTCTGTGTTAATTTTTTTTGTTGAAAGGTCATATAACGCCATATTCAGAATATTCCATATGTATAAGAAGTTACTTCAGACAAGCTTTACGAAAAATTGGGCCGTCTAAAACATGAATAAGTACCATGGTGGAATAACAGGGTGGTGCCAGTACGGCATTATATATAATGTGAAAATAGCCAAAGCAATTGTTGTTTTTGTTAAGTCATGTTCTAAGTCAAATATTATACAGTTAAACCTAGATTAACCGGTCCTCTTCAATCGGTTACATATATTAACAGGCATGCGGTTCTTTTTATATTTTATATGTTATACAGTTGGCTCATGAAGTGAGTGCACATACATTCCTTATATTTTTAAAACTATTTTTCGCAGAAATTTACTTTAATATAAAAAAATTAAAATTTTATATCAGTTGCACTTTTAGTACAATTCATAATTGTACGTAAAATAAATAAAATATTTCCTTATTCTAATAAATAAAACATAAAATTAAAAAATTCACTTTTCTTTCTCTAACTTTTCTGTCTAGATAATCCCACAGATTTTCAATGGGGTTGATATCGGAGGATTGAGGGGGAGTTTCCATCCATTTTAGGGTGTTGTACAATAGCCACAGCTTAGTGTTTCGCGCTGTGTGCTTTGGCTCATTGAATGATGCCAAATTGTAGCCCTTTTCATGCTCTTAAAGATGGTATAATTCACTTTTTGGCTCAAAGTCAGCTAAGGGAGTTATACGTCAATATATACGTTGATATCGGAGGATTGAGGGGGAGTTTCCATCCATTTTAGGGTGTTGTACAATAGCCACAGCTTAGTGTTTCGCGCTGTGTGCTTTGGCTCATTGAATGATGCCAAATTGTAGCCCTTTTCATGCTCTTAAAGATGGTATAATTCACTTTTTGGCTCAAAGTCAGCTAAGGGAGTTATACGTCAAACACTGAAAAAATTAATGTTTATAAAAACTGTTTTTTGAAAAATTTGTTTGAAGTAGTAACTATAAAACAAAAATTGAATGATAGCAAATTGTACCCCCTTTTTGTACCCTTTAAGATGGTATAATTCAGTTTTTGGCTTAAAGTCAGATATGGGAGTTACAGGTCAAAAACTTAAAAAAATTAATGTTAGTGAAAAAGTTTTTTGAAAAAATTTTTCGAAACAGTAACTATAAAACAAAAATTGAATGATGCCAAATTGTAGCCCTTTTCGTGCTCTTTTTAAAAATAAGTCACTCAATTTGCATTCTCGGAAAAAAGTTTGTTATCTTGCGAGTCCAAGTAGGAGTTCGAAAAACAACTCTTATCTGGCGCAGCGATGCCACCGTACTTAGAATTTCATCATAAAATCATACAAGCGTTGAAAAGCGCGAGTATTTTCTCTGTTAACAGCACTTTACTGTCAATCCCATGATCTGTCAAAACACAAACAAAGAAAATTTTTACACAATTATTACATAGAAGCTTGTATTCTCCTTGTAAAGCAAAGAAAAAGTGGTTTTCTGTTAACGTCGAACTTTTGTAGTTTAATTAAATTATATTTATGATTATAGTACAACGGATTGTTATAATTAACTGTTTAAAAAGATACGTACGATATACTTGTTAAATAATTAAATAAATAGAAAAAACTGCGCAGTTTGTGTGTGTGGCAATTAAAAGGAAAAGTGAAAAAGACAAAAGAAGAGAAAGGAAAAAGTTGAAAATTTAACTGCATAAAGAAAAATATTACGTTTTAATAGGCATATTTTTTTGTTGATTTTAAATTTTGTTCAACTGATTGTAGTGAAGATAAAACTAAAAAGATATGGCTACACGTAAGAAGTCGCTTTTGAAAATCATAATTTTGGGCGATAGCAGTGTTGGAAAAACTTCGTTGATGAATCAATATGTAAGCAAACGATTCTCAAATCAATATAAGGCCACCATCGGCGCTGACTTTTGTACGAAAGAAGTTGTAGTAGATGATCGTGTTGTCACATTGCAAATCTGGGATACTGCGGGTCAAGAGCGTTTCCAGTCGTTGGGCGTAGCTTTCTATCGTGGGGCCGATTGTTGTGTTTTAGTCTATGACGTCACATCACCTAACTCTTTCAAAAATTTGGACTCGTGGCGCGACGAATTCCTTATACAGGCCAGTCCTCGGGATCCTGAACATTTTCCATTTGTTGTGCTTGGCAACAAGGTTGATATGGACAATAGGCAAGTGTCGACACGTCGCGCTCAGCAATGGTGCCAATCGAAGAATGATATACCCTACTTTGAGACATCGGCCAAAGAAGGTATTAATGTAGAGTTGGCCTTTCAGACCATCGCCAAAAATGCATTAGCCCAAGAAGCCGAAGTTGAGTTGTACAATGAATTTCCCGATCAAATCCGTTTGAACGCTGATCGGAACAATCGTCCCGGAAATGCTGATAATTGTCAATGCTAATTTAAGATCTAAACTATTTCCACATGCATGTGTATTAAGGATGGAGGTTGCTGTCTTATATCTGGCGGCATCTTTTTATTAACACAATTAAATTTTCCATTGTTTGCTATCTGGTAAATAGAATAGAATTTCGCCTTTTGTTTGTGTCTATCATTTAAATATCAAAGCTCCCAACATAAAATTATATTATTTTGGCCTAAAAATCGCAAATAAAGTGTCAACAAATAAATTTCCAAACTATGCTATCATTCTAAAAGAATTCGTTTTGAAGAAGATCCCTGTGTTTGATTTCATGCACCCTATCTCATAAAATTTACCAACAATTTGTTAGTTAAAGAAAATCTTTAATACTTTACAAAATTATTTTTAAATATCATAAAACGAGTTTGCATCTCTATTAAAGTAAATTTCTATTATAGTATAAAATATACATACATATAATGAAATAATCATAAAACTAATTAATTAAAATTCTTTATAACAAATAAAAACGATCAAATTTATAAGCAAAACCAACAGCAAAAAGTTATATGCTTAAACGAGAATAAATAGTATATTACGATAAATATTTAAGAAAAGCAAACTACACCTAATAAATTTCCAATAAAATGTCTACACTGTGTCCAATATAAATACAACAAGCTATTAAAATAGGCGAGATATTTAAAATGTTCAATATATACTTGTAATAAAAATCGCAAAGTATTACGTATTGTTTGATATTGCAATTTGAATTAGAACAGCCAATGTATTATCGAACGAAATAAATAAGTTTTAAAAATCTGGTTTTCATGTAAGTGGTCCTGTTCACGACAATCCTTCAGCTAAACAAACATTTTGACTTAAAGGTGTAAGATATGTGAACCCAGTTTATATAATTTAAAATAAATTTTGTTTTTGTATTTCGAACATGCTTTCGTACATTGCGGATTAAAATTTCAATATGAAAACTTGTTAATCTATTTATAAAACAATATAAACAGCTGTAATTATAGAAAATAATGTAGGCTTGAAGGGTCCCTTAAGTACAATTTTTTACAATAATCATATTTAAACACTTCAAGTCGACATTATTTTGCATGTGTTTTATTATGAATGCGGCAGAAAATATATAACATTTTATTGATATTTGGTAATTTTCTTTAAAAAGAAATTACTCCCTTTCGTTATTAGTTATACAATGAATTATAAAATAATGTATTAGCATAAATATCACGCAAGCCTTACCATTAACTTTGAAAATTGCTCCTTGAACTACACAACATCATAATTATAATTTATATGTTTTATTAGAAGAGAACAATAATCTTAACTTAAAATTCCAAAAAAGTTATATTAACTAAACCAAGAGGTTTGTTCACATTGCAGGTGAACATATTTCATAGTTAAAAGCAAGCTACTTGGCAATATCTCAAAGTTGGAACATTTTTATACATGCTCTTTGGAAACGGTGTAGATACGAAAATTTAAAAAACGAGTTGAAGCTGTTTAGTCTCAGTAAAAAGCTTTTCTTTATGTTTTTTTACAAACACATCTTATATTATAAGTATATCAACAAATGTAATTAATATCGAAAATTTATTAATAAAATAAAACAAAAGAATAGATACATTTCTATGTGACTGCTTTAGTGAATTATTAGTATAATTTTTATTATTTTATAAAGTTTTCATGCAACCTCCTTTTTGTTAATTAATTATTGAGTCATTGTAGCTTTTTTCTCAGGGTGGCCAAGCTCGTTTGTATGTGTTGCAATATGAGATATCATTAATATAAACTATTCCAATATTCGCACAAAACCTATACATACATACATACACATATATGTAAATATGTATTAAAGCGCTCTTTTCTTATTCAATGGAAAAGTTATATTAAATAACACGCGCTTATCAATCATTAGTTTGATGGAATGAGTCAGCATTGCAGATTAAATGAATGGACACAAGACCCCAAATATGCACACATTCAGCAGAAATTGTTTAACTCGATTTTTTTTTTCGAAATTGAAGTTCTTTAGTGGTTTCACATAAATACATTTGCCACAAAAACTTAATGCTTAAATATCAAAAATAACGATTTTCTATAGAATTTACATTTGGAATACAGTTGTTTTTATTTGACGTATTGCCTTTCTACATGAAACCAGCGACACATAAAATTTAAATGCATTTGGAATTTATAATAGTACTCTGTAATAATTATACCTTCTTTCGTAAGTATAATTCGGCTTGAGGTCAACGATACATACAATTCAAACGAATTTGCAATGTTACAAAATGTATAGCAAAGAGCGCAATTATCGCACGTGTGTAAATGTCGAATATTCCCTGTCGGAATTTGAGCTAACAATAACCCAGTTTATGGTTGATCATAAACGAGCTAGAGGTGACTCTCAAGCTGACTCATTTTTTATACTAACCCCTGATCTTTTTTAACATGTAATCTCCTACGAATATGTGCACTCACTCTGCATCAGTTTAAAGCTAACCAAACTAGCTCATGTTTAGGTAGTTTATTATCTATTTAATATGAGTGCGTCATGAGTTAGCTGTTAGCTGGTTGGTAATTTGCCAGACTTAAGGCGCATATAAAATGAATGTATCTATGGCTAGCTAAACTATTGCTTTAATTTAATAAAACAGTTGTTTTTGCTTTCATTTCTTATATATTGCATTTTATTTAAGGAATATTATTATATATATATATTAAAAAATAATCTCGAGCTTAAGGCTTATTTTTTAAAAAAATTATTTGTTTTATTAATATCGATGATTCGTTGTCCTCTTCAGGATAATAAACAAAAATTAATTATAATATATTAACAAAAAAAGAAAAAGGAAATTTTCACATATGTATAACAAATTTAAATATTTTTGTTGTTTTGTGTTTTTGTATAAAAATTAAAATTAATGAAAAAATTTTTTCAATACATTTTAAGAACATTTCAAAAAATTTAAACTTTTGTTTTTCTTCCTGTCTACTTTATGAAAAATTTCTGAATATAAATATTAATATAATAATTAATAAAATTTGAACACATTCTAGATTGCCCTATGATCTTTTTAATAATCTGTTCTTGTAAATTAAATGTCTATAATTCTGTGCTACACTGTCAGTATCAGCTTTAAAATTAATTCTTTTATCTAATGGTAAATTTATTATCTGAAACATTTCTAACGTATAGCGAAGTCTATACTTATTTTCAGAATTTGAAATTAATATATTTTCAAAATCTAGATAGTGATAATGTAAAGATAATGCTGTTTTTTGTGTAGAATTATAATTCCTATATTTTAAGTTTCACCTATGTCCAGTTAATCTTGATAATGTAGACAAGAAAGAAAAACAAAAGTTTAAATGTTTTTAATATGTATTGAAAAAATTTTTTCATTGATTTTAATTTTTATACAAAAATATTAAAATTTGTAATATTTGAAAATTTTGTTTGTTTCTTAATAAATTATAATTATTTTTGCTTCTTATCCTGAAGAAGATATCCAGACGATATCGATATTAATAAAAAATAAATAATCTTTTATAAAAATAAGCCTTAAGTTCGAAATTATTATTTAAAATATATAAAAAATTAAAACAATATATACAGAATATTATAATTTAATAATATTAATAAAATTAATAATGTAGCTTTTTGATTTTCTGGGTCGTCTTCACCATTAATACGAAATGCATCTAGTTAATGATAAGAAATTAATTAAAAATTAAAATAATCAGTTAAGTCAGATAATTATCTCACCTTTTAAATAACCAAAAATCCTTTTTAACTGGCATCTCGCTGTGCACTCCGTCAATGTTACATCCCAGAATTAGATCCAAAGAATGAACTTTCGTCAGAGTTTTCGAAATTATTTGTTAGATAAAATTATTACTTATTTTTATTTTAAATGGAAAAATACTTACATATGTACATAATTTTAACCTCTAGCCACTGATGACAAAACGTAACTGAAGAAATAAGTTTTATTTCTTTCTTTTGGCTTGTTTTTGTGTGTGACAACTAGCTCACTTCTGCATCAGTTTATGAGCTAATCTCAAATGAATTAGCTAATTACTAACCATATCAGCTCACAAAATCCCATCAGGGTTCTTATATGAGGTGCTTTCACATGATCTTTATTTTACATTTGACATTGCGTGAAAGCATTGAAACAATTGCTAATGGTTTGTGTTTGGCTGTGTTCATACGAGTCATGTTTTATTGACATGATTGTCACGAGGGTAAAAGTAACGAGTACTCATCTGCATGTGCTGTCAGTACGTTTTGCTTTCTCATTCGTAATTTCAAAAACGTACTCAACTATATGCACCTATCGTCAACAAGACGTGAATTGTGTAAACATTAATAAAAGTTCAAAGAAGAAAAAGGAAGAATCTTGTCAGTTAATACCTATATACTACTTGACATATTGTTGTCAATGTATTTGTTCGATGGTTAAGCATTGTCTATATGTATTTCATTAGCGCTTTTACCAAATCATCAGTAGACTTCTAAAATGTGGTTGAAGTCTACTGATGATTTGGTACGAGTGCCAATGAAATGCAAATAGAAATTGCTTAACCACCCAGAAATACATTTCGTACTAAGTTTTCGATGATTCCAATACATTTTATTATCTGTAACGACTTTGGAAGAAGTTGATAATAAACATTTCTGTTTCCATTGTGTTCCCCTGTAATGGTACAATTATTACAGTTGAGACCGTGTATTACAATCTCCTGCAGTGTCTGCTAAAAAAGTGTGGTATTTTGACTTAAAGATGTAATTGCATATGTGACTGGTATATTCGGTAAGTCGTGCAATTTGCAATAATTTATTAAAAAGGATAGTTTTCTTACAATCAGAGTAGAATCACATGCTTGCATTGGATAAACTTTGCACTGGGAAAGTGCAAAGCATTATTGCAGATGGTAGAAATACGAAAAGATGAATTAAAACGCTGCGAAGTAAACTCTGCCAGTGCAAAAGAGGGCTTATTCTATACGATCCTGGTGTAGTTATCTAATATGTAACCGCAAGAATAAAAAAATCAGAAAGGGCTAAAACAAGAAGGCGTGTTGTTGTTGTATTCGAGTTCAAACTGTTAACCAGTGCACAAAGAGAACAATAAGAGAGGAAGTATGTTCCTTTGTTTGTTCTGTAAACGTCATTATATGCAAATAAATGAGCCATGCGGCTTTTCAATAGTTTGTGTGCATGTTTGTATGACATAAACAACATTCGGCATGTTCTAGCGCAATAAGAAAAACCAGGTGGCGCTTCGAAACTACCTGGTATATAATTGTACCATGAGCACGATATGGTCTCGAGCACTGGTGCCAGACTTGTTGTCAATGCATTAATACAAAATTTTGCAACACTGCTTCCTACCTTTTCTATTATTCTTTGCGTTTGTCAGTCTTTTTTCTTTTATATTAATATTCAAAGGTTATTACGTGCTACCAAATATTTTATATAAATTTTCAACAAAATAATATATTTCCTAAACTTATTATTCTCTTTTGTCTTAAAGGCTTCTGCTTTGTGGACGGAATATCGAAAAAGTGGTAGTTTAAAGCAGAATTTGACTGCTACTACTCGATAAAGACAACGGCGATACACGGTAATCGATTTACAACATACTGAAATCTTGCATAATGAAAATCTGGACATCCGAACATACATTCAATCATCCATGGGAAACGGTGACGCAGGCAGCGTGGCGTAAATATCCTAATCCTATGACACCTTCCATAATTGGTACTGACGTAGTCGAACGTAAAGTGGTCGATGGCGTTTTACATACACATCGACTGGTGCAATCCAAATGGTGTTTTCCGAAATGGACGCATAAAATTATTGGCACAGCGAAAACTTGTCTTGCCAGCGAACGCTCAACAGTAGACCCAACTAAACGCTCCATGATATTGAAAACAATAAATTTAACATTTTGTCGTCACATATCCGTGGACGAAGTAATATATTATGAACCCCATCCATCAGATCCCTCAAAGACACTGCTAAAGCAAGAGGCATCTGTAAGTGTTCATGGTGTGCCGTTATCTCATTATATGGAAGATATGCTAACTTCAAGCATTAGCATGAATGCTGGCAAAGGACGTCAGGGTCTTGAATGGGTGATTGGTCGCATCAATGCCGAAGTTAAGGGTATTGCTGAAACTGCTGTTAAAAGTACAGATGATTTGATAATGACAACGAGACGCTCGCTGGATGATATGACAGAAAGTGCACGAAAGAATTTGGATGAGATTAGTGCGCAGGCCGCCAAACATATGCACATTTAGATTCGAATTGTGTGAATAAGAGAAGAGAAATTAAAAAACGATAATTGAAAACAAGGCCGAATCAACTCAAGTGGTTCTGCTTGCAAATGACTAGAAAATGCTGATTTAATTGTATAGAAAGAAACACTTGTAGTTAAAGTTAGTAGAGCGTTGGTGAGTAGTTTTAGATGTGTTTCTCCAAAGCCATTGCAGTTATAAAGCGTATTGGTTTTAGAAAATTTTAAATTTGTGATAAACTGTTTCCTTTTGTAACAACTGAAACTGCAGACTGAAGTGGTTTTTAGTTTTTAATAATAATACCAAAATTATGTTCATGTTCCCAGTAATTTTTACTATTTCCTAAGGAATTTCCGTATACACAATTTCTGAATTTTATTTCTCCGTGCAATTAAGTTTAAAAACTTATCGAGTACATATATTTGATTTAAAAGATTCCCAAATTGTATCATTTTCTAAACTCTTTGATTTAATTATGTACTAGTTCTTTTGTATCATTTTCACTTTTCATTTCCTTCGAATTCTTATATGCTCCTTGAAGACTTGGTAGTACTAATAATATATATGATACAATAACCTTGTTTCTGTGTATGCACATATTCAACCCCCATCTTATACAAGTTATTATGACCAAGTGTATAAACAATAAATAAAATATATTATATATTGCAACAGAAAAGATATTCAAATTTTGTATTAAGTACAATTACGTTAAGAGAGTAAAACGATATGTTAATACAGTCGATTAGATCATATTCTAAAGTCTTAGTGAAATTTATAGCCTTAAATACAGCAAAATAAAACTTATTGAATAAAATGCTATATATTTGTGACTTTATGAAATTTTAAAAATGGATGTCTCTAAATTGCTTACATATAGTTAACCCATTTTAATTTTCACTGTCGAACGTATAGCTCTTGGATTGCAAAAGATTGTGGAATATTATTTTTGCTATGTTTGGATCCAATATGAAGGAAAGAACTCTAATGACATTGTGAAATAGTTAGTGCAATTTGTGCAAGTGGGAATTCTTAAATTTGGCATGCATATTTCAAATATTAAAATATTACGAAAAAAACTAGCAGAGCAAATTCTTTCAACAGGTACTTCGTATAATTGAAGTCAATGCCAATTTTTGGAATGTCATCTTCCATCAAGTGCGTTTTGATTTAAATGGCTTCATGAATAGACAAAATTCTCTTGCTCGGGATTAGAAACTCGTTATGCAGTTCGTAAGCACAATTTCGATATCCAAATCGTCATCGTTGAGATTCACCCACATATTAATGAAAAAGTCATGATCTGTCATCATCGCTTTTTTTTTAAATTATCTAATTATTTAAAAAAAGGTTTGTTTTTAAGAAAAGTGCTGTAGCTATAAAAAAGTAAATATTTCAAGCTAAACCCTTGAAACAAAAGAAAGCTCATCAGCAGAACAGTGAACGGCCTTGGAGACGATTAAAAACAAATTAATCACTGCGTATGTGTGATTGTTGTGTTTTTCTTGAGTATAGGGTGACGTACAAATAAACTCGTGTATCATCATTTTTGTTATAATTTCAGATCTTTTTTTTCTAACAGGTAGAATACTGAGGGCGTCAAAAGATTACACCAACCTTTAAATGTTCTAACCTTATTGTTTGTACATAAGATTCGTTTAGTTGGAATTATTCATACTGAAAACCTCGAAAAAGTGTATTAAATCTTATATAAACTATAATATAAAATAAAATCTGATTGTTGTACTGAGATAAAGAAAGTAAGTACAGGTTTAAAATTTGGATTTTATATTCTGTGTAAGTATGAATCTTAAAAATTGCAATTTTATGAATTGAACGAGTCTTTTGATTGTATTTAGGCACAAGGATTTGTGGTATTTAGTCTTTTTCTTTCCTTTGTTTAGGTATTTTGTTAGGAAAAGATTATTCCACGTTTGCAGATGAATGTGAAACTAATAATATTCTTCGATAGTTGTGGAAACATATTCATTCGCTTTATTTGCCCTTTTCGAAAGTTCGCCAAAAGTCACTAATACTTTTTGAACATTACTGGCTAATTATGGTCGTCATAATCGACCTACGTTGCAAAGAATTGGCATTATTGTACGGAAATATAGTGATGTGATAACGTCTGCTCATAATCGCAATGTGGCGAAAATATTCCTTTTATTAGTGGAAGTTGCGGAAAACTACTTCAAGAGGATCGACTGCTGCAACCAATTATTGTATTTATTTCCTAAAATGACACGGTCAAAGTAATTTACTGAAGTACACGTTTCGTAATGGTCTTGTTTCACTTTACTTTTGAACAAGAAAATGGATAGCTAACACAAATTCAATATTGGCAAATTTTGGATTAACTCTTTCGGGAACAACAGCGATATGTATGAAAACATACACCACACCTGGGGATGATTCGCTAAACTACAAGTTACAAATCAACAAGTAAAATTACCTACAAAAATTTTTACAAAATTTATTGCCCTTTTGAGGACATTTTATTAGTAGAATTTTACTTGTAGTTTTGAGGAACGGGGCCCTGGAGATAAATATACGACCTTACAAACTTTTGGTTTTTAAAAACTCAAGCTCTTAATTTAAGAACATATTTATTATTTTGAAATTTTCTTTTTAAAACGAAACCATATATATTATCTAAAAGCCTAAATATTTTATTTAAATACTTTATCCTTTTAACTACAATCTAAAATAAAAAAATGTATATTATATATAAAAATAATCCGTTTTTTAAATATTTGTAACAAAAAAATTAATTCAATATCTAAAATAAAAGTTTGCATACATATTTATGTATGTAAATATAATAAATAAAAATACTTTGTGTTGAATTATGTATTAAATGGCTAAGGATCATTATTACAGCTTCATGTTACTTAAAAGTAGACTTGTATCGCACGTACACATGAAAAGTTTTACTTAAAACTGATATTATTCATGATACCAGTAGGTTGAAGTTGTAATAAAAATTTATAATATAAAAATAAAAAGTCCTATAAAGTCTTACTTTCAATTAACATGAAGTTGTAATAATGGCCCTTATTCATTAAAAAGTTTTATTTTACAAATTTCATGCTGAATTTCTCGAATAAGCATCATTTGAACAAAATGCTTTTTTATGAATTGGGCCTTAACATTATGGCAAATAGTTTTATTTTAAATATGATTGCAGAAATGCAGCATTTTGCAAACTGCATCGCAAAATATTTCTTTGGTCCAGTGTTTCATATATTTGACTCTATAATAAAGCCCATTATTACAAGTTATCTATAAGGTTCATAATAGAAAAAAGTAGAGTTAGCCAAAGTAACGAATAAAGAAAACTATAATGGTTATAGTTATTACAACTTTCCAGTTAAATAAAAATTAATGTTCTTAATGTGGCAGTGCCACACCAAGCGCCAATCACTACTTCTAGGCGTCTTTCGGTGCACTTTGAGGTTTTGTATGAATTATCAGTTAATTAATTTTCCATCTGCTGGTGCTTAAATATTTTTGGCCATTAAGTTTTTTGCTTTCAATATGAAATTGCTTTTTTCATTGCACTTAAATTCATATTTATTGGTTCCTTTTCTCACATATCGAATAATTTTGATACAGAGTAGCAAGTACATAAAAAACCGGTTCAAACGATAAACCGGTCACCCTAACATACAAACATGCACACTCTCTTCATTCTCATTAACAGAGCATAAAGCAAAAATGCCTCATTTAATGAACAGCACTAAAATTAATGTTTTAGTTAAGAGTAGTAGCAGACACGTGCAGGAAAGCCCTTCATTGAAATTTGTGCGTACGAATAAAAATAATTATTTCGTAAATATATCAAGTGTAATTTGTACAAATAATATTGTATTACAAAATAATTATGGAAAATTGCATCAATACATTTGAAATTTACGAGCATTAATAATAAACAAAATTGTTATTGGAGATTGACGGCATAAAAATAATGTGTTTTTCCTTATCAAATTTCTTATTTTGCACAGTGCAGTTGGAGATAAATGGAATAAACAAAGATTATTAAAGCAAATTTTTAATTCTAGTACCTCACTAAATCTCGACTTCTGTCCTTGTGCACACCGCTGCTTAATTCGTGTTGATTTTAATATCGTTCAATTGGGATCCGTAGTTCGCCAATTGATAACCCCCCAAGCAGAGTAAATCTAAAACAAATCAACAATAATTATAATAAAATGTGAGTATGTGTATCTGTGTGTACGAAATGTTTTTGTGGTTGAGTGTTGGTTTGTTGTTGATATTGATCTCGTTTAACAGCAGATAGTTGAAATTTTCATTTCAATTTCCAGTTTTCATTAGTTCGGATCGCTACTGTGTCATAAACAAAAACATGACTATTTTACGCTTTTACTCTAAAGAAGCGTGGGAAGAGACTCATCTGGCAAAGGTGTTGAATCAATTGAAAAACGTAAGTAAAATATAGAACACGCACTCTTGGATTCAATGCACGTAAATACTTGATTTTGAATTAAAATAATTTAGTGGCATCCATTGTTTGTGTGTATGTGTGCACTTAAACACAATGTATGTACTAATTATGTTTCCTGTGTAGAATCTTTCCAATTTCAAAAAAGTCGCAGCTTTTTATTTATAAGTTCCTTCATATTTTGGTAGATAATAAATGTTATCTCATAAAGACGTGTAAGTACCGGAATTTTTTAATGACATGATAAATTTAAAAAATGTGCCCAGGCCTATTATTAGTAACGTACTAACGATATAACATTTGTTGCCTTGCTGCTAAATGTATGCTTTATTTTAACTAATTGGTGTATTCATAAAGTTATACGTACGCTCTAAATAATAGTAGGTCTGCTCGTGATGCATACCAATACAGTCCGAATATATTAGTTCGAGAGTTTTATATATAACAATGGGTCTGTTCCGAGAGCATAACAAAGAAAAGTGTGAGCGCGCACAAATTAGTACAAAAGCGTTCCAGGTCAAATTTTTCCTACAATTTTTATAGAAAGTGACAGAGCAATATATTTCATTTGCTTTACAAAATTGTAGTGTGCGAACGTCTTTGAATAACTTAGAATATTAGACCTGAGCAAAAAAAAAAATATAGATTTGAATCTTTTATAAAGAAAAATATATAAACTTTGAGATATTGAAGAAAATAGAGAAATAATTAAAATGAATCGAAAAAGAGCAAACTAACTAAAATTCAATTTTATATGTTCTCACCGTCGGTGTTCGTGTGCGTTTACTACGGTAATCACCACTTCCGCACAGGCAAGAAACTACAGTCACTGTAGTACAGTGTGATTTCACAGTTGCACTTGACCGCCTGAGTATTACGAATTGAAATTTGAGAAGAGAATCGAAATGGCTGTGAAAACAGTTTTCCTTCATGCAGGCAAATCCCGGTACGAACGATATAATGTCAGGCCCATTCGTTATACCGAAAAATTCGTTATATCGCAAAGTAAAATTTCGTACAACAGGAAATGAAAAATATTAGCCCCTGATTTTCTCTCGAAATTGTACAAGATTTCTTTTTTCTTTTCCTTTTGGACTAATTTGTACGAGTTCGAACAAATGTTTTGTAATGCACCTGGAACAGACCTACTTGAAATGCAAAAGCGTTTTCAAAATTCTAGCTAAAATAAAAGATATATAAATATTTTAAGATGATTACACTAGGCGAAAAATGAAGACCTTTTGAAAAGTGCAAGATCGTGACTGTATGGATTCGATTCTACTATCAAAATGTAGGAAAACCTATAGTCAGTTTGGTCAAGCTGGTGACCGTTTTCTTTTTATGGGCCTCCAAAGTTTACCAATATCGGTATGATGCCCAAAAAAGGTGTCATCAGTTTTTGCCAAATAGCTAATCAGCAGTTAAAAATATCGCTTAACTATGTTGGGCAAAAATGTAGCCAAGAGTACGTTCAATATTTCTTGCTAAAATTTTATGACAGAAATGTATTTTATCTCAGAGATTTTTCAAAAATGTTAGAGAACAAAAATTTTTTTTGCGGTTTTTCGATCATAACTTTTAGGACATCCCGATTTTTCATATACTATATTTGGAAAAATTGTAGCCACAGTAAAGCTGAACAACTTTTGTGAACATGCCAATATAATCTGAACGTGTCTAGATACCAAAAACAGGTCATAAAGACTCCCTTATGCCTAAACATTTAAATATTTAACTCAAATTTTATTATTATATATAAATTTTTTGGAGAATAATTTAATAAAGTATTTGTTTCGCTATTTATTTGTTATATATTAATTTTAAACTTTGCTTCGAACTGTCTGTGAACAGCCACCAGTCGTTAAGATCGTACGCAATTTTCATCTGGTCCATGAGCATCTTCGTGTTCTTACAATAGGAAAACGTTTTTGAAGGTCTGGCTGTCGTCTTCTATACTTTGTGACCTTTGACCCGGGTTCCAGTAAATTTTATTCCTTTAAAAGCTGTGCAAGCTCTTCAGATTTCCGTTGTGATAACTGCAACTTAGAAACAATGGAAGCCAGTCGGTCTTCCGTAATAAAGATTGATGCGCGTGATGGTCCAGGATCATACAGAGATCATACGTTGCATCAAAAATGTCATTAAAATAATCAAATTTCTGTATATTTATTTGGTTTTAGTGGGAATAATTTGCGTAGTAAGAATTTTTATTTACTCAGTATCTGAACCATTTTGATCTTTCAATTCTAAATCTTGTTTGCTGGAAGCAAAAACAATAAAACTGCTAAAGATTTTTTTTAGAAACCGAAAGTTGGCCAAATATTCAAATTTTAATGCTGTTTACATTTGAAATTGAGTTCTATTTTAGAGATTTCAGATACTTAAAACTCAAAATCTATTGCAGCAGCTATAGAATGATGGCATGATAAAATAAACTGATAAAAAAGTAAAAGCAAAGTGTTTTATTGTATTAAGGAAAAGGAGAAATATGCATTTACGATTTTATATGTTTTTTAAAAACTTCGTTTTTACTTTTTGATCAATTTTTAAATAACAACTATTTTCCTTTACTTGACAATTTCGTGATTACTTTTTATTTTCAAATGAAAAAAAAGCAGCTGATAATTTAATTCTAGTCCTAATTTCAAGAAAAAATTCTTACAACTTTTATTGTAAAATAAAAAAATTGCTTTTTTATATTCTCTTGAAATTGTGCAAAAAAATTGTTGTCTGGAAGGCTTTTGGTCTAATTTGCTCGAGTCCGAACCCACTTTGTTATGTACCAAGATACCTGTTATTCCAAAATATCCAGGTACCTTAAAAATTAACAGCTAGGAAGTAAGAAAAGTGCATACAAATTGAGAGAGAGAGAGAGAGAGCAATTTACTAGTAAGCTTTTGCTAGTAAAAGGTTTGATCTTGTACTTTTTGTTCAATTAACAAACTTTGAAAATATTTGATGGTCGAAGAGCGCATGAGAAGCTGATTTAGTGAGTTTAAAAATACATGAGCTAAAAAGTTAGGTGGCTGGAGTTGGGGTCAAATGGGCCATAATCGGGGTAAAAAATAGGAGAATACAAGAGCAAGTCCACAACTATTCCCGAGTCGCTCCTAGAGGGGTAAAATGTATAACCCAAGTCCACTAATATATCCCCTCTCCCCACATATTTTGTAAACATACCAACCCCCTGTCGGCCCTCCTAATTTTTATGAAGTCAGCCCCCACTGCCCTAATTAGCCACAGAGTGTCTCTAGAATAGTCAACTGTATGACCAACTCCCAATATTTTTGTTAACCCAAAATGTTTTCAAAACAAATCTAGACAATAATTAGGGCGGTACCTATACAATATTTTCAAATTTTCAAAATTTTTTGGTACATAGGCCGGTTTTTTTTACCACTGGTCCTGTTGCGTTTCCCGAATTAAAATAATTTTTGGTTAATACTGTATCGTTGAACCAGTGCGATATTATAAATATGTATAACTTTTTCTTTTTAGGCTTTTCCCAACATTAAGACACTGGAAGTGGAAAAATGTTACCACATCGAAATAACAAAAGATATTGAGGCGAAAGATAAAATATTATTAAAATGGTTACTGAAACATCCTCAACGAGACGAGAGTAGTTTATTTGAACAGACTAGATTGCCTGCTGAAAAGAAACAGCAACTCTTCATCGAAATCGGTCCTCGTTTCAATTTCTCCACACCTTTTTCCACCAACTGTGTTAATATTTGCCAAAATGTCGGCCTTACTCAAGTTACACGTCTAGAATCATCCGATCGTTATCTAATTGGCTACTCGGATGAGAAACCTAATCTAGATAAGATAGTGGATTTGCTAAGTGATCGCATGACTGAATGTGCCTATACGAAGGAAAATTTGCCAATCAATAGCTTTAATGAACAACTGCCCCAATCGAATGAGTCTTGGTACGAAGTTCCAATTTTGAAAGAAGGACGCAAGGCTTTGGAAGAAGTTAATGCCAAACTTGGACTGGCTTTTGGCGACTGGGACTTAGATTATTATACGAATCTTTTCAAGAATGTTCTCAAACGTAATCCCACCACAGTGGAGTTGTTTGATTGTGCCCAAAGTAATAGCGAACATTCAAGGCATTGGTTCTTCCGCGGCAAAATGATTGTAGACGGTGTTGAACAACCGCAATCCCTAATACGCATGATTATGGAAACACAGCAGCATACAAATGCCAATAATACCATTAAGTTTAGTGACAATAGCAGTGCCATACGTGGCTTCAAGCACGTAACTTTAAGGCCCCAGGTCTTCGATGGTCCTGGCTTAGTTTCCTTGCAAACAGTTAATTCGGACTTGATATATACTGCGGAAACACATAACATGCCTACAGCTGTGGCACCATTTAGTGGCGCTACCACTGGTACTGGAGGACGCCTGAGGTAAAAATTGATTAATTCACTTGCTTGCATTCATGAAAACTAATTGTGAAATTTTCATTCGAAAAGAAAGTTTCACAAAACGAGATTTGGTTGGTTTATTTGGAAACCAATTGGAAAATATATTTACAACTATTGGGGTATACATACATACATACATATATTTTCTCTTTGACTAAAAAGCAAACCCATAACATTCTTAGATGTTGCTTTCACAAATAGATTTTCGAAGAAATCAATGTCGTTTGGATTTTCATGAATGTGTTTGTAATTGAATTGGACTCCATTTCTGTAACGTCATATGTTTGAAAAAAACTCAATAAACTCAATTCGTAATTTCAGAGATGTTCAGGGTGTTGGCCGTGGTGGTGTTCCTATTGCCGGTACGGCTGGTTATTGTGTAGGCTCTTTAAATATACCAGGTAAATTGTTAGAATTCCATATGTTTTTAATAAATTTAAAACAAATATGTATTTATTTCAAATTACAGGTTTCCCACAGCCTTATGAAAATGCCACCAGCGAATATCCTTCATCTTTTGCCAAGCCTTTAAAAGTACTTATTGAAGCTAGTAATGGCGCCTCGGATTATGGCAACAAATTCGGTGAGCCTGTCATAACAGGTTTTGTTAATTCATATGGTTTGATAAACGCTCAAGGCGATCGTGATGAATATGTTAAACCTATTATGTTCAGTGGCGGTATGGGTGTAATGGAATCTACAATGCGTGAAAAAATTGATCCAAAACGAGGTGAATATTGTATATAGTCTTAGTAATCACTAAGCAAGCTGGGAATGATTTTCCGTTTAAGTGAGAAATTAAACACTGATCAATCATCGCTTATCACATGGGTGATTTGAAAGCTAAAATAATAGAATTTTAGCTCGAAGAGCTCTGAAGCATAGAACAGCACAAGAACCAGGTTACAATAAATTTGCAGTTAAAATTAGCTTGAAGTTACTGGGACTTTTTTAGAGTTAACCGTTTTGCATATATTTTTAGTTTTGAATATGAATTTTGAGAAAAAATTGAAGATTCTATAAATTTTAAGAGCGTATGTATGTATATGTCAATCTGTTCTTTCGAATTTTATGTATTCAGGAACACTTAAACCTTTAATTAGTTTTTTTAAACGATTGTAATATGTAGAGGGAAAAGCGCAAAAAAGTTTATTTTATAATTATTAGCGAGAAGATTCAGGAATAGGTTGGAGGATTAACTGTTTTGCAAATATTTTTCTTAAAAAAATGTAAAGTCGGTACCCTCGAAAAAAGGCACGTTTTGCTTAGATCAATAAATGCTTAAGTTTCTCTTTTTATGGAAATCTATTTCAGGAAATTTACTGGCGAAAATTGGCGGACCAGTTTATCGTATTGGAGTAGGAGGCGGTGCTGCCAGTTCTGTAGAAGTACAAGGTTCCAACGACTCGTCGCTAGATTTCAATGCTGTACAACGAGGTGATGCTGAAATGGAAAATAAACTGAATAGAGTTGTAAGAGCTTGTGTAGAGTTGGGTGATAATAATCCCATATTGGCTATACACGATCAGGTTAGTAAACCTATTTTTCATAAAATTCTTTAGCGCAATCTTTTTAAATGTTATTCCTTTTGATTTATTATTTGCAGGGTGCTGGCGGTAATGGGAATGTTTTAAAAGAATTAGTAGAGCCTGGTTTTGCGGGCGCTATTATTTTCTCTAAAGAGTTTCAATTGGGTGATCCCACCATTAATGCTTTGGAGTTGTGGGGAGCAGAGTATCAAGAAAATAATGCGATACTTTGTAAACCAGAAGATCGTGCCTTATTGGAAAGAATATGTGAGAGAGAACGTTGTCCTATAAGTTTTGTGGGCATAGTAACGGGTGATGGCCGTGTTACTTTAGTTGAAAGTGAAGCTGATTTTGAAAAAGCATTAAGTGAAGATAGTGAAAGAACATCAATGGGTCCCATACCTTTTGATTTGGAATTAAAGCATGTGCTGGGAGAAATGCCCAAGAGAGAATATCAGTTAGAACGTATAGACAATAATTTACTACCATTACATTTCGATAGTAATTTGGATTACAGCAAGTGTTTGGAGCGTGTGCTCAGCTTGGTGTCAGTGGGCAGTAAACGTTACTTAACCAACAAAGTGGATCGATGTGTTACTGGTCTTATAGCTCAACAGCAATGTGTTGGGCCCTTGCATACACCTTTGGCTGATTTCGGTCTGGTAACTGTGTCTCATTTCAGCACTGAAGGTATTGCTACTTCGATTGGCACTCAACCTATTAAGGGTTTGTTGGATGCTGGTGCCATGGCACGCATGAGTGTGGCGGAAGCTATATCCAACTTAGTGTTTGTCAAAATCTCAGAATTGGCTGATGTCAAGTGTTCGGGCAATTGGATGTGGGCCGCTAAACTGCCAGGAGAAGGGGCTCGTATGTACGACGCTTGTGTTGAGATGTGTCATATAATGAAGGAGCTCGAAATCGCTGTAGATGGTGGTAAAGATTCTTTATCAATGGCTGCTAAAGTTGGTGGCAAAACAATCAAATCACCTGGCACATTAGTGATCTCTACTTATGCTCCTTGTCCTGATGTAAACATAAAAATAACGCCTGACCTAAAAGGAGCTGTTAATGGCATTGAAACTTCTTTGATTTGGATTAATATTGAAAATAAGTTCCGTTTGGGAGGCAGTGCTTTGGCCCAGGCCTTTAGTCAACAAGGCAATCAATGTCCCAATCTAAATGCAAGTGATGTTTTATTAAGAGCCTTCAATGCGACCCAGAAATTGTTGTCAGAGGGTAAACTTTTAGCCGGTCATGATATCAGTGAGGGAGGCCTACTAGTGTGCGTCTTAGAAATGGCTATAGCTGGCTTAGCTGGCCTTGAACTTGACTTAACAGCTGCCTTAGCTAAAATAAATCTACAAGAAGTTGACAAGTCTTGTGTGAATATGCCAGAGTTGGCCGTCCTCTATGCCGAAGAATGTGGTTGGGTTCTGGAAGTTGCTACAAGCGATATTAAAGAAATTCAAAATACATTCACTCAAGTTGGAGTCCCCAACCATTTGATTGGCTCCACCAATTTTTTTGGTTTGGATTCTAGAATTCATATTGCTTGCAATGGCAAAATTCTTTTGCAAAACTCAGTTAAATCGTTATACAAACAATGGGAGCGCATCAGTTTTGAATTGGAAAAGTTGCAAGCCAATACTGACTGTGCCATTGAAGAATTTAATACTTTGGATTATCGTAGTGGTCCCAAATACAACTGCACCGTTGATTTAACTTCCGAATTGGTATTGAATCGCGCAGCATATTCAGTGCCCGTTGCTGTTTTAAGAGAAGAGGGCATTAATAGTGATCGTGAGATGATGGCTTGTTTGCTCAAGGCCAATTTCGAGGTTCATGATGTCACCATGTCGGATTTGTTAAGCGGTTCGTAAATCCTGTTGCCTGAGAAAATTCTATCTAATACTTTTTATTGTTTCAGGTAAAACAACTTTAGATCGTTATCGTGGCCTGATCTTTCCTGGTGGCTTTAGTTATGCTGATACCTTGGGCTCTGCCAAAGGCTGGGCTGCCAATATTATGTTTAGCGAGTTGCTGGCTCCTCAATTCCAATCTTTTAAGAACCGCCAAGATACCTTCTCCTTAGGCATTTGCAATGGCTGTCAGTTGATGAGTTTAATTGGTTGGGTGGGAACTTCTAGTGAAGAAACCCAAAAACAAGTAATTAATCAACCTGATGTGGCCCTATTACATAACAAATCTGAACGTTTCGAATGCCGCTGGAGCTCATTGCGTATTGCTGACAGCAAAGCCATGATGTTGCGCAAATTGTCGGGCTCGGTTTTAGGCTGTTGGGTGGCGCATGGAGAGGGACGCTTCTCATTCCGTAACCAAAAAGTTTTAGACAACTTAAAAACACAGAAATGTGTAGCTGTGCATTACGTAGATGATAATGGCAAACCGACTGAAATATATCCCATGAATCCTAATGGCAGCACTGAGGGTATAGCTGGTCTTTGTTCTCAGGATGGTCGCCATTTGGCTTTGATGCCTCACCCTGAACGTTGTTATGCCATGTACCAATGGCCTTATATATCGCCCGATTTCATTTGTAAGTCGCAAGCCAGTCCCTGGCAAATTATGTTCAACACTGCATATGAATGGTGCACAGAATCATTGTAATATATTCTTTTATGTATATAACTTTTGCATTTATTTTAAAGTACGAATTGTAATCTATTTGTGTAATCGTTAAAATAACAATCATGTATAAATAAATACTAAATACTTTTACAATTACAAGAACACTTAGATTAATTTATCTAGTTTTTAACAAATAAAACTTAAAATGTTTTATATACAAAATTACAAAAAAAAAAAAATTAACACTTTCAAAACAACAAACTATTGTCAACTACACTTCCGCTATTCAGCTAGAAATTTGCAGCAGACATTTAAGATAATTTTGCTTAGCTCCCGGTAAATTCATGTATTTAGAATTCCAATCATGCTCATTAATGTGCAGCACTTTATAGCCCATCATCTCCAAATGCTTTATTTTCATTGTCTCCGGTCCTCTCAAAGCCTTTAAATCATTTTCGCAAAAGGAATCGAGTTTAAGCAATAGTATTGCAACTCTGCAAAAGAAACAAAATAATTATGTAGTTTCTCTTTTATACTGGAATATTTTCAAATTTACTTTGTGATGCGATCCAGCATGGTAGTTTCGGCGGGCTCTTCAACAGGTTTCTTGTTTTTGTCGAAGTTTATAACAAAATCAATCTGTAATGCAAATAATTTACAATTTAAGGGTCTCAAATTTATTTTAATTGGTTTTGATTTCTAAATAAAGTTCAAGTTTTGAAAATATATGTGTGTATTTAGTTGTCAAAGCTATTGATAATAATCTCAGTATTGAAGGCTATTAACACGCGTTTTGCTTAAGCTAAAAAATTAAATTCGCTTTGCTTTCTCTTACTTAAAATATAATCAAATTAAAATTAACGTCTTTTCCATTAAAATATTTTTTGATTTGTCTTATTCATTATACAAAGCTTTCAGCTATTGTGGGAATAATAATTCTGATAATTGAAAAAGTGAGAATGTCAAATGTGTTTGTACTGCTGCAATGTCAATTAAATACATACATATATCAGATTTAATGAAAACTTTGGTTGCTTCTTTTAGTTATAGACATAATTTATATGTAATTATTCGGCATCAAAAATAGCAGGCATGAATGGCAAGTTTTTCATTATTTATGGATCATAAATGTAATTAATAGGTCTGCATTCGTTACTTTTCGGGCAAAGTCGGCTAAAGTGGGAGCAAACTATAACTTTTCTCAATAAGAGACAAATATATCCAAAAGTCAAGGAATTGTTCTTGGGAAGTAAAAAACAAAACAAAATGTTTTAATTGTAGCCCAAAGAAAACGTGCGGGCTATTTCGGGAACGGGTTTTTTGGAAATTGAGATTCCGCAGTATCCCAATATAAGGTGTAATCCTGTACTCAACATTGGGATACAGCGGTGTGCCAAAATGCACGAAAGCTGATCACGAATTCGAACTTGAGTCTGAGAAATAATTCTTAGTTTAATAATCATTGTATTTTGAAATATCAAATATTTAAAATATCAATTCAATATAGTGATTTCATCTAGATATTATAAATTTGATGGCAATATTTAAAATTTTTAGGATATATTTTTTCAAAAGATGTTGAAGTGTTTGTATATTTTATGTGTTTTGTTTTCGAATTTTTTCAATCAATTTGAATTTTTTATGGGTTTAAATAAAATAGTTTTACTAAAAAAAATTTAACATCACATTTAATATCACATGCAGAAAATTTATATTTATTTATAAAAACGATATTCTAAATAAAATAGTTATTGCAAAAAACAAATTAGTTGTTAGCATTTAAATATATTCTAGGTGTAGCTTTTAGATCTTTTGGTATTTTCAATGCTTTAAAGTTATTTTGTGATATGTATTTAAAGAAAACTATTAATTTATTATAATAGGAACCAATTTTTGTCATATATTGTATTGGCAAATGCGGCCATTATTGCTTACCTGATAGCCATAAGGAGTTGTGTGATTGTATCTTATATAGGATTCATTCTTCAGTAACGCATTTAGAAAATTTTTCACATCTCGGCTGAAAGGGGTTTCCTTAAGAGGCTCTATGCACAAAATCAAAAATATTTTATCATATAAATTTAGTTTTAAAAGAAATACTTCCTTCAATCAATCTTACTTTTATTTATTTGAGCTTCAATGAAGTTTTGTTGGAACCATGGAACATTAGCCTCTGGAAAATCTAAGCAAACACTACGATTCAGTTGCATAACAATATTAAGTACACGCTCAGGATAAGTAGCCTTTAATAATATATATTTTTTTTATTAAATCAATTATAAATAAATATTATTATAATTATTCGAGAATAATATTCGAATTCAGAGACCGTTACAAAATTATAAAATTTATTAAATGAATGAAATTTAATAGTTATTTTCTGGTTTGTTTTTTCATAAATAATTGCTACTTCCCAGTTTTGACTTTTTAGAAGAAATAATTTTTTAGTTAATTTTTTTTAGTATTTTTGGGAATTGTCAATTTAATATTGATGTTGCTGATCCCTTTTTTCCAAAATTAACAAACAAAACTTAAAGCGATCACTTTGAACTTTTTGCAAAGTTTAGGACAAAACAATCAGAATGATTGTTCTTAAATTGAGGAGAAAGCGGGAAGTTAAAAATATATTTATATTTTAAAAGAGAATTTTAATAATAAAATAAGATAATAAGAAATAAACAACAAACATACAAATCAATAATTTAAAAAGAGCTTAGAGAACTAATTGTTTAGCTGGGAATTATTATTAAGGCTCAAAATCAAGGTTTGAAGTATTATTTAATAACTCTTAGCTTAATATTTGAAAGTAATTGATTTCATGCAAATACATGCAGATATATGAAGAGCACTGAAATGGTGCTTTTGGCTCTTCGATATTTACTTATGGTTTGAATAATTAAAAACAATTATTATTCGGTCCCTGAATGAACTAACTGAAGATCTATATATATAAATAATAATCACCCCTATCGTGACTGGCAAGTTGAATTTTTCTTTCGTGAAATTTGCTATCGTGAAAGTAAACCACTTCGTGTTAGTGAAATTTACACAAATAAAAAACTTCTTATATGAATTTTTACTATCGGTGCTCTTTTTTACTCCATTATTTTTCTTATCAATTATAAGAAGAACTACTTACATGTTCTGTTATATTCCCACCAGCAAAAATAGAGTGAATAATTAAAAAGGACAAGTGAAAAAATTCGCTATCAGTGGAATTTTATTTTAGCATGAAATTATTCAAGAGGATTTTTTTTTCACGATTGAAAACTTATTCCCCTTTCACACACATCAGTATTGACTTATCAAATCTTAAGTTTTTGGGAAAATGGTGAGAAGAGAACGGAATGGGGCACAAATCTGACCGTATCCTGAGATTTACGAAAAATTATGGCTGAAGTTTGGCTCAGAAAAGTAAATGTCAAAAAAGATATAAAGTTTATGAAAAGAAAATTGAGGCAAAGCTGACCAAGTAAACCTGATGAGTGTGAAGTACGAGTTAGGAAAAGGGTACAAAAGTATTCACGATAGGGGTGATATAGAATAACACAGCTGAATTTCTTCTTCAACACGTTGTATGAATTTTACACAAAATACTTTGTTTATAAGCTCTTCTGGGATAGTCTTGTAAAAACATAAAGCAAGACAGGCTTGAATTAAGGACAATCCGCTCATATAATTAAAATCTCTAATAGAAATAAATTTATAATATATTATTTGCAATAATTCTTCAATGTTCTACAACTTACCTTAATAATATTGCACCAGCATAGTGCAAAGCATCCTGTGACTGCGGTGTATAACCTAAATTATATGTACAAGTTAAGACTCTTTCTAATGTTTCACCTCCTACATGTTCATAATTGTTTTCTATGTAGGTAAAAATTTTCTCCAGTATATCTGGTACCAAATAATTTGTTGCCATAAAATTATAAGCTATATCCTTGATGATGCGTGAATTTAAGTCTTCACACTTAATTTCTTTGTACTTTTGCAGTGTTTTGTGATATATAACACTATTTCTTAGGCCTATTTGTAGTTTGCAAAATAATAATTATCAAGTTATTAAAATATTAATAAGACTTACTTTTTCGATTGCTCAATGTACGCACTAACATGTTTAAGTCGGTTACAGTTAGTTCAGTGTCATTTAAATGCCTTTCGATGCAAGCGGTTAAGACACTATCAATAGTGGTTAACTGCATTCCTGCTAATTGTGGCAGCTGATGGCGGTATCTAGATGATGGATGGAGGAAATATTATATATACTTTATAATTTGAAGCATGTTTTTACATATTGATGTCTTAGATTTAAAAGAGTTCAATATTCGCTTTCAAAGATACTGGAAGACATATTTTCATTATAATTTTACAAGAACATAAAACTTGTAGAGATAATTATATTATCGGATTAGTCCAGTTACTAGAGTTTTAATTTCTTGACAACAATTAAATAGTTTTAAAAAATTTTTAAATTAATTTCTATAGTGCGTTTCCATACACGTGCTTTACTATACAAATCTAGTTTTGCGAAAAGCCTCTGTTGCGTTACTTTTTTGCCTATACATATTTACTGTCTACTCTACAATGTCATTCGATATCGATCCGTCAATAAAAGTAAAGTCTAAAATTTTGTTTTTGTTTACATGTATTTTGTTCACAGAATGATATCGAGTGACATCGTGGGGCAGGCAGTTAGTTAATGTTCGAAAACCTGGGGCAAAATTGCCGCATTCGATATCGATCGAAATTTATATAGATTTAAAATAGAAATTTCGATCGTTATCGAATGCCGTAATTTGCCCCCTGGAATTCATATACAATATACAAAAAAAAAAAAAAAAACGATTATACAATTTGATTGTAAACTATTTTGTTTCGGCTACACTTTTAATAAGTTATAATTATTGAGGAATCTTGCACAAATAATATAAGATGTAAGATTAATTGCCTCTTGTTAATGTTGGCCTTAAGGTAAGCAACTAAATCTTTTTATTATTTCTCTTATTATTCTCCTTTTCCAGTTTTTTGATTAAAAACTGTTTCCTTCGATCTGTACAAATTGACATTGCGGAATATTTAGTGAATTCCTTTATGGCCACGCCCTGCAGTCGCAAAGTATTGCTAATTTAGTTGAAATGTGTTTGTAATGAAAATAATTAGAATATGAAATTTGTTTTTTGGGTGGTTCAGCAATGTCTATATGCATTTCATTGGCGCTTTATACCAAATCGTGAATAGACTTTAACCACAGTTTTGAAAAGTTTCAATCTTCTCAACTTATTAAAAGACTTCCATAAACCAACTAAGAATTCTGCCAATAAATTAACTATAAAAATTCACAAATGATTTTGGTTTGTATAAGTTTCATAGCCTACTACACTTATTATAATGTGATTTTTTTAAATTATTTGTGAATTTTTATATTTAATTTATTAACATAATCCTCAGATGGTTTATAAAAGTCTTTTAATAAGTTGAGAAGTTTAAAATTTTTCAAAACTGTGGTTGAAGTCTACTGACGATTTGGTAAAAAGCGCCAATGAATTAACCACCCAACAAATAAATTTAATATTATACATATATATATATATATATATATATATATATATATATATACCCGAACCCGAAAGCACTTATAATTTTTAGAATTTAAAAAACATTAATTTGAGTTTTAATCAGCAATTAAGAACATAGCAATATTTGAAATTTTCAGCTATTCACAATTTCGATTAATCTTGAAAAGCATTGAACTTAGCACTAAAAGTTTGAAAATAACTATTTGAGATTTGACTTTCCAGCAACAAATGTAAGACTAAATGCATAAAAAATACTGATATGCAAAATGAGTTATATAGAAGAAAGAAAAATAGGAAATTAAATTACCTCATTTCAAGTGAAATTTGAAGACCGCGACTGATAAGATAACAATCCATTGGCGTAAACTGTTCACCCATAGTAATGACTTTTGAAAGCAAAATATTGGGATATTTTTTCCAACTATAGGGTGTATGACCGTAAGCTAAAACAAATGAAGCTAAGCGAGCAAATTTTTTAGGTATTCTGCCCGCTATATCATGTTGCATGGCTCTCATACACATTTGGCTAAGTTTTTTTTCCAACATTATGTGCCTATAGGTACCACCGAGATTATTATTAAAATTCATGTAGCGATGACAATGGCGTAGAAAACGTAATTGCGTTTCTTCCTCTGGTATTGTTTCCAAATCAGATACTACACTGTTCCAGTAGGTATTACAAATTTTAATATCTGATATTTTCAAACCTCTTAGAATAGAGAATAGATTAGAGGAGGAGTTTTTTAAATGAAAAGATTCAGGTGAAGATATTAAAGCTTTGAAGGCATTTATTAAGGTTTCTCTACGTTGCGGCTGTGTGAACTGTATAAAACAAGCCAAAGTTTCCGGCGTCATTTGATTACCCAACATTTCTTCTGTAGCCTGTGCTAAATCTTCATGCAAAGATGCC
This sequence comes from Linnaemya vulpina, assembly GCA_963675445.1. Taxonomy (NCBI): domain Eukaryota; kingdom Metazoa; phylum Arthropoda; class Insecta; order Diptera; family Tachinidae; genus Linnaemya; species Linnaemya vulpina. The sequence continues at coordinate 21,964,691 of OY776276.1, forward strand.
GGTTCCATATGGTATTGATATATACGACAGATAGTTTTCAAATCATTTTCTTCTAATTTTTTTAAACACGGTTGTAGTGTCAAAAGTAATTTTCTTATTAGAGGACCATGTTGCTGTGACCATGTGGGTATATTGAGCAGATTTAATATTTTAATAACAGTGTTTGGTGTAGCACCTGATATTTGGCCTGAATCAATTAAATTAGAAACCTTTTTCTTAAACAAGCCGATCATATCTGTATTAATAATTACTTGAAGATTGTACAAACATATAGCGATCATTCGGGCATCTTCTCCATGCTCACATATATCAATGTGATGTTGTAAATGTTTCATAAAATTGGCGCAAAGCATAGGAGTAAAGAAGTTTTTATCTATATTAATCCCCACCAATAAGCGTGATAATGCCGGCAGCCCAACAATGTCTTCAGTTCTTTCTACAACATCTAGGGCATTCATTAAAAGCTGTTGCATAACCGGTTCGCTGTTCTCAACTCCTATTTTACGTAAATATAAATAGCAGGTACTTAACTCATTTATATTCAAATCAGGAACATTATTTTTGAGTAGTGTTAAAATATACTCAACAAGGTTTTGTTCTTGTATAGGGTTCAGCTGATGAGTTGAACTATTGTATTTGTTAAACATATAAATTAATATTATGGACTGAACAATATGTTCTTTTTGTAAAATTGATTCTTCTGCTTCCAATACACTTTTCATCTGCAAAAACAATTGTATGATATGGATAAAATGTAATATTGTGTTAAATCTCTGCGGTATTCTTTAAGGAAGTTTTAGAAAAATATTTGGATACTCAAAACCTAAATTCACTCATTTTTAATTTTTATTCGAAGTCAATATATTTTATATTCACAAAATATATGCGTTCAAATGAAAGAGAGTTTGCATCATTATTATTGTCACAACTCATTAGTACATACTTTTCCAGAAATGCTAATATAAAGTCCGTGTTTACTATTTGAGCAATAAATTGCAAAAGGAGCGAAAATTTGTTCACATATAAATTTTAATATAACTTACTTCAGCTAAAAATGTTTGAGATTTCCTGCATTTACGATTTTGTGTACTTTAACAGATGAATAAAAAATTTATCTTTATGATACTTTGGAGTAAAAGAGGACGGGAGGAACGTAAAAGATTTAAATCAGTCAGGAATTTGTAAGAGTGCAAACTGAATAATAAATCTCTTCTAATCCATGAAATTTGACATCAGTAAGATATTTCCTTTTCTTAAAAGAGGTTCACACTTGTCGAATATTTGCCCAAAAAATCGTAACACGTAAATTAGTGCTGGTCTCACTCGTAAGAAAAGCTTATGAGAAAAGTGTATTTTTAAAACGTTTCAAATTTAACTTAAACGATTTCAAAATCAATTTTATTATTGATTTTTAGGTCCAATTAATCGATTTTCGAAATTTATATTAAATGAATTGATCGAGAAACTATTTACCATTCAGCACTTATTATTACTTTGTCTGCCACTGTAAGCAGCTCAAACAATTGTTTACATATGTAAGTACATATATGTACCTATGAAAATATTTTAATTCTCTTGTAAGGTAACGCATTTATAAATTTGTGAATTACCTCAGCAACATGCTCGGTGGAATTCAACTTTCTCATAACATCATCTTCTTCGGTGTATAATAATTGTTTTAAATTAAAGGTTTGCACAAATGATTCCTCTTCTGCAACAGCTATATGAGATTCATCCTCGGCATCCAACGGCTCAAATTGTTTTTCATGCTTACTGCACAGCTGAGTTTTATTATAATATAATCTATGACTAGCGCCTGCTGGGTTGGTATACGATAAATTCCATTTGTAATATCCTGTTGATGTTGCTGTATAACTACTAATACTGTGCCCTTTGGCAATATATCCAATTCTATCCAAGCAGGTAGATAAGTTCTGTAATTGTTGGTTCTGCCACAAACCCGCTATTAATTTGTACTGCTGCTTAGGAAATAACGTCATATACATTTTTTAAAATTTGTATTTATATTAATGATAAATTTATTTTATTGCATTCTGCGTTTTAAAATATCCACATTTCTGTTTTTGTTTTTCGCTTTTGCCTCCACATAGGAAAACAAGACACAGCTGTTGACAACATATGATGGTATGCTGCCAGACAGTTTACTTTCTGGGATATCTAAAATAGCTTTGGAGCTGTGTTCCTGTGATTAAAGTCCGTAGACAAGTATTATTATTGTTTATAGATAAAACAGCCCATATAAATTCTCTTCGATGGTCTGCACATAGAGTTAGCTTATAAACAACAAGGGCTAACACACAACTTATATATTGCATTGAGCATATTTAATTGTTTATTCTATACTGTCAATATCATTGAGCAATCGCCCTCACCTGTGCTCTGCTTTGCAAATAATGAATTGCTTACCTACTTCTGTTAAAGTTATATATCGATATCATGTTACGTATATGGTATTTTGCCACCTGTTGTACCACGCCCATTAGTATGATCTGGCAGCACATTACAATTATAAATTCTCTATTCTTGCTTCTTTGGTTCTCACTCTTCGTAAACAAAATCTGAGCTACGTACGAAAAGTAGTAAAATCTAAATTATATTCACTCGGCAAATATTTCTCTACTTATTTGTTTATCAGCAAAGTTTAACAAAGAAAGCAAACTGAATATTTCCTTCATTGATACAATAAAGCAAAGGAAATGGATAATAAGGAAAGCATAGATACAACAAATAACTTATTAGACAAAGTGATATCGAAAAACGCTAGCACTAACTCTTTGGATACTGATTCCAAGTCAAGTTCAACTGGATCGAAACATGGTGCTGAAACGGGGACAGCGAAAGACACACCCTTTACCTATTTGGAGGGTGAAGAAGATCAAGATCAGAAAAATGACGTTACATATGTGTGTCCATATCGTGGACCAGCCTACGGAGCTTTAACCATAACAAACTATCGCTTGTATTTTCGTTCTTTGCCTTTGCGTGATCACGAGCCACCAGTTGTTGTTGATGTGCCACTAGGTGTTATAGCACGAGTGGAAAAAATTGGTGGATCGACTTCTAGAGGTGAAAATTCTTATGGCATTGAAATTTTTTGCAAAGATATGAGGAATTTGCGTTTCGCACACAAGCAACAAAATCATTCCCGCAGGACAGTATTTGAAAAATTGCAATCATATGCATTTCCCTTATCGTATAGTGGGCGATTGTTTGCTTTCGCTCATGCAGCTGCTGTGGGAAGTTCACCACCAGGGGAAAATGGTTGGGCTGTTTATGAACCCTTGGCTGAACTAAGACGTTTGGGAGTACCGAACGATATGTGGCGAGCGACAAAAATAAATGAAAATTATGCTGTGTGTGATAGCTATCCGGCCGTATGGGCGGTACCTAAGCAAGCTTCAGACGACTTTTTGCGTACAGTTGCACAATTTCGTTCCAGATGTCGTCTGCCTGTTTTATCTTGGATGCATCCACGATCACAAGCTACTATAACCAGATGCTCGCAACCTTTGGTGGGCTTGGGGGGCAAGCGTAGTGCAGATGATGAACAATATTTGAATTATATAATGGAGGCTAATGCTCAATCTGACAAATTAGCCATCATGGATGCCCGGCCCAGTGCAAATGCAATTGCTAACAAGGCTAAAGGTGGTGGCTATGAGTCTGAAGAAGCTTATAAAAATGTAGAAATACATTTTTTGGACATTCACAACATACATGTTATGCGTGAGAGTCTACGTAAAGTTAAGGAAGTATGCTATCCGACTATCGATGATTCAAAATGGCTATCTTCCATTGACAACAGTTTATGGTTGAAGCATATTAAATGTATTTTAGCAGGCGCTGTTCGCATTGTTGATAAGGTTGAAACTATGAGTACATCTGTTGTGGTTCATTGTTCCGATGGCTGGGATCGCACAGCCCAACTAACAGCCTTAGCTATGCTACTGTTGGATCCTTACTATCGCACTTTAAGAGGCTTTGAGGTGCTTATTGAAAAGGAGTGGCTTTCCTTTGGTCATAAGTTTCAACAACGAATTGGTCATGGTGACAATCGTCATTCGGACGCGGATCGCTCACCAGTTTTCTTGCAATTCATCGATTGTGTATGGCAGGTGTCACAACAATATCCTAATGCTTTTGAATTCAATGAACATTTTCTTATAACCATTATCGATCATTTGTACTCATGCCGTTTTGGAACTTTCTTATGCAACACAGAAGCCGATAGGATACAAGAAGGTAAATGTCCCATAGTGCTTATGTTTTGTATGTCTGCATATATAGAATTTGAAACTATATTTTGATTTCAGACCTTAAACACAAAACTGTTTCATTGTGGACTTTTGTCAATGCGTCTTTAGATCAGTATTTGAATCCCCTTTACCCCTCTTTTACACAAGGGGCTCAGACTATATTGCGACCAATTGCTAGTATGAGAATTGTTAAGATTTGGAAAGGTCTGTACTGCCGTTGGAATCCGAGTATGCGACCACAAAATAAAATTTATAATCGTACACGTGAGCTGTTGGCATTGCAGGAGCAGTTGGTCAAGCAAGTTAGTGAAAAGCGTATGAAGGCCAACATGCGTCAGACTATTCAAGCTTCTACACGTTTGGCGTCGCCTATGCATTAAATTAATTTTCTTCATTGTTTTCTGAATAGTAATTATCTAACATACATACATGCATAGTATATATGTATGCATTTCAGAATTTAATATACATACATGATTGTTTTCGAAATTATATTGGACATGTTTAGAAATTTGTCATATAATTGATATTATGTTTGCTGAAATAAGAAGTAAGTGCTTAAGTTTATTTAATTAATTTTACCTTTAACAGTGTTTTATTCCTTAATTATCATTTGGATTTATAGAAAAACAAAACCTTTGAAATAATTTTCATTTTCAAATATATTCCGATTCACCTTACATCATCAATGATTTTCTTTGTGTTTTGGTTCATTTTGATTATTCTTAAGATTTTGAATAAATACAAAATCTTTCGTTTTAATGGATTTTAAGTGTATTTTTGGTGTACATATTTATAATACCTTAATTTTCCTCTGTGAATAACTTTCGGTCTCTTAATGAGATGGTTTTTCCATTTGCTACCAAATTTTGGCAAATTGGTAAATACCAGCATATGAGAGCTTTGAATTTTGTTGAGGTGTTTCGATTTTGTTTATGAACCAATAAAAATGTACTCATCAACTAGACGATGTCCTACATATTGTTGTGTCGCATTCGACAGAACCATATCGAGTGTCGTCCTGGGACTAGCGGTAAAATCCATAATGCTATTAACATTAAATTATAGTTTTTTTTCAAATTTATTAGAGATTTATTTCAATATATGGTTACACTTTTTAACTTCCTCAGGGAGAAAGTTAATAAATTAATTCATAAAATCTTTTTAACTAAAGTGTTTCAAAGAGAAAATCATTTGAAGTAAGAAAAAAAAGAAACAGACATTTACAAATATGGTATAATTCAAAAGCCTTATTCTTTGAGAAATTTTCAAACAATATTTGGCAGAATTTATGTGAAATTTCGTTGTAAAAGCAGTGTTTATAATTAACTGCCTGGGCCACGATGTCATTGGATGTCGTCTTGTCGTTCAAATGCATTTAAAAGAAAATCAATATTTTTAAATTTGTTATTGCTTCAAAGTCAATTGTACGATAGAACGATATCGAGTGACATCCTGGGCCAGCCAGGATGTATATCGCACATAGCGGGCTGACCGACTTCGTATGTGTATATCGCAGGGATCGTATACTAGACATACCGAAGCTTTTCACTAGTGTGCCTAAACGTTTTTACATGTAAACACGCTGTTTTTTTAGTTCGCAAATCGGCGTATATTAGAAAGAATGAGATATGAGAAATTTTTTGTTTTGCATGGTCAACAAACCGATCGATCTTCAAAACGACATCAATATTATATTTCTAAGTTAAGTAGGTTCAATGATAGAAATTCAAATTATTCACATATTCAGACTGTGTACACGAAAATTAAGTGAAGTTTAAAATAACTAAAGAAATTTTATTAGATATGGCAGCGTCGATTTACTTGCTAAAAGTTTTAGTTTTCTTTCGCACAACATTACAAGTGGTCGCTGCGAATTATTGTTCGTTTTCAAATTCTTATAAAATCAATTTGGAGTGTTTAAAAATATCTAAAGTGCACAATATTGTTTGTTAATTAATAACACAGCTTTACAAATTTTTTATTTGAAAAAATACCAAGAACGCCACATGCCTAGATAAGTTAATTTGGACCTCCTTTTAATTTAAATTTTTTGAATTTACGCCGAATATAGTGTGTGAACAATGAAAATGGATATATTGTCGTTCCACAAAATCCTTAATAAAAACTTAATTTTTCATCAGTTTTTTTTCAAATTACGCTTAAAATGTTGGTAACTAAATAAACTATTTGGTAAAAAAATAAAACATTCCAGATTTTTACTATAACGTAGAAAAAAAACTAAATAAAAATGAAAAGTTTTGAAAAAAACGTAAAAAATAGGCAAATTTTGAACTTTGAGGTGCCATAACTCAGCACATCGACGGAAAAGGTATTCAATTAACCTTTCAACGATGAAATTCGACCGGACTTTTGGGTTGGGCTCCACAAGGGTTTGAGTGGGACCATACACAGAAAAACACAGAAGTACCGTTATCTAAAAAACGGTACTTAAGAAAAAAAATTACAGCGTTTTTCGTGTTCAGGAGGTCCCAATTAACTTATCTAGGCATGTGGCGTTCTTGGTAGTTTTTGGCTGTAAACCAGTGTAATAATTTCCTAATATCAATTGTTAAAGTTGTAATGAAAAGTGTTAAGTGGCGATGTTTCCTAAAAAATGCTCATCAAATGAGAAGAAAAAAAGCTTCAATGTTTTTGTTATTGATGTTGCCGGTAATGAAGTGTTGATGTTATTGTTGCACACAAGCCGTTAATTTTCATATCAAAAACGTGCACGTGCGTATGCATGAGTGTGTATTCATGTATGAATGCATCCATTTTGCTTGTTTGTGCATTGTAATATTTTGTTGTTTGTGCCATTGCAAAGAAAATAAAAGCAGAGTAAATATGTTTGTTTGAATGATCATTAATGTGTTTGTTTTAATTCTTCCAAATAAATGCAACAAGTGTTGCCACACTTAAAATATTGTGCTTGAAACGGTCTTCGGTACGGATTTAAACATAGTTTGTGATTAAAAAATTATAAGTGAATAAAGAGGTGAGTAAAATATAAATTTATTGAAGCATTTTAAACTAAAATATTTAAAATAAAAATAAATATTTAATATGAAATTTATTTGTTGGGTGGTTAAGCAATGTCTATATGCATTTCATTGGCGCTTTTTACCAAATCGTCAGTAGACTTCAACCACAGTTTTGAAAAGTTTCAAAATTCTCAACTTATTACAAGACTTTTATAAACCATCTGAGAATAATGTTAATAAATAAATAAAATCTCAATTTAATTTTCATTTTGCCTTATAAATACTTTCATTGTTATCCAAAGGATTTCTAATTGTATAAAGGTATAGAAAAATAAAATAGAGTCGTATCGAATAAAAGTTGTTTGTTGGGTTTGGTTTGTATAAGTTTCATAGCCTGCTACACTTATTATAATGTGATTTTTTGAAATTGTTTGTGAATTTTTATAGTTAATTTATTTAACATAATTCTCAGATGGTTTTTGGAAGTCTTTTAATAAGTTGAGAAGTTTGAAACTTTGCAAAACTGTGGTTGAAGTCTACTGACGATTTGGTAAGAAGCGCCAATGAAATGCATATAGACATTGCTTAACCACCCAACAAATAAATTTCTTATTATAATAGTACAATGACAATATGTCAAAAAATTAGTTTATTAACAATAAATATTTAATAAATATTTATTAGTTTCCTTTAACATAAGAGAAATATCTTGCAGGGAATATTAAAATTCTTTTGTATTTTTGCCTCAAGCTTGTACATTTTGGAAAATAATAGATAGACGCATCTGTTTACGGTTACAGATAACCGTTTACTGCACAATCTTCATCTACGCCCCCTCTTCAATAACCTTCGTCTTGCTGCCTTGTAGACATTTCTATGTTGTTTGGCCAGAGGAAAAAATAACTCATTCATCTCTGAAGTACTAAATAAGCTGCACAAACAGTTTGGCAAATGAGCGGAAATTTCGTGATCGTGCAAACCTTTTACACTGTTCATGCGGGAGTGGTTGCTTGCTTGTAAAAATGTTTCGACCAAGTTTGGACGAACAGATGACAATATTATGATGTAAAAAAAGTTATCCGGCGAATCCTGCTTTTAGTTCGGGCACAATGCCGTGTATAAGTAGGGGTTATCCCCAGAGTGCTTGAGTACTTAACAACTAATCAACTTGTATTAAACGGGATTACGCAATTTTTTAGTGTTTTAATGTAAATAATTTATGCTTTTTGGATTTCAATAAATTTACCGTGTCTTGCCCATAATTAATTAAAAACGATTTTTAGGATAAGGATTATATAAATAATCTCTATTCTGAAGATTTTCTTAAACATTCATATGGCAACACTGACCACCATCTAAGAACTCCAAATTCATTTGATATTCTATTAATTGAATTTCCAGATTAGCTAATTGGAGAATAAAATTAAGTTTAACTTTGAAGCCTACAGTCGCCATTAACGTCTACTTAAGCCTTAAACACAATAACGACAGCAGGCTACACACACACAGACTACAAAAGCCATTGGCTACAATCGTTGCCTCATAGTGAGCTACTTATATGTGCTATGAAACATATATAAGATCCACAGTATATGACAAGAAATCATTTCATTAGCTTAGAAATATAGTTTGTTGTTTCTTTTTGTATAATAAAACAGTATATAAGAAAACAGTATATTTATTTATATTATACTGACAACATTGCATCTACTCATTGTCGCTCACCAAAATAGAAATTATTTTAATTTGGCTACAACCACAAAAACTGCAGGGACAAAAACCATTAGCCGTGTTGCCTGCAGTAGTAAAAATAATCATTCTCACATACGCACATGTATTCTATTTTTGACAAGTTGTAGTCTGTAGCCTGCTGTTGTTATTGTGTTTAAGGCTTTAATCGTGCAGGAGTGGTATTTTCTTATTCAACTTATTCACTACTCACATGAAGATGAGAAAAGAAATCAGAACTTCACTTCTCTTACAAAATATTTATTTCACTTGAATAAAACTTAAAAACACTCTTTATAATCCATTAATTACTTTATAATTAAGTGAACTAATGTGAAGTTGGTTGAACCAAAAGCCATTAATTTTCCCAAAATGTGCGCCCTTGCGATACTATTGACAATTTCTTTTGATATTAATTTCCATTCAAAAAAAGTATCTCTTGGAGTTGGAACTTTGTTTCAACCTTTTTCTTATTTTCATTAAAAAAATTAACATAAATTTCAAATTAACTTAAGCGTCACCCTCGAAAATGTGACAGGGGGGAAGATGCTGTTTGCTTTTGGCATTAACACCAATTTGTTGAAATTTTGGAAAACTTCAATAAATCACGTTTGACACAAGTTACACGTGAACAATAATTTATTTGCTGTAACAAGAATTATTTTCTCATGGCTCAGCGGCCGCTACATTTTCGTTTTGCTTTTATTAACTACAACAAAAACTTTTCTACAATTTGCACACTTGGAAATGTTGATGAAGAAGTGAAGGGGCTGAATAGCAATAAACCCTCTTGAAATATTTAAAATGTTAGTTTTTAACACACAATTTTTAAATGAATGGGTATTAAAGGAAAAACGCTTCAACAGATATCGCAAATATCATAACACATTTAGGGTATTCACACAGTGTATTATGTTGTGGAGCAGTTAAAATTTTTTATTGTTAATTTGCTACTTACAAAAGAGTCGTTAAATAATAATATTTTATGAGGAATATATTTGGGATATTCAAACTGTAATCGTAAGGCCGTAAGTTATAAAATAATAGCACGCACACAGAGTTGAATTTGCAATTTCGAAATTCGGACAGTTGATAAGAAAATAATACGTTTTTAATGAATGAAAAAAGGAAGCTAATTATGTATTCATAAATAGCTGTTGTCGGCGGTGTGAGCTGAAAAGTTGTTTTTGTTTTTGGCATTGGCAAAGGGAAAAAAGTTTAGCGGCTGTCATTTATATAAGTTTGACAAGCAAAATATTCTCTTATACTTCGCGCTTCAATTTTATTTATGTTACAAAATTGTAAGTTAATGTGAAGTAAAGAAAGTTCAAATCATAATAAGACAAGGAAGTATATTTTTAATATCAATGAAACGGGCTCTTCGAATTTCGATTTCCAGGCGGTTTCAATGGTTTCTGTTATTATCGTGGAAAAGTGAATAGCATGACCGCATAGAAAATAACCCAATTGGCTTAAATCACACGATCTTGGAGTTCATTTCACATACTGGCTGTGCGCCTGTAAAGAGTAGTCGATTCAATGGGGAGAGCGTTGAGCGGAGAAAAATGCACGTTTCGGGAAAGAGATCCCAGATTTAATTTGAGCACAACCTACAGTGAAGATAAAACAATAAATCACATCCCACTTTCCGACGACGCTCAAGGCAGTAAATAGAGTTGGCTGTCCCACTGTCCACCCCAATGAGTTTCTTCGCCCTCTCCTGTATGCGGTCATGTACGTGCCCCAGCCTATATATGAGAGTTGCGTTCTGTTTTCAGTCCCATGAAGGTGATATAATCAAAAAGAAGATCAGGTGGAGTGAAGTATCTTCTACACCGACTTAAAAAGTCAAGGCACCTGAATGATTCTTTTAAAACATAAAAAATTATCTCTGTACATCGAACATCACCCGGGATTTTAATGCCAAGAACATTAACCCCTTCCATGGTTACAGATTAAGCGGCGTCATCGGGCGTGCGTCGGTGTGTAGGCATGCAGTATGGGGTTTTGCTGCCATTAAAATTCACCCCATCCAGCCACCGTTGAGTGCTGGATCCATATTGTGTTGGCCTGTAATTAAACGTATCTGCAACAGAGAGAGAGAGAGAGAGAGAGGGAGAGTTAGAGAGGGAGAGAGAGGAAATAGAGTTTGAAGTCTGACATAGAAGGTCATTTAGAAAAATACCAAGAAAATATGTAGGAGAAAGAACAGAACTTTGCGCTACCCTAGAGCTACTCCGAAACTCGTTTGATGAGATCCATTCTGTAAAAAATTTTACAACGTGATTCCTAGCGAATCTCTATATATGTATCCCGAGAGAAGACATCACCGACACCAAAAGCAATAAGCTTTGACAGAAGTGCCCCGTGTCACACTCTATCAAATGCTTTGGAAACACCTAGAGCCACTATCAATTTTTACGAAAGGAATGCATTAAGTCACCCGTGGAATATCCTCTACGGAATCCATTTTTGCAGCCGCTACGTAAGCTAGTTGACTCTAAGGTTCATCAGACTTTCCATTAACTTGGAAAGTGCAAAAAATCGCAATTGGGCGATAATTTTCTAGGTTCTCTCTCTCTCTCTCACTCTTTTGGGATTGGCGTTACATGGGTAACTTTCCAGCATGATGGGAATTCCTCTGCATGTTAAATAGTACCTAAAACGGTTGCCAAAGAACGAGCTAACGTCGAGGACAACTATTTTAAGATCAGGGCTGACATTCCATTCGAATAAGGGAAGTTGAGATTCGTTAAGAGCTTTTGAAGCGCCCGACCCACGAATACACTTTCCAGATCTGAATTGTCATCTAACAAAAGAGTCGGGATGGAAAAAGTAGTATTTTCCTTTACTCTTTCGAGAACTGACTAAAAACTTTTGCTGCCCCTAGAGGCAAAACTATAAATAGACTCCGCCCAATTTTCTCGGTGAGCAGATGTGGTAAAGCATCCCACGGTTGCTTAAAATTTCTTGCAATAGTTCCGCTATGAAAACCTATTACAGGCGTGGAACTCTTTTTCCATTTCTGCCAGGAGTGTTGCAAACAGAGTTGCATTCCTTAAGTTAAGTCGTTTTCTCATTTTTACTCTTATGAATTTTTGTTTCTTTATAAAAATTTAAAGTCGTTTTAATATCTTTTGGAATACAAAATATGCGCTGACAGTTTATTGGTAAATGTTTACTTCGAGAATTGGAATAGTTGTCTTAATTCTGTAACGGATTGTCGATATCACGTCGAGACAATATCTTAGCGGACAGCGATCAATCACTTCTGCCAGCCAGGGACCACTTTTTAAGGTCTTGAATATCGGGAAAAGCTTTTGGAAGTACTCAATTGGCGAAGAAAAAAAGTACAGAAGTGTCCCATTTTTTATGTTGTCATGACGTGACGTTGAAAAATACTTAAGGAATTAGGACAAGTAATAGGAATCAGGACAGGGAATAGAGTTGAGTTTACCAACAATATGTTTTTCATTTTCCGAAACCTTTTGTGTGCCTAATGTAGGGTACCCGAACCTAAACGCCATACTAATTCGTACCTTTTTAAAGAAAAATAAAAGAAGTAAAAAAAACAAAAACATTCCTTTTTTTGGAAACAATTCAACTGCAGTGATTTTATTCTGTCAGTGCAGTGTGCTGACATTGTTTTCTCCTTTCTCTCCTCTTGTGTTGCGGCTTGCAGGAAAAATTCACACACACACACACACACACACACCCCATACACACAAACACAAGAAACCTTTGCCGCAATTGGTTAAACGTTTGGAATTTATTATAAACTTTTGGGAATAAAGTTTAAACGTTTTTCTAATTTTTATTTGTTGGCAGCTTTTGTCCATTGAATGTGTTCTGCGTTTAAAAAGCGAACGAATGGAGTGAGATAATTTTCGTTTTAGCTTTACTTTTCCAGCACGTGATCTGATAACAAAATACTACAAGTTGTGCTTGTATTTTGCACCCGTAACACAATATATATTTTCTATTTGGTGCGGTTCAAAGTGTAAATAAAATATTTTAAAGTTGAAACGACTGCTGTCGTCTGTTGAATAAATGCGAAATGTAACCTGTTTTTCTTGCTCATTTTAAATTGAAGAGACTTTCTTATTTAAGCCAAAATATATTCGTTTTCCCTTCATTAATTCACGTAATTAAAAATGGAGTTAAAGTGCTATTGTAAAACGTGTTTTCTTAGAAATAAAAAGTTTCTTTGTTGGGGAGGGGGGCGAACGTTGCTCTACCTGTTTTTATGTAAATGCTTGACTGAAATAAGATGAACTAATTGAGATTTGAAAAGGAGTTCTCAATTGACTGCCGCAGTTTCACAATTAATGAATCCAACGACCGCAAATAACAGTTATTCGAAAATTTTGAACCCAAAACCTCTTCATGTTGGAGCAGTCAAAAACCGATACTGACCTGCTCTTTCATAATCTATGGCGACTTAAAAAAATGCTCTCAACTCTCTATTTAAGAGTTATTTTTCAAAGATGAATTAAAAACTCAACTGAAACTTTTAAAAATTTAGTTTTATTTTGTCATCATAAAATGAAACTCTTTTAATGAGTTTCATATTTTGGGGATATAGAAATTTCACCGCAAAATAATTTTTTTTATTATTTTGTAAAAAAGCTTTAAAATCAAAACAAAAAACGGATAAATGACAACCGTGTTACCACTGAAAATAATTATGTAGTGGAACATATATTCAATATTTTTGGGAATTTCCACACCTAAACGGCAAACACTGTTACTTATCTACTATAAACTTATTTATCTATTACAAAATTATTATTACACCTTTTTCATTATTTTTCCCCATTTTGGAGATTTTCAGACAAACCAATGGCGCATACTTTTTTACCGCGATATAAAATTTGTTTCACCGGTAAATAAATTTATTGCCCTATTGTGAAATAAACCATAAAAATTACTAGAAAAAGAGTTAAAGACGCTCGCGTTACCATATTTACGAAAAATATTATATTTGGGAGCATATATAACCCCGTTTCGGGAATTTACCTACTTAAATGGCTAATTTGGCAAATATTATTATATTTCTATTATAAAGTTATATTCAACACTTTTAGCAACAGCGTTACCATTATTAGGAAATATATTATATCTTGGAACATATTTTCCCCGTTTTGGGAATTTTCGAACTTAGATGTGAAATGTGTTTTTATATATTTTAAAGTTATTTTCATCTCATTTTAGTAATTCTTGATATAGTTTGGGGATTTTCAACCAAATCAGTGGTATTTTTTATTCGATGATTTTTTATGACATCAATTTTAAATTGCAAAACAATAAGTAGTTTTATTTTTCCGTCTTAAATAAACTCTACTAGAAATAGTATTTTATTACACTCAAAAAAGTAGTTTTATGTTTTATGATTTAATAACCAACAATTTTTATTTTAATAAATCATCAGTCAATTGCAAGGGAAAGACATTAAATCACACTGCGTTGGATCCGAATTTATATGCAGTGGGTTTTATTTTCTGATGAGAAAGAGGTTTATTCAACCTTTTATTTTTCCGTTGAAAAATAACTTTTTCAAATGGAAATACGACTGTCTATTATTAAGGATATCTCCCATATATATTTTTGCAAAAAGTATAATTTTAGACAAAATAAGCTGCTAAAAGCAACACAAATTCAAATCGTTTCAAGGATACGGATACCTTTCATATATCCTTTTACAGGAAACATATTTTCACATAAAATAATTTATTTAAAACCATAAAAATGTCAACAAAATCTTAAAATATATGACGAGAGTAAGAAATATTATTGAAAAATTGGAAAAAAACTACATCTCCCATATATCCTTTTAAAAAAAATTGAGACTTCTGCTAAAAGAAGCTGTTTAAAAGCCATAAAAATATAGCAAATGTCGTAAAATATTCCCCATAATATCTGTAGCTAATTTTATTGAAATCCTGTCAAGGATAAGTACAAACCCCATATATCCTTTTTAAGGAAATTATTATTTTAGCTAAACTAGCCACTTAAAAGCAACGAAAATTCGCTAAAGAACTGAGATTATACGTATAAGTTTGTGTTAACGCTTTCACTTAAGTCGCCGCAAGGATTCGGGTACCTTTCATATATCCCTTTTACAGAAAACATGTTTTCAGATAATTTAAGTAATTTCAAGCCACAAAAATTTATATATCTTAAAACATACCTCATGATATGCATAAAAAATTTTATTAACAAGTTTGGGAAGGATAAGTAGACCTTCCATACATCCTTATTAAGCAAGCTTTGATTTTAGTTAATATAAGTTGTTTCAAAGCAATAAAAATATACCAAATATTTTAAAATATTCCACTTAATGTGTGCAAAGAGTTTTATTGAAATCCCGGCAAGGATAAGTACACCTCGTATATATCCTTTTTACAAAAACTATAATTTTAGCTAAAATAGGCTGTTAAAAACAACACAAATTCGTCATATATAAATAAATATATAAATAAATCTGTGTTAATTTTTTCATTCATATCGCCTCAAGGATGCCGGTACTATTCATATATCCTTTTTACAGAAAACATGTTGTCAGATCAAATAGTTTATTTAAGCGACAAAATAATATCTTAAAATATACTTAACAATATGTGTATGAAATTTTATTGGAAATTTCGAAAGGATAAGTACACCTCCCATGTATCCTTTTTAAGAAAATTATGATTTCAGATAAAAAAAAGTGTTTCAAACCAATAAAAATATAGAAAATGTCTTAAAATATTCCTCGTAATATGTGTAACTCATTTTATTGAAATCCTGGCAAGAATAAGTACAACTCCCATATATCCTTTTTAAGAAAATCATGCTTTTAGCTAAAATAACCACTTAAAAGCAACGAAAATTTGCTTTTAGAACTGAGAATATACATATAAATATGTGTTAACGTTTTCACTTAAGTTGCCGCAAGGATACGGGTACCCTTCAAATATCCTTTATACAGAAAACATGTTTTCAGATAAAATAATTTATTTAAAGCCACAAAAATTTCAACAATATCTTAAAATATGCCTCAAAATTTTATTAAACAATTTGGGAAGGATAAGTACACCTCCCATATATCCTTATTAAGGAACCTATGATTTCATTTAAAATAACTTGTTTCAAAGCAATAAAAATATAGTAAATATTTTAAAATATTCCTCATAATAAAAATCCTGGCAACTATAAGGATACCTCTCATATATCCTTTTTGAAAAAAAATATGATTTTACTTGAAGTAAGACTTTCTGTGCTTAACAATGAAACCCGAGTAGAGTTTCCAATCTAACTTAATCCGTTCCAAAATCTGTTGTATTTGTGCAGCATTTACAAATAGAATATCAAACAAATATATATTTTTATGTAATAAATATTTGAATAACGAATTGTGTAGCAAGAACAACGTCTGAACATTTTAAAATAATTTAAAACGAACTTCAAAGTGTAAAACCGTAAACAAACCCAACAAACTGAAACTTTTATTGTCGCATTGTTTTTTGCTGCAGCAACTATTCTACTCTCAACAAATCCATTTTAAATGTGGTTAAACTCGAAAAAACTTTCGTACTGCAGAGGAAGTGGCAGTGCAAGAAGCGCCAATAACAAACACGTACACATAGAGAAAAGATCGCATATGTGATTACGTCAACCGAAATATTATATTTATCAATAAAAATTTATAAAGTCGATTTTTTAAATTTAGTTTCGTTCAATTCTAAACAAAAGATTCAATTCCAAAGCACAATTTGAATTTTTGAATTTTTCCATTCACGATATCTGACAAACGGATTATCCAATTTTGACCCGGTTTGGCGTGATCGGCGTGATTTTAAAATTATAAGAGCTGAAGTTTGTGGAACCGATCGGTGATCGGTTATGTAAAAAACCACTGAAAAATTCCGGTTTTCTAAGATTCTTAGGACATCTTGAAATGTACCGGTTCAAATCGGTTTGAGTTCTTAGGAAGTCTAAGTTCAGTGTTGTTTGATTCTGCGCAACCGTTCAAAAGTTATAAGCGGGCTTACTTGCACACACACACACACACACACACATATATATTTATATATAGTAAGACCTCTCAGAAATGCTCGGGGAAGCTTCGTGCGACCTCTAAATGTGGATATTTGATGAGAACACGATTATTTCCAAAACGGGGCTAAACCAACAACTGCCAGACTTATAAAAATTTTTAATTTTCTTAGCGGGCAGTTAAAAATTAAAAGTAAAATACTTCAACCCAAATTCATGCTAAAATAAATTGTATTTGAAATATATTTTAAGAAAATTTTGTATGAACAATTTCGAACTAATTTTTTGGCTTGAATTAAAAAAATAGTTTAGTTAGAAAAAAACGGCTTTAGTTGCCTTTTTGGTTGATTTATATATAAAAAAATTTAAATTTGCCATCCCTGGAAGCGAAATGTTAATTTTTTTGTTTTACCAATGCATGAAATAGTTTTATTTAAGAAAAACGTAAAATTTGCAACTATTTCGGTCCCTTTTGTGTACTAAACTATATTGTATGAACCAAAAAAAACTTTAAATTTCCCAACCCTGGAAGTAAATATTTAACTTTTTTGTTTTCATTATCAATGTATTTCTTCATAAGGTAAAAATTAGTTTTATATAAGAAAAATTTTAAATTTCTAACCGTTTTGGTCACTTTCATGTACTATAATATATTCACTTGCCCAACCCTGGATTCGAAATAGTGTTTTTTTTTTATTTTTGTTACCAAATTTGTTCTTCTTAAATTATAAAATAGTTTCAGTTAGCAAAAAAAAACAACTTCAGTTTCTTTTTTGTTAAGTTAATGTATAAAAAAATTTTAATTTCCCAACCCTGGAAGAGAAATTAGAATTTTAAAAATTTTTTACCAATGTAAATCTTCATGATGTATACAGCGGTTTTATTTAAGAAAAACTTAAAATTTTTAGACAACAAAATACCGAAGGTGCCAAAAAATAAAAGTTGAATTTCCCAACCTTGGAAAATTTTTTTTATTTCTTTTGCTTTTAAGAGACAATTGAGGCTACCCAAAGCATTAAATAGGTTCAATTTACAAACAAACAAAAAAATGGTTTTTGGTGCTCATTTTGTAAGCTTCCCAGCTCTGTAACCGTATTTTGTGAAGTTATCATGCAAGTCCAGATATCTGTTCCAACACCTCTGAACCCAGAATTACTACTGGGCTACAATCTGTCAATTCTTTTCACAACTTTTGATTTGAACAGTGTGACCGAGCACAATTCCAAAAAATATTTTTTTTATACATGGAAATCACAGTATTCGATCCCGATTTATTTTCTCTGTGTATTTTAATTGTTGACAAATTTAACGAAAGCTGTTGCTAAAAGTCAGCAGCAATTATTGTGTTTTCAGTTGCTGTAATTGAAGTGAATAATGAAACAAATTTTTCTTGTGTGATAAATTAATTGAAAACTGTTCCACACAAACAAACAATCTTTTACGTTTATTGTTGTAAAACATCTGTTGTTTAAAGTGAATAAAGCGGTATTAAGAAATAATGAATTGACGATATGTTTTGAAATTACTTGTATTAAAAATTTAAATTGAAAAACAAACAAAAATATTAGAAAGCAGAAAATTTCATAAGATTTGAATGGGTGTTTTTTATAGAGGGATACCAGTTTATAATAAGACAAGGAAATAGATTTTAAATATCAAAGGAAAGCACTTTATTTGAAAGAAAATTTTATGAATTTAATGTTTCGATGAATTTAATGTTTCTGCCACGGATTTGATCTTAGCATTCTCAATCTAGCTGTTGTTCATTCACAATAATTTTACAACATTCAGGATGTCGTTACTTTAAAATCTTAAATAAATAATTCAATTGAAACTGTAGTGATGTTTCAATTTGACTAACACTTCAAGGATCAAAGGAAAATTAATATCAATTAAATTTTTCAACAGCGTAGAACAGTACAGTTTTCAGAAGCCGCTACACTCCCCATGTAGGTAACCAATTGTTTCTGCTTTTACTTCACGCTACAAAAATTTAAAGTTTTAAGAAATCAGAAAAAGCTATTGAGTTCCTATCAGATCACCACGTATTGAGGTTCTAGAAAGCTTCCTAAATGTCTGTATGTATGTATGTGTGTGTGTGTGTGTGTGTGTGTGTGTGTGTGTGTGTGTAAGTATATCACCCGCTTGCAACTTTTGAACGCCTAAAACGCATTAAACGAAACTCGGCGTTCTGAAGAGCACTCCTGAACTTAGATTTCCTGCGAACTTGAACCGATATGAACCGGTAAATTTCAAGACCTCTCAAAAAAAAAACTAAAACACGTAAAAGTTATATTCTGTTGCGTCGAATCTTATATACCCTTCACCATCGTACGTCTGGCATAACATATATTTTTAAGTACCAATTTTGTTCTTTCTAAGTTATTAAATAGTTTTAGCCAGAAAAAAATAACGTCAGTTGCATATGTGATTACTTTTATGAATAGAAATATAAAAGTTAATTTTCCACCCCTGAAAATGAAACTTTGATTTTTTTTAAATATTTGGTGCCAATTTTGCTTTTCCTGAATTAAAAATAGTTTTAATCAGCAAAAAACGACGTTAGTTGCTTTTTTAGTTACTCTTATGTGTAAAAAATTCAATTTCCTAACCCATGAAGCGAAAATTATATTTTTTTCATTTCCTGCTCAACCCTGGATTCGAAATAGTGTTTTTTTAATTTTTATACCAAATTTGTTTTTTTTAAATTATAAAACAGTTTTAGTTAGCAAAAAAAACAAACAACGTCAGTTTCTGTTTTGTTAAGTTAATGTATAAAAAAATTTAAATTTTTAAAATTTTTTAATACCAATGCAAATCTTCGTGATGTATAAAGCGGTTTTCTTAAAGAAAAACTTTAAATTTTTAAACATATAAGATGTTACGTGTACCACAAAATACCGAAGGTGCCAAAAAAAAAAATAAATTTCCCATCTCTGCAAATTTTTTAAATAGACAATTGAGGCTTCCCAACGCATTAAATATATTCAATTTACAAACAAACAAAAAATAATTGATTTTTGGCGTTAATTTTGCGTCGAGAAATAGATGTAAGCTTCCCAGCTCTGGAATCCTATTTCGGATATCAATACCACTCTATTTAAGTTAATTTCTAATCGATCAATCTTAGAACGAGGTCCCTAGCTCTTCTGCGGGCTTGAGAAAACCGATTTCACCTACAGACAGACGGACATCGCTCAATCGTCATCGCTATTCATAAGGATCCAGAATATATGGGGTCCGATATTAATATCGAAGAAGTTGCACACGGAAGGACAAACCTAAATACACCCTTTCACTTCTTTGTGAAGGTTATAAAAAGTAGTAACTCAGTAGTTTCTTAATAACTTTTCAACTGCCTTCCCCATCAAGCTAATCAGCTCTTAAAATATGAAAACCACGTCGATCACCACAAAACGGATGGAAATCGGTTAATCCGATCTCGTGTACAAAAAATCGAAAAAAGTGTTTTTTTTGTTTAAATTTCGAAATTCTATATCTGGTCAGTTAATGTTCTCAATTTTTTTATAGTAATTAAAACTTATAATTAGAAAAATTAGAAAAACCCACTTTTTAGAATAACTTTTCAGCACCACCACTGATCGATTCTAAAGACCAATCAACTCGTAACAATAAGAGTTCCGGTTCAAAATCGGTTAATCCATCCGTTCGTGAGATATTGTGAATGAAAAAGGTCGAAAAGAGAAACAACTCTATGGAACAACTTTATTTCAAAAGCCTCTGACAAAAGTAGGTATATATCGAAGCTTCCCTAATAATACATCAATAACATCAAAAATGTTGTGAATTATAAGTATCATGAGTACATCGAACTTCTAAGTGCGTGCGAGGCTCTAGCGTATTCCAATTTATATTGATGCGTCCATGCGTCTAAAGCTGGATTCACCCATGGTTTCAGAACGATATTGACGTTCGACACCATTTCTAGTTTTTTGAGAGTATGCTCTGAAGCGATTCACCCACTTCGCGCATTTGTTCTTCAACATCAAAGCTACCATATGAAATTATTTTGTAAACTATGTGTGTGAGTTTTACAATTGGGCAATATCACTATTAATTTAATTTTATTTATAACAATATTCACCAGTTATATATTTTTTAATACAAAACAAATGCTCCGTATTTTATTATTATTATATTTTGTATTTTACTATACATATAATATGCTGTAGCACCTCTGTGCTACTTCACTTAAGAAATTAAACTTTCTGGCAGCGCAGTTGAAATGTTTCGGAACGTGAATTAAAATTAAACCAATTCCGGTTCCGAAACACGTTACTCTCTTTCGCTCTCTCTCCCTCTCTCTCTCTCTCTCTCTCACTATCTAAAACAGAAACGTCAAACTACATATAAAAAAACATGTTTCCGAACGGGAAATGCGTTCTGAAACCATGGGTGAATCCAGCTTATGTACAAGCAATCCTGAGTCATGATTTAATTTTACTCACTACTTCACTACTCATTGCTGGTCTTTGATGCTACCTTCTTTGCTCATTTAAATTATATTTGCTTTGGTTATGGATTTTTGTGAGCAATGAGCGATGGAAAGAGTTCGGAGCGATTCTATTTTGAAAGAGTTCGAAATTCTGCATTTTTAACACTCTCACAGAAATGGTAAATAATTTGGTGTGTGTTTGTGCCTGATGTCATGCTTTGAAGCAGGATCAAACCGGCAAACTTTTATCGCTTCTATCTTCGCTTCTCTTCTAAATGCCGCTCTGACATCCGCCAGTATATTTAATTCGATTATTTTCCATATAAAATAGATGAAATGAATTAAATAAAATTAAACTTCGAAATGTGAAACAATAGAACAGGTTTTCTGGTGCACGGAAATAAATCACGTATAAATAGTTTTTGTTTTTGCACAAAAACTTTTTGGTTAGAATTCCTACTGAAGGCAGCACGCGCATGGCCTGGAACCAAATACATATTTTACAAAAGTTTGCTTTTTTTTCAAATAAAAGGCGCTTTTGTCCCTTAAACGTTTTTGTTACGAATAAGTCTTAAATACATTTTGTCTAACAGCACGTTGCACAGTAAGTTGTGTAGTGAAAAAAATCAAGAGAAAAAATTTTTATAAAAAAAAATTTATCAATAAAATACGTATGAGATGAAAGCTGACACTCCCACGATTCCAGAGGTGGTTTGGTTTTTCATGTGCGTTACACATATAAAAAGTTATACGGCCTTAAAGTCGAACTATTTTCATAGTTTTTTCAAAACTTTTAAGTAACAAAAAATGGGTTCGGAAAAATGAATATAAAAAATTCATTTTTCAATGAAAATGCTTGCAATTGTATTTGTTTTATTCAGGAATGTAGCAGAAACAATGAAAAAATCCTAAAATTCAAATATATATAGCAACACTGTAAGAAAAATTGTGAAGAACTTATCCAAAATATGTACTTAAGGAAAAAAAATAGTCAGCTTCATTGGAACCGAAAAACTAGAGCTGCTCCGAACTGAATCAAACGCTCTCAAACGCTCGTTTTTGACAAGAACCTCTAATCAAACCCATGTAATTTAAATGGGGTTCTTGTCAAAAACGAGCGTTTGAGAGCGTTTGATTCAGTTCGGTACAGCTCTACGAAAAACTAGGCACATCACAAACGACTTTTATGAATCAATAATCTTATTTTCTGATATATATATATATATATATATATATATATATATACTAAAATATGTGTAAGAAGGTTTAGGTGTTTTCTATGCCTACTTTTGAGATATAATGATTTTAAAAATCATCCACATTTTATATTTTTGTTAAAATTATCACTTAATATTTTTAATGTTTGATAATGTATGATGCTTTAAACCAAAGAATACCAAGTGGGATGACTCTAACACATATAAAATTTATTCTCAAATATTTGGACACCATGTGAAACCAACCCTTTATTGATGCAAATACGTACTTAAGCAAGAACTGCCAAAGAGTCGTGACCGAAGTGCTTTATGTGACAAGCTAAACCTAGAGATATGAACAACCTTAGCATTATTTATTCTCCCAACGAAGACCATTATAGATATGGAATTCCACCTTTACATTGTTTGCTTAAGGCCCAACTATAATATGCGTACGCTAGCGGAGGCGAATTTGCGAATACACGCAATCAAATGTGTACAACCATAATTTGCTTTGCTAACTTTTCGTTGAATTTAATTTTCCTACGCATATAGCGAAACTGATCGCATTTTCCTTAAGTGGCCAACTGTTTGTTCGTTGTTATTGATAATTATTTTTAGATACACACATGCCATAGACTGTGATACGTGCACACGAGAGAAGCTGCAATGTACGCCGAAATCAATTCTACACATAATTGCATAAATAATGTCAAAAATTAATAGAAACATTAAATGTTTAGCGTTTGCTTATTGTATATATGTTATAGTGTATTTGCGAATTTTCCTACCATTTATGATACGTTGCCAACCACTTGCACACATTGTTATACATTGTTGTACATTGTAGTACTTTCCAATTTATTTCTTAAATTACTTTCTAAATTGGTAATAACCTACTTGTGATAATATATTTATGTATGTATAAATTGAAAATATTTATATATGTATTTACATGTTATGTATATATCATCAATTAGTTTTTGCAAAAGTGCATTGCTTTACAACTGAGTGTAAGTATAATATAGCCACACAAATGTTCGCATATGCTTTTGCCAGTCTTTTCGTCGAGTTTTGACAGTAGCCAAAGCTAGCCTACGCATATTATAGTTGGGCCTTTAGATGTTTTGAGAGCATGTTACACACTGCGTGTCGATTGCCTTTTAAGACTTGGCAAGTTAGGAATGACAAGAAAACACTGTATAATAAAGGAAAAAAACGAATTTAAGATAAATTTCGATCTGAGACGGGATTAATAGTTGATAAAGTGAAGTCTAATTTTGGCACTAGTAATGATGGCAATACAGCTCGAATTTTTTTTTAACAAATTCAAAAAATCGTCCGAAATTACAGGAGTTAATGTAAAATTGATATATAATTTGAATTTAATCTTAAAAACTGCACCCTCTCGAAAACCTATAAAATATCTAACTATAAAAGAATTAGAAAGAACAGACTTGAGCTTACTCGAAAAAATAGCAGAGAAAATTGTAATCAAGATTTGATGAATAAACTCCTAATTTCTTCTGATCCGTTAATTTCATCTAATAGAAATACAATAAACAGAAGCAGGCATTTCTACAATAATCAAGAAATTAGTAATTACATAATGGTAATTACTAATTTCTGATTCAGATTCAGAAACTTATTTTAATGATTGTGTTATTTGAATTTGTTTATTACTTTGTTAATAATCTTTATATAAATATGTTCTTTATCTTAAATAATTATTTAACTTTAATATAGTTAGCCTTGTCAATTTGGCAACCCTATTCATATCATGTTATTTGAATACCATTGCTTTCAAATATAGTTTCAAAACTGGAACCAAAAAAAATACTAAAAAGTTTAAAATAATGTTATATTAAAAAAGGTATACGGCAACCCTGAATAATTAGTGATTGGTTCTATTTCATAAGAAAACTATCACGCTATGTCATTTTGTATGTGAAATGACAGATTAAAATTCAAAAAAATAATAATTACTAAAATGGGGGAATTTTTGATATTTCATTGACCCCGCACCGGAGAAATAAAAGGATTTCTAAAAATGTTTATTGATTTTCGCAAATAGTAGACCAAGAGAGATACGTGCCAAAAATTTCATTAAGCTACCATAACTCCTTCGATTTTTTTCCACTTTTACTATGGGGACCGTTCACTGTGCGATGGCTTGAATAGTTTTTCTGGTGCAAGTGCGTGAGTGTATTCGCACACACTCACACATGCATCGTTACATACACTGCCAGTGTGTCTTTAATTCTATTCAGATGTCTGAAGATTTCGTATATTTTATGAAAAACAACTTCATTTAAACGCACTCCCCATTTATTTTGTATGCGAATCCTGTTATCGAGTATGCAAATCTTTAGCCAAGTTTTTGTTGCAACTCATGTTACACGTATTGAAAAACAACTCCCCAAAGAAAAACCAAAAAATCAACAGTTTGTTGTTGGCTTGTACACGTATCACGAGTATTATTACTGTTTTAAAATTTGCTTAACAGTTTTAGACTGATCTGAACAACCTGATTTTTGCAAGGGGCCAGTCTCATTTCGTCAGTAAATATTTTGTTATACTCTCCACAAAAAAGTGAAATGGTATATTTAGGTTTATCACTCCGTGAGTAATTTCTTCGATATTTATATGGGACCCCATAAAGTATATATACATTTTGGATCCTTATGAATAGCGATGACGATTGAGCGATGTCCGTCTGTCCGTCAGTCTGTACGTGAAATCGGGTTTCCCAAGCCCCCAGAAGAGCTAGAGACTTCAATCTTGGAATCATGGATTGGAAATAAATTTAAATGGAGTGGTATTGCAAAATCCGAAATACGGTTGCAGACGGAACATTAATATTAACAACTAATTATTTTGTTGTTTGTTTGTAAATTGAACCTATTTCATGCTTTGGGATCCCTCAATTGTACATTAATAACTAAAAAAATAAAACTTTTCGTTCCAGGAATGGGGAATTAAAAGCTTTTTTTTTGGCACATTCAGTATTTTGTAGTACATCTAATAACTGAAATGCTTAAAAATTACAAGTTTTTCTTAAATAAGACCAATTTATACATTATGAAGATTTGCATTGATAAACAAAATTTTGAAAATTAAAAATTTCGCTTCCAGGGATGGGAAGTTAAAGTTTTTTTTTTGTACATAAATTGAAGGCAACTAACGTCGTTTTTATTACTAATTAAAACTATTTTTTAATTCAGGAAAAACAAAAGTAGTATCAAATATTTAAGAAAAATCAAATTTCCATTCCAGGGTTGGATAACTGCAATATTTTTTAGTGACCAAAATGGTTACAAATTTGTAGTTTTTCTTAACTAAAACCGCTTTATACATTATGAACACTTGCATTGGTAAAAAACAATCTTAAAAACTTAATTTTTGCCTCCAGGGATGGGAAATTGTTTTTTTTTGCACATTCGCTATTTTTCGGTACATAAAATATAACTAAAATGCTTAAAAATATTAAGTTTTTCTTAATTAAAACTGTTTTATACAACATGAAGATTTGCATTTCAAAAATTCTTATGCAGGGTTAGGAAATTAAAATTTTTTTTATACTCTAACATAACCAAAAAGCAACTAACGTCGATTTTTCCTGGTTAAAATAAGTTTTTATTCTGGCAAAACAAAATTGGTATCAAAAATTAAAAGAATTAATCAAAACTTTGATTCCAGGGTTGGAGAACTGCAATATTTTGCAGTACATAAAAGTGACCAAAATGGTTACAAATTTGTAGTTTTTCTTAAATAAAACCGCTTTATGCTTCATGAATATTTAAATACGTAAAATATATTAAAACCTCGTTTCCAGGGGTGAAATTTTTTTCACATATAAAAGTAACCAAAACGGCAACCGACGTTGTTTTTCTTTTTGTTTTTTGCTAACTAAAGCTATTTTATAACTTAGGAATAACATTGAAATTCGTGAAAAAAATTAAAACTTCGTTCCCAGGGGAGGGAAATTTTTTTCATATATAAAATTAAATTCGTAAAATATATTAAAACTTCGTTCCCAGGGGAGGGAAATTTTTTTCATATATAAAATTAAGCAAAAAGGCAAACAACGTTTTTTTTCTTGTTTTTTGCTAACTAAAGCTATTTTATAACTTTTATATATTGGTTCTTAAAAATATATGTAATGCCAGACTACTTCGGTGGAGGATATATAAAATTCGGCACAGCCGAATATAGTACTTTTCATTTATTATTAATTAACATTGATTGGCTGTACTTCGTGACATAATAAATATCCAAGAAATAAAAACGGAAGGTCACCATCAATATAATTATTCACAAATACACTGCACAGCAGAACAGCTGTTTTAGAAAGCCGCTTCACCCTCATCGTCAGTAGTCGTCTACATGTTTGTTTAGTTGCGCGTCATAACAATTTTCATAATCTGAGAATTGTAGCGGATTAGTCGACCACACTTTTAAATCTCGCTGTTGCCGTTTGATTATCTTCTCCATTATTATACACTGTTTTAAAATATTTAGCTGTCACATTAATTATTCTATATAAATAATTAAATCAGTTTAAAATTTCGGAAAAGTATTTCCTCTTGACGTGAAGTATTAAAAATTTAAATTGCATTCTCGAAAAAACGTCTATGGCCACATTCTCCGCAACTTGGCCCTAATTTTGTGAAATTTGGATGTAAAGCAAAACAAAATATTTCCTCTGCGAGTTCCTCCATTAATCTGTAGATCATTTCCTTCGAATTCTAGCCCATTAATTTTAATTAAATTTTAACAAAATATGAAATATTTTTACTTTCTTCACAATCTTTTACTTTATATTATTTTATTTCTTTTTTGATAGGCAAAGCAGCACATGCATTTCTGAAAGTTTGTTCAGTGAACAAATTGTGTACAAAATAAAACAAACGTTTTAAATGTGTTAAGGCCTAACTATAATATGCGTACGCTAGCGCAGGCGAATTTGCGAATGCATGCAATCAAATGTGTGCGAGCATAATTTGCTTTGCTAACTTTTCGTTGAATTTAATTTTCCTACGCATAGAGCGAAACTGATCGCATTTTCTTTAAAGGCCAACTGTTTCTTCGTTGTTATTGATAATTATTTTTAGATACACACATACCACATAGACTGTGATACGTGCACACGAGAGAAGCTGTAATGTACGCCGAAATCAATTCTACACATAATTGCATAAATAATGTAAAAAATTAATAGAAACATTAAATGTTTAGCGTTTGCTTATTGTATATATGTTATAGAGTATTTGCGAATTTTCCTACCATTTATGATACGTTGCCAACCACTTGCACACATTGTTATACATTGTTGTACATTGTAGTACTTTCCAATTTATTTCTTAAATTACTTTCTAAATTGGTAATAACCTACTTGTGATAATATATTTATTTATGTATAAATTGAAAATATTTATATATGTATTTACATGTTATGTATATATCATATATTAGTTTTTGCAAAAGTGCATTGCTTTACAACTGAGTGTAAATAATATAGCCACACAAATGTTCGCATATGCATTTGACAGTCTTTTCGTCGAGTTTTGACAGTAACCAAAGCTAGCCTACGCATATTATAGTTGGGCCTTTAGAAATGTGTTTTGATTTAAAAAATCAGGGCCATAGATTGTACATACCAGTAGCATTTTAAACTTGAGTGTGTTTGCATGTGTGTGCTTGTCTGCTAGTACGATTGTCAGCTGACTGAGAGTATGCGTTTGCATTCATTATTTCCACAGTCCTGCTTGTTCTATCAGTAATTCCCTGCCACATGGGTGCAAGTTGTTGTTATCGTAATGAGAAGAGTTGAAAAAGAAAATGTAACGAATGTGGGTGGGGCAGAAGTAGAAAAACAAACAGTTAAACCGTTCGTTCGTTCCTGTTACCTTAACCGTTCGTAATGCTTTACACGTGATCTGATAATGTAAATAAATAATGTTTCAGTTGTTTGTTTATCTGTTTTTATATTCTGTTTGCTTTATTGAGTTTTCAACTTTTTATCTTCCGGTCCGACAAAATGTGCGATTAAAATACTTTTGCAAATGCTACGAATGACTGGTGAAGTCTGAAGTGTGAGTGTTAGCCGGCATGTATATTTGCCATTTGTATGATTTAGTGGTTGGAACTTGCAACACACATCTGTCGGTGGCACATATCTGAAGTTGTGCTTCGAAAAAGTCATATCGTTTTAGTTTTTATTATTTTGTTCATTTAAATATTAACTTTTTTGATCGTGTTTGATTCTTTTTTCTTTGCAAATTGTTTTATTTAAGTTCAAAATGTTAATGTTGCCATCCCTGTGTAAAAAGAAAATTTGCAACCAGTTTCATTGTTGATTTAGATGGTCGCCCCTTGCCAAAAATCAAACAATAGAGCGATGATTTGGGAAATAAAGTTCCACGATTCGGGCACGTTGCACTGTTCCATTTTAAATTCCCAGATCTTTCTTACAAAATACTGAAAAGAAATCAAGAAAATTATAATAATATTTTTATAAGGAATTCAAACCCCTGCGTCCATTTTGGACCACCCTGTACAACTAGAAATACAGTGGACTATAATCGCTTCCGTGCGATATATAAAAATAATATGTATATACATTTTTTTTGATGTGGCTTGTAAATTTATTGGTTCCAGCTTCAGCTCATTATCCCGAAAATTAATCCAAGTCTTTCGACAAAGTTGTAACGCTCATGGAATTTAAATGAAAAAGTTTATTTGACTGTCCCACGATGTCACTGTATATCGTTCCGCCAAACATTTTCTATAGAAAACAAAAGTGAATTCAAAGTTTTTGTTAATGTTTTGAATGTGCTTATTCGACAGAACGATAGTGAAACCCTGGGTCATTCAAAATATCTGAATTATAATTTCGGTTTAGACTCTCAAAGAGAATTTATTAATTTTATTATATACAATTTCAGCGATTTCAAAAGTTTTGCTTGTTCTTCACTTTCAACAAGTTTCAATATATTAAATATACAATTCATGTCATAGTGTTAATTTAATTTCCTTTTTCTTTTTTGATTATCAGGCCACAGGCTCGGGTTCAAATCCACGAGCTTACAAAACATTAACAGAGTTTGTATTACATGTCGTCTCACATAATATAATTACTCGTATTTACAATTATTTTATACAAAAATTAAAACATCTAATTTCATTAAAGATCAACGTGACGTTCTTTCGAATGGTGCATCGACGTCATCATAGAAACAGGCATTTTATTTAAATTTAAAGTTTCACTGTTGCGTGAAACCTTTTGCGCCTTAAAACCAGCATCTTCATAATTTAGCTCTTTCTGAGTAAGTTTATTATCACCGTATAGTTTATGGTCTTGGGCGGCAAACCAGTTTTTATAGACTTCAAGTGGATCAAGTTGCCAGAATTTGTGAAATGAGACAGGCGGCTCTTGTTTCAATAACTCCGGGGGATAATCATTAGGGCGAGCCTGAAATGCAAAAAAGTGCTGATTATTAAACTTAAAAAAAATTTTTAATAAAAATAATATTAAATAAAATTAAAAATATAAAAAATAGCTAAAAAATACATAAAAAATAATTGAAATATATATCAAAATCTATAATAAATAAGAAAACAAATTAAAGAAAACGTAAAAAAATAAAAAACGAAAACTGCTTTTGGCTCAAAATTGTACAAAAACGGCAATCTCGATTCGGGAATTTTTAAAACTTCTTTGGGAATTGAAAAATAAATCCTATTTATTTTCACTACGCATTAATAACATCATTTTCGATTTCACACATGTGCAATATTTTTAGTTGAATTATTGAATTTACAAATAACAAAAAAAATATTTTTAAACAAGGAAATAGAAATCGGTAAAGAAAATTATAAATGCATGGAAAATAAGAAGAAAAATAAACTAACATCTATAATAAAACGAAATAAAAATTAAAAATATAACAAAATAAAGACTAGAGCCTTAAACACAATAACGACAGCAGGCTACAGACTAGAGCTGTGCCGAACTGAATTAAACGCTCTCAAACGCTCGTTTTTGACAAGAACCTCTAATCAAACCCATGTAATTTAAATGGGTTTGATTAGAGGGTCTTGTCAAAAACGAGCGTTTGAGAGCGTTTGATTCAGTTCGGCACAGCTCTACTACAGACTACAACTTGTCAAAAATAGAATACATGTGCGCTTATGAGAATGATTACTTTTACTGAAACATGCAACACGGCTCCTGGTTGTTGTCCATGCTGTTTTTGTGGTTGTAGCCAAATTAAACTAAATTTCTATTTTGGTGCGCGACAATGAGTAGATGCAATGTTGCCAGCATAATATAAATAAATTCAATTATTGTAAACTTGAAAATATGCAGTTTTATTATACAAAGAGAAACAATAAACCATATTTCCAAGCTAATGAAATGAAATATATTTTATTGGAATGTATTTTATTGGAATAACACTATCTGAGAGTATGAAATACATGAAAGCTACAGTGGCGTATGAAGAGAATTGTACTTCAAACAACAACACATGGTTATTGATTTGGTGGGGTCGTTTGAAAAATAATTAAGTAGCTGACTACTAGGTGACGATTGTAGCCAACGACTTTTGTAGCAGGTGCTCGTGTCGCTGTCGTTATTGTGTTTAATGCTTAATTTAATTTGGCTACAACCACAAAACAGCGTGGACACCAACCCTTAGCCGTGTTGTCTGTAGTAGTAAAAATAATTATTCGTATATACGCACATGCATTCTATTTTTGACAAGTTGTAGTCTGTAGTCTGCTGTCGTTATTGTGTTTAATGCTTAAATATTAAACAAATACGTCACAAATACTAAGTTCTAATTCTGAGATTTTCAAACATTTCTTTAAGACTCCAAAAACGGATCTTATTTATTTTCATTACGCATTAACAGCATCACTTTCCACTTATAAAAAAATGCATCATTTTAGTTTAATATTGTATCATAATTTTTTTATCCGACCTCGAACAAATGGTTCGAGAAGGATGTGGCTGCAATAGCATAGTGCTGCTACATGTCATATAGTGACCACATCGACGTAGAAATCAAAGCTTGGCCATAAATTGATTTCGAGAAATATATTGATTTGTCAATAGTCATCTTATTCATCTACGTGTATTCATTCATTTTTGTTGATGAACTGACAGCCAGCAATTGTCTCAAGATTGGCCCAAAAATGGCCAATAAGTATTTGCGCTTCAATAAATTTTAATGACTAGAAAAATATTTAATATTAAAGAAAACTTAGCAACTATTAAGTGCGGTGGAGACGATTTAGTTAACTTGAAGAACAGGTTTTTGTAAAGTTTTTCCATTATTAAAACTAATTGATGAAATAATATATATAAAATAAATACTGTGGCAACATTGACGGCTACTTTGAGGCGATTTTTGACTGCAGTTTCACTACACAATTCTAAAGAGAAAAACATTTATTCTTGCTCCTAAAATTATGCCATAATATTTATTAATTGACTCTCATATTTGCGGGTTTCTGGCAACCTCAATGACATAATAGTCACGCTAACTTACAGGTAAGATATTTCTGCCTTTAGCTTATCGTAGAATTGTAATAAAGAAAAACTGTCTGATAAAATCCTACTCGTAACTAACGTGAATTTTTCAAAATGATCCTTAATTTTTTTCTATGCTCTGTACAACTTTGCAATTGGGAAAAAAGTTACCACCCTAATGTTCAATTTAATATATATATATAATAATACTAATAATGAATAGATACTTGATGAAACCGCGATGAATGAAGAGCCTTCAATTGAAGTGAGTGCAAACAGGAGCCCAAAATCATATCGTCTGGTGCCGTGGGTGAAGGACAAGAGCAATACTGCAAAATGAGTTCGACCGCTGGCAGAGAAAATGCAACGCCACCACCTCCCGTTATGTAATTGAAACCATCCCGAGCAAACAAACGGTATCCATAACGTTCGCCCAGATATATTTCATCCATTGAATTGTAGCATCCGAGTACTTGGCAAACACCTGAAACGCTAAAAAAATAAACAAAAATTACGAGTAAATAAAAAATCGTATTTTAATGAGAAGAAAATGAAGTTCAGTGTGGAAAAGCAGCAACAGAATTAAATTTGCATTTAGTTGCCCGTAATGTTGTGGCAAACGATGCTGCTGCACAGATACTCTTCTTGTTTTCATTTCAAACTGCTTTTGAGTTGAAGGAACCATGAAAACTCACTGCCTACGAATATATTGACGAATGGATGGTTGGGTTATTTTGGTTGGTCGGTTAGTTGGCGAGCAAACTTGTTGCCCACAGAACCACAAACATTGAAATTTTTCAATAAGACAAAAAAAAAAAAAGAAAAAAACATCCATCGGCAGATGAAAAATACATACAATTTAGTACACAAATCATGAGAATACTCACGGCTCGTGGAAACGAAAATATTAAATTATTAAAAAAAATTAATTTAGTATTGAGTTCAGGCCAATGAAGCAGATGCGCTTAATCCCTCAATAAAACTACAGAAAAAAAGAAATAAAAAATTGCATGAAATATTTTTTAATAGCCACAATGTCCTTTAAGTCATTTAGTTATTAAAAAATGAAACTGTTTAAAATATTAATTTAAAAATTAACAGCATTTAAAAAGAATCGGGGTGGCAACGCGATGTCCGGAAAGCACCAGCAGAATCGCAAATTTGTGGTGAAGAGTGCACAAATACCGTTAAGCGGGGTTTTTAATTAAATCCCATTTTATGCAAATACTAAATAGATTTAAAAAACAAATTAAATCTGTAGCACATATCTGGCCTTAGCCTTTTGGGCTATTGTCTTACCTCAGCAAAGTATCATCATCGCAGAGGAAGAGCCATTTAATTTGATGGGATTCATGTTTTGCTTGTGTGGACTGTCGGCGGTGTTGCTGTTTAATGTTGTAGTTTTTAATATCCTCAAGAGCCAACTTCAGAATTTGTAATGTTTTTGCACAGTGGCCCATTTCCACATTTGGCACGCCAGCATACGTTGTTGGTATTGTAGGATCTGAAGACATGAAATTGTTATCAGTTAAGTGCAAATGCATTTAAACTTTAAAAATAACTTAATAAAAAGTACCTTCTTTGAAATAAAAAACTTATTATATAAATACGATTTTACAAATAGTACTTTTTTTAAATATCTTGCATCAAAAGCATCTTTCGTAAAAAGTACACAAAATTACAAAAGGCACCAGTTTATAACTACAGTTTTTCTCAAATACCTTTTATGTAAAGTACCTTATCAATGATAAGTTATCATATAATGTACCTGTCAATAAAAAGTACCATTTCGTAAAATATCATGTTTTAATAAAAGTAACTTGTTGCATAAAGTTCCGTTTTATTAAAACTACTTATTTTTATAAGAAGTACTTATGTCATAAAAAGTACCATTTTATAAAAAGTATGTATAATTTTACGAACAGTACATTTTATAAAATGTATTCGTTTATAAAAAGTACATCTTATGAGAGATGCAATTTTTACAAAAATACATTTTTATAAAAACTATTTTATTATAAATAATGACTTTTTATAAAAAGAACATTTTCATAAAAGCTGCTTTAAAAAAAAGAAACGTGTTATAAAAGTACCTTTTCATAAGAAGTAATATTTTAATAAAAAATAATTTTTTACAGAGAGTACTTTTTTATAAACAATAGCTTTTTCCAAAAAGAATTTTTAAAAAGCTGCTTTTGACAAAAAGAACCGTTTTATAAAAAGTACCTTTTGAAAACAAGAACCTTTTTCTATAAAGCACGTTATAGAAAAAATCCTTGTTTCTAAAATGTTCCTTTTTATAAAAAGTATCTTTTTATAAAATTTAATTCTTAGAAAAAGTATTTTCTTATAAATAATAACTTTTCATAAAAAGAAAATTTTTATAAAAGCTGCTGTTGATAAAAAAGAACAGTTTTTTAAAAAGTACTTTTTGAAAACAAGAATAAATATTCGTTATAAAAAAACTGTTTTCTAAAATGTACCTGCTTATAAAAAGTATAATTTTATAAAAAAATGATCAAATAAAAAGTACTTTTTACAAAAAGCGCGTTTTTATAAAAGTATTTTTTCTTTGTTTTGAAAGGTTCCTTGTTATAAAACATATTTGTTTGTAACAAGTACCTTTTTGTACAAAGTTCAGTTGAATAAAAGTACTTTTTTATGAAAATTTTCATTTTATAAAAGTACCTTTTCATAAAAGTTTCAGTTTTCTGAAAAGTGCCTTATTAAAAACGTATCTATTTAAGAAAACTTTGCTTTTCTATAAGCTTTCTTTAATAATAGTTTCTCTTTATAACGAATATTACAATAGTACTATTTTTTAATTAGTACCGCTTTTTTAGAGGTACTATATTATGCAATTATCTTTGTCTTATAAAAATTATCTCTTTACGGGTAAGTAGCTTTTTATAAAGGGCGGCTTTTTGTTAACAGTTCCTCTTTACAAAAAGCACCTTTTTGTCAAAAGTTTGTCTGTACCTTTTTATAAATTGTACTATTTCGCAAAATGTATCTGTTTACAAAAAGTACCCTTTAATTGAAAGTGGCATTATATAAAACTGCCGTTTTGTAAAAAAGTAGCATGTTGTAAAAATTACCTTTCTATAAAAGTACCTTTTTACAAAAAGTACTAAATTTTAAAACGAGCCTTTTTATAAAATATAAACTTTTATAAAAACCATTAAAAAATTAATTTACATAAGAAGTTCCCTTTTATAGAGACTATATTATATGAAATGATCTGATGAAAATTATATATCATTAAAAGTGTCTTTTAAAAAAGATCGATTTGAGGAGTAGGTTTTTTATAGCCTGATTTTATAAAAGGCTCTTTTTGACAAAATTGCTGTTTTAGAACATATACAACAAAAAAAGTTTCATAAAAAGAATTTTTTCTATAAAAGTTTTTTTTAAAAAAATATATAAAAAAAATAAAGTAATTGAAGCTCTTTTTAAGGATGTATATCATAATAAGTACCTTTCATAAGGAGCCATTTCTTTAAAAATATATCTGTTGTGAAAATTATTAAAAAACTATCTTTTAGAAAGTTTCTCTCTTTATGATAAGTTAATTTTGTAAAAAAAAGAAAAAACATTTAAGAAACTATAGTTTTCAAAAAAGTACTTTTTCCAAAAAAGTACTTTTAACAAAAAAAAGTACCTTTTCTCAAAAAAGCACATATTATTGGACATACATAGTATCACATATTATTTTCATATAAAGTACCCATAAAAAATGTACATTTCTTAAAAAGTACTTTTATAAAAATTACTTCCGTCAAAAGAACATATTATTTCCCTTAAAAGGTACATTTTTACATAAAGTAATTTTTTAAAATTGTCTCACAGAAAGATCGTTTTGCAAAATCCAGATTTTATATAAAAAGTACCGTTTCTCAAAGAGAGACAATAAACATTTTCTGTTTTGAATAATATGCCCTTTTAATAAAAACTGCCTGTTATAAAAGGAATATTTTATAAAAAGTGGCTTCTTCAGAAGTGCATTTTATAAAAAGCACTTTCTAGTAAAAGTACCTTTAAAAAAAGTACTTTTTATGAAAAGTACCTTTGTAAAACTAACTTGCATAAAGAGTACTTTTTTTACAAAAACTATTAAATATTTTTGTTATAAAAAGTATTTTCCTATAAAAAGTACCTCTTGTAAGAAAGTACATTTTATAAAAATTTCCTTTTATAAAAAGTTTCCTAAGCCCACAAATCACTTAAAAATCATAAGCTGCGATATATGAAACTACAGAGAGACGAAGAAAGAGAGTCCTAGTTAATTTGTGGCTGCTATACAAGTCGATAGAATTAACCCCACTGTCTATTGTATCTCCATAAACATTTTGTTATGCTAAAAGACGCCGAATTTGGAGAACCGCATATCGAAATACCGCGCAGTGGAACGTGAAAAAGTAAAATTCTAATAATATTTTATTATGAATTGTCGTGTCTTACCTTGAATATCACTAAAATATTTGATGTGTGTGGCATATCGTGCCCAAGTGGCCTGTATAATCGGCAAACGATCGTTGCGATATTTTGAACATGTTTTCACAGCGAAATAAACTTCCTCCCGTTTAACGGGTGGCTGCAAAAGAAAAGTTTAAAATAAAATTAATAAAGGAAATGATTTAATTTAAAAGCATATTAACGCCGAAGAAAATTGCTGTTTAATCTTCTTTTGACTAGAAATAGATTTTCAATTAATGTTTTAATTGAACCAACGTTTATTTTAATTGAATACAATTTATTTTAAAAAATTTTAATAATATTTCTTAAATTAGGATGCTGTATATAACAGCTGTTGATGCATAAAATTAAATTTTCAAATTAAATTTGTGATGAGAATGTAGTTTTTATAAAATTATTATAAGAAAACGGCAAATAATTTATTAATTAAAATAATTGTTCAATCCGCAAACTCGCGTTAAGACGTAGGCATTATTTAATCGTATAATAGAGAGTTTAATTTTTACATTTGGTAATTGTCACACAGAAGTGTGTTTTAATGATACCATTGAATTTTATATACATAAACTACAAAAATTTATATTGTGCTCAGGGATGGGAATACTCAGATATTAAATTAATTTATAAAAATTTTTTGTCTCAGTATGTGAATCGAAGAATTATATTTTTATATCAATAATCGAAATATGTTTTCAATTAAAACTTTGCAGGTAATTTAATAATTTTGCGATTAATTCAAGCCTAATTAATTTTTTAATTGGACTAACGGCTTGATTTCTTTTTGATTTTTTAATGTCTTTATAGAAAATCTGTCTGGTTTTGCCATCAACAAAAAATACTATCTTAAGCTAAGAAAAACATATACAATCATTCATATATGCCAGCATTCCTTTTTTAAATAAATAGACAGGGTTGGAAACTTTCCCCCATACGAGAAGTACAGGCATATGACTGCATTCAATATATGACCAGAAGACGAATGTGTTCAGCACTAAATTGAGTGCATTTTTTCAACATAATTTTTATAACAGAAATATTTACAGAGCAATAAAATTATTTGCATTCCCTTTTATCATTTAATATTTTATTGTACAAAATTCTTTGGAACTCCCCTCACGTTTACTTACACAAGAGATTGATGACGTCGGATTTGCTGCTTGTTCAGGATACATCGCACATAAATTGTCATCGGCATTGTTGATGTTACCACTGCTTCTTCTGTTCTCCCATGTGGCTGTAGGACAAATAAACGAAGCTTTCTTTAAAATTATCTTCTGCTTTTGAATAATATATATTTTAGTCACAGCGATGGCACTTGTGTTACCAACACCAACACCAACACCAGCACGGCTACCACCTGTACTGGGCTTGAGGATTTCATTTGTATTTCTGACATTGATTTCATCGGCAGGTATGATGCTGCAAGCCGAGTGTGACACATCATTGATATTTGTCGTGGCAGTGCTGCGGTGATTTGTTGTAGTTTGTTGTGGCTCATCGTTTATGTGGCCCGTTGCAAATAAACTTGTAGATTTTTTTGCTCTTAAGGTTGCAGGTGAACTTGTTTGATGATAAACATCGACGTCATGATTTTTGTTGTGTGATGCTGTTGAACTCATCACTGGAATGTGGTGGATGTTGTCATAAATAAAACGGGCCAACTCGTGGCCTGCATCAATACTGAATTGTTGTTTAAAAAGTTTGTCCTTGTCATTGGCACAAATTTGGGCAATACTGTTGTTTTATTTACGCAAACATTTGCAGTCACAAAAAAATAAAAAACATTTTGTGTCAACATATAAATTAATGTGTGTGATTAAAAGCGATGCCTTGTTGCCAAGTTGATATAAGTGACATTATTCGTGTAGGAGTTAGAGCTGTACCGAACTGAATCAAACGCTCTCAACCGCTCGTTTTTGACAAGAACCTGTAACCAAACCCATTTAAATTACATGGGTTTGATTAGAAGTTCTTGTCAAAAACGAGCGTTTCAGAGTGTTTAAGAGCGTTTGATTCAGTTCGGCACAGCTCTAGTAGGATTATGTGTTAATTCTTAAATTTTTTGTTGAATATGCATTTAATACATTAACTAAAGTCTTCCTGAACAAAATCTTACTTTCTTTTTAGCCATAATTAAGGGCCGTTATATATAATATGCCATAAATTTTTTGTGGTACACTTTTAAGCATTTTAACGTTCTCAAATATTGAGATAACTTCTATGGTTGCAAGCTTGCTTTTGTCTAATTACGCACAACATTAATAAATTTTTTTTTAATTCTTGCATAACAGTGGTAACAAAAAGTTTTAAAC
The DNA here is from genome assembly GCA_963675445.1 of Linnaemya vulpina. NCBI lineage: Eukaryota > Metazoa > Arthropoda > Insecta > Diptera > Tachinidae > Linnaemya > Linnaemya vulpina. The sequence goes on from OY776276.1 coordinate 22,003,695, forward strand.
AAACCCTATAGCCAAATTAGTTTACATGGGAATTGACGTTTTTAAGACTTCAATATAATTTTAATAGAGCTGGTTCTTATATCCCATACTCGATTAATTATATTCGAAAAATTTAATGGGACAATTTATATGAATCTTTTAGTTCAATTGCTTAAAAAAATACTTGTTTACTTATATTAATAGTATTATTCGAATAAGAGTTCTGAATTTATATTATTCGGTTAAATATATTAGTTTTTAGTCGAATAACTATATTCGATTAATTATATCCGAAAAATTCGATGAGAAAATTTATATGATTATTTTGGTTAACTTTTTTAAAGAGATAGTGTTAGTCGAATAAACATTCGCATTCAGTATTCGATTAACTATAATAGTTTTTAATCAAATTCGAAAAATTTGATGGGAAAATTTTAGCTCAATTTTGTAAAGACATTCGCTTATATCAGTAGTATTATTCGAATAAAAATTATGAATTTATATTATTCGATTAAATATAATCGTTTTGATCGGATAACCATGTTCGATTAATTATATCTGAAAAATTTTAGTTCAATATTTTAAAGACATAGTATTATTCGAATAAACATTCGCATTCATTATTCGATTAAATGTATTCCTTTTTAATCAAATTCGAAAAATTTTATGGGAAATTTTATATGAAAATTTTAGCTCAATTTTGTAAAGACATACTTATTCGCTTATATCAATAGCATTATTCGAATAACAATTCTTAATTTATATTATTCGATTAATTATATTAGTTTTTAATCGAATAATTATATTCGGTTAATTATATCTGAAAAATTTAATGAGAAAATTTATATGGAAATTTTAGTTCAATTTTTGAAAGACGTAGTATTATTCGAATAAACATTCGCATTCACTATTCGAATAAATGTATTCGTTTTTAATCAAATTCGAAAAATTTTATGGAACATTTATATGAAAATTTGAGCTCAATTTTGTAAAGACATACTTATTCGCTTATGTCAAAAGTATTATTCGAACAAACATTCTGAATATATATTATTCGATTAAATATATTCGTAATATGTATCATTTGAGCCTAAAGGTGAGAAACTTAAAACACCGGGTAAACTTAGCTAATAGTTAGTTGTTAATCGATTTATGTTATTCGAATAAATATATTCGCATTACGCATCAATTTGAGCTCTTAATTTGATTTATATATGTATTTTTGTGCACAACTTAGTTAGTTCTTAATCGATTAATCTTATTCGAGTTATAGTATTCAAAAAATTGTTTTAAAAAAATGTTATTTCAAAACTCTGGTTTAATTTACTTGATTTCATTGTTACTATTATTCGAATAATTATCATACATTTATATATATATATATATATATATATATATATATATTCGGTTAAATAAGCTCGTGTTATGTATTAATAGAGCCTTTAATTTCAAACAAATTAAACATATTGAATAGAATTAGAAAGTACATAGATTTTAATCGAATGAGCTTATTCGAATAATAATATTCGAAAAGTGCTTATAGCTTTATATCACGAGTACTATTCGAATATTCGCTAAAAATTTATATTATTCGATTAGATATACTAAAATCATGCCATTTAAGCATTTAGAATAAATAATATATTTCCGATGGAATCGGCTCAAAAAGTTATAAAATTTAAATGGTTCTTAATCGAATAAATTTGTTCGAATATTATCAGATGTGCGAGCCTTTAGTTTTAGTAATATGTTTTGGTTTATATTGGCTCAAATTGTTTTAGCTTATAATAACAAGTTAGAACAGATGGAGAAACAGATATAGAAGTTTATCTAACGTTTTTTTTCGTTTAATTAACGCCTTTTTCGATGGCATGGGCTTAAGTAGTTTTAATATTTAAATTATTTGCTTAGTTTTATTTCTACTAAATTTAGCAAATAAATAGTGGTCTATTGTATACATTTATTCGAATAATATCAAATGTCGTTTTGAGACTCTAAATTAAATGTTAATTTTTCGCTTATATCAGCTAAAATAGTTTTGATACATAAATTATTTAAAAGGTGTCGGATGGTTGTAGCAAGTAAACGGTTTTTAAACGAATAAATATATTCGAATATTATTATTCGAAAAGGTTTTGCCGGGTGAATGTTTATATACAATTGTCAAGCCATATTTTTCGGTATAAACATATTTCGTTATATGTGTACACATACACCTGTTTGTTTATATCGTCATCTAAAATGCAAAATGACGTATAATATTTTTCATAATTTTAAGCTGGAAGCAAAAAACTTTATAAAATGGCATGTAAAAAAATACTGAATCAAAATTTTCATGTCTAGATTAATATAAAACGGTATGATTTCAACCTAGAATTGGAAGTTTTGCGTTGACATAGTTTCCATTTTATAACGTTTTTTGCTTCTTCTGTAAATTTAAAAAAATTTAGTTATGTAAATTTGCATTTTGTGTAACGATATGTTATTCGGTTAAATGTCTGATGTATCATTTGGATTATTAATCGGCAACTTTTTCGAGGTATCTTCTGTATCCAAAAGTGTTTCAGCAGTTATGTATCTATTATTCGAATAAAATATATTCGAATACAATTTTTCGAATAAAATATATTGTACATATTTTATTCCATTTACCTTATTAAAAACTTCAAATGAATAATATCGTCTTTACTTGTTTTGAAAAAAATCCTTCATATTCGATTATATATACTATTAAAATATATTTTGCTCATATAAAAAAATTTAGTTTCATTTAAATACAACTCTTCAGAGAATATAAATCTTCCGAAGAAGCTTTTAATACCATAAAAATTTTGACTTTTAAGCTCTTCAAACTTATTTTGAATCTAAATAATTCCCTTAATCTTGTCAATTGCATGATTCTATTGCGTTGGATTTGAATTCCCAAACCTGTTTTCTACTATTCTGTATTTAGAATAAAAATATGCTGAGTTTTCATGGCGCTGTTGTTGTTGCAAAGCTTGATTTCTAAGTCCTTGTAAGTCCGCAAGGAGTACAGCGGGAGATAATCTAATACTTTCCGCTTTCATTTTACACTGAAACCGATTTGAAAATCAGTTTTACTAACTTTAATTGGCAGGATATTAATTATGTCATTTGATTTAGTGTCCTGTTAATTAATTTATGGGCATAAAAATATGAATACTCCTACAAAAGAAGTGCACCGCATGCATTGAAATAATAAAAACTTATTAGCTGGAAATTTGTCAGTATTGAATAATAATCCTCTCGTAGATATTAAATTATTCAATCATGTTTAATTACCTTTCAAATAAAGGCCTGCTTACTACAACACCAGCGCGAAGCATCGGATATGGAAACCATTTGGGATTTTCAAAGAATGCAAAATGATGTACGATTGTGGGCTCACGATCATATAATGGATGGCCCAAGTACACGGGCTGCATTTATTTAATTACAAAATTAAATCAACAATAAAAAAGAAAACAATAAATTTACTGTACCTGCATATGATTTTCCTCATTTAATCTCTCCAGAAGTACTTTCAAACGCACCACAGTCTTGTCCTCACAGAATACAATCCAACTTGTTTCGTTCTTAATTATTTCCATATTCTCAAATTTATTTGTATGCGTGTCGACGTTGTTGTTTCTTTGAACTGACACTAGTTGTGGTATTAAATTATGTATTGTCCAGTCTCCCGGGTAATTTATTATTTCATGCAACAGATAAACTCGAATGCTGTAGTTTGTTTGCAATTCAATTGATTGTTTAAGGATATTCTTCTTTAGCTTCTGGCCTAAGAAGTTGTGAAATTGCGAGTTTTGACTTTGAATGATGAAAACAACATCGACTGTTGGAGCTAAAATAATGAATTGGAAAAAAGTCAAACTGTTGAGTGAACAATTTTTGCTTTTAAATAGAAAATAAAAAATCTTGATTTGCAGGATGACCAGCTTTTTCCCCGCATCATCTTTTAAAAAAATATAAAAAACCTCTATATAAATATTGTTTGTCACATATGGCCGAGTCTACAGTGGCTAATAGTGTTTTCACACTAACATGGTTTTAATGAATTGACGTCTTAAAGTTAAAACCAACTGTTAAAACCTGGTTTTATCATAGAAAATCCATTCTTGAATTAGTTTTAAGTAGGTTTTATGAAAGGCAACCCTGTGTTTGCCTATGTTTATTTGTGCTAAGTTAAGTGCTGCCAAGTTGTAAATATTAGAAACATCTGAGTACACAAAGAAAAATCCACCACATCTCTGATATTTTCTTTCAGAATTGTTTCCAACGCAATTATTCGCTTTGTACAAGTATTTAAAATTATTAATTTGCAAAATCTAAAACAATTCCAAATTAAATAACCACAATGTAATTTATTAAATTTATTTGTATAAAAGCAAAAATCGTGCTGCAGGGGAACCCACAAGCTTTTGTGCATTAAGTAGAGGGTGTTTTTATAGAGTGACATAAGTTTAAATCATAATAAAACAAGGAAATATATTTTTAATATCAATTAAACGGGTTTTATTTGAAAGAAAATTTTATGAAATTAATGTTTAAATATGAGTTCTGTCATGTGGCCGACACGGCTGGAGCGCTAAAGGCGCAATCTAGAACACCAACCATATATAACCGATAACTGTTTTATTGTCTTCAAAGTGTTCAGTTGTTTGTGGCTTATCGACGTAGAAATGTGACTCAAAATAACCGCAAAGAAAACAATCCAATTGGGTAAAATCACACGATCTTGGTGGTCAACTAATTGGGTCGTTACGTCAAATTATATTTTCTCAAAAGTTTTTTTTTCTAAGTTAATTAATTGTAGCGCCAATTGCGTGCTTCGTCCTGTTGAAACCACATATCAGCAAGATTAGGCATTAAACACAATAACGACAGCAGGCTACACGAACACCGACTACAAAAGTCGTTGGCTTCAATCGTCGCCTCGTAGTCAGCTACTTAATTATTTTTTAAACCACACCACCAAATCAATAACCATGTGTTGTTGTTTGTAGTAGAATTCTCTTCATACGCCAGTGTGGCCGCTTTCATATAGTACTCCTAAATAGTGTTATTCCAATAACACCATTTCATTAGCTTGGAAATATAGTTTGTTGTTTCTTTTTGTATAATAAAACAACATATTTAAATTTACTTATATTATACTGGCAGCATTGCATCTATTCATTGTCGCACACCTAAATAGAAATGAGTTTAATTTAACTACAACCATAAAAACAGCGTGGACAACAACCCGTAGTCGTGTTGTCTGTAGTAGTAAAAATAATCATTCACATATACGCACATGTATTCTATTTTTGACAAATTGTAGTCTGTAGTCTGCTGTCGTTATTGTGTTTAATGCCTTAATGCTACGTAGCTGAACTGCGAAAATATTTCGAATCATGTTTATATGCCGTTCACCATTAACAGTAACACTCTGACCATCATCGTTTTTGAAGACAAGTGGGCCTGGGACTCCTCCAGCCCACAAAGCGTGCCAAACAGTTATTTTCTGTGGATGCAACAGTGTTCCGACAAAAGCTTGTGGGTTCCCCTCACTCCAAATACGACAATTCTGGGTACGTCAATAAACCATTCACAAGAAATGGGCTTAATCGGAAAATAGAATTTTCATTGAGTTTGACGAATAAAACAATTATTTTGATTAAAATTTTCAAGATTCTGGTGTAAGTCGATTCATAATGAAATTTCAAAGCAAAAAAAAAATCAACTATCAGCTGTTAAATGAGTGCTAAAGTAAAGCAGTGATGCCAAGTCAAAGTTGTAACACTCTAAAAAAACACACTTTATTACAAAATATAAAAGAAAATACAACACCAAATACACCAATTTCTATGAGACATTCAATTTATTTTGATTAAATTTATTGGACAAAGTATGTGATAAAGCCTGAATTTATATTAGGTGTGATCCCGTACTTTTTGGGTAAAGTTCGGTAAAGTGAGAGTAAGCAAAAAATTCTCCCACATATAGTTAAAAATGATCAAAAGCACGGGAACACAAAAAGCCAAAATTCTTTACCAAAAGAAAATGTCGAAGTGGTCTGTCATTCTAATACATGGTATATGGTGTCTGCATGCAGGTTAAACTCAGGCAATACCTTATTCGTCATTTACTTTTATTTTATTACAATTTTTTTAAAATCTTTTAATAATAGCTTTTTACAGTTTTTAATTGTTTATCTTTTAAAAACAGCTGATCGTTAGACTGTTTTTCCAAGCTGCTCGAAGAAATTTTTCGGACTGTTTCGTGCAAGAAGAAGAAGAATGTTTTTCTCTCACTTGCCCAAACTTGGAGTACGGGAACAGCTTTGGGTAAGATTGGGCGCCCACAGGCACCCCAAGTAGAGTACGGGATCACACCTATTATCAGCTGTGTGATTACTGTTTTATTGTTTTTAATGCAAAACCCCAGTTTTAAATTTCAGTGTGAAAATATAATACAAATTCAATCGTATTTGTGGCGTATGCGTTACATACAACTGCATTAAAGTCTGTATGAAATATGCGAGTGATATTTTAAAGCTGGATTCACTCATGGTTTCAGAACGAATTTCACGTTCGGAAACATGTTTTTTTTATATGTAGTTTGACGTTTCTGTTTTAGAGAGTGGGAGAGAGAGAGCGAAAGAGAGTAACGTGTTTCGGAACCTGAATTGGTTTAATTTTAATTCACGTTCTGAAACATTGCACCTGTGCTGCCAGAAAGTTTAATTTCCTAAGTAAAGTAGAACTGAGATGCCACAGCATATTATTTATATAGTATATAGTATAGTAAAACACACTTGTTTCGTATTGTTTGTGTATATAATAAAATACGGAGCATTTGTTTTGTATTAAAAAATATATAACTGGTGAATATTGTTATAAATAAAATGAAATAAATAGTGATATTGCCCAATTGTAAAACTCACACACATAGTTTACAAAATTATTTCATATGGTAGCCTTGATGTTTCAGAACAAATGCGCGAAGTGGGTGAATCGCTTCAGAGAATACTCTCAAAAAACTAGATATGTTGTCCAACGTCAATATCGTTCTGAAACCATGGGCGAATCCAGCTTAAGTAAAAGGGTGTTTTCTCAGCGTCAGCTAACAAGTTGTAATAAACAAAAGTACACATGACTATTGGCAATGAAAGAGTAGCGTCTTTCGAAAACAGCAGCTCTTCTCTTGTGTCTTGGTTGGATAGTTGAAACTGATTTCGACTTTCCCTTTTACTTTCGAATATTTTCATGCTTTTCTAAATTAAAAGCACTTTTCGAGCAATCAGCCTTTCAAAATTGAATTTAAAAATTCATTTTATTTTTATACGAATCCTGTTAACTGAGCAGTGATTATTGGCTTTTGCAACAGCCGCTGAGAAATTGCCATGTCACGTAGTTCGCTCAACGTTCCTTGACGTCTTCAGTTCGATAGAGAGGGTGCTGTCTTCTGCTCTTTTTTTACATGACGTTGTTAATGGCTGTCGCTGTTCTTTCGTCAATAGGACCAGCCCACAATCATTAACACAATCTCGTCCTGTTCTTCATTTCGGTCCACAAGATCGGCGGGAAAATAGTCCAGGTCTAAATGTTTTTCGATCTTTTGCAAAACCCATTTCATGCCGTTTTCTCAATCTCTTTCAGAGTGTCCGTAAAATTTTAGTCTTTAATTATCTTATTTTTGGACTTTCGAAAACTCCCGCTTTTATTTCTTCGGCACTTAGTTTTTGAAACTTCTTTGATTGGATCAGAAAACAAGTTCCATTTTTGTCAAGATCTCTTAAAAATCGTTTTATAACTCCCAGTTTAATATGTAACGGAGGCAAGACGGTACAATCCCTCGATACTAAAGGTGGGCTTATTACATTATGTTGCTCTGCAACTAGCGCTTCCCGAGGAGGCCAATCTTTTCTTAATCCTTAAGCAAAGAAAACAGGAATAATTCGTATAACCACTTTGTTGGCCTAAAAGAAAGTTTACCCTTTTCATGTCAACATTTAAGAGCCAATTGTGTTCCACCTATTTAATTTTGTCTAAAAGCATACAAAATAGTTCAATATTCCTCTTTAACAACGATCCTAATTTGTTCCCACTGTGCAACAGAACACATTTTAGACAACGTTTCGATGAGTCTGTGAATAGTCGCCTCTCACTAGAAAGTCCGATTGCAGCCATTAAGAAACGGTACTCTTTACGAAATACGAAATCGTTTTCTCCTACAAAACATTTGAGATTTTGTTCTCTTGTGTGATAGTAAGAAATTTTAGACGACAAAACTTCTGAAGCATTTCTTGACAGTCCCAGATCTCTGATGAGGTCATTTAGTGCGCTTTCACAGTCACTATCACTCCTGACAGTTTTCGCCTCAAAATCAATAGGTTCATCCAGGAGAGCACCTGCTTGAGGTTCAAGTGATATTTTAGAACTCGAAATACATCGTTTATGTGCCGACTGTATGGAAGGATATTGCCATTTGGCTCGATTTTTTCGATTAGTGCCAAACAATAATAAAAGTCGTTCATTGTGGTGAGTCAAGGGTTTATTTATTTAATACAAATTAAAAATATCTTATGAGGGTAGCGACTTTAGCTAGCATAACAGTTCTTATCTTAATAAAATATATAATTTAGAAAATCATTATCCTAATTTTTAATGAAATAGTCCTGCTGTTTAAGTAATTCCAAGTTATAAATTGTATGTAAGAATTATTATATAGTTTTCGATCAACTTACCTGCGGCAGTTGGGCATGTTGTTAGGAACAACACTAGTAAACAATTTAATAAATTCATCTCAGCTGTTGCTATTGTTGTTGTGCTAAAGTTGTTGTTGTTGTAAATTTGATCCAAAAGACAACAAATACCAACTTTGAGACTTGACTTTATATGTTTGCCAATTATATTTATTTTACAATAAAGACTTTTAGGAGATTATATTATTTAGCAACTAACACTAGTCGACAGTTTTTATTTATTCAACACAAAACTTCCTGATGCTGCAAAGCACAAAACGACAATAGTTTTTTTGGCAAAATTGATTTCAATGGATTTAAAGGAACACAGTGTAATACTCGTACAATACTCGCATATAAGCCAACACAGGAAATGTAGATGTTAAGATAGAAGTGCATGTTTTGGTCAAGATACTCGTGTGCAATTAAGTGAATGTATTTGTTTAAAGAAAACAATGAAGTTAATCAATAGAATGAATACACAATTACAATAGATGAACGAGTTCAATTGTTTATTTACAACAACAGTTCGGGTGTAAATTTGAGATTTTCCTGTAACTCATTCTACAGGCATATGCCACAATTGCTTGTAATAATAGAAATAAATAATAGAAAATAATTTAGAAAATAAGTTAATTTTTATGGTTCAATTTGAGAGGCTGCAGCGACATTATGTGACAACGTCGTATTTGTGCTGTCGTTTAGAAGTCAATACCGCATAAACGGAATATGAGAAGATGAAAAACGCTGCCTCTTTTACACACTATTGTGCTTGCCTGCGATGGCACAGAATGCCAATAGTATGCTCTCGTCTTAGGAAAATATGTAAGAAGGGCAACTGATCATTGAGCTGTTGTTATAATTCTCGTATTTGCTTAAGCTTCTTCAAATGTATCGATATCGACGGTATTTGTCGCCGATATTTTATTGTCGTTTTTGTCATAAAAAACTAAAAGAAATAACCAGGCCCCTTAACGGTCATAAGTTTTATATTAAAAATAACATTTCAATCGTTATATCCTGAGATTTATTTTTCGTTGTGAGTTTCAATTGATCGCACTTAATAAAAATTATCTCTTGATTTTTACTTATTCTTTAAAAAGGAAAAGTAATTTCTTGACTTTTACTTTTTCCTTCTTGATTTATATTTATACCTCAGCAAATAATATTTATATTTATATTTTGATTTTTGCCTTTTTCCTCAGAAAACAGTTGCTTTTTAAACTGAAAATATGTAAATAATTTATGAAGAAATAAATATGATTTTCTGATAGAATATAAAAACGAAAATGGTTTTTTTATTTTAAAATCAGGAAATAACTTTTATAATTTTGTTGGAAAATAAAAGTCAACAAACAAGCTTTAATTCTGATGGGACTTGCTTTTTGTGCAATAAATAGAAATCATAAATAACTCTTATTTGTTGATCGAAAAACAAAAGTCAAGATCAAAGTTCTGATCGAATAAATAAAAATCAAGAAATAACTTTTATTTTGTGACCACAAAATAAAAGTATTAATTTTTCACACATAAAAAATAAAATATTTTTTCAAAAAATTGAAATTGAATTTTTGAAAAGCACTCTTTCAAAAAACTTTTTTAAAAACAGCTACTTCCGGAAACTCTTTTCCAAAAATGCTTCTTCCAAAAATTTATTTTCAAGAAGTACTTTCACTAAAAATATCTTTTCGAAATGTGATTTATAACAAAGTCCTTTTTGCAAAGAATACTTTTTCAAATAAAACTTTTTTTGAAAATCGCCTTCTCCGAAAATTCTATTTCAAGAAGTTATTTCTTAAACAGCACTTTTTCCAAGAATATTTTTTTAAATTAATTACTTGTTTCAAAAATACTTTCTTAAAGAGGACATTTTTCATAAACACATTATTAAAATGTTCGTTTTAGAACATTTAATTTTTGTTAAAAAAGCTTTTTTACAAGTTTGTTTTTCAAAAAAAAAAAAAAAACAATTTTTAAAAAGTTCCTTTTGCGAAAATGTACTTTAATTTTTTTAAAATGTACTTTCATTTTTTTAAAATTGCCTTTTCAAAAGTACTTGCATCAAAAATACTTTTTCAAAAAGTTCTTTTTCGAAAAATACTTTTCCAAAGAGGACATGTTCCAAAAACACTTTATCAAATTGTTCCTTTTCGAAAACTTCTTTTTTGATAAAAAAAATAAGTTTTCAAAAAGTCTTTTAATGGTACTTCTTCGAAAATTAGTTTTTTCAAGAATATTTTTTCCAAAACTACTTGTTACAAAAATACTTTCACCAAACGAGCATTTTCCATAAACACGCTGTCAAACTGTTTGCTTTCGAAAAAAATTATATCAAAAATACTTTTACAAAAAGTTCTACTTATAAAAATACTTTTTCAAAAAGTACTTGTTCTAAAAGCAGTTTTCCAAAAAGCAGCTTTTCTAAAAGCACTTTTTCAAAATCTTTGTTTTTCAAAACTTCTTTCTAAAACAGTACTTTTCCAAAAAAAAAAAAATCTTTTTAAAAATCACTTTTCCCGAAAATATAGTTTCAATAAACATTTTTTCGAAAATTGTATTTCCAAAAGTATTTGTATCAAAAATACGTTTTCGAAAAGTTCTTTTACTAAAAATACTTTTCCAAAATGGACTTTTTCCAAAAATACTTCACCAACAGGCTCATTGTCAAAAACTTCATTTTCGAAAAATATTTTTGGAAAAAAAAGTGTTTCCAAAAAGTCCTCTTGCCAAAATAATCGTTCAAAAATATATTTTAAAAGATTCTTTTTCCAAAAATACTTCTCCAAAAAGTAATTTTTCAACATCAACTTTTTCTAAAAAATCTTCATCAAAATATTTATATTCCAAAACTTGTTTTTAAAACAGTACTAAAAAGGTTTTTAAAAAATTGCTTTTTGAAAAGTACTTGTATCAAAAGAGATTCATCAAAAAGTACTTTTTCCAAAAACACTTTTTTAAAAAGGGTCTTCTTCCAAAATGACTTTTACGAAAAATTTTTCTAAAAAAACGATTCTAAATGTTCTTTTTCAAAAAATACTCTTTCACTGAGTACTTCTTTAAAAATATTGTAACAAAAAGTACTCCTTCTAAAAACACTCTTCGTTTTTGGTACAAAAATACTTTTTCCAAAACTTCTATTTTAAAACATATTTTTTTTAATATTTCTGCGAAGAGGATTTTGTAAAATATTTCTTCAAAATATACTTTTTCTAAAACATCTTTTTCAAAGCGTACTTTTTCCAAGAAAAAGTATTTCAAAAGTCCTTTTTAAGAAAATACTCTATCAGAAATATATTTTTCCACATTTTCCAAAATACTTTTTCAAAAAGTACTTTTCCATAAATACTTTCTCAAAATGTCGAACTTTTTCGTGAAGAATTGAAGGCAAAAAGGGAGGCTTAAAAAGCGCGGCAAGTTAATTACGGGCGCTTAATTAAACGGGTTGTACTTGTACTGTGATGAATTTAAAGGCGCGCGACTTTTCCTATTTGGGCTTCAAAGCCCAGATTTTTTTTTATAATTTTCTTATTTATTCATTTAATTTCTTTTAAACAGAACCAAAAATAAACGTCAACCGCAGCTCCACTTTCATGTCTTAATTGTCGCAATTGCAATTGATATAATTTATTTATTCAATACTCTGTCACGATCGTCATTATTATCACATAAAATATTTATTGTCAACAATTAACATTGAAAATGTGTTTTTTGTTTAATTTTTTATTTATTTTCATTCTTGGCCACGTGACATTCGCGTGATCAATCCACTGGCTACAGAATGCACGAACCGTTTTCATTGACGCATTTTTATCAACTGTTTATTGAAAATACGTTTAGCTTTTGTTTGAAACCAACATTTCGACGTTTCACTCATTTTGAGTTCAGCGTGTGAAGGTCAGTGCGCCGATGCCAAGAAATTGTGTTTTATGAATGAAATTGTTTAAAATAGTTTGAGTGAAATTTTCGTAGTAAATTTACAAAAAATAAATATGTACACACAGACAAACACGCTCGTTTATATGAATAAAAATATGTCGAAAAATTAACTGTGAATCAATGACAGTTGTTACCATGAAACAAACATATTCTGGTTGCATTCTTGTGTTGAATATTGCGAACACGGTGGCAGAGTGTCAACTCCTGCTGGTATCTTTAAGATTCTCACGTGACTTTTCAACAGTTAATTTGTGATAATTAAATTTCATAAATGACATGCAATTAAAAGCGTTCATTGATTAAAATATATACATAAGGATCCATATTGCACAGTGGGCTCGTTTGCAAGAAATAGCGGTAATAAACTCGTGTGTTCTAAATTATCGATGTTAAAATAAAATGAAGTAAAAATATATTCTTTAACAATTCCTAAATCTTTGCTAAGATTCTTTGGAAAAAAATAAAAATTAAGAATCAACAAAATTTATTTGACTATTTCAATTCGCATAATTGTGAAAAATTAATTAAACCGCTTTATATAATGCTGTGTTCTTTTCTAAAAAATAATGCAACAATTCTTACACTTTTTAATAGAAAATGCCAGCATTACGTGATTTGAAAATAGCGAATAAATTCATTAAATTAATCCAATATTTCTAATTAAGAACTCCTCTAAACTGTTGTTTTCTAGAGAAGAAGTAAAAAAATGTTACACTTTTTCCAGAAAAGAAAACGCCATGAGTTTTCTTGTTAGTTTGTTGCAGAATAAGATGACCTGTTAACCTTACAACTCTTCATCGCATGGGTCTTTTGTGGACCTTTTTATTGTTTATGATTTCTTGGAAATATATTTTCTATAAAACTTTCAAATTGCTTACAGTCATCCATTGTGCAACAACGGTTCAACTTTAAGTCTCTTAATGAAATGGTGAAATGGTAAGAAATAGAGTGATTTCTTAGAAACTTTTTATTGGCAACACTGTTTGGCAGCTCAGCTGATTTCGTGCAACATGCTGCTGTTAAACGTGTTCGGTTGGGTCTACAACTTAACCCTGAATCGCCACACAAACGAAAGACGGTTGCAGATTATTTTACTATCAGAATTCATGCCCGGGAAAGTTGGATGAATATCCACTTTTTTATCGGAAACTTTTGGTCAGCGACGAAGCCCATTTCTGGTTGAAGAAAACTTCCTGCATTTGGTGAGAAGAGCAGCCAGAAGAATTGTCAGTGCATCTGGGAAATTACGCTGTTTGGTGCGTATTATGGGCATGTGGCATCATTGGACCGCACTTTTTCTAAGACGATAAAGACAGAAGAACGTTGCTGCAAATGACGAGCGTTGCCGTGCAAATGATTACAATAATTCTTTGCCCAAAATGAAAGAGCTGGACTTAACTGAAATTCAGTTTCAACAAGACTCTGCCACACAGCACGTGAAACAATAGGGCCAGCCTATATGGAGGCCTACATAGTGCGATTTGACTCTTTTGGACTATGATATTGAACTAACTATTGGTGAGCTAGCAGCCGATATGTATACCAAAAGCAAACCCAGCGTGTGAACGTTTAGATCGCGTTGAAACATTGAGTTATATGGCTTGGTTTTTCATGTGTATTAGGTTGGGCTAGGCTTCACGCGAAAGATAGAGAGAAAACACTCGGAGGCCATAAAGGGCTCGTTGTGAGGCCCAGAAGACTACAAATGAAATACTGATTCCTGAAAACTACACAGAACTTTTCATAAAGTCTACCAGTGCAGCCAGTGGTGCATCCCTGAGACAGTCAAGATTCCGCAGAAAGAGAGATCCTAGATGTCTAAGCCTACGCTCCTGCAACGCCGGGCAGTCGCAGAGAGCATGATATACTGGTTCTTCTTCAGTGGGAAAGCTTAAAAGCTCTGATATGTAGTGCCAGCGACTTATTTTCGAAAGTTAGAAGTTGTTTAGTCTTAACGCTGCTAATTGAGAGCCATAGAGCTTCGGATACCCCACAGCTGGTAATTCTTGAACACCTGATTGTTGCCTTTCTCTCTGCCTACTCCTTAATAATGTTTAACAGCTCAACTGAGGGAATATCAATATACCTATACGAGACTGTTCTATTCAAGACCGAAACTTCTCGTGCTCATGCGTACGCCATTTCATTTTCCTGAACGCCTTCATGCTCTGGAACCCAAACTATATTGACGCCAAGTCTTTCAAGTCAGGCTAGAGACTAAATGTGTGCATTTATACACTTTGATTTTATCCTCCTTGAGTCCAGGACCCTGACTACTGTCAGACTGTCTACACAAAAGTCTTAAGTTCTGGCCTCTAAGCTGAGCTAATCAATTCTTAATTCTGTCTCGGTAGTGGTATAAATCTCCTCCCGGAAAACCATTGCGTCATTGTGTAGCCTGAGTGATATGGAGAGGTCGATATCCTTGGAAAATTCCCCCGGGCCAGTGCCAGTATCCATTTTCGAGACGTCTACATAAACCAAAATTGCATTATTTCTAGTTGCAGAGTTTTCATTCTAGTCTTTCTTCTCAGGGAGCCCAACTGAGAATTTTTATGCTTCTTTCTTATGTTGAAATTCGCTAGCTGTTAACAAATCACCCTTTAAAATGAAGATACTGATTAGGTATTGGTGGAGGTCATGGGAGAGCCAATTGCGGTGAGTATTTCCGCCCAGTCATTACCTGGGAAGTCGTCGTCTATTAAGAGCCAGATGAACGTCAGATCAACCGGACCATAAAATCTAAATAACTAAATAACACATACCAATTAGGACGGAGGATGTTGTAACGAGTGTCACAACTTTGAGTTGGCATCACTGCTTCGTTTGATCACCCATTTAGCAGCTGATAGTGGCTTTTTGTTTAGTTTACTTTGAAATTTCATTATAAATTTTTTTACACTAGAGCAAAGCAAGCAAATTGTCGTAACTTTTAATCAAAATAATTGTTCTATTTGCTAAAATTATCCATCGCAAATTATATTTTCCGATGAAGCCCATTTCTGGTTTGAGTGTGTACGTAAATAAGCAGAATTGTCGCATTTGGAGTGAAGAAAATCCACAAGCTTTTGTCACAACACGATAACATCCCAAAAAAGTTACTGTTCGAGGCGCTTTATGGACTGGCGAAGTCCCTTGTCCACATGTCTTCAAAGACGATGACGGTAAAAATGTTACTGTCGATCGTGAAGTTCAAAGAAACGTGATTCGAAATTTGTTCGTACCTCAATTACGTGGCATTAATCTGGCTTACTTATCGTTCCAACAGGACGAAGCCACATGCCCCACAGCCGACGCTACAATTGATTTACACAAAAAAACTTTCGATGAAAAAATTATTTCACGTAACGGCCCGATTAATTGGCCACCAAGATCGTGTGATTTAACCCAAGTGGATTATTTTCTTTGGAGTTATTTTAAGTCACTTGGCTGCATCGATAAACCGCAAACATTTGAACACCTGCAAATTTAAATTTGAAGAGTCATCGGCTAAATACGGCCGCAAATGCTACGAAAAAGTTGTTGAAAATTGGTGTTCCAGATTGCGCCTTCTACGCGCCTTCTACGCGCCAGCCGTGGTGGCCACATGACAGATATCATATATAAACATTAATTTTATAAAATTTTCTTTCAAATAAAGCCCGTTTCATTAATATCAAAAATATATTTGCTTTGTTATGATTTAAACTGGTGTCGCTCTATAAAAAAGACACCCATTACATGAACATATTCTGACATAAAAATAAGTTTAGGCCGTGTTTTTCAGTTGTGGATTAACTTTAAATTTAGTTTAATCTGGTCTAAAACTCAAATTTTTTATTGTATCATGAGAAGCCAAAATTTGACGAAAAACTAATTTGTTCTATTAAAATTTTGCTTACCAAGTTGTTAATGGCGGCTTAAATCTGATTTCAGGTTAACTAAACCTGGCTTAAGCCCGGCCTTAAGTAATTAGGGTTTTTAGTTTAAGTTTTTTTCAATATTGAATTCAAAAAGTCCTGGTCAATATGCAACTGAATAAGAAAAAATCAACATCAATTTAATTCCCCAGAAGCACATGAGTGCTGATCATGAAAGTGTAGCGGCTTTTGAAAGCAGCGCTATTCCGCTTTAGAGTGTAAGCTGAAAACTAAATTAATGTCGTGTTTCCCTCTTAACCCTTTTTTCGGAATTTAATTTAAGATATCTTAGCCTATAAGTTTCAATATATTTTAAAATTTGACAAAGAAAAATAAGCCAAAGAATTATTTACTTTAAATTTAAAAGATGTAAAAATGTATTTAATTAATTTTAAGTGACTTGTTTTTTGGTTGGCCTATATAATTTCACTACAGCAAGAAAACACGGGAAAAAAGAAAAACTAAAATCTTTTACAGCAACAAGCAGCAGCAAATACGAACGAGCAAACGACCGAACGAACGAACGTACGAACACTTGCATCAATCTAATGAAAAGGTGGCATTCCACATGACAAATACATGCACGTTATCTAAACAAAAGTTAAGCAAATAAAATCTTTCTTCTCTGCTCAAAGACTTCTGTATCTGTCTGCTCATTAGGAATATTTTAATTAAAGTGAAAATGGCAGAGAAAAAAAATTCTTGGGGAAAAAAATGGATGCTGGAAACTGTAATTATGCTTTGGCACTAATTATTTTGTATGTGTACGAGAGCATGTCATTTGCACGCTGCTTCTTTTACACACACAAAAAAAAATTAAATAAATAACTTAAATGCAGTTAATGCACTCTCAACTCATGCTTCCGCATAAGTGGAGGCACTCAACAGACTTCAGATTTATAAAATTTTTATTTATCCTTTCGCTTTAATAATTGAAAGGAATAGATTCAGTAGAATCCTATATGTTTTTAAATGACAACAAAATAAAAATAAACTTCCAATTAAATTTTTTAACGCCTGTCTTGTGCATTAATATTTCATTTTAACAGTCTCTAAAATGTCCTTAAAATGGCTTAAATTCCTGTTGGAAATGAATGAAAAGTTCGCCGAATTTTTAAGCCACAATAAAATAATCGTCCATTGGTGTATGTTTGCATACTTTATTTATATTTTTATCAGAGCAGTTCGTACCAAAAAGCACCAGAAATTTAAAAAAAATATTGTTTCATAACTTAAAACCACTTAACTATTCAAGCCCACTGTATTTGCTACCAAACACACGTTTGAAAAGGAAATCATTCAATATCTGGTCGAAAAATTATGCGGGTTTCTTAATGTAAATATTTTATCGATTAAGTTAAGAAAGACATGGTCAATATTCCAAGGAAGAAGAGAAAATCAAATTATATTTATTTAAAAAAACAAATTTAGATTATTTAAATTTTCCACCCAAGCGGTGGGGCATACAAGCGCTGTTTTCGAAAGCCGCTACAATCTCATAAGTAGTACTCTTCTTCTTAAATTTCTCTTGCTGTCGAGGATCAACTTCAGCATGAGGTAAAATATAGAGTGATTTTCATGGGGGTATGAAACTTTGAATTGGCAACACTGTTTCAGCTAGCGGCTATTTTGTCAACTATCAAGTGATTTATATATAATTTGGTTAGGCATTTTAACATGAATAGACTGACATCTGCAAAGTCACTTAGAAAATAATGGCTCTGTTCGACATACATATCGCTAAAATTTTTTTCAGCGCTAAGGATCACTTTCGATTCAATGAAAACGTCAATAAACAAAACCTCCATTGTTGCGGTGAGACAACAATCCTCAAGTATATGTTGAGACTCCATGAATTCAGAAAAACTGATTGTTCGGTGTTCACTATGGGCTGGAATCATCGGTAGAGCTGTGCCGAACTTCATCAAATGCTCGTTATTGACAACAACCTTTGAATATATATTTTAACTACATGGGTTTGATCAAAGTTTTTTGTCAAAAACGAGCGTTTGAAGAAGTTCGGCAGAGCTCTAATCATCGGTCCCTACTTCTTTGAAAACGTTTGCCGGTCACAACGTTACAGTCAAGGGTGGCCGCTATGGAGCCCTGATTATTGACTTTTTCGTTCATCAATTATATAACCATGACGGTTAGGACCTGCGGTTCCATTAAGACGGCACAACATGTCACACAGTTCGTGCCACAATTGATTTATTGAAGGAAAAGTATATCAGCCGCAGAATAGCATGTTTCGGACTCGTAAAATGGTCTCCAATATTTTGCGGTTCAACGTTGTTATTCCTATTTCCTGTAGGCATATATGCAGTCGTCACCGATAAGTCCGAAATGATTGACCAGTTGGTGGACAACATTCGCCGCAATATTGCCGATATACGGAAAAAGTAATCTTTTGGAAAAAGCCGTACAAAATCAGACCGTCAGATTAGACTACGTCCGAGCCAGCCGTGTCGATTACATGCCGGAAGTCATTACAATACCAGAAGATTTTTTTCCGGATAAATTAAATTTCATATCAATTAAAAAAATTCAACTCTGTTTTATTCCTTTTCAAAGTTCTATGCCTCCATAAAAAACACCCGTTTATTATAAATCAGAAAAACCAATTCGGATGTCATTTCCTAACATATCTATAAGACATTGTAAATTCCACGTTTTTGAAAGCAAACCGTTTAATATAGAAGCGGGATGATGGAAAAGCTTTGCCCAAATAATTAATTTTTAATTAAACTTCTACTATATGGAGGTTAATTAAATGGTTAATTGAAATTCCACGTTTGGTAACACGATTAGTACAATGTTTTACTGATAATTTTTTATATGTTTTAGATAGTTGGGAGGAACCCCATTAAGAAAAACAAAAATTAAAAATATAATAAAAAAATTTGGAAAGCGGTTGGCCTTCCCGGTAACTTCCAGCTAATTTTTGTGCTATTCTTTGCTTTTGAGATCTTCCAAATAAAACATTTTTATCTTAATTTTCAAATCATCCGATTCCCACGTGATAGCGTTGGTTGTCGTAGTTTTCGACTACTATAAATAAATCGATCGATAAGAGTGATCAGAATTATATTTTCGGAATTTTTCGAATTATCTCGTTCACGAACGGATTAGCCGATTTTGACCTGTTTCAGGGCGATCGACGTGGTTTTTAAATGCTAAGAGCTGATTAATTGGTGGGTGAAGCCGTTCAAAAGTTATTTAAGAAAACCACTTTGAGAAACATTTTTTTCTACCAGTTCGAACCGGTTCAAATTCTCAAGAAGTCAAAGTTCAAGATAGCTTTTCCGCACGCTACCAGTTTTGTTCAGCGGTTAGTCGATAAAGCTTTCTCGAAAAACGTGGTGATCTGATGATAATTTCGCGATTTTTGAAAATTTTTATTTTTCTTAGCTGGAAGTTAAAAATATGGTGGACAACGGCACACACCAGAGAACGAAATAGTGTACTTTTTCAGTCTTTGTGTACACAACTTCACATCAACGACATCGACAAAAAAAAAAGACATTGAAAAATGTACACATGCCACACTTTATACACAGATACAGATGTACAGGGCTGTGCATTCAAGACATTGAAGACTTTGAAGACATTGAAAACACTGAATTCACTTTATGTCCGTATACACATTTGCGGTGATGATAAAATTATATTTGTTTTTGTATCTTCATAAAATTAATGGATTTGTGGGCAGCAGAGAATATTAGTTCTTTCGTCTTCAAAAAATTAGTGTGTCTGTGCGCAGTAGAGAAAGATAACCCTCCACCATTTTGTTTGCAAAAGCACGCTGTCGGAATTTGAGCTAACCATAAGGTAACTTATGGTTGATTATGAGTTAGCTCACAAAATCCCATCTGGGCATTTACACGAGGTGTACACAAGTACAGGCCGAAGATGTACACAACGAAAAGTGTACACAAAGAAAGAAAGGAAATGTCTATAATGTATTGAGGGTGTACATTGTACAGCAGGTGTACATTAAAATTTCTTGTACATTATTTCGTTCTCTGGTACACACCAGACAGTCGTTGTTACGGTATATAATTTTCACTGAGTTATGAGTAAATTTTACCAGCAACAGAGATGCACACGAAGACCCAGTCAAGAAATACTACTTGCCTCGTCTCTATCTATTATAACGTCCTCAGTAAGTGTGGTCAACTTACTGCTTTTTGCACCATTTGCTTTTTTCTTCGACGCGTACAATTTTAAGTTGGTGCTCGGTGCTGTTTAAAGTTGTTTTTTTGTAACATCTTTTTCACAGAGAAGGTGTACTTTGACAAGGTTGGGTCGAATTTCTTCAAAGCTTTTTTCAATTCATATTAAACAGGCTGCAAGTAAAACCATGCGGTGAGAGAAGAGCATTTGAAGCCTCTAATCATACACCATTTCTTTGCCTGCACAGAAGCATTCTTACAGGGAGTAATAGTAATACTGCTAAATATACGCAAGTTCTGATGATGGGAATGTAGTGACTTTCGAGAAGTTGGCTTTTGCTTGTGTATGTTGGACAATTAAAGTGTTTTTAGATTTCTTTTGTTGTTGGTAGTTGATCATTTAAAATATTTTCTTAGGTACGTTACGAACATTAGCCTGATAACACTTCGGATGTAAAAGTGAAAGACATTTTCATGTTGCTTCTTTTTCATGTCTGTACTTATCGTAATGAAAGTTCCTCAATATCTTATGAACTTCGCTTTATAAAAGCTTCAATTATATGTATATTCTCTTATTCATATTGATATTAAATTAATAGGAATTTTTGAGCTGATTTGTAGCGCTTTTTTGTTGGTTTTAGTGCCTGTTGAAATACAAAAGTTGACAACAATGCAAACAGACAAAAAAAAAATAACAAATTCATTCAGCCAATAGCCGCACGCACACATTTAAATTCAGCAGATTATCAGAAGTTTATGTACAACATTTAGAAATTAGCGGTGTGATAACAAATAAAAAAATGAAACAAACTCGCACGACCCCACCCTCACAAACGCACATAACCTTAAATTCATTTCCATTCATGTTCCTTCTTTTGTGTATCCGACAATTATTTTAATGGATGTGGCCAACAGCAGAGTTTTAACGACGGCTACGTGAGCATCATTTCAATATTCGTGGGGTTAAATTGTTTAACAGATTGGATATCATGTAGCAAGAGTTTATAAATTTATTTATTTATTTTTCTAGTTGATATTTGATGAACTCCAAAAGGAAAGAATCATATTTTCAATTATTTTCAATTGGTATTGCGAAATATCTTAAATACATAATTCAATAAAATCTATGTTGATTTTAATTTCTTTTGATTAACTATTAACCAGAGCTACCTGTCAATAGACTTCCACTTAAAGCATTAAACACAATAAAGACAGCAGGCTACACGCACACCGACTACAAAAGTCGTTGGCTACAATCGTCGCCTCGTAGTCAGCTACTTAATTATTTTTTAAACGACACAACCAAATCAATAAACATCTGTTTTTACTTGTAGTAGAATTTTCTTCCTACAGATTTAATTTTTATCAAAAATTTCCATTTATTTTTTCAAACAAACAGAGTCGTTCGAAAGACAGAAAATTCAAATAAACTTTGACAATGTGTTCAACAGCGCTGCTGCTGATTGATGTGTCTTTATTACAATAAATTTTAAATTCTACGTGTTCTTTTAACAAAATCAGTGTGAATAGCTTTTCGCTACCTTCCACTTACTTTGCAACATGTTCGACATCAACTATTGAACAAAACTTTTTAGTTTAATTCTAAATTCACTAACTTTGAATCTCTACATGTTTTCCTTAATAATTCAACTTAAAACTTATAAACTCTTGTACAACTGAACAGCACCGCACAGTGGGGTCACTGGGGAATGCTGCATGTTCTCATGTCAAACGAATATGCAGTAGCAAAAATGTTAGAAGTTAAAACGTAGTCAAAGAGCTTAGAAGGAAGAAAGTAAATTAAATTCTTTGAAATTTCATAGACTGAAAGTCGAAATATTAAATGCAGAAAGACAAGATAAATATTTCAAAGAACAAGAGAAACTCAGCATCAATTTTTAATTATTCATCGAACACAACAGAGCAGAATAAAAGCTGAGCTACTGGCTGGAGTTTTAAACAAAAGATGAGAAATGCTTACTTATATTTAAATGAAAACAATTAATTTTGAAAAATGGAACATGAAGAAAATAATAAAACATCAGCCCTGATATCAGGGATGTAATCGATACTGATGTTCATTATATATCTCGGATCTGTCGATATATCGTTATTATATTTCACTGCCTTCTTTAATATATTTTAAATGCCTATTTTATTCACAACAAGAAAAATCGCATATGAAAAACCAGTTCACAAATAAAATCAGGGTAGTCCCCCTTATTCTGTAACCACATTTGATCATCGCTTTGAGACAATATCAAAAATAAAATACGTCTGCACTGGTTTTTTCCAGCAATTGGAAATTCCTCTTTTTTCTATCTAAAGCCTTAGAGCGTAGTAACTGGCTGTCAAAAGTATTTAATTGTTATATTAATATTTGTATAGGCTAATTGTTCCAACTTAGTTAAAATCTCAGAAAGACAGGATGATAAATATTCCTAGGCACACAGGAAAGTCAACATCAGTTTTATTCAACTTACACAGCAGAGCAGAACAGCTGTTTTCTAAAATCGCAACACTTTCATCTTCAGTGCTCATGTGTATATTGTGGTTGTCATTACTTTTGAGGTGGCTTAGTTCAATGTGACAACAGTTCGTATTTACACAAATTTTATTGTGAAAAAGAATCCGAGATCAACCTGATGTTAACACGTTTTTGTTTTAATACCCGTATTACCGTTTGATTATTTTCTTCATGTCCCATTTTTCAGAATTTTTTGTTCCATTATATTTAATGTATATAATTTAATTCATGTATTTAGTTGTTGTTTAGAAGGAGTAGACAGGAGTTCTATTTTTAAAAATTTATTAAAGTGACGTTGACAAATAGTTACAGACAGCATTTTTAACTCTGAAATCACGTTCATCATGATTGTGCAAGCATGACAGTGTAATAACGTTTGTGCAAGTGTTCATGACAGTGTAAGTGATTGTGCGTTGTCGTAACTATGATTGTGTAGTGATTATGCAATCAGTCGTAATTGTTTGTATAATCACGTTTGTGCAATCATGATTTTGCAATTACTTTTACAGAATTAAGTTTGAACTTGCTTGCGCAAGCACAACTGTACAGTCATTTATGCACAATCACAACATAATTGATTACACAATCATTTTTATGAAGTCATGGTTGTGCAAGCACATTTGTGCTACCATGCTTGTACAATAAACTTTCTACAATCATGTTTGCGTAATCATGGGGTACAAGCATGTTTGCGCAATCATTTATAGTGATCTCTCTAATTTTTAGTACTAATTTATTTATTTCTAATATGCAAAATATATTTCATTAGGTTTTATTCAGTTGTTTTAATACTTCACAAACGTTTTGATTTTATTTTTGGCTTTTCTGATTTATAATGCCAATGAACTCAAATATATTAAGTATATTTAATATAGAGAAAGCCAAACATTTGTTTTAGCTGGTTACCTTATTAAAGAAAAGTTCCGATTGTACAGCCCTGATATCGTGTTTTCGCTTTTCTTTTGGTTTTGATATCAATTTAATTTTTGCGCAATCAGGTTTGTGCAAACAAGGTTGCATTACGATGATTTTACAATCCCGTTTGTGCAATTTTAATTGTGAAATCGCTTGTGCGTAATCATGATTGGACAACCATGATTGCATAACTTCCCTGTAATTGATTTTGCAATCACGTTGTCCAATACGTTTGTTGTCCAATATCGTAATCATGTTTGAAAAATCAATTATCCTGTTTGTGCAATCATAATTGATTAATTGTACAATCGCTCAAAGCTAATATGTTTGCACAGTATCTGCGCAAGCCTATTTGGCAGTCGGTGTCAATCTAGAGTTCAAATAGTTGAAGGGATCGCTTTCACGATATCGTTGATACTTTATATTCTAGTGTGTCCAATAAACATATTCGCATATAACCTCATTGTTGTTGTTGTTGTTGTCCTTATTCACCACCATTTAATCCCTGTCTAGTTGCTGATATGCTGCGATTTTTTCAAAATTGTCGTACACAAACTTTCTTTCTGTGTACGAAATTAAATATAAAAACTGGGATAGTCTTTACAAAATATTTGGTTTATTAAAATTACACTTCCTGGCCATGGCCATTAAAGCAAAACGGAAAAACTGTAATTGACTGTTTATCAGATTTCATCAAAAGTTCAACTGAACATTCACGTCAGTGCTGTTGTGGAACGTTGAAGGGACATTTTGGTTTCCTATTGAGGAAAGTTTGTTGCAGGCATTCGTTGTTGTGGCATTTGGGAAATTCGTTAGTACGTGTGGGGTCATCAATTACAGTTAATCACCGTTAATAATACATTTTCATAAAAGTGGGCTGCATGACCAACGATCAAGATTAAGACCACAAAATAAATTTGATTTCTCGGCTAAACAATAATTTGCCTTTTTTATGTTGTTCTTTTTTAAAGGTTAAATGGGAAACAGAAAACTGTTTGGAAAAAAAAACTTTAAAAAAATGTAATAAAAATATAAAAGAACAATCAAGGAGTTACACATGAAATTTTTATAAACGATCTGCGATAATCAGAACACACCACTGGACTCTTTCTTGTTGAGAGAATTTTCATCATGACTTTCTGGATTGAAACGTATTTAAGAACGCTTTCCGAACAATTCGCCTACGAAATTAAACTGAAATTTATTTAGAGTTCTGTTGTATAATTTTTTTGCTTGCATTTCTTAAAAATTTTAATAAGAAAATGACTTAAAAGTGTCATTAAATCTGCACTTTTAACATCCTGATAAATACATTTAATTTATTCAGCTATAAAATCATGAATTTTAAATAACTTTTATATTTTCTTTATCCACAATATGATATTCATAAGAAAATTCCATTATAACACGACAAGAAAAAAAGTTATGAAAACTCACAACTTTTTGCTGCTGGTAAAAAGTGGAAGTTTGTTAAACTGTTTTAAAGCTTCGGGGTATTTGCAGGATTAAAATGAGGAGAACAAAAAAAAAAAACAAAAAAAGCAACAAAAACATGAAAGACAGCAGAATGACGAAACAATGAAATTCCGTATGAAGTGGCATTTAGTCTTGTACTCTTCTTGGCTCAAATTAAGTTAAGATTTTAAAGTTTTTACAACACGAGCAGCGTTCATAACTCTGATTGGAGTATGAGGTTGAGGCACTTCCATCACAATCCAACTGACATAAAGTTGGAAACTTGTTAAGAAATGCTAATATGTACTCTGTTTAAGTGGCGATTGCCGTGTGTTATTTTCATCACATGGAAAGTTTTGTTGTTAAGGAATAAGAGAATTCAAAAGTGGTGAGAAAGTATCACGAAGTGTGTAAATGAATTCGAAGCAGAATTATTTCTCTTTCTGACAAATTATCAAATTTAGGAATATGACTTTTTGTCCAAAAGAAATAACGGCGACAACAAAATCCATTCGTCTATTGAATTTGCATTTCAGTTAAAATTAACACTTTTTATTACACAAAATCATGGTGCAACAGACTATTAACGTTTTAAGTTGAATCGGTTGTGAGTTCGAAGATAAATTTAAAAAAACATAATAACTTTTTTTATTAAATGACTGCGAAATATATCTTTAATATATAAAACAGATAAAATAAAAAAATTCTTAAATAATAACAATTGTATTTAAAAAATAAACTACTCTCAACTTTTGCTTCGAGAGGAGATTTTTAAGATCCGCTTAAACGAGACTTTGAAATGAAAAACAGTTTTGCCTGATGCAGACAGAACTCAGTGGAACTTAAATAAAAGGGTTTTTTATAGAGTGACACTAATTTAAATCATAAAGCAGGCTACAC
This sequence comes from Linnaemya vulpina, assembly GCA_963675445.1. Lineage (NCBI taxonomy): Eukaryota > Metazoa > Arthropoda > Insecta > Diptera > Tachinidae > Linnaemya > Linnaemya vulpina. Next base: position 22,030,227 of record OY776276.1, read on the forward strand.
GAACACCGACTACAAAAGCCGTTGGCTACAATCGTCGCCTCGTAGTCATCTACTTAATTGTTTTGAAAACGACATCACCAAATCAATAACCATGAGTTGTTGTTTGTACTAGAATTCTCTTCATACGCCAGTGTAGCCGCTTTCATGTATGTAATACTCTTAAGTAGTGTTATTCCAATAAAATATATTTAAAGTCCACAATATATGACAAGAAATCATTTCATCATCTTGGAAATAGAGATCGTTGTTTCTTTTTCTACAATAAAACAATACATTTTCAAGCTTAAAATAATTGATTATGTATATATATATATATATATATATATATATATATATATTGTACTGCCAACGTTGCATCTGCTCATTGTCGCTCAACAAAATTTAATTTGACTACAACCACAAAAACAGCATGGACAACAACCAGTTGCCGTATTGTCTATAATAGTAAAAATAATCATTCTTATATAGGGTATTTTTTATAGAGTGCTACAACTTTGAGTTGGCATCAGTGCTTTATTTGACGACCCTTTTAACAGATGGTCATTGCTTTTTGTTTAGTTTACTTCGACATTTTATAATAAATCGACTTACACTAGAGCAACGCGTGCAAATTGTGGAAATTCTTAATCAAAATATGGTTCTGTTCGTCAAACTTATCGTGCTCTGCGTCCATTCAAAATTTTATTTTCCGATGAAGCCCATTTTTGGTTGAATGGGTACGTAAATAAACAGAATCGTCGCATTTGCAGTGAGGAGAATCCACAAACTTTTGTCGAAACACTATTTCATCCACAGAAAATTACTGTTTGGTGCGCTTTATGGGCTGGCGGAGTCATTGGCCCATATGCCTTCAAAAACGATGATGGTCAGAGTGTTACTGTTTGTGAAAATGGTGTTCCAGATTGCGCCTTGTCCACGCCAGTCGTGGCGGCCACATGGCCGAAATCATATTTAAACATTAATGTCATGAAATTTTCTATCCAATAAAGATCGGTTCATTAATATCAAAAATATATTACTATGTTTTATTACGATTTAAACTTGTATCACTCTATAAGAAACACCCTTTATGCGCACATATATTTTATTTTTGACAAGTTGTAGTCTGTAGTCTGCTGTGGTGAATATGTTTAATAAAATAAAGGGAACGTATTTTTAATATAATGAAACGGGCTTTATTTGAAAGAAAATTTTATGAAATTAATATACATATAAATATGATGTCTGCCATTTGGCCGCCACGGCTGGCGCGTAGAAGGCACTATATGGAACACCAATTTTCAACAACTTTTCGCTGTATTTGCGGCCATATTTTGCCCCTGACTCTTCGAATATTAATATCCAGGTGTTCAAATGTTTATGGTTTATCGATGCAGACAAGTGACTTTAACTCCAAAGAAAATAATCACCTTGGGTTAAATCACACGATCTTGTTGGCCAATTAATCGGGCCGTCACGTGAAATAATTTTTTCATCGAAAGTTTTTTTGTGTAAATCAATTGTAGCGTCGGCTGTGGGGCATGTGGCTTCGTCCTGTTGGAACGATAAGTAAGCCAGATTAATGCCACGTAATTGAGGTACGAACAAATTTCGAATCATGTTTCTCTGAACTTCACCATCGACAGTAACATTTTGACCATCATCGTCTTGGGAGACGATGTAATTTTTGTGTGGATTTTATCGTGGTGTGGCAAGCGTTTGTGGATTTTCTTCACTTCAAATGCGACATTTCTGCTTATTTACGTACCCATTCAAACCTGAAATGCGCTTCATCGATAAATAAAATTTTGACTGGATGAGTTTGACGAATAAAACAATTATTTTGATTAAAAGTTTCAACTTCGCTTTGCTCTCGCCTCTATCAGCTACTAAATGGGTGCTAAAATGAAGCAGTGATGCCAACTCAAAGTTGTGACACCGTAAAAAAAAACGCTGTATTTGTGAGCTCGAGTTTGGAAAGAACATTTTATTGCACCTGCATACAGTCACATCAACAGCGGCTAATTTCGTATGAAAATCCCTGCAATTGTTAATATCTTGTGAAATTCGAATTAAATGGACTCTGAAGGTTATAAAAAATGACATCCAATTAGATTGACACAGATCACGATTTCGAGCGACGGTTAATGGCTCTGCTCGCTGAATATTACCGACAGCGATTTACACCGTCATATTTAAAGAGCAGAATACTGCACCCTCCTTCGTCGGTACCTGCAAAAAATTCACCGGTGAAGTTAAAAGTAAAATTGCTAAAATAAATTCTTCATCTTCTAATCGCTCTTCATCAGTCCTCTTAACACTCTGCCCTCCTTTCTAGTTCTGTCATCATGCCCGGCATATGTCTGACTCATCCCCATTGTGCGCTGTTTAGCTTGGCTAAATATGATACGCGGCGTATACTCGATATGAATGAGAAATATTCATCTTCACCCCAGACACTTTTCAGGCTGCCCTAAAAAATATGCTATTAAAAATATTCCATTGGAAGTGTTTTGATTGTTGCCTTTGCTTAATACTGTTAACAACAAAAACAACAATAAGAACAAGTGATGCTGGTGTCATTTTATTAATTCAAATCACGACTTTCGATGTACATATTTCGAAATTTCTGATTGAATTGTATTGGAATTTCGGTGGTAGAGGTTTGCAATTTCAGCACTTTTAACCTCTTTTTATAATTATTTGGCTCGTTTTGCATTTCCCATTTAATTCATAATTAACAGTAACTTGATTGGAATTCAAGATTTGTCTACCAAAAAATATACTTAAACATTTCGAAGAAAGTCTCAACAGTTTCTTTAAGCAGAGCGTTCAAGGGATGACCTTAAATTTTTCAATTCTTTATAATAAATGCGCTGAGGCCAATGAAGAAAATAAAAATAAAATAAATTAAAATAAAAGCATTTTTTAAGTATTAATTTGTACGTACCTCTAGATATGAAAGCACCTGTTAGATAAAAATTTCTGAACGCCCTTCCAACAGGTACTTCCGAACCTCGGCAGTCGATAGCATCTTGTGGAAGCCACATCTTTGAAATTAGTTGGCATTTCTTCAGATTGTTTTGTGAAATCATCATGGATGGATATGACATCCAACAATACGTGCAAATAATAGATTTATTACATCAAAATGGGTGGTCTATTCGGTCAGCGTAATGCGCACTTCGCCCATTTTACGAGCAGCAGAATCGCCCTACTGGGAGGACTATTCACACTGTGGTGGATAAATTTAAGTTCCACAAGAATTGTGGAAAAGATCGCCCCTCGTAACTTTTCAGACAACAACTTGGCGAATTTTGCGCTGTTACTAGAGTCTGCATCCAAGAACTGAAGGTAAACGATTATAGACCACGACGTGTGTAGTTGGGCACTGAATCGAACAGTCATCGAAAAATATTCTTCAGCGATTAGGCCCATTTCTGGATGAATGGATACGGGAACAAAAAAAATTTTATAATTTAAAAGGATACGAATCGACATGCGAACCCAAAGTGTCAAATGCATCCTGAAAACGTCAGTGTCTGGTAAGAGTTCTGGGATAGCCGCGTCATCGGTCCATATTTTATTGAGAATGATATTAGCCAGGCCATCACTTCCAAGGGCGAGCGCTATATATCGCTGATTGCCAACTTCTTTCGAACTGAATTGGATGATCTCGACTTTAACGAAAATTGATGGCGTTACTTGCCACACAACTCATGCCACATTCGATAGTCTGCACGAGCGATTTGAGAGTCCCGTTAGACTTAAGTCGCAGGTGTAAACGAATAAGCCACAAACCACAGCGGCCCTCAAAGCCAATACAAGTTTTGCCATCGGCCAAATTCAACTGGTCTTATGCGTCAGAGTCATGGAAAACTGGAGAAGCCGGAGCGGACATTGAGACCAGAGCTGTGCCGAACTTCATCAAACGCTCGTTTTTGACAACAACCTCTGCTCAAACCCGTGTAATTTAAATGGGTTTGATTAGAGGTTGTTGTCAAAAACGACCGTTTGAGAGCGTTTGATGAAGTTCGGCACAGCTCTATTATATATCACACCAATAGGACTTTCATATGAATACAAAAGTTCGAAGCAATATAACACACACACACGCACACTCACACACACACACAAACGTACACACACACCGTTTGTTTTATTTAAACTCAAAGATATGAAGCACTTAAGACCGTTTGTTTGCATGAATGTGTTTGTTAGAAGGCCGTGTGAGTTCGTACCAACACGCCAGCAGACACGAGGAGCAACAGGTGGCAACTGTAATAACTAACACTGTGCAACAAACAAAAAAATAAATAAATAAGAAATTACAATTATTATGTTTTGCCAACTGAATTTCTTTTGAAAATTTTGATAGAAAAGATCAGAAAATTTAAGATCGTCAGAATTTTACCTGGTTGGTTTGATTCGATTCTGTGCCTGGTTTCTGCAACTGAAGTGAGGACTTCTCGCATAGAAAAAATTTTTTGGGTTTTTTATAATAATAAATATATTATTCTATGGATAAAAAGCACGACAACCATAATTATTTAGTTTTTGTGAGAACTCCTCACATCAGTTACAGAAACGAGGCACTGGCTTCAAAAGTTGTTAGTGGGCCACATACTTACACAGACACGCACACACATACATGCAGACATAGTTACAGGGTCTAATAATTAGTCAGGGAAGCTTCTTAGGAGCTCAAACTCTGTAAATATAATGAGAAATTGAACGTTGTAAAATCAATAACTTTCCAATTTTTGAAAATTTTCAAATTCCCAAGGTCAAGTTAAAAAAAAAATTATTTTGTTGTATAGTGTAATTTATGTATGATGTAAAGCCATCGCAAATGTGTGCATGCAAGTGTACTCGTAAAAACAAATATCGCTCCTTTACTGTAATACTGTCATAACTCCAACGTTGCATTTTGGGAGTTAATCACACAGATCGTTCTGTTTATTGTGTAAAAGTTTCATTCAATTTTTTTTATAGTCTATTCCTTAGAGAAAAATTAATTTTTAGATCTCCATCGAGTTGTTGATAACTTTAAAACCTTAAAGGCTTTTTTGCAAAACTTTCTTTTTCTCTTTATACGCTTTTCATTAGCTTTTTTGTATCAAATTCTCCTCTTGTGTTGTGCTTCCATGCGAATACTTAATATTATTAATAATGTTACTCTTACATCACATTGTACTCGCACAAGTTTGTTGGTGTGATTCTTGTTCTCATCTTCTCTTAATGGGTAAGTATTTTTACACTTTTTCGAAGAATATTAAAATAAAAACTAGATTGAGTTTGAAAAAACTTAAAAGACACACTTTTTAAGAAAATGTAACTAAAAATCAAAGCTTATATTAAAAAAATATATTAAAACAAAAACGCAAATATTATTTCTATAAAATGCGTGGCCACTTTGTGCCTCATTTTTGGCATATCGAGCGCCCGAAGCTTATTTTGCACATTAATACTTGGTTCATTGTTCTTTTAAGCTTTTTTTTAAATTTATTCTTACTTTTTAGTTATATTTTTAAAAAAACGGTTTTTTTCAAGTTTTTCTTAAACTCTATTTTGATTTACGACACTATTGAAGTAAATGAGCGTCGTATGCGTATGAATGGGTGTTGGTGGAGCACTGAGCGCACAGAAGAGTGAATGAATGTGTTGCGATGTCAAAAGCTGCTGTGATTAATTTCTATTTATTTTTCATTTTAATGGCCAACTTTTTGCCGAATATTGCCAACATGTTGTTGTCGCTATTTATAACAAAACAACTGCTTGATACGTAAACGGTCGTTAAAAGCATTTAATATTAATTGTAGAAGCCGGCAGTACTTTGAATGAATTATTTGAGCGACAAATGGCAACTGTTGTAAGCATGTTGCAGTTGTCACTGAAAAGAGATGCAACTTAAAGATTTTTAATTGTCTCATGCCAGAAAACCGTATAAAGTGATCATGTCTATCCTGCGTAAAAGTCTTTCATGATTTCTTTTACTCATTCCGAAAATAAGAAATTTAAATTTTTCGCTTCCGCTGAAAGTTTTTTCATTCGGAGTTGGTCTTTAAGAGAGGATCAAGTGCTGGTATTTTATGCATTAAACAGATTCAAGACTGTGGGCTACCGACTACAAATTTTAAAAAAGCTTATGCAAATTCGAGGTTAGAAAGTTAATTGACTTAAACTGCACCTTTTTTCGGACAAATTGAGTTCTATTGATACCATCGTAAAGTAAAAATATAGGAAATAATAATGGAATATGCTGTCGCAAAAATTTCTACATTTGGCACGTCGGCAGACGTCTGATCTTCTTACTAAATTTCGAACCACATATTGCAACAAACCTGCGCTTCTCTTGTCAAGACAGCGATGTCTGAGGCCCCGAGTTTGACTCCGCACTCAGCCATCAATACGGTGTCGAGTATTTCTGATCTGCATTAGTGCAGGATTGTGTTAATTGTTGTCGGCTTGTCCCAATGACGAAGGCATAGCACTGGTCGCTGAACATTACCGACAGCGATTAACACCCTACAGCAGCACCCTCCTTCGTTGGTATCTGTAGCAAAAAATTCACCGACGTAGTATTAAAAGTAAAAACAGCTACAAAAATCGTTCTATTTTCTAATCTGTCCTCCTCACACTATCCCCTGCTTTTCAGTTCCAGCGCAATGCACTGCACATGAAGGAGTTGTCCGCTGAGTGCTGGTCCTACTCAAAGAAAAAAAATGCACCCTGAATTTCATCTTTCAGCGCGTCAGTTGTCTGTGGTTGGTTCACGTAAATCTTGTCTTTCATACGGCCCCAAAGAGAATAGTCCAGTAGTGTTAAGTCCCAAAAAAGAGGCGGCCAATTGACATCGCCTAGTCGAAAAATCACGCAACCTAGAAATTTCTCCTGCAATAATTGAATTGTTTGGCCGGTTGTGTTGCCTGTGGCGCCATCTTGCTAAAACCAAGTGGTTTCTCTTGTCCACAGTAGCCAATTAAGGCCACAAAAAATTCTGGTTTGCTGACACAGAAGGCCGATGATGCCACCTGATCCCAAACCGGTTTCTTTGAATCAAATGCTACAATTTATTTGTGACCATATAATTTTCAAGGGCCTCGTCACTAGAGATGATTCTCTTGTAAAATGCATTGATTTCATTCCCATAACTCACAAACGTTCGATGTAAACCATGACCGGCCGACATTAATTGTGGAAAGAATTGAGCTTTATAAGCGGGAAGATGAAGATCTTTGTGCAAAAGATTGCACAAAATGCCTCTGGTGTTGCCAAATTGTTGCGAATGTCGACGAGTGGATGTTGCAGGCTCAATCGTAACACTTCGCTGTATAGCCGATATCTTTGCATCACTACGGCCGCTACGAGGCTGTTGAGTTTGGTGTATCCTTGGCAACAGTACCGTGAGCTTTGAATTCAGTGATTACACTACGCACAGTGGTCTCAGAAGGAGCCTGATAATGAGGAAAAGATGCTCGAGTTTTACAAAATGATACTGTAAAATGTTCACCATTTTGATAGTAAATTTTAAAAATTAGAATTATTTCTTCAAGAATTAAATTTCCCAATTTTCTCTAAAAAAGTGTCAAAGCATGACATCTAAATTTTTGACACTTCATTACTTGACAGCCAATTTAATTTCAACCCTGGATTATATTCATCTCTGCAGTCGTTTTCGAATTATGCTATAATTATATATTACCGAGTTACAGGGAGCAGATCCCTCTTATGCTGTGTTAGATCAGTGGAGTCTTATATCGGAGAAGGCAATTCAGTTTGAATTCTGACGAATTACGTAATTCAGCGAATTACTTAACGATCTGCACAGCGAGTTCGGTCATAGAATCCTAACGAATTTCTCTTTTTAGCAATTTAAAGTTTTATACCTCCATATTTAGTTAAAGGCCTGAATGCTAGGAAATATATGAACTTAATTACATCCATTTGAAGTTGTTGAGGCTTAAAAACGTATTTTCTCTTATAAACAGCGCCCATAATGAAAATATATGACAACGATAATAAACAAAATGTTGTCAACATCAAACTCGTAACAGACATTAACAAACAACAAAACACGTTCGTAATTAAATATTAAAAACACGCTTGGCCGGGCTTCGTTCACTTGTGATGACGTTAGAGATGCTGCAATTAAAATATAATAAAAACAAAATCATCGTTTAGCAACGCACAAGTTAATGAGTAGGGGCCTGGTAAGAAAGTAAATATGGCCAAAAACCAATAAAACTTCAGAGAAGTGGGAAAGTCGAATGTGGATGTGAAATTAAATGTTGCACGAAAACAAACAACTGCTTCGCTACGACTCGAAGCTGGCTAACGGAGAGAATATTCGAAATGTTTATATTTCGATAACATTTTATATATTTTGACTGATTCATTATCGCCCAGTCCAGGAAGCGCTAAGGCTAGAGGTTTAATACCCAACTTTTCCTGCGCTCCAGACATCTTTTGAATTATCGTGGAAAGTGGAAGGCATCTTAGCGCCTTTTACTCATCTAAAAAAGGTTTCGAATACGCTTAAAAATTCCCAGCTATATGGAGTAAAACCGTAACCATTTTTGGTACTTTTCGGGTACTTTTTTGGTAGCTATAAAGCATATGTGGACATACACTTCAACATAGCTTTTACTCGCCACAATTCAGTAGCTTCAAGAAGACATTTTTGAAAATTCGATTACGAGGAGGGCAAAAAGGGTAGAATCGGTGACTTTATATATGATAAGCTGAAACAGATAGTCCTGAAGCTTCAAAAGCATACAAATAAGGATAAGAACTAATACACGTGCTTGGTACTTTTTTGATCCATGCGCTCTTAGGTACCGGAAAGGGGCAAAAAATAAATTTGGTACCTTTTTTGCGCCCCAAACATCATTTATATTATAGGACAAAGCAGAAAGCTTTTTAGAGCATTTTATTCTTGTGAAAAAAAATCTGGAGTACGTTTTAGTACTTTTGGAAATTCTAAGCTATATGGGGTAAAATTTTACCCCTTTTCGGTACCTTTTCTTTGTTAACAATAAAGCATATGTGTACTCACGTCCACAAATAGTTTTGGCTCTCTCCTTAGGGCTTAGTAGCCGTAAGGAGACATTTTTGCAGATTCGATGGCTAAAAAAAGTACAAGGGGACAGAAAAGGGTAAAATCGGTAGTTTTATAAATCGAAAACTACGACAGACAGACTCAAAATTTCAAAAGCATACAAATAATGCTCAAAAATAATATTGTGCGACACGTGTTTGGTACTTTTTTGTATATGCACTTTTAGGCGTTAATAATTAGTACAAATTACATTTGGTACTATTTTGCGCTCCATACATCTTCAAAACTATTATGGTTAATTTGGGGAAAGCTTCTCAGCGTGCTTTCTTCTTCTGACAAAAATCTCCCATATACTTTGAAACTCTTTGCAAATTTTCAACTGTAAGGGGAAAAATCGTACCCCTATTCGTTACTTATTATCCCGTTTAAAAAAAGTTTAGTTCTCATCAGGTCTTCACGTTTTGAGGTTCTAGGAAGCTTTCCCGACTAATTCTGACAACCCGTCACTACGTCTGTATGTATGTGTTTGTATGTATGTGTGTGTAAGTATATGACCCGTTTATAACTTTTGAACGTCTGGACGGATTTAAGCGTCCTGAAGAGCATTCCTGAGCTCAGATTTCCTGTAAATTTTAACAAAAGCATTTTTTAAACTGTTTTTTAAAAACCTTTTTAACTGCTTGATCGATCGTTTTTACAAAACAATCTGATCATAATATTTAAAAACCACGTCGATCACCGTAAACCGGGTTAATATGGGTTAATTTATTTTCGAGATATTGTGAACGGGAAAATTCGATCCTTTTATAGTGATCGAAAGCTTCAGCAGACACCGCTTATCTCGTGGGAATCGTTTGATTTCAAAACTCAAGTAATTAGCTCGAAGAGTTCAAAAGCGTAGAGTAGAAAAAAACGAGGATGCGATAACTTTGCGGTTACAATTAGAGGGAAGTTACAGGGATGGTTTATTCAAAACTTTTCATAAGATAATCTAACGGCGTTTTCTTTTCTAGAAAAATTTCAACATTTTTTCACTTCTTTTTTAAAAAGAGTCAGTTTTTAGGAGCTTAAAATAGAAATAATTTTTCGTCTCGAATGTTTTACTAATTTCTAATAAATTTCTTATTTTCAATTCACAGAATGCTGCCATTTTCTATAGAAAAGTGTAAAATATGTTGCACTTTTTTCGAGAAAATAAAGCAGCAGAAGCCACCATGGCATTGCACCCCATGCGATATACAACAATGATTCTTATGTCAGTTTAAAGGAAACGTCTGGGGCTACGAAATAAAAAAAAAACAATTTTAATTTTTGTGGAAAAATATTCTGCATTCAAAGTTTTAGAATTTAACAAAATGGATTTACACAAAATATATCTTAAAGACCTGCACATAAAAACAAACTTCGTTTAATAAAAAGTGTGGTTTGATCCGACGTATAAAAAGTTGTAGCTGGTGGTGTATCAGTCCTGCAATTTTCACTACCTCTGTGTGATAATATAAAATTATTGGGCTATTCTGATTAAGAATTATTTTTGTATTCAATGACGAGTTAAAAAAGCGCCGGCTTCATTCAACGTTAGTGATTGTGAGTTTCCACTAAAATTTAATTCTATAATTGCAAAAACAGCCTTCTCTTTTTGAAAGAATATATCCCACGTTCAATAATTTACAAACTTTTTCCAGACAATCACAAGAATTGTTTGCTGGGTTAGTGTAACAGGCGTTTTTGTTGAAACCATATTGAATATGATAACGTTTATTGTGCCCCGAGCTTAAATGCTTTCAAGCCAAACAAATTCTCTATCGAATGGGGACAGAGGCAAGTTCGCCATGTGTAGACATGCATTTACGATTGTACGTGTGTGATCTCTTCCACATTTTCAATCACCAATCGAATATATTCATGCTAAAGGCGGAGCCAATAAAGAGATGCCATATTGTGATAAATTATTAATGATCGTGTAAAACTTTGTAAATCACATGAAGTTAAAGAAAATTAAATTTAATAATTTAAGGAGTACTTTCTTTACAAAATTCTTTTTTTTTTTATTCATGAATCTAATTTTTTTAAATTTGAAAATGATTAGTTTGACTCAAATTCAAATCTATGAAGATGCCTCAAGATCACCTCAATTGCGGAAAAATTACATTATTTTAATCTTATAACGATGATTGTGAATATTTTAAGCACATCTAGATCGCTGTTGACGGCATTCTGTAATTCCTGGGAAAATCTCAGCAATTTTGTGACCTGAAAAAGCCAACCAATAAGTCGACTTCCCAAGTGACTTCTCTCATAGTGACTTGACTTTCTAAATATATTCATCGGCTGTTGATGTGTCGATGGTGTCCAATGGGATTGTCGTCAGTCACATGCTCTTGGCCTTCCTTGAACCGTTTATAAATAAATTTCGTACTCAGAGCTCAGTCACCGTTTGCCACTGGTCATATCCTTACAGAGAGTTAAACAAATGTAATAACATATAGTAAATAATATAGCATACAAACTTAATGATTGTTTAACAAGATAATAATTTTACGTTTAATAGCACGAGAATTTAGATAAACATCTATAATATTATAACATTTATTAAATTGAGAACGCATCCTTCTAAATGGGTCAGCATTTCCATAATTTGATCTGAAGTATTTAATTCACAGCAAGTCAAAGTGTCGAGATGGATGATGAGGAACATTAAAATAGATGTTGTCGAGCAGGACAACAGAACAAATATCACCATTAATTAAGTTTAATATAAACGACACATTCAACATAGTCCTTCGGCTTTTAAGAGTTGGAAGTTTAATAAAAGCAAGACGGCTAGTGTACGAAGGCAGATCTAATGGATTCTATTGTATACGAGGAAGGCAAAATAACAAAAATTGCTTTTGTACAGATTCAATATAATTGTTGTGAGTCATATATATATATATATATATATATATATATATATAGGATCCCAAACTACAGATGCATATTCTAGGACGGGTCTCACAAGGGAAACATAAAGTTGTTTTGTTAAATCGAATTAAGATTCAGTGGCTAATTGTTCGAAATTAATTAAAATCTCAGAAAGACATGATGATAAATATTCCAAGGCACACTGGAAAGTCAACATCAGTTTTATTCAACTCATGTTGAATAAAGCTGATGTCATGTGAATATTGGGTTTATCACCACTGTTTAGTGGTAAATATGAACTGTTATCACATTCAACTAAGCCACCTAAAAAGTTGTGACAAACACAATATGCACAGGAGCACTGAAGATGAAAGTGTTGCGACTTTCGAAAACAGCTGCTCTGCTCTGCTGTGTAATTTGAATAAAACTGATGTTGACTTTCCTGTGTGCCATGGAATATTTATAAGTTGTTTTGTTACATATGGGTCTTTAAATTCCTTTGCCCATCGTTTGATATGCTTTATAAAGTTAAATTTAGCGTCCATTAGAACTCCCAGATCCAAAAATGTAACAACATTTTCTAGCTGGTAATTCCCCAGATAATAATTCACACTTATGATTTCCTATGATGTCCCGACGTTTCGTGAATTTTATGTTCACTTTTTCAAGGGATCTTCGTATGTACTATATAAAATATTACATTAAAAGAAGTTTTTTATAACTAGAAAACTTTGTTTTTTTCAAACACACGAAAAGTTCTAAAATCAGAGGTGTTATGTGATTGCAATCTAGTAACTATGGGCTTAGATTTAACGTTTTGGAAAAGGACACATTGTTTTCGATTTAATAAATACGATTCTATCCATTTGAGAGAAATATATGAAAACCCCAGTTTGTTAAGTTTCTTCAAGACCAGCTCATGGTTTACTTTGAAAAACGCCTTGCTAAAATCGGTGTATGCAATATCAGTTTGCTTGCTTTGCACAAAACCTCTACTTATAATGGTGGTTAGTTGTAACAAATTTTTTGTAGTAGAGCAACCTTTTCGAAAGCCATGTTGAGCAGGTGACAATAGTGATGGCACAAAATGAGAAATGAATTCTGTTGCCATCATTTCAAAAAGTTTTTGAATAATACTTAGTTTAGCAATCCCTCGATAATTGGCAATATCGGACTTAGTACCAGATTTGTAAAATGGGACAATAAAATACTCAATTTATTTCTAATTTTTAATGGAAACTTCAAACATTTTGATGGACAAAGCGACGCATAAGTTTCAGCGTGGAAATTGTTTACAAAACTAAAACAAATTAAAAAATTTTTTTGGAAATTTGTTTTGTTTCACTGTAAATTTCATTAACGTAAACAGATTTACAGAATTAAGGCCCGAAAATAAGATTTCGAATTTTTTCTACATCTAGTTCTATGCAAAACAGACGAATTCGAAGATTCCTTTATTTATATTCAAATTAAATATTTTTAAACTTGAAATCGGACGTAACTTGCTTTATTAAGAATTTCTCACGATCGAATAAATATTTATGTAAATCAATTGACAGCTTTTATAATCAAAATCAATATTTTTTAATTTAAATTAATTAATAATAACTAATTAAAAAAAAAAAAAAAAAATCCTATATTTTGCATAAATAATATTCGCCGGAAAAAATAAATTTTTGACCACTGTGCGCTGCTGTATTTAAAATGGAATTCTATCAAACCTTTAAATGGATCACTTTAACCTTTTCACTCTCTCTTCAATTTATAAGCTGCTGAAGTTGAAGGTACCATTCGATTATATTGTGATTTAAGTCTTCGTCAAAAGAGGCCCAGCAACACTTTTGCAACAAACGGTTTCACGAACATATTTCCCACAATGTTTTGCGGAGCGTTATTGAAAACACCGGGTACTTAAAATGTTGGAAACAAACGGTGATTCTTAAGAACATTCGCGAGCAATTTAGAGAGTGATATGAAATCCTCATTTGAAACGATACACTGAAAGAATTTTGCTTCATAAATCTAACGAGCAAATATCATTGCATGTTGTTTACAATTCCAATTGATATTTCAGGACTTTTTCTAAAGATTTTGGTGTTAGTTGCTTCATAGTTTTGTTAAAATATTTCATTGGATTAATGACAACAACATTTTGCCTCTCTTTAGAAACCGTTTTACGTATAAACCGAAATATTCAGTTTTTGATCAAATATATTAAAATATCTCTTCTGTAATACAATTCGATTTCGTGTTAAACTCTTTAAAACTGAAAATATTAATAAAAATTTCGAATTTCATTATATATATGAAATATCTTCGTTGTTATGAATTTCTGATCGAAAAAATTAAACACATTTTTTGATTTATTTCAGCGTTTGTCAACCAGAAATTGTGTCGTATGAAAATTTCAATGCATCATTGAAATTGTTTCATTGTATTAACGATAATCCTTCATTAAATCTGTGATAAGTACACAATTGTTTGCTGTGTTTTCTACAAATTCCAATGGCGATGCTTTTGCTTTGTAATTCTCAAATAGTTTTCGAAAGCTTGGGCATAAGCTGAGAGTTTTTGTTAGTCTGAAATTGCTATGAAATGCAGCATATAGATACACTTGGCCACACAAGAATCGGAACAATAAATTAACTGAGAAAATTCTCGAATAAATTCCATTTAAGTGCATTAAATCAATGGCATTACTAAATTTTATCAATGAATTAGCTTCACTATATCAATGAAATTGCTACATTAAGCAGATGCAACTATTTAATTCTATTGATGAAACAACTTGCTGTTGTGTCAATGAATTTAGTTCATACCATCAACGAAAGTATTTCATTTATGTGAAGAAATTTCCATGAAACCTATTTTAACGAAACTTGTTTCATTATTCTAACGAAGCATGACGTTGGATGATTTTCTTGTCAAATTTTTTATTGGATTAATGTGGAAATTCTTATTGATGTGTATAATTCAATATTTATAGTTGATATCATGTAAATGTTGATCGCGAACTCGCCTAAAATGGTCCATACGCTGGGTCCAATTTCGGCATACTCTATCCAACATGTCGGCCGATAGGCTTTCCAGTGAGTCAGCTGTTACGGCATTGTCTCAATAGTCATGAATGTATTTTAAAGGCGTTAAATCATATAATCTAGGCGGTCGCTGAGTGCAATTTTTCGATAAAATTGTTGATCTTCATCCATAAATTTTGGCAATAAAATTGAATAACCTGCAAGCGTTCTTCGTTTGTTTAACAGTAACATGTCACACGAAAACAGCTGAGCTGAAAAAACCAGCTGAGCTGTCGAAACCATTTGAGCTGCTAAAAACAGTGGTGCCAAAAAGAAAGTTGCTAAAAAAAACTCTTGAATTAATTTTCTATGCCCGGTCGCTATAAGAATTAAAAAAATTGGAGAGATATTCTCATTCCCCATAAAAAAATCACGTACTTAGATTTTTCAACTGGCGATATGACTTCATGTCTTAGCCCGCTCTGCCGCAATCCGTCATGATTTGTTGCCACTGTAAGCTTCTTTGCCTTGCATTATTGTTGGCAATTGAGAAAAGCAGTTTCCATTTGAGCCCGTTTGCACAAATTATTGTAAATTGCAAAGTATGTGAGTAAATTTGGAAAAATGCCGTAATAAATATGGAAACGTCAAGAGCATTTACGTATGAATGGTGGCATAAACAAAAGTCATTGACATCCGTGTAATAGGAACAAATAAAAACACTTTTGTAAATGTTCAAGAAAAGCAAGGAAGAAGGAGGAAAAAAGGTTTATTTGGAAGGAATGTGTCAATAATGACAAGATAACACGCAAACAAACTCGAATCTCAGATGCAATGCAGGATAAACAACAAATTTGCACCAGCAGAGAATGCGATGCAACAGATTTGCAATACAAGACAACAACAAAAACGAAATAAACAAAAATAATAATAAAAATAAAAACACGGTGCTGCATACAAATCTGACAAAAAGCCACGAATAAACATGCGCTCACAGACATTTCAACTTCTTGTACCCACAATTTAAAAAAGTTTGTTGCGACTGAATGTGCCCGCTTGTTAAAGATCCTGGGATAAAGTATGAGAACGGCAAGAATAAAATTATGAGATAATTTACGAGAATAAGCGTGATAACAGCGTATGAAATAAAACGCAAGGCAACATTGTCATAAGAGGCTGACTGGATGGCTGGTTGGGAGCAAGCCGGCGGTTATGAGTGTTTAACGTTTCAAACAATTCAGTACACGCAAAGAAAAGAATGGCAACTACACGTAAAGAAGAATGGCGGTAGTTGCGTTCCACAACTGACGGGGAGGATTTTGGGGAATATCTTCTTCTTCCTTTTCATATACATTTGAATTTCTTCAAAGTACTTCTTAATCAGAAATCTAAACACTGACACAGTGTTGCTAACTAACAATTTTGCTATCATTATTAGGCGTTTAAAAACTTTTTTAAATACAAACTATATCTACTACAGATAAATTCATTCGTTTAACACATTCTTCAATCAAAATGTTTTTGTATTCGTACGATATTTTCCTGGCGAAGTATGAAATGCTACAAACAATTTTCTATCTTTATCTGCCCTCTTAACGCTTTACCCTCCTTTTTGGTTCTGGCACAATGTAGGGGCCATCCTCTTGAGTGATGATCCAACACAAAAAAAAAGTTGAAAATTATTATTCAGGCTTAAATTCAAGTCAGGGAATTTACAAAAATTACTTTTATTTTTTTAAGAATTCATTTTAAATTTGAATATTTTTATTAAGAGTGGAATGTATGGCAAATTTCCTATAATTATCGAAGGATCTGGTTTCGATCCCGCCAGACGCTCACATCAGCATTCCTTAATATCTTTCGTTTCTTCACGGTGCACACTGGGGATTTTTGTAGAAAGGTGAGGGAAAAATGTTTTTTCCCCATCTTATTTAATGTAGGAAAGGCTATAATTTTTTCTTTTAACTAAGACCACTTTTAATATACATTTTCGAAATACAATAGAAGCTTTTGTTGCACTTCCCGGGGTTAAAAAAAAACACACAAAAAGCCGAAACCGCATAACGGAGCGACCCATGTAGCCCGTTTAAGTCTTAAGTTGTAATGAGCTTGTGCGAACTAAACTAAATTAAATTTTATTATAAAATTTTATTTATAGAAAACTGTTTTCTTATTATTATTGCCCCAACTTATTATACAAAAAATGAATTATCCCAATCATCTCCCCCGGGAGGCACAATAGACAACTCGGTAAGTCTGTACAGTGCTTTCTGGGAAAAGATAAGAAATACAGGTGGAAGGATACCTGAGTCCCGCCATTAGAAAGGATCAGAAATCAATAGATTGGTTTGACCTGCGAGGCGTAACCGTTTCCTTACACTGGTGTCACGGGATCTGGTTGACCCCACAGATGATATTAGCTGTGGGGTGAAGTGACGATGTTGCTATACAAGTAAACATTTGGCTGTCCGTGTGTGGAACATCTGCTTCACTGACGAAGCTCTGTTCAACGCACGTTCAACTAAGTAATGGCGTGTGGCGGACCTCGTTCTTACCCCTTGTCTTATTGATTCTGTGGCCAGATGTTGGATGAGGTCTCTTCAGTGAGTCCACATGGTGTTTGAGGTTTGATACCAAGTGTTGCTGGGAGAGATGTCAGATAAGGGTCGATGTGCTCGCATATTTATACTGGGACCTCGGCCCTGCTGACTATACTCTCTATATGCTGCTGTGAATCTGCAAACGTTACGAAAGGGGTGGTGTATTGTTGGTGCCGGGAGTGTCTGGAGGGATAAGTCTTATGACTTTGATGGAAGTAGAAAGGGTTTAAGATAGGCCCGAACACCTTAGCAAGGTGTATGAATATGGTTTAATGGCAGAATCATATGAGTGAAGTTGCAACCTGTGTAATACCAGGGGGCTGCATTTGTGTGGCCCCTGAGGATGACAGGGGTGTTAGTGGATACCTCCTTTCACACGAGTGTTTGAGAGCACCGTCAGGTAAGGCCGAATAGGCAGGTACTGACGTTAACTTGAGCATTATATGTTCCAATCAAATGCTCTTCGATCTTGTGATCATTTTTCATAAACTTTATTGTGGCCAATTGGGCCAGAACCATTGAGTGGCTTTGTTTGTCGCCCTGCGGTCACCCCATTGTTCTACCGCATGGCAACTCTGAAAAACAGCTGTTGTGCTGAACGCTAATTATTGTTTTTTTAAATAAATTTATGATTTAAAAATAATTTGTCTCTTAAATAAAAAATATGAATAGTGTGTTTGGGACGGCATAAAAACGATAATAAGATGAAAGTGATTCATTTTGATTTGGAAATAAAAAAATTTTTTCAGGGTGCAAATTACGGCATTCGATACGATTCGAAATTTGAAAATATTTCCATATAAACTCTATTGAAATATTTCGTAATATCGTTCGATAACGAGTGCTGCAATTTGCCCCCTGTTGACTTACCTGCAGTTCCACAAAACTCTCCATCTCTGAGGATATTCCAAATATTCCGTTATCTGTTTAATGTTTTTAGAGCCGTCAGCTGATGAGATCAAAAGCATTTTTAAATTTATATATTTGCAATTTGGATTTCTGTTTTAGTTTTCAAACTCAAAAATTAAGATAAGATGAAAATAGTCCAATGGCAACACTGATATGTAAAGTGTGTTGCAATTCTCGGATTCTATTTCAAAATGAAGTCTGTATGAATAAGAATTGTTATCACATATAACTAACCCACGAACAAAAAAACATATCAGTACTCAAGATTATAATTATGATATTGTAGCGGCTTTTGAAAACAGCTATTCTGCTCTGCTGAATAGGTTTTTGTAATTAAATTGATGGTGACTTTCTCTCTTTTCCTTAGAATATTTATCATTTCTTTCTGAACTGCAAACACTTTTCGAAGAATTTAATTAAACAATAAATGTTTCGATTCAAAATTCGTTGAATTTTTCGTGTTTTTAACAAAATAAATTCCACATTTTGCTGCGTGTACGTGAACGTGTTTGCACTTATTTTCGCTGACATCAATTACGTTTTGAGCAGTACGACCACACGTATTCGCTCTCATAGTCCGAACAGCAGGACATCGTAGCGTATGTTTTTATTTCGAACAATTAATAAATTTAAACACGTGATCAGATCAATAAGCGTTGTAAAGTTTGTAGCAATTTATTAATCTGAAGATATATAAATTTTTTTCTCCTTTAACTTCATACTTAAAGTAGTAAAAATCAAAAAAGAAAAAAGGGAGGGAATGCAAGCAGGAGGACGGATGGCGGGCTTTCGTACACACAACAAATTAAGAATAAAAAATGGAAAAAAACAACTGTGAGATATATTTATGACTGGAGTTGTGTAACATTTAATAAAATAAATAAAAATTTATGAATGTGTGGTATTTCGTACTTCCTTTTTGCAAAAATCAAGATTAACGATAAAATTTTAATTGAATAAAAATGGTTTTAGTTGCAAAAATTATAAGAGGAAATAAAATTTACATAAAATTTGGCACATTTTTATTACTTCAATTGGAAATTCAGATACAAATTTGATGACAGAGAAACGGACCAACATAAGCAGAGTGACATTAGTTGCTTGCGACGCACTGTGGGGCCTTTGCGGATAAAAGTTAAATGTTCAATACTCTATTTATGCAAAATGCAATTGTATTTTGAAACTTCGGAATAACTGTCACAATAAATCAAAATATCTTTGGTCGGAGTAGCAGTTTTTTCAGCTGTTCCAAGCTCATTATTTATATTTTTATTCAAGTGACTGAAATTAAATTTAATAATTTCGACCCGTTATTATTTTGTGGCTTGAGCTGACATTTTTATACCCTTCACAAACAAGTGAAAGGTTTGTCATACCGTGTGTAATTTCTTCGATATTAATATCGGACCCCATAAAGTATATATATATATTTTGGATTCTTATGCATAGCGATGACGATTGAGCGATGTCCGTCTGTGTGCAAGTGAAATCCGTTTTCCCAAGCTCCCAGCAGTGCTAGAGACTTCGTTCTTGGACTGGTGAGTTGGAAATGAATTTAAATCGACTGGTTTGGATTCAGAAAAATCCGAAATACGGTTCCAGAGCTGGGAAGCTGACACCTATTTCTCGATTATTACCAAAAACCTATTATTTTTATTGTTTGTTTGTAAATTGAATCTAAAAAAGAAAATAAAAATTCTATTTTCGTTTCCAGGGGTGGGAAATTGAGTTTTTGTAATTCATAAAAGTAACAAAAAAGGCAACTGAGGCTTTTTCCATAACTAAAACTATTTTATTTTATTTGGGAAGAACGAAATTGGTAGTTAAAAATATAAGTAACGCCAGACGTATGTTGGTGAAGGGTATATAAAATTCGGCACAGCTTAAAAAATCACTTTTAATTGTTATTTTTGTTTCTTATTTAAAATAGTTTATTTCAATCAGTGAAAACTTAAAAAAAAACTAACTTCGTAGAAAATATAACTTTCTGTTTAATTTATAATCAAATAGAAAATCTTTTAAGTTGGTTAAGTTTTGGTATCAAAATAATATTAAAATTTCCAGCTCTGAAAAAAATATTGTGGCATTTTAGATTTGATGAATTTCATAAAAAAACACTAAATATGTTTAGTTTTTAAGGGAAAATAAAAAAAATAGTTTTAGTTGCTTATAAGCATGTTCAAATGAATTTCAATTTTCCAACCCTGGCTTCAAATTTTTATTTTTGCTAAATTTCTAATACCAATTTAATTTTTTCTGAAGTAACAGGTTTTATTAATAAAAATCTAAAGTTAGCATTGGCTCGCTGCTTTTGTGGACCAAAAATCAGCTTAAGTTTTCCACCTCTGAAAGTCAATTTTGCCGATTTTCAAAGCCTTTACTATAACGAGCGCTTATAGCGCATTTATTTTAGAATGAAGTCTCTAGCTCTATTGGAGTTCGGAAATCCAATTTGACAGACGGACTTCGTTTATTCGTTTTCCGTATTCATGAGGACGAGGAACCAAAATATATAAACCAAAACTTTCACATTTTTTATGTATTTAATTAATCATTAAGATAAGCAATTTTTCTTGCAATTTCATGCTCTAAAATATTGAATAGCATTTACATCTCATGTAATTTTTTAACTAAATTAAGAATTATTATGTCGTGCTGAGTTCAATTAATTTTATCGTGCAGAAATTAATTGAATTAAAAATTTAATAACACAAATTGTTTGTGTATGGAAATTTTGTAACAGAATCTGGTCTGGCTTAAATAGATTTTTATTGTTGGTGTTACCGAACCGGTTTTAAAATTAAACGGTTGAAATTTTATGAATAATTAAAGATTTTATTCTACAATTAAACTTAAGCGTAATCCACCCCGAAGAACATGATCTTTTGTGCAGTTTGTAGGAATAATAAAAATAGTGTTAAATATAATAATTATTATAACAACAATAGCACACGCCATTCAACACGATTCTTGGGTCAGGATTCTATATGTTAAATATTAGTTTTTTCTTCACTTAGTGTAGAGGCTGATCCCGTCTGCAATTTGCTCATAAAAATTTTTATAATTGAAAACTGTTTTCACATTCAACTAAACCATCTAACAAGTGACAATAAATAGGGAAGTAACCAACACCCACGACGATATATCGGCAATACTTCACCGGTTTGGTAACACCAGCAATAAAAATCGATTTAAGCCAGACCAGATTCTGTTACAAATTTCCACACAATTATTTGTGTTATTAAACATTTAATCGAATTAACTTTTGCACCATAAAATTAATTGAACTCAGCACGACATAATAATTGTTAATTTATTTAACAAATTACAAGAGATTTAAATGCTATTCGATATTCTATCTTAATGATTAATTAAATACATGAAAAATGTGAAAAATTCATTTTATATATCGTGTGTTTTTATGAATAGGGAAAACGAATAAACGATATCCTTCTGTGTGTCCATTTGCACGTCAGGGTTTTTCGAACCTACAGAAGAGCCAGACTAATGCAGTGGAAGTGGTCGTAATTATAACGGCTTTGAAAATCGCCAAAATTCTCTTCCAGAGTTGGAAAACTTAAGCTGATTTCTGGTATATTAAAGTAAGCAGTCGAAGCTGCTTTTGGCTGATTAAACCTACAATTACTTCAGGAAAAATTAAATTTGTATTATAAATTAAATTCGATTCCAGGGTTGGACAACTGAGACTTGTGTTGAGAATAAGTAATTGAAAAATTTTTTTTCTTCTTCTTCATTACAAATTAAATATATATCATATTTTTTTAATGAAATTTTTTGATACTGGATATCAGTATCGTCAAAAAATGAGTTCCAGAGCTGGAAATTTTGAAATAATTTTGGTAGAAAAACTTAGCCAACTTAAAAGATTGTTTTCTTTTTTGTTATATATTGAACATTAACATTAAGAGATTTGAAAGAAACTCATTGATATTATAAGACAGGAAAGCCAAAAAGCACAGCGCCAGAGTTGGACAATTTTATTTTTTTTTACCACATTAAACTAAGTAAAATATTATTTTTTACTCAAACATATGTCATATTTAAGAAAAAAGTTTAAATTGGTTTTAAAAATCAAGGGATATAAAAAACTTGACACCAGGGTTGGACAACCGATATTATTTTTTGGTACATACAAGTTAACAATTAATACAACATATTTCTTTTTCTTTTCAAAGTAAACGTATTTGATATTTTTGAAAGAAATTTATTGCTACTGGAGGTCAAAGAATCCAAAAAGATTGTGCCGGGGCTGGAAAATTTAAGGCTTTTGGAATAATATAGTAACTAAATGGAACATTTTCCTTAAATAATGAAACATGTTTTGTATATTAAAAATGAATTCTTTTTTATTAAAATCATACGATCTTAAAACGATCTTTCTAGGGTTAGACGGTTGAACGATTTTTTCTCTTGGTAATGGAAGTATTGGAAATAGTTTCAAATAGATTCCTATTGAAAATAACCAAAATCCAAAATACGATTTCAGAGCTGAAATATTTAAGTTTATCCAAAACAAATATTTGTTTACTTTTTACTTAAACTTTTGCTAGAAAGGAGAAATAATATTTTAAAAACTTAATCATAAAATCAAATATCAAGAAAATTAGAACACTTCCGATCTGCTTTTCTTCAGAAATTCACAATTTCCAATAGCCTCTTGCTTTCTATGGAAAGCCTCCGAGATTTAGAGAAACATAAATCCATATTTTTTTTTAATTTCAATCAAATAAATCTATTGTTTTGATACTTCAGACTATTAAGGCTGTTTGCGCAAACATGTTTGCATAATAATTTTAGACTAATAGACTGAATGACCGCACAACCAGGTTTGCGCAATTCTTTGATCACGCTTTAATTGTGCAATAATTTTTGCTCATGCACAATCATGAATGAGCAGAGCAAAGATGTATTGAGTGTTGTTGATGGCTTTCGCATGACTCAATGATTGCGGAATTAATTATTGATCGTTATTTTTAATCATCAATAGTGGTCTTTGGAAAAGATACTTTTGAAAAAAGTACTTTTTTGAAAAAATACCTTTTAGGATAAACTTCTTAGAGAAAAAAGTACTGTGCGGATTAAGTACTTCTTAAAATAGTGCTTTTTGAAATAGAAAAAATTGGTCGTCTTGGTTTGGTGGCACAGAGATTTCACGGTGACGGCGTTTTTTATACTCATTTCCGAAAATATACGGGCCGATGATGCCGTCTGACTGCAAACCGCACTATACGGTCACACTCTTTGGATGTAATAGTTTTTCAGGGACTGTTTGTAGATTTTGTGAGCCCCAAATGCTACAATTTATTTGTGACCATATAAATTTCAAGAGCCTCGTCACTAGAGATGATTCTCTTGCAAAATGCATTGATTTCGTTCCGCCAATTCACAAATGTTCAATGTAAACTATGTGAGGCCGGTTTTAATTCTGGAACGAGTTGAACTTTTTAAGAGGGGAAGATGAAGATCTTTATGCAAAAGATTGCACAAAATGCCTCTGGTGGTCCCAAATTGTTGCGAATGTCGACGAGTGGATTTTGCAGGCTCAATCGCAACACTTCGCTGTACAGTCGCTATCTTTGCATCACTACGGCCGCTACGAGGCTATTCAGTTTGGTGTATTCTTAGCAGCAGTACCGTGAGCTCCGAATTCAGTGATTAAATTACGCACAGCGGTCTCAGAAGGAGTCTGATTACAAGGAAAACTGCTGGAATTTCACGAAGTGATACTATAAAATTTTCACTATTTTGATGGTAAATTTTAGAAATAAAACTCTTTCTTCAAGAGTGCAGAGTTCCATAGTTAAAGTTTGTTCAATTTTGACTAAATAAATATCAGAAAATAACATCTCAATTCCTGACATTTCATTATTTGACAACCAATTCGCTTGCTACCATGGTACAATCAAGGCGAATGAACACAGGTGACCTTATTAGCGCAGATGATTCTCAGCTGTTTGATTCGCCTTGAGCCGCAAGAAACCAATCCTTCAAAATTTCCTGACTTTTCATTCATAAATATTTTTGCGAGCAATCTAAAATTTTATTTTGAACAATTTAATGTTTGGTTGAGCAATATATGACTGTGTACTATATGATTTTCAAATAAACATCAAATATATTTCAATTTTTAAACAATTATAATTGTTAAACATCACATTTATAATATTTTTGACAATTGTTTTTGAAGGATTGGTTTTAGATATAAGGCGAATTGCGATAAGGTTACCTTTATTAATGCGCCTTGCCTTTTTATTAAAATCATACAAAAAGTTCAAAAATAAAAGAAAATTAACAGGAAACTTTTTCTGCTTTTTAAGCCAAAGAGTATTTGAAATAGAACGCATATATTTTAAAATAAATCTGTCAACAAGTCACACAAAATATTCGCGGTGGGTTAGACTAACAAATTAC
This sequence comes from Linnaemya vulpina, assembly GCA_963675445.1. Lineage (NCBI taxonomy): Eukaryota > Metazoa > Arthropoda > Insecta > Diptera > Tachinidae > Linnaemya > Linnaemya vulpina. The sequence continues at coordinate 22,055,129 of OY776276.1, forward strand.
CGCAATAATATGTTAGTTCTGTAATATTAATTTTAAAAAATATCTTAAATAAATTGTATCAAATACTTAAATACTTTTTTAAATAGAATGACAAACGGAACAAAAATTCATTCAGCAGAGCAAATTTCGTTCAAGGCTAATAAGTAAAAGAAGAGCATGATATTTGAGCAAAAATATATCGCAAATTTGGGCAGCGAATTTGCTCTTCCAATAGAGTCTATTCAATATGACTCGAAGTTGCTCCCACGATTTTTCAAAGTTTTGCACGTCTAAAAATTTATTACGATTTCGTCAATTCTTATTGTTAATAAATTAACTATTTGACATACTGTCATTGCACTATTATAATATGAAATTTATTTGTTGGGTGGTTAAGCAATGCCTATATGCCTATAGGCATTTCATTGGCGCTTTTTGCCAAATCGTCAGTAGACTTCAACCACAGTTTTGAAATGCATATAGGCATATAGGCATTGCTTAACCACCCAACAAATAAATTTCATATTGTCAATTCTTATTAAAATATTTCTGTTCTCATAGCAAAAAAAGGGTTTTCAAGCAGCGGTGGGATTGTTTTTTTTTTAATTTAATGTCAACTTCTATTTAACAGAAATATCTTGACACTCATTTTACAAATAACCTCATAGATTTACTTCGTACGGATATGCGAACAAGAGTTTAAAATGCAATTTCCAAATCACCTCGTCGTATCACGTAACATAAACTTGCATTATCGCTTTGGATTTAAAATAATTTATCCGAGAAGACACACAGTTTTTCTGCGGTTTGAACGGCATGAGTGTGCAACTTCATACCCACAACACGTTGGGGTTAATAAAATTTTGCAAACACACCGCAGTCGTCGGTCGTTTCTTGTGGCAGAGCGGAAGACTTTGAAAAGTAAAAATGAACAGAAAATAGAAGGACAGAAAGAAACTTTTGTTTTTACGTTATCAGATCACGTGTTAAGCATTAAGAAGTGTTTAGCCAACAGGACTGAATTTACTGGAAGTTTAAGTTTTTATTTTTATTGTGAATTTTTGTTCTATTTTTTTGTTGTTATCTGACGTAAAGCGTAGTCCTGTTTAAGAAATGTGTATCCTTTTACAGTAAATGCGTGTGCTGTACCACATTGACAAGGAAACACACTCTGCTTGTGCAGGAAAAAATTGTAATTTTAAGAAAAGTATTGATGGCCGAGACATGTAAAATATATTCGATATTATATTTGATGGTTTTAAAAGGATACTTTTACTAATTCTATTTAGTCATTAAAGAAAATTTGTAAGAGAGCGATAGATAGAGAGAGAGAGAGAGTGGGCTGTGATAAAAATGGGTTTTTGATCAAATGTGAAATTCATATATTCTTTTGCAAGAATTTGACTAAAAAAATAAATTGTCCAACTATTTGATGTTAAATTAAACTCAATTTCAGATACGAAACTAATTCTAATTCGAAAAGTGCACAAGGAAATGATGCATGTTCCAAAGCACAAGAAAAACTAACATCTGCTTTTGCTATTCAATTTTCACAGAAGAGCAGAACAGCTGTTTTCGTAAGCCGCTACGCTTTCATCTTCAGTAATCATGTACACTTTTGTTTATTAAAATTTGTTGGGTGAGCTGAACAAAAAAATTTAGAATGAATGAAATGAACTAACATCGCACATTATGACGCCGCACAGTGGGATTTGTTCATACAATGTTTGGCAAAAATATAAGGAGGGTTCGTAGAATGTTGAAATTTCACTCTGAGCCTTTGGTTAGCTCAATTAAGAAATATATAAAGTTTCATAAAAATTTGCCACGCCCACTACCCACCGCCCATAGAAACCGAAATTTATTTTTGGCCCAAAGTTTTGGAAATTTGGCTCAGAGCATTTATTACTTCAATTAACGCCCACCACTCACCGTCCAAATTTCCCACAACTTTTTGTTTCTGTACCAAAACTAATTATTTTTAAATAAATTTTAATACATGCATTTAAATATAGACATTTCTGTAACTCTATCAAGTTCTAGAACCTGGGTTTTACTGGGTTGACATCTAATGCTACTTACAAAAGGATCTGACAATACTAGTCGATGAAAAACATTTGTATTTGTTGGAACTCTGTCACGGCAAATTCTGCAACTAATTTTATTCCAACATATCTTTTAAACCATATTTACATGTGACTTTGCTTCATTATTTCAAAGACAAATAAATTTTATTTGTCGAAAAAACTACTTATTGCACAAAAATTCCCACTGTGCGCCGCGAAAACTTGATGAACTTCTGAATACTTCTCATGCAATTAGACCGTGGAATCAACAAATTCGGATTATCCACCGCACTGTCTAACACCTGCCGTATTTTCAGCAGAGCGCACATTAGGATAATACACAGACCTGGTCATCTCTTCCAGCCCCTGCGAAGTTGCTCACAATCTAATCGATTTCTTATGCAATAGATCGATTTTGCGGATTGCAATCATGCCATATCGTTCGAAACGTCTCCACATTTGAACCACTAAATTCAAATTGAATTTTAACCTTTGTTTAAGATTTCTTCGTTTGTCAAGCAGACATTTAATTTAATAAACTTTTCTTCAGATGACAGATGCTTTGCAGCTGAGAGCCTTGCCAGACTGGCAGTATTATAACAGCCAAATGGATAGCCCGTTGCTAGGTTATTCGGTTATTTAATCGAGCTTACTAGAGAGAAATATTCTAAAGCTGAAAATAACACACGATATTTATTTAAATGATTTGCTACGTTATTTGCAGTACAGCATTAAAGAAAGCTTAGGGTATCACACCCCTTACTGAGCTATTTTGAAGCCCCGCTCAAGGGTCCTAGAATTTTTCTATTTCATATTTTTTGTATGATGAGGCAACTATAATGAAATCCATACAAATTCATCGAAATTGTACAAAAATATCCAATAAATTTTGTTTAGTCGCTTAATCGTCTAAAGTTATTTTTAATCGCCCATCACTTAATTAACTAATCGATTAAAAAAACTTGCCACAATTCTGAGTAAAAACTCAGTCTTTCGTATAACAAAATTAAAAACAAAAATAAATCTGTATTTTTGTTTGAAATATAATTTTCCAAACGAAATAATTCCTGCGACATCGTGAAAAGTCATTTCCTTAAACGTTTGTGTAACACAATTTATTAAACTTAAAATTTTATTTCTCAAACCTCATGGATTGCAAATTATAAATTCATTCATGTTTGCTGAGTGTTTCAAATTCAAGTTGTTGAAATATTAAAGAAAAATATGCTGTTTGAAAGAATCTGAATAGACAAACCATTTGGGAGTTTTGTGCACTCAACATAATAAAACTTTTCACGTTTCACGTTCGAAGTCATAAAGAGATTTAAAACTGCAAAAAAAATTGATGTTCAAAGTTTTATTTAAACATTTTAATTCATTATTTGAGTACAAAAGAAAGTTATATATCAGGAGTATAAATGATTTTTATTTCAAGGAAAACTATTTGCTTTTTTAAACTCAATCTTCCCAGATTTGAAACGAGATTTTTAGTCATTTAAAGCCTGCCTTATTTGACTTGTCGCATGTTCAACTCATATGAAATTGTGCATGTCTGCCATAAACAACAATTTTTCAGAAGGGTAATAATATTCGGTCACTACCGTACATGTATAAAATTATAAAATTAGCGGAATGTTGCAGGGATGGTCTTTAGGGTCAACCGTTTTCCAAATTTATTTTTTTTTTGTTTTCTTTTATGAAAAAAATTTTAAACTGAATTTCATAAATTGTTTTGCTTTTAAGAAATTTATTTTTGAGATTTTTTAAAAAACGTATGCATCCTTTCCGAAGCCTTGAGACTTATTTGCTGGTTATAGACAAGTAGTGTCATTGTTGAGAAAGCTTGCGCTGGTGGATCCGAGTACGGAGAAATAACAATGAGAACATGCTTCACTATGCCTGCAACCTGGTGCGGTGTACCACTTTCTTTGTACCACAGTGTAACTTTTTAATTTAACATCTCTATATAATACCCGATACTAAAAGTATTATACTGTACATCAAGCCAACCCTTTAATTCTTAAATTGTCAATGTGTGGTCACGTGCTGTTGCGTCATTAGCACAAATTCGGAAAATTGTTGTTAAACTTCTATAAATCACGTTTAGCTGTAACTGTACGTGGACAATTTACTTGTCGCAATGAACTGTTTTGTCTGCTCTGAACTCAAATTGTTTTTGTTGCATGAATATGCATGTCACTGTTATTGTGTGTATCTATTTCTCTAGTTTCATGTGACTTTTAAATAAACTTCTTTACAATTACAAAAACTATGGAAGGACATACAGGATGTCTGTCTGTGTGTGAAAAAACTAAAACTTGTTCATGGTATTACAAATTGCAGAGAAATTTGGAAAAAAAATTTTGGAAAACGGTTGGTCCTAAAGGAAACTTCGTGCTAATTTAAAAAGAAAAGTGTCGCAACGTATTTTTTTTCTTTGAGTAGGACAAGCATTTAGGGCATAGCCTATATATATCCAATGCATTGTGCCGGAACTGGGAAGATGAGTTTTAGGATAGATGATAGAGGGAGTATTCGATTTGAAGATATCTACCGAGAGTTTGTTTCACATATAGAAAAAAAAAATCCCTCTGTAACGAGTGGTACGAGTCGTTAGAATATCGCATGCGCTTTTCATGAAATACGCGTTGAGCCTAAAAACGAAGGGGTTTCAAGAACGAGTTCCCTAATTTCATTGCAGCACATCCCATCAAAAAGTAACGATGGACTAACGAAACGCAACATTGATACGACGCTCCTGAGAGTTAATGAAGTTCGCTAATCTTCTATCTCCGATGAATTTCTTCGCCCTCTTTTATATACGGTCGAGTGACTTCGAAGTAAACTCTTAAGCTTCGGCCCATGTATGAGAATTGTATTCCATTTTTGGTCGGATTTAGGTGATATAAATAAGGAGGAGATCAGATGGTGTAAAGTATGTCTGACACCGTCTCAAAAAGCCGGGGGCACTTGAATGCCATCCAATACTGGATTTTCATGCCAAGAACATCAAGAGCTTCTAGTTTCCCAATACTTATACCATCCTTATTACGGATGGAGCAGGACTATTCAACTGCCGCCCATCCTAGAGCCCACAATACTGCGTCTTGTTAGGGTTAAAGTTAACCCTGTTTGCGCGGCCCCATTTGTAAATTGACTTATGAGGACTTGTAAGTGACTCAATGATCACTTTCGTTTTGGCGTCAGCCTCTTCCAAGCTTAACCGGCTGGTGGATAAAAAATAATGATTAATGCTGTCGTCATCCGCTAAAGAAGAGATTTAGAAAGGCCGTTTATAAAGATAAGGCAATGAGTAGGTACTCCTGAATTTGCCTTGAGCTCACTTGATGAGATCCCATCTATGAAAACTTGTATAGTGCGGCCTCGGAGGACGGTCGACGTTGACCGAGAGAAGTCACCAAAAGCAGATTTACTCCCTGTAACATTCCATCAAATGCTTTAGAAATATTTAAAGAAACCACGTTATTTTTGCCAAAATGGTGAATGGAATGACGCAAGTTTTCTGAAAAAAGCGCGAGCAGGTCTCCTGTAGAACGGGCCCTACGAAATTCGTACTGCCGGTCGTTGAGTAAATTGTTGGTTTCCTGATACAAAACGGCTGAGCTGCAAAAAATGATATTGCCAAAATGAAAGTTGCCAAAAAATCTCTCTTCATTTATATTTTAAAATCTATAAAATAAAAATAAAACACTTTCGTGATGGTTCTTTTAAAATTAGTATTCAACATATATATTCGTAATATTGTTTTAATAACATTTTTGGAAGAAAGATCAGCACAAAGTTAAAATTAAAGTTTAAAAATCAAACAGTAATTTGAGTAAAAAATAACTCCGTTTATTAAAATATTTAAAAGTGAAACCAAACATGGTCACACGGAACTGGTTTATTTGCCATTCCCCGGCGTAACACACAGTTTACGGCGTATGACAGATTCCAGCAGCGTCATGATCGTGGCGAAAAATACTCATTTCTGAATATCCCATTTGTGGGTTTTGTATGGAGGGAGTTATTTCCCCCTCAGTTTCGAATATAAATCGCTCTATTTGAATATTGCGATCGTAAATAAGGCAGTATCGTAAGAATTCAGATCAGAGTTTTGCTTTTAGTTGAACAGCGGCTTCTCAAAAATTTCTTTTTGTTGCTGTTTCCAGAGAATAAGTGAATTATTCTATTCATAATCTTAAAATGCTTGACATATAATTGAAGAGATGGTGTCGTCTAAATAAAATCTTGTAATATTTTTATGGAAAAACTATACTAAATTTACAATCTAAAAACCTTAAAGTTAAAAAATTAATTTTATAAAAATAAGTTCAATCTTTCATTTAATTGAGTGCAAACAAAATCACACAATTATTGTAACTGGAAGAGCGACAAGGGGACCCTGCAAAATAATTAAAACCACTAACAGAGAATTTGCAAGACCTTCAGCACTTGTGATAAATATTATTGAAAAGATTCTGGGCAAACTATTGAATTGCAGCAGCCGAGTACTTGGCAAACACCTGAAATTGTAAGAAAAGCAAACAACTCAGAATTGATTTTATCCCAAGCAAAATGTTGCCGGAGAAGGGGATAGTGAGCAGTACGTACACCGGCAGTGGGAACGTATTAAGCTGCTGCGGTAAATGATGCTGGTGTATGCAAATTTTATATTATTGAAAATTTCTGTGAATCAAATTGAAAGACTCGCACACACACATTCGTACGCTCCTCATTGTCTACTAAATTTTTGATAAATGGATAATGTGGCTGTATGGTTGGTGTGTTGGTGTGAGTAAACTTGTTGCCCACAGAACCGCAAGCACTGGAACTCTTCAATAAGAAAGATAAAACAAAAAAAGAAAGAAAAAAGTTCACAATTTAATAAAATAAATCATAAGAGGCTTGACTCGATGAAAAAGAGAAGATATTAAATCCTCAATAAAAACAATTTAATCTGAAATGAATGCTGATAATCCTGCAATCGAACAAATTGAAATAATTACAACGCAATAAAAAATGTGTGCAATTTATGAAATTCATTTGGATTGTTATTCCAATTAATTGCAATTTTCATTTGAGTGTTAAGCCTGTCCATGGTAGCAGACCTTCAATTACACTCGGCAACAAAGCATGAAAATAAAAACAGGACGGCTAAAGACAAATTTTTTTATTTTATTCTTAAGGACTTCATTCGTGTTTTAAAGATTTACGCCTGAAATGTATTTTAACACGTTGGCTGCCAAAGCCTTTTTACAATTTTGATCGATCAGTAGCAGTGTCATTTAACAATTTTGGTCACCTGAGACCAATAACTTATTTTTGTTCTTTTTTGTTTCTTAGTGCCTAAAAATAAGTTTGGATTACTCGGGACTTTATTTTGGTTTCTAATTTTGCAGTTATAAAGGTATTTTTGTGTCGCACATTTTCGTGTGATATGGCCATTAAAAATATACAGCGGGCATGGGAAATACACCAGGTCAGAGAATCCAAATTCCCTGTAAAATTCCTTATTGAAATGTACGAAAATGTGCGACGTAGCCTCAACGTAACATTTAGGTGTCGCACGAAAACGTGCGACGTTGCAGCCAACGTGTTAAGGGGGAATAAAACTTCTCCTCTTTCGTTTGTGTTTTGAAAGTTTATATCAGCGGCTTATTTTACTCTCGTATCGAGTGAATGTAAATATCACCGACTTAATGTAGTACGTCCAAGTAATAACAAGAAAAAAAAACGAAGAAATAAAAAGCATACTAAAACCCTACAGCTGATAGCACCCTGGGCCATTTTAAATTATCACTAAAAATTATCACTAAAAATACGTGGTTTATAAAGCAAAGTGACTGCAAGAAAACTCGTTTATAAATGAATAAAACAATCGATTAAGCAGCAATCGAGTGAATACCCAGTTTGTTATAACTATTGAAAATGCTGCAACCAGTTGCAGTAGTCTTGGCACGTTTCCATAAATTTTTGGTTGCACTATTTTTATACCGAATGTTTTAACTGAAGATCTACAAGACTGCATGTGTGTTTTTTATATATCGGCTCCATTGGGAGTTATACAAGATAAATGTATTGGCACAACGATTTTTCTAGGACCGTCGTCATCATAATTATTATTAAAGCATTATGTTCGAGCTAGAAACCAATTTACAACTTACTAAAATATTTTTGAGGCTGGGAGAAAAACGCAACATATTAACAATAACATTTAATTCATGACATAAAGAAAAAAGTTTCCAACTACAAAATAAATATATTAAAGTGTAAATATTCTCACTAAAAAATACTGGTATAATAAAAGATTTATTTGCATGCACATTTAAAGACAACATTTCGTTCAAAGCTCCCACTCCCCTACTCTTGTGTACATGCAGTCATTATTTAAATGTTCAACTGGGAATTATCAACAATTGTTTCGTGTAGGAAAATGGCAACAAGTCAACAACAGGCAGGAATGCAATGAAAAATAACCAGGAATAAATCACCTGCAGCTGTTAACACATCAATACCCGTAACAGGCATTCAGTTTTGTTTGATAGCAGCAAAACGTATTTGTTTAACAGGAATACCAACAAGTACTCATACCTTTCCCCAGCCCTGATAAAAGGATATTATTTGCCTTTGATCTCATGGGGGTTGCTGTGGCCCCTACTTCGACAATTTCGGTTTTTAGAGTACCTGTTCATCGGCAGATGATTTTACGTCAATTGTCCATGTTCGGAAGTCGCTGTCGGAATTCCCCCTGCATTTATGTTTACACAGAAATACTAAATCTAAGTGCATTCCTTCCAAGCCAAACTTATTCTATTTCTCTCGAATTTCTTAGTTAGAACCAAATAGAAGCCAGTCAGACTATGAATAACTTTGGCAACTACTAAAAATCTTATATACTAAAGTGGGCACTAAAGTTGTTTATGAATAAGGTCTATTGATTTAAGTCAGTAATTTAAAGAAAAATAATTTTTTGAAAGTAGGCACAATTATAAAACGGCAAGTTGTGTTCTCTTATTTTGTTTGAATTTAAAAAAAAATTAAAGAAACATTTTTGCGTTCCACAAAATCAGTATTCAACAAATAAAAAGTCATAAACTAGACAACTAAAAGTGCATTTAATTAAACCTCCAGCAAAATTGTGTTACAATCAAGACACACATCGACTGCCTGAAATATTCAATTACCCTGGAGGCTGGACAAAACACAAGACTCAATAGCATGACCAAAGTTGTTCCAACGAGAGTACAGCGCAGAGTTTTTGTTGTTATAAAAACAAGAGAAAAATAAAATAAACGAAGAAATAAGTCTTCAAGGATAATGTGAGATGATTTTGTACAGCTAAAGTGTCAAGTGAGCCACGTTAGCACTCTGCACTTGTGGAAACATAGAAGAGAAAATATATTTCATATTTAAAAATATATTTGGTTAAGGAAATTGATCCAAGAAAGGAAAATGAAGTTTGATAAATTTACAACTGGTAAATGCACTCTCCCAAATACGTATATCTGAGTTATTCTATATAACGGGTAACACCTTTTTCGATGTCGATAAAACTAGTACTTCACTACAATGCCTGGACTTATTATTATTTTTATTATTATTATTGTTATTATTATTATTATTATTATTATTATTATTATTATTATTATTATTATTATTATTATTATTATTATTATTGGTCTTGGGAACTAGAAAGGACAGGATAGTGTTAAGAGGATGGATTAGAAGACAGACTAGAAGAATTTCGCTGTAGTAAATTTTGCTTCTTACATTCGGTACAAGTACCGACGAAGGAGGGAGCAGTGTTCTGCTCTTTCTCTTCATGGCGGTGTTAATCGTCGTTAATGTTCTGCGTTCTGAGCTACGCCTTTGCCATTGACACAAGAAGACAACAATTATCATAATCTTGCACTAAAACAGACCAGAAAAAATCGACGCACTATTTGATGTGCGTAGTGCGAATTTGAACTTGGGACCTAGGGTGTCATAGTCCCTCAGACACGAGTTCAATTATGCACGAAAAACAATGCCATTCCCGTGACGATCTCTAGATTCGCTGCATCGGTCGATTTTGTGGAGTTAATTTCCCCACTACTCTTTCACATATTTCGGAAAGTATTTCCGCGATAGCTTCACTCATGTTGGCTTGCAAATGTAGCCACCTTAGGGGATTATAAGCAGAGACAGGATTTTTCACGTTGCTCCATAAAAAAATCTGACTCGGAAAACTTTTCATGAAAAACAGGCCGAAGCGGTCATGCCGAGGGCCTAGTGGATACTCCCAGTTGATGGCAAAGTTGACGTATTGCTAGTTGGAGATTTCTCGCCCCACTTTGGCTAGCAGAGCTTTTATTTTCGGCTGGGCGCTCTTGATAATTGTACATCGTCTATGACCACGTTCGATTCAGGTTTTAGGCGATCCATATGCGTAATAGCCTTGCCAGACAAATAGTTTTAAAAGTTCAAAATGGATAAACCGTTATGATCGGCATGCCGCACAGTGGGATTTCTCCATACAATGTTTGGCAAAAAATATAAAACGTCTTTTTGGGATACAATTTATGGGTTCTTCATACTGAATCAATTTCCTACAAAACTGCATCACTACATTTTTAAATTTTATGTGTCGAAAAAATCACTTATTGCACAAAAAATTCCACTGTGTGTCTCTATGTATTTTTGGGTTATAGTTTTTATAATTACTTTATTTTTGCTATCGTATTCTAAAAGTTTCAGGGCATAAGTAATCAAGTTGGAATTGCCATACTGCAGCCGAGATATGCCGAAGAGTTCTACCGCGTATAATTAAAATATCTGGTACACCTTGAGCCACAAGATTTAAGTGATCACACTCATACATCGTTTGTGCTTCAAGAGTGGCAGCTATTTTAATGGAAAGTGCGAGACACGAATGCGAGTGAGTGTCCCTTTTAGACTGAAAGTCCAAAGTGAAAGTTCTAAGATGAGATGAGAAGATTCTTCAGAAGGAGTACAGGAATTATCAGTAAAATTCTTTTGAAAAGCATAACCCGAGACATTCACCCATATTCGCCTTCCTTTATTGATCAGCCCGTGTACTCAATTTTGAAATACACATTTTGAAGTTGTTTAATTACAAATTTTGTTTAATAAAATCTATTTGTCTGCTTGTGGGAAAAGAACTTTTGCGAGCAGCACAAAGTGAAGTTAATCAAGTGTGTCTCAGCAATTAAAATAGATCCATTCAAGTGTTTGTTTGTTTGTCTGTCTGTGAACTGTTTATGTATTTATGCTGACACAACAATAATCATATGCGGCATAAGTGGGCTGATTTTTAATTAATTGTACGCATTATAAATAAAATTTATTATTAGGAAATGTTGTTTAATACAAAATTTTAGTTTTGTTGTGCCTTTTGGGCAAAAGATTATCTGAAAATCTACTTGTTATATATTGGAAACAGACATTATTTTTTATATTAAATAGAATTTTGTTTTATGCGTTTAATAATTATAATTGGACAAAAAATTAAAAAGTTTCTACATGGAAAGTGAAAACATCCATAAATGAACTTTCATAATATATTTAATTTTTTAGTGTTTAGCCACAACTTCACTTGTTAAGACAATTTCTTTGAAAATATGGTATTAAAATATTAAAATTTTTTTCAAATCTAAAAGCTCGTAACTCGGTGAGTTTTTATCCATTCAACAGGTTTTAAGTATGGGCTGAAAGTAGAAAGCAAATCTTTGCATCCATGTAAAGTCTGATAATTTTAAACAGACAATTCCCAAGATTTTAGAAAATATTTTTGTAAGCAGCAAAAGACACACTCTTGCTGTCATATTCATGTTCAGTGATGCTAAATTAGCTGGAACACAAAAAGTAGCATTAACAACTGAATGATCAGTGGGTTTTTAGTTCATTTAAGAAAAATGAAACACACTTAACAAAACTGTAAGAAACGTATAATTAAAATTGCATTAAATATAGTTTCATATAATAAATTTGTTTACAACGCACTGATGAATACACCCACTTACAAATATATTCGTATTATTTGCATTGCAAAGCATTAAGTCAATAGTTTGAATGCAGGACTAAAAGATGTTGACACATTCATATTGAGCTACTAAATTAATAATTCCTTAAATGTATTATCGAAATTTTAATATGAAAACAAATTATCAAGATGCCTGAAAGTATTCAGAAATTAAAAGTTAAACTTAAAGTTACCGCAAAATACTGCAAATGGTTAATCATTGTTTCATAAATGATGGTGATAGATAAGCAACTCTTGTCCTGCCAGTAAATCCAAAAGTAGGTAAAAAATCTGGTCTTCTTCCATTATGCACTTAATATCTAATAACTTTGAAAAACATTATCCAATTTTCAGTTTCTTAACAGATCTGGAAAGAGTATCCCGAAACCTTTCGGATGATATATAATTTATTACAACAACTTTGGGAAATATTTAAGTATTTCTAAAGCAAAAACCTTTTTGTTGAATTTATTCACATATTTTTTTAAAAGTCAGATTGAGTAGTGATTGGTTAAATTATTCGAAGTTTTATAAAACCAACTAATAAAACAGAATGAAACTCAAAAGCAAAAAAAGAAGTTCTTGAAAACGGGAATTTAAATTGTTTTTTAATGCAAATTTTTAGCTTTCCACTGGGTTCATCACGTTTTGAAAAATCCAGTTCTTATCAAACATCGTGGTTTTCAGATCGCAGGAAGCTCTTTCTGATAGCCTGTCAGTATGGCTGTTTTATACATGTATTGGTGTGCTTGTGTGTATGTAAATGTCCCCGTCTATAGCTTTTAAGCTGCTTGGCCGAATCGAAGATGGCATTTTACCAAACTTAGGTATCCCATAAATTGGCACGAATTCGACCGGTAGACTTCGAGAAAAGTAAGAAAAGATTTTCCCAAAATGTCCGTTTTTTATTAAGATTTTGCAAATTATTCAGGAGTTGCCAGTATCGAAATTTAAAATTCTACGAAACACAAAACGACTAGTGTACGTTTGTTTATATGATTTCATAAAAAGTGTTTGATAGCGTTAAAGACTTTTCATAAATTAAATCGTTAAAATATAACCAAAATATCGTTATAATAAAAATCTCGCAAAAAATGCTTTTTTCGTGCGGACCAAAAATGTACACAATTTTCATAACATCGTTCCCATTTTTGTGAACTTGTAACAGCAAAATGGTGATAAGTTTCGAATGAAAATGCCGGGATTCTGGAACACAGAAAATTCTGGAATACAGAACAGTTTATTATTTAAATTTTAAGTATGAACATTTCGGACACTTGCTGTTGAACAAAGCCACACAAAAATAAACAAGGATTGCAGTGAAATGACCAGACCCACTCAATTTGTCTATATATCCTAAAAATCCCCTTCATCTATTTTTGTTTGTTTGTGAAATATCAAAACATATTAATCGGTTGTTTTCGACTTTAATTCAGAATTTCAAATTTTAGCTCAAGCATTAAACACAATAACGACATATACTGGGGACTTTAAGTATATTTTATTGTATATTTATTAATAGTGTTATTTAAGAGTCTTAAATATATGAAAGCGGCTACACTGGTGTATGAAGAGAATTCTACTACAAACAACAACACATGGTTATTGATTTGGTGGTGTCGTTTGAAAAATAGTTAAGTAGCTGACTACGAGGCGACGATTGTAGCCAACGGCTTTTGTAGTCGGTGTTCGTGTAGCCTGCCGTCGTTATTGTGTTTAAAGCTTTTTTGGAGATAAATTTTCAATTTGGAGGACATTTTTCAATATTTAGTTTTTGTGAAAAGGACAAATTGGAAATAGTCCGCAAAAATATTTGTCATAAAATTGCATTTTTATACAAAATCTAAATGATTTTGATGCCAAAAATTCTCAAAAATCATCCGTTAGAACGTCGTTTTTTGCAATTCAAAATTTGTTGTGCAGCGTTGTCAAATAATTTTACACAATAATTTGTATGACAATAATAAAACATTTAATTATATTCAATTGTAACTTGTCAATTAAATAACTATTTTACCAGCCGCTAATAACCAACGGCCTGTTTTTGGTTGTATCACCATCAACCGTTTGTTGGCTAAGAAACAATTCATGTTTCAAAGTCGCACTGATATTTTCACTCATTGTGAGTCAAATTTAGGGTCCAGTGCGCCGGTGCTAATAAACCGTATTTTTATGAATGAAATTGTTAATTTTTGCTGGAGTGAATTTTCCGTTTGGCGCAATTAAAATACGTTGAGTACTTTTCAAACTTGTCGTTGGATGATCCAGTTTGATACCTTCACCGTATTTTCATTTCAGGGGTTTCACAACATGAAGGACACTTAAAATAATTATTTTCGTTTTTAATGGAAAAAAATAAAAGAATAATTTTTTGTACGAGTATGTGTATTTCATTTGAAAATTAATTTTGGGAAAGCAACATGAACTTTGAAAATATATCGTCCAATTTCGTAAAGTTATTCGAAAATATTCGAATAACTTTATTCGAATTAGTTAATTAAATCAACAATTAATCTAACATAAATTGATCGAATAATATTCGGAAACAAACTCTATATACATATTATATAAATTATTATTTTATTATATAAATATATCTTAACTATTTTCGTATATCGTGGAACTTGTAAATTTTTGAAATAAACATTTTAATACCAAAATTATTCTATTACAATTATTCGATATAATATATTGTCTTATACAACAGTTAAAAAAGAACTGTCTATTAAAATATTCATATAGAAAATGAAATTAAATTATGTATTCGAATATAAGTATTTCGAATAAGAAATTAATGGATTAGTTTTATTCGAATACAATAATAATGCTATTAAAAATGAAATTAAACTTTAATTTTAAGCAAGACTAGTCAAAAGAATGTATTTAGTTAAAGGCAAAGCAGCTTAATCCACTACACTTGTCACTCGTAAGTCCCCTTTAATTTTATTCGAATAAATAGTAAAGTTTTTTTAAATAATGTTGGGCACAAACAAATCCATTTAGAAATGTTAACATGTACATGAATAAATATTTCTTAATTAATTTCTTAGAACCTGTAATTATATATCTGAATATGTTATTCGATTGCAATTATTCGAATTATTACCGCGTGGCATATAAAGTGGTTGAAAAAATAGTTTTAGCTTCCTGCTAAAACTATTTGGTTTTATCATTGGTTTTACAACGTTTTGCAAAATTCGAGCTCCCATCAGATGAGGCATTTCTTAATAATTCTGTTACAGTGTATGTGTGCGTGCGTACATGTATGTGTGCGCGTGTGTACGAGTGCGTCTGTGTGTTTAAGTATATTACCCACTTTGAACGGCTAAGCCGAACCAAACCAAACTCATAACCTTCTAGAAAGTGCTCCTTCTTTTGAAGCGATTTGAGCTTGAAGATTTCCAAAATTCAAATCAGCTCTTGAAAAAGTAGCATCAATCACCGTAAACCGGTTCTAAATCGGTTAATACGTTCATTAGGTATCCTGAACAAAAAAATTCGAAAACATGCTTTTTTTAACTCCGAAATTAAATATCTGATCAATAGTTTTTCATTATCTTATGGCAACTGAAAAAAACCACATCAATCACCGTGAGAATCGGTTGATTTGAAAGCTAAAAAATTGTCTTTTAGATCGAAGAGCTCAAAAGCAAAAAGTATCACAAAAACCAAATTACGATAGCTCTTCGGCTAAAATTTAAGTTGCAAGGATGGCCTTTAGGGGCAATCATTTTTCGTATATTTCAAACAAGAGGTAATTAAATTATTCGAATAAAAATTAATTTAAAAATTTTATTTGAATCGTAGTATTATTGTCCGAATTAATTTTATTCAAATATTATGCGCCTGAAAAGCTTTTTGATAAATACTATAATATAATGTCCTTTGTCTTAAAACTTGTGAATGTATGGATAAATATATATTAGTCGATTATAATTATTCGAATTAATTTTGTATTACAAAGACCGCTACCTGAAAATGTCTATCGCCTAAAATTATTCAAATAAATATGGCTATAAATAATCCAATATTATAGTAATTGAACTTGTTCGAATAAAAATTATTCGATTAAAAGTATCTTAATGCAAATTTGTTATATAATTTAATATAGAAGAGAAGGCATGCTTTTCATCTGACTCTCTCCGCGTTTATTGAGTGATAGAGGCAATAATGCTGTGTACTAGAGGTGGAATCTTATCGATAGTATCACTATCGAAATATTTTGTAAGTTTGAAAAAAATAATTCGGTATATCGTTTCAAGACTGTAAAAATTTTGAAAAACTATCGATATATACTCTCGTGGTAGCATGAAAGTTCTTGCTTCTCACAGAATGCATTTATTTACTTCACATTCTCAAAATAGCTGAGATCAGTGGAAATCGCTCAATGCGTCCAATGAAGAATTTCGTGGTCTCTGGTTGGTTTGAGAGTCTGCAGTCTGGGTAGTTTTAAATTACATATTAAGATCATCATCGTCCATTGCACTCTAATACCACAGGAGTCGCAAAATATCTTTATTCTTTT
This sequence comes from Linnaemya vulpina, assembly GCA_963675445.1. Lineage (NCBI taxonomy): Eukaryota > Metazoa > Arthropoda > Insecta > Diptera > Tachinidae > Linnaemya > Linnaemya vulpina. The sequence continues at coordinate 22,071,723 of OY776276.1, forward strand.
AAAACCAAAAATTTATGTCAGTGTTGCCAGACGCATATTTTTAAGCGTATTTAACGATTTTGTAATTAAATTTTACCTGAGTGACGCTTGTTGGAAAAATGTTTTGCAGTACTTTTTAGCAATGGGCAACCGAGCTGTGCGTCATTTACAATCGATAGTGATTGATAAATATCGATTGCCTTAAAATATAAACTGATTGCAAAATAACACCATGGATAGTCACAGCTTTCAAATCTTTCAAAATGCTGTGAGAATCGTCTAAATTAGATGGGGAACCAGTCGCAAAGTAGCTCTGAGTCAGTCAACATCAAGCCTCGTTGGCAGTTATATTTTAAGTGCTACCAGACTCTCTTTCGAGAGTTTTGTGTCTCACTCGCACTAATTAATTTCGACGCCTCAACTAACTGTATTGACGTACAGTTCTCCTGCGGTATTTGCCGTGGTTAACTACTCTGCTGCTTCCTATGTGAAGGCATAGGTCGTGAACAGTCAGTCACTGAAACGGATAATATAAGGATTAACAATATCGCCGGTATATGGCCTCAGTCACCCACTGCCATCTGTGCTCCAAATACTTTATAAATTCACTTTGAGGAACCAGTGTGCAAAGCAAACCCCACAATGAAAATTATTGAATATGACAAAGCTTCGTCCGCTTTTATTGTATTCAGGTACAAATCAAAATTTTTCGAGTATATTTTTATCGCATAAGAGCCGAGGAAAAAAGTTATATAAATATATCTTGACTAATTTCTTTTACTTCAAAACTTGTGCAAATATGTAGGAATTGATAATTTGATTAAAAATAGAACTATTCGATTATAGTTTTTCGAAATAATATTATCTGGTTTAAGAAAAAAAAATCGATTTAATATTGGATTTAATTTAATCGAAAAAATGGTTAATCGTTTATAGTTAATCGACTAAAAATTAGACGAATGAACCTCTTGAATAGAAATAATTCGAATAACAGTGATATTTCTAAGATGTGTTTAAATATTCTTCTAACTAAAATTTTATCTTTTAACTAAAATTGATCACAATTCTAAATGTTAGAAAATCTGTAAAAATTACGATCTTTAAAAAAAGTAGACCAACAATTCACGAAACGTCGGGAAAAACTAAAAGGATTTTTATTTACATTTAAGGAGCTTTTGCTCAGTTTGTTGAAGTAATAATTTCAACAAATTCAATGAATTGGTCATATGGAAACTTAATTGGCAATTAAATTATATTTATTTATTATATTTAAATTATTCTGACCTTGAATATCGTTATAGGCCGAGTCGTTTTAAATCAAATTGATTTACAGAGGAAGCAGCAGCATTTAAAAAATTTTATTTGTTTAAAATCTGTTTCCAAATCTAAACAATTCCAAATTGTTTAATCTATCAAGGAGTTATAATCTGTCCGTAGTTTTGCATTTCACAGCCTCTTGGACCGAATCTCCAGTGGGTTAGTTCTAAAAGTTTGCAAGACCACGCTATGACAATCTTAAAGTGAAACGAGGAGTAATCTCAAAAGGATTATATTTAATTGATTTACAACAAATTTGATATAGTGTTTTCATAAGAGATTCAGTTTAATGAAAAAAAATTTCAATAAATTTGTATTCAACAACTTTTTAGATTGAAAAACTAAAAACTGAAAAAATTTGCCTCAACTCTAGCAGAGCAAGGTTTCGATCCTCGGACCTCTGGGTTAAGGGCCCAGCACGCTTCCACTGCGCCACTCTGCTTACAAGAAACTTGTGGATGAAATTTCTTTAACATAAATAATTTTTATAGGCAAATAAAAAGTATCTTTTGCTTCATTAATTTGTAGTTAAACAAATTATAAACACTAATCACACACACACACACGAGCTTTTGATCATATTAATTATTTTATTAATTAGTTGAGTGGCAGGACAATTGATATTAGAAATGATCTCTCCATTTTTTAAATGTTTGGCGACCAGCTCTGGGCAGCGGCCCGTAAAGTACATACACCGTGTTTTTTTTAGTGTCACAATTCTGAGTTGACATCACTGCTTTATTTGGGCACCCATTTAACAGCTGACAGTAGCTTTTTTTTTGCTTGCTTTGAAATTTTATTAAAAATCGATTTATACCAGAGTAACGCGTGCAAATTGTTGAAAGTTTTATTCAAAACAATTGTTCTGTTCGTCAAAATCATCCATTAAAAATTTCATTTTCCGAGAAAAACCATTTGTGGTTGAATGGGCACGTAAATAAGCAGAATTGCCGCATCTGGAAGGAAGAAAATCCACAAGCTTCTGCCGTAACACGGTAACATCTACAGAAAAATTCTGTTGGATACGCTTTATGTGCTGGCGGAGTCCCTTGTCCACATGTCTTCAAAAACGATGATTGTCAAAATGTTGCTGTCAATGGTGACGTTCACAGAAACATGATTCGATATATATTTTCATACTTAAATTAAGTGGTATTAATTGGTGGTATATGTGGTTCCAACAGGTCGGAGACCCATGCCACACAGCCGACACTACAATTGATTTACTCAAAAAAACTTGGTCCAATTAATTGGCTACCAAGATCGTGTGATATAACCCAAGTGGATTATTTTTTTGTGGATTATGTTGAGTCACTTGTCTAGGTTGATAAACCATAAACAATTAAATACCTGGAAATCATCATTAAAAAATTATCGGAAAAGTTGTTCTTCCAGATTGCGCCTTCTGCGCGGCCACACGGCAGAAATCGTACTTAATCATTAAATTCAAATAAATTTCCTTCAATTAAGGCCCATTTCATTGACATTAAAAATATATTTCCTTGTTTTATTATGATTTAAACTTGTGTCACCCTATTAAAAAAAGCACCCATTATCATGTCAAGAAAATGCTAATAAATCAGATGGGTCATGTCGGGTATACAACATGTCGTATAATATGACTTAAATTTCATCAAAAAATACTCGTGAGCAAATGCTGTCTGATAAACGTTTTATGCGTATGCGCCTTCGTATTACAGTGCACCCGCGATAATATGAACTAACTAAAACCAAACATGTCAGGATTTGCAAGATTGTTCATATTTACAATTGGCATTTGATTACTTTTTATATCAACCTTTTAGTAACTTTTCTGGCATTAAGAAACTATACTTTGTCTTGGAAACAGAAATAAAATCAAATTTAAGATCAGTGTAGAAAAAATTTGCGATTTTATGTTTGTGTTTCTTTTGTTCGATCAGTGTCTGCTCTCTGAAAAGTTTCAATACAGTCAAATCTCGTTGATCGAGCATATCACTTTCGGCTCATTGAAAGGAAAAGATAAAAAGGCACTTTTTGACTTCCTAACGAAATGCAACTTAAGTTAATGAGATCATGTGAGGTTTGCGCAGCTGTAAATAAATTACTCCCTGTTTTAAGTTTTTGCACCAGGAGCTGTTTTTCTAATGAAGTGGCAGCAATTTCGGAAATAAACTTTTCATTGGTCATTTCAAGCTCTTCAGCTTCGTTATGAAATCATTAGCCACCAAATTCACTTAATTCACAAGTCTTTAAGGAAACCTTTGCGGCCGTTGAATCCCAAAAGCTTTTTCCGTGATTTCCTAGTGGAATTCTTCGGCATTTTCTTTTAGTATAAACCCGCTAACAGAGATGTTTTAGTCTTTTATATTTAAAATTTCTAATATTTTTGCTAAAGTTAAAGGTTTTTTCTTATAACTTTACGGTAATTTCATTTACCAGAAATTAATACATAATTTCAGCTAAATGTTTTCAAAAAATTCCAATTGACAGCTGAACGTAATTTAAACGCAGACAGCTGGGGAAGTCCCCGATTTATTGTGCAGTTTAATTAGAACTTAATCACTCTCGATTTAGATTCCAACAGTGTGCAGTTACATAAAGTTCAATTTTGCAATAATTTCATGTTTTGGAGTAGTCAAGGGAAGGAAAAAAGTGTTTGTATTATTCGGGTATTCATTTTATCGCGAGTGCACTGTAACTAATAAAAATATTTTGATCTTTCGCTTTGTGGAATTTAAGTGAACTTTCGATGGCTATGAAATACAGCTTTTTGTTGTAATTATTTGTTGTGGGAAGAGAAAGTAACTCCAAAAGTTAATATCAATTCGAATGAGGCCCTCATTAAAACAATTTCATCCAGGCTTCTAAATGTCTTCCCATGTCTACGTATGCTGATTTGTTATGATGTTCAGATTTGTTATACAACAACAGCAACAACAAGACAAGTAGTGGTGAAGGTAAATGCAGCAATAAAATTGAATAAACAAAGAAGTAAATTAAATAAATACTCTACTAATTAGAAAACTTGAATCTATTGTTTAGCAAAAAAAAAAAAACAAACAAGAAGATAAGACCAGGATCCTTTTCATCGCTTCGCTGAGTATTCAAACACGAGTTGCTTGGAAATTCCTGTAAACACACTCACCAACATGTTGAATGTTTACATGAAGCGCCACCCAGCCAACATTTTTGGAACAGCTTTTAGTTAAATATCAGGGGCCAAGTTAATGCATTCGATATCGATCGACATTTCAATACAATTTATATACAAATTTCGATCTATATCGAGAGACGAAAATTTGCCTCTAGTCTTTTTCGACTTCTCTGTGCGATTAAAATTAGCACTTAAGAGCTCGATTTCGAGTCAGAAATAAATACTTTGTCGGTAGAAAATAATTCCCTAGCGAAAACTCTTCCGACACAGTCTGTTATGACTCTAAAATATTTTGACTTGTTTTCAAAACTTTTCTGCTCCCCTCTGGTAATCGTTTATGAATATTCTTCCAATTATTTTATCTTAAGTGTGGTAGTTTTCTGATCTATTTTGAATTCATTTCGAGTGATCTTTCCAAATAATTCTGCTGAACATCACCAGTGTTCCAATTGCTGGCTGGGTATAGACATGAATGGATGTGTTTGTCTCATTAGGAATATTTGAATTAAAAATACATGTTGTGTGAAAATACACTCAGAGAATAATGCATGTATTAAATTTAAGTAACAGATTTGCTTAAAACTAGTTCCTAAAATTTTACAACTTCAACTGTTTATTTCTGTATATCATCTAAAAAACTACGTTTGAGATTTCATTAAAGCACTCAGTTAATCGATTAATCACGTGAATAATTACTTACTCGAGGTAAAAGGTTAATCGAACAATAAACTATTAATATAATATCGAGTAAGATAGTACAATCGAATATAATATAATAATATTCATATTGTCTCGTTTGGTAGATTGAAAATAAGACCAACAATTAGACGTCTTAAAAGAAGGATTTTAAAACACCAACCACAATTCAATTTTATAGAGTTTTTAAGTCAAAAATAGCATTAAAGCTTAAGGTAACTTTTTCAAATATCTTGTAATGAACGTATATAATTTAAATGTTTATTAAATTTAGAACGATTTCTTTTATGAAACTGGATTTAGAAATATTCTTTGAGCACATCAGAAGGCCTGTTGGTAAATGCATCACTGCGCTGCAAGTAACAGTCTGAATGCCCTAAAATGCGTTACTAAAGCAGGTGTCGTGTAAGCAAGTGAGATATACGGAGTCCCAAAACATGATGTACATGATTGATATATTAATATATTGCACAAATGATATAAATAAATACTTTCGAAAAAGTTATTTTCGATTGGTCGACACTTATTATTCGAACTATTCGTTAATAATCTGTATTCAATTATTCGAGCTCCTTTCGTACAAAATTAATAGATAATAGTTTTTTACACAAAAAAGAAAAAAAGGAGAGAAATATTGAAAAAAAAACTATTTTCGATTAATCGTAAGAATTCCAGGCTACTCGTCCAAAGTTAATCGCTTAATCGAATAACGATTAATCGTTTGAATACCCTAGAGCCTGGAGGCATTAATCAGACGTAAAGCTATTGTGTTCAACTGTTTTGATACTGTTGGCATTTGTTTAGGTAAACGCTTGCAGCGGAGAAACGCATGCGTGCAACCTTTACCCAACATTTCCTAGAATAGCTGAAGTTATTTCTGTAAGCTTGAAATCAAACAAATAAGCTTAAACACGTATCAGAATCATAAGAAGAACTCATTGATTACTTATAATTTTTGTGTCCGTGAGTAATTATTACAATTTTCTTAATTAAAATTATTTGGAGTAAAAAAATTTTGAAAAAACATATATTTTTGACTCTTTAATATTTAATTTCGTGTTGATTATTTTTTCTTAAAATTTTATTAAAATTGAAAGGTTTTAGGGAATACCTAAGCGCATTTCACTGGGGATAATCAGGGAATCTTCCACAAGAACCTTTAAGCGTCCGCAAAAAATCTAAGGAAATATCGAACTCATAAAAAAACTCCTTGTATTTTTGATTCGTGGCAATCATGAATTATTCTTGCAAATCAAGAAAAATTAAGACTGCCTGGCAACTCCAGTTGAATGTGACAATAGTTTTTGTTTTGAAAATTTTTATAAGAAAATAATATACGAGAATTACATTGACGGATGTTGAAGCCCACATTAAAGCCCTGTAATGCCTTTTAGCTTCTACATGTCCTATTTATGTTAATATTTTTTCAGTGTAATTTAATTTACAAAAAAGAATAACAAATAAAATTTAGGATAGTTGATGTCATTGTAGAACACATGCACTGTAAGAAATAACGAGCCAAAGTCCAAGAAAGTCCTTTCATTTTTATATAATTGAGCGATAGACGGATGTGCAGTGTCACCGTGCGACAGACTGTTAAATTGACTCAAGATTTTCATGAAACCGTTTTGGTCTTCAATAAGCTTAAGGGACATTATTACAACATATATAACATGAAGTTGTAATAATAGCCTTTCTTCCCGTTAATTTTAACCGTAAAGCCATCGTAAGCTGGTTATTGTGCTTTTCTATGTTTTCGAGCTCTTCGAACTAAAGGCACTATTATTTTAATTTTCAAATCAAGCGATTCCCATGTGATAATTTTATTTAATATAAAGAATCGCTGACGTCAGATATATAATTTCGAAGCTCTGAAAAATAATCGCCTTCTTCTTATGTCGTTCACGATATTTCACGAACGGATTAATTGACTTTGATCCGGCTCGCGGCGGTCGGCATGGTTTTTAAATGATTTGTAGAACCGTTTAAAAGTAATTCAAAGAAGCCCGTTTTGAAAGATGCTTGTTTTCTAAGTTTTTGAAGATATTTTGAAATCTACCGGCACGAAACGGTTCAGGAATGCTCTTCACAACGCTTTCAGTTTGGTTTAACTCGGCTCAGACGTTCAAAAGCTCAAATCGGATCACATACTTACACACACGCCCCCCTACACACACACACACACACTCCCACACACATTCATACATATGTCTGATCTCAAAACGGGGAGACCTGATGAGAGTTCGGGTCTTGCAAAACTGGCTAAAATCAATAACTTCCCGATGTTTTTAAATTTTAAATTTTCCCAGCGAGAAGTCTAAAATATTTCCCAATTGCCAGACAACAATTTTTAACTCAAATTTCATTAATGACTGTTCCTTAAGTTGACAAACATTATTTTTGTGAGTGTGTTAAAGCCAAATAAGTACTGTACAACAACAAGTGTAACAGTAAATCAATTTAACCTATTTAATATAATTTGTAATACAATTTGCTCTCTGCTCTATACGGCTGGCAAAAAAAGTCTTCTACAAAAGCTGGTAGATGCAGGTTAAGAGTTCTTCTTAAGTGAATACAGTCACACTCATGCAATTTGTAATTAAAATCCCTTAAACTTTATGTCAGCAGATACATACGAGGGTATGTTTTGTGGTTTTAATAAATATAAAGTAATTATTGTATGAACCTAAAATTTCATGATATCAACACCAGTGATATATTTTCGGTCGCTTCTGGGTTTGAGGTGACTGAGGCTTGCTTGTTTTTCATTTATTTCAACAGTTGTACACCCGGGTATTTATAATAAAAGATATGAAAATATGTCGATGTTGCGTGTTTGTTGCTTAAAATTTTAAAGAAAATTTGCCTTGTAAGCAGCTTATAAGCCTCATATACATTACGAATAAGACCTTAAATGTACAGGGTGTTTTTTATAGAGTGATACAACTTTGAGTTGGCACCACTGTCTTATTTGACCACCCATTTAACAGCTGATAGTTGTTTTTTGTTTAATTTACTTCGACATTTCATTATGCATCGACTTACACCAGAGCAACGCGTGCAAATTGTGTAAATATTTAATCAAAACAATGGTTCTGTTCGTCAAACTTATCGTGCTCTGCGTCCATTCAAAATTTTATTTTCCGATGAAGCCCATTTTTGGTTGAATGGGTACGTAAATAAACAGAATTGACGCATTTGCAGTGAGGAGAATCTACAAGCTTTTGTCGAAACACTATTTCATCCACAGAAAATTACTGTTTGGTGCGCTTTATGGGCTGGCGGAGTCATTGGCCCATATGTCTTCGAAAACGATGATAGTCAGAATGTTACTATTTATGAAAATCGGTGTTCCAGATTGCGCCTTGTACGCGCCATCAGTGGCGGCCAAATGGCCAAAATCATAATTAAACATTAATGTCATAAAATATTCTATCCATTAAAGATCGTTTCATTGATATTAAAATATTTTACTATATTTTATTATGATTTAAACTTGTATCACTCTATAAAAAACACCCTTTATAAAGTGATGGACCGTATGCGTAACAAGTCACTCGCAATGGATTATTCCCTATGTCACGCGTACACCACGCAGAAGGCACGTTATTTAACAATTTTTCAATGCAGAAAAAGTAAATGAAACATATAATTTTGGAATGCTTTTCTAGTAGAGCACCATAAAAAAGATTTGCTGGCTCTAACTTACTCCTTCCCTTCAATTTGACTATTTACTACATTTCCCACAAATTTAACTTTCACTAACCTGGTGAATTTGTCGTTGTGATTAATTGTAAATCATTAAATCACTTCGTTTGTGTCACATCAAAAAGAATAGAAATAGAACGCTGCAACACCTTCAAAAGAAATCATCATCAATCAATCGTCTAATGAAAAGAAAACCAAGTGAAGCGTTCATTAGGTGGCAAAAAGAAAATAAATAACGTTTTCTTTTGTGAATTGATTTACACAATTTTACAAACACACTTTTATCGTTTTTTACTTTTAAATCATCAATTCAATGAATAAAACTCTGAGTCAATCTGCATATTTGCGTATGCTTGTTTAAAAGTTCGAAATCAAAGATTTTGGTAAAATGTGCAGCCGATAAATCCTGGCATGGAGAAGTGTTTACACTAAATATACGAGGTCTGTTCAAAAAAATATATATTTAGATTTTTCTCAAGCAATTAATGTTCACAAGATGAATTAAATAAGATTATTAGTAGAGTTCAAATCGGCGAGTTTACAAACCAATTTTTTAATTAAAAATTTATTTTTTATTGGCCTTTTTATTTTTATTAAGACCTGCTGAAGCACTTAACACTAATGCCGTGTTCAGACATACCCCTTAATTGCGCAATTAGAAAATTTTTTGCATTAAGGCCTTAATTGACCACAATTTATTATACAATAAGTCAATTAATAATTGAGCAATTAGTAGTTAGTTGTATCAATAATTGTGTAAAACTCGAATTGCATCCCTGGTCATAAATATGTTCATTAAGAACTGTGTTCAGTGAGCAGAAAAATGTCCTATAATGGCGAGTTAAATGTCAAAAAATATACGAACATCTAAACAAAACAAACTGAATTTTCCAACAGACTGAATAAATAAATAAAAAAAATGATATGGCTAGTGAGGAAGGCGACCTTTGAATTGCATTTTGCTGGAATAATGGAAGGAAATAAACGCTGCTTTCTCAAACTTTGTAAAGTTGTCAGTTTTCTTTCTTATTTTTTTAAGCACTGATAATTTTAAATAAAAAATCGATCACAATGACTCCAAGAGCTCCATATTTTTATAATATGCAATTAAAACTACTTTTAAACCAAAATTTGCATCCAGTTTTTAAATTTACAAAATCGAATATTCACGAATCAAATAAAAACAATGTTTTTTCAGCTGTCAAATTGAGTCAACTAAACTGAGTATGTGTGAACACTAGATTTAATTGCTCAATTAAAATTAAATTGACTCAATTAAAAATGCATGTTAGCCATGAATATTAAAATATTTATGTTTATGTCAGCAAAACGGATCAGTACAGATGCTGAGACCGCTACAGCATCTCACCAGCAATCATTGTTCAATTTTTCCACTTCTCAAGGTTGCACTAGTTAGTAGGAATCTCAACTATTTAATCAATTCTTTTAACGATATAGAATGTCGAAGCATTTGCTTAGTACGGAATTATCCAACCCTGATGACTGTCATTCCAAATATTTCACATATTCATTTTGATTTTTTTTTACAGATTTTCCAATCTAAATATTTATTTATTCAAATAATTTTTATTTTGATTCCTTCAGAGTAGCTCCTCTCAGATGTAGGCCTCTTGTAACAGCGTTTTCGAAACAGTTTTTATATGAACATTTTATTACATGAGCTCTCATCGATCATTTCCGGACCCCGGTTTCTTCATGGGTCTCCTCAAACTAGGGAACAATACAATTTCGCTGGAAGCAAAATCAGATGAATGTTTGTCATGCGATATTCTTATATATTTATTTATTAATTTTTTTGTTGTAAAAATTCAGAAGTTTTGAAATAAGCTTCTTTGCCACGAGCGTCATGGCCAAAGTTTTAAAAAAATTCCATGGCCTTAGAAAATCGATATGCCGACTTCCCCAGCAACTTCTCTGGTAGTGAAACGACATTTAAATATACTACGTCGTTGAAGTGTTCCAGCGTCCAGAACAAGCGTCGTACTGCACAGTTTCACCTCCTTCGAAACATTTTTTCTGGCTCAGAGCACAAATACCACGGGTCCCTGTTATTGAAAGATGAAACTGTAAATATATGGTTTTTTTAAAGGATCGAACTACAACATTAAAATAAATTTTAAAATGTTCTTAAACCAATAAGGAACCAAAATACAAGTACTATTGTGAATAGGTGTCGAACGCTCGATATACGAAAAACAGCTCACAAAGTACCCACTCAATTTTTTCACAATAAAACTTTTATTTTGGCTCATTATTGTTTTAAGTTTATTTTAAAATTTATCTTCATTTATTCATTTACATTATATTAAAGTTATATAAATATAACAATAATATTATACAAAACGCTAGCACTGGCTACTAAGGCCATCGACTAGTTATTTTTCTTTTAATAATAAATATTTTTTAGTTTTAATGTTCTTGCAAAGCGTGTAAAAATACTCACACAATATGGCAAGAAAAGAACACGAACCACACCAGTAATCTTGTACGTGTACAATGTGACGTATGAGTAACATTGTTGATAATATTAAGCATACGCTTGGAAGCACAATAAAAAAAGGGCATTTGATGCAAACCTACAAGTGAAACTAATAAAGATCATATGAAATGAACTCCAATCGAATTTACTTAAAGCGCGAAATTTTAAAATTCACCTAAATTTGTAGACAGACCTCGGATTTCTCTACTAGGATACTTAAGTAATCAAGCTTTTGCTTTATTTGGTTTACCACTCGATTGCTTAGTCGAGGTCTTACTTTAATCGGTTATTAGTCGGGTAATATTCGATTAATCGGCAAATTTGCTTAATCGGTGCAACGAATAATAAGAATTTTTATCGAATAACTTCAATATATTAAAACATACAATTTTAATCATTATCTTTAGATATTGGTAGAAAGAAAATCCTATAATGACCAGAAGAACCACCACAGCGAATAGTAGGTTCTTTCGTACAACTTGTAAATTTTAAAAAATTAAGAAAAATACCTTCTTCAAAAAACTTTTTTCAAGGAAGTATCTTTCCGGAAAAGTACTTTTTCAGAAAACGTGTGTCTTTTCATTCAGTCGTTTGGCGAATGTAAGTATAGGATGTTTCTTATAGAGTGATACAAGTTTAAATCATAATAAAATACAGTAAAATATTTTTGATATCTATGAAACGGTCTTAATTGGAAAGAAAATTTTATTACATTAATGCTTAAATATGATCTTAGCCATGTGGCCGCCACGGCTGGCGCGTACCAGGCGCACTCTGGAACACCAATTTTCATAAATAGTAACATTCTGACAAACATCGTTTTTGAAGACATATGGGCCAATGAATCCGCCAGCCGATACAGCGCACCAAACAGTAATTTTCTGTGGATGAAATAGTGTTTCGACAAAAGCTTGTGGATTCTCCTCACTGCAAATGCGGCAATTCTGTTTATTTACGTACCCATTCAACCAAAAATGGGCTTCATCGGAAAATAAAATTTTGAATGGACGCAGAGCACGATAAGTTTGACGAACAGAACCATTGTTTTGATTAAAAATTTCCACAATTTACAGGCGTTGCTCTAGTGTAAGTTGATCCATAATGAAATGTCAAAGCAAATTAAACAAAAAGCAACTATCAGCTGTTACATGGGTGGTCAAATAAAGTGTTTTTTATAGAGTTATATCACTCTATAAAAAAACACCCTATATCTAAAAATCAATTGATGGAGTGTGGCACTTCCGTCAAGACGGTCTGCTTTTGGTGTCGGTCTCTGATCGAACTTCCTCAGAAAATGCACTATACGAATTGGGATCCCAACAAATGAGTTCAAGTTGAATTCAAGGGTACCCCAAAGCTCTGTTCTATCCCCTACTCATTTTCTTATCTTTAAAAATGCAGCATTAATCAATCCTTTTCATTTACCAGCCGGACAAGCTTGGAAGTGATTTACGTCAAAAGGAGAGGAACGAATTAGTCACTTACAAGTGTTCTCATGTCAATCAACGAATAAGATCACGCGAACAGCGTTAACTTTAACCCTAATAAGATGCATTATTGCATGCTCATGCATGCCCTCTCTGCACTTATAGATGGTATAAATATTGGGAAATCAGAAGCTCTTGATATTCTTGGAATGAAAATCCAGTGTTGGATGGATTGAGTACATATTTTGTGCCTCAAAAGCAGCATTCTAGTGCTCCAGCTCTTTAAGAAGGAGATTCAAGGTCTATTTTGATGTCACTCGACCGCGTGCGGAACAGAGCGAAGAAGCTTTTTGGCGACAGTTGGGTACCCACTCAGTGGACTATCGATGCAATGTGGGGTGTTCCGATAGTAACGAACTTGTGCTCGGAAATTTATAGTTTTTGCTACCGGGCGCATTTCTTTGTGGTCAAGATGCCAGTGAACCGCATCACGCATTAAGAAGAGACAAAAACAATTTGCTTGCATTTTAAACTTAAAGAAAAGAATAAAATAAATATGAAAATAAGAGAAATAAAGAAATTTAATATCAAGCAAAAGTGCGTGTCGGATATATTCTCCCCCCCACACAAACTCTTCGGCCATACAATTATTTCCTGATTTAATCTCCTAACAAAAAAATAAAACCATTTATTGTTCCTTGGCCAAATTGCAGCTCTTTTATCTTGATGAAAGTTGGTGGAATTACTTCTCAATACGTTGTATTTCGAACAGTGATTAATGGCGATTGTAGGGGGTGTGCGTTTGCCGACAATTTTAAGGCAAAGAAATTAGAAAAAGGACTTTCATACTAAAACACAAACACGCACACCAACGCACATAAACATGAACATAATAATAATAGCAATTAAGCAAAATGTAGTGACCGATTCTAATTCTTTTGCACTCTTACCAACTAGAAATCTGATAAGAATTGGAAGTACCATCTACAGGGAATTTATTACTAATTTTTATTTGAATACAATTTTAAGGAGATTTGGGAAAACTGCTGCAAGTAAAGTTACGTCCACACTTTTAGACTATTTAACAAGTGTAAACGTACAGATGTGTCAAAGGTTTTGCGTCAGTACCTGCCATTTTTCTTAACCTGACGGTGCTCTCAACACCGGGTGAAATCAAATGTTCACCACCACCCCTGACACCCTCAGGGACCACATCTGTGTAGCCCTTGAGCTTACATAATCATACCAAAACCCTTTTTACTTCCGAGGACATGCATGTCGTCGGTACCAAGAGGAACCAAAAGTCAAAGTCATAAGACTTCTCCCTCGTGGCACTCCCAGCACTAACAATACACCACCACTTCCGTAACGTCTGCTGATTCGCAGTAGCCCATAGAGGCTATCATCAGGTGGATCCAAGTCTAGAACATCAACCCTTATCTGACGTTTCTACCAGCGACTCTTGTTATCAAACCACAGCCATCACGTAGACAGACCTCATCCCACATCTGACAGAATCACTTAATCATGAGGGAAAAACGAGGTCCGCCACAAGCCACCACTCTGATGTGCGTGTGTAAAACAGAGCTTCGCCTGTGAAGCAAATGTTTCACACATATTCAAGCAAACAATTACTTGTATGGCAACATGGTCGCTTCACCTCCCGATCTAATATCATCTATGGGGCTCAACCAGATCCCGTGGTACCATTTCAAGGAAACTGGTTACGCCTCGCAGGTCAAACCAATATAGTTTTGTCACCTAATATTGATTTTTGATCCTTTATATGGCAGGACCCAGGTATCCTTCCACCTGTATTTCTTATCTTTTCCCCAGAAAGCTCATCAAGTTGCCTATTGTGCCCCCGGAGGAACGCGTAATAACAATTATATGTTTTTATTTGTTAGTGTAACTGATCGCTTACAAAACAATCTATTTACTTAAGATATATTTTGCTGGAGACAGCGCGCCGGACCACATGAGTCACATATGATAACATATGGGATCGTGTATTATTAGAAAATAGAAAGAAATTTTGTTTTTGCTACCTATTCGATGTCATTTCTAAAGTTATGAGATAAAGGAATTATTCGATTTATTAAGGACCAACGCCGATTAATGTGGCATCACTTTCTTTCAAGGAGTTTTCAAAAGTTTCAAAGATTGTTATTTTGCAGATGGTGAAAATAGCGCGGTCTAGTTCATATTACTCTGAATTAGTGAACCACAGGATAATTCAGAACATACTTTATTTATGTCACAAATATGTCAAGGAGTATATGAGGTTTCCTGCCGTGTATATTTCTTCAATATCAATAAGCGACCCCATGAAACATATAAATTCTCGGTCCTAATAAGAAGAGAAGTCAAACAAGCGATGTGGGTCTGTTTATCCGTCTGTAGGAGAGTAACAGACTTCATTAGAAATAGTCCCAAATCGAATTTTATTAAAAACTAAAAACATCGTGCCAGAGCTGGAAAGCTTAAACTAATTTTTGGTATATAAAAGTAAATAGATTTTTCTTTTTTTGGTTTAACAAAAAGTATATGCGCAGATTCAAATATTTATTTCATAAATTTTCAATAAAGTTTTTCATCTAAGTATGTTTTAAACTTCTATCGTTAAACTTTTAAACGTTAGACAGAGCTTTTTGCATTTATTGTGACGTCATTAACCACGGAGTTCTGTTAAAATATGCAAGTGGGATGTCATTCTTAATAAATAATTTATTGCTTCTGTCAAATGATCAGAAAAATATATAAAATTTTTTTAAATATATTGTCCGAATCCAGTTATGCGAGCTGTCCGGTTATCGTAAAGGAATTTATATAAAACAACCAATAAAAACATTTCAGCGACAGATTTGTTTCCGGATTCCCCTTCACATGAGAAACCTGTTATATGAGGCTTCACTGTATCTGCCACAATTCTTTTTTTACCACATACAATTAACTTGATCGTTATTAACATAAATTTGCATTCTCGCTAAAGCGCATGCGCAACAGCACTTCAGTCATTCATGCTCGTTCATTTTCCAACATTCAACAAATCCCGCCAATCCCTTCCTTTCATTTCGCACCAACATTGAACGGGTATGAAGCAGAGAGCTTTTGTTGTGACACAACTTGCAATCGTGCATTAATAATTGTTGCCGGCCAGAGAACAGTGTCGAATATTTGCAATAAAAATTTCAGATTAAATCATATTTTATTGCTTTTAATGACCTCAAAGTTGTGTTGCATTCAATAAACGTGCAACTATTTTGTGACAGATCAATACGAAAATTCAATTCAATTATTTGTGCGCGAAGAAAACTTTATAATCGCCTGAGAGCATTAAGGCAACGTAAACAGTGAAATAACATAAATTTGTCAATTAAGTGTTTGTGATGTCAGGCCGCAAATAGTCTGAATTGGCACATTGTGCAAATGGGGCAGCAGATCAAGAGCTGGAATATCCCAGCAAAGAAATTGTCACCGATTAACAATAAATTCAACTTGCGTTATATGCGAGAATATATTCGACACACAGCCCAGGCCATGTATATATCCAAACTTATAGCACCCCTTAGTGGGTTAAACATGTTTTTGTGTCCTTCACAAAAATGTGAGATGTTATATGCTGGTTTATCATTCCTTGTGTAATTTCGTATTTATTAATATGCGACGGTTTAAATTCTATATATTCTGGGTCCTTAAGAATAGGGGACTGGAATCAACCATGTACGCTTTTCCGCCCGTCTGTATGTGTAACGAGGTCTCCGAAGTCCAGAGAATACCTAGACTTCATTTGCGTGCTGATATATTAGATTGATATTGAAAATCAGTGAAATTCATAATACGGATGCAGAGCTGGAAGACTTAAACCAATTTTTGGTGCATAAAAGTAACCATAGAAATCTAACTTTTGTTACTTTTTGTTAATCATAATCATACTTGTTAATCATATTTTATACTTCAGTAAAAATTAAATTGCAATTAAAAATTAAAGAATATCCAAAATTCGGTTCCAGGGTTGGACAATATAAGTAACTACTTAAAAAAATTTCTTCTTTACAAATTAAAGAAATTATATAGAAATTATAGTTACATTTGAAAGAAGTTTATTGGTACCAGAAAACAGAGAAGAAGAAAAACTCCAGAGATGGAAACTTAAATTTATTTCTTCGAATGTTAAGATAACTAAACAAAATTAATATTACTTAGCAATCGAATAAATATTATATTTTAGAATGAAATTCAAATTGGTATTGAAAATCAACCAAAGACGGGAATTCAATTCCAGGGTTGGACAATTGAAAAACTTTTATATATAAGCAGCAAGTTGTCTATTCTTCCGGATAAATTTCACTTAGTTGAAATTTAAATAAGAAGTTTATTGGTACTAAAAACGGAAAAGCCGGGTTAGCAGCTTCAGGGTTGAAAAATTAAATTTGTTTATTTCAAGTAATGAAATAAATTCATATTCTTTTCATAAATATATTTTGTATTTATGAAATGTGAATTAAAATCAAACAAAATCGAAAACTCGATTCCAGGGTCGGACAGTTGAAATATTTGTGTACATAAAAGTAACCAACTAAAACAACTTTTATCTATTTCGTTCTAAACTAAACATATTTGACATCTTTGAAAGAAATTTCTTCTCACTATAAATCAGAGAAGCCTACAAGAGGGTTAGGCTACAGGCCTGAAAAATTTACTACAATTATAACTTTATTTCATAAGAAAGAAATCGATTTTGTTGCCATTAAACATATTTCATATATTAAGAAGATATTGAAGTTGACATTAAAAACTGAATCACATATTCTATTCCAGGGTTGGACAGTTGAAATTTATTTGGTACATAAAGTAACGAGATAAAACAGATGTTTTCTTCTTCTTTCTAAATTAAATATAATTAAATATATAATTTTAAAAAAGCAGTTGAGATCAGAAAAGCTCCAGAGATGGAAAATTAAAAATTTTTTTAAATCTTTTTTTTATATATCAGGAAGAATTGAGTTGGTATAAAATGTCAAGCAAATTTAAAAATATATAACAAACGTCCAAGTTTTGATATAGGAAAGTAACAGATGAAGGTCCGGGAGCTTCGGCACTGCCCAATACAGCACTTTTAATTGTTTTGATTGATATATGCTTTCTATTGTTTCACTTGATTGTTTGTATGTATCAAAGGCAGGTTCACACTTGTCAAATATTTGGGAATGGGAAGCTTCTTGCTTGAGGCAAGTGCTGATTGAGTCAAACATGAATCTGTTTTACTCAATGAATACTCCTCTTAGCCGAGATATTTTTTAACAGTTTTTTTTTTGCAAATATTTGATAAGTGTGGACCTACCTTAACTCTCTCTTTGTATTGTGCCTCTTCGCGTATGCTTAATATTATTAATAATGTTACTCACACGTTACATTCTTGGCGTGGTTTATGTTCTTATACTCTCATAATGTGTAAGTATTTTTACACTCTTTCGAACTACATTAAACTAAAAATAAATAGACTTAAAAACAACCTGCTTTTTAAGAAAAGGGAACAAAACAGTTAATGGTAAATTATAAAAATTGCTTGAAATAATATAGAACCAAAACACAAATCATCCATATATATAAAAATAAGTTGCATTGTGTTAGTAATTGATGTTCTCCGGAATGCCTGAACCGATTTGGTTTCCGCAAAGTTTATATGAAAGGTTACGTCAATACCAAGGTTTTTATGTATATACGGTTTATATGTGTGTTGGTTTATGAGTTATAGCCACTTAGTGAACACTGCAATCATTTCGAAATATTTGAGTTATTATTTTGAAAAACTGAAATACAATTCGTTTTTAAATTCATTACAATTCAATTTTAGTCAAACCATTAATTCAATTTATATACTTGGCTATTCTAAATCACAACTTCGGGGATCTATGAAATAAATTACATATAAATACAACACTAAAAACATAAATATTTAAATATATTATGCACAGCACACGTCATATGCATGAGTACGCGAATAAGAAATCTGTTGAAGCTTTGGAAAGATCAATGAAAGATCTCCGAGATAACTCAGAGTTGTTTGGTGGTGCGTTGATTTTATTGTCAGGCGATTTTAGGCAAACATTGCCCGTCAGTTCTAGATCGACAGCTGCCGATGAAATTAACGCTTGCTTAAAGTCTTTATATTTATGGAATGATCCACCTGCTGATAAGTTCTCTAAGCCATTGCCGAAAATCGGGAACGGTGCAATGCCTGTTGATGACACTGTATTGATAACATTGTCAAATGATTTTTGCCGTTTCGTACAGTCAAAAAGGAATTGATTGAATGTGTTTCACTAACACAGCACAACAATAGACATGCCGTGCATGGTTGAGTGCCAGAGCGATTTTAGCGGCAAAGAACAAAGATATTACTGAATTAAACATGTCTATACAATAAATGATTCCTGGCGAAGTGGTGTTGTGCAATTCTGTCTATACTGTTACTAATGAGGAAGATGTTGTGAATTATCCAACAGAATTTTTGAATTCGTTGGACTTACCAGGATTGCCTCCGCATAATCTCCAATTGAAAGTTGAAGCCCCTCTTATTATGCTTCGCAATATCAATCAACCCGTTTGTGTATTGGTACAAGACTTGCTATTAAAAAGTTGATGGCTTATATAATTGAAGCTTCTATTTTAACTGGAAAATTAAAATGATTCCTTCTGATATACCATTTGAATTTAAACGACTTCAGTTTCCTGTTCGCCTTGCGTTTGCGATTAGCATTAATAAGGCGCAAGGCCAATCCTTAGACATTTTTGGAGTGAATTTAGGGTATCCAGTTTTCTCACATGGACAGTTCTATGTAACCTGTTCGCGCGTTGGCAAACCATCGGTTTTGTATATTTACACCGAAAATGCAAAAACAACAAATGTTGTTTACCACAGAGCATTACAATAAAAGCAGTATATCACTGATTTAAATTCGAATCAATTCTTTTATTTTCTTTTCTGCACAACGAAGTGTGCAGGGCGTTCGCTAGTTAATTATGAAAAAAGCCTGGGCGCTTTGTGCCCTATTTTTCGTAAATGAAGAATTCGGAGCTTTTTTTTCTCAATAATACTCGCATTTTTATTAATGTTTTAATCTAATTTTAAAACCACAATGTTCGCTAATATTCTTAAGCTTATTGGCTCTTTATTTTAAATCAAATAGTTTATTTTCAATATTTCGTGACTCCTTTTCTGTGTGTGAAGAAATATTGAAAAACTAAAAAATTATTTACTTTTTATAAAGAGACCTTAACCCTAAAAATATCGTAAGATATTTTTGTTTAAAAAGGGTTTAAAAATAGTTTTAAATATTTTTGTTTCAACTTTTTTAAAATTAGTGTTTTTAATTTTGTAAAAATGATATTGATTTCCCTTGTAGCAACAATTAGTTTAGGCTTTCGTTGTAATCAGCTAATCGCTCGATTAATTAATAGAGGTTTTTGTTGAATCCGTTAATTTTTAACTGATCAGTTAACGGAAATTTGTAAATAAAAATATGTAAGTTATTCATTATTTTGGGATTTTATTGTTAAAAAATAAGAGATCAAGTTTCGAATTAAATCAAGCAGAATGGCAATTCCTAAATGCATTCGAGTATGTTTGAATGAAAAGTCAGAGTGATCCTCTTGTTAGACAATTCTAGAGTTCAAGGATATCTTTTAGAATAGTCCTGCCATATGAGCTTGACATTCTTACCTTACCCTACATGCGGTAGGGTATCCGTATCTATTCAAATGGAATTCTCTGCTACTGTACGTTTATCGTCCTTTTCATTTGCCTTCTTTGCTCTTCTCTTAACCTTTTTATATCCTCTTATACTCTTCAGCAGGGACTACAACATTGAAAATAAATGGATTGAAACTCTGTTTATATTATGTTTCTTGAGCACTACGTTTGGCTGCTGATTCCACACAGTCCGTAAAGAAAGTTTATACATGTTTGTATATAAACTGTGTGTTTATAACCATAACGTTTTATATATCGAGATGCGTATTCAGTTAAATAAACATAAAAATATTTT
Source organism: Linnaemya vulpina (assembly GCA_963675445.1). Taxonomy (NCBI): domain Eukaryota; kingdom Metazoa; phylum Arthropoda; class Insecta; order Diptera; family Tachinidae; genus Linnaemya; species Linnaemya vulpina. The sequence continues at coordinate 22,092,537 of OY776276.1, forward strand.
TGTTATCAGTCTTAATAATCGACAGTCTAATAAGCGCTTGATTTCATACAATTGATTGCCACAGTGCAAATAAATAATTTCAAAAAATAAATATTTAATATCACCGCGAAAGGCGGTGGCTTAGTGATATTTGTGGGTACGCTCCTTTGCGACTCAAATAACGCATTTTATTAAACCAGCACGCAACTTATTTTACAATTTTAAGTTTTTGTTTTTTATTTTTAACTCTGCACGCACAACAGCGCACAGTGGTGCCAAAAACATTATTTTCATCGATTAACTCATAAGTTGAAAACTATAATAGTGAGCCTGACTAGATTCAATGTGAATAACTCTTAGAAACTGCCCGATCTACCAAAATCAATAGACACGGCCAAGCGTGTGCTTGTGTTACCATCGCACAGTGGACGGTCCCCATAGTAAAAGTGGAAAAAAATCGAAGGAGTTATGGTAGCTTAATGAAATTTTTGGCACGTATCTCTCTTGGTCTACTATATGCGAAAATTAATTAAAATTTTTTATAAATCCTTTTATTTTTCCGGTGCGGGAACAATGAAATACCAAAAATTCCCCTATTTCAGTAATTTTTGTTTTTATTGAATTTTAATTTGTCATTTCACATACAAAATGATATAGCGTGATAGTTTTCTTATGAAATAGAACCAATCACTAATTATTTAGGGTTACCGTATACCTTTTTTAAAATAACATTATTTTAAACTTTTTAATATATTTTTTTTGCTATCATTACTAGTGCCAAAATTAGACTTCACTTTATCAACTGTTAATCCCGTCTCAGATCGAAATTTATCTTAAATTCTATTTCTTCTTTTATTATACAGTGTTTTCTTATCATTCCTGCCTTGCCAAGTCTTAAAAGGCAATCGACACGCAGTGTGTAACATGCTCTCAAAACATCTAAGCAAACAATGTAAAGGTGGAATTCCATACCTATAATGGTCTTCGTTGGGAGAATAAATAATGCTAAGTTTGTTCATATCTCTAGGTTTAGCTTGTCATATAAAGCACTTCGACCCCGACATTTTGACGGTTCTCGCTCAAGTACGTATTTGTATCAATAAAGAGTTGGTTTCACATGGTGTCCAAATATTTGAGAATAAATTTTATATGTGTTAGAGTCGTCCTACTTGGTATTCTTTGGTTTAAAGCATCATACATTATCAAACATTAAAAATATCAAGTGATAATTTTAACAAAAATATAAAATATGAATGATTCTTAAAATCATTATATCTCAAAAGTTGGCATAGAAAACACCTAAGCCTTCGTATACATATTTTAGTATATATATATATATATATATATATATATATATATATATATATATCAGAAAATAAGATAGTTTCTCGGGTCCAATGAAGCTGACTATTTTTTTTTTTGTTTAAGTACATATTTTGGCTAATTTCTGCACATTTTTTCTTACAGTGTTGCTATAAATATTTGAATTTTAGGATTTTTTCATTGTTTCTGCTACATTCCCGAATAAAACAAATACAATTGCAAGCATTTTCATTGGAAAATGAATTTGTTATATTCATTTTTCCGAACCCATTTTTTGTTACTTAAAAGTTTTGAAAAAATTATGAAAATAGTTCGACTTTAAGGTCGTATAACATTTTATATGTGTAACGCACATGAAAAACCAAACCACCTCTGGAATCATGAGAGTGTCAGCTTTCATCTCATACGTATTTTATTGATAAATTTTTTTGATATTTTTCCACTACACAACTTACTGTGCATCGGCTTGATAGAGTTCTCGTATTATTTTTCATAATGAAATTTTTACAACTAGATACCGTTATCACATTCAATTAAGTCACCTAATAAGTGGTAATAAACTAAAATGAGCATGACTACTGATGATGAAAGTGTGGCGGCTTTCGAAAACAGCTGTTCTGCTCTGCTGAGTAAGTTATATATATTTAAATGATGTTGACTTTCCTTTTGCTTTCGAGTATGTCTCATGTCTTGCTGAATTTAATATTAAATATACATAAAATTAAAATGCTTTAAGTGACTACGGGAATCCCATAAAAATCCATTGGCTGAGAACGATTGTAAATTGTACCAAATGGCCAACTGATTTACTTTTGGGTCTGGAATTGTACCAAAAAAAAAAAGTAAAAATAGCTAAAACAAGTTTTCTATCTTCTAATTTATACTCCTCTGTTCTCTGAACACTATCAATTCTTAAATTATATTAAAAGGGCTCACATTTGTAAGGAAAAAATAAAAACATAAAAGCCTATTTCATCCCCACCTCTATACAGAAATCCCCAGTGTGCGCCTTTACCTATTTTTATCCCAGTGATATACAATTCGAAAGACTTTAATCGAGTACATTTAGTTTTCACAGCACTTGAGTATTTCTTTTTAATCAATAAGTGCAACTACTGTCTTTCGTCCCAGTGTGCAGCGTTACAAATATGTTAATATAAATTTATATATTTTTAATTTTTATTCTTTGCATAAGTGCTCCACTCTAGGCTAATGCACGCATGTTTGTGTGTATGTGCATGCGAGTGCGAGCGTGTAGGTGTGATACTTCATATACGAAAACTCCCATAGAGTTAATTTCGTAACTTGAGATTTTATGGCAAAAGAAACAATAAAAAAATTAATGCTCGAAACATTTAATAAGCAGAAAATTGACCATTTCGATACGTGATGCTGCGTGCAGCTCGCATGTCGTTTGCTTTCCTTTATTTATTCATATTTTTTTATTGTGCATGTGTGTGCATGTTTGAGTGCGAATGCGAGTGTGTTTTGTTTTGGTTTAAAGAAGCCTACTGTGAAGTTGTTCGTATGGAACTGATTACATGTTCCATAAAACTTAGGCGTTATCTCTCTGGTTTAATACTTAAATATTTTCCAGATATAATTCATGGCCAATAACGAATGGTGGAACGCGCTACAGAGCAGCTGGGCGCAGAACACTAACCACTTGCAGTGGTTATTTTTATTATTAATTAAACGAATTTGGAACCAATTTTCCAAAGAAAATTGAAAGTTTTGTTGTTAAAGATGATAATAATTTTGGAAAAGAGATTGAAAATTATCACTTCAAGATGAATTACAACTTTCCACAGCTGTAAGACAACAACAACGTTACTGACTGACTGACAGACTAATTGACAGGTATAGCACCGCTTAGCCTAAGCGCCTATAGGGCTACTATTTAATATGCAGGTCTTCCCTTCCGATTTTTAAATCGTCGGAAAGGATTTTGCGAAGAGTAAAATTCGTATCTTGAAATAGGTTTCGATAGATTGACTCAAAATTCCAAAAGCACTCCAATAATGCTCAAAGTTAATTGAACTGGTGTTTGGTACTTGATATTTATGTATGAAGTTTCAGAGGCTAAAAGTGGTGCTTTGGTACCTTTTGCACTCCATATAACTTGAAAATTGTTGAAAAGAACAGAACGCATTTTGAAGCATTTTTTTTTTCTTCTGAAAATAATTTCGAATATATGGTGACATTTTTCCGAAATTCGCTTAGCGGTTTCTTGTTACTTTTTTGTTAATGATGAAAATAGTTTTGAGTCTCTATCGCTCAATAGAAGTTCAGGCAGGGATGATAAATTCCATTTTTTGAAATTGTACTTTTTTGTTAAAAAGATTGAACTTTTTCGCTCTTAATTGTATTAAATTATTCGAAATTATGGGATTAAATACTGAGATAAGAATTATTAATTAGGCTCAAACCCGCGAATTTATAAATTATTTTTTTAATGTGTATTAAATTAAATTTTTATTAATAACAAATTATTTCTGGGACTCCAACTTGAGCCGGTTGTATATATTATAATAATTGTTTTCTTAGTACTCCATTTATTAATGGTTCATTAAACATTTTTAATTTTATAAATATTAGAGTGATACAACTTTGAGTTGGCATCACTGCTTTATTTGACCACCCATTTAACAGCTGATAGTCGGTTTTTGTTTAGTTTGCTTTGACATTTCATTGTGGATCGACTTATACCAGAGCAACGCGTGCAAATTGTGGAAATTTTTAATCAAAATAATGGTCCTGTTCGTCAAACTTATCGTGCAGTTCGTCCATTTTATGGCGTACATAATCGTCCTTCAGAGCTGCTAATTCGAAGAACAATTTTCGGACCACATTTACTGTTACTGATAATGTGCATCCCGTACGACGCCAAACAGTGCGCACTGAAAAATCTATAGCCGCTGTACAGGAAAGCATTGAAGATGATCCTAATCAATCAATTCGTCGACGTTCTCAGCAACTGGGATTGTGTCCTTCCACTTTATAGAAGATTTTACGCAAAGATCTTGGCATAAAAGCTTTCAAGATTCAACTTGTGCGGGAATTAAGGCCAAATGACCATCGTATGCGCCGCTAACTCGGCGAATGGGCTGAAGCATAAATTAATATTGATTTTGAAATTCCATTCAAAATTTTCTTTTCTGATGAAGCCCATTTTTGGTTGAATGGGTACGTAAATAAACAGTGAGGAGAATCCACAAGCTTTTGTCGAAACAAATTTTTTTGTACCTCAATTACGTGGCATTAATCTTGCTGATATGTGGTTCCAACAGGACGGAGCCACATGCCATACAGCGGGCGCTACAATTGATTTACTCAAGGAATTAATTGGCCCCCAAGATCGTGTGATTTAACGCCATTGGATTATTTTCTTTGGGGTTAGTAAAGTCTCTTGTGCACGTCAGTAAACCACAAGCCATTCAACACTTGGAAATCAACATTCGAAGACTTCTCGGCGAGATACAGCCGCAAAGGCTGCGAAAAGTTTGTGAAAATTGGTGTTCCAGATTGCGCCTTGTATGCGCCAGCTGTGGCGGCCACATGGTCAAAATCATATTTAAACATTAATGTCATAAAATTTTCTAATCAATAAAGACCGTTTTATTGATATCAAAAATATATTTAATTGTTTTATTATGATTTAAACTTGTATCACTCTATAAAAAACACCCGATATTAGAGGGTCTTGCGTTAAGGCGACAATGACTCTTTATTATTATTATATTAAGATTATATTATTATATTAAGATTATTATATTAAGATTATATTATTATATTAAGATTGCCTAATCCGTTCAACAATTAATGCGTTGGAAGATTATTTCTTTAAAATATGTTCAAAATTACTTCTATTAAAAATTGAAACTCTTTGGCCCAGAGATGCAGTTATAAATCCGGATATTAAGCCATGGAAGGCCAATTGTCTTCGAAATTTATCAACAATAACCACATTTCGGCTCCGAATGAAGGCTGGGTCGGCTTGCGATAAAATGAATCCCCAAAACCAAAATACATATTATTGTTATTTGATTTTTTTTAATATTATTTGTGCATTAAAAAGATATATATGCCTCATTTTTGTTACATATTCCGATGTAACGTCAGTAGTTTATCTTTTTACTTATCGACACCTAAACGACTATAATTTTTTACCTCTTCCTAAAACAATCCTATTGCTGATGCTCGCGTTCGTGGCACGACTCACAGCAGCTTTCTAAAATAGAGATATTTTAATACCAGACTGTTATCTTTCATGTGGACTTGAATTATGTTCTTTAAGATTAATAAAAGGTTTTTGTTCTTTTTAAGTCCCGCTGCGAACATTTAAAATGTTCCAAGATCGGGAAGTTGCTTTTACCCCGTTCTAAAAAATCGAGTTCTCATCAGATCTTGACGTTTTATGGTCCGTTCTAGGAAGCTTCCCCGACTTATTCTGGGAACCCGTCACTATGTCTGCATGTATGTGTTTGCATGCCTTGTCTGTATGTTTGTATGTATGTGTCCCACGATTTCAACCAAACTGATGGAATCAACTAGATTCTTCATCTAGAATGCCGTAGAGAGTCCAGTCCGTTGCAACGTACCGATCTCTACGATCTAGGGACCAGTCACGCTTATACTTATACTTTATGCGCTGCACAAAAAACGAATGTCACGCTTTGCTTTCACCGATTTGTCATGTTGGGGAAACAATTTGTTTCCCCAACCACTTCTGTAGGGTATTAATTCATAATTTCTGATCCTTAACCAGAAAAAAACTTATAAAATTTACAGATACTTTTATCGAATAAACACGCTGGAATACTCTCTCGCAAACACACCAGCACAAGAGTTGCAACCTTTCCTTTCGACCATGACCATTTTTAGTGTTGTCGTCGTCTTCGCATTAAACTGATCGATCGGCGATAAATCATAATCTTGTGTTTCGTGTCATCATTGTCATGATTATTGGTCTCTATGTTGGTGGCATTACATGTATTTAGTGTTTCCAACTCCTTTGGTGCTGGTTGTGAGTTGTTGTTAGTACTCGCTCGTTGTTGTATGCTTATGTCGAATATGTATGTCCGTTGTTGTTGTATCGTTTAATTCTCATGTTGCGAAGAACTTCATGTTTTATGTGGCGAAGACAATTTATGATACAAATTTACGAACAATCCACCCTAATAAAGTGTTAACGGAACGAGTTATTAAATCACATCAGAATATCACATAATTCATATTGTAGTTTTGGCTTAACAAGCAGATGTTTATAGACGTGGTCATAATATAATAACAACAGCAACAACCAGAACAAAAAAGAAAGCAAAAGACACAACTGAACACGGCCATAGATTGTGTGATTAAATTACATTGATTTTATTTCTTTTCAATATTTATTGTTTTATTATTTAAAATCAGATTTTTTTTAATTTAGAAGTACAAATTCAGCTCCATATTCTCTGCTTGAAATTGATCTTAAAGCCACATCGCATAAATCTAATATCTCAATGATCTGCCTAAGACGTTTCTTCCGACGCCTTAAATTCACAATTTATTTTAAATCTTTAATGACTTCAATTACAATTAACAACTACAAAGTGGCAGCCAATATATTGAAATAATTACCAACAGTTTAACAAATTCTATGAGGCTCAGGGGGAATTTTGGAGCGATTGAAATCCGCAACTCTGAAAACAATAAGGCAATTAACTCAGCGTTCAGTGCGACCATGTTACATTTTTTGGAGCTAAATTTAGTATCTTATATTGGGTTGTATTTAAAAATTTCACATGTACCTCTTGCCTTCGTTTTTGGAATCTTTTATGACTTTATTTGACTCTTTGAAAAGTTTTTCTAATATCGGGTGTTTTTTATAGAGCGATACAACTTTAAGTTGGCATCACTGCTTTATTTGAATACCCATTTAACAGCTGATAGTTGCTTTTTGTTTAATTTGCTTTGACATTTCATTGTGAATCGACTTACACCAGAGCAAGGCGTGTAAATTGTGCAAATTTTTAATCAAAACAATGGTTCTGTTCGTCAAACTTATCGTGCTCTGCGTCCATTCAAAATTTTATTTTCCGATGAAGCCCATTTTTGGTTGAATGGGTACGTAAATAAACAGAATTGTCGCATTTGCAGTGAGGAGAATCCACAAGCTTTTGTGGAAACACCATTACATCCACAGAAAATTACTGTTTGGTGCGCTTTATGGGCTGGCGAAGTCATTGGCCCATATGTCTTCAAAAACGATTATGGTCAGAATGTTACTATTTATGAAAATTGGTGTTCCAGTCGTGGCGGCCACATGGCCGGAATCATATCTAAACATTAATGTCATAAAATGTTCTATCCAATAAAGATTGTTTCAGTGATATCAAAAATATATTACTATGTTTTATTATGATTTAAACTTGTATCACTCTATAAAAAACACCCTTTACAAGACTCACAAGTAGGAGTCCGTCTTGTTGCTCCTCTCGTGTTCCTCTGCAATAGTTAATGCAAGTTTTTTATTTTTTAGTTTATTGAGTAGCGTGCATTTAAAATTCGTTTCGAACTGAGCATTTGAAAATTATTTGGTGACTACTTTTTAGTTAATATTTTACCTTCAAACTATTTTCTAATGGGCAAAGTTTGTTCGAGAAAACTGTTGTTTTTTAGTTGCTGTTCCGCTTACACGTTTAAAGGTTTGCATTTTTTTTTTTTTTGATGTTCTTAAGAAAAAGTTTGTGCAAAACTTTGGGAAAAAAGCGATTATTGTTAAGTTGTTACAGGATTAATGGGTATTTTCTTCTTGCTTCTTTGTCGTGGTTTTGTTGCTCCACTGACTGATTTGTGTTAACAATGACGTTGACAAAAAGTTTCCTCTAGGAAAAAGTTATGTAGAGCAATTTATGCAGTGGACATTATAAAACAGAATAATTAATTTTGAACAATGATGTGCTTCCTGTCTTTTTAATATTAAATAAAACAAAATATGGGTGAGATCAGCAAAATTTTTTATTAATTGTTTTTTACTGGACATATTTTGGGATTTAGTTTAATATATCGATGAGCAAGTGCAAAGAAGCCAGTCTATACATTTGTCCAACTTGTTTTTAAGGCTTTCCTGGTATAATTTCATGCAGTTTAAATGCAATTTGAATATTTCTCACTTTAATAATTTTTGTTGTTTAAATAGTCCTTAACTCTTATTCATTTATTTTATTTATAACTTAAGATTTATTTCAGCGAATTTCTTATTTACTTAATAGCTTCTCAATTCCTAATATTAAAAATATATTTATTTATAAATCGAATACATAAAAAATTCCGAAATATTTTTTCCACTATTAATAAAATCATTTGAAGATTCATGTTACCAAATTAACATGTTTATGGCCATAAATTATTTGCATATTTGGCTTGTACGCATTCCTCAACGTCCAAACTGATCGCTGATCTCTGATAGACGAGTGTCTGTTTCTCTTATTTATTTACTCAACAATAAACCATTCACTCATTGAAAGAGCGCCACAGCAACAATATGGTGTCTTTTCTTATAGTTGTTATTGTAAAAAAGAAAGCCAAAAATAAACCGTAACTCCGCCTAAAAATTGAATATTGCCGATTGGTGATTAGCGATCATTAATAAAAGCACCACACACACATACACATCCACACAATGATATTAATGCCGTCTCTTGTGCGTGTGTGTAAAAGAGAATTTGTGGGCCTTTTAAACTTGATTAGCGGGTGCAATAAAAAACAATAACATCATATTTATGCCTACAGAGTTTAAAACTGCATGTGGCATAACCCAGCAAACAAATACTTTGAGCTGTTTTTACATCATTAATCTATATATCCAATAGTGATACCGATTCTAAAGAAAACGCCTATTTAACACAAAAGCTAGGGATTTGACGTTTTTGTAATACATATTAAACAAGTTTTGTAATAACTACACCGTTTCTGTAACTGATGTGCACCAAAAACATTAATAATTGATTATAATAAAAATCTAATGAAATTATAAGAAAATTTAGAAATCTATTCTGCTCAACCTGTGTTTCACAAAATGACGAAAATTGTTTTCAATGCGAGAAGCTCGCACATCAGTTACAAAAACGAAGTTCAGACTCATAGAGTTCAGTGTTGACTTTTCTAAGTTGAGGCTTTTATGAAAAAATTTTTGCTGCTCAAATTCTTTCATTCTCTTTTAAAGCTACTTGAGACAAATTTTCTTTTTCTTTTACTTTCAAAATCTTTGAGAGTTCATTTTATTTAGTTTGTGTACGAAGAGTTTTTAATTTTTCAATGTGAAAAATATTATTTTTTATTGGCTTTATTTAATAGGCATTTTGTTACAATAATGTCCGTTTCTTTTCAAATTTTAAAATTTATACTTCACAGCGAAGAAGGAGAGAATGAAAAGAAATGTCATATAATAATATTTAAGAACAAACAGACTTCTGGATTACAGCAGCTCCGCACCAAATATAATATTTTCATTAATTTTTAACTTCTCGCTAGAAAAATTTTAAATCTTCAACTATCTTCGATTTTGAAAATATCGAGATCTCATTAGATGTCGACACTTTGATGTTTCATTAAGCTTTTTTGACAACTGCTGAGAGCCCGTCACTATGTCTATATGATGTGTATGTTACCCTCCCTTTTCGAGATAAAAAATCTTAGAAAAAATACATTTCGAGAGTGATTTTTTAAACGTTCTCTTCTTGATGCTGAAAACTAATTAGCTCTTGATATTCAAAAACAAGCCGATCAACGAAAAGTGGCTCAGAATCGCTCAATCCGTTCGTGAGATATCGCGAACTAGAAGAGTGATTAAAAACACCCTTAAGTAAATATCTTATTATTTAGTGTTCTCTATTCTTTTACATCGAAAACTACATTAATCATATAGGAAGCGATTGTTCATGCAAAAGTTATAGCAGTTTAAATTAAAAATAAATTTAAAAAAAAGTTCCTCTAATTTTAAGGTTTAAATTAAATAAATTATAAGAATAACCTTTATGGACAAGCATTTTCCATATATTTTATTTAAAAGGAAAAAAGAAGGAAACATTATTTGCAAAATACAAATACGGTATCAGTCAAAAAGCAGCTCTGACTCAGTTAACATCCAGCCCTCGTTGGCAATTATATTTCAAGTGGAGCCAGACCACTGATCATCGTTCACTCTCTTTCGAGAGTTTCGTGTCTCACTCGCACTAGTTCACTTCAAAACCTCAAATAATTGTATAAGTTTACCCTTCTTCTGAGGAATTTCCCGTGGTTAACTATGTTGCCATCTTTTATGTGAAGGCATAAGACGCGTACAGTCAGACACAGAAACGGGTAAAAATACGGATTAACAACATCGCCGACATATGGTCACAGTCAGGCAACTATGCACCGATATTTTGCAAATTCATTTGCAAAGTATTCTCAATACAAATAAAAATTGTATAATTCACCCAAAATTACATTTTGCGGTTGTTTGCTGCTATAGCAAATAAGGGGAACTGAGAAAAACCCGATTTATATATTCCTTGAACTCCGAGATATATTATTCTAAAGAAAATTTTTTCATATATCGGGTGTTTCTTATATAGTGATACAAGTTTAAATCATAATAAAACATAGTAATATATTTTTGATATCAATGAAACGGTCTTTATTGGATAGGAAATTTTATGACATTAATGTTTAAATATGATTTCGGCCATGTGGCCGCCACGGCTGACGCGTCTGGAACACAAATTTTTCGCAGCATATGCGGCCGTATCCCGCCGATAACTCTTCGCATGTTGATTTCCAGCTGTTCAATTGTTTATGATTTATCGACGTACTCAAGTGACTTTACGTAACCCCAAAGAAAATAATCCTATGGGGTTAACTCACGCGATCTTGGGGGCCAAATAATTGGGCCATTTCGTGAAATTATATTTTCGTCAAAAGTTTCCTTGATTAAATCAATTATAGCGCCCGCTGTGTGGCCTGTGGCTCCCAGCTGTTGGAACCACATATCAGCAAGATTAATTCCAGCTAACTGAGGTACGAAAAAATATCGAATCATGTTCCTATACCAGAAAATTAAATTTTGAAGAGATCAGTTTGACGAACAGAAAATTATTTCTATTAAAAATTTCCATAATTTTCACGCGTTGCTCTGATAAAGGTCGATCCATAATGAAATGTCAAAGCAAACTAAACAAAAAGTAACTATCAGCTGTTAAATGAGTGGTCAAATAAAGTAGTGATGCCAACTCAAAGTTGTATCACTCTGTAAAAAACACCCGATATATCCTATTTTTTTTAATATATAGAGTTGTCTATTGTAGCTAAGGCCTGATATGCATTCGTGGGTGGGTGATTATTTGCATATAAACTTGTCTTGGACAAGTACTCATGGCATGACCCTCGCATATGCTGTGCATTGTACCAGAACTGGAAAGAAGGGGATAGCCCGGGACAGATTAGAAAATACAGTTTGTTGCTGCTATTTATTTTTAACTTTTTACTTCGACAGTGAATTTGTTTTGTTACAGGCACCGACGAAGAGAGATGCCGTATTCTCCTCTTAACTACGTGACGGTGTTAATAACCGCCGGTAATGTTCAGCAACAGCATATTCATGACTGATGGCTAAGTCGATGTCGGCATCTAAGGCATCGTAGTCTTGAGTTAAAACAACAGTGCCACTTTAAAGAGAAGGCAACATGATACTTCGACTTAACAACAAAACAAAATTAGTATAGTGAATTAAAATGTTTGCTGGGATACATAAAACAATTACATATTGGATACAATATTGTGAAAACAACAGAAACAAGGTACCACTGTTTGTTTGGCAGCGAACGACAGGCGCTGAAATGTGTGTATGAAACACACCAGCACAGATTTTCAAATAAATACAAAATTTGAATGTATCTAAAATAGACAGTGGGGCTAAAAGCCTATATATTTGTCATATTATAGAAATATAAAATTTAATTAGACGTGACTTATCCATAATCTAAAACCAAAATGTGAAGTATAATTGAATACAGTGTGAGCCATAAAATTGGTTTGAGCTACATTAACATTCATGGTTATGCTGTCATGGTTACACATCGTGTAATTTAATCTTAAGTCACGTCTAGTTTGAGCTTTCTCTAATGGATGATATCTCTAATTGATTTTATATAAGAAACGCCTAAGGAAGTGTTTTTTTAATCCCACTGTGCACACACAATAATTTGGTGATAAACCAGAGATACCAGTCGCAATGTACGGATTAGTTTGTTAAAACACAAATCGATCGCTCAAGGCATTTTCAGTTCAATGTGGGATGTCTCTCAACTCGTTGCGATCGAATTGATTCGTTATTAGCGAAGCGGAAAAATATATTTCAAGCACGACCAATACACATATCGATTAATATTATGATAAATTGATTAAACTTAGCGTCGGGTATATGACGGTATGAAGTGAAGTGAAAGAAATTTATTGTGATTTTTATAACAAAAAATATATTAATAAATACTAAATATCGTCTTGGGAATCCCGATGAAATGATTTCCAAGTGCCAACAGAGTGTGGCTATTTTGGATGGGGAAATAAAATGCACGCAAAACATGAATGAAATGCCAAAAAATTTAAGTTTAAATAAAATCAATTGTGATACGTCAAACTCTCCATCTCCGCACACGGAAGATAAAAAGAATCTTATAGATCATCTAAATGAAAATGGCAAAAGTAAAAGAGTTTGCGAAAATATTGAAATGGAAACGAATAAAAGCCAAAGTGAAACAAGAATACAATTGAGTTTTAGTGTCGATCGTTTGTTAAATGATAAGAATGTATCACCTCATGACCATCACGATCAGAGCAGTGAAAGATGTTGTGATAATTTAAATTCATCCTATTCTTGTTGTTCTCTACCCAATTGTTTAGTAAATTCAGCAGCCTCATCTTTTTCGTGCAAAGGAAATTCCATCCCAGCCAATGATGAGGAGATGGCAGTTGTGCCGTCTTTTAATTTTGTGGATTTTAAATCTGTTGTTAGACCCACACCGGTTCGTGCAATGGGCAACACTTCGGAAGCAGGTAATAAATAGAAAAAAGCAACCGATTTCCATGTTTCTAATCTTTCAGATATTTCAAGTAACTTCGTTTCTGGTAAACAATATACATGGAAATAATGATAAAAAGTTTTTTCTTTAATCCAAAATTCATCTAGACACTGAATGTCTTGAGGAATATTTGAAATTATATATATGGAAACAAGAAGAGCATATATACGCCTTCATAAGAAGTAAAAATCAGATGCGTTCAGATAATAAATAATAAAGAGAATAACCATACAAAAAACTCTCTACTACAAACGTTTACTCTCTCCGACACTCTCTCAGGGATGTTATGGGACGAAATATTTGTCCCAGCATATGTTATTATGCATAGCAGCCTGAAAAAAGTGTTAGTGGTGGGCCAAGAGAGACCCGTTAGCTAAAATGCTCGTCAGATGCTTTTGAGTGTGCGCACGTGTGTGCGTTTGAATGGGTGTTTTTTTCAAGACCGATCGAACCTCTAAAATTTCAGAAGCAGCAAATTTAAAAAATCTACAAATTTATCCATCGAATTCCTTAGCGACATCACCAGCCTTTGGACCAGTCTTTGTTCGAACTTTTTTTTATTGTTTTTTACTCGTGCAATTTTAATAGTGAAATGTATTTCCTTAAAATGCAGACAATCACAAAACACACACATGAAAAACTATATTCTGTGGTTACCCTGCAGCCACACGATCAAGTTTTTCACACATACTGCTCGTCAAAATTAATTTAAATTGACAACTGTGACGTAGGCTGCACGCAATTTTAAAGCAATTCAATTTCAAGATGGCGGCAAAATTAATACGAAATGTAATTCTAAGGAATTGTAATCAGCTGTTTTCTTGAACGTACATTGAAACACTCAGCTAGAAAGACAAATTGCAAGCAAGCTCGTTTAAATTTTTAAAAGTATGAGTGTATTGGTAAAAAGTGTGAGTGTATTAAAACTTGAAAGGCAAAAGTTGATCGTGTAACCCCCAAGTTAACAACTCACTCTAATGAAAATTTAGACAATCAGCATTAATGTTTGACAGAAATTGTGAATGAAAAACGCAGAGTTGTATAGATGCGTCTACCTCATGCTCACACCATGGTCGTAGTCCATACATTGAAACTTCTGCTGCAGCCGTTTTTGAGTTCTATTATATCAGGGTTGCATTATGAAACTATTGAGATTGTACCATGCAGCTCATGAAATTATATTTCCTTAAATCAATTTGGCTGAAATATACAAACAATTTTGCTAATTCACCTGATGCCGTTTTATTAAATTATAGACGTCTAAATGATAAATATTTTTCTGGCTTGTACCAGGTAAATAAACAGATTTTGATACAAAGTTCTATTGCATGAGCCTCTATGGTATTATATATTTATTTAACTTCCCGCTAAAAAGTTGAGAGTTTTACAAAATCGGGGAGTTATTAGTTTTATCGCATTTTGAAAAGAAAAAGAGTTCGCATAAGATCTCTACGTTTTGGGGTCCAAAGAAACTTCCCTGACTATTTCTGAGGACCTGTAACCATGTCTATATGCACGTATGTGTGTGTAAGTATGTGACGCGCTTATAACTTTGGAATGGCTTAGAGGAATCATACAAAAGGGTTCTGCCAAGCATAGATTTGCTATAAATATGAGCTGATCGAATCGGTGGATTTCAAGAAATCTCAAAAAAACAAATACTCGTATGCAAATAATTAATTTTTTTAAACAACTCTTAAATGGCTCTGCTGTTTGCTTCCAGAATCAACTCTCAACATTAGAAAAAACACACCGATCGTTGCAAACCGGGTCAAAATAGGTTCCAAAAAAAGTTTTTTTAAAATATCGGAAATATATCTGATCAGTTAGCGCTCTGGACTATTTTATGGTAATTGAAAACTCCATCTATCACCGCTATTCACGTGCTTATCATTTGATTTATTCAAAAGTCTTGACAGTGTTTTATTCGCAGAGCTCAAAAGCGTAGAACAGCATAACAAACCACGTTACGATAGATTCGCGGTTAAGCGGGGTCTGTTGCCCCAACCGTTTTCCATATATAATTTTTTTAATCAAATTATAGAACTTTGGAATAGATGTAATAAAAGAACACTGCGAAAATGCGAAAAAAGCCAAATCACAAAGAAATGATAGCAAAGATGAGTTGCCACCCTAAATTAATTAGAGCAATCGACTACAGAAATTCCATGAAAAATATCAGCTAAAAAAGTTTATAAATTACACCAAATTGTGCTTTCGAGTCTGGGATTGTATCAAAAAAAAGTATCCTGATGAGTATGTATTTTCATTTCCTCTCTCTCAAACAAAATAAAAGCTGCTGAAACGACTCATGATTGCAATTAGGAAGGTTTGCCATCATCTCACAGTGTTTATCTTGTCTTTATTTTCCCTTATATCAGTTTTATTGGGTTTTATTTGTATAATTTAATATATTTTACTAAAATAATGACGGGTGCTGCAAGTTGAGCACGGACTGAGGAATTTGATTTCACGGCTGATTTGAAAATTCAACATCTCAAACAATTGTAACTAAAGCCTGACTTTAGAGTTTATTTAATTCATTTGATCTTGCACAGAAAGCGTAGGAAATCATAGCCAACTTTAGTCTCGCATCGGAGTACCAGTTCTTTTTTTAATGGATATTACAATCACTAAGGCTCTAAAGAAATCGGGGAATGTACGCAATACAAATGATAAATTCGTTCCTTAGCTGAACGATCCGTATATGAACTAAATTACTACCATTTTTATTCTACCAATTGAAATTTGGCAAAGGTCCACAAATACCCTCTGTAGATCATACCCTGTTAATAAACACCATATCCGAATTTAATATATATATATAATATTTTCAAATTTGGGGGGAAATCAGCACGATTAAAATAAAGTTTAAATGTTAAATAACAACTCTAAAATACTAAAATATGAATTGGATTAGACAATTTATGAAGATTTTTTAAAGTTGCTTTAAGCAAATCTTTCAAAAAAATACTTCTTTACATGAAAAAAAATAGTTGTAAATAATATCAGCCCTAAACTTGTAAATCACTTTGTGTTAATGAAATTTATTGAATAACAAAAATTTTTAAAATTTAAATTTGTATAAAAAATAAGAAAAGAGAGTAGAAATATTTAAAATTTGTTATTTAGTGTTCATATGAATTTCACCAATGCAAAGTGATTTACACAAATAGAGCATTCAACTCTGTTTGAAAACCTTTTTCTTAAGCGTATTTTGATAGTTAATTCAAAGGTATTATTTAAACATTTTCTATTTATGTGATTTGGGTTAACAAGCATTTTAAACTTTCAATGGATTTATTAAAATCAAACTAAATGCACTTTTCAAATTCAATCTTTCTCAGTAAGAATGCACTTATTTGATTTACTGCTAATATATTTTTTGGGCATGTGGCAACTCTAAAATTCGCCAACTCTCACACTTGGCTACTCCGATTATGGAAAACGAAGCGCTTTGCGTAAGTAACCAGGAGGCCAGAGAAAGCACCACAATATGTTTAATGGTGGTTAAAAATAAATCATCTTCGCTGAAGGAACACATTTCCGTCTGAATGGCTTTCTGAATACATAACAGTTGTTAAATTTGGGATTTGGTTACATATTCTAAAATAATCTGGGTTTGAAAGCAAACCAAATTGTTGAAGTAGACTTCTGTCCTGTGTAAAAATTGAAAAGAGTTTAAGCAGTTAAAACTTTTATTAAAAATATTATTATGCATCGGCCGGGAATCGAACCCGGGCCGCCCGCGTGGCAGGCGAGCATTCTACCACTGAACCACCGATGCTTAATAACGGTTTTTTTAAAACTAATCAAACTAATTAATTAATAATTGAAAAACTTGTTCCGAATTCGCACTACATATCGATTCTGTATATAATCGATATGAATGAAATGTTAAAACTGTGCTTTAAGTAAATTTGCATACCTTTTCCATATTAAATTTCACTTAATTATTGCTCAATATATTTTAAATTGTTTTAATATTGAATGAAATTACAAATGCACCACTGAGTGTGTAGTGAGTAATAAACAACTCACTGAACAAAGTTATCCGAGACACAATTGTATAGGTTCGCTATGAAAAGGTAGAAATGTATTAATTTTTTTTGTTTTGGGGTCGTAAAAAGTAGTTCGTTATAAAAGGAGGATTCGTTATAAGGGAGTTTGCTGTAAGGAAGAATTTTTATGTGAAAATAGTACCAAAGGAACGGGACTTTGGAATTAGTACGTTAGAAGACAGAATTTGTTATAATGGAGTTCGCTATACGCGAGTTTTACTATCGAAGATATTATTCTTCAACAAATAATTTATTTGTTATTTAATTTTTATAATTGTTTTTCCTAATGAAGTCTAAAAATAATGGGTAGTTTGGAGTTTTATATGTTGATGTTAACTAATATTTGAAAAATTCGCACTAAACGGTTAAGCAGTTGGTACAAAATTAACCTATTAAACCACAATATCGAATTAATAATAGAGTCAATGACCGATTAAAATCAAGCACCATATAAATGAATACCCTTCAAATATCCAAGCTGAATACGTTTTTTTATAGTACAAATATTATAACTTCGTTTTAATGTATGAAAATATATACAAACCAAAGAGAAACACTGAACATCAGATGTAAAACACTGTATTCTGTGATACAAAAAAGTTTAAGTGTTGCATCGGCCGGGAATCGAACCCGGGCCGCCCGCGTGGCAGGCGAGCATTCTACCACTGAACCACCGATGCTCATAAATATTTATTTCTTATAAATTGTTCTGAAAACTTTGTATCATGAACATAATCGTATATGCAATTGATTTAAAAATAAAAATCACAGCGGTCATAGCTAAACACCCGTTAATGATCAGTTTGACTTCTTTTTTCAAATGTTCTAACTCTTCTATAAATATTTTATATTTATTTAGTAGACATAAACCTTTCTAAAATTGTTATCAACTCCACTTTTAAAAATTTGTAAACCAAAACTATTTAGTTAGTATTGCATTATTCGGGGTTCAACCTCAGCGTGACAGAAGTGCTAATTGTCAACGAAATTTTACAAATCAAAAAAATTACGAAATTATAGGCGAATTATTAATAGATCCAACGTACCTTACATACGCACTCGTATGGGTCTACAATATATTATAAAATGTAACTTCAAAATACAATCGCATGAGTCGTTTGCATGAATGAATCACTCAGCAGATTTGATTACAATAGATTGTTGACCTTAAGGTCAATCCCTGTTAATGAGATTAAGGTTTTTTCTCCTAACGAATACTTTTTTTTAAATCTTGAACAACCAAAAACTACTTCATATTATTAAATACGTTACGTAAAAAGTTGCGTATTGCATCGGCCGGGAATCGAACCCGGGCCGCCCGCGTGGCAGGCGAGCATTCTACCACTGAACCACCGATGCTTCTTGTCAGACCCTCCGAATCTTATACCATAAATAACTCGTATATCTGCCTATTCCACATTAAGATGGTACGAGAAGACTAATGTCATGCTGCACCATTTCCCGAGAAGCACTCAGAAGTGTTCAGAAGGCATTCCTTAGATAAGACAGGTTTCGCAGAAATATACTTGTACGGCTACAGTGGAAATACTGGAAACTATTTTCCGTTCAAGCATCTCCCTGTAGTGACCATCAGAGCAACCAATACAATCAGGCATGTGTCCGATCGCAAGGTGACATAAACGAGAAGTGCAAGTGTATACATTTAAACCCATTGAGTAGTGCCAACCACTGTTCGAAAGTCTGCAAGTGGTAATTTTAGACCGCTTGAATTCTGCTTTCTCTCTCGTTAATTACAATTCACAGCTCAACTCAGGGAGGAGCAATATCAATGTGAGCGCCTGCTTCTTTCAAGGTTAAGCCTGCTTCTGCATGAATGCATTTAGAGGTACGAACCCAAACAGTGGAATGGCTTTGGATTGATCATTGTGAGGCCTAAACTGAAGTGGTTTTCTCTGTGACTATCCGGATAATTCGTAGCCTGAAGTACTTTAAAAGTATCAAGTGACCTGCCTTTCAGACTGCCGACCCTATTCCAAAAACAATGCAATATATTAATCATCGGCCAGCGTCCCCTGGACCAGCATTTTTCTCGACGAAATATGAACCGATTACAGAAGCGTTTTCTGCATGCAATGGACGCTATTGAAAATCGTTGTTTGATGAAAATTTGGGGAAAAGTAGGAAGAATATAGACCCTATTGGAATGGCTGCATTTAGTGAACAGAACACAAACTAAACATGATCGGTTTTCAACTATACCAGGGCGCATTTAGCGAGAGTATATAGTTTTATATGGTTGCTTTATTTCAAGTTTTAATTCAATGGAATTTCTTATAGACCACCATCCGCCTATTTCTTGAGACAAAGGTCGGCACCCAGCTGAGTTCTTATAAGCGATCGACTTGCTCTGATTATCTTGCAAACTATCAAGATTATACGACTATTTTTTCAACCGATTTTACGCTTCTTCGTCGTAAGAGACATAGTTTATCACATGCTGAACCAATGGAATCGAATCGGCAACCGCTTAGATAGCATCATTCGATGATATTGAAGTGTTTGTGAACACTTGATATATCCAGGACTCTGCCAAAACAGACTGCATAACTGACGACCGCCTCGGCTGAATTAATTTCAATCAAATGATCGCAAATGATGATCGAAAGAAACTATTCCGGTTGAATTCAATCATCTCGTATTTGTGCCATAATGCCCTTAAAAAAGAGATTTTTTTAGGTCCTTACAAAAACACTACCACTTGATTTTTTTAGCTAAAATGAATTTTTACTGCACGTTCATGCAATTTTTACTTCAAGTTAGGAAAAATTATAATTAAAATTCGCAACCTGTTTTGAAGCCAATTAAAAAATTGTACGGACTCTTTTGGCGGTCTTGCACATGTACATGAAATAACCTTTTAAACTATATATATTTAATTGATATTATTGGATGATAAAATCTTTGAAAGTGTACCATAAAAAATTCTTTGGCCTTTTATATACACAAATTGCTTACAAGTTGTGCAAGCAAAAAAAAAATAGCAGTACATCAACAATCGATGAAAATGTAGACAAACTGCAGAGAATTGTTATGGAGAATCTTCGGAACGCTTTAAATAAGTTGCTGAGGATGTCATCATAGCGGTTGGCTCACGCCGTGCAATTTTTTACAAAATTTTGTACTTCGCTGTCACAACAAGTTTCTTTCTGAATCGCTGAATTTCGACCAAACAGCCGTTGCATGCTAATCAATACAGAATGTCTCAGCCAGCATATTCAGCAGATTTCAGCGACTTTCTTTTGTCTCTAAAATTGAAGAGTTCCATTTTGTGGAGATAAAATATGAATTGCTTAAGGACATGCCGAAACATGCATATGACAATTGCTTCGAAGTTTGGAAGAAAAACCCCGGAAGAAAACAAAAATAAATAAATTAATATATATTGCGAGGAATTACAGCTCACCTTGTACATTGAACAGACCTCGCATAAGATTCATTATGTGTTAGTGATCTGCTAAACAAAACAAAATTGTCTGTATTGTACAGGTAATGAAATATTACGGTTGTTAATAGTAACACAAATAAATAGTGTTTTTTTTAGCAACACTGTTTTTGGCAGCTCAGCTGTTTCAGAGTAACCGTAAATCGACTTGCAAATGAACTACGACAGATTATTGAATTTTGCTGTAAAACGTGATCAACTGGTTGGTGTCCGGACTTAGGAGAGTGCACTGAAAATATTATTGGAGACTTGTAAAGAATCTCATATATTTAAGAAATTATTTACTGCGGCACACTTGATTAATTGTATATTATTTTTAGGCATAAAAATCGTTAATAATTGCCATAGTGTTAAGGAGCAAGAAATTGGTTCAAACTCATAGACGTTTTTTAAATAAGTTTAGTTGAGATAAATCAAAGATGACCGCCACCGTATGCATACAAATTTTATATGCGTTTGTGTTTTAAATAAAATTTTTTTTAATTTTCTTTTAATATACAAAATTAAACACAAATTAGTTTTCAAAAATACGGCAGCAGAAGTTTATTGAATTCAGATGAAAGAGTCACAGTAATAATTATTCAATTAATGTTCGTATTAATTCAAATTAAAGTTGTAAACAGGAAATAAACGAGTAAAATCAAATCACAATCATATTATTGTTAAGGCAATAAAACGATTGTTTATTTTCACAAGTGGTGAAAACCGTTTTTCTATTAATTCAGTTGGACCCATGCGGTCTTTCCAGCCTAATTAAAATAATATTTCTGTGCTCCTGCTTTTGAAATAAACTCATCTATTCTAATGATGATTCTTTTGTTTGTTGTGTGTGAAGCGAAATCCAGCACCAACAAAAAATATTAACGAAATTAAAAGACAAACAATGTAAACATTTTGTTAATGAGATTCTCACTGTGGAAGAGTTTGTGTTAAAACAATCTGCTGCAGAAGTACCACAATCATCTATAAGAGTTCGAATGAGGGAGAAACCACCCAAGAAATCAGAAAACAAGGAGCAAGAAGTTTGTGCACTTTGATGTCCGCACAGCAGGAAGACATTTTTCCCTTTATTTTTTGTTTTGTTCTGTTTGGATATAGAAAATTATTTGAATTGTTGTTATGAACAGCAAAAACAATAACCAGCTGGTCGCCGGTTGGTTAACTGGTTGCTGTAAGCAATCGAACGTAACACGGAATGATCATTTCATTTGCAGCAATATTTCTGCTCTTTTCTTTTTTTTGTTGCTCTTCAACAATGTGGCCGCTGTTTGTTGCTCTCTTATTTTCTTCTTTCAATTTGTTTGCTTTGTTCATTGTTTATTGATTCTGGGCCATATTTTCCACATGAATATATCACTTTAGCTACCAGATTGTGCAGGTGCATTTGAAATATTTATTACAAAAGATGAAACAATTTTATATTCTGAAATATTGAAATTAAGTGTTTTAAAAATATTTATCGACTGATGAAGACAATTTGCGTTGTGTTTGCAAATTGTTTTCTTTGATTCCTTATTAATAAACGCTCTCATTTCGATTTATCCAGAATATATTCTTGACTGCTGTTTATTGGGAATTTCCTTGGCAATAACGTAAACATTAAGTGATTGAATGTAGCTGGACTATTTTAAACTCATAAATAGCAGCATTGATGTGAACAATTTGATTTTATTCATTGTGTTCTTATATGATAAAAAAACAATAGCAATTTGTGGCCTTGAACTTCAGCAAGTTTCCTGTGCTTCTCATATGTTGCCAAGTCAGATGACAGGCGGACTGTTTGTTGTAAATTGCATGATGTGTTTTAGATTATTAAATAAAATTTAACCTCATCTAAAACCGCACCGCACCGCATCCAACCGGCTTTAACAATTTTATTTATACCGTTTTTATAAAACTCGAGTACTGGCAGCACTGTTTTTTTTTTTGGTGACAACAGAGAGAGAAATTAGTTGAATTTTACTACAACGTCAAAAGCATCAATGAAAACAACCTGCTGTCGTGTTGCAGGTTTTTCTCAAAATTATCACTGTCATACACACACACACACACACACAGATGTATTCTATTTTTGGCAAACTGTAGTCGACAGCCTGCTTTCCTGAATGTGTTTAAGGCTTAAGTTTCAAATTACTATGCGTCTTTTTAAAAATGTAATTCTCGTATTGTCGTTATTGCATTGCACAGTGATCAATTATTTCAACTAAGAAAATCACAAAGTTGGACTTGGCTGACTTGCGGTTTTAATAAGATGCCACACATCATGCAAAACAATGGCACGATTGATTCGAGGTCAGTTAACGCATTAAACACGTTTACTACAGCAGACTACAGACTACAACCTGTCAAATATAGAATACACAAGCGTATAAGAATGATTATTTTCACTGCAACATTCAAAACGGGTATTGGTTGTTGTCCATTCTGATTTTGTGGTCATAGTCAATTTAAAATAACTTCTGTTTTGGTGCGCAACAGTAAGCAGATGCAATATTGCCTATATATATATATATATTAATTGAAATAAATTATAGTATTGTAAACTTGAAATATATTTATATTTATATAGGCTAATTGTTCTAACTTAGTTAAAATCTCACAAAGACATGATGATAAATACTCCTAGGCACACAGGAAAGTCAACATCAGTTTTATTCAACTTACACAGCCGAGCAGAACCGCTGTTTTCGAAAGTCGTTACACTTTCATCTTCAGTGCTCATGTGTATATTGTGTTTATCACCACTGTTTAGGTGGCTTAGTTGAATGTGATAACAGTTTTCTATTTACTCAAATTTTATTGTGAAAAACAATCCGAGAACTGTATCAACCTGATGTTAACACTTGTGTGTTATGATACCTGTGTTACCATTTGATTATTTTCTTCATGTCCCATTTTTCTGAATTTTTTGTTCCATTATACATTAAGTCAAACTTTTATGGTTTGAATTTTATACTTAAGTATATGTGAACGTTTTTTTTCTAATTTTCATTGGTAGCTCAAGCCAAAGCTTAAATTGTATGGGAAGTGTAGCGACTTTCGAAAACAGCTGTTCTGCTCTGCTGTGTAAGTTGAATAAAACTGATGTTGACTTTCCTGTGTGCCTAGGAATATTTATCATCATGTCTTTCTGAGATTTTAACTAAGTTAGAACAATTAGCCTATATAAATATTAATATAGCAAAATAAAAATGTTCAATAAAAATAAAATCTCATTGAAATATATTTATTTTATTATACAAAAAGGAATAATAAAATAAGACTTTAAGCATATGTAATGATATCTTGTCATATTTTGAGCACTTTAAATATATTTTAGTGGAGCGGCTACACTGGCGTGTGTAGGGAATTCTACTACAAACAGCAACTCATGGTTATTGATTTATTGGTGTCGTTTTCCAAATAATTCCGTAGCTGGCTACACAGCGACAATTGTTGCTAGCGGCATTTGCAGTCATTGTAGTCGGTAGCTTGCTGTGGTGAATGTGTTCAATGCTTAATAGTTTGTATCATGTTTAGGGCGAATATGCGACTTAACGCCCTTAGGCTTATTTTCGGGAGGCTATGACCAGGACTCACTGGAAGCCAATATTGAAGATATTAGGAGGGCGTATGCAGAAATCGAACCCCATTTAAAACAACAAAAACATGATATTCTAGTTTTAAACTGTTCTAAATCGAGCCTTTTTAAATCGATTCGATTCAAAGAACTTGTAGCAATAATAATATTTATTTAAACACTTCAATTCACTCAATTCATTAATGTATGACCATTTCTAACAATATTGTGATAACGCCGAGCAAAATTACTTCGGCTAACTTTAAACAACTAGACGATAATAAAATAAAATATGCAGTCAAATTATGATTATGAAGCAGAATCTGTGTGATTCTTTTTTGGCACATCAAGTTGGCAGTTCTCTTGTCTATTTTTATTGTACTCATTGATTCCCTCGGGGGTACTGCAGACAACACGGTGATACCATTTGAATTCATGCAGTGCAAAGCGAAGGGAAGGGTACCCCAGAATTTCCAACTTCACGCGGCGTTAAAAGCTCCGACAGGTTTGGCCACGATAACCAGCAAAGACTATAACTTGGCACTACTATACTGATCGATAGATGGTAGTTAAAATAACAAATTAATAATTTCTTTATTATTATTTCTTTGTTCTCACGAGGAAGCCGCTATAATGTTTTCCACACTGACATGGTCTAAACAAATATTTCTTCCAACATTAAAATCTTCTTTCTTAAAACAGTTAAAAGCTGTTTTTATCACAAAAAATTATATTGTTGGAACCAACTTAAAACCCTTTCGGAAATGATTTTAATCAGGTTATGCGTTATTTTACCCTATTTATATCTGTGCTAAATTATTGTGGCCCAAGTTTACATTAGAAACAGCTGCTTTTTTGCTGCAGTTTTAATTGGGTCAATAAAACTTGATTCTAGTAATTAAAAATAAAACAAAAAATAAGTTAATTCGACGACGAAAAACCAAATTGTTTGTATTAGTGAAGAATTTATATTCAAATCTGGAATGTTTTTTAAAATATTTTTAATAAATTTACATGGTGTTCAGATATATAATAACTGAGTTTATTGCAATTAACAGCATTGTTGAGCTCAATTTTTCAAATAAAGTTTCATTTAATTGCTGTTCAATAAATACAAAATTGTTTTATTATTGAATAGAATCAAATGCGTCACTCAACGAAATTAGTCAAGATTTGACATTTAAGATTTAGAAAAAGTTAAAAAAAAAGAAAATATATTCAGTCAAGTTGAAGGTAGGCTTATTAACATTGAATTTATGACTAATTTAAAAATTTAAAAGATAATAATGTATGAAAAATTATACTTTTTATTCTTGGGTAAACAATTTGGTATTTTAGCTGTCAAACGATAATTAAATTAACTGATTTGTGAACAGGAAAATAATTAAGTCAATAACGTGAATATTGGCTCAATTATAAATTTAAATATTAGTGAACACTATATCAACTTGTTTAAATATTTTTCGGTCGTTTCCTACATATAGCAATCGACTTACTTCGTTCAGTATGTTGTGGTTTGATCACTAAACAAACTTGTGGCAGTGCAGCATTTTTAACTCCGCTGCATTTTGTAAACAATTTAGTGTTAATTAAGCAATTAGTTAAATAAAAATTTGAATATGTTTAATTGAGCTTAATAAGGGCATTGGCTGCGAATAACTCAATTGAAGTGCGTGTATGCACGCCATAACTGCAATGGAAATTTCACAGCATCCGCATCATAAATTCCTTGTAAATCTACTGAAATTTTATATAAAATATAACGTAATATCTGAGCACTTTTCCATTTTGTATAGATAGGTTCATTATATCCATTGTGAAATATAAAATAATTTTTATTTTACAGCGCATTTTAATATATCCTCGACTTCAACCCAAGCAAAAACAGCTGTTGCACAGTTGTCAAGTGTTATGAAAAGTAGAGAAAAGTGGAGTAACAAGTACAACTATTTCTCTGAGATATTTAATTTATTTTTAATCAATTGTTAGACTAGCAGTGAGTTGAAACTTGAAAGCAAAGTCACATGTTACTAAAACCACTAACATGTGATTTTGATGTTGTTGCCAAGACCAGGATTTACCTTGAGGTGTCAAAATTAAGTACACAAAAACTGTCGCCATTTATTTCAAGCAGTCTTCTTGTCCTCTTCTATTAGCAAATAACAAAAAGTAGTACGCAACAAATCCCATGAAAAAAATATCTTCAGAAGCAAATAAATACTCCCCACTTGGTGTTCCTTTTAGTACACATTTTAAATTTTTGTAAAATTGTTCACACTATCTTCTGCTTAAACGGACTTTGTTAATCGATTACTAAATACTCGCATCTGTCATCAGTAATAGTAATTAAGGAAATTAATTTAGTTGTTACAGATAAAATAAAATCAAAGCAAATGAGAAATACAAATAGCGGGTGTGAAAAGAAAGACCTAAATGAGGTAAAGCAAAAGATGAACACTTCCATTTAGCGTTTTGAACTTGATGTGCTGCCGTGTGCAACGGCAACATGATAAGGGTGCATCACACACACATACATATACATATATATATATATATATATATATATATATATTTATATATATATATATATATATATATATATATTTTTTTTTTTTTTTAATTTTTTTTTTAAATACATTCCCGTGGAACCTTTTAATGAACTGGCATCGATGATGCTGCTGTCGATAATTATGCCGTTGATAATGATGACTGTGGCAACAATAATGAAATAACATTTCGTACTTGACTGGATAATATTCATGTTTACAAACAACTCATTATCACGAGGTGTGAAAAGTCTGTTGGAACTCATTATGATGTAATTGCGAGAGCGAACAATAACCACATGTTATACGAGGATATTTCTTACAACAACGATTGAATAATTCAAATAGAATATATAAAGAAGTAATTAGCAGAACCAAATGAATTTAAAACAATTGCTAATTGTGCCTCTGCTACTACAAATGCATATGAATGGGTCAATGGTTTTCTTGCTCTAATTATTGATCAAGGTACGATCACACTTTGCAAATATTTGCTCAAAAGAGCGTTACCACTAAAGAAAAATATTTTAATTTCGATTCGTGCTTCTTATGTAAAACGGTATAATACGTGACTAATAGTCAATGACGTGGAATCCAGCGTTATCGATAACCGTCATTAGCATTTAGTGATAAGACTCTTTTGGAAATTATTTTCAAAAATATGACCACACCTTTAATTAACGTACCTTTAATTAATAAATTAAATAATTTTAGCTGAAAAATATTTAAGTTCTTAAATAAATCTTTCTAAATAGATTCAAGGGTGTTAAGCAACTTTCTTTTTGGCAGCTCAGCTGTTCTCGTGCTACATGTTACTAGTAAACATGTTCAATTTGGTCCATAATTCAACAATGAATCGACTTACAAACGAACAGTGAAATACAAATTTCAGCGAAGAGGCTCAACGCTGGTTGAATGGATACGTGAACAACCAAAATTTTCCGTATTTGGTGTGAACAGCAGCCGGAACTAAACTGGTGCTGAAGGATTTTTCCCATAAAGTTTCTTAAAATTTTACCAAATATGCTGAAATACTTTGATTCAGTATCGTGCATGTTATAAACTGAACCAAAAGAAAAAGAATGTGGAAAATGGTTGACCCTGTAACTTCCCGATAATTTGGATCTTGGATCTAAGACACTTTTATTTTAGCTTTCAAATCAACCGATAAGTGGTGATTTCGATTACTATAAAAGAATCGAGAACACTACCTTGTCAGATATATAATTTCGGATTAATACAAAAAATTTCTTGGAATATCTTCGTTTAACCGTCGTTGCGTCGTTTGTGAATTCGATGGGTAAAAAAGTTATTAAAAGAAATCATTTTGAATAATCTTTTTTTCATGATTTTTAAATGTCTTGAAGTTTAACAACTCGAATCGGTTAAAATCTACATGAAATCTAAGTACAGGAATGTTCTTTTTTCGATTACTATAAAAGACTCGAGAGAACCAACTAATCAAACATGTAATTTCGGAGTTTGTTTTTTAATCGCTTTTAACTGCCGGCTGGAATCTAAGTTCAGGAACGCTCTTCAGAACGCTACTGATTTGGTTTAATTCAGTTCAGCCGCTCAAAAGCTATAAGCGGGTCACCTACTTCACACACACATACTTACGCGCTGTCGGACCTAGTCAGGAAAGCTTCCTCGGACGTCAAACCCCATTTTTAGTAATTTAAAATTTTCTAACGAGAAGTTAAAAAGTTTTAGAGAGTCTTATGAGGCCTCTGATTCAGGCGTGACATAACTATAACAACAAAGTGGTAATGCAACTTGGAGTAATTTCATAAGTTACTCTGCATTTAATTATATTTGACATAACCCCAATCCTAGAAACCAAGTGTATTTTGGTCTTAGCTTATGGAGTTATGATTATGGTGTTACAGCAAAGACATGTCTAATTTAAATTTATCAGACTGTAGTTTTGCCTGAAGTCGCGGACTTGTTCTATTTCAATGTTTAGTCGTTGGGCTTGTGAACAGACAAATTTATTTGAGAGATTAAAACTAAAGTTGTGGCCGTAAGCAATATTGAGCTCAGGATCACGCACGATTACAAAACAAGATTTTTACACGCACGCTCTCGCGCGGCAGGAACTAACATTCTCAGAATCTCACTCGCCCATGACCGTTACATTTTTCATAACGTATTTTCATGCAAGACCATAAATAATTTACAAAATCATGCACGATCACAGTAAAATGAAAATTTATCATAAACAAATTTAGTATTAAATTGTGTACTACAGGCGTTGATACACGGAGAGAAAAAAGAAATTGTTCCCCAGTTATAATAAAATTACTCTGGAATAAACTGCAATAGGAAAATTTCACTATTGTGTTTTATATAAAATTCTAGGCTTGATCGTCGCCTGATCTGTAGGACATACTGTTGACCTGAATTCATAAGTCCTAACCTAAAATTAAAATATGTGTAAAGCCTTCTTAATGTTAAAAATAAAATAAATATAATATAAATGAAAACAGCTGATGGCGGTGATATCAGTTTAGTGACCGTCCGTTATAAAAATTTAACAAGCAAATTACAAATATAATTGTCGGAGTTGTAACGAAGCCAATCCACATCAAAACGTACATTATTTTAAAAAGTCACTGCCATGGAGATCGTACGCGTTTATCCCGTTGGACTTTTTCTCGTGGAATTTCTGAAGTAGGAGGCATATGCGAATAAGCCATAGCAGTTATCGAAGCCAACATTAGCGATGCTATCGTTGAAATTCTATCCGAATTTTACGCCAATTAATCCAAATTCTTAAAGTTCGAAGTTTGCCTAGAAAAGGAATGTGACCAGAAAGTGGTCCTATTTTTTATCTCAATACTTTTAAAGGCCGATAGAAACTTGGCCTTAACTCATAAGTTTTTGTGTAGAACTCACATCTTTTTATCTAGATTTACTTATAAAGAATTGGTTCGATCCAAAATGAGGCTACCCATGCCTCCTGAATAGGTCCAAGAGTTATCTCCTTATCAAAGTGTGCCATTTTGTAATGGACTTATGGACAAAGAACGAGGATCCTGTGCTCCACACCCCCTCTCGAAAACCCCTAGCAATAGAGCTTCCCTGCATATTAAACTTTTATAAAAATTTGTTTTTCGAATTTGTTTTATATATACAATTGTGTATATATAAAACAATATGTTCAATAATATACAATTAAATAATATCATGGACGTTCAGCTCATTTAAATAACGAAATCTGTGAGATCTGTTGAGTGTAAACGGCCAATGTAATTTGTGAAAATTAAAATATTTAGATAAAAAATATTAAGGTATTTTTGTATTTTGGAATGCAGAAAACAAAACAATTTAATCGGCCATACGTTCAATTTCACCACCCATGACGAAGATCATTGAGAAAAATATTTATGGCAATAATTAGAGAGCAGCATGCGAACAGGTAAATAAACGTATTTACTAACAAAAAACAAGAACAATGCAAATAGTTTTCCTATGAAATATATTTTCATATTAAACTCAATAAACATATAAAAACTGCAATAAAAATGCTGAAGATCATAAGGAGAAGGAAGTTGAGTTGAAAACGCATTGAGAACTAAAAACGAATAAAAATTATTATGTTTTGATGCATGCGCGAGTGTAGCTAATTTTCAATGTTGTTTTGTTGTTGCGCACCGTTTGGCAGTAACGGTACACATAATGCGACTAAAGGTGTGTCAGAGCGATCTGATCAAGGATCATATTGATTTGATATATTGTTAATGACTGCTGAAATAACCCCAACTTGTTTTTGTTGAGTTTATTCTAAAATTGAGCAAAATAAAGGGTCTTCCAATAGGCGCCTACGAACTTTGACAATTGATGAGTCCCATCTCTGGACATATGGGTATATCAACAACTATAATTGTTGAAGTTGTAACGAAGCCAATTCACATCAAAACGTACAACATTATTTTAAAAAGTCACTGTCATCGTTGGACTTTTTCTCGTGGAATTTCTGAAGTAGGAGGCATATGCGAATAAGCCATAGCAATTATGGAAGCTAACATAAGCGATGCTATCGTTGAAATTCTATTTGAATTTTACGCCAATTAATTGAACATTTTGAATGCGCTACACGATTTTATTGCACATATAACGGCATCAACGCCTCTTTTAAATTGATAAGCAATTTTGATAATATCTCACAAAATTTGTTGTATATAAATTTAAAGATAGTACGCTCTTAATAAAAGACCCTATATATATATATATATATATATATATATATATAAGCATATATACACATATATATATATGTATATATATATATATATATATATATATATATATATACATATATATATATATATATATATATATATATATATACATATATAAATATATATATATATATATATATATATATATATATATATATATGTTAACACGTTTTTGTTTTAATACCCGTGTTACCGTTTGATTATTTTCTTCACGTCCCATTTTTCTGAATTTTTTGTTCCATTATACATTAAGTCAAACTTTTTCGGTTTGAATTTTATACTTAAGTATATGCAAACGTGTTTCCAATATTTCCTGTGTGCCTTGGAATATTTATCATCATGTCTTTCTGAGATTTTAATTAATATCAAACAATTAGCCCATGAATCTTAATTCGATTTAACATAGAAATATAAACTGTTCGTTAAAATAATTACCATACAAAATAGTTTTCATTAGGAATGTATGTATATGATCAGTCGAAGTTCTTACAGATAAAATCACTCCACCCTGAATAAAAATTGGAGTTCAAATAAATTCATAACACAATATTTAGACCGCATATTCGAGCTGAGAGACTGTTAAATTATTTTCAATTTGGCCTACAAAAATTTTCGACCAATAAAAATACATTCATAAATCATGGGAAATTTCATGAAAAGGGAAGTGGCTTCACATCGGAGCTGCGGGGATATTTTACTCCATATATAATCGGAGCATACATTCCTTCTTTTTTTATTCGAATCGGCTTTCAGCGTATGAGCCGGAACTGTAAAAAATTAGAACATGGAAAAAGAGTTGTTGCAGCCATTTTATTCTCTAAATCTTCACAAAAGTACGGTCTAAGGGGACGCTGTAATGCGCTGTTTAGTGCAAAATAGTGCCTGTTTACTCAGGCACGCTTTATGATTACTCACATATTTACGTGAGAATTTCATGGAAAACATTGTTTCCGAGTTTGCTTGGACTTACACAATGAAACCAGTTCATGTTTTGGAGAGTCCAAGCAAATCAGGAAATATTCATTTACGGCCTCTTCCATTAAACTGTTTGCTTGGAAATATTAATATCATATTAAAACTTGTGCCTAAGCAAGATAATAAATATTTAATGATAATCTGTGGAAATTAATAAAAATAAATAGAGGAAAATATATAATAATGAACTTGTTAATGTCAGTTTTCTTTTCTTTTCTTAACATGAAAGTCTCTCTTATAAAAATGTTTTCTAATTATCCATTAAGCCCCCCATTGTGCAAATGGATATTAAAAAATTCCTTATAAATTTGAGCGTAAAATTGTTTTGACTGACTGAATGGCTCACCGCTGATTTTCCATATAACGACCTATAGAAAGCAGATAATCCGTTCAGAGGTGAGTGAAGGGTAAATTATTCCAAAATGATTTTGTTGTTAATAATTTGCTTATCGATTTATAAAAATAAATATTTATTGGAAAGTTCTTTTAAAATGTGTTTAGCTGTTTCTTTTAATCTGTTTTCATTGAAATTAATAAGAGAAGGCTAATTAAACAGAAATAAATATTTCATTATTTAATTGTTGTTTTCGCCTTAAAACAAAGACTTCATGGTTATTTGTATGACCTGTTCCATCATGGCAAAATTATACATTTTCCGTAGCTCTACTGCTGGAAAGCGGAAGATACAATTTTCACATTTTAAGCAATTCATGAGTCATAATATCATCTGCACTTTACCGGCAAACCTTAAAATATTGGACTGAGTTTCCGTACGATCACCAGGGATTACAGAATGTCTGGCTGCCAGAGAGCTGTTTGCGTGTAACAAGTTCGAGAATCGAGTTAAAGATGACCAGCGATTACAGAGTATTGAATTTTGTTATCAAAATTCATGATTGACGAAGAAAGTGCATCGGGTGGAAGATTGTATATTAGCGACAAGGAATATATTTCTGGTTGAATGGATCATGAAGAAAGAAAACTTTGGGACGAGTAGCCAGAGGCATTGCAAGACACTCGGTGGCATTATTGGATCGTACTTTTTTGAAGATCGCCACTGGGTTGACATGTGGTCCCAACTACACGGTCCCGCATGCTACACAGCAAGCGAAATAATGGCTCAATCGCGAGGTGCGTTCAGTGAATAGTTTATCTTACGATTTGATATCTTTAGACTATTTTTTTGCTCATGTCTACATGAGCCTAGACGCCAATTTTGAAGAATTTATTCGGAAAAACCGATCGATATGTTGGACATGAATCGATCTATAAACATTGAGTTCTATAGATCGTTTCATTGACTCAAATAAAGATATAGAACTTTTCTCTGAGCTTATATTTTCTCAAATCGAAATAATCTGTGATTTTATTTTTATTGAACATTTTTATTTTGCTATATTAATATTTGTATAGGCTAAATTGTTCTAACTTAGTTAAAATCTCAGAAATACATGATGATAAATATTCCTAGGCACAAAGGAAGTCAACATCAGTTTTTATTCAACTTACACAGCAGAGCAGAACAGCTGTTTTCGAAAGTCGCTACACTTTCATCTTCAGATCAGATATAATCTTCTATTAGAAAAAGAATACGAGGTCAGAGTATACACGGATTGATGTGCGATGTTGGTTCTACAACCTTTTTGTGTGACATTGGAATTCTAGTGCTCCTTCCAGTGCATTTCGGGATAAAATTTTTACTGCCAGGGAACAAAGCTGGTCGACAGAAATGTTCAGACTAAGGTTGGTATCTTTTTCGATTGCCAGACATCACTTCCGTCCCCAAAGTCATATGAAGCTTCACTTGTTCCTGTTAATAGTGAGTTAAACATAAAGAAGATTATAAAACTTAGTAGTTGGTACAGTGTGTTGCGATAGTTTTCGTAAATTACTCTTAACAATATTTCTTCACAACGCTGAAAGCAGGTGGTGAAGAGTTGCGCAGAGTTGCAAGTAAAGGAAGTTTCCCTGAATAATTATGAGAACCCATCACTATGTCTGACTGTTTGTGTGTGGCTGCACCGATTAATTTCACAAACTAATCAACTCTTGACATTTAAAAACTACGTCGATCACCGGTTCAAAATCATCTAGTTTATTCATGAGATATCGTGAACGATATAATTCGAAAAAAGTTACTTGTTTTTAAAAAATTGTTGATATGTATCTGACTAGTTCGTGTCCTCGGTTGTTTTATAGTAATCGAAAACTACCTCAATCACATCTTATTAAGAGGGAATCGGTTGCTTTGAAAATTTAAAAAATTGTGTTTTAGCTCGAAGAGTTCAAAAGCATAGAATAGCACAAAACCAGATTACGGCAGCTTTGCGGTAAAATTTAGCAAAAAATTTCAGGCATGGCTAAACATATTTCATATATTTTTATATTGTTGTGTTGTTGTAATAGTGAGATGGCCTGGTACATAATTAAAATGTTCAACGGGTCAAAAACTGCTACTTAAGTTTCTAAATGTTTCAGAGGAATAAGTCGAAACTCGGAATTCAAAATGTTTTTTAAATTACCGCGGTATTCTATTTCAATTTGAGAAATATTTTTAGAAAGCATATCCAACAAAACGCAATAACTTAGTTCCGGTTAAATACTTCTAAGGAGTTTCTTTTAGAATACAGGAAACTACTGTTTCAATCATTATTGCGCTATTGCGAATATATCGTTAAAAACTTGCACGACTGCTGAACTCTCCTGCAAGAACCGCTCTTCATAATGATTTTCATAATCATGTTCTTTTAAATGTAAACAAAAACTCAAAAATTTAAATAAGAAAGTAATAAAAATAAATAAAACGAAAACATAAAACAAATTAATTAATTAATTAATGAATACCTCCTATTTAACACTCATTTATCTTGATCACTTATTGGGCAAACAATCATAAAGCACCCATCAAGGAAGACATAAACAGGAATAAATACACCACAAATCAATTCATTAGCTTTCTCAACACACAAATACATGCATACACTCATATCAACGTATGTACATGTGTATGTGGGTTTATTTGTGTGGAGAAGAGAAAACAAATTTTTACGGAATTTTTTGTGGTTGCAATTTTATGAAGTGAGAGACGATATAATCAATCAACTGCTTCCAATTGTGTCCATCATTAAGCCAATCGATACTCAAATAAAAAAGAAAAACAAAAGATAAACAGAGAGCTGCCTTTAATACTGAAGCAACATAAACAGAAAAGGAACTTGTTTGTTGAAATGCCAGTGTTGTCTGGTTAGCGGATTTTTTTCTTTTATAACAAAATCTTTTTTTATTAGGGATTAAATTTCCTTATAGGGAAATATATAAAACATGCAAAGTGTAGTACAGAGTTGTTTGCGCAAATTTTTATTGGTCGATAATACGAGGTCTATTGAAAAACTAAAGTGAATTAAAATTTTTTACAAAGATTATTTATTTATTCTTCAATTCTTATCAAAGTATAGGGTGTTTTTTATAGAGTGATACAACTTTGAGTTGGCATCATGGTTTTGTTTGGCCACCCATTTAACAGCTGATAATTTATTTTTGTTAAGTTTCCTTTGACATTTTAAATTGTGGAAATTTTTAATCAAAATAATGGTTCTATTCGTCAAACTTATCGTGCACTTCGTCCATTAAAAGTTTTATTTTCCGATGAAGCCCATTTTTGGTTGAATGGCTACGTAAATAAGCAGAATTATCGCATTTGGAGTGAGGAGAATCCACAAGCTTTTGTCGAAACGCCATTACATCCACACAAAAATTACTGTTTGGTGCGCTTTATGGGCTGGCGGAGTCATTGGCCCATATGACATCAAAAACGGTGATGGTCAGAATGTTACTGTTTGTGAAAATTTATGTTCCAGATCGCGCCAGTCGTGGCGGCCACATGGCCGAAATCATATTTAAACATTAATGTCATATAATTTTCTATCCAATAAAGACCGTTTCATTGATATCAAAAATATATTATTATGTTTTATTATGATTTAAACTTGTATCACTCTATAAAAAACAGCCATTGATTCCCTTCAGATATAAAAAGAGATTTTCTAGCGATTTTCATTTTGCCCACACTGTTTTTGGTAGCTCAGCTGTTTTCGTGTAACATGTTACTGTTAAACATGTTTAGTTTGGTCCATAATTTAACCATGAGTCGACTTAGAAACGAAAGGCCCTTGCTGGTTGTTAAATTATATTATCAAATTGTGTCCAGCGATGAAAAATTGCCATGTTTGGTGCGAAGAGCAACCAGAAGCATTGCAACAACTATTTGGTGGCATCAAACACGAGGAAAGCAGGATTGTTTCTTTGAACGGTCACATGCCACACAGCACAGAAACAATGGCCCAATGGAGAGGCATGTTTGGAGCCGGTCAATTGTCCACCTAGATCGATTGATTCGACGCCTTGAGATTAACTTTAATGCTCACATCTATACATCTAGAGCGATAAGCCCGCAACGGCTGATGTACTGGAAATCAGCTTTGAAAATTTTATTCCTGAGATACCAGCTGGTATCATTCACATGAAAACGTTGTTAAAAATTTAATATTGTATCGGCTCGAATAAATATGTTATTTAATCAAATTCCAAAGCTCCAATCACAATACACCGACTTCACGCAGCATCGTTACCATTGATGAGGACTATTCATGTCTTATTGCATCACGTATTTTGTATCTATTTACATCCCAAATATAGAAAAACAACTGACGTTTACGCCACTTGCGAAAGTTATGGTAACTTCCGATAGTGTGATGACTTTTGCGCCACCTGGCGTAAACATAAATAACGCACACAAGTGGACAATAAGTGTGCAACACGAAAAATATAATTATTTTGCTTAATGATTTCCAAAGAATATATTCAACTTAATATTGATTTCAATTTCAGATAATTCAAATAATGATATGAAATTCACAATCACTGTCGAGGCGAAGCTAAGAAAAGTGTGTTTTTCAATATTAATATTCACGTCTTTAGATTTTAATAAATTATTATTGCTTTTCCATAAATAGTTTGTAGACATATTTTTTCAACACCGCAGGTGCTTAAATAGTCACACAACATGAGCAATTTTCATTTGAACAAAAAGTAAGCAGACGACTGACTGACTCGCTTTGTGTTCTCTACTCCACCCAATTGCGTACGATAAAGATCGGCTGGATGGCTTGCACAGGTTCGTTGGCTTTAACTGTTATTTGTATTAGTGTTTGGTTGAGGTTGAGTAGGCTCCCTCCTGGTTGATTGTAACTCAATGATCATTAATTAAATGATGATCCTCACAAATGGTGATCATTATCATAAAACCAAGATTTGTTATTGTTATAAATGAATTGAGTGGCGCTGACTTTATCACTGCCAATGAGGCGCCCCATTTATCAATGATCGGTTGGTCGGTCGATCGGTAGTGGTGTGCCATGGTGTTGCTGTGATTGTATATTTCTGTGGCCTCTCTTTTTATCATTAAATTGTTTGTAATTTTTGTTATTCTATCAATCGGAACAATTAATTACTCAAACTAATCGACTATTTGTTTGCTTTTGCTCTCCTCCCGTATTCATTGTTGTTGCTTATTTCACTTTGAAATTATTTCATTAAATCCCTGATGCTGCTTTCCCCTCGATTATATATCTTTAAATAAAAAATAAACACCTCGCAACATAAATTATTGCTGGATGAATAGATCAAATTAATTTAAATATTTTTTTTTCTATTCTTTATTGATGTTTAACGTAAATGTCTTATAGTATATCGTAATTTATAGGCTGATCTAATTTTTATTAGATTATTTATTACAAAATGTATTCAAAATTTAGTTTTGAA
Organism: Linnaemya vulpina; assembly: GCA_963675445.1. Lineage (NCBI taxonomy): Eukaryota > Metazoa > Arthropoda > Insecta > Diptera > Tachinidae > Linnaemya > Linnaemya vulpina. The sequence goes on from OY776276.1 coordinate 22,130,611, forward strand.
AACCGATGTACTGTGCATTGATTTATTAAAGTGCGTTTGCATATAAAAAGTACACGCGTACATACTCGGACATAAGGAACAGTTCAAATGATATATAGACACACTGTGGTTTGAATTGCAGCACTCAGGGATGGAATATTGGATTTGAACATGGGACCATCACGGAATTTCTATAGACATGAGAGACTAAAGTTATTGAGTAACTGACTGACTGGATCATCATCGTCCAGTCTAAGCCAACTAAAAAAGGAAGGAGCTAAAAAGAGATAAAAGTTAAATTTGGTACTTTTTAGTACATCATACTTTTTTAAACTCTAAGTCATAGCAGAAAGCTTTTTCACACGTTTTTAGTTCACTAACTAAAAATTTCGATTATGTTTCGACATTTTTTTTAAATTCGTACTCCTACAGGGTAAAATGTGCCCCTATTCTCTACGATTGCGATAGAGAAAGGGTAAGATTTGTAAAAATAAATATATTTCGGAAACTTCGATGGATACACTAACAGCTCTAAAAGCGCACAAATAATGCTCAAAAGTATTTTGACACGCGCTTCGTACTTCTTTGATATATGTACTTTTAGGGAGTCAAAAAAGGTAAAAATTAAACTTGGTACTTTTTTGCATTTCATATAACTTCTAAACTTTGGTTCATAGCAGGATGATTTTTAGCGTGCTTTATTTTTCTGAAAAAAACTCAAATATGTTCTGGCTCTATTTAAAAATGTTCAGCTAGAAAGAGTAAGTATACTTTCATTCGGTACTTTTTTGTTTACTTACTAAAAAAGGTACTTTGTTAAAACTTACTTTTGGAAAAAGCCGCTTCTAAGGGAAACTACTTATATCAAATGATTTTTTTTGGAAGTGGTACTTTTTGGAAAAAGTACTTTATAATTTACAATTCGCACGAAAGATCCAATTTTTCGTGGTGGTCTAGTCTTCATAAGTAACAAACGCCAACGAAGCAGCGTATTTACTATATTATTAATATATGCAAAAATTCTCAACTGCAACAATGAAAATTATTTACAAGTCAGCAGTTTTGAAATCGGCAACTAAAAATTTTTTTATGAGTAGTTTTTAAATAAATTAAAAAGATTTTGATACCATGTTTAGAGTTGAATGTTTTATTAAGTCGATATTCAAAATTGTTTTCCTACTCGCATACAAAAAAAAATTTGTTGAATCAATTTTCGTATGACGTCTAAAAAACAAAATTTTGAATGAGTAATAAATTTAACATCAGTGAACTCACCTTAAACTTGGCTCGACATGTTTTGTTTGTGTTTTTTTTTTCTTTCTTCACTAAATGTGTTCAGTGAGTTGGAGTTTGTTCACTAAACACACATTCTAGTACTGCTGCAATTATGATTTTACTCAATATTGAAACAATTTCATATATATTGAATAATAATTATTTCTAATCAGCTATTAGGATAAGTCCTATAAAGGATTATGTCTCGAAACCCTATGAGAGTAATATTAATTTGAATGATAATCATCAATTGGCTGACGGCAGTATTGATACTCAGTGTAGTTTTCAGGACCTTCCGTCCAGGTTGCGGGTGTCTAATGACATAAGCCCAAGACTACAAGTAGTCCTACAGAAAGAAGTTATGGAAAATCACCAATTTGAGAGTGGCATTCCAAAGAGTTCTATTAAACTTAAATTTCGTGTAGATTGAAAAGGATTCGAGCCAGACGACTTGAAAAAGCTTAAAAAAATCTTTTCCGATCCATACCACAAAATAATTAATTCTTCACACTAAGAAACCACTTGAATCGTCACTAAAAATCGGTTGCCTCGTTCCTGAGATATCGTGAACGATAAAATTCGAAAAGAGTAAGATTTTGGGAAAAAAGAAACAGCACATAATTAAAATTGAAGAGTTTAAAGAAGGACAATTCCCCAAAATATATATTAAATTAAAAGTTTTTTGTTGGGTTTTGTTTTGTATAAGTTTCATAACCCGCTACACTAATTATAATATGAATTTTCACTTGTGAATTCGTATATAAGTTCTCAGATGATTTATAATAGTCGGTGCATAAGATGAGTAGTTTGAAAATTTCCAAAACTGCGATTTTGAAAATTAATAATGCATTAATTTTTCGGAGTACAAATTTTTTAACTCCGAAATTATAAAATGACATAAATCACGTTTATTGCGGTTTTAAAGCCAAATAATTGTGTTTGTCAAACCCAAAACCCTGGGTAGCACAACAAACCACTTGACGACAATAGTAAGACACAAGATCATGAGATCGACTCCACTCTCCGTCATGAATGTGGTGTCGAATTTTTTTGATCTGCACTAATAAAAGATTATAGTGAGTGTAGTCGGCTTGACATTACCGACATTGATAACAACCGTTAGCAAAACAAAATTCACCGGGGGAGTAAAAAGTAAAAGTAGCTAAAACAGTTCCAGCGCAATGTGCCGCATTTATAGGAGTCGTCCCCTAAGTGCTGGTCCTACTCATAAAGAACTGAGCAGATTAAGAAGTTGCAAGGATGACCTTAAGAGCTGCCGGTTTTCCGATTATTTTTATGAAAAACTTTTCATGATGCTTTCTTGCGTCACCTGATCCGTAGATGAGTACTGGGTGGGCCAATTAAAAGGCAATATAACAAAAAAGTTTTTAAATGTTTCCAAATTGTATTTTTTTGTTGTTGTTGTGAAGTACAATAGTTTCAGTTAGAGATGGAATATTATTTCATATGGCTGCCTCTGTTAGCTTCGCAGACCCCATTCCATCGGACCAATTTTCGAGCACTTTTGAAATGTTTAATTCTTTAGAATAATGACGAGTTGATTTTGATGGATTTTTATACATAATATCAGCCACAACTTCGATATTTTCGGAAGTACGCACTGCACGAACATGCTCACATCTTGGCGCATCAACAATGAACCCCAATTTCACGACCTTTGGCTATAAACTAGCGTATACTCAGCATTATTGGCCCTTCTATGCAACCAAATTTTTTACTGCGTTTTCATGCAATTCCCGACTAATTCTCTTTGTTTTAGAAATAAATTTCCAGTAAATTCTAAACAAGCGTAAGTGAATTCATTTCTTCCAGGGGAAATCATGTACTGAATTTGGTGACAGAGTAAAAATGAAATAAGTTTTGCCTGATACGGGGTTTCAAATTTAAAAAAAACTGTTAGATCTAAATGATGTATCGGGTGCTTTTTATAGAATGATACAAGTTTAAATCAAAATAAAACATAGTAATATATTTTTGATATCAATGAAACGGTCTTTATTGAATAGAAGATTTTATGACATTAATGTTTAAATATGATTTCGGCCATGTGGCCGCCACGACTGGCTCGTACAAGGCGCAATTTGGAACACCAATTTTCACAAACAGTAACACAAAGCGCATCAAACTGAAATTTTCTATGGATGTAATGGTGTTTCGACAAAAGTTTGTGGAATCCCCTCACTCCAAATGCGACATTCAACCAAAAACGGGCTTCATCGGAAAATAAAATTTTGAATGGAAATTCAAAATCAATATCAATTTGTGCTTCAGCCCATTCGCCGAACTGGCGGCGCATATGATGGTCGTTTAGCTTTAATTCTTGCACAAGTTGAATCTTGAAAGCTTTTAAGCCAAGATCTTTGCGTAAAATCTTCCATAAAGCGGAAGGACAAAACCCCAGTTGCTGAGAACGGCGACGAATTGATTGATTAGGATCATCTTCAATGCTTCAGCGGCTATAGATTCTTCAGTGCGTCTCACGGGATGCACCTTATCAGTAACAGTACATGTGGTCCGAAAACGATCCATTGTTCTTCTAATTAGCAGCTCTGTACGACGATTATGTACGCCATAAAATGGACGAAGTGTACGATAAGTTTGACGAACAGAACCATTACTTTGATTAGAAATTTTCACAATTTGCACGCGTTGCTCTGGTGTAGGACGATCCATAATGAATTGCCAAAGCAAACTAAACAAAAAGCAACTATCAGCTGTTAAATGGGCGGTCAAATAAAGCAGTGATGCCAACTCAAAGTTGTATCACTCCATAAAAACAACCGATATATAAAATATTATAAATAATTAATAAGGTTTTTCATTATTTTTGACTCACTTTGTTTATATTTAGTTTGTGTATGTTTTGGCGTACATATATTTTTTTATTTTAAAAGGTGTATGAGTGGAACTTAGAGATATTTTTCATTGGCTAGCTACAGTTTTCTGCGGAAAATCTTTACTTAAATTTTTTGGGCGGTGGGCATTGTTTACATTGATAAAACTTGGCATACTTTTTTATTTATTCTAAAACGTTCATGTACAATAACTGAAGTTTGTTTTTATTCAGTGTTATTCCAAGACCGAATTACTTGCAAAAAACCCTTATATCTGTTTTAATGCTGCCACCTTATAAATTAAATAGCCCTTATGAATAAAAATGCACTTTCGTTCTATTTGACTCTTCCAGTTCCAACTCTGACACATTTTTCCTCCCTGCCGCCAACCTCGCTTATCCGCTTTCATCAAGCCCATATCCAACATCAAAAACATCTAGCGCAACATCTACCCGCCCAACAAAACTTCACCCTGTCATCGCTAATGAGTCCCCTGTGTGGTCTAAAGCCATTGCAAATGAACATTCAGCAAATGGGTGGCCTACAGAATTTTTCCACAACATCTGCCAGTCGATTCAATACAAAAGCGAATTTTGACATTCCTGTAGTGCGGCCGAATATCAGCTGTATATCCACGTTAAGACATCAGTTGGGCACTACGAACACAAGTGAAGCGCAGTTCAGTCATAGCAATACAGCCAATAGTAGTCCAGCTAATACGGCGAGCACAAATGCGAATGCGGGGAACTCCCATGTGAATGTTAGCAGTGGCAAACGTAAGCGTTCCTGGTCTCGCGCCGTGTTTAGCAATTTGCAGCGCAAAGGCTTAGAAATACAGTTTCAGCAGCAAAAGTACATCACTAAGCCGGACAGGCGCAAATTGGCCGCCCGTCTGAATCTAACAGATGCCCAGGTACTTCACTTGCGATTTTTTGTTATTATTTAAAATGAATAATTTTAGTTTATTTTGTGCGATTTTAGGTAAAAGTTTGGTTTCAAAATCGCCGCATGAAATGGCGTCATACCCGCGAAAATTTAAAAAGTGGCCAAGAAAAACAGCCTGGCGAGAGTTCTTCGGCTGATAATTTAAAAGCGAATGTTGACAACGGCAGTGGTTCCAACGATCTGCCCGGCTATTCTTCGGATGGTTCTTCCAGTTTAGATATGAGTGACGCCGATGAAAATGAGGACGAAATTGATGTTGTAGAATAATAAATAGATTGAAATGATGAATGCAATTTCAATTTAGATAAACGTTTTATTTATTTTCTTGTTTTAATATTTAGCAATTAATAAAATATTTGAAATAACTTGACTTGAAATTTATATATCAAACAAAAGCCTATCAAAAATATTTCAGAATTATCGACCTCATGCCGTTGGGATTTGATCAAACTTGGCTTGATAGCTTTCGGGAACTTCAAATTATACTGTTTGTTGTTCGTACACTTTGCAATGATTTTATATATGTTGAGTTCCATAAAGCTTGAAAGATGGCAGAGATGACAACAGTATAACCGATAAGTCTTGACTGCATTCAATACAGGAGATGCCAAATTCAGGTGCTCTACTAATAGAGCACCTGAATTTGATGAATTATAAATGAAAGTTATAGATATTTGCGTGCTAGTGTCTAGCCTTGGCTACTATTTAATTAGGAATCACGGGCCAATCCCTGTGGAGGCTTTGAGGACACGGAGCCAAGAGTATGTGCTAGCAATTACTGAGGACAGCATAATAAGAATGACACCCAGTCGGTTTTTACGGATCTCTAAGGTCCAGACCAAAAGCCGTTGTTGGCTCTCGGTGGTTTGAATCGGTGGACTGAATATTTTGATCGGTTTTGTTTGTAATTGTTTTGTAACGAGAGAATTATATACACTCCATTCATATTCCAGGAATACTTGTAAGTCATTTTTCTTATGTATGGGCAGAGCATTAGTTCGTAAGTAATCGGTTTCCTTTAGAAAATTCAGAAACAACTTGGAATGAATCCTACACTGATCGACAGACAGTTTGCTCTCAAATATTTGTCAAAAAATTTAAAATTTACCCTTAACTACGCCATTTATGAAATGATTGTTGAAGAATTTATTTTACGTGAGCGTATACAGACACTTATACAAGGGACGGGAAAAGGAATTGTCCCCCCTCCATCAAGTCGAATAAACTACTTGAACAAACTGCAGTTGGTAATGCTCCGCTGTATTGTTTGATATAACTTTCTAATAAATTAATCGCACCCAAATGATGGAGCTGGATCCGCGCTTGATCATGTAGCGAAATTTAAATTGGACTCACCATGCTATCACCTGAAGGAGTGATTTTGGACATTTGACCAGGGAGCGAATCCTTACTCGTATTTTAATGAAAAGTTCGGTGCTTCAAAAGATAATTCTCAGCTACGCTGCAGATAATGCTTCATTACTCATAAACTACATCTCGTTATTCATGTTCCACTGTGCCATTTAAAATATCTGCACCGCGAGATCGACACACAGCAACATCATTACTTTTCATATTGACTACTCTCTTTGTTTGCGCTCATAACAGGTTTGCGAAATGAGGAAATTAAAATATTATGGTACTTTTTCGACACCAATTGTACCAAAAATTTCTTTTTTACAATATTTTCAATTCTTGCTTGAGCTAAAATAAATAAATTTGTTTTCATTCTTCAGAATCCATTCTTAAATTTATAGAGGCCTAATTTATAAAATTTGGTTCGGATTTACAACAGGGTAACACAACATATTTTGATACAAAAATGTATGAATGAAATATTAATACGGATTTTTATATGCAATTATATTGTGAAATTTATTTTAAGAGAATTCCGTGAAAAACATCAACTGAGAAAGTTCGCGAATCGTACAAAATGAGCAATTGGTGTCAGCAACTGTACCAACAAAAAATTTCAATTATACCAACTTTTGCAACCCTGGCACATACGCACGGAAGCTAACATTACGCGCAATGCTGGAACAACGAAAAGCAGGACAGATGACTTATTACGAGAAGAAAAAAAAATGTTTCATTTCGTAAAGAAATTCGCTAAAACTAAATTTAAAATGAAACAAAAAAATGTTTGATTTTCTTATTCAGGGAAATTTCACAGTGCAAAACCCTCCAGTCAGTTGATTTGAAATAATCGAAAATGTATGAATTCAAATACAAAAAGAAAAATATCTCGTTTTTATTCCATCACTGCTTTTATTTAGAATCAAAAGAGCAAACAATTTCAATAATTCAGGAAATTTCGCTGCGGTCAGCGAAATATAATATTGAGTTGTTTAAACACGAAACAGCGGCAATGAAAAACTGTTTTTTCAACGATATACAATTTATCTACAAAATGTATCTCTGCTCGCAATTAGATACTGCAATTAATACTTTACGCTTTCATTGACTTAATAAAACAATGCAAGTAAATGCATTAACCCATTGTGAGTACTGAACGCGGTTAAGTTATGCACCACAGGCCTAATTTACAAAATATATTTTATATTTTGTAAGCAGATTTCGGAACAAATAATTAAAACTGCTGGCTCACACGATATATAATATAAAAACATAAAATATATTTTATGAATTTCGCTTTTAGAATTCTCTTTCACTTAATTATTGCTGTCCAATTCATAATATATATATATATATATATATATATATATATATATTTATATATATATATATATATATATATATATATATATATATTAAAGCATTATTTAATAAAAGTTGTACAGAAATTTGTCCATTAAACAATTAATAAACATGAAATATGTTTTATGAATGAGCCTGTTGTTGTATAAACAAAATTTATAACAGCTATTCAGTTGATAATTTCGTAAGATTTTTAATTTTGCTTGCTTGTTTTTAACTGAAAGAATTTTGGTATATAATTTAAGAATTTATTTTAAAATTCTTTAAATTAAAATGAAACTACATCGCATATAAGAGTAAATTGAAATAGCATTGTTTTATTATATAGCGTGCTTTTTATAGAGCGATACATTTGAGCACCCATTTAAAAGCTGATAGTTGGTTTTTGTTTAGTTTGCTTTGACATTTTATTATGGATCGAATTACACCAGACCCATAAAATTGTGGAAATTTTCAATCAAAATAATGGTTCTGTTCGTCAAACTCATCGTGCACTTCGTCCATCAAAATTTTTATTTTTCGATGAAGCCCATTTTTGGTTGAATGGGTACGTAAATAAACAGAATTGTCGCATAACATCCACAGGAAATTACTGTTTGGTGCGCTTTACGGGCTGTCTTCAAAAACGATGATGGTCAGAATGTTACTGTTTGTGAAAATTGGTGTTCCAGAGTGCGCCTTGTACGCGCCAGCCGTGGCGCCTACATGGCCTGCATATTTAAACATTAATGTCATGAAATTTTCTATCCAATAAAGACCACTTTATTGATATCAAAAATAAATATTACTATGTTTCATTATGATTTAAACTTGTATCACTCTATAAAAAACACCCTTTACTTGCAGTGTAATGAAAGCAATAAATTCTAAAACGGTTGTAACGAGCGATTTTTTTGCTATTATCTTTTTGGCAACACTAGTTTTGACAGCTCGCGCATGTTTTGTATCTTGTGTCACTGTCAAACATCTTCAGTTTGGTCTATAATTTAATCACGAATCGTCTTACAAACGAACAACGCTTGCAAATTATTGAATTTTATTACCAAAATGCGTGCTCTGTTAAGAAAGTTCATCGCGCGCTTCTTCCATTTTATGGTCAGTTTAATCGACCTACTGAGGCTTCTATTCGGGCTATTGTAAAAAAATTTCGCACCAAATTTACATTGTTGGACATTAAACCACCAACACGCTTACGTAGAGTGCGAACTGAAGAAAATATCGCAGCCGTATCGGCCAGTGTTGGTGATGACCGTGAATTATCGATTCGGCGCCGTTCGCAGCAATTGGGCCTCTGTTACTCCACTACGTGGAAAATTTTGCGGAAGGATTTGGGTGTGAAGCCTTATAAGATACAGCTGGTGCAAGAATTGAAGCCAAACGACCTACCACAACGCCAAATATTTGGTGAATGGGCTCTTGAAAAGTTAAATGAAGGTCCACTTTTTTATCGAAGAATTGTGTTCAGCGACGAGGCTCATTTCTGGTTGAATGGATACGTGAACAAGCAAAACTGCCATATTTGGAGTGAAGAGCAGCCAGAAGCATTGCAAGAGTTACCAATGCATCCACAAAAAACAACCGTTTGGTGCGGATTATGGGCTGGCGGCATCATTGGGCCGTATTTCTTCAAAGATGATGCGAATCACAACGTTACTGTGAATGGTGAGCGCTACCGTGCGATGATAACAAACTTTTTTTTGCCCAAAATGGAAGAGCTTGACTTGCATGACATGTGGTTTCAACAAGACGGTGCCACATGCCACACAGCACGCGAAACAATGGACCAATTGAGAGGCGAGTTCGGTGAACAGTTTATTTCACGCTTGGGACCAGTCAATTGGCCGCCCAGATCGTGCGATTTAACGCCTCTAGACTATTTTTTGTGGGGCTATGTTAAGGCTAATGTCTATAGCGACAAGCCCGCTTCGATTGACGCACTGGAAGCCAACATTTCCAACATTATTCGTGAGATACCGGCCGAAATGTTGGAAAGAGTATGCCAAAATTGGACTAAGCGGATGGACCATTTGAGGCGCAGCCGCGGCCAACATTTGCATGAAATAATCTTCAAACATTAAATTATATCGACCCAACTATCAATCCAAATAAATATTTCATGCATTTTTCTGAATTTTGTGTGTTTTCTTTTTTTTTAATTTCCGATAGTTCTCATAAAATCACCCATTATATGGAAACAAATCTTGGAATCTTTATTAGAATTTGAGAAAATTGCCAACAATATTTGTATTTTAAGACATATTGGTACTTCACCCAATAAAAATTGTAAAATTTTAGTGCAGACAGTAGCATCAATTTATTCCATTTGATTCCATCTGGACCTCCCGAATAGGAATTCGTGAGTGATTGATAATTTGAAATGGCATAAATGGTTAAACGTGTTAATGTATTGATTGAATGTGTTAAAATCTTTAAAAAGCATCATCTGTTATCGATGGTATTAATAATAACATGACTTAACCCATTAACGCCGTTAACTAAACTGTTAAAAAATCATTTTTATGATCATCATGAGCTACTAAGGAAGCAGTTGGACGCAACTGAGTGTGTCTTCGAGCCCAAAATCTTAGACTCCAAAGTCGAATTGCATCGTGTTTTTCCAGGTTGCAATATACTTTTCCAAAACAAATACTTTCCGGGACATGGTTGGGCATATTGAGATACAATATTCGAGTATTGATGTAAATTAGCACTTGTTTATAAGGCACACATTTTTTGTGGTACATTTTCAAGCAGTTTACTATCCGTCAATACTGTGCAATAATATATAATTTTAAAGGTATTTTGAGGGAGATATGCAAAACATAAGTGATTTTAAATTCCATTCACCGTATTTGGACTATCGCGTGATCCTTTTGTACTAAATAATTGTGACAAGTTTTAGGAACGCTTCCTTTCTTTTAAAAAAATCGCATATTCCACTAAGAGAAAGAAGAATGCATGATTGAACAATTGCTTGACCAAAACTATTCGTAGCCTACTTGTATAATAACAATAATGATAAAATATGGTGACTACAACAAATACTTTAAAAATATATTTGCAAGTTCGCTGGATCAAAATTGAGCTTAAATAATTAACATTGTTCTATATTAATAATAATTTGCTTATAAGTGCATCCGCACATAATGGGTTAATATTGAAAAATAATATAGTTTCATAATAATAAAAAAGAAACAATAATTTTATTGCGAATATTTGGAAGAACAAATGCTTTTGCATAATGCGACATTGACAGCGAGATTTAGTCGTCAGCAAATTATCAAACCATTAAAATGTTTTCATCATTGAGAAAGTGAAATTGTTTCTATAGAGATAAAAGATTAATAAACATTAAAGAAATTAAAGTGTTCTTACAGCAAAAGATTTAAATTGAGTTACATTATAAATAATGGGAAATGCCCAAACGAGACACATGGATGCCAAAGGCATGACCCATCGCTGGAGTAGTTCCTATTGGAGCCTCCGTTATTCAACAATGCGTCGCAAAGATGCCAACACAACGATGGTGTTTAATTCGAAAATATCAATTAAGGAATGGCTGCAGTTCTTAGATTTGCAAGAGTATGAATGTATGTTGTATGAGTGATAAAATATTTTTAATAAACCAGCAATTATTATTACAAAACGGGATTGAGATTTAAGGACCGACATCTTTGGAATGAGATGTCGGATGTTACTATATTCTGAACTCCCTTAATACAATAAAATTTACTCCAATATGTTTGATTCTAAAAATTTTCACAAAGTAATTGATAATTTAAAAAAACGGTTATTATTATTGCTGATTTGAATACGAATACTTTTTTTAGGGGTCAAACGATCAGTAAAAATAAACGAAGACTTTCAGTGGAAAAATTTATATTTTGACGCATTTAATAAAAATATTTAATTCAGAAATGAAATTTTCGTTGAAAATTACTAAATTTTTCCCAAAATTTCAAGAATATAACAGAAACTATTGAAATTCAACGACAGAATGGAACATTTTATATGTTTAGAAAAAACCAGAAAAAGAACACAATTAAAACGGATAATTTTTGACTTCTTAAACTTCTACGATAAATGAAAAAAATGTTTATTGAATTTTATGGAAAACATTCGTTTAAATCGTAAATATTTGAAAATAAAAAAATTATCTATGTGATAAGTTTTGGAGATTTTTGCAAACCTTTAAAATTTGTAATAAAAGAATCTGTTATCCTTTTGCTTAACACATATTTATGAATTCCTTTTCTGCCTTATTTAAGTCAATAATTTTATGTTGATAGATGTATTTTTTAATAGGATATTATCAAAATAATTATTGAAAAATGTGTTTTAATACTTTTAAATTAGCTAATGCTATAAACACAACGAACGACGAATTTTTCGTAATGAATATTCGTCGTTGGAAATAAAACACATTTATGTAAATGAGAGTACACCCAAGCGTACGTCGGACGAAATACGTCGTGCACAACGAACGTTAGAATAAAGTTATTTCTATTTCTTATGCCGGCGAAGGACGAATAAATTTGTGCAGAGTGGCCGTTCTTCTTTTACATTCGTTAGTTTATAGAAAAAAATTTAACTTTTTGCTTTAAGAAATGTTTGTTGTTTTACTTACAACACATAAATTCAATAACCACTTTCTTAATTATGTAAAATATTAATTCGATTCACCATTTTATCTTCTCATATTAATGTTTTCTTATTGTTGAAATGTGGTCACACGTTAAATGTTTTTGCGAAGTTCGTCGTTCGTCGCAATTGTGTTTATACCATAATTCAAGAAAAGTTCCTATTATTCGGTTAATCGATTGAATCAATTATTGTAATCAAACTATTAAAACAATAGCCCGAATAATTATTTACCTTACAATATACATGCGAGGTGTGTCCAAATATTATGGTTAATATTAAGATATCGTCCGCTAAGTGCATTCAATTAGCGTTTTTGTTTAAATGTTGGCAAACTTGTCTCGAATATACTCGTATGGTCACAGTTCCACTAAGGATTGTTTTGAGTGCTTGGCGATTTTTTGGCGTCAAAAAATATTAGATGAAAAATTCCCATCATATATTGTGGAATTAATCGTTCAAAATCACTTGCAATGTTGTCAGCAGCGATAGCATTTTGGGTGCGAAAAAGAACTCGAGAATACGCGAATCAAGACGCTCCTCCTGGACTGCCCAGCACATCAAAACCCGAAGAAAATATTGAGAAAGTGAAGAAGATCTTTTGTTTGATTGTTCAAAAATTGCCGAATTTCGATTTCATAAAACCATCGAATGACAGCCAGAAGTAATACTCCGTAAACACGCCTTCACCACCGTATGCACAAGATTTGACGGCTCCATTCTCTCAAAGAAGTCAACATATAAAAATTTAAATTTACAAATTATTTACAGTTATACAAAAAAAAGTATATAAATTTTTCTTATTTTACAAGAACTTCTGATCTGTCAAGTGGTTGAGAAGCTTAAAAATTATCAAAGTTAAAATAATCCCTGGAACTTTTATTTATCATTCTACACCGACCGGGTTTTTTCCAATTATAATTACAGTTGTAGGCGGTAAAAGGAAAAGGATAATAATTTTTGTCTCGCAAAAACGTTAATTAACAGTGCTGACAACATGTACTCTTTAACGAGCGAGTGCTCCCATCTTTTGATCCATCAATTGATCCGATTAAATTCATATTCTAACGTAAAGGGGATAAATAAGAGATTGCTGTCGTATTCGAAAGAGATAATTACCTCTGACTTGTCCTTTTGCGCGTGGCCTCATGGGCAATTCTGTTCAAGCTGAGCATTATTCAATATTAATATCGATTATTTAGAATCGCATGAAAATAAATTAAATTGTCAATTGTATTCCAGCTAATTTCAATATGTATAATTGTGTAAGAGATATCTTGGACTTGGATGATAACGAGCTGAGACTAAAAGGCGTACGCAATCCAGAACATCGCTGTAAAATGTTGTCCAGTTTGGTGAGAGTTCAAGCAAAACATCGCATGTCCATGAACATTGAAAATGGTTCGTACCCAAGTTTTCTTATAGTATTAAACTCAATTAATTATGTATTCATTTCAATCAACATAATAATAGTGTCGACACCACTAACATTGTCAGCGCAGATACGCAAAACTACATGCACCTCCATGTATCTGACAGAATGTTCAACTTTTCGCGATGGCTCGTTAACACTCAAACGGAATTCTGGCCAATGTGATACGTTAACGCCAAATGCTAAGAGTCCAGTGGATAAGAAGCGTTTCATATTCGATGACACGGAGACAATGTAAGTAGTTTCGATCTACTGGACGTTTGACAGAAAATGCTTTCTTTCATTGTCAATGCCCTCAAATTTTAAACGAATTTGCAAAATATTTCTATATCCTCTAAAACAAAAAATTTTCGTACATGGACTTTTTCTTATGGCGAACATTCAAAACTGAATTGCTTCCACCGCGGTGAACTATTTATGATCCAAAACTTCCTTAAGTACTAAAACGTTAAACTTTTTAAAATGCTCTCTGTGGTTATACACTGAAAGAATTCATGGCTCCAACGAAACAGTTTCATAAATCCAATGAAAATTTCACAAACACAAACCAAATTTCACGAATTTTGTGAACCAATTTCGTTGCAATTAATTGGCTTTAACAGTTTCATTCGTATCTCTTTACGAACCGGTTTATGTACAAATAAAAATATAATGGCGTTTTCTTTTCTAGAAAACATGCAACATTTTTTCATTGGTTTTCAAAAAAATGGCGGTTTGGAAAAGATTTGAAACAGAAGCTAGATTTCTTGGGGGATGTTGGACTCATTTGTAATAAATTCCCAGAATGTTGCCATTTTCTGTTAAAAAGTGTGAAAAATGTTGCATTATTTCTTTGAAAAGAAATCGCCCTTAAATTGTTGATTAAAAATACTTAAATAGCTTTTCTTTAACACAAAAAGTTTTGCTTAAATTCTTTAAAACCGAAAATATTAATAAAAATTTATATTTTCATTACATCTATGAAATAAATTCGTTGTTTCAATGAATACACATTTTCTGATATATTTGAGGGCTTGTCAACCAAAAATAGTTTCGCATGAAAATTTTAGTGAAATTTTTCGGTTGTATTAACGATAATGTTTCATTAAATCTGTGATAAATACGCAATTGTTTGTTGTGTTTTCTAAAAATTCCAATACCGATGCTTTTGCTTAGCTAATTCTCAAATAGTTATATTGAAATTAGACTAAGTCTACTGATAATCCTATGAAATGTAGACGTACTTGATCAAACAATAATCAAAAAAATGCATTAAATCAATGGCATTATTTAGTTTCATGAACGAAATTGTTATATTGGAACGGTGCTGTTGTATCAATGAAATTAGTTCGTACCATTAACGAAAGTACATCATTTATTTCACGAAGTTTTCATTAAACTAATTTTAACGAAAAATGTTTCGTTAATCCAACGAAGCGTGAAGTTGGCTGAATTTTAATGATATATTACATTGGATTAATGTAGAAATTCATAGAATTTGTGAACAAAATTCTTTCACCATAATTATTTCAGCTAAGAGAATAGCTGAAAGTATGTAAAGTAGTAATAATTAGACTTGAAATATTGTTACGTCACTTCAAGACAATATCAGAAGTAGGACACTTCCGTAGTCGTTGCTGAAAGTAACTGACTGATTAAAACAGCATTAACGTTAAAGTTCCCGTTGTTTTTCTCATTCTTTTCGTAGAAATAAAACATTAATTTTTTAATAATACATATTGATATTAAGAAAACATTAACATATATTTATTGTGGAAACTTTGCCAACATTTTAGCACACATTTTCAAGTGTGTTGATGGCATTAACCACATCTTCACTGAGAGCTGTCGATCTGCAACTGATATCTCACAGATCTTCCGCTCCTTATCCCGATAGGCAGCCTAAGCTTCATAGGAACGCAAACAGAGAAAACAACAATATTATTCCGCGGACAGCTACCATCATAGAGTCAACGTTTTCATCAATACGATCTTATTCAACATCCGTACAAGAGCTGGACACTCAACTTGAATTTTTGCCCGTTTTTTATTTATAAATCCAATCCTGTCCACTTTCGAATGCATGACAGTTCGATGCAATGTCGACAATACTATTATCATGCCACTTAGCTGCAATAATTTCGTCGGAATATTTATAACGCAGCTTAGCGCTTTCATCTTTCATTCATTTCTTAAATAAATTGAGTACTAGTAATACCCAGTGTCACCTACAAATGACACTTGGTATAAAATGCTATTGTTTTTGGAAAACCAATTTCTTCTTTTTACTAATTTCATAATACATAACTAATGTGAATATATCACAATAATATACAATATAAAAATTTTAAGTTCTTACCCTTTTGGCATTTTTATAAAATTTTCTTTGCCACAAGGCAGTGAAAAACACTGCTTAAAAATTTATAAAACTCCCCTAGTTTGAATAACGTCAGCGTTACCAAAATAAAATCAGATGCACAACAGGGTTTTATCGGTTTATTTTCAATATTTATATTATACCTTTAATATCTGTCACCTGTAAGTGACACTGGGGGAATTGCCAGCAGTAGTTAATTGTTCTACACACCGATTATGTAAGTAAGAGCCCTTGTATTTGATATTATCTTGGCGTTAAGCTAAGAAAGATATTGTAAATAAATTTGATAGTCTAATTTTTTAATATATTGGAATTGTTAACTTTTTCGTTTTGACAATAATATTTTATTTGTATTTGTATATTGAAAAAATTTTATTTCAAACATACTTTGATTTTATGTGTTGAATTCAAAAAAAGAAAACGTGTTGATTTCAAACCACACAATTTTGTATCCCTGAAGAGGTCATACAAAGAAATGGCAAAATATCCGAAAATAAAAACAGTTTTTTATATAAAATAATTTACCTTTCATCGAAATAAATATACTATATTAAAAGATAGAATAATAACACATTCAGATAAATTGTTAAACAAAACACGTTAATTTTTTTTAAATCTATATACATACATATATATTTTTACAAATCTTCCGAATATCTTTGTAACTATCAAGGCGCATTAATAAAGGTCAAGGCGCATTAATAAAGGTGACCTTATCGCAATTCGCCTTATATCTAAAACCAATCCTTCAAAAACAATTGTCAAAAATATTATAAATTTTATTAATTATAATTGTTTCAAAATTAAAAAATATTTGATGTTTATTTGAAAATCATATAGTACACAGTCATATATTGCTCAACCAAACATTAAATTGTTCAAAATAAAATTTTAGATTGCTCGCAAAAATATTTATGAATGAAAAGTCAGGAAATTTTGAAGGATTGGTGTCTTACGGCTCAAGGCGAATGAAGCAGCTGAGAATCATCTGCGCTAATAAGGTCATCTGTATTAATTCGCCTTGTTAACTATAAGATTGTTACAAATTTAATACTTAAAGGTTATTTTTTTTGTCACCCTACTGTTTTTATTATAAAACTAGCGAACCCCCTGCACACTTCGTAGTGCAAAAAAGAAAATACAAAATTTAATTCGAATTCATTTAAATCAGTGATAAACTGCTTTTATTGTAATGCTCTGTGGTGAACAACATTTGTTGTTTTTCCATTTTCGATGTAAATATACAAAACCGATGGTTTTCCAATGCGCGAACAGGTTACATACAACTGTCCATGTGAGAAAACTGGATACCCTAAATTCACTCCACAAATCATTGGGATGCGTGGAATGAATACATACATCGTCGCCTTTGAATTTTCCAGTTAAAATAGTAGCTTCAATTATATATGCCATCAACTTTTTAATAGCAAGTCTTGTACCAATACACAAACGGGTTGATTGATATTGCGAAGCATAATAAGAGGGGCTTCAACTTTCAATTGGAGATTATGCGGAGGCAATACTGGTAAGTCCAACGAATTAAAAAAATCTGTTGGATAATTCACAACATCTACTTTATTGGCAACAGTATAGACAGACGTACACAACACCACTTCGCCAGGAATCTCTGATTGTATAGCCATGTTTAATTCAGTAAAATTTTTGTTCTTTGCCGCTAAAATCGCTCTGGCACAAAACCATGCATGGCATATATATTGTTTTGCTATGTTAGTGAAACACATTCAATCAATTCCTTTTTTGACTGTACGAAACGGCAAAAATCATTTGACAATGTTATCAATCTAGTGTCATCAACAGGCATTGCACCATTCCCAATTTTTATAAATATAAAGACTTTAAGCAAGCGTTAATTTCATCGGCAACTGTCGATCTAAGAATGAACCGCAATGTTTGCCAAAGATCGCCTGACAATAAAATCAACGCACCACCAAACAACTCGAGTTATCTCGGAGATCTTTCATTGATATTCCCAAAGCTTCAACAGATTTCTTATTCGCGTACATACAAACCGTTTATACATAAAAACCTTGGTATTGACGTGACCTTTCATATAAACTTCGCAGAAACAAAATCGGTTCAGGCATTCCTGAGAACATCAATTACTAACACAATGCAACTTATTTTTATATATATAGATAATCGAAGAACTTGTTCTCGGGTAATCGCAAATTACGGGCTGCATCATCTTCTTGTTTTTTTTTTCTTATACACGCAGATTGTCTAAGAAGATACTGGCCTTAGAAGTCGTGTTGACCGGTGCAGTCCTTGCCCAAAAGTAATTAGATATTTTGTAGGGACAAATATATTTTACAAATTAAGACGGATAATTAACTTCATCTAAATCCGTACTGTAGTTTTTCAGTGAAGCAAATGTTTGCAGACAGAAGGAGAGTTGCACAAATCCTTCCAAGTCTAGTATTTTTTTAAAGTTAAGTCGATTAACATGAGCATCATAAAATATTTAAAATGCACAAAATGCACAATCTGGTGTGTTTTCTTCAATTCAGACGTTTAACTCGTGTAACAGATCGGCCTGAAAATCATTATTTTTTTCTGATATTTAATACTTTCTTTTATAATTCCTTCATCACTTGTGTAGCGTTTCGTTTTGAATTTGAAAAGTAACGTTTATTTTCATTGTGCTGTCAGATAATGAATGAATGAAATGAATTTAAAGTGTTTAAAAAGAAGATGACGTTGGACGTGCCCGTACATTGAACACACCCCATTTCACAATTGTTGATGGTATCAAAGCGGCTGCTGCTGACTGCCAACACTAAAAAGTATATTCTTATAAATAATAACAAAAGATTTGCGCATGCGTGGGAAAAATTGTTAAATAATAATTTGGCTCTTACAATTAATTTCTCTCTCTTTCTCTCTCTTACCCTTGTCAATTGGAATTGTTATTTTCTTAATTTCTATCCGGCAAAGTGCAATCAAAATAGAGGGTTGAAAATATGATAACCAAAATACATCAAATGAAGAAAATGTTTGCGTACACTTAACAAAATTTAATGTTTGAAATCTCAGAAAATATGTACGTGTTCGGATGTCGCAACACATTTTCTGACTTACACAAATAAATTTCTGATTTATTTTGCTTGTATGGCATAAAATTAAATTAAATAATGAAGTTTTGTTTTTTAGTTAAAAGGCCAAGTGCACTCAAGCTAAAATTCCTTTTGCTTTGTCCGCGTAACGATACTCGAATCGTCTTTGACACTTTACCAGATGTTCCAAATTATCGCTAGTAAATTTTCGCCAAACAAGGGATTTAAAAAAAAGTCGCTTAAGTTTTTAGTGGTTACGGTTCGATATGTACTCGTGTTCGCTCGGTTAACCGATTAGTTACAATTCGATTAAATGTTCCGTTAATTTTATATTGGCTATTTTCGATTGAACCAGTTAATTTAAATCGATTAACTGAGTTCAAAATAAAATATTTTTATAAGTTTATTTATTTGTATCTTCGCATATACAAAATCTATATGTTCTATAATCGTTAAAACAGTTGGACGTGGCTATAAATACGACATATAGATAAAATTATTTTATTCCTATACTATTAAAATATTGCGTAAGTAGAATATTTAGTCAGGAAAGAAAAAAATGTAAAATAACGAAGCAATTTATATACTTTTATGAACTGAAATTAACAAATTTTTTAAACTTCAACAATTTATTACCCGTTTAATCCGAAAACAAATGACCAAAATAAGACCTCGATTAATTGATCCAGCGATTAACCGAATTAAACAAATCGCCGATTAATCAAATACACTTGTAATAACTCATCAGGTGGTACTATGTATTATAGTTTTAAGATTAAGCAATCCTGGAGGGAAAATTACCTGTAACAAGACAGGTCACGTGACTGGTTCCCAGGAAGTATCAACCGTTTCCTGTGTCGGATTCTCACCGGAGGGGATCAATGGACGTAATTTATAGTGTGGTTCTGATCTTTATATACTTGTCCTATTCTCGTATCAGTCCCAGTTTCATAAAAGCCGATAATAGAACTGGCCTATAGTAGCGTTTCAAACATAATATAACTTCCTGTGTTACGTTGAGTAAGGGAGTTTTTTAAGCACTTCTGTTCTAGTTTTGAGATGTATCCACTCTTCAACATCCACGAGCCCAGAACTTTTTGTACTGTTCACATTTTCGCCAGTTAGAGGATGGTTACATTCAGGACAATTGTATAAAGTATTTTTTCCATGTTTGTGTAAAACTTTTACAAAAAGTAACACTATTTTTTTACTTATTTTCTCAAAAGTGGCGGTTTGGAAAAGTTTTAAAACTGAAATTATTTTTTGTAAAGGATGTTTCTAATAAATTCCTTATTTTGAAATGGCGAAATGTTGCCTTTTTCTGCTACAAAGCGTGAAAAATGTTGCATTATTTTCTAGAGAAGAAATCGACATAAATATATTTTATGATCGCACGTTTACTTGGGGTTTACAACCAGAAAATATAACTGACACATTTATTGGATAATATGTCCTCTCTTGTTCGAATACTTCTTTTAAAAAATATTTCTTAAAATTGTTAAAATCTTAAACTTGTTTCCCATTAATAAATTAATTAATGAAAAATTTTCTCTGCGTGTAAAGATGCCAAAGTTTAAATCTGAATCTTTTGGGGGGAAGAAGAAAATTTACTCTCATATAAAGGAGTCAAAGGAAACAGCCAAAGAGTTTGAAATATTTTTTACTACCAAAAAGTTCTCATATGGGCTATAAACGCATAGAAAAATACACACCAAACAGATGGAATATACACGTTGGAGAGTCCAAATCGTTAAAGCTGGAACAAATAGCGGGTGTGTTAAGTGTTGTGGTAACGGTCTTACAAAAAAATCACATATAGACACCAGCACCAGGGAAAAAATTTTCTTGGGCTGGGCCACTAATAAAACAGAAAATTAAATTTAAAAAAGTAATAAATTATTAAACGAAATTATATATTTGTAAATGATGGGCTCTTAAGGTGTGTGCGTGTGTGAGCTCAACGGTTTAAATATTAAAAAACAAAAGGATTAATGAAAAGTGAATGAAAATGCCAAGTAAGTAATTTTAATTATTGCTGGAGCAGACAAGCACATCAAACACACACACACACACACTCATATGCTCATGTGTCTTTAAAAAGGTCTACAACAATTTTTTTTTAATCTTTAAAAGCCTTTTGTAAAATTGTGTTGAAATGGTAATTAATATATTATTTAAGCAACTACTTGCATATGCAGAACTGTGCGTGTGTGTGTGCGTGCGTATACTTGCACGTAGGCATGTATTTCTTACGGTATACACAACATGCATGTATGTGTGAATGGATGAAGTTTCTTTAAAACACGTAAATCATGGGGGTGGTCGGCAACTCTTAGAGCAAAAAAAATAAACTTCTGACACTCTTCAAACGGAGTTTGGCTTATGTTCCAACATGCTCGCGTTCACTTTTTGTAAACTCCTGTGCGACTGTGATATAAAAACATTATTTTGGAATTGCGTATATACGCGAATACCCTTCACCATAAACCACATAGATTTCGCATTCTGAAAGATTGTATTTATTCGCAACACTGATTATGCGAAAAGCTACTGTCGAATGATTGATGAAGTAACAATTCGGTGAAATGAGTGTCTTCAAGAGAAAGTTGCAAGAAGATACAAGTTCATCGAGGACCAAGCTCTTAATAATTAATATAACATTCCTTTTCTTGGTGACCTTCCAATTTGGCAGCATATTTTTCCGATATTAGAGAGGTAAATCTATTCAAAATCATAATTCTTTTTAGGATTGGAAAAGCAAAAAAATTTTAAAGATCTAGTCTACACTTGTGCGCATAATACAACATAAATTTTGATTTACCGACAAACCAGTTTCATTAACTTCAGTGTCTTATTTCGCAAGATCTTAAGTGCCTTATTTTGCGCAAAAATTGTTACCATTAAAAACAATGGAAAAAAGTTGTTTAAAAGTGTTAAAATAGCAAAAATGAGGGAAAACAATTAGATCGTGAAAGTGACCCAAAGCTGCTGGTAGACAAAAATTTAACCAAATAAAAAAATTTTCAAGATTGAAAACGATCAAAACTTGCTAATAAATAATATATTGTTAAAAATTCCAATATTCCATAAGAAGAAGAAATGTTATATCCAAAGAAAGGCCAAAGATTTCCCGATAAATTTCACAAAAGTTGTAAGTTATTTTAATCATAAAAATAACTTTGGGGAAATTCTCATTGGAATACACTAGGCTGGACATATATTTTATCAGATTAGGCTAAGCATTTAGAACGTAAAAGGGATAGCAAAAAAACTATCCCGCCGCTTAATCGTAGTTTGTATGTTTTAATAGTTTTTTCACTCTTTCAGCTATGAAGAACTAAGGCCACGAGATAACACCTTAAGTCCCACAAAAAGTTGTGATTCAAATATCGCGGAAAACATGGATAACCATTCCTTAAGTTCTGGCTCCTTTAGCCAGCCCTCTTCACTGCTGGGTGCAGTCTTACCACCAACAAATGAGCAGCAAGAAACTTTGGCTCTCAAAAAAGCTTTAGAATGGGAACTTAGTTTGGACTCTCGCGACTTACGTTCTCATGCCTGGTATCATGGTCCTCTACCACGCCAACGTGCCGAGGAGATCGTTCAGCAAGAGGGAGATTTTCTTATCAGAGACTGTACATCACAACCAGATAATTACGTTCTGACATGCCGCACCAAGTCAGCGGTGCTGCATTTTGTTATCAATAAGGTCAGTTATATGGAAGTGAAAAAGTGGTGAATTAAATATTGAATACAATTTCAGATCCTGGTCCAACCAGAAACCGTTTACGAACGTATACAGTATCAATTTGAGGAAGATGCTTTCGATGCCATACCCGATCTTATCACTTTCTATGTGGGCTGCGGTAAGCTATTCCTTTCATTCTTCATTAGATAAGAAGAAAGTTAGAATTTTTTAATATTTTTCGAATAGGAAAACCTATCTCTTTGGCATCCGGAGCCCGCATACAATATCCTTGTAATCGCAATTATCCACTTTCGTTTTACGGTCACAAAATTGTAGGAAATCAACTGCACAGCCAAATGTTGGCTGGTTTAAGAGGGGCAAGTCCCCTAAACTCGCCTTTGGCCGCTAATGCTGGTTTCCGTTTCGGGGGCCTGATCACTTCCGGTATAAATCCACAGCAGCCATTACACTGCACGTTACAACAGCAACAGTCTTTGCCTACAGCTATAGGACCACCAACTATGCAACAACAAAGTCCTATGTCTTCTCCGCCGCGAGGCAAACTTTATACAGCCCCAAGACTGCCCTCTAAGAAGCAACGTTCGCAAAGCTTAACTCCAGCACAGGCTATTATGGTGTCTAATATAAAAAATGCCGAAGCTGGCAACAGTGCTGATGGTATGACACAAAGTAGTTTTGGTCCAGGCATGGAATTGTTAGCCAATGGTGGCTCTATAAACCAACTCATTCAAAGCAATGGTCATGGCTATCGCAATGAGGTCTTCAGGCGTTTAAGCAACTTCGAAAAAAGCAATAGCGTTTGCGGTTCGTCTGGCGAAATTCAACTGCACTCGCATTTAGAAAATCTAAACATACGCGGCCAAATACCAAGCAACGGCTTCCAGACAATAGCCCGTTGTACGGCCAATGATATTGTGGACAGCCATGTGAAATTTACCACCCATTCGTTGCCAAGGCCAGCTACCAACGCTTTCCGCAACAGCCTAAATCGGTGCTCCAGCTTGGCTCGCGATTTCAATAACGAGTCGAGCATGTTTTCTAGTTTAGAAATTAGTCAAATTCCGGAACTGCCAGAGAAGCCACCCAGTCCACCACCAAAACCAAATCGCAGTGGAGGTCAAGCCGTCAGTTTGATACGCACAAACAAAGAAGGAACTGGCCTAGAGCAGCAATATCCTTTGCAGAGGCAGGGGCAAATGGCTGGTATGTATCAATTGAGTGGCTCAGATTCGGGTAATGGTTCCGGTGATTCGATGCCTGGCGATGCAAATGAATTCATAATGCATCGCGGTGTGGTGATAAAAAATCCCCGTTTCATGACCACCTCCGTATCATCGGTGACCTTGAAAAGCCTGAATGAATTTGATGTGGAGGCTGCAGAGGACCAGTTATTTACTTTAGAAATACCAGATTTTAAGCCGGTAAATTTATTTTTATGACTGTTTTTTATAAAAACGAAATTAAAACAGTTTTTTTTTCAAATCTAGTTAAGCAAATTTGATGTGGAAAATTTCAGCACGCTGTTGCTGCCATCTTGTGAAAACAAGCCTTTGGACGGCGATGCTTTGAATACATTTAAAATCATGCTGTTAGAAACTGGCCCAAAGATGCTGGCAGAGCATATAACACGCATCGATATTGGTCTTTTGATTGAGGAGCCCAAGCAAGCGCCAGAATCTGAATCTGAAAGTGATAATGAATTTAATGTCTTAGAATGTTCAGGCCTGGAAATGTTGACTTTGCCACAGGGCAAAACCTTCCGCCACGATTTAATTGAACGTACCCAGTGTATGAAATTAATGGTGGCTGTCACCATATTAACCTGTCAAACGGATTTAGATCGTGCCGAAGTGTTAAGCAAATGGATACAAGTGGCTGTAGAGACTAAGACTGCTCTGGGAAATCTCTTCGGGTTTTCTACTATAATGTTGGGCTTATGTATGCCCCAGGTAAGTTATTGAATTTAAGCATTTCGTCCTTAAGCTCTTTAATGTTTTCTTGTGTCCGGCAGATCCAAAAACTCAATTCCGCCTGGCATATACTGAGACAAAAATATACCGACGATGCTTTTATGTTTGAAGCCAAGCTAAGACCCACCTTAATTAGCATGAACGAATGCTCCAATCCGCAAGCTCCCAACACCACAGTTCCACACGTCTTGTTGTATGCGTTGCTCAAGGATCGCCCCGTTATTGATATATTAAATTTCAATAATACTAGTGAGAAATCTTCTCTACACAACATGTGCATAACCTCGTGGGAGAGTAAAGCTGATGATTTTGGCATGTACATCAATTATGCCCATTTGGATTCGTCGCGCAATTTTATGAATAATTTGAAATTGTATCGCAAAAATTCGAAAATGATTTTAGAAGAATCAAAATCGCGGTTGGACGAGCTCTTAAGTGATGCGTTTAGGTGAGTTGGAAATCTAAACTAGAATTTGAAAGGTTTCAAAATTTTTTATGCAGCTCTAATATCAATATTAAATATCAATATTAAAACATATAAACAACTTTTCCCACCTGAAAATAAGGATTTTCTTTTAATGTGCTAAATTGCATTTTGTATCTTTCATTCTCGTTGCTTAGAAAAAGTTTTTATATCGTGTATGTCTGCACACATACACCATTCAAACCATGAATATGTTCATCAATATTGATAGACACTAATTCCTTTTCTTTTCTAGAAAAGAATGCAACATTTCTTGCATTTTTTTAAAGGAAATTTTACTATTTTGCCATATTCGAAAATTAAGAACTTATTCGAAATTAATCCAACTTCTTGCACAGAAAATATTTTCTCTTTTAAAACTCCTCCCAACTGCCACCTGCTAGAATAGGAGTTTAAAAATGTTACATGTTTTCCAGAAAAGAACACGGCTTAAGATGTTTAAAAGTGTACCACATAATCAAGTCAACTGTAATTTAGTCTACCTTATTCTATTCCACTCTGCTTTATTGTGCTCTGCTGTTTGGGATCATTTTTCTTATTATTATTTACTACCACTGCATCGACTTTATCGCGAGAGTGTACGTTTTGAGACAGTGATCAAATTGTTATTTAAAAGTTCTCTTGATGCAAAGGCCGCCGCTGTATACTGGATATGAACTTATGTGCGACAGTGTATTTCAGTTGATATGTCATCATTTCAAGATTATATTGTAATTAATATGCATTATATTTCATACACAATTTTTCATATTACGGCAGCAGCCGTTTAGCAGACTAAGTTATGACTGGTTGTTCCCACTAGTCATACATTACGTGAATAATATGCAGTTTTATCTCTTGAAATCATTTAATATATAGAATATTTGTTAAATTAATCCAATATTAAGAGATTAAGTCAATGGATCATTTAAATAATGAATCGATTAACCGATAGATTAACTTCTTTCGGTTTTAGTGGGACAACGGTCAGCAAAATTTTACTTTGTTCTTATAGATTTATTTGGAATATTATTTAAAAAGATTTTGTTTAATAATGCTGTTCGTTTTCTTTCCAGAACCGAGTTCCATATCAAATTTTTGTGGGGCAGCAAAGGGGCTACCGCCACCGCCGATGATCGACATTCGAAATTGGAAAAAGTTCTTGCATTAATGGCCGATAAATTTTGTACTGCCGACACTGAAACAACTAACACTGCCTAAAGCAACAACTAAATAGAAACAACAATTAGTTTTGTAAATAAGCTTATTCAAAAAAGGTAGAAAAACAATAACAAGTTTTTGTACGAAAGAAAAAGAATTAATTAAACTAAAAGCATTAAAAGCAGGAGTTGTGTGATAAATATGATCAGGAGAAACTCGTTAAATGAAACTCCAAATTGTTGTTTACATCATACACGAAATGCTTTCTTATTGAATAAGAGAAAATATTAAACTAAATTATATTGTAATCCAGTTGTTTGAAAACTGCTGGAGCCAACAACTTCTTTGTCACTATAAAAATCAAAATTTTTTACTACTAAAATAAACATGCACTATGAATACAAAAGTCAATGTTAAATAAAAACACCAACTTATTATTACACTTTTTATTTTATTTATATATTTTTGTAAAAATATCTTAAGTTGTTGTTTTATTACTATTATTATTATTATTATTATTATTATGAGTATTATCATTATTTTTGAAATAATAGCTCTGTTCCAGTGCTAGCAAAGCCTAAAAGGAAGTTGGCTACAACATTTAGCTTTAACTAAAGCTGGTGACGAGCAAATGACTACCTCAAAATAAACAAATAAATTTGATTTCTTCATAGAAACTGGTCAAACAAATTAAAAATAATATTAACTGAACACAGCCCAACAAATATTTTTATAATATCTCGTACTCTGATTTGTAATATCTTGTATCAGATTTAGAAATCGGAATATAATCATATCGTTTTTATAATTTTAGTATTTTTATTTCGTATTTATTTTAAGATCTCTAATTTGTGATTCAATTGGAAATTGTGCACATCAAATTGTTAAGTAGTTTTTTTTTTGTTTTATTAATTATAAAATATACGTAATAAAAACAAAAACAACATCGATATTAGTTATTACCTATTATAATAATTAATTAGTTATTAAAAACGCTCTCTTTATTGTTAATAAGTTTTATTCATATTCTAGTTATTTAAAATATAAATTTTTATTAGTTTTAAACACGTTTATATATTTCAATTATTTTTCTAAACTCTAGGCTGAAAATCACTTTAATTCTTTTACAAAACTAATGCCGATTTATATATTAAAAATTGCAAAATGTTTGTCAAGTTGTAAGAAACCATAGCGGCAATTGATGTGAAGTTTGTAAAGCAGACAATGCACGAATTATAAAACTACTTTGCAACCCTTTTCCTGCAAAATATATAATTTGTGCAGAATCAGCAGCATTAGCATACAGGAAGACGTACAGTAGCGAGAAATTGTGAGAAAATGCAGCTTTAGTTGGATTTAATAGTTTATTGAGTTCAGTGTGCCCGCCTTTAGCCAAGCTTAACTCAGTGTTGCCAAATGCGAACATTTGAAAGTTTTTTGTGCATCCGGAGAGATAAAGAGATTTTTAAACTATAAGAAAAATGTATTTTTATAATTGATAGGAGAATAATCCATAGGTGAAATAATACTACGATAAGAAACATTTCGCTGGGACAGAACTAAAGCGAACATAACTATTTTAAATAACGATTTTACATTTGTCAATTTACACGATTTGTTGGTCAAAAAATGCAAGATATAAATGCACAGTAACTAAGTTACCCTGTACATTAATAAAAACAATTATTTCGGTAACATGAATTTTAAAATCGCCCCGTCTATTGAAGGGGCGATTGATTGATCTGCACACATGCAGATCAAGGAATTGACCTGCACACATGCAGATCAAGGAATTGACCTGCACACATGCAGATCAAGGAATTGACCTGCACACATGCAGATCAAGGAATTGACCTGCACACATGCAGATCAAGCAATTGGCCTGCACACATGCAGATCAAGCAATTGACCTGCACACATGCAGATCAAGCAATTGACCTGCACACATGCAGATCAAGCAATTGACCTGCACACATGCAGATCAAGCAATTGACCTGCACACATGCAGATCAAGCAATTGACTTGCACACATGCAGATCAAGCAATTGACCTGCACACATGCAGATCAAGCAATTGACCTGCACACATGCAGATCAAGCAATAGACCTGCACACATGCAGATCAAGCAATTGACCTGCACACATGCAGATCAAGCAATTGACCTGCACACATGCAGATCAAGCAATTGACCTGCACACATGCAGATCAAGCAATTGACCTGCACACATGCAGATCAAGCAATTGACCTGCACACATGCAGATCAAGCAATTGACCTGCACACATGCAGATCAAGCAATTGACCTGCACACATGCAGATCAAGCAATTGACCTGCACACATGTAGATCAAGCAATTGACCTGCACACATGCAGATCAAGCAATTGACCTGCACACATGCAGATCAAGCAATTGACCTGCACACATGCAGATCAAGCAATTGACCTGCACACATGCAGATCAAGCAATTGACCTGCACACATGCAGATCAAGCAATTGACCTGCACACATGCAGATCAAGCAATTGACCTGCACACATGCAGATCAAGCAATTGACCTGCACACATGCAGATCAAGCAATTGACCTGCACACATGCAGATCAAGCAATTGACCTGCACACATGCAGATCAAGCAATTGACCTGCACACATGCAGATCAAGCAATTGACCTGCACACATGCAGATCAAGCAATTGACCTGCACACATGCAGATCAAGCAATTGACCTGCACACATGCAGATCAAGCAATTGACCTGCACACATGCAGATCAAGCAATTGACCTGCACACATGCAGATCAAGCAATTGACCTGCACACATGCAGATCAAGCAATTGACCTGCACACATGCAGATCAAGCAATTGACCTGCACACATGCAGATCAAGCAATTGACCTGCACAGATTAACAGCGCGTTCGCACTGAAAGTCAAAATCAAGGTTTATTATGAAAACCACACTGAAAACTTAATGAGATTGTCCAATAAATATGATCATAATTATTAGGAAATAAACATATTTTTTGTTGTACATTTCTTTACCTCACACTCAACTAATTATCTGTATTGCCGCTGGATTTGTTTGTATAAAAATATAAGAAATTCCCAATTGTACTTTAAATTATAAATTGTTTTTTGTTTTGCAAACAAATATTTTAAAATTAAGGAAATACTATTGAAAAATTAGAAAATATTTATAAATCACATTATTTCATATAAAAATCATGCAGATGTGGTGGAGTTTTCTGTGCATTCTTAAAACATCAGATGTTTCCAATATATAACTTGGCAGCACCCAACTTAGCACAAACAAAACCAAAATAGTATTTCATAAAATGTTAAAACCAACATTTCCTAAAACCGTGTAAGTCTCAAAACAATATCAAATAACAATAAAATAGGAAAAAATTATAATAATAAATAAATACAGTACATGTTTTTGGGAATTGTCGTTTTAACTCTTTGATTTGTATTTTCGTGCTGAATAAAAATTAATAAATGCAGTTTGTTATCAATCTTAAATTTCAAAGGATGATAGCATTTTAGTCGAATTGAAAATTCTAGTCATTATTGCAGAACAGGAGTATTTATATTAATGAATTAAATTTAAATTACGAGAAAATTGTTAATAGAATATGAAAAATATTTCAATTAATAGTGCAAATAACGTCAGGCAAATCTGTGCCTCCAGAATGTCAGCAGACATTCGCTCTTTTTAAAAAATTTTTAAACTCAATTTGCAACAATTCTTCGCTTATCTCTTCAATGGAGCGCCGAATTTTAACTTTCGGAAAGTCAGTTCTTTGTGCTTTGATCGCGTAAGCCCATCCTTTCAAATGACTCCAGAAAATAATCACAACAACGAGGATGGTAATTGACATCGCCAAATCAAGAATTACACAATCGGGAAATTTCTCCTGCAGTAACTGAATTGTTTAACCTTCTGTGTGACTTGTGGCGCCTTTTTGTTGAAGCTAAAGGCCACTGATGTCAATGTTAGCCAAATGTAGCCACAAAAAAATGGGTTACTATGAGTAGATATCGCCTACGGTGACAGCGTTTCCTTGATCAGTTTCGAAAATACACGTGCCGATGATGCCACCTGACCACAAAATGCACCGTATCCGTAGATCTTTGGATGCAATGGGGTTTCGAGTACTTTTTATGGGTCTTGTATGCCAGATATGAGATAATTTCATACTATAATAATACAATGACAGCAATATGTCAAATAGTAAATATATTAAAAGATCATTTATTATTATTTTGTTGAAAAATCAAAATCTATGGATGACATTTCATCATTGGACAGCCAATTTACTTCATAACCTCAAATTTCACTAACCTGTAAATAAAAGTTTACTTGCTTTCATGTCAAGCTGTGGTTTCCTCTAAACAGCAACATAAACATTTTTCAATATTGATTTACTAATAATAAAAAACTATCATTATAAAATTACAGACAACATATTAATTGGCATAATCGTATGCTACTTTCTTACAAACAATTGCTCAATTCATAAGCCTCGTTTTATTGTTTAAAGTTGTATTTGAAAAAACAATTTCAGTAAAGTAAAATAAAAGTATCGCCAAAAACCATATTTTTTACATCCAACTTGGTTTTGTTTTGAGAATTTTCTTTTTTAAATTGTCTTCTCAAATACAATGATAAGCGATACAACAAAGTCTTGTAAATTGAGCGAATATATTTATGAAATACATAAATTCCATACGAAATCTTATAATATCTCTGTAACCTAATAAAATTTATAAGTATTAATAGAAGTAAAATAAAAAGTATATAAATATAAACATGATGAAAACAATTTGTATCGGACAATATATAATAATCAAATGCATTTACACAATTTTTATAAAATTTATAAATGAAATTCAAATATTATTTGTAACAAAGACATAAGAAATGGAAATAAATAAAATATGACGGCAATGAATTAAAGTTAAAGAGTAAATATTATTTTAAATGGCAAAGGGTATATTTGGGTTCGTCATCGCATTTTTATAGGCGACCAGGAGCACACGAGGAAGATTTCCTACACATCTTTTGAATTTGTAGAAGAGAGGAGAGTGATATTGGGCACGGAGCTGCTTGACTCAGGAAGTACTGCTTCGCAGTGGATAAAAATTTTAAAGGCAACTTCATTGCAATGAAACACTTTTTGAATATACTATACAATACAAAAATTAAATAGTACATATGTATTGTCAAAAATTTAAGAATATGGATATAAAAGAAACCGAAAACTTGCTGAAAGAAGCTTTTCTGTGCGAACATTCAGACAGATTCACATGTGAACTGAAAAGAATTTGAGCAGCAAAAGCTTCATTGTGTGATCCTGGACATATTTAGTATATTTTATATCCTTATGGACAGGGAAGTCGAATAAGCGATGCCCCTCTCTCTGAAGATAATATCAGACCGTAGAAAAAGTAGAGACTTCGGTATTAGATGGATGTGTTTCAAACATTCCTAAATAACTTTCTATTGAAAATCGGAGATGTTCTGTCTCTCGCACTTCCCGTACGGTTTCGTTCTATGTTTTTTGCAATATTTTTCTGCCAGTGACGACACCAGTTCCCAGCGTTGGCACTGCGAGCATTGTGGAAAACTAAAATTGTATGATAGAGTACTACAAATAATGTTTTAATAGTAGTTGTAGTAAACAGATGTTTAAGCTTTTATACCCTAAAAGATATACGATAAGACTAGGAATCGTTGTTGCCGCTACTATTTATGTCGGATATAAAATTTTTCACATCCTTTCGTTTGTCATATCTTTAATTGTTTTTATATCGAAGCACTGGGATGGTATACGGAGGTTGTAATTTCTCCAACCAGAAAGGCGTCATCCCAGTGTGCGATTCAAAATCCTGTGATAGTTGCAATTTGCAAGCGACTCCCACCAACAATTATTTTTCAGCCCTATTATAAATATTATTAGGGAAATTTTTTCCCTCCAATGTCTTGTGGCAACAACAAATATCCCTAGCACTAGCAGCAAAAGGGAGTAGGAAAATTAGAGTCTGCTGTTTTTAAAATTCTATTGATCAACCTCTTAATTAATATAAGTATACATGTAATTCTTGTTTGGTTTCTGGTGTTGCGAATCTCGTAACACATAAACTGCAATTGGTATCAGTTTGCAATTTTTTTACCTTAAAAATAATTTTAGATCACTATATATATATACATATATATATATATATATATATATATATAAAACTACATCAGCGCCATATGTAGATATTTTTCTTCCAAATATTTTCTGTTCTGGCACCAGATACTGCTAGGACCGACTCGAATATTAATGCACAGAAAATCGTAAGCTTTGTTTTACCCTTCACTCATCTGCTGTCATCAAGGACTGGAAAATTTGATGAGGAATAACTTTGCGAAAACATATCAACATCGATTTCAGTTCTTCCAAGCAATATATCCAGAGAAAAATTCGCCCCGCAAATAAAATCCATGCATTCTTAACACACAGTATAATAACCGAGGAGTTCGCTATTGGCAAAGTCAGTTTCTTTTACACAACTTGCTTTCGCTAATTATTTATATAAATTTTTTTATAAAACTCATTATACGTCCAATGGGATTCGATCAATTTTGGATACCAGCTGAAGTAGCAGGCGTTAATCTGCTGCAGGACTAGAGATATAAAAATATGAAAGCTAATATTTGGTTTTAGCTAAAATTTTAGAAAACTCTGGCACAATGCACTGGGCTCATAGCTTGGGTGCCAGAAAGTAAAGAAAAATATTGGGCCGAAAATCCTTAAAAGCGTGAACTTTAAAATTACTCGGCTATCGGCTGAGGCAGTGATTTGGATGATGCTTTGATACTAACAATGGGGATTATCTGATTAACCTTTAAGAAGTTTTTTTTTTATTACCAGAAAAGGTACTTCAAAAGTCACTACGTCAACTCTGGATGCAAGTTTTATAACAGAAATCACTCAGTAAACAGATGCAAAGTTCAATACTTTTTAGCGCCATCATCATTAAAAAAACGTGAACATGCAATTCTAAATGCTTCATAATTTTTTTATTCATAAAAATTCATTTGTTTTATAATAATTATTTCCAAGCTTATTTGCATGTGTGTACAATTATTACATGCCAAACTCACTTATCTAATTGAGGCTCATCATCTAAAGTCACATAAGGATCGATTTCCTTACTGGCGCGATTGGTTTGTTCATATTCTATTAGAAGTAGTGAATTAGTGCCGGCATACAAAATTTCTTGAGGCACATAAAGAGTCAATTGTGGTCCAACTTTAGGCCAATAACGACCCAAATTGAAGCCATTTATAAAAGCCACACCTTTGCCCCAACCAGTGGGATTGAGGAAAGTGTGATGGACATCTGTGACCACAAATTCACCGTAATACACCATCGGCCCATTGCTCAGTTCATGGCTTTCATCTCCTTTAAATTCTAAAGAAGTGTAATTCTTATGAATAGAATTTAATAAGTTTCCTACATGAGGTTCTTCTAAGGAATAGCCGACATTAGCCCAGTTTTCCAGCAGAGTTGCTTTAGCGCTGGTGGGTTTCTGCAATACTACAGCGCCCAATATGCCTTTAGTATCATTGGCTACATTGAAATTAATGCGTCCTTGATTCTCCACTAATATTTGCAGTTGCGAGCCCGAAGTCTTATTTAAAGTTAAAGAAAAATTGCCATTTTGTCTCGATAAAGTGCCCATAAGTTCCTGGTCCACATATACGAGAGCACGATCTCTTAAATCGTATACCGTCAATACACAGTCTTTGATATCGATGCCCAACAAACTGGTTTCATATAAAACTAGTCCAGAATACTGGTCTAGCTCTTCAAAGGTTTTTGGTCTCAGTGATTTTACGCCAACTCCAGTGCCTAATGTGGCACGGCCTTCATTAGAAAGTAAATTCATTATTGGTCTCATATTTACTTGTCCATAAGCGTATGTGTATTCCTTTAGGACTTGCACTTTAGGAATTTCAAAATATTCCGCAACAACATCACGCACCAAAGCGAATTTCTTGGTCACATTTCCTGGCTCGTCCATCACTGCATCGTAATCGTAAGATGTGATATCGGCGACATATTTGTAATCCCCGAAATCATTGGCGCCAGCGGTAAAACCAAAATTAGTGCCACCGAAAAACATGTAGAAATTGACACTGGCATTGGAAGCCAAAATTGTTCTTGGAAAAGGAATAAAAGTTTTTGACCAATTATTATATACGACAACAGCTCAAGATATTTTTTTTATATCAAAACTATTTTCTCACCTTAAAGCCTCCGCCACTTGTTGGCCATCACGTCTTTGATTTGCTTCTTGCCAATGTGTCAGCCAGCCGGGATAGAATTCAGAATTCACCAAAGGTCCTGTTGGCTGCACTGATCTTAAGATGCTCCATATATTATCGATTTCGTGAACTATAATTAGAAGCCAAGTTAGTCCCGGTCCACACTTGCAATTTTTTTTTTTTTTGCAGCAATCCTTGAGTTTATAGCGAATAGAAATAAGAATTGCCACAACAAAAGTTTCATGGTGTGGACGGGAAATAATAATGTCTTTCTGTTTGATTTTCTTGCCGCTTCACAGTAGGTCAAATGACTACTTTTTCTGTGCAAAATTAATAACAGGTAAATTAATGCTTAATTTTAAGGGAAATTAAAACAAAAAGGAAGGTAAGGTATAAAGGAAACCAAAATTTATAAAAACAAATTTAATTACATTCAATCCGAATAAAAAACACCCTACAAAAAACTTAAATTTTTCAATCGTAATATTAGTCCTCAATTTCATTCAGCAAACATAAATTATTTAATACATCCACAGATGTTGGTGATAAAATTTCATTTTCATTGTTTTCTTCATCTTCGTTGATGTCTTCTCTTGGGCTCTCAATGCTTAACAACTCGATAGCTTCAGGTGGAAAGTGTAATAGCTTCTGTTGCCGCATGCGTCTGCTTAAATATTTTGATGAGATAAGCGGATCGGACGTATCAGTAGCTCTATTAAATATGTCCAAAAGATTATTAGATCGGCTGTTTTTACGAGCGTGATGCAATCTGTCAGCCTTATAAATTTTGTGCCTGGACTCAGCACCTGCTTCTCCAAAGTATCCAATCGGAAGCACAGTGTTGTCAATAATCTGCTTGGAATGTACAAGCACTTTGTGGACTGTAGCTGTCATCGGCAACCAAGAATAAAGCTTTTGGATCAAATCCGCTGTTTGAAAGCAGAACGTCTCAAATTTTGTTGAGTTCAGAGGATACTGGCATGACAAACAAATTAAAATAATTTTAAAACGGAAAATTAATGTCTGATCAACGCCCGTAATGTTGGAAAAGATTTCGTGATCGGTGAATGCTCTACGCGCAGTATTTCCGTCATTTGTGCTGCCAAATCCGCCAACTTTTGGCATATCCACACGGAGACCCAGTTCTCTCCAAAAAGCGTCTTGAATATTTTTTTTTCTATTTGAAACAGCCAATTTGTCGGTTTCAGATCGTGTCTGCCATTTTTGCAATTCACATTTGTAACCTAAATGTAATATGAACTCGAAAAATCGAATCCAGCAATGCAATGGGCTTAAACCAAATTTACAATTAGAATCTTCTGCACGAAATCTTTCAGAAGTGTAATTAGTTATATTCATGAAGTCTTTTGGTGTGGAACCGCAAATAGGGCAAGTTTGATTTGATTTGGTTCCAGTCAAAATGTTCAAAACTTTCCCGTCAATAAGTGTTAAATACAAATCAAAGGACACTTCCACAATTTTCCCTTCGCTGATCGTAATGTGTATACTTTTTAATGCGTCAATTTCTTTTTTCAAGTCTGATTTTTCCTTCAAGATAGATTCCTTTGTTTCTTTGACGTATTCTAACTTAACGGGCCGACAAAACCTTGTCGATTGCGCAGTAAGATTATTCCAAATAGGCTGTCCTGACGTGACCAAAAGTCTTAACGGGATAATTGTAGTTGCCAAAAGCGACGCATCGGAATGATTCGACGTGCTTGGTTCGTTAAAAGCTTGTTTAAATTGCGCTTGACCGGTGCTACTATCGAAACCGTAACTTAATATCAATTTACACTTTAAATAATTGGTATTTTCTTTATCCATTACATATTCAAAGACCTCCTTCTGCATTTCAACAATTCTTTTAGTAGTATGTGATAGAAGCGATTCCAAGGGTACTCTTGCTGTTGTCTCGCTTGCTATTATTCCATCAGGTCGGCACATCAATTTTGCAGCAGCAACTTCGTTGTAATGGGGATAAATGTCGCAGTTCCTTAATTTGCTTTCTCGACGTATTGAATTATATTGTTCTTTTGTAAAATTATTTTCGAGCAAAAAAGCTAATGCTTCCTCCGCAGAAAATACAACAGGTTTTTGATGGACTTCAGTGCACAATTTTTTTACTTTTGAAGGCCTTGTAGGGCTTGCTAGTGATCCTTTAAGAAGCACCGCTAAGTCTGCATTTCCTTGTTTTCGAGCTGACGTTGCTGCCGCACGAACTAATAGCTCAGTTTCATTATTTGTTCCGCTTGAAAGGTCTGCTGCTGCTTTCCTCTTTCCGTACTCAGACTTTTCGCAAAATGCAAGTTGAGGACGTCCAAGAGCAGAAAAAGTCACTTTGCCAGATTTAATTTCATTTTCGAAGCTTATTTCAGCGTTGAGCCAAGTGACATACTCACTTCGAAACTTTTCAGCCTTTTTGTCCTTCCCAATACTTTTGCCATATTTCGCCCACATTTCTGATATGTTTTTACAGAAAAGGCGCACTTTTTCCTTAATACATTTGGTGCAGTCATCGGAAATTTCATTTTTACCAATTTTGTCGACTATAAAATTCACAAGTTTATCCTGCTTGTCTTGCCTTGAATTTTCGTTAAACCAAAT
Organism: Linnaemya vulpina; assembly: GCA_963675445.1. Classification (NCBI taxonomy): domain Eukaryota; kingdom Metazoa; phylum Arthropoda; class Insecta; order Diptera; family Tachinidae; genus Linnaemya; species Linnaemya vulpina. The sequence goes on from OY776276.1 coordinate 22,168,106, forward strand.
TTCAAACAACTCAGCTTTTTTTAAAACGCAATAACCTAAAAAATATGGAATTATTCGAAAACGGCTAAAAATGGCTATTAAATGTAAATGGGAATTGCTTTATAACATTTCAATATATTCATTTATGATTGCATTCAATCCGCCGATCTTCGCCGAAATTTTAAAAGCTTCCACGAAGTTACAGTTTGAAAACAATCGCAGTACTTTTAAGGTTATGTTAAAAACGTGGCTTTATTTCAAGCAAGTCAAACAAATTTATCACCTTTTTTAACAAAAAACATTAAAACTTACTTAATTTATTGTTCTCCATTTTCACTTTCTTCTTTATAACTCGCGAAATTATTTAAACAAGCAATTGAATCTTTAAAAGCAATACAGGCTTTTCAACAAAATTTATTAAGTGATTGCATTGCAATGACTTCGACTGCGTGTTGTCAAACGGAATTTAATATTAACCAAAAACAAAAAGCTTACTTAGTTAATTTGAAGTATTGGTTACAAAATGACATTAAGAAAAGTGCAATATTTGCACCTGAAAAATTGGACTTTAGCACAGTTTTGGTAGCCGTTTAACCTACAGTGCGCTTGTAAGAATTCAACTTATAAATAATTATTATTAAAAACTAAATTTTTTGCACAACACCTAAAATTACACGAAATTTTTCTAATAAGCATTTTATAAAAAACATAGTTTTCATGAATTGTGGCTTCTGTGACCCTGAGTGAACGAGTTTTTCAACACTTTTTAAGAAGCCCTATTTTCACCAGTCATGACTCTGGAACATTTCCTACTACTCCCATTTCTATCGATCATATGAGAACATTTTGTACTCGGTATAACGTCAGATAAATTTACATGCGACCAATTGCACTGAATGCAAGAACTAAACCCATTAGCAATAATCGTACGAATTAAATTTATTTTTTTTATAAAAAATTCTCCCTGCCGCTTTCCAAGATATGTCCAAATATGTGATTTATTTCCACTTACTCCGATCTATGCCAAAGTCAGTAGTGGCAAATACACCTTCAATTTTCCCACACTTGATGCGTTCATTCGGTATATCGGTGGTAAAGAGCAAAGCTCGGTCACCCACATACTTAATAGTTTCATCTCTCAGCCAGTTTAAATAATCATGATCACAAGCAGCAAAGGCGCCATATTCATTTTCCACCTGCACCATTATAATCGGACCTCCATTCCCATACAAGAATCGTTGCAGTCTGGGCATTAATTTGCTATACCACAGCGAGACTTCTTTCAGATAATTGGCATCACTGGTACGCAGCTTTATGCCGGGATATTTTCCAAAAAGCCAGTGAGGCAGGCCTCCCTAAAGAATAAGTTTTTTTTTGATATTATACAAAAAATACTTTATTACAATTTGCTTACATTGTCTCTCTCCGCGCATATATAAGGACCAGGACGTAGGATAACATAAAATCCTTCCTTGTGAGCCAGTTCAATAAATTTCTCCACATCAGCCATACCAGACCAGTCGTACACGTTATCATGCGGATTATGCAGAGACCATTCAACGTAACTTTTAATTGAAATGCGAAATTAAGGTTTTTGGTTCCCCTACAAGAGGCATTAATTCCATTTGTAACTTACGTGTCAATTACATTTAAACCGGCCGATCTCATAGTTCTCAACCTTTTGGGCCAGGCATCGGGTACAGCACGAAAATAGTGAAAAGAGCCGGAAACATAACGAAATGGTTTCCCATCCATTAGAAATGTGTTGGCTTCGTGATCTACAGTAAATGTCCGATTCATTTTTAAGTCTATCGTTGCCTAGAAAATAAAAAGGAGAAATATAACATCAGTTTTGATATATTAAATAACAGCTGCTCTTATTTAATCTCGGAAAGCATTATTTTTCCATATTTCTGGTTCCCTGAATAGGGAACTCAATGATCTCATTAGATCACTACCAAATAAATAAAAAGTTTCTTGTTCTTCTAATTCCTTCGATCTTATTATATTTATATTTTTAATATTTTTTTCAACAAGAAGCTCCACTTTATTTTTTTATATAAAGAACTTATAACTTTTTTATTTTTTTTTTCCAATATTTCGCTACCATCTTCTTATCTAGCTTCTTCAGGGATATTAAAAAAAAAACTACACATTGTTGGTAGCGAAATATTGGAAAAAAATAAGAAAGTTATAAGTTTTTAATATAAAAAATAAAGTGGAGCTTTTTGCTGAAAAAATAATAAAAAAAAAGAAAGAGTCTCTTTAATTTTAATTTCGTGCTGATTTTTTTCCAAAATCTTATTAAAAATTTTAAATTGATCAATTGCGGGGTTTTATCGAGTTCCTATGCGCATTTCACTGAGACTAATGCAGATCACCAGGGAATCTTTTAATAAGTGAGATGTCTAAGCAAATAATAAAGTCATAATAGGATTTCACTGATCACTTCTCCTTTGATCGGTTTGAATTTCTTAATAACATTTAGGGAAAAAAGAATCAGCACGAAATCAAAATCAGAGAACTATATTTTTATTACACATAACTATCTCAATTGTTACGGTTGCTGATTTAATTTATTATTTAGGAATTGATCCAGAAATCCATCAGACATACATACGCACAATTCCTTCCTTCCAAGTCTACAAGAATAAATTAAATTCTGGCAAAAACTGTGTGATTCAGTGATGTACGAAAATTCATATTCGAATTGTTATTTCGTCATTTCGGTGAACAGAACATTTCAACATAATTTTGTAGAGAAATTTGATTATTGTTGTTTCAAAATATGTACATATTTTGTACATAGTTTGTACGAAAAGGAAATGGTGTAAAAGACAGTGAAAGTATTTGGTATATTTTGTGTGCATATGAAGTTCACTACCTCAAAGTGATTTACACAATTAGGGTCATAATTGTGTAATTTTAATTCAAGGATATAAAAATCTTAAATGGTTACAAAATGGATTTCTTTCTATTAAAAATCTGCTGCCATAAACACATTGTTGCCACGCTACGCATAACTTGACTTGGTTGGAACTCCTCCATTCGCTCGTTTCAGACAAAAATTCTAGTCACTCCAATTTATATTACATTGAATTGATTTTCGAGAAAAATAAACGAAAGATCGAGTTCGATCCAATTTGCTAAGATATTATTTGGTATACAATATAATTTCTTTTATAAAATAATGCTTTTCTCTATAAAATATCTGTTACAGATAGCAGACGTTAATATTACTCCAATTAAATTGTATGTCTAATTTTATATATAATATTCGTACTCGCGAATATCAAGAATCGACATTCAACACATCACTATTAATGACGTACTATTTTGCCAGCCGGGTATTTTTTGTTAATAAACACACACACACTCAGGCAATGTCTGGAATGGTGCACACTGGGAGGTTTGAAAAAAAAATTATATACATATATATATATATATATATATATATATATATATATATAAATAATTCTGTTATTTTGACTGTATTGATGTACATAAATAGCGTTTGGGATGATGTACTTGAGTTTGTTTTTTATATCTTGAGGCGGAACTACAACACCTGAAAATAATACATTGAGATAATGACAAATTCCAACCTCTACCAGGCTGATATTTATGATCAATTGTTTTTATAACTAGAGTTTCCTATCCAATAGTTATATGTTAATCTCCATTCGCCGCACATTTTACTGTTTTGTTAACAGGGAATGTCCGATTAGCTAATATTTTTTATTATTTGAATAATTCTGTGCAAAACGCTATACAAAATGAATATAAAATAAAATTATTCTCATCCGTTTTTTCTTCAAAGTCCCTAGATTTATTTTTTTTATCATATACAATAAATTGCAAATATATGTAGATATGCCACATAATTCCAAAAATAAACCACCAAAATTTTTATTGTTTTAGTTACAAATATCAGGCTTACAGTCTGTTTTCTCTTACCACAAAGCTATAATTAAAAAAGTACGGATTTTTAATTTCCCCTTAGGAAAATTCAAGTTATTGGTTTTACACCGTACTAAAAATAATTGCATTTTCATCAGACCTGGCCATTTTGAGGTCTAAATGCACTCCTAAATAATATTGAGAGAGTCGCAATATTTATACGTATGTAAATATGTGACGTGCGTGTAACTTTTGAACGGCTTAGCCGAATCGAATCAAACTGAAGCCATTGTAAAGAGTTCTTCCAAACAGGGATTTCCAACCACTAGATTTCGAGATAACCCAAGAAATTAAGAAAAGATATATTTCTCAATTGTTTTTTTTTAACAGTTTTGTACCGAAAAAATTCAACAAACTTTGTTTTTTTCAAATCCGAAATTATACATCTGATCAGTTAGTGTTCTCGAAGATTACAAAACACTACAACCATCACCGCTAATGACGTGAGGACCACTGCAACAGCACGACAAACCACGTTGCAACAACTTTGCTATTAAAATTAACGGAAAATTAACTGTTATAGCATTTAAGGTCAACCGCTTTTCAAAAACTTGTTTATATCTTCATTGCCTTAAGATAAACCATTTCATAGCATCAAAGATACAAACCGTAAGGTTAAAGCCACTTTCTCAATAACTGCAAGGACTCATAGAAGTCCAGTTAATTATTTTCAATAATTTTTTTACAACGTTCCATTGTGCAGTTCAAAAGAAAAAGCGAATAGAACATTCAGACACAATTCTGTGCAACAATGACTACTTGTATAAAAATAAATATCTATTCGCTCTTGTATATAATTACTTTTAACTACGTAACATTTTATTTACTCAATCCAAGTGCCACTACCAATTTTTTATAACTATTTACGATAACATGTCATTGTCTAACGACATGTTCTCAGAGTTACGTAAAGTAGTAAGTGGCATGGTTAAACCACACATCAGGTCAACAACACAAAGACACAATAAAATTTATTTACAGATCATAAAATTCGCAGACATGTTTTTACAGCAAACAGCTAAACCGCTCAACAATCGTTGCCAATATAGTTTCACGAAAGAGCATTTACTGCCAAATATATAAATAATTACTGCCTGTTCAGCGATGTCGAAAGCTATCGTTCGTTCGAATATCTAGCATTTAAAACAACAACCATTTTCAAAACTTGTTTTTGGTTTAAATATTAATTTGTATGTATGTGAATTGTGTATGCCAATCGCTGCGTTAATATAACGTTATTATGATGACAAACTGTCACGTTTTCCCTTCTCTTGTACCAGCGCCAGCTACATCGTGAAAAAGGATGCCTATATACTGACAATACTTTTCCTCTGCCGATATCGGCGTTATTAGTGCCAATATAACTGTCATTTAGTTTGCGCAACTTAATAAATATGAATGCTGTTTTTTGTACAAAAATTAAGAGAAATAAAACACTAAAAAAAGAGCATAACACGAAAACCGAAGCAGAATAAAAGAATAGCCACAGATGTCCCAATATCAGCGACCGAAAATATTAATTATTCTTGAATTATCGAAGGAAAAAAGCCATCATATGGAAACATCTGACAGCTGATTCCCCAAAATATTTTTAGAAAGCCACATGAAAGCGTGTATTGTCAACATTCTAAATCAGTCGTGCCAATTGCGATTGAGTTGGTGAGACTGCTCTTATCTCTGACATTACCACAGGGAGAAATGTGCGGTTGCTAGGTCTTTTCTATACGTATACTTTTATTTACCAATATCTTTATATTGCAGTTTTGCAACAAGAAAATATATTTTAGGTTTGCGGATGTTAATTTATTGTGTTGTTTTGAGCAAAAGTATTTCAAATCGGAAAATATTTGTTCCCAAAGGTAGGTGAAAGGTATGCTTAGAGGCCCCAAAACAGGCCTTGCGATACTTCCCGCTGAATGAGAGTGTTTCTCAATAAACAATGAGTTTTGTTTCCACAATTGTATATGGCGCTGACACCACTGCATTAAAAAAATCTTTAGTTGTTGTTGTTCTTTATTTCTCCTAAAACTACAATTAGAAGGTGCGTTTGTTTACTTTTCGAGTAAAATCCAGTAGTTGAGTAAATCCTGGGTTATTTCAAAATTTTACTCTCCAGAATGTCTCTTGCACAAAAAAGTACGCGAATGGAAAAATTGCAAAAACTTGCAGGTTAATCAAGACAGCTCATCACTAAAAACGTTAGCGTTGTAAAATATGTGCTGTTTTCACTACCCAGTATATAATTTTTTTGGTACTTGATATTATGTATTTTAATAATTACAAAGCCGTAGCGAAATATTTTATTAATAGTACTTCTATGGAAGCTTTTGCACTTTTTTAAGGCACATTATTTAAAGTTTCCCTTCCGGTTAAATAACATACGACAATACATCAATATCTAATTTTTTATATTCGGCACCCTGAATAAAATGCCATAAGAATAATTGATATATATATGTATATATATATATATATATATATATATATATATATATATATATATTACCTTTACATCTCTAACACATTAATGTAAATAAAGAAATTAAGAGACAAAAATTGTACGATGGATACCAAAAAAAGAAAACTTGATATTGTATGCTCTCCTGGAATATCTCGGAACATACAAAGTGATTATTACACACTTATTTAATTTGTTTCAAGTTGAAAATAAGTATTTTCGTTTTTTGCTGCACTTTTAATTCAGCTTTTCTTCTTTTAAATATTTTTATTAAAAATTTGATACTTTTTGTTTGCTTGTTTACTTTATTGAATCATATGTTTTTCTTTTCTACTGGATTTTACTGGCAAAAATTTGTCCAGTAAAAATTTGCAGACTCTCAGTCAACCAACTGTCACTTTACTCTCTCTCAACTAGTGCTCTCTTTTGCAAATTTTTGTGTAAACGAACGCATTTCAGTAAAATCGAGTACAAATTTGAGCAAATTTTTGGGGTAAACGAACACACTTAGAGTCGGCAAAATGTCAACCAATTCCAGAATAAAAAAGGAGAAGTAATCAGTGAGTTCTTGTTATGACTTTGATATTTGTTTAGACTTCTAGTGAAAGTTCAAAATAATATCTAAAGTTACTCTAAGAAATGCTGGGTAAAGGTTCCCTGATGATCTGCATTAGCCCCAGTGAAATGCGTGTAAGAACTAGCTGAAACCCCTCAATTGATCACATTGAATTTTTTAATATTTTCAGAAAAAAGAATCAGCACGAAATTCAAATGAAGGAGTTTTACAATGCAAAGAAGTATTTATTTCAACATAGAAATAATTTATTTTATATTTTCATAACTTATTTATTTAATTTTTTTTTTCTCAGAAATAAATGTTATTCGATTTCTAAAATTTTTATTATATTCTGACTTCTAATTTATGTGATGACAATAGATTGAGGTTCAGGCACAAATTATTTCATAACAACGTCGCTGCTATCCCGAATATATGTAAGTCAGAAAAACAAAAAATTTTGTAAAAAAATTTAATTAAACTCCGAAGATAACAACAATTATTTCAGACGAAAAGAATATACATCAAATGAGCATGCCAAATATTTCTGCAAACAATAAGTGTGTTCGTTTACCCAATAATTTGTACTGGATTTTACTGAAATGCGTTCGTTTACACAAAAATTTGCAAAAGAGAGCACCAGTTGAGAGAGTAAAGTGACAGTTGGTTGACTGAGAGTCTGCAAATTTTTACTGGACAAATTTTTGCCAGTAAAATCCAGTAGAAAAGAAAAACATATGATTCAATAAAGTAAACAAGCAAACAAAAAGTATCAAATTTTTAATAAAAATATTTAAAAGAAGAAAAGCTGAATTAAAAGTGCAGCAAAAAACGAAAATACTTATTTTCAACTTGAAACAAATTAAATAAGTGTGTAATAATCACTTTGTATGTTCCGAAATATTCCAGGAGAGCATAAAATATCAAGTTTTCTTTTTTTGGCATCCATGGTAAAATGTTTGTCTCTTAATTGCTTTATTTACAATAATGTATTAGAGATGTAAAGGAAATATCTATATGAATACTTCTTATGGCATATTATTCAGGGTACTGGATATCAAAAATTAGATATTGATGTATTGTTGTATGTTATTTAACCAGAAGGAAAATTATAAATTATGTGTCAAAAAAAAACAAGTGTAAAAGCTTCCCTAGAAGTACTATTGATAAAATATTTCGCTACGGGTTTGTAATTATTAAAATACATTATATCAAGTACCAAAAACATTATGTACTGGGTAGTGAAAACAACACATATTTTACAACGCTAACGTTTTTAGTGATCAGCTGTCTTGATTAACCTGCAAGTTTTTGAAATTTTTCCGTTCGCGTACTTTTTTGTGCAAGAGACATTCTGGAGAGTAAAATTTTGAAATAACCCAGAATTTACTAAACTACTGGATTTTACTGGAAAAGTAAACAAACGCACCTAATAAAAAGCAGATAATAACAATTATATCTGACAAAGAAACGGAAAAACTTTAATATGACAAATATTGCTGTCAAAATAAACATACAAATTTGAATAAAACAAATACATATGTATTTCTGACAAAAAACTGAGAAGATAATAAAAATTATTTGTGACAAAAGAAACCATAAATCTGAATATAACAAACATACCTGACAAAAAAAGAAGCATATAATAACGTTAATTTCTAAAAAAAAATTTATAAAAATTAGAATATGACGTATTCATATGATATTCAATCTGAATTTTAGCTTATATGTGCTGGTTTTTAGAGATTTATAAGATATTTTTACCACAAATATTGTTCCGGTGCATACGTTACAGTTGGCCATGCATGTTTAGTGATTAGAGATTGTTATTTCATTCTGTTGCTTTGTGTTATAAAACATATTCGTGTAAAAGTTCCCAGCTGGTGCTGCAACAGAAGCACTTCTCTCCCCTTTCTTCGCTTACCCTTTCCATTTTACATATCATCGCGTAATCGCCAAAAATTCTTTAGAAAAAAAAAATATTTTGTACGTGTGGAGTATTTTTATAATTATCTTTGGTTTTTACATGTTATATGTCCTTAATGCATAAATTTGTAGTGGACTGTTATAAACAAAATTAATGCCGCTATTGCGGTTGACAACTTTTTTATTAGTTTGGAGAATGCTCAACTTAAATACTTTAGTTGATTTTGGTTGTGTTTTTGATTTTTTAGTTGTGTTTTATGGTCTTGCGATTCACCACTTTGTATGAGTTTGGTTGCCAAAAACGGTAAATATGGACAACTGCTTGTTAGCAGTTGAGTCAGTTATAGAGTTCACTTATGTATTTAATACATTTTCTTTTTAAAAATAATAGCAATGACAACTAAAAAAAGTTGGGTTCTGTAATATCAAAAAATAGTTTGGTTGAGTGAAAGTTGGGTCGACTGGTAGGCGACCAAACTGAGTTTAGTTGAGAATGGCAATAGGGGCATACTAGTTTCAATAAATTTCCTTTGAGTCAACAACTGTTTGTTAAGATATTTTACGATATTCTTGATGTCATGAAAAATCTATATATTTGAGATTTTTTTTTATTTAGTGGTTGTTGTCCTTGACAAGTTGTCCTTTGACTGTGTCATTGACATCCCCCAAGCTTTTGACAATAATTTTGCGCATAACTTTGCGGTGACGAAAAGATTTTAACAACTTACGGACTGCACTTAATCTAAAATTTTGTTTTCTCTTTTCGTAACGACTTTGCTTTTTTACAGGTGGGCAAGATTATCGTAAATAATAGATTTTTGATATCTATGAGCATTTTCATATCACACATAATTTCTTCACACCATTTTGCTCTTCACTGTTTATAACACGAATGCACTTGTCATGTGCTTAAACTGCAGTATAATTCTTTTCTTTTGTATTTATGTTTTTATTGTTTGATATCTTCACAAAATTGATGAACTGAGATAACTATTTACACAAATCAAATAACCGTACTTGCATATATGTACGTACTTGCATACACAACGAACTCGTAACAATAACAACAAAGAACTGAGGTCAGCGACATTAATTTATTTAAATTCTTAATTAAAGAACTCCATACTCAAGAATCAAGTTAGGCTTACATCGTGTGCACCTTCAACGAAATGCATTATAAGACTGTAGAGAATGATCACGATTAGGACCGCACAAACACCGGACACCAGCATGGCTATAATATCAGTGCGCATAATAGCTTTCTTTTTGCTGGTTTCCACCTCAACCGCTTGTTGGACGTCGACAGCTTCTAAGTCGGTCATGTTTGTATTCTTCCAATAAATGCTCGTTGACTAATGGCTGGTCTCTATTTAAAAGATCGCTCAGCGCACGAAACATAAAATTTTAATTATGACATAAGCCAGAGACAGAAACTTATTATGATCAGAGCAGCTAAAAACTCGTTTGTATGTATACATATACGAGTGTGTGCAATTGGTTTTTGCCGGCAGAATACTGAGAAAAATGTCAGGTCTGTAAAGGCCAATTGCTGTTCAATTTACTGCGAATGCCAAAAAATTAATGAATTAAAATAGTTTTCAGCTTACAATTGATTATTGCATGGAAGTTTTTTATTGTCTTCGGGGCGCTTGAAGTGTTTGTTTAATTAGGAATTAATATAAACAATTTTATTTATACACACAAGTTTATTGTAGTTTGGAGTAGAATAACAAATTGTCGAATACGCTCTTGTGCATATTGATTAGATACAATATAAGAATTAAACACTCTAACCAAATGTCTTTATATGAAATAAAAAGTAAATAAACAAATATATTTGCTTTAGCATGCACAATGGGACTTATGCATTGAAAATTCGGCCTGTCGATGTGATATTAGTAAACTAAATCTTTAGGCCCAGCTTAAATTCTCTGAGCCTTGTTAATGGTTCTGAATCGATACAAGTGCACATATTGCTCACTTTATAGGATCGTAAAATGGACGAAGTGCTGCAGACCACTTCCGCGGCAGATTTATTTTTAGTTAGTTTACATAATTTTTAAAGAGATCTTCTTTAAAATTAAATTTGAAAGGTTATTATTTCGGAAATTCTTTCCTAGAAATGCATTTCTCAAATAAAAAGTGCTTCTTCATAGTTATTTCTCCCAAATGTATTTAGGAAATAGTAAATTTTGTAAAAGTACAAAATCTAAAATTTCCTTTCCACTTTCCAATTTAAGTACGATTATATATATTCTGAATTCTTAAAACCATTTTGTTTCTTTGCGTACTCTTTCACTCGCAATGTTTGAAAGTTCTTCATTGCCCTAAAGGGACCAATGAACTTTTCAAAAAGCACCCAAATTAGTACTTTTTCCTAATTTGGCATCAAACCTTGAAATTTATTGTTTTGAGGCACTAAAAAGCTGTATAAATAGTGTCAAAAGCACTATGTTTGCAAAACTGCATTGACGACGCCAGGGTTAAAACTAAACTGATTGTTCGTTCCGAATTTTTTTACTACAACTTTCAGCGTATAAAATTTAAAAATTTAACGCTATTCACATTTGAAAGTGCAAGAATTAACTTGCTGTCTCAGTCTCTTTTATGATTTCACAACTTGGTGTGAGAGGCTTAAAACTTTGCAAAACTATGGTTGAAGTCTAATGATGATTTGGTAAAAGCGTCAATGAAATGCTTAACCGCCCAACAAATAAATTTCATATTATAGAAAGATTGGATTTAAGTATGTTTTATGAACAGCAACCTTGTGTTAGTTGGATGTTGCTAAATTACATATAGGAAACAGCTGATAATGTTAGAAGAATGCCCCTTAAATTTCACATCTATATTTTTTCTTTGAAAATTTAGCTGATTTTTTATTTTTATTTACTTTTCAAAAGCAGTTTCATCTAAAAGGATTTCTATTTTAGAGCACATTTTATATCAACTTTGTCAATTAAGTCTTATAAAAGATAGAGAATAGTAAAGTAACATATATAGATATTACTACGAAAGCTTTAATATAATGTGGTTAAATTTATTAGACAGCCTGTGTTTTCGAACTTCAATTTATGAAAATTACAGTAAGTGTGTTCGTTTACCCCAAAATTTGCAAAAGAGAGCACCAGTTGAGAGAGTAAAGTGACAGTTGTTTGACTGAGAGTCTGCAAATTTTATATATATATATATATATATATATATATATATATGAATACTTCTTATGGCATATTATACAGGGTATTGTCGTATGTTATTTAACCGGAAGGAAAACTATAAATAATGTGCCTTAAAAAGTATAAAAGCTTCCATAGAAGTACTATTAATAAAATATTTCGCTACGAATTTGTAATTATTAAAATACATAATATCAAGTACCAAAAAAATTATATACTGGGTAGTGAAAACAACACATATTTTACAACGCTAACGTTTTTAGTGATCAGCAAGTTTTTGCAATTTCTCCGTTCACGTACTTTTTTGTGCAAGAGACATTCTGGAGAGTAAAATTTTGAAATTACCCAGAATTTACTCAACTACTGGATTTTACTGGAAAAGTAAACAAACGCAACTAGTGTTAACGCAAAATCACAAAATGATATCTTTAACGTTAAAACCACATTTTTGCTTAAGGTGTATATTATTACAGTATTTATCGGTTATAAGAACATCTCATATAAGAACAAAAGGCTTATAAGAAACATTTTCAAAAACACCATGTCTTTTTAGTGATTTTTGTAACAAAAAAGGTTTTATGTAAGAAAAACGCTTATAAGAAAAAACTGATAAAAGAAAATTTTTCTTAACCACCAAAACCACAAAATGTATAAAAAAAGAATTTATATAAGAAACTTCCAACGGCAATACAGAATTTATGTCTGTTTTCTGACAGTTTTACAACAAGAACAACGTTTTTTTTTTTCTCGTAAACAAATGAATAATTAACTCCAACCATTTTCCATTCATTCGTTTCTGTGAAAGATGGATGTAAACAAAAATAGAAATACATTACCAATGAAAACAAAAGTTCAAGAAACAATATACATACATATAAGAAACAAATGTCTTATGGCAATAGCTACTTATATAAGAAATAAGTTTCTTATATAAAATAATTGTATATAAGAAAGAAACTTTTTTCGTGGATTTTTTAAGTTTCTTATATCCGATAAATACTGTACAAAGAAAAAAACATCAACATTGTGCACATCTACATCAAAAAAGCTTTTAAACGATATATGTTTGTTCAATATTGTTAAAAGACAACTGTGCCACATAAACATGCGTATTTTTATGAGATATTTAAATTTTTTCTGCATTTTTAATACACATAAAACGTGATACTCTTTGCTAGACAATAAACATTTTTGTGGTTTATTTTGTCTTAAAACCAAAATTCTTATCTAGAACGGATTTAATAAAATTTGTGCCGTAACAATATTCTTATATTACAATAACTTAGAAATAAGTGGCTTAGTTGTCTATTTGAGGCTGGTGATCGAAAGTAATAAAAGCATCAATATCCTGGTTGGCACGATTAGTTTGCTCGTATTCTATTAAAACAACCGTATTGCGGCCTTTGACTAAAATTTCTTTCGGCACATATAAAGTTAACTGAGGACCAGCTAAGGGCCAATAACGGCCTAAATTGAAACCATTAACATAAGCCACACCCTTCCCCCATCCCAAGGGATTAAAGAAAGTGTGATGCACCTTATTCACAAAAAATTCTCCATAATACACGATGGGTCCTTGCAGGAGGAAACTACTGGTTTCTGGCAAAAATCGTTTAGTGTTGCTTAATATTTTCTTAATGTCATCATCTGCTAAGGCAAAGCCAGTGTGTGACCAGTGGTCTAACGTTGTAATATCACCATATGCATTACCCAACGTCACTGCTCCCATAATGCCTTTGGTATCGTTGGCAATATTATAATTAATGCGTCCTTGATTCTCCACCAAAATTTGTAGAGTTGAGCGCGTTTCTTTGTTTAAGTTTAAGGAGAAATTTGCATTTTGTCGTGATAATATTCCCACAAAATCTCCGTCCACATAGACTATGGCACGATCTCTTAAATCGTTCACTGTTAACAAGCTAAATTCAACATTTACATGCTTTATGCTGGTTTCATATAAAAGCAATCCTGAATATTGATTCATTTCCTCAAACGGTTTCGGGTTTTTCGAAATTTCCAAGTCACGGGCACCAAACTCATCACGACCTTCGAGGGAAAGTAAATTCATAACTGGTTTCAGAACCACTTTACCATATGAATATGTTTGTTCTCTTAACGGTTTAATATTCGGTATCCTCAAATATCGTCCAATCACATCACGGACTAGATAATATTTTCTTGTTACACTTCCCCATTCATTCAAAATGCCATCATAGTCGTATGAAGTGATGTCGGGAGCATATCGGGCATCACCCACATCATTAGCTCCGGCTGTGAAACCAAAATTTGTGCCTCCAAAGAACATGTACAAATTTACACTGGCATTGGACGCCAAGATGGCACTGGTATAAAGAAATTAAGCGATTGAAACAAATTTAAATTGCGATTGCTTGAAAAAAAAAACTCACTCTAAAGCATCTGCTACCGCTTGTGGATCGAGTCTTTGATTCCGTTCATGCCAATGCGTCAACCAGCCAGCATAAAATTCTGAATTGACTAGAGGACCCGTGGGCTGGACAGCTCTCAGTTTATGCCAAATGCTCTGTAGGTCTTGAGCTAAAATTGTATAAGAAAAGTACTAAATGAAAATGTATGTACGTCCAAACACTCTCCCAGTCACATGATTCGAGTCAGTTAATTTCTTGATTTCAATAATTGTACCAAATTTAGTTTTAATTTCTTGTCGGCGGGCATAAAAATGATATTCCCTTAAGATTAAAATATTCATAATAATAACGATTAAGGTGTATTTAAAGCTTAAATTAGACGTGACTTGTCCTTAACATCATGACTTCAAACCAAAATGCACATGGTTTCTATGATTTGAACTTTTTTCCAAAGAGACAAATATATACAAATCTTTTTATCGAACTATTAGACGTTAAATTCAATTCAGATTGATAAAGTGTTTTTTTTTTAATAAGAGAGACATTATATATAAGCCAAGGCACAAGGAAAAGTCAATATCAATTCAATAATACATCTTGCACAACAGAGCAGAACAGCTGTTTTCGAAAGCTGTTACACTTTCACTATTTATTAGGTGTCATAGTTGAATATAATAATAGTTCTTATTTAATGAAAATTTTTAGAAATATAATCCAGGAATTTTATCGAAAAGTTGATAATACACTTTCCATCCCTCCATTTACGCGGTTTCTTTGGTAAAAAGCAAAAATAAACTGCGGTTCTCATTTAAAAGGAAATACTTTTGATATTTCGCTTTAAACAAAGCATCAGTTATAAGAAAAATATTGAATCAGGACTTAAAAGTCGCGGTGAACTGAAACCATAAACGCATACGTAGCGTTGTTGTCAAGTAGAACGTCCATAAATCACATAAAAATAACTTTATAGGAGAAGGTAAAGAAGCAACAGAAGCTCTACTGATTTTAAAATCGTTATTTTTGATAATGTTGCACAAAATTTACGTGACGAGGTGTATTGGAATTACTGAAAAACTGAATTTCGCAAAAAATACAAGCTAGAGCTTTTCTACTTGAGACCATCGATATACATACACTTTAAATTGCCGTATTTAGTGTACAGTATTAACACAAAAGCCAAGTAAAAAACTGTGGAAAAATATTATTTCATATCGAAAATAAAGAACAAATGCCGCGTAAACAGCGGGTAACCTTTAGTCGCATATAATTTATAACTTAAGGCTCAAAATAGGATTTTTGTTTCAAAACGATCAAGAAATTCATTTCCATTCAAGATATTCCTTTCGGACCATTGCCAAGCAAATTGATCCAAGTCACAAAACTGTTTTCCTCAAGTCCTGAGTTCGACTCCGCACTCAGCCATGAACATGGTGGTGAATTTATCTGATGGTGCGTTATTGCAGGATTTTTTTAATTATTATCGACACGTCTCAATGACGAAGACAGTACTGGTCGCTGCACACTAACGACTGTGATTAACACCATTACATATGTACTAAAGAGCAGCAGACAGTACCTCGGTGGGTACCTTAAGCAAAAAATTCACCGAAGTAAAAATAGTTACAAGTTTTCTGTATTTTAATCTGTTCTCTCAATACTATCCTCTCCTTTCATAGTTATGGGGCAATGCACTGCGGTCCGCAATTTTTAAGTCTGGAATTGACAAAAAAAAGCAGCTCTGAGTCAAAACCCGTTGGCAAAATCTGGGCACCTTGAGCAATGCTCAACGTGTCACAAGCTAAAGCATTGACTGCTAAGGCTGCTTTCATAGCATCAACTTACTTTCACTAATTCCAAAATCTAAAGTGACAAATACATCTTCAATGCAGCCACATTCTAAGCTTTCGGCAGGATAGTCGGTGGTGAAAAGCACAGCTTTGTCCTTCACATATTTAAGCGTCTCATCCCTTAACCATTTCATATATTCATGATCACATGCACTAAAACTTCCATATTCGTTTTCCACTTGTACCATTATAATCGGCCCGCCATTGCCATATAAGAATCGCTGCATTTTAGGCATTAAATGGCTATACCATACTGAAACCTCATGAGTGTAATTAGCATCACTAGTACGTACTTCAATGCCAGGGTATTTGCGAAAAAGCCAAAAGGGAAGGCCGCCCTATGAAAAATTGTAAGTAGAATTAATACGATTATAAAAAGTCTATTCACAATCGCCCGTGAATGTCGACATCGACGCCACATCAACACGACAGCAGAAAATTATCACTTGTCTAGTCTTTCTAGACAGAAATTGACTTATGGTAATATATTCTATTAATATTACACGCCTTAGAGAATACCAAAAACGCTGTTAATAATAATTAAGTGACAATTTTTTTCTGTAGTGTTGGTGTGACGTCGACGTCGTCATTCATAATATGGGCGAATAACAGAAGTACAACTCACATTATCTCTTTCCGCACAGATATATGGACCGGGCCGTAGTATCACATAGAAGCCTTCTCTATGAGCCAGTTTTAAAAATTTCTCGACATTAGCAATGCCCGACCAAACATATATTCCATCACGAGGATTATGTAGAGACCACTCAACATAACTGAGATTAAAAGTAAAAACATTTAGGATTTATAACTTTTTCCAAATTACTCACATATCAATAACATTTAGGCCAGCAGCTTTCATAGAACGCAGTCGTTTGTGCCAGGCCTCTGGCACTGCCCGAAAATAGTGAATTGAACCAGACACATAACGAAAGGGTTTCCCATCCATTAGAAATGTATTGGCTTCATGATCTATTTTAAAGGAGCGCTTCTAAAAGTAAGAAAGATTTACATTAACGGGTTTTCTATTTTGAGATAGTAACGATCTTTGACCACTTGGCCACCAAAATATTATATCTTTGTTGTAACTACCAAAAGATATATATATATATAAATATATATATATATATATATATATATATATATATATAAGGAAAGGAAGAGTGTAAGAGGAGGAGAGATTAGATGATGGAGTGCGACAAAGCACTGATGGATTGAGAGGTATGAACAGGTTCGTGAGGAAAGGATCGGAATCGAGAAGATCAAGTTCGAAGCTACTTTAATAAGTTATGATTGTTAAGATTTTATTTTATTCGTCTGAAATCTGTTAAAAAAAACTGACAATCGGATAATATTCTCCAAAGTTATTGTGCAGTAACTAAACAAAAGCATGGCATCCGATCTTTTCTTCTAATTCAAGATTTTGGAGGAGTATGGGAAAAATAGTGACTTCCCAGGTATTTCTTTTTGTTCCTGAGTGTAATTGAAAGCCTTTGATTAAAGTTTTAATTGAAAAATGTTCACTTACCTGATTTGCCACAGTAGTAAAATGCACTACTAAAGAGTAGATAATTACAACAATTAAAACGGCACAGATGACGGAAGTAAAAATTGAAATTATGTCGCCACCAACGATGTTCTTCCTTCTCGATCCGACAGTTGACTCAGCTAAAGGTTCCACCATGTTTACGTTCTTCGAATTTATCATAAAATATATTTTAGGCCAATAATCGTAAGTGGCTAAAAATAAGCTTCCTTTAAGAATTTAAAATGTCATCTTTTTATTCTCTTAAGCTTCTGTTCTTAAAAATAAAACGCACGTTAAAACAGCGCACTCAGTTCCAAGTTATATTCGGTATACTAACAACATAAATTACAGATTTATTAGCTATTATCGATCGAGAGAAGAGACGTTCCAACATATTCTGAATAGTGCAATATTATAAAACAATTCCGTCGATACTATTTTCTTTAAAAATATTTTTTGAGGAATTTAAAAAATTTGCACAATTACGCTCTTAGAATTATTCAATTATTTTCTTTTAAAATAAATTTATCAAACACTAATTTATTTTCAATTAAAATATTTCTTTGCACTTTAAGAAGAGGAATTACAAATTCTGTTCATTCCATTGAACTTCATTCCGAAAAAATTGTTCCGTTATTGTTTGCGGAAGAGCAAATATACCGAATAAAATACGCTTCCGAACGAAACAAAACCCTGTGAAACGGTTGAGTATATCAGCGTGTATTTTTGCCCAAGTTTCCTTGATTTTTAATCTTTGCTCTTTTTCCTCTTTTCACATTCACTGAGATCTGAGGTGAATTAAAGCTTCATGAGAACAAAACCCCACCTTTTCATTTAAGATAAGGGAGATTATGTAAGTAAAATAACTTTTTAATTAATTATCTGGATTTTGGATTCTCGTTTTAACAGCCAGAGCTCTTAAAACAATGACCCTAATAAAAGCGCTGAGGCGACATGCCATTGTATGGATTAATATTCCAGTCGGTGGAATTCTCATCGTAGTTTATTTTAATCAATTTCGAACAATTATTTCAAATTTCAATAACTTCTTTCCTCAATCAATGAAACGCAAAGAATTTCATACATCAATTTATGTCTTTTCTCTGTTTGAAATTTTTGAAAAGCGTGATATTGTAAGCAAAAAACTACCAGGCGCCAATTACGTTATTTTCGAAAAAATAGATGCTGAAATGAAAGTCTCTATTATTTGAATATCAGCATAATATTTACTATTTCTTTTTTCTACCTCTCAAATATGATTGAAATTCGTTTTACATGTGTTTGTTGTAAAATTATTCCATCCAGTATTAATAACGCGTAAAGCGTTAAACACATTTACTACAGCAAGACTACAACGACTTCGAATGCCATTAGCAATAATTGTATCTGAGAAATCAGTTGAAAGTCATGAGTAACTGCTTGTAATAGCCGTTTCGTATATGCAATCTTTTTAAATAGTGTTACTCCACTAAAATATATTTCAAGTGACATGATATTCTTTCATTTGCTTAAAAATATATTTCATTATTCCTTTTATTAAACAAAACAATAGGTTTGATCCCGTACTCTACATTAGGAGCGCACGGGATCCTAATCTTATCGAAAACTGTTCCCGTATTCAAAGTTTGGGCAAGATAAACAATTAAAAACTGCAAAAAGTTATTATCAAAAGATTTTAAATAAATATTGTAAAAAAATAAAAGTTAATGGCGAATAAAGTAAGTACTGCTTGAGTTTAACTTGCATGCACGCATCAAATACCATGTATTAATATGTGAAAACAATTCGATGTTTTCTTTTGGTAAAGAATTTTGGCTTTAAGTGTTCACGTCCTTTTTTTTGTATTTTTTTTAAATATATGTGGGAGAATTTTTCATTTACTCTCACTTTACCAAAAAAAGTACGGGATCAAACCTAATGTTTTGGAGTTTACAATATTTTAATTAATTTATTTTATACTTGCAACACTGCCTCCGCTCTCTAAAATAGGGATTAGTTAAATTTGAGTATAACCACAACAACATCTTCAACAACAAGCAGTAGCCGCGTTGTCTGTGGTTACGGAAATAATCACACATTCTACTTTTGACAGGCTGTAGACGTTGGACTCTTTCAAATGCAGTCTTAAAATTAATTCAAACGTACCCATATAGAAAAATGAGTACGTTCTCATATTGATTCGATGCCTCTGTGAATGGTAAGCTTCCAGAACATGCAAGCAAATGCATGTCATGATGCACTACTTCGTGTGGTGAATCTTGCAGTGTCAGCTTTCGTTTGATATATGTATGGTTACTGATAACTCAGCTACAATATTATTTGAACGATTTTCATGTACATCTCTTATAAATTATAATTTCAGTTCATTGAGTGTAGAAAATTATTGTAAATTTCTACAAAATTGTTTTCTATTTCAATTCTTGTTTTGACGACCATTTCGTCAGGAAATTTCTAGGTGCCTCAGAATTTTGTATGGCAAAACATGTTGCTTCAAACATAATCAATGAACACTTGTCTGGCTTAAAAGGTTTTCCATTACGATTTAGCGGTTGCGCTCTCTTGGATATATATTTGACAAGTGGGAACGTTGTTTAACAAGACGGGCGTATGAGAAGATACGAAAATGACATCTGCTGATTTCATTACTTACGGAAAACAATATAAAAAAACATATTGAGAACTTTCAATGGCACTCAACAGCATTATGGTATAAACACAACGGCAACGAACTTCGCACAGCCCGACCAACTTATCATCATGAATTCGTTGAGTAAATTCGTCGAATACGACACAATTAGAGCGAAAATAAAAGCTGTTAATATTGGAAAAAACAAACAAAAACATTTTACGTGTGACAATATTTCAAAATGAAGAAAAAATAAAAAGAAAAACGCCCACTCTACACAAATTTATTCGTCGACGTAAGAAGTAGAAATAATTCTATCGCAAAGTTCATTGTATACGACGTATTTCGTCCAACGTGCATATTGTGTGTATTTTCATTTACACAAATGTGTTTTATTTCCAACGACGAATATTCGTTACGAGAGATTCGTCGTTCGCCTCAGTTGTGTTTATAGCATTAAACATTTTCATTGTCGCGCGATTATGAATAGTGTTCTCTGACGATTGCCGCACAAGGCTTGGTTTGACAATTAATTCAGCAATCCCATGATTGTAGTACAATTTTTTTTTAATTAATGCATTGAGACAATAATGTAATCCTGCCTTAACTCGTTAACGCATATTTTTTTTTTGCACTTCGATCCTCTTCTACAAAAATATTGAGCACGAAAAACAGGGCTTTGATTTTCTGACCTTATCACTTTGACGTGCACTTTACTCTTCAAACTTTTACCTTTAATTATATCAAATTTTTTCTACACTTATGGTTAAACAATTAGGAAATAACACAAATACAGAGCGCGGATTCTCAAGCACTGTGGTATTTATCACAAGTGTAACTTCATTTATATTTTCGAAATTCGCGTAGTTTTTGTTGAACTATTTTTAAGAATATTTTAAATTGTTTATAGTGTCAGGTTCAATACACTTTCCACTAAATCTTAAAATCCATTTGAGTGCTCAAACACGATTGACTGCTAAATTGAATGAAAAAGAAAACAAAAAATTATTTTGTATATTATTTCGTCGCTTACTGATAAGATTCCACTTACGATTACAATATTTATTAAAGAAACAAAAAATTATAGTTTCACATGCTTAAATCGAACGGCACTCTATTTCATCTGATAATTATTAATATTAAAGACTAATAATCAGTTCACTCAGCTATCAACAACTCTAGAGAAATTATTTTAATTCAACAATATTTATTAACTAATGTGACAGACAAACAATCTTTAGGATCTTGTCCAGCGTTACCGCTATGCGACTGAAGCGGCATTTTGACCCCTTTTGGACCTCTTTTCATTTGTTTGTGTAATCTCATTTTGTGTTCACCTCTTGTATAATTTTTTTTTAATCGCGCGTTTATTTTTTAACCAAATTAAGTTTTTTATTTGGAAATATTCTACCTTTTTAATAGGTAAAAGGAAGAATAAAAGGGGTGCCAAGAAAAAATCTTTTTGCCATTTTACTTTTTAATTCTCTAGCGAATTTTCGCTACAGTACCGTCGAAGGAGGGTGCTGTAATGCGCTCTTTTATACATCGTATGGCAGTCTTTGTCAGTAACAGTCAGTGGCCATGTATTCCATGCCGTAATGCAGACTACAAAATTGTAATACCATATTCATGAATATGGGTGGAGTCGAACACGAGATCACAGGCTTCGTATAGTTAGCCTTAGTTACTAAAGCCCTGCAAAAACACAAGAAAAATAGCGTATTAGCATTCGGAGCAAAAACAAATTGAGTGTAAATTAGTCTGCCATTACAAAACAAATACTAAACAAAATTTTTGTTTTATTTTAGATAAAAACATATCGTCACCTAAAATGTAAAATGCTATACCTAACAAACACATAATTCTGATATTGATCTTCTTACACAGTGTGGCACAAAACTACCGTTAGGGATTGAATATTTAATATCTTTTAATTTAATAGTTAATTATGATTATGATAATTATCATTATCATTATGATAATTATTATTATCATTATTATTATTATTATTGTTATTGTTGTTATTATTGTTGTTGTTATTATTATTATAAATATGATTATTTTTTTGTTCGAAAGTATATTCACCCTAATTCTGCGTTTCGATTACGTTCCCGCATTCAGTTACGCTCGAATCGAAAATTGGTATTCTAAAAAACCTAATCGAAAGAAAAAGAAAAAGCAGAAGAGAAGAGTAAGTTTAAATCAGCTCGCTTGGCTATGAAAAGTATGAAATTGAAACATAAAAATATAAAATTTTGTAAACACTGTAATTTTAAAACTATAAAAATTAATATTTCATGTACAAACAGTGATAAATACATACATAAAAAGTAAATATTGTGGTAACTTTAGTTAAATAAACTCGGAAAGGAAGAATATAGCCATATTATAAGCAAAAGGTATTTGTGGTCAAACTATTCCAATGTGAGGAATTCTGAAGCGGCGAAGAGAACACCGTACCAAACAGTACACTTAAGTGGGTGCAATTGTTGCTACTGAACAGTTCTTGGATTCTCCTTAGCCCATATCCTGGACCTTCCAGGGTTAAGCATATATTTTTTCTTCTCTCGTAATATTATCAAAACGTTGGGACATTTTACGTTTCAGCTAACGATTGCATTGCATTCTGTTGGAATATTTTAATATTTACATTTTGTATGAAAATGATTTTTTCAACCAAACTTCAGGTTTAGGTTTGCGACAGTTTGACTTCGAAATTACTTACCTGCCTGTTGCGCTAAATAGTAAAAAAATAGAACTCATGTTTTTGTAAATAGTATTTTTCTCTTTCTATTAACTTTATTACTTAAATAAGTGTTTAGGCATTATAATTTCATACACATTTTTGTTTTTGCACTTAAAGTATATAATAATTTATATGGTAAGTTGAATTCATTTAAAGAATGTAAAAATAATGTATTCTAGTGTGCAAATAAAAGGGGCTTTTTGAAATTCCAACACGGAACCACGGCGGTGTACTGTTTTTTACAATCAAATAAAAATTAATTAAATCAAAATTCTTTAATAATATCAAATATAAGGCTGCCGTCTGAAACTCCATCTTTTTGCAGTATTTTGTTACAGTACAATGAGTATTATGTGTTGCAAAATGTCGCCGAAAAAATTTTAGATGAGCCCCATTTACAGGCTATTGATTTTTAAGTTGATATGACGTTTCGTTACTTTGTATCTCTATTGGAAGTATACAAATATTCTATTGACGCAGTTTAAAATTCAGACTTAATTTACAACAGCTGATCTTTATTAATAGTGGTGGCAGTGTTGAAATTGCAAAAGCCCTTTAAAGCACATTTTGCTTTTAACTTAATCTGCTCTTTCATCTATTTGCCGAAAAATTTACTAAATTTTCGTTAAAGTTAAGTTCTCCGTAATTCAAGCAGAGTTTCGCCCTGCTTTATACAAAATATGAATGGACTCCATATTTTTTAATTTTGTGAAAAATTATTGAAAATTTTCTGGAAACATTTTTTTCAACTATGGCCTGTTGCTGTATTCGTATTCAAAATAAAGTTCACAATCGTTGCTACATTTTATTGACTTTTTTTAAATAACAACAATACATTTTAGCCAATTGTAAAATACGGATTTTTAAGATTTAAATAACATTGAAAATATTTAACATTTTTCTTATGAAAAATAAAGAGTTTCTCAACATTTTCACAAAATTATACAAAGTACAAGGATTAACTGTACATATATACAGTGGGTACACTTAAAACAAACTCCGGTTATATATAGACTTATCATTTATATTGAATATATTTCGTAGGAATATCAAGTGTTACAAAGACTATAAATTTGTTTTACAATAGTTCTTATAGCGAATAATATGTGTGAAATATTTTTAAAGCGAAATTTATTTAAGATGGAAAGGTCTCAAACTACATACATAAAATACATGCTAGGAAAATTTATGAAAAATTTTTTTAAAAATAATAGTGTTTAATCGTGGAGCAACATATCAAAAGTTTCTGGCAACATATTATCAAAGCTGTCAAAAAAAAAGGAAATGGCCTTTTTTTGGTTCATATTTTAAATGCCATATTCTTGATATGTTGCTAAACATTTGTCACGAATTCGGGCAGAGTTGTAGTCTTTAGAAGTTAAATAAAATATTTTCGAATCCATCAAGAAGTCCTGTTCACAAATTAATCACTACCGTGCAGACAGAAATTTTACTTTACAATGACAATCAGGAATATTCTGACACTTAAATCGCATGCGAGTTGCAAATTGTCAAACTTGATTCTGCATCATGTGCTGCAACTCGCCTACTTCGTCAATCTCCCCTTTTTTAAAATCTCTTGTAAGTAAGAAAATGCATTTAAAATTTCACACTTCAGTGATGATGCTAGAGGTGTTTTGCGATTTGCAAAACACCTCTAGCGAGCTGAAGTCGCAATTGCAAATGTTATCCGAGTGTTAGAACATGCCTGCATATGTTGGCTGCATTGTTTGTGCATCGGCTGCTACAGCGCTTTACTTTTAAAGCATTTAATTTTTCGTTTGCAGTGCAATGATTTATTTATGAACAGGTCATTTCAACATATTAAAATCAGGAATATTAATTAATTTAAAGTCATGTAAAAGTGTGCGTAAGTAAGTCTATAAATTATATAAATCTTAAATAGGCCATTTATATATAATAAAATTTCACATAAACAACATAAAGACAATATAATACAAGTTTTTTTTATGTAAAGATTTTTCTGCACTTAATTAATTGGCTTAAGAAATTTTACTTTAAAACGTTTATAATATAAATAATGATATGAGAAAATTACTTGTTACATTTATCAATTATTATTTCTTTATTTTTTTCACTTAGAGATCGAACAGTAACATCGACCACGTCAACCGTATGAATTGTAGGGTATCATTTGTTAATGTCAAAAATTTCTTGACAAAAAATATATAATAAATAAATGCTTCCGGTATTATTTCAAGTTGTATGCGTATTTTGCGACATTTATTTCTGGTTTCAAATGAAAGTTTCAGAAAGGCAAGAAACAAATTTGTTTATAATTTTGTTTTTTACTGTGACTCAGGTATGCAGTTTATAATTACCACATAGTTTTGAATAAGAAAATGTTTTTACCGATTCAAAATCCCTTTTTATAACTATTTGAGCGGATATCAACTACCCAAACGTCGATGATAAACTTTGAAAAATACGACCAATATTAGATCCGCTTGCCGCGTTCGAAACATGTGTCAATAGATGAGCAAATGATTCCATTTTCGAACGTTGCCAATACGTGCGTCTGTATCTGTATTAACTGCACATGACAGACCAGTAGCAGATTTCGATATATATGTTGGGAACAATACACTATCTCAACACATAATGAAAAGTTTCGGCTTAACAGCTGGAGTTGTAGAAGAGCTTTGCCGTACGATTATTGCTACCTGCGTTTCATACACGGATAGATTTTTCACTATTTAATAGAAAAGAAAAACGACATTTTTTTTACCGAAACTATCATGGCAAACAGTTTCAATATAGAGGAAAATGGGATAATCCTCCGAAGTGATGACAAAGTATGTGTTGCCAACTGGGTGGACACAAAAGCAAAGACACATTTTGGTATACATGAATTATTAATAATAGGTGTATTAATAGGTGCATTTATTAAAAAAGAATCAACTTTTTCATCCATATGTACTACTACACCAGAGTTATGTACTTGATATTCTGGATATTTATTTTCATCTGGATTGGTTGCTCTATTCCAAGAATGAACAAAACATTCAGAAATACTTCTCGGTACTAACAAGGTATTACAATTCACATGTTCATAATAGTTTTTAGTAATTTCTTTCGGACTGATATTATTTATACCACTAGGTACTATTGGTTTTGTTGCATCTGTTGTACATAATATATTGTTACCATAAAAGTTTATATTTAATCAAACTGCACACAATTCTTTAGGGATATTGTTATGAACGCGAGCGAAAATTCTGAAGTGAAAATTTTACTGGCTTAAAAATAAAAGTTTTTCAATCGAACAATGGGGGCGAATATTGTAATCGCGAATTCGATTAAAATCGAGAGAAGTGTGGACCCAACATCGTTCAACAGGACGTCGCTGCAAAACTGTACAGCAAAAGGCGAAAATAGAGCTCTAATTGAAATGGCGCGAGTTAACGACTATAGGTAGAACACTCATTCAAACACACACACACACACACTATAAAGAGTTCACGACTTTACCCAATATGCATTGAAAAATTATTTCTCCAATGTTAGAGAAAAGCTTAATTGCCAAGTTGTTTTCTAATGTAATTCTCAACTTAAGTTGAAACATTTTTCTCCTTTTTTGTTTTCAACTTGAGATTTAATATTTTATCCAATCTTTGAGAAAAATTTTAAATCTCAAGTGGATATCTAACACTTCTCCACTTGAGACCAAACATTTTTTGAACTTGAATACGATTTGTGATAAATTTAAGATTTTTTTCTAATTCTTTTATTCTCGTATGACAGCGCTGTTTTGTGCAATCGCTTACAGATCTGGTAGCGTTTAAAAAACACATGTTGCAGCTGCATTTATTCATTTATTACAACTGTGCAAATGTGAAACAAGTGAAAATAGTGAAAAAATATAAATAAATAAAAGTGCATTTAAGTGAAGGAAAGACAATTAAAGGCAAGCAAAGTTTAAATAATTAATATAAAAATGAATAGATCAAAGAAAGTTAAAAGTGAGGTGAGGCAGGTGGTGGCTTTGCTGTCGGAGCGCTCATTTGCCGATGAAACTTTGGCAATGGGACCTTCGACATCAAATGCTTATGGAAACGTGTCTTTTGAGGAATTTAGAAGTGAGGGCAATTCATCTGAATCGCAAAGCGAAAGTGAAAAGGAGAAAATAGTAGAAAATTTAGGTGAATTGGGGGATGAGCTTGCGTCATGGGCAGTTCAATTTAATATTACAAACGCAGCTGCTAATAGTCTTCTAAAAATTTTGAGTACCCACATTTGTGGACTTAAGAAAGACGTGAGAACCTTAAAGTCTACTCCCAAAAGTGCGCCAGTTGAAAAAATGGGGTTAGGTGAATATGTACATGACGGCGTTAAAGACACATTGACCGATTTTTTGCTAAAAAATTCTTCATTTTCTGGCGAACTAAGCCTGAATATAAATATTGATGGCCTTCCTTTAGCAAAGAGTTCCAATTTGCAAACTTGGCCTATTTTAATATATGTCAATGGGATGCCAGACGTTATGGTTGTAGGCGCTTATTGCGGTGAAAGTAAACCATTGTGTCCAAATATATATTTAACAAGGTTTGTTAATGATTTATGTGAACTGATTGGTGAGGGTTTAATTTTTGAGGAACAATTGTTTCCTGTCAATTGTCGCGCATTTATATGTGATGCACCAGCAAGATCGCATATTCTTGGTATCAAAGCGCATACGGGGTTCTTTAGTTGTCTCAAATGTACCCAGAGGGGAGAATCTGTTAATCATAGAATGATTTTTAGAAGTGCGGTAAATAATTTCAGAACAGATTCCAACTTTCGCTTAAGAATAGATGCCAACCATCACAAACTGCTAGCCACTGGCTATAGAAAAATTACCTATAGATATCGTGAATTCATTTTCTAATGATTATATGCATGTAGTGTGCCTTGGCGTTATGAAAACTTTACTCATTGGTTGTATCAGAAAAAAGGAATTGCATTTGTTCTTTAAAACCGTCAGAAATTAAATTATTAAATTCAAAACTACTTTTTTGAGCAACGAAGTGCCAAAAGAATTTGCTAGACATCCTCGAAGCTTAAATGAAATTGAAAGGTTCAAGGCTACAGAATTAAGATCGTTTCTTTTATATACAGGCATTTTCGTCCTTGCTGACGTTTTAGATGCTGAACGATATAATCATTTTTTATTGCTCACTTTGGGAGTTAGAATTTTGTTAGATGAAAAATCTTGTATGTAGGGTTGCCAGTTGGGGCTGATTTGGCCTGATTATCAAGTTTTTTAATGCGCGTCAAGTGTCAAGTGAAAAACTGATTTGTCAAGCTTTTTTGTAAGTTTATTTTTTTTTCTCAAATTTATGCAGCTATGTAATAATACTTAAAAAAAAGTAAGTTTATATATCTAAAAAAAAAAATCTAAAGCCCATATTTTTACTATCAATAGAACTAAAGACTAATATGATACATATATTTTTCTGTGCAATTATAGTTTAAAAAATATAGTTCTCTTTCTGTACAATTATAATAAAAGTGCCAACACTGATATTTACCCCATTACTCAACACTAGTAAATTGCTGTGCATTGAAGTCAAGGCAGACTTGATTGAAGTTTTGTGGAAAAAAAGTGAGTTTATATTTTTGTTTGTTAAATTGTTTTAACGAGTATATTATTTGCAGAATATTCTATTGTGATACGTTGGATTAGTGAAAATATTACAAAAATGCTGGAAGGTAACGAAGATGCTGGACCATCAAAAAAACTAGATATACTGTTTACTTGGATAGATGGTATGTGGCACCAGAATATTCCAATTGGATACGAAAGAAAGATCAATACACTGCATTGTGTAAATTATGTCAGACAGAAATTTCAATAAAATATGAAGGCAGCTGGGCATTAAATAGACATATGAAAACTAAAAAAAAAGCCAAAATCGTATTGTCGCAAAAAATGTCCCTGAGCATTTCGAATTTCACTGTTTCTGCAGAAACTACAATTGAAACACAAATTGCACGGGCAGAATTATTATGTGTATTTCATAACGTATTACATGGCCTCAGCTATAACAGCTTAGATTGCCAAATGAAAATGAGTTCTACTATATACTGCGACAGTAAAATTGCCCACAAAATAACATGTGGACGTACAAAATCAGCAGCTATAACGAGAAATGTTTTGGGCCCATATTCGCAAGAAAAAGTTGCTAAAGCCTTAAAAGAATGTTGGTATTATTCCGTAAGTAGCGATGCTTCAAATATCGGTAACGTAAAAACCTATCCGTATGCTGTACAGTATTTTGATCCCGAAACTGGGATACGTAAACAAATTTTAGATTTTTACGAAGATCCTGATGAAGCGTCTAAGGATATATTTGGTAATATTATTAGAATTACAAATGATAACAAATTAAAAATTGAACAAATTACATCATATAGTGCTGATAACGCAAATGATAATTACGGTTTATATAATTCTGTATTTCAAAAACTTAAAAATGAAAATAGCCAAATTATAAAAGCAAATTGAAATTGCCATGTAATTAATAATTGTATTAAAAATGCTCTTAACGCTTTATCTGTTGACGTAGAAAACATTGTGATCAAAATATATAATGAATTTAGCTCTTCGGCAGGGACTACAAAAAAATTAAAACAATGTTCTGAATTTGCAAACATCGAGTACAAGAATCTCCTTCGACATGTGCCTACAAGATGGCTTTCACTTCTGCCAGCAATTGACCGTTTGTTGTATTGTTGGCCGGCAGTAAAAAGATATTTTCTACTAAAAGGTAAGAAAAATTGCCGAAAAGTTCTTTGGGAATTCGTAGCACATGCAATTTCCGACTTAGAACTTACAAATGAAGATGATGAATGCTCAATTGAAGGTTTATCCGAGGCATATTTATATTTCATTCACAATGTGATGCACGGGTTCCAATCTGCTACATTAGTTTTAGAAAGTGACTCCTGCACAATTGTAGAACCGCATAACGTAATGGCCAATCTTATGAACAGTATTCAAAACCGTATGAATGGTAATTTTTATGGGAGCAAAGTTGCTACAATCATGAAATCCCTTTCCCCCGATGAAATAAGTACTTTCAAGTTCGAAGCAAATGAGTTTCTTAAAAGAGCTACCAGTTATTTAGCTGAACGGTATGATTTTGGAGAAACATCAATATACTATCAAATTTCCTGTTTAAATATAAAAAAGACCCATGTGACTTGGAATAAGCTGTTAGAGCTTCCGCAATTATTAGGTATTTCAAATGACATTGACAATGATAAACTGTATGCCGATTACTGTGTTCTTCGAGAAGCTTACGATATTTTACCAAAAGATATACCAAATGATAAAATATGGTCATATTTTTTAATAAAGTGTGCAGAAAGCAATCTTCAAAATTTAAAAAAGTTGATCTCATTTGTGTTTTCTATACCAATAAGCAATGCCTTTTGTGAAAAAGCATTTAGTGTTCTAAATAATTTATACAGTCGAACTTCCATAACTCGAACTTCTCTAACTCGAATTTTCTCTAACTCGAACTAATTTGGTTGGCAGTAGCGTTAAAAGAACAAATCACATACAATTTTCCTTCCGTAACTCGAACTTCCATAAGTCGAAGTTCTCCATAACTCGAATATTGCTTGTTTAAATGGTTTTTTGTTTTTGTTTTAGTTATGGTTTGTTTGTTTTACTCTCTTTTGTTGCTTGAGCTGGTTTGTATATTTTGCATGCTATTTTTGTTTATTTTTTTCGGGGAATTACAAATTTGTTTCTTGTGTTTACGTAAGTATCAGTTCTATGCATAATTCGGGCTAGATGATAAATGGTGAAATCGATTTCTTTATTATTATGGCAACTAAACGTATTTTAAAATGCTTATCAATTGAGGAAAAATATAAACTTATAAAAGACGTCGAAGATGGATTAAAGAAAAAGGAAGCAGCTGATAAATATGGTATCCCGGCAAGCAGGGTGTCAACAATTTTCAAAAATACGGAATCAATTATCAACTCTTTTGAATCTGGACTCCGTTTATGTGGTAAAAGGTTTAGGACGCCAAAATTCAAAAATGACAAAGCAGTCCTCGATTGGTTTTCAGCAACTAGAAGCCAAAACATGCCTATATCTGGTGCAATATTAAAGGAAAAGGCAATTGAGTTTGCAAAGCGTTTTGGAGATGATAACTTTACAGCAAGCACAGGTTGGCTTGATAAATGGGAGCAGAGGTATTGAGCAAAAAGATTAATTGATGAAAAGTTCATTTAGCATGTACATGCGTGAATAATTTTTGCTTTTTTAATTTTAGACATGATGTGGGTTACAAAAAAGCTTGTGGTGAAAGCAATGACGTTAGTGAAGTGGACTGCGAAAAGTGGAAAACAGACGTTTTGCCGAATTTACTACAGAAGTACAGCGAAAGGGATGTTTTTAATGCGGATGAAACAGGATTGTTTTATAAATGTTTGCCAGACAAAACATTAACTTTTAAAAACCAGAAATGCCACGGTGGCAAAAATAGCAAGCAACGTGTTACGTTAATGCTGGCAGCAAATATGGATGGTTCTGAAAAACTTCAAATTCTACTTATTGGTAAAAGTGCCAGGCCTCGCTGCTTTCGTAATGTAAAATGGTTACCAGTAACGTATAAAGCTAACTCTAAGGCATGGACGACTGGACAGCTATTTGAAGAATGGGTTCTAAAATTAGATAAGCTCTTTCAAAGTGCTGGTCGAAAAATATTATTGTTTATTGATAACTGTCCAGCTCATCCAAAAGACGTACAAAGAAAACTGAACTCCATTCAATTGGCATTTTTCCCACCGAATATGACGTCTAAATTACAACCTCTTGACCAGGGGGTAATACAAAACTTCAGAGTTTTCTATCGTAGCAGAATTGTAAAAGAAGCCATCAAGTGCATAGAGCTAAACAAAAAAACACGATATTACACTTTTAGATTGCATCAATCATGTAACAAAAGCTTGGGATATTGATGTCAATAAGCAAACAATAGCTAATTGCTTTAAAAATGCTGGATTTGGTCAGTATTCTGAATGGGAAGAAGAAGATGGCATGCCTTTAATTTTTTTTGATGAAAATCAAAATGAAATGGAAGCTGATTGCGAAGCTTGGTTGAAAGCAAACAAAATATCTTCCAATGCTACTCTTAAGGATTATATTGAGGTGGATAATGAGCTCTGCACATCTGGCTTTCCTACAGATGATGATATTATTGAGCAAACTTGCCATGAATCAGAGGATCAAATCTTAAGTGGAACGGAGAGTGATGTCGAGAGTTCGGTAGAAGAAACTACTCAAAAGCCAACAAGAAATGATGTAGAAAGTTCTTTCCGAACACTAAATAATTATTTACAGACAAATGACGCAACAACTGATGAGCACTACAAAGCTTTAAGCACACTGGAGTTATTTTTTACTGGAAATAACAAAAAAAAAGTAAAATGTCAGTTACTTATTTCAGAATATTTTACTTAACTATAATTTTTTAATTACATACATATGTATATGAGTACACATGCTTGCTCTTTTATATTCTTAAGTATGTAGTTTTCCATTAGAGGCAATTTTAAGTAAAAATACATAATACAAAAACTTTTTATTCTATTTTGACAAAAAAATTCTGTAACTCGAAGTCTCCGTAAATCGAAGTTTTTTTTTGGGATAATGGTGATTTGAGTTATGGAAGTTCGACTGTATACTAAAGATAGGAATAGAATGTCCTTCGATCTTATAAAAGCCGAACTATTAATAAGAATAAATTTTAATGAGGATTGCAAAAACTTC
Organism: Linnaemya vulpina; assembly: GCA_963675445.1. Lineage (NCBI taxonomy): Eukaryota > Metazoa > Arthropoda > Insecta > Diptera > Tachinidae > Linnaemya > Linnaemya vulpina. Next base: position 22,201,088 of record OY776276.1, read on the forward strand.
ACAAATTGTTTAACAACACCCGATGGTAGAGAATTAATTAATTCTGTATCTAAGAACACGAAATATATGTGGCAAAATAAATAGAACCTATATTTTTTTTTCTTAAGATAGTACCTATACTATTTTTAATAACACCTAAGTTTTCTTTAATATATATTAAGACTGAATTTTTATTGTTATATTGTTTTTTGTTTCTTTTATATTGTTCCTGTTATTTTTACTTTTTTTTATAATATTGTTTTTATTCTAATAATTTTTACGAAAAAAAGAATAAAACATGTAAATAAAAAACTATAGTATGAATGTTTTTATTTGTCAAGTTTTTTTTTCAAAATCAAGCTTTTTTTTGGTCAATGTCAAGCTTTTTGGCAAATTAGATCTGGTAAGCCTAGTGTGGAGGGAAGATACATCTCGGATGATGCATAGTATAGAACCACTTAAAAACACCAGTATCTACTCCCAAGCATTACAAATAGTGAAGACGAAAATACAAGGAGCAGCCGCTCAGGTTTTAGCAAATCATGGTACCATTTTCAATTTCGAGGCCATCAGAGCAAGGCTAGACTACACGTATGCCGATACTCGACCTCTATATGTCTTACAAGAAGAGATGAAGCGATGCTACCGAGGAAGAAAAACATTGGAAGAATTTCATGATGAAATAAACAAATGCTTAAGTTTAATAATATCAAAAATCACAATGTCCGGATATGGAATAGAAGCCGTTAATGCATTGACATGCAGTCAATATTACATTTGTACAGTCTACATTATACGCCCGCACAATAGAACATGATAGCAAGCATCAAAACTTAAAACTATCATACGATACGGGACACACATCAAAAATACAATTAACCGAGCCACGATTCGAGAGACAACAGTTCCAACCAAATCGGAAAAATCCTCGACCATACTTCAGCAACCAACGACCTCAGGGATTCAACCCACAGCAGCATATCAACAATCACCAACCTCGACCAAAACCAATGGACACTAGTTCAGGCAACACTGCTCAACGACAGCCCACACGTTTCAACAATTCTTACCAACAACACAACAACAAATCATGGAAGCAACAAGCAAAGCCCAGCAGAAACTTTCATCAACAGAGGAACAACAATATCATTACACAAGATGACACCGATAGTTTGATTGTAGAAATTGTAGTGCGATTCAGTATGAAATTTTAACGACAATTGTTTGGTTAAAAGTAGTTAACCTTAAAATAAACGCCTTTGCTATTCACTAACACATATTTTAACCATTGACGTTATTTCAAGCGTTTTCTTGAACAGCTGTTTCGTTAAATAAACAGCAGCACTTTTTTAATGGTTTATTTTAACACAAAGTAAACATTTTTAATATAATATAATGGCTTTTGAGTATTTGTCATTAAATTTAACACGGAATGAGCAAATGATAAATGCAGGAACAGTAAATCGTCGTCTACTCCGTGATGTAGACAGTGCTTTCCATTTAACAGCTGCAGAGTTTCAAAAGCTGTACCGATTAACTCCGGAATTGGCTGAAGATTTAATTTTTCAGCTTGATGGCCATTTAAGAGGCTCTAGAATAACGGCAATAGCTACTGAGAAAAAGGTAAGTTTTGAACATATAAGGAAATTTGAAATACCAGCTAATAGATTTGTGTTGCAAGGTGCTAGCAGCTTTACGATTTTACGCAACTGGATGCTATCAGCGGCCTGTAGGAGAGCAGTGGGGAATATCTATGAGCCAGCCGTCCATAAGCCCATGCATACATAGCGTAACTAATGCTATCAATCATAGCATGTTTTTTGAAAAAGTGAAGTTTCCAATGACCCAAGTGGAGCGACAAGCTGCAAAAGCAACTTTTGCTTCAGCCTCCTCGTGTTTTGTAAGGGGCACTATTGGAGCTGTGGATTGTACACACATCTCGATTTTGGCCCCAAAAAGTCATGAGGAGGCTTATGTCAATCATCATGGTTACCATTCTCTTAATGTACAAATGGTAAGAAGAAATTACATATTTGGTTTCCATAATCGTTTGTTATACTTATCTTAGATATGTGATCCAAATTTGAAAATATTAAACGTCAATGCTAAATATCCGGGAGCACGACATGATTCATACATATGGAGTTGTTCTGCAGTTCGAAGAGTCATGCAAAGGAGTTTTGAAAATGGAAACCATAATATGTTTCTGATTGGTAATCTTTTTCATCATAGAAATCGATTTCTATTAAACTAATTGTATTTCAAAAAATTACAAAATATCTACAGGTGATTCCGGATACCCATTGGAACCATGGTTGATGACTCCTTTACCAAATCAACCAGAGATGAGTCCCAAATTTTTTTACAATGAATCATTGTGTAAGGCTCGCAACCCTATTGAAAGACTCTTTGGTGTCCTTAAAGCTACTTGGCGATGTTTATCGCAACAAAGAATGCTCTTATATAATCCTGAAATTTCAGGAAAAATAGTTAATGCTTGCGCAGTATTACACAACATTCATTTACAAGAGCAAATGAACACATTTAATGACGAGATCTACGAGCATCATATAGATAGTCCTTTGGTAACCCAAAATACACCACCCTCAACAGCAAAGCGTGTTCAAGAACGACTTATTGCTAATTTTTTTACGTAAATAATATTCATATGTATAAAACCATGCTATATTTAAAAAATTTTAATCAATAATTTGAAAATAAAATACCAAGTTATACATACACATATATTAAAAATTCATTTATTTATCACATTCAGTTTACAAAAAAAATAATAATAATAATTAGATATCTATATTAATTTTAAATTGATTTGATTTGTTTGTTGTTGTTTAAGCAATGTCTCTATGCATTTCGTTTCTATTTAAGAAACTTATCAGTAGACCGCAACCAAATTTGAAAAATGTTTACAAAACCTCAATGCTTATACATATACAAACTCTCAATATAATATTGAAAACTACAAACTATAAGCACAACAAAGAAAGATTTCCCAAATCAACAAACAAAATTATGCAGCTTGGGCTTATTTCATTTTTCACTATTTTCTATTTAAGTAACCTTTGGCACAAACTGCCAACGGACCCAGGCAAAATCCCGGACCTTCTGGACTTTGCAGTATTTCATGGAATTCCAAGAACAACACTAGATATAGTTAACGATGATGATCTTAGCTCCGACCATACCCCCTTAATAATTAACCTTAACTCAGCAATAGAACTTGTCAACAAAAGATTTATGGTATTGTCACCTAAAACTGACCTTAGATCTTTCGGTTATTGGATCGACAAGAATTTAGATACGAAAATCTCAATTAAAACTCCTGACGAAATAGAAAATTCTGTTGAAATGTTAACCAATCTAATTCATGAATCTGCTCTCCTCTCAACACCATGTGAAACACAACCTATATTCAACTCCTCAAACGTGTATGTGTCTCAAGAAATAAGAGATCTCATTAGAAATAAAAGAAGACTACGTCGTGTTTGGCATCAAACTAGGAACCCTAGAGATAAAACTATTCTTAATTTAGCAAACAGGCTGTTAAAAGAAAAGCTCTCGCAGCACAAGAACCGCGAAATAGGTTGTTACCTTCGTAATTTAGACGCTAACACTTCAAAAAGTGAACATAGTCTTTGGAAAGCCACTAAGTATTTAAAAAGACCAGTTAAAAGGAACGTTCCAATAAAAAACTCTGGTGGCCAGTGGTGCAAGTCTGACAAAGAAAAGGCTGAAGCTTTTTCAGTTCATTTAAAAGAAACATTTAAACCTTTTATGTTCAATACAAATGACGGCGAAATCAAATCCTTTCTAGATGTTGCTTGTCAGATGCACTTACCAATTAAAAATTTTACATCATCGGAAGTACATCATGAAATTAAAGTGCTAAATATAAAAAAGTCCCCTGGATACGACAAGGTTGATTCCACCGTACTTAAAAATTTATCAAACAAAGGCATGGTATTTCTAACAATTATCTTTAATTCTATATTGAGGCTTCAATATTTCCCTATTCAGTGGAAATGTGCTGAGATTATAATGATACATAAACCAAATAAACCCGAAAATAGTGTCGCATCATATAGACCTATTAGTTTGCTGTCAACCTTTTCCAAGATATTTGAAAGATTATTTTTTAAAAGAATATCATGTATAATAGAGCAATATTCAATAATTCCGGAATATCAGTTTGGATTTCGTCAAAAACACGGTACACCTGAACAGTGTCACAGATTAGTAAAAGAAGTTACACAAGCAATTGAAGAAAAAAAATACTGTTCAGCTGTTTTCTTAGATGTTCAGCAGGCATTTGATAGAGTCTGGCACTGTGGTCTGCTTTATAAAATTAAAAGACTATTACCAGCACCTTACTATTTGGTATTGAAGTCATTTTTGAGCGAACGCTACTTTTACGTAAGAGTTAATAATGAGACGTCTGATTTTTGTAAAATGGAAGCAGGAGTTCCACAAGGCAGTGTTTTGGGACCCCTATTGTATACGATCTTTACATCCGATATGCCTCATATAGATGAAGTCACAGTAGCCACATATGCTGATGATACTGCTTTCTTGGCAACGAGCACATCACCAGCAGAAGCTTCCAATTTAATACAACAACAAATTGATGAACTTCAAACATGGTTAAATTGTTGGAATATAAAAGTTAATGAAAATAAATCCATGCATATGACCTTTGGTCTACGGCGCGGTGATTGTCCACCAATAAATATTAATGGGTCTCAAATACCTAAAAGCAACTCTGTAAACTATTTAGGTATGCATCTAGACAGACGATTAACATGGAAAGCACACATTAAAGCAAAAAGGTTGCAATTAAACAACAAGTTCAAAAAAATGTATTGGTTACTTGGTGCCAAGTCTGAATTAAGTTTGGAAAATAAGATCCGCCTCTATAAAAATATCATAAAGCCAATCTGGACTTACGGCATTGAACTTTGGGGTACAACCAGTAATTCAAATATTGAAATTCTCCAGAGATTTCAATCAAAATCGCTTCGGTCGATAGCTAACGCAACGTGGTATATCACAAATAATGCTTTGCATAGAGATCTTAATATTTCGAAAGTAAAAGAAGAGATAAATAAGTACAGCACTCGATACCTTCAAAGGTTAAGTGATCATATCAACCCTCTGGCCATTTCACTGTTAGATGAAAGTGAGGATATTCGAAGATTAAAAAGAGCTCATATTTTAGATCTTCCATTTAGATGAGAAATCCTTAAAAAAAATTTTTAATTTATATATAAATACCGTTGCTTCTTTATACCTAAATGTTTGTTAATTCTCATATCTTATTTTCTTTTTGTTTTTCATATTACTTTGTAATAATATAAACACTGAATTAACGTAGTTGCCTAAATGTACATATGTATATGGGTTAATTCCAAACACAATGCTTTTTTTCGTCTCAAGCTTTTTATTTCTTTCATGTAAAAGAAAATAAAAAAACAAAAACGGCAAGTAAGCTCTAAAATAATTAGCAACAAACAAAAGTAGTTGTTATTATTGTAAAACTTTCTGCTAAATTGTGCAAATGGTGCTTTACCTGTATATCGTGCCTATTACATGCAAATATACCTGTCTCCACACATGTTATTCATTAAGCAACATGGAAAAAGAGTTGAAAACAATAGAACAATAATAAAAAATTCAACTGTTTTTCAATGATTGTATTTATTTTTATTGCTTTTTCCTGGTTTTACCTGAAAAATGTTATCAATGTCATTTTGACGTTCTAATTTTACTTTGTCTCTGCGTTTTTTCCGTAATGTCACATTTTTTTTAATTAAGTCATAATCATTACTTGAGCTGTTTCGTTTGCTTTATGTGCATCGCTATTAAAAAGTGCAAGAAGTGATAAATTGATTAAGATAAAAAATAAAATAATAAAATCAATTATTTGGTGTTTTCAAGTGAATTTATAATCGCACGATGGTAAGTACAGCTAAAAATTTCCGTACTGTCACACAGTTATTTAATAAAAAATCGTAAAAAATAAAATAAATAAAAATGTATATTAATATATTACGAAGTTTTGATCACTTTTTCTTGTTTTTATTTTCCGTGAAATAACTTTTTAGAAGAAAATAAACAAAAAAAATATCACAAATTTCTTTACTGTCACTTTTAAGTAAAAAGGTTTTTTTTATTTTAAAAGCTTATTTTTCGAAAATTCTGATTGATTTCAATACTGTAGTTCTTTTGATGTAAAGATAATTTGTTATATTACTTTGAATGACTATTGTTGTTGTTATTCTTCTAAAATCTTAAAGGTTAAAACAAAGGCAAAGTTGACGGGAGCTGAAAGAGCAAAACGTTATCGAGAAAAAAGAAAATTAGACAAGAAACGTGATGATGAATACAAAAAAAAGAAAGAGAAAGGTACACGTTATATTTCGAAAATTTAGGACATTTTTAATTTTTTTTGTGTAGAAATTCTAAAAAATTGAAAAGAAACGAAATGCCGAGGAAGATGCTGAAGGCTATACGAGCTAAGGATAGAGAACGGAAGCGTGCCAATAAGGCCTTAGTGCGACATGAAGAACCTGCATCGATTGTTTTGCCACATGCTTCGAATATGGAGCTTGATGAAGAACCATTTACTATTTCACAAATAAGCGTATCGGAACTTAATTCAGTTAGACAACGAAAGGAAAGGTACAGGAAACAGCTTCAATCCAAAAATTTTAAACTAAATTCGACAGTAAAACAGTTACAAGAAAAACTAAAACGAGTTGAGAAAGAAAACCGAAAATTCAAAAAGAGATTCCAACGTTTAAAACGAAAACAGAAAGAGAACTCAATGGGAGAAACTTCGGAAAAAAGAACATTAAATCTCACTTGTAGAAATACGAAAATTGTTTTATCAAATCTCAAACAGAAATATATACAAGCCAGAAAACCAGTTGATACAATTATCGTTTCAAAACTTTTAAAGCGATACAGACTCATGGGGCTTATAGCACGTAGGCGTAAATTACTCTCAAAAACACTGCCAAATAAAAATTTATCCAAAATTACAACAATTCACGACTTTTACCTCAGAGACGACGTTAGCAGAGTCTGTGCTGGTAAAAAAGAGACTGTAACTCGTGGAAAAATTAAAGAACAACGACGATACTTATGCGACACAATGAAAAGTCTGTATAAACTATTTAAAACTGAAAACAAAAATACTTCATTGTCCTATACCTCTTTCACCCGACTGAAGCCTTTCTATATAAAAAAAACCTTCTGCTGTAGACAGAAATACATGCGCATGTCAAGAGCATGCTAATATTAATTTTAAAATAATGAAATTATTTCAATACAATATAATCGCCGAAAGGGAACACTCAAACTTAATGAAAGACATAATGTGTGATAATCAGTCTGCCCTTTGCGCTTGGGGTATCTGTCAGAGTTGCAAAGCAAAAAAAGTTCTCGTAAGCGGTATTAATGAAGATGAGACATGCAAATACTATAAATGGGAAATTGTTGCCGAAGAAAGAGCAAACAAAAAGGCTGGCTCTCTAGAAAGATATCACGTTAAGGTCATGAAAAAGTGGAAAAAACTTCAACATTAGCTAATCTCACGAATTTGTTTCAAAGCGATATGCAAAAGTTTAAGAAGCATGCATTTAACCCTTAAACAACTAAGACCGTCTACAGACGGTCATCAGAAAAAGCAGTTTTAAAAAAAATCAGCATACTGTACGCTCTTACAACGTAAAGAACTTAAAATGAGTATAAAATTCCAAAAATAACGGTACCGATTGGAATGTGATGAATAAAATAGTTTGGGAGAAAAAATCAATCTAGTCAGAACTTTTGTGCAAAGTAGGAAACAAATTGCTTGTGATTTTAGTGAAAATTATAATTAAAAAAATAATACGTTTTAGTGATTGAATTAAATCCAGTATTTTTTAGGTAAGTAATTGAAATGTTTACTTTCATAATATGTAGCTATAAAAGTAAATAAAAAAACGATTTTGTTTCAATGGAGATTTTTGTGAACACCGTCTGTAGACGGTCTTAGTTACTTAGTAGAAAAAAAAATTTGTAACGTTTTTTACCGGAATAAGAAGTAATCTATATTACTTCTTGTCATTTGGAATAGCAACTAAAATATTGTCGATTTACAATATGTCTGCACAAAGGGGAGAAAATCCACTTTACTGTAAAGCGAAAAAAAAAACAAACTTTCATCACTGAGTGACCAAGAAATCGCTGATTTTATGGCCTCAATAGAGGACGAAGATGATTTTGAAGATCTGGATTATAGCGTTGAAGATCCAGATTATCATTGCGATGAAATCCTGCCTGAAGACAATGATGTGATAGATGACTGTATAAAAATAATAGACTCTTCGTTGCTTATAAATGCAGTAAGCTTATCTCTTAACGCAAGCAATTGCAGTTTGAGTTCTATTGGCGCTGAACCACTTGATTCAACACAAGACAAGCCCATATCAGAAGACATTCCTTCCACATCTAAAAAAACAACCGGAGACAGCAACGACATTTAAAGTCAAGAAAAGAGCGCGATCGCCATTACCAATTATAGAAGCCTCAGGACCACAAGCAGTACCATCATCTGGCGGGTTTACAGGAAATAGTAAGTATATAAAAACGTTTTTATCTGTGAAACAGTCATATATATTATTTATACAGTTGCCCAATAAAGTCTACATACAGCACCATAAATTCGATTTTATTGAAATCTACTAAAGTTGTAACACATTTTTTTATGTTAAGTTATATCATTTAGACACGTTTAAAAATAAAATTTAAAACAACCACATTTGTACATATTTAGTGTGCCAAAATGAAGGTACATATAATTTGGTACCCAAAAAAGTGTACATACAACAACAGCACATCACTAGAAGTAGAAAGAAAACACATCTCAAAGTAACGGTATTTCGTTTCTTTACTTGTTTTGTGACTAAGATTATAGGAAAACGAAATAATTTAGCAATTAAAGTGAGTTTGTAGTTTTTCGCCCTAAAATGTCGCAGAATTTACAAAAACGCAAAGAAATTTCTCAGGAAATTAGAAAACTAGTTGTTAAGTTGAGAAATGAAAAAAAATCATACGGAGAAATAGCGAATATAGTTGGATTTAGCCGTTCTACAGTTCAAACCATTATAAAAAATTATAATAGTACAAATACAACAGAAAATAAACACCGATCAGGCAGGCCATCTAAACTTTCAGAGCGTGAAAAACGAAATATTATCAGACTCGTAGCAAATGATCCGAGAATAAATGCTGTTAATATCGCCAAAGATCTTGAAAAATGTAAACAGACAAGTATTCATCCAGAAACTGTGCGCAATGTATTGAGAGCTAACGATTTTCACAGCCGTATTCCAAGAAAAAAACCTTTTATAAGTGAAACAAATTTGAAAAAACGTCTTGAATTTGCAAAACTACACAAAAATGATGACATTGATTTTTGGAAAACCGTAATTTTTAGTGATGAGTCTAAATTTAATATATTTGGATACGATGGTAAGCAAAGAGTATGGAGAAAACCTAACACGGCGATGGCAATCCAAAATTTATTACCAACTGTGAAGCACGGGGGAGGATCTGTTATGGTTTGGGGGTGTATGTCCGCTGCTGGAGTAGGAAATCTGGTATTCATTGATACTACAATGGATCGTCATGTTTATCTGAATTTGCTAAAATCCAATTTGAAGACTTCCGCTACTAAAATGGGTCTTACGGGCAAATGGATCTTCCAGCAGGACAACGATCCAAAACATACATCTCACATTGTAAAAGAGTGGCTTCTTTACAACGTCCCCAAACAATTGCACTCTCCTCCCCAATCACCGGATATGAATCCAATTGAAAACTTATGGGATGAATTGGACAGACGTGTGCGAAAAAATAAAATATCCAACAAGGAAGACCTAAAGAATGCTTTAATCGACGAATGGAATAAAATTAGTGCAGATACAACTGAAAAATTGGTTTCTTCAATGCCGAGACGAATACAAGCATTATTAGATGCTAAAGGTGGCCCAACGAAATATTAGTTTGAAGTTATTTCTGTAAATAGTTTGCAAACCAACGTGTGATGGAAACTGTATGTAGACTTTTTTGTGATATGTTTTGAGACTGAATTACGTTTTTTGTTAATAACTTTATCTTAAGCCCAAAAAAGATGAATTTTTTGTTTTATTTTCATTTTTGTGTTAAGAATAAAAATATTTGTTTAATTAAAATTAACTAAATCTGTTTTAAATAAAAAAAAATCGAGTTATCCGTGTTGTATGTAGACTTTATTGGGCAACTGTATGCTAGCTTTGTCGGATATTACAAAAGAATCTTCGGAATTCAGGAGCATTATATGGCGTAAAACTTCTATGCAGTTGCACGTAAATGAGGTAGCATTTCGGGGACAAACTGATTTGCCGTCTGAAGTGCACAAATTGAAAACTCCAGTACATTATTTTTTTTATTTTTTCACTGATGAACTAATTCAACTAATAAGCTTAGAAACAAATCACGCTGCAGTCAAAGAAAATGTGAATACACAGTTTAAAATAGATTCATGCGGAGTTCGGCGATATATTGGAGTCCTCATATTCATGTCCTTATTCCGTTACCCCAATATTCAGGCACACTGGAGCCAATATGGATTTCAGCACATACAAAACTGTATGTCTAAAAATAGATTTGAGCAGATAAAGAAATATTTGTCATTTAATGATGAGTCTAACAGAATTCAGAAGGGCAATTTAGGCTATGATCCTATTTTCAGAATTCGAAAAGTTGCAACTCATTTGCTTGAGCGTTTTGATAGTATTCCAAAAAATGCTCGCCTATGTATCGATGAACAAATGTGTTCGACAAAAATGGTTCATCACCTACGTCAATATTTACCAGATAAGCCGCATCCATGGGGCGTAAAATTCTTCGTGTTGTGTGACAGCCAGGGATACTCCTACAGGTTCGAAATATATACTGGCCCTAAAAATGATGATATTATTTTAGCCGATACACCAGATATTGGAGCAACAGGAAATGTTGTGATAAGGTACATATTACTTTGAAAAAATCTATTTTTTATGGATTTCTTTTTTTCTCATATTATTAGGTTGTCGCAGACAGTGCCAAATTTCAAAAACCATATAATATATTTTGATAACTTTTATACGTCTCTATCCCTTATGGTGTATCTAAGAGCACGAGGAATTTATAGCCTTGGAACGGTTAGAGCAAACCGAATCCCGAACTGCAAACTTCCGACGGACAAGGCCGATGAACTCAAGAAAGTTTCAAGAGGTTATTCTACGGAATTCGTTGGATCTGCTTATGGAGTCGATATCACATCAGTTTTGTGGAAAGACACTAAAAACGTTAGGCTATGTTCTACTTATGTTGGCATAAAGCCTTTTCAAAGGAGCAATTTAGTCGTCCAGCCCTCTAAAATCGGACGTTACAACCGGAAGCAAAAAACCTACGATGAAATTGACTGTCCGCAGATCATCCGTGAATATAATGCGCACATGGGAGGCGTAGACTTGATGGATTCCTATATGGGTCGCAATGGCCTCAAAATAAAAACGCAGGACATGGCAACCAGAATATTTTACCATCTGCTAGATATGTCAATAACAAACGCTTTTGTGTTATATCGCAGAGTTAACGGCGAAAAGAATCAATACTCTGACAACAATGAAAATGAATAAAACATGACGATGTATGAATTTCGTTCGAGCATTGCAAAGGAGCTGTGCGCTTCCGCCGAAAAACGTCTGGCTGGTCGTCCGTCATTTGCTGAAGAGCCAACCGGTAGCTCTATTGTTGGGAAAAGGGCTGCTCATCCTGTGGATAGTATAAGGTTCGACAAGATAAACCATTTTCCACAATGGGGCTCAAAAAAATCTTGTAAGATGTGTAAAAAATCAGATACACACACGATTTGTACTAAGTGCAACGTCCACCTATGTTTTTCCAAGGCTAAAAACTGTTTTACAGAATACCATTTAGAGGCATAATATATTTTCTTTGAACATGTAATATATTTTTATATCAACAGTTGAAAATAAAACTGATATTCTTCGAATTAAGGATCATATTTTATTTATTTCTGAAAAAAAAATATCCCTTAAGCCACTAAGGCCGTCTACAGGCGGTCTTCCTTGTTTTTGTCCTGGAGCTTTCCAGGAACATTTTTTTACCAATTAGAACTCAAATTCGTAATTTCCAGCACAAATATGTACTAGAAAAAATTATTGCCTCAGCACTATTCGTATTTCAAATTCAGGCATTTAAGGGTTAATATTAGGATGGCAGGGAATAGTTGCCCTAAATGCCATAGTAAATATACAAAACATGACGTTCACAATAAATAAAAACGAAATTAGCAAAGTTAATTATATTATAGGAAATGAATTATATAAAGAAAGAATAGATTTTCTAATGAGGGATAACAATGGCATAGGACCTTTACCCTTTACAACAATGATTGAAGCCACTATTAGGACTAAGACAGATGAACCAATACCCATATCCCATAGCGGATAACGACTTCGTAAATAAAGAAATTGAAAGATTACTACATGAAGGAATAATTCAACGTAGTAATAGTGCATACAATTCACCCATCTGAACTGTTCCTAAAAAAAGGAGTAGACGAGACAGGACGACCAAAAAGACGAATGGTCATAGATTTTTCAAAATTAAATGCAAGTACTATAACTGACAGATATATTATCCCCGATGTAAATATGACTATACAAAATTTGGATAAAGCCAAATATTTCACAAACCTAGACTTGGAATCAGGCTGCCACCAAATAAAAGTTAAGAGGGAAGATAGAGAAAAGGCAGCCTTTTGCATAAATGGTGGCAAGTACGAATTTGTGCGTATGCCATTCGGACAAAAAAACGCCCCTTCAATATTCCAAAGATGTGTCGATAATATCCTAAGAGAATATATCGGGAAGTTTGCTTATGTCTACATTGATGATGTACTCATATACTCTTCAACACCAGAAGAACATGTGGAACACATTCAAATCATATTTAATGCTTTAAATCAGGCAAGACTCAGGGTATCCAATGAAAAATCCAAGTTTTTCCAAACAGAGGTCGAATACTTGGGTCACATCATTAAGCATAATAAAATAGCTACGAATCCAGAAAAGGTTGAAACAATAGATAAATATCCTTTACCCCAAACACTCAAAGACTTAAGAGGTTTTTTGGGTATGACAGGTTATTATATGCTTGCATAGCTAAGCCCCTTACAGTTCATTTACGAGGAGATAATGGACAAATTGGAAAGAACAAACGTGCTACAACAAAAATACATTTAGATGAAGCTGTCATAGAAGCATTTAACAAACTAAAAAATGTTTAAAAGAACAAGTTGAACTTTTTCAACCTAACTACGATAAGCCATTTGAACTGACTACTGATGCATCTAACATAGCTATTGGAGCCGTACTTAGTCAAATGAAGAAACCAGAACATTGAGCAAAACTGAAGAAATTTACAGCACTCAACGAAAACGAGTTACTAGCGATAATTTGGGCACTGCAAAAACTGAGAAATTATATCTGTGGAGTTTTGACAAAACAACCTAACTCGAGATCGGACAATTTTCCACTTTTTCAACCATATGTATAAGTTTTAAAAGCGCATCTTTCTATCGTTTCAGCGTGTTTGTAGGTAGTGTAGATCGGAAGATACAGAAGCCTCCAAATTAACCTATCTCGCAATTTTTACAATCTGCTTTTGACAAAAGAACCCATATCGAAATATGCTGCAGCGCAGAAAGAAAATTATCATAACGTAATTTTGACAAAAGAACCTATTTGAATATGGGTTTCCAATAATTTACTAAAATTATTCTGACAAAACAACCTATTTGCACTCATGTTCTTTTATCAAATGCATAAACGAAAATAACACGTACCCTTCTAAAGTTAAGTTCTTTTAATAGCCATTTGATCATTAGCATTCATTGTGACAAAACAACCTATGTTAACATGAGTGCTTTAGTGTAGTGGGAATTAATGAAATAAAAGGAACCTATATCAAATCAAGTGCTTTTGTCGTGTGCATGTGTAACAAATTAAGACGTTTTTTAGGAAAATATGTTGTTTCCTAATATAGAAAAACATAAACAATGCACAGAGGAAGACAAAAATCAAAGGTTCCAAAGCTTTGGAGGAGCATTGACTCTCTCGAAAGTGAATACATTTGCTACAAGAATTATAGATATACAAGATTACGACAATTATCAGCTGTTTTGAAGGTACCTACTTCACGGTATGGAATTTTCAATGATTTTAGAATTTTCGACTTTTCTAGAGGGTACCGTGCTTATCGAAGGAATTGCACCTTTGTTCAACTGCCGATACTTAACGAATCCAAGTAAACCATTTGTGAAAACTCACACTATCAATGACAGATATGTCAGTTACGACAAAATGAATAGTACTCTCTTTCTGTTTTTCATTCAAGTTGTGTTTAAATTAAATTAAATAAAATGTCCCACACAAGTGCCCAAGATATTGATGAAGAGATTGATATTAATGAAGATCCTTTCCATGACTCTGATTTTGATGACTCCGATTTTGTCCCGGAGACCGATTCCGATCTTAACACCACTACGCAGGAAATGGCTCCAGATATTGAGTCCAGTGTAAGTAATTGGGATTTCACCGAAATTGATGAAACCCAACTATTCGGACTTCCAACCACATCAGCAGTTAAAAATAAGAACACGCGTAACAAAAATTTAAGAAAAGAATATATGACCAATAAAAAGAAAATCGTCCCTGCTAAAAAAATTATAGCACTTTCAAAATGTAGAAGGTTGTGTAATACACATCTAAATTTTGAGGAGCAAAAGATGATTTTTAAACTGTACTGGAACTTGGGTGATTACAACAAACGACGGCAATATTTGTCAGGCTTAATTGATGTTGAATTTAAGAAAACGCATACAATTAATAACGTTGGAAATCGACAATATAACTATTTGTATAATTGTGAAATTAACGGGCAAAGGAGAAGAGTATGTAAGCAGTGTTTTATGAAAATATATGCCGAAACTGCTCAAAGTATTAAAACTGTTACTAAGTGTAAAGTTAAAGAAAGCTCCGTTGAAATTGTTCAGTGCGATAAGAGGAAAACATTTTCCAGAACACAAACTGTCGACGGAAAAGTACCAGGAAGTTTTAGATCACATTAATAGTTTTCCGAAATATGTGAGCCATTACAGCCGTCGTCATTCAAAACAACTATATCTTCAGTGTAATTTAAGCATGGCAGAATTATACAGATTATACACAAACAAATTTTCTCAACCTGTTTCGTTGTCAACGTATCGAGAAATATTTCAGAAGCTGGACATTAAGTTTAGCCTTAGAGAGATAACCTACGTCTGAGAGACGTATGCCTTTTTAATTTTTCGCTCTCCCTCTCTCGAATGTTTTTGCAACACGTTGCTGTGTTTTTATTTTTCTCAGTCGTCTGCAGTATCTTGCCGA
The DNA here is from genome assembly GCA_963675445.1 of Linnaemya vulpina. Taxonomy (NCBI): domain Eukaryota; kingdom Metazoa; phylum Arthropoda; class Insecta; order Diptera; family Tachinidae; genus Linnaemya; species Linnaemya vulpina. The sequence goes on from OY776276.1 coordinate 22,216,609, forward strand.
TAGCGCTTATTTTGTTGTGGTAAGTTCTATACTCTTTGAGACGTATGGTTAGCTTTTGTGTGACTTTTACACTCAATTTGAATAAATTTGTTTTGATCGTGATTTCGTTTTTTTATTAGTTAAACCAAGAACAATGGCCCGAAATGGATGCTTAAATGACACAGAAATAAGTGCGTATTTGCAAGGTTTATCGGACGATTCGGAATCATCTGATAACAGTGAAACAGAAAATGAATTATTTGAAGATGATGTTCAGAGCGATGTCAAAGATGAGGAAATCGCCAGTGAAGATCCTGATATCAACACAGCTTTATTGCAGGACCAATTTACGGAATCTCCCAATTGTGATTCTTCTTCAGATAGCCGTATTCTTACGTTCTCTGAACCTACTATTAGAAGCAAAAGTAAGTATTGCTGGACAACGTCGAAAGGTAAAAACGGTGGCAGAGTTTCTTTATCCAACATTGTTCGAACGGCAAGCGGTCCTACTAGACAATGTAAATCACTTCCTGAGCCCCTTTCCTGCTTCAATGCATTTTTTACCGACGAAATTATTCTGGAAATTGTAAAATGGACAAATGTGGAAATATCCCTGAAACGTAAAGATGGAATGACGACAGCAACTTATAGGGATACAAGTGAATACGAACTCCGCGCCCTGATTGGAATTCTCGCTTTGACAGCTGCGTTAAAAGATAACCATCTGGCATCTGATGAAATATTTGATAATACCTACAGTGGAACGCTATATCCATTCGATGCCTGCGAATGGATGACAAAGTATTGTGACCTTCTCTTCAACCTAATGACCGGTTTTTGCCTGTCAGAAAAGTGTGGGATATGTTCATTGAACAATGCCAAACCAGTTACACACCGGGGTCGCATACCACAATTGACGAGCAGTTGCTGGGTTTTCGTGGGATAAAAATTGTAATGATTTGCGACAGTGCCACAAAATATATGTTCAATGCCATTCCATACCTAGGCAAATCGAGTAATACTACTAACGTCCCTTTGGGGGAATATTACGTGAAGGAATTATCCAAACCAATACATGGGACTTCTCGCAATATTACTTGTGACAACTGGTTTACGTCAGTTCCACTGGCAAAGAATTTGTTAAAAGAGCCGTACAAATTGAATTTGGTGGGAACTATAAGGTCCAATAAACGTGAAATTCCGGAATTAATGAAAAATTCACGATCGCGAGAGATTGGAACTACCAGATTTTGTTATGATGGACCTTTAACGCTTTTGTCATATAAACCGAAGCCTTCTAAAATGGTGTTCATGCTCTCATCCTGCAATGAAAAAGGCACTATCGATGAAAGTAGTGGTAAGCCAGACATGATTTTGTATTATAACAAAACAAAAGGAGGAGTCGACACGCTCGACCAAATGTGTTCAATAATGTCGTGCTCAAGGAAAACTAACCGTTGGCCTATGGCAATATTTTACGGACTGCTCAACATAGCTTTTGTAAATTCATACGTTATTTATTGCCACAACCTGCAGTCTCGAAACCAAAAACCATCTAGTCGAAGAAACTATATGAAAACTTTATCTAGTTCGTTGACATCGCCATGGATGGAAAAGCGCCTGGAGGCTCCTAGTTTGAGTAACGCTTTGAAGCGAAATATAAAAAATGCATTGCCTCAACAGGTTGAACGAGACAATAATGGAGGCAGAGAAGAACCTGAACCAAAGAAAAAAAGATACTGTTCCTATTGCCCCTCAAAAACAAGGCGTATGTCTAAAATGGTGTGTGTAAAATGTACTAAGCCTATATGCGGGGAACATAAAAATGAAGTGTGCAAAACTTGTACCTGATTTGACCATACTTAATATTTTTTTTTATTTATCATAAATGTTATAACTAAATAAGCTTAAAAAGCGAAAGAAATTTCTTCATTTTAGTTTTTAAGAAAACAGCAGTTCCTTTTACAAAATACTTGGATTTTTTTGTTTATTTTATAAGAATACTGAAAATGTGATTTTTTGTTACATAATAAAAAAAAAGTTTCTACAAAAATGCATTTAAATAATAAGGAAATATATAAAGAATCCATATCAGTACAAAAAGGCAAAAAGGTAAAAAATATTTCCAAAAATATTGTCACCATAACGTATGGTGACGTATATATATAACGTCCCACAGACGTATGGTTATCTTCCCCGTAACTTCCAATAGGGTTATCTCTGTAGGGTTAAATAAAGTCAGTAGTTATTCAGTGGTGCAGGAAATAAGTTGTGTTTTTTTATTGAAGCTTTATAGTAGTATCGTAATTCGCGCGACATGCAGCTTTCAGTGAAATTGCCAAGGAATTGAAGAATTCAAATTTTAACATTGAAACCACAGAAATAAAGGTAAGATGTCGTCAAAATTTCAAAAAAGAAACATTTATGCTTTTGTTTTATGTTTCTTAAATTATTTATTTATAATGTATATATGTTATCTTAATGTAGAATAACATAACGTATTTGCGTGGACAATATACAAGAGAAGTGGCGTAAATTAAAGAAAAGAAAAGTGGGTCAGGGGCAGAAGAAAATTATTTTCCATCTGCTTATTGGTACAATGAGTTTACATTCTTGGAAGACTTCCTTCGAATAAGAAAAGGGGGCCGTAATTTAAACGTAAGTAAATCACCAGATTGTACTTTGATGTAATAAATCTTTTTCTTGTTATCAGACTGAAATCTGTCTCGACGAGTCTTTAAACTCATCTCAGTCATTCGTTTGTGACGAGTCTTCACCGCCTTGTAAAAAATCTCGAAACAAAGATGTACGACAATCTAGCAGTATCTTATTATGTGATGAAAATGAAGTGTTTTCAGCAGCTACGTCAGTACTGAAGAAACTCGCCTCAACCGAAACAGATATGTGTGATGTGCAGGACGAAAGATTTTGCAGTTGTATCAAAACTGAGCTCTCACAAATTAAGAGTCCAGAAATTAAAGATGAACTTAAAGAAATTATAACTTCAGAAATTTTTAAATAAAAAAAAAGCAGAGAATGCAAGACCAGTCAAGTGAAAATTTTAGTTTTTTTTGAATATATATAACATTGTTCCAAACCAAATTTCAATCTTAAAAACCCATTTTTCAAAACAAAAACTTTCTCTGAATTTTGTTATTAATGAAAAAATTATATTTATCTAATTTTTAACTAATAACATTTTATCCCATTTTTAACTAATAACACTTTGAATTTCAATTACAAAAAAAGTTAATATATATATATATATATATATATATATAGACATATACATATATATATATATATATATATATATATATATATACATATATATATATATATATATATATATATATATATATATATACATATATATATATATATATATATATATATATATATGTATATATATATACATATATATATATATATATATATATATATATATATATATATATACATATATATATATATATATATATATATATATATATATATATATGCACAGCGGGATTTTTGAGAACACAAAATATTTAAACATTTTTATATATAATTTAAAAGTTTACATAGGTACTGATCGGATTCTATCGATATTTCACTATAGTTTTGATTTTGATTTTTAATTTTGATTAAAACCCAATTTAAGTGGGCATCGGTGTATTTGAAAGCACTATTATGTGTAGCGGGTTAATTGACATTTTGTTTTCAAAAGTCATGCAAAACAAAATGCGTTTAATATTGCCAGATTTTCATACAATTTGCTTAAACATTTTTAACGGCGTCCTGAATAATTTTTTCGCTATGGACTCTTGCCCAACATGTATTTCCCCATGCAGCTTGTGTTCAGCGTTTTTTAATGTAAAGTTCTTATAACAACGCTGCAAGGTTAGAAAAACGTTAACTTTTCACATATAAATTCTTATAGTTTTGTAGAACATGCCTAACAGATGATCATTATTATAACTTCATACAAATAAAAACGCTTCATTCAGTATTAATTATAGTAAAATAAGAATGTACATATTTTGCATTAATGTTGGGAGAAAATTTGCTTTTTTCAAATTAAATAAAGATAATTTAAATTATACCAACTTCTTTTTTTAAGGAAACAATATGCAGATATTTATCTTGTTTCCTTTATTTTGTGATAGTGAATATTTTCAAAATCCGTAACATCAGATGCGTTAATAACTTTTGAGGGACCGATAGAACCAATAGGGAGGGAAAACATTCCATAAATATCCCATTTTACTGTTCTCGCCCATTTATATTTTTGGTTTATAAATTTGTCTTCTACTGTATAAAAATTAGGGCTGTTTTTACACTTAACCTTTTAATTAGAATAAATTTAGAGAACATCTCAGTTGTTAAGATACTGCAAAAACAGCAATTAACGAATTTGGATATAAATTATTTGATATGATTAAAATATAAAAAACAATAAAGCACACGCACAAGTTTATTTTCTGGACTTTTGAACTATTGCAACAAAAGAAAAATTCATATACAACTTTTTCTCGATCTTAAAGGATTAACTTGTCTTGTTATTGATTTCACTATGATTTTGTGTCAAATCGCGGAGCCTCTATTCTAATGTGAGAGCTCGTCGTATCAACAAAACGTTTGTTATTCTCTGAAACGCATTATAAGTCAAACAATATATCCTTATTGTATGTATTTTTGTTAGATTTGAATAATAACCAAAATATTATTCTATGGATCATCCTACAACAATGTATATCATGCGATATCTCACAAACTGCAGAAGCCAGGCACTGTCAAAAATATATTTTGACCGAGCTTACATAAAATAAAATATTTGATTTTTTTAAATGATTTACTTTGTATGCAAATGTACATATATCTTAAATAATTCGACTATCTACTGCTATTGTGTGAAATGTCGAGTACTTATAATTTTTACATCACCTACATCCGCTGCTGCATCTTGTGTCCCTGGTGTACACGGTGTTTTACTGTTGAATTCATTTGCTTTATACGTAATATTTGATTGCTGCTGATTCTAAGCTTAACAAAAACAGCTATAGACATATTTACAAGCTTTAAATATTTGCAGTTACATAATATTTCTAAAATTTTGCAAAATATTTAAATTTTTAGCTTCTTTTAGAAATCTTGATTTCTAAATGTAAACACAAAACAGCTGATTGGATAATTATTGAAAGTAAAAAATTTTACTATCAAGAATTTTCAACAATTTTCAAGTCTCTCAATCTTTTACTCTCTTTTGTGGCTCTCTCATTGATAGTTTTTCGAGTTAATGAACACTTTTCTATCAACAATTGTTAACAATTTTCAGTAAATGAACAGAGCTAATATGTATTAACAAACTCAGGTCATATCTCGCTAGAAGGTTCTTTTTTTAATTTTAATATTGAAAATAGGGTAATAACAAATGATTTAATATGTATGTATTTTGTTTAAACTGCCTCGAGTAAAATATGTTATTTCATTTTTCATTCCAAATTTTCACTACAATTCAACAAGTCATTGTTCTACATTTCCACATAATAGCATTACACTTACATTTGTTTTCTTCACTTCCATATGCATGATGAGAGCAAAACAAATTCTGTTACACATGAGCATTCAAATTGGTAGAATGTTCTTGTTCATGATTTACGCAATACAATTTCTTTTACTTGAAAATACGATTTCGTCCTTTACATTTACATTCAATAACTTTTTATTTTTAAAACTTTTAAATTTTGTTCTTTCTACATTTTCTAAGATGAACGTAAAGAAGTTATTGTGAAATCTTTCTTTATCTTATTAGAATGAATACTATTCGACCGTTGATGTATTTTGTAAAGTTATTGCAAAAAATTTTGAGTTTTTCGTTCTGGTACATAATGAATGTTGCTGATAACTTCATGTCTTTAAATTTCAGAAAGTAGAGATTTGATAATCGACCCACCCACCCACCGATTCGAATTTCTTATTAATAGCTCAACCTAACATCTCCAGCCCCAATATTTCGCTAGAATCCAGTTCTGTCGCCAATTGCGACTCGTCGCTTAATTTTACGCCTAACGTTTCCTCTGTAAGTTGCGCTTCACGAGAAATTAATGAGATTTACAACTCAACTACAACCATGTCCGAAGAGTGTTCTGTATTATTATCCAAAAGCCCACATAATGCGTCAAAAGTATCGACAAGTACATCCACTCCAAGTGCTTACACACCTCGATTGAAAGTTGGGATAGCTGATAAAGATTTGACTCACTTCACAACAAAAGGTAACTTGTCTCATCTCAACTGTACAGAAACTACTTCAATTTCCAATTTTACGTCGTCTGAATATTTGCCGGACACTACGATAGACAATACCAATGATAATTGCAATTCCACAAAAAATAGTTCCTTTAAGCAAAATGAAAGCATAAAATTAATTGAAACCCCTTTAGAGTTAGGTGGTGTGAATGTCCCTCATAGAAGTCGTATTCTGAAGAAACATTTCTGTATATTTTGCAAAACATTGCAAACAACAATTGCAAGACACTTTTATTTAAAACATAAATCAGAAAAGAGGGTCAAAGAGGCATTACAATTTCCATCAAGATCAAAAGAGCGGTTACAGATAATAGGGAATTTGAGGAAAGAGGGCGATTTCCTGCATAATAATGGTGATTTTATAAGAACTATCGGAAATAAAAAAAAAAGAAAACACACAAAATTCAGAAAAATGCATGAAATATTTATTTGGATTGATAGTTGGGTCGATATAATTTAATGTTTGAAGATTATTTCATGCAAATGTTGGCCGCGGCTGCGCCTCAAATGGTCCATCCGCTTAGTCCAATTTTGGCATACTCTTTCCAACATTTCGGCCGGTATCTCACGAATAATGTTGGCAATGTTGGCTTCCAGTGCGTCAATCGAAGCGGGCTTGTCGCTATAGACATTAGCCTTAACATAGCCCCACAAAAAATAGTCTAGAGGCGTTAAATCGCACGATCTGGGCGGCCAATTGACTGGTCCCAAGCGTGAAATAAACTGTTCACCGAACTCGCCTCTCAATTGGTCCATTGTTTCGCGTGCTGTGTGGCATGTGGCACCGTCTTGTTGAAACCACATGTCATGCAAGTCAAGCTCTTCCATTTTGGGCAAAAAAAAGTTTGCTATCATCGCACGGTAGCGCTCACCATTCACAGTAACGTTGTGATTCGCATCATCTTTGAAGAAATACGGCCCAATGATGCCGCCAGCCCATAATCCGCACCAAACGGTTGTTTTTTGTGGATGCATTGGTAGCTCTTGCAATGCTTCTGGCTGCTCTTCACTCCAAATACGGCAGTTTTGCTTGTTCACGTATCCATTCAACCAGAAATGAGCCTCGTCGCTGAACACAATTCTTCGATAAAAAAGTGGATCTTCATTTAACTTTTCAAGAGCCCATTCACCAAATATTTGGCGTTGTGGTAGGTCGTTTGGCTTCAATTCTTGCACCAGCTGTATCTTATAAGGCTTCACACCCAAATCCTTCCGCAAAATTTTCCACGTAGTGGAGTAACAGAGGCCCAATTGCTGCGAACGGCGCCGAATCGATAATTCACGGTCATCACCAACACTGGCCGATACGGCTGCGATATTTTCTTCAGTTCGCACTCTACGTAAGCGTGTTGGTGGTTTAATGTCCAACAATGTAAATTTGGTGCGAAATTTTTTTACAATAGCCCGAATAGAAGCCTCAGTAGGTCGATTAAACTGACCATAAAATGGAAGAAGCGCGCGATGAACTTTCTTAACAGAGCACGCATTTTGGTAATAAAATTCAATAATTTGCAAGCGTTGTTCGTTTGTAAGACGATTCATGATTAAATTATAGACCAAACTGAAGATGTTTGACAGTGACACAAGATACAAAACGTGCGCGAGCTGTCAAAACTAGTGTTGCCAAAAAGATAATAGCAAAAAAATCACTCGTTACTTGTAGCGATCACAATACTGGAATTCTTATAGTTAGTAGGCAGCAGCAGGAAAAACAAAAAAATACAGCAGATGACTATGTTTGCTGCAATAGCTGCAAAGGCTTTTTTAGCAAAAATACTCTGCGTAAGCACTTAAAAAAATGCGATAAAAATAATAGTAAAAATTCAAGGTATAATATTGCCAATAGTAGAAAACTTACGCAATATATCCACAAATCAGCTAATGTCGCTCTAAGGAGCAAAATCTTTCCCGTACTAAGAAATGATGATGTGGATAAAGCTATACGATATGATGATTTAATAATTACATTTGGAAATAAGTTGACCGAAAAGCATACTCTACGTCACCAGGATGAATTGATTAGGTCTGAACTACGCTTGTTAGGGCGATTTTTGCTTGAAGTAAAGGCCCTAAATGGTAATATTGTGCAATTAAAGGATATATATAAGCCCAGCTTATTCGATAATTGCGTTGAAGCATTGCGAAAAGCTGCACACTGGGATAATTCACTGATGTGGTTTAGAACACCAGCTGTTGCTCAACATTTGACAGCGTTAATTAAGAAATGCGGAAAAACACAACAAGCCGAATATATTAAAACTGGTTCAGAGGATGCGATTAAAGAACTAAAATATTTTTTGGAGCTTTGGGATGAGGACATTCGCTTTATAAACAAAAAAGCATTAGATGATCAGTGTGCTCAAAAGAGATCAAAAAAAGTGATCTTGCCGTCGAAAAGCGAAAACATGTCCGAGGAATCATTGTCTTTCGCGAAACAATTTGTACGATTAACACTTCGAGGAAAATTAGGACGAACTGTTAGTGTTCTTCTATGCCCACTATGCACAAAGGGTATTGATCTAATAATTAAGCATAGAGCAGAAGCAGGAATAACAACCCAAGAGTTTATTTCTGCTAAAAACGTAAAATCAAAATTCGCAAAACCCTATTACAGGGCTTGTCCGCTTCTTAAGAAATTTTCTGTGGAATGTGGAGCAAAAATGCCAGACAGTTTAAGAGGAACCTATTTGCGAAAACATATTGCTACATACACATCATTGCTGAATATAAAAGATTCTACAATCGATACCCTTGCAAATTTTATGGGCCACCACAAGGATATACATAAAAATATATACAGAGTTTCAGTTCCCGTAGCAGAGGTAACACGCGTGTCGAAGTTGTTGATGTCTGCGGTTGGAGATGACGCTAACGAAGATTCTGATGATAACAATAGCGTAGTTACAAAAGCAAATGATAATGTTGATAAGTCCGGAAATTTACTTCTTAATGAAAACACATTTTTAAAAAGGAAACGAAGTAGTGTCACAAACTATGAATTCCTACTTTTATACAACTGTGTCTGGTAACCCTTCTGGTTGTTTAGATGAGAGGGCTTTTATCTCCTTTTTAAATCAGTATACATCTGATGCTGAACGCGAGCGGAACAACTACAAACACACATTTTATGAACAATTGATAAATGAACATTATTAAAACCTTATTGAAAAATTACTAAATATTTGTGTCCATATTCATTTTCCTGAGCAAGTTCGGTAAGTTACCCTCCCACTCGACCATCCGATGACAATTTCAGAAGTGGGATAAATGCTATAACTAGTGATCCGGTACTGGGTATATATGATATTGAAAAAGAGCAAGAGCTTCATACAGATGCAAGCAGCATTGGACTTGCAGCAGTTTTGATCCAACGAGAATCTGATGGTACTAAAAAGCCTATTGCGTATTACAGCCGAGTTTGCAGTGAGGTAGAGAGCAGATATCATGAGTATGAGTTAGAGATTTTGGCTTTAATAGAAGGTTGTGAACGATTCCGTATATATCTTTTAGGCAAACATTTTACAATTTATCCAGACTGTTCTGCAATTTCGAGTATGAAATCTATGACACCAATGAATCGTCGAGTATCGCGGTGGTTGCTGAAGTTGTTAGAGTATGACTATACAGCATGTCATCGCCCAGGTAGCCAAATGAGTCATGTCGATGCAATGAGTCGCGCACCAGTTGAACAGCCAGTGGAAGTTGAGGATGTGACCTCAAAATTGATGAGCATCGATATATCAGCCGAAGATTGGATTCTCACGATGCAGAAGCAAGATCCCGAGTTAAAGCAAATAGTAGCAGTATTGAAAGGTGAAGTTGAATCAACAGAAAGAAAAAATTATGATAGTGAATTTACGCGTAAGAGACACAGGTTATATAAAAAGAGCAAAGATGGTAAAGAATTACTTGTTATTCCACGTGGTGTCAGATGGCGAATAGTTAAATTGTGCCATGATGATGTTGGACATCTAGGTGTAGATGGCACCATTAAGAAAATTTATCAAAACTTTTGGTTTCGACGAGTTAGAAATTACGTTAAAAGCTATGTGAAATGTTGTGTTGAGTGCTGTTACAATAGAGAGCCGATCCGAAAAGAATGCCAGCTCTATGGAATGGAAATCCCGTCGGTACCTTTTGAAGTGATTCATATGGACCACTTAGGACCATTTATCAGAACTGGAAAGGGCAATGAATACGTTCTAGTTGTTGTCGATTCATGGACCCGTTATTCAATTGTCGTACCAGTTAAGTCAACGAAAACGAAGTCTGTGCTAGATGGCTTGAATTATTTGACGTTATACTTTGGTTTGCCACGACGAATTGTGACTGATCGCGGAACAGCTTTCACGTCATCAATGTTTAGAGATTACTGCTATAAGAACGACATTCAGCATATAAAAGTAGCTGTACGTACACCACGAGCTAATGGGCTCGCCGAAAGAATTAACCAGTCTGTGCTGTCATATCTGAAAACGTCACCTAACGCAAAGGATTGGGACAACGAATTACGCAATCTACAATGGAAGATAAATACAACTGTTAATTCTACAACAAAATATTCACCTATCGATCTGATTTATGATTTTCCACTAAAGGACATCAGTGCCAACAAACTGTTATCTGCTGTTCATGATGATAACATCAACGTTGACACACCAACAGGAAGTGAACGCCGTGAAGATGCTATCAAGAATATATCAACAGCCCGAGAAAAATGGAAAGCTAGATTTGATGTCAAACATGCAAAACCACATATTTATCAGGAAGGTGATCTAGTTCTGGTTGAAAGTGCGATGCCTAGCACTGGAGAATCACGTAAGCTTGATGCCAAATACAAAGGTCCGTACGTTATCAACAAAGTCTTGCGATACGATAGATATATCATCGAAGACATTGAAGGAGCACAACGAAATCAACGAAAATTTAGCACTGTAGTCAGCAGCGATAAAATGAAGCCATGGTGCACACTTCTTCCTGAGCTAGATGATGACTACCAAGATGATGCTGAAGAAGATGAAGACGATGATAAGTAACTCGAGGACGAACTATCGTCAGGATGGCCGAGCTGTCACAAACTATGAATTCCTACTTTTATACAACTGTGTCTGGTAACCCTTCTGGTTGTTTAGATGAGAGGGCTTTTATCTCCTTTTTAAATCAGTATACATCTGATGCTGAACGCGAGCGGAACAACTACAAACACACATTTTATGAACAATTGATAAATGAACATTATTAAAACCTTATTGAAAAATTACTAAATATTTGTGTCCATATTCATTTTCCTGAGCAAGTTCGGTAAGTTACCCTCCCACTCGACCATCCGATGACAGTAGTAAGTACAAATTCGCTATTAACTTCTAGTATCATCCACAAAACCTCTAGAAAATTTATTGTGGTAACTAAGTATTCATGAATATATATAAAAGTAATTTTGAATTCCTCATAATTAGTTTATAAAAATTTAGAAACGACAATTTTGAAAACTGGGTTTGCATTACACACTTATACAAGTAATTATATGTTTAAGCTTATTCAAAGAACTTAGTTTTTATAATCATTGTAAATTTTCTCTATATAAGAGCATCTCCCTATGGTAAAACGAGACGTATGAAGTGGACTAGACAAGAAAGAAAAGCAATCAACTCAATTTTTGGTGATTTAAAAAAATTGGAAAAACTACCAAGCATGATGGAATGCATAAATGCAATAAATTCTAAAGCAGTTTTGAAAAACCGAACTCCACTTCAGCTAAAAACGTGGATAGATAACCAGAGGCGATACAAGTAAAAAATAAGCGTTAACACAAGACAATAACTATAATTGTATGCACATTGCTAAAGTAAAACAGTAACTCATAAATCAAGAACCAAAATAAATCAATATTTATAAAAACTTCTGGTTTCTTGACCTCTTTTTAATTATTATTGTACTCTGATATTTTTAAGCTTAAAGTATCTTTATTTTAATTTAAAATATATAAATTTTCAATATTTCGTCACTCCTTTGTGTGACTTATTCAGGAAATTAATTAATAAAATAATTAGTTTCCTGAAGAAGTCAACAAAGGAGTGACGAAATATCAAAAGATAATATATTTTAAATTAAAATGAATAGACATTTAGATTAAAAACATCGGAGTATAATAATAATAATACGAATAATTGAAAGATATTTTGTTTTCTTATAAATATGAGCATATGTATGTATCTATTAATGTTACACACAAATTAATACTTGTTTTGTATTATCTGTATGCAACCCACAAGTTACATTCATATGAAATACAGTAGCAATTTTTTAACTTTAGCTTTCATTTAAAATGAGACACGTTATGAAGAGTAGACTAATAAATTATGTAGCAAATATGTATGCACATATATACAAATTAAAATAAAATGCTTGTACTCTTTTAGGTTCTTCTGACGGCACCGCGAATAAAAATTACACGAAAAACTGCACAAAAAGTAAATCAAATACAGTATAAACTCGGTAATCGCAACCCTCGATACACGCAATTCCTCGATTTTTGCAACACTATAAAACATAGTATTGTAACCTTTATAAGTGCAACTACCCAAAAAAGTTGACCTCTATAACTGCAACTTACATTTAAATATGTTTTGTTTCAGTTCTTTCTTTTGTGTTTCTCTTCTTTTAGATTTTTTTTCTTATATTCACAAACTGATCGTTATTATACCGCTATTGTGTCGAGTTTGTTTGCTAGTTTTGTGTATGTATTACGAGTAATTGTAAACAAATAACTTTCATTATCAGTTTATTCCGCGACAGGCCGGTAGTGTTTTATGTGTTAAAGCCATGGTGGTCACAAAAAAATTGATAAAACTAACAATTAAAGAAAAAAGAGAAATTTTGGATAAACTAGAAAGTGGCACATCAACAAAAGTTCTTTGTAATGATTATAAAGTTCATAAGTCGACAATAACGAGAATAAGAAAGAAAAAAGCTGATATTCTTAAATATGCCAGAAGTATGGAAGCTGGGCCAGGAAAACGGCAAACCTTAAAATCTTGTGAATACCCAAAAATGGAAAAGGCTCTCTATAAATGGTTCTTGAAACAAAGAAGTGAAAATGTGCCTATATCCATCGATATTATCAAAGCAAAAGCTCGCAAGTTCCATGAGAAAATAAAAGAAAGCACAGGATCTTTTCATGCAAGTAATGGTTGGGTATATAATTTCAAAAAGCGATATGGCGGCCTCCGCCACTTGAAAATTTGTGGAGAGAAGCTTTCGAATAAGACAGCGTCCGTTGACCCATTTTTAATACAGTTTGGAAATAAAATCAAGGAGCTGAATCTTTCTGCAGAACAAATTTATAATGCCGATGAGTCCGGCTTGTTTTTCAGGCAGATGCCAGATAAAACACTGGTGAGCTTCAAGGAATCATCTGCTCCTGGTCGGAAAATTAGTAAAGAGAGAATAACATTTCTCGCTTGCACAAATGCATCGGGTACGCACAAAGTTAAACTCTTTGTCATTGGAAAATCAAAAAATCCCAGAGCATTCAAAAATTTTCAAAAAATGCCCGTAGTCTACAAGGCAAACAAGAACGCGTGGATGACGTTTTTGTTTTTTGAAGACTGGTTCCATCATACATTTGTTCCTGAGGTGAGAAATAAGAAATGTATGTACAATTGCATTTTTATTTTAAATTTTTTTATTGTTTTGGTTATAGGTACGCGAATTTCTAGAATCCAAGGGAATTCCCAAGAAAGCCCTATTGCTCTTGGATAACGCTCCGTGTCATCCTAAAGACAATGAGATGAAAAGTGATGATGGAATGATAACCGTCATGTGTCTTCCACCTAACTGTACTGCAATTATCCAACCAATGGACCAAAACGTTATTAACTTAACAAAGGTTTATTACAAAAAAAGTCTTTTGGCGCATTTAATAGGGAATAAAACCGCTCATCTGGAAGAAAAAATAAAGGAATTCAACTTAAGACATGCTATCTGTCTTTTAGCTAGTTCATGGCAAAAAGTGTCAGCAAGCTCCATAAGCAAGTGCTGGAATATGTTAATGAGACCAGAGTTTGAGTGGGATGAAGAGGACGATATTCCCCTCAGCATTAGAAAAAGGGAAATTGAAAATGAACGCACAATTCTTGCATCAATGCTCCAAGAACTTGCACCAAATGACTCCTTCACAAATGAAGAGCTTAATGAATGGATGCACGAAAGTGATGCTTATCAAGAAGTGGAGAAAGAAGCCGTCGAAATTGAAAGTTCAGATGATAGCGAAGCGGATGTTATTGCACCTCCTAAAATAAAAGGATCAGTTGCTATGCAATCTTTTAACACATGTATTCAGTGGGCTGAGGAAAACGATATTCCAATAAAAGATATTATATTTCTGAAGGAGCTTCGTGAGACGGCTATTATAAAAAATATTAATAAGAAAAAAGTGCAGACAACAATAACCGATATGTTTACAAAATAAATATTATATTTTAATTTTAATATTTTAATAAAAAATTATTATATTAATAAAAAATAAGCATTCTGTTTCATAAAAAGGTTTTCATTTATCACTTTTCTTGTTATATATTTTTCCTCGCTGGGTGCAACAACCTCAATAAGTGCAATTACCTTGATTTCTATTAGTTGCGGTTACTGAGTTCGTACTGTATTTATGTATAAATTGTCCATTTCTGATTAATTTTTTATACATATGTATAAATCCATGTGTTCATAATATCAACATAAGTTTAAATGTATTTTATTCAAAAGTATTTGTTCAACATTTTCTTAAAACAAATATCAAATACATTTCATACTTTTATAAGACGTTTGGAGAAAATTATGAAATACCGTATTAACGAATGTATTGTTCGTTTTATATCATATTATCTTATGTTTCTGTATTTTAAAAAATATATATTTATGTATATTTAAGCACATAAAACTGCTCTACCCTATCTGTATATACCTTAAATATACATATTTGAAATATTTCCACTCATTCAATTTAATATAAAAAACAGAAGGAGTATATATATATATATATATATATATATATATATATATATATATATATATATATATTTATTTATTCTTCATTGATTTTTATAATATTTATATGTAATTTGAATTAAATATTTGTATTAAAAAGTATCAATACAAAATTGAATTTGCCATTGTTGTTCTTTTATGAAAAATGTACTAGAAAATTTCTGATATATTGTTCTTTTTTATGTAACAGCACTTTTTACATAACTTTTTTTTGTATTTATATTCTTGAATAATTTTTAAAATATTTTTTGAATTAATCTTCAAAATATATAGTTGGGGCTATTCTGCGTTTCGATTCGAATCGAAATTTTCTCCGTCTGGCAGCTTTGGTATTCTGCGTTACGATTCCGCTCAGTTTCTTTCGATTGTATGTATTCTGCATTACGATCGGAGCTCCGTTTTTCTCAGTTGTTTTTTTGTTAACGGAGGGGTTTTCTTTATACGTGTTTTTTAGTTAAAAAGTTTAAGATAGAAAAAAATGTAAGTAGAAAATGAGATAAAATGTTGAGAAACGATTGAAAAAACTAAATTGTTAATTTTTGTACCCGAATCTGATGTGTTTTTTTATGTATACAGGTCACCAGAGCAGTATGAAAAATTGGCAAATTTAATGGCGTCTAAAGCAGATATTGCATGCGGATACCACCAGCGATCAAGATTCTTTGCACTGTAATACGTTTATGAACAACTAATTTTATTTTGTTTTTATATTTTTTTATTTTATTTAACAATTTTTTTATTAAACTTTATCAAGAACTTATTTTTAATTATGTATACATACAACTTTTTGTATTAAATTTGACATTTTGTTTATGAAAATGACAACAAACTTGCTTATTTTGCTATTTCATTTCCACATCCACAGTGATGCTATTAATTTTGTAAACATTGTTGTCTTCTTCTTTTTCTTTCGATTCCGTTTTTCTTCAGAATACCAATTTTCGATCGCAACGGAACTGAATGCGGAGACTTAATCGAAACGCAGAATTGCAATTGAATTCTTTACTGTTTTGTTGTTCTTTTTATGAAATATACATAAGTACTTGTGCATAAATTTGGAATACCATGTTAATTTGCTTGTGTAAAATCAAAGAAATTGTGTTTAATCTTAGTTTTAAGCAGGTGTTTTTTTTTTTTTTTGAATTCGGAGATTTTATCCCTAAAAATTCTGGCAATAAATATTTGTTGTAAGTATATTCGTTAGTTCTTAAAACAAATCATTATTAGACGTCAACCCAAATCAGAAATCACATGACTTGATTTAACAACTACTGAAATGCAGGCATATACATACATACATAGATATTTAACAAACTGTAACAAACAAAGAAATGTTAACAGAGACGCACAGATAATTAGTTATTAATAAGATTATAATTATTTATAACTAAAAAGTTCATTTGTCCATGTTTGCTTTAAATGCTAACATGATCTGTGTTCTCTTTAACACTAAATTGCTTTCTATCATGTCCTTGAATGTATATAATAATATTGTATTATTTCTATTTCACATTTGAAATAATTAGCAAGTATATATCGGCCAAATAAAACACGTTTTGTATTCGAATCCATCGTCTCCATTTGTAGTAAATGCTCTAACTCGCATTTACTACAAAATTGACTCCAACACAATAGCTTTAAAAATAATTTTAACAGCACCTGATACTCAGTCGTGGTTTTCATTAAGATAATCAGAGCTCTTATTGTTTTACTTTTTCCTGTAGTTTTTCTGCTTGAGATCAGGGACGCATACGTTTTAGTTTATTAAAAACCAGTACCATTTTATTCAAACGGCTTTATAAGTGTCTGTAATGTTACTTTAACCAAAGGCATATACCAAGAAAATATTAAAAAATTAATTGTTTGCTTAGAGAAAAATCAGATATTAGGGATTTAACTTAGTCACAAATAATTGTGCATCGAGAAAATAGTTTTAATATAATAAAATAATATGGGTGCCAAAGCAACTTAAGACTTTTTTATGGGGGAATAAACTAGGTGGCAGCGTAAGGGTTACGAGTACAACAATACAACAACAAAAGCATAAAAAAACAAAACATAAATAAAATTGATGGAATAAATTTACAGATTGTTATTTACAACAGATCTATGAATAAAACACAATAGGTCCATGAATAACGCAAAGATTGTGGAATAAAATTCATCTTTATTTGTAATATAAAACCGATAGGGTTAAAAATAACTATATAACTTAGTGTCTAGGAAAACTTCAGTATATATATATATATATATATATATATATATATGCACAGCGTTCCTATTGAAAGCAATTTTCTACTCCACTAGGCTTTTTGCCAGCTGCTGTCATAAGTTCATATGTGTTGCCGGTATTTTGCGAACATGGCAGTTTGAAAACTTAATATAAAATATTTTTTACTGCAAATTGAATACACTTTGCTTATATGCCAATATTTATTAATTATTTTATTAATATATAAGTTAATTGCAAACAAATTTTAAAATAAAAAATTTATAATTGATTGTAGTGATGCAATATGTATGTTAAAAATTCTTGTTGTTAACGGCGTTATATAATTATTGCAGCTATCGGCGGCATATGGCGCGTGAAATATCTATAGCTAACGGCGACTAATGTATGCTGGCATAGAAATGTTGTTTTCAGCCAGTCCATGGCAGCGTTAAGAAAGTAAACAATTTTTTTCTGTTATTGAATTTTTGTTTGTTGTAAGTTTTGAATGCCAAAAGTTGATTAAATTTACATAGTTTTTTCTGTGCTCAAAATTATTTATTAAACAGAAAAATTTTAATTTGATATTGGAAGATTTACAATATGAAAGGTTTGCGTAAATTGATCAGTTTTTAATTTCTGTCATCACTTATCTAATTCAATTCGTTTGTACAGAATAATGGTTCAGTTTTCCTAAAGCGACTTTTTTGATGCAAGATTCATCGTGACTTTGCACTGCAAGACACTCTCCGATGGAACTAATGTGCAAGTATGGGCAAATGCAAAATGAAAATGCAAAAAGAGCGAACGATGTATACGTACACATATTTGATAAGCGAATGTGAGAAACGAAATTGTGTTCAGTCTAGCTGAAAATGTTGAACAGAGCAGACGTATGTCGGATGTCATTAAAAACAAATTGAAAAAAGTACATGGTAAAAAATTTAAGCAAGCAGCAAAATAGACAAGAGAGTTATTTCTTCGGAAACACATAACATTTTTTAAGACGTTCGTTTTATACGTATTATTGTGCCTTTTTTATTTATTTAAATTAGAGCTAAGATTTTTTAACTACTTTATTGCTTTGTTTAATTTATTTGTAAGAATAGCTTTAAGAATTTGAATTAATTAAGACTTTTTCACTATATTTTTAATTACTTTTCTCAATACTGAGTTTTAGAAATAGTTTTAAATTTGCTGAATTAAAGAAATACTTTTATTTTCTGATCTATTTTTTATTATTATTCTTTTAACTTGTTAATATACAATAAAAATGTTTAAACCACAATATGAAAATGAGTTTTTTTTTGGTCTTAATACTTTGGGTCAACCAGAATGCATGATTTGTTTTAAAGTTTTCAAAAATATTAGAAAATCTTGTTTCCGAACACATTATTTTGCTTTCCATAAGGAATATGAGAATTTCAAAAATGAAGAAAGGTTTCTTATATTATATGAAATTTAGCATGCTTTTATAGAAAAGGAAAATAATGTACATCTAAACAAGAACACCAATCAATTGCAAAATAGTGCGCAGCAAAACAGAAAAAAAGACGTCTACCTTGTAAAGGCAAAACTAAGAGCATCCTTTGTAGTAAGTTTTGCACTAGCAAAAAAAAAAGGAAGACCTTTAGAAGATGGGTCCTTCTTAAAGGAAGTAACTGCTGACATGTTAGAATGTTTTGGAGAGAAAGGCAGAGAAATGTCAGATATTATAAAATATGTTCCCTTATCTCGGAGAACTATTGCAAGGCGGACCGAAGATATATCATCTTTTTTGTACCTTCAAACAAAGAAAAATATTGTTGATTCTGTATACTTTTCTCTTTGTTTAGATGAAAGTACAGATATAACTGACACTAGTCAGCTTTTGATTTGTTATACAGCAGTAAATAGAAATTTTGAAATATCAGAAGGTATGTTGTCTTTAATTGGAATGAGGAGCAATGTGAAAGGTAAAGACATTTATGACGCAGTAAACGAAAAAGTTTTTTCTTTTGCAGATAAAGATAAGCTTTCGTCTATTTGTACTGATGGCGCCAATGTTATGGTTGGAACTAACATTGGCTTTGTTGGTCATTTACGTAAGAATTATATTAATGTTCCCACTTCTCCACCAGCAAAATCTATTTGCTAAGTCTGCCAACATGAAAGAGACAATGGACATTGTGATAAAAGTTATAAAAAATATAAGAAGTGGTCACAAGGCACTAGTGCATAGACAGTTTCGGGCATTTCTGGAAGAACTGAATGCCGAACACAGTGATTTGCTTTTGTATACTGAAGTACGCTGGTTAAGTAAGGGGAAGTGTATTGATAGATTTTTTAACCTAAGAAACGAAATAATTAAATTCTTTAAGAAGTACCCGTCAGATGCAAATGAAAGTTTAGCAATTAAATTGCAAGATAGTACATTTTTATTAAACTTATCATTTTTCTGTGATATCTTATTTCACATGTGTCAATTTAATTTAAGCTTGCAAGGAAAGAAAAAAATAATTTTTGACCTCATTGCATCTGCCAACGACTTTAAAAGTCGCCTGTCAAATCTTTTTACTCAGTTTAAAGCAAATGATCTGTCTTTCTTTCCTAAAACTAAAGAAATCTGCTTGGAATTCGATGTGTGGTCCAATTTACCACAATTTTATGAATTTTTCAACGACCTAATTGCTAAAATTCAGTATTCCTTTCTCGATTTTGATAAAATTCGAGATTTAATTGAGCTATATCACAATCCCCTTCTGTGCTCTTTGAATTTCAATGATGAAAAAGCTCAAGTTGAACTCGAAAAGCTTCAGAAAGATGCATTCCTACCGTTAGAGCGCGGAATTAAATTTTGGCGCCAAATCGAAAGCAACAAATATCCCGTCCTGAAAAACAAAATTTACAACTTATTTTCAATATTTGGAACAAGATATCTCTGTGAGTCTGCATTTTCCGAAATGGTATTTATTAAAAGCAAACACAGGCACCTATTGACTGATACAAATTTAGAAAATCTTCTTCGTATAAAAACTTCAAACATTGACATAGATTTTGATAAACTTACTGCATTTATTCAGCCTTAAACAAAATATTTTCTACATACACTGCATTTTTCATTTTTCCAAAGTTTTTCCGTCTGCTCGACATATAAACAGTACCCAAATAAAAATTAATAATAAATGAATTATTGTTTTTAATTTTGTTTTTAACTGTTCATTTTTTTCATACAATAACAAGAAACAAACTATATATATTTCTCAATAATTTAATCATCTTTTATTATTCTTTTTCAATTTGTCATATAATTTCTTTCAATGCAACATTATTTTTAATACAAAGAGCACAAAACCAAAAACCAAACGAAAACAAACCAATACCATGACACCTTTCAATGTAGTGGTGCCCATACCTGTATATAAGATTCCGCACAGCCGAATATAGCACTTTTACTTGTTTCATTGTATTTTTAATAAATTACTTTTTAAGCATAAGAACGAATCATTTTCGGGTCTGTTTTCATGCGCATAAGTGATTAACAGGGCAACCAAATTTATGATATATCATATTTTTTTCTGCATGTCTTACAAACATATGAGGTAGTTATTTATCCGTTTCAGATATTTTTAGGAATTTTGGCATCGATTTTTTAGAGCATATTTTGCCCTTAAGGGCATATGTTGGTATATTTTACTTTTAAGAGCATATTTTGCTTTTAAAAGTAACTTTAAAAGTGTACTTGAACAATTTACAAACAGGTGGCGTTCATCTAATCGACTACGGCGAACTGAATTCGCCACTGACATAACCAAAGCGAATTGAATTTTGCAGACTAGTGTAATGTTTATCTTATTCTATTTATGTATATAAACACGTTGGGCCTTAGATTCTTGGTAGTTTAATATTTAAGTTTTAAACACCAACAATTTTTTAAATCGTTAAAAGAAAAGTTCTTCGAAAATCCGGTAAGCCGCCGCTGGAACTTTCTCTCCCACCTGAACCAATAACAACCCGTTGGGGTACATTGATTGAGGCTGTAAATTATTATGCTACCAATAACGAAAAAGTTTTGAAAGTTTTAGATAGTTTAACAGATGATGCTCAATCGATTAAAATTGCCAAAAAAAGCTTTACGTAAATCTAAAACAAAAACAGATTTAGGTTTTATTGCATCGAATTATGTATTTATTGCCAACAATATCAAACAATTTCAAACTGCTGGTATTTCCCTAACTGAGCAAATAAAAATACTGAACGACACCGTTAAAAAGATCGACAATGTGCCTGACTCCGATTCTAAGCATATTGTTCAAAATAAGTTAAAACGAGTTATGGCTAAAAACAAAGGCCTTGAAACAATAAAAAAATATTTGTAGTCAGCTGAATGGTTCTAAAGCAAGCCCAACTTCAGAATATGATGTGGGCGAAGTTTTGTCTTTTAAATATGCTCGAATGAATTCAGCAGATGTAGAAAGAAGTTTTTCTTTTTATAAAAGTATTTTTAGAAGCAACAGACAGAACTTTCTTTTTGAGAATTTAAGTCAACACGTCGTAATTTATTGCAATTCCAATATGAATTAAGCAAATATATTTCACAGACTTATACTTGTACAAATTTGCTTACAAAGTAGTTTTTAATTCGTATTTTATATTACATAAATTAGTATGTACATATGTATTTAGCATATGTTGTCTTAGATATGTAATATGTTCCTAAAGTAACAAGTTATTTAATGAATTCCTTAACATGTTTATTTTTTATTTTATTTTTTCATTATTTTTTAAATAAAATCTTATATTTTTAAGAAAAACAAAACATTTTAGAGCATATTTTTTACATTTTAAGAGCATTTTTCCTGTTTTTACAGCATTTTTTATGCTGGTGATTAATCAGTTCTTAATCGTCAAGAGACTTATCTAGGTGGTTTTTTATAAAACAATCTACCAAATGCTAGTAGAGAAATTTCAAATACACAGACAGTCGTACATGTATGTATCTAGATATGTGTATTTGAATAACATATCATATGTAGCAATATGAATACTCACATATATCTAAAAATTTCAATTCTAAAAATTCAAAATATATGGGAAGCGGTCATACCTATCCGTCTTATTTTAAACGCAAAGCTTTCGTAACATGCTTTGTTGTGCTGTTGTATACTCTTAGCTCAAAAAGTATTTACTTTTAATTAGTGTGGCTTGATGTATTTTTTCATGTCCGAAAACTGATAGGATATACCTATATACATATTACTTCGGGGTTAAACAATACTTTTTTCCAAATTTTCGTTCACGGTAACATATGGTCTGAGTCTGTATACCAATACATACTTTGTAATTTTATTACGCAAACCAATAACAAACTTATACCCAACACTATATAAAATGATAATAATATTTAGTATAAATATGTAAACATATTCAAACAAAATTTTAGAATCTAGATGCTTTCCATAGCAAACTTTTGCTGAAGGCCCTTCAAACATATTTTTCTCTTCCTTTTAGTCGTCAACGAGAGAGGAAAGAATATGTTTTTTCAAGAATAATAATTCAATAACACATTGTGTAACAATAGAACACTTTCTAGCTACTACAACATTAAGTCCTTGACACGTGATTCATTTAAAAATTATGATACATACATACATACATATATGAAGAGTATGTACATATATTATGATAAATCGAACAAATAATCAAATATTCAAGGAAAAAGAGGGAACTGGTATGTTATTAAAAGACATAATGATTGTTTTCATACTAATCATATCAGTTTTTAGGTTACATTCATTATATACATATGTATGTACATATGTAAGTATTTCATTATTAAAAAACAGTCAGAAGTGTATAGGTGTTATTTTACACAATATTAATAAGATATACATATATTTGTTTCTGTTGCATTTAACTCGCTTTTATCATTATAGTCAAGGTATATAATGTATAGCTTAAGAATATATATTCCACCACGATAATTCAAGCTTTTGATTTTTTGCTTACTGGGTATCTCCCCCACAAGCAAATAGATAGTCGACTATGAAAATGATCTACATATTTGCATATTGTGAACTTACTTAAAGCTAACTAAAATGCTTAGCTAGGTTATACCAATGTATCTAACTACAAATTAAGTAGCTTTTAGTTGACTTAAGAGAACCTACATTTAAGTTAGTTCAAAAGGCAGGCGGAGTCCGGAAATTGACAACCTCCATAGGTTCAAAGAAAAATATATACCGTTTCTTATATGCTAAAAAATGAATATACGTACATAGGTATGTATGTATATGCACAACATACATATCGTTGGGCTCACGTAGAAAGGCCCTAACTCACATACATAACATAAATGTAACTTTAGAAGAAAAGGTTAAAAACACTGTTGGAGTTACAGAAAATTTCTTTCTGTGTATTCATTGTATGATGCAATAACTTCTAGAAATTACAACATACACAAAGATCATTTACATAGAATTTCTCAGTAAAGTCATCTACTCTTTGTTGTTGTTATTATATACGTTTTTGGTTTTTACATTCTCTCCTTTTTAATGTGAATTTTGAATCTTGAATGTGACAGGTCGGAGTGCGAGTTACATATCGTTACCTTAATATAAAAAGGCCCCAACTCATTATTTTTGGAAATCCGTTTTTTATTGATTCTTGTAGAATGGTTGCTAATACACATTCTATTAAAATTTCAAGCAAATTAGATTAAAAATAAAGAAGTTATAAGCAGAACACAAAAAGCCCTAACTCATACACACAATTTTTCTAAAGAAAAAAAGCCCTAACTCATACACACAATTTTTCGAAAGAAAAAAACACTGACTCATACATTTCTGCAGAAACATACAAAGTAGGCATTGCATTTCTAGAATTATTGTTGTTTTATATTGTGTGTAACTGATAGAGCAAGAGCCGTTTATTTTCATTTGTGCGTTATAATTGCATAATAAGGTGTGTGAAATTTATGTGTAAAAAGCTGAAAATATGAATGTCGGTAATGATAGTATCCGTACTAGGAGAATTTATCCAAATCAATCGGAATGGAAGTACAAAAGCAATAAAGTGAAGCGAGGAATATTTGGGTATAACAAATAATTCAATTTCCGTAAAGCAAGCACGACATCAAGGTTTAACCTGTTCATCAAATTATTGTTTAAAAAGTTCATTAACACACTGCTCCCAATTCAGTGAAAATACGCAAAAAGAAATATTTAATTTGTTTTGGAAGATGTCGTGGGAGCAAAAAAAGCAATATATTGCAGGCATTGTTTTAATGAAGGAGAAAAAGCAACGTTTCGTTGAATCTTCAAATCGAACTCAATCGAAGGCATATTTTTTAATGAACAAGTCAAGTCGATTGCAAGTTTGCCGCCAAATGTTTCTTTCAACCTTAGGATTGAATGAAAAAATGGTTAGGAAGCGGTTAAACTGCGTGGGAGAACATGGCACAGTTCCAAGTGCCGAAGAAAGTACAAATAGCGGCATTGAATCTAAAACTGGTCAACGCAATTGGAAAGACGTGTATTTCTCCAAAATTGGCTGGACGGTCTTCCAAAAATGGAATCTCACTATTGCAGAAAGAAAACAAAAAAATTGTATTTACAATCCAATTTTTCATCATATAATGAAATCTATAACCTATACAAGGATAAGTGCACCGCAAACAAAGAAAACCTTTTAAAACATTTGTCGTACCCAGTTTTCGCAAATATAATAAAAGCATCAAATTATTCAATTTTCAAACCAAAAAATGACGAATGTAATACTTGCATATCATATAAAGTAGGAAACATATC
Source organism: Linnaemya vulpina (assembly GCA_963675445.1). Classification (NCBI taxonomy): domain Eukaryota; kingdom Metazoa; phylum Arthropoda; class Insecta; order Diptera; family Tachinidae; genus Linnaemya; species Linnaemya vulpina. Next base: position 22,241,920 of record OY776276.1, read on the forward strand.
TGAGCAAGACTATAAAAAACACAGAGAAGAAATAGATCAAATGCGAGAAGAAAAGTCCAACGACATTTTAAACGCAAAGTCCGGCTTATGTGCAGTCTTCTGTATGGATGCACAAGCTGTCAAATTGATGCCTCAATTAAACGCAAGTTCTGCATATTATAAAATGAAATTACAAATTCATAATTTCACAATTTACAATCCTATCAGCCATGATTCTGATAACTATGTGTGGGATGAGACTGATGGCAAACTGCACTCTTCCCTTTTTGCAACGTGTATTACTAAACATTTACACAATTTTCACAATCGCCATCCAGAAGTTCACCATATTATCATTTATTCCGACGGCTGTTTTTACCAGAACCGAAACAGTATGTTAGCCAATGCTTTACTCTCTTTTTGTGAGGAAACCCATGTAACAATAGAACAAAAATATTTAACAAGTGGGCATTCGCAAATGGAGTGTGATGCTACTCATTCACTCATTGAGAGAAAACTAGCAAAAAAAACAAATATACCTTCCATCTCAATTGCTTGATATTATAAGAGAAGCCCGAAAATCTCCAAGCCCTTTACAAGTGCACCAACTGCACTATGATGATTTCTTGGACTTCGAAAGTATTCCCAAACGATACCCGTCCATTTGGCCAGGTAAATATGATTCTTTGTTAATTCGGTAAGGTGAATTGTTGCTAATATTTAAATTCATTACAGGAAGAAGCAATGGAGACTCTACTGTAAACATGATCCGAGCCCTAATATGCGATGACTTGGGGTATATTTATTACAAAACCGATATAAGTGCTGAATATGAGCTTCTACCGCAAAGGAAAAAGTCCATTAGCAGAACCATCACAACTGGTCAACTTTACGCCAAAAGAATAGAAATATCGTAAAAGAAGTGGGATCACTTACAAGATCTTAAGCAGTTTCTGCCCAAAGACTGTCATTTTTTTTATGACAATTTACCATATCAAATCTAAATACTATCTACAATTATCTAATTTTTACAATTTTATGTATTTTGCCTTTTTTAATTTGTTTTAAAGCCATGAATTTAAATACAATTTTGAGTTAAATTATTCTTTTCAAAAAGCCCTATCTCACTATTTCTTTCATAAAATACGAATACAAAAAGCCCTAACTCATATAAAATCCATAAAAATTACAAATATATACATATGTATTTCAATCTGAATTCCTCGTTTAATTTTAATAAATATGTTTTTTGACAATGTTTGTGTAGCTATATTATTTCAGCTTTTATTAAGTTTTTTCCTTCTCCTGTAAAAAGTGTTTTTGATGAGTTGGGGCCTTTTTATATTAAGGTAACGATATACAACTAACTATATTGACATAAAATCTAATGAACCCGATAAATTCGAGGAATTTTTAAATCAAATTAATAAAACCAAGCAGTAACCCAATTTCATATTTCCGGTGCATTGCACAAGACATAATATTTCCAAAGTAATTAATCAGCATAATTTTAACAATAATTAAAATAATAAAACTTCACATACTTGTATAAATGAAAAGGTTTGCCAATAAATGTAATTTAAGCTAATTATGCAAAATTGTAATACATACATACATACGTCGGCAAGTAATAAAATTCGCGCGATAGGCAAAGAAAAGCTTGCGTAGCACTGCTGTATGTGTATGTTCTCAAGATCTTTGCAAATAATTGAAAGAAAAAAAAACAGCAACTTTTCATGTGTTTTATAATGACATTTAAACATTATATGTGTGTCTCCTCATGCTTTTTGCAAATAATTCCTGCAAAAGGCATCATTCGAGTGTCAACCAGCAAAGACGAAAGAATAATTTTTAAATATTTTTTAACATTGCCTTTGAGTTCCATAACTTTTTTGAATAGGTTTAACTAAATTTGCACCCACTTTTTGAGGTATTTTGTCCCATTCTGATTTGAAAGCTATAAACTCTTCGCGCTAATTCATCCCACAAATCTTTAATAACATTAAACATCTTTGTTTAAAGAAAAGAAGTCCAAATTAAACTTGGTCGCCAAAATAAATGTAAGTAAATTATATACACACATATCAATCTATTCATTTATAAAACATGCATACTTTTTTTATTACACCAGCTTTCTATTCTACCGAAAATTTAAGATGTTTTCACTAGTGAGGTTTCATAGCGAAGAGTTAAAACCAAAAATGTACGTTTGGTTTCAAAGAAAAAGTACGTTGTGAAGTATTCTGACGCCAAATATGAAGCAGCGAATCATGCTTTAAAAACTAAAATATTCCCTATTCTTAGATGTGATGAAATAACCAAAACAATACGATATGACGAACTTGTCATTAAATTTGGCAATTATTTGGCTGAAAAATATTTACCGCTTCATCAACATGATATGATTAGAGCTAATTTGAGGTTGATTGGTCGCTTTTTAATCGAGATTAAAAAAATGGATCCTACAATAAACGAATTGAAAGACATTTATAAACCGGCTATGTTTGATAAATGTATAATTGCTATTAGAACTGTTGCTAAATGGAACGAAAATAAGATGGGATTCGGAACACCAGCAGTAGCACAAAATTTAACGACTCTCTTGAAAAAGTGTGGTAACAAGCAATCAACAGAAATGATTAAGGAGGATAAAGATAGTATAAAAGCAGAAGTGGATAAATTTCTTCAGTTGTGGAGCCAAGAAATTCCTTTAGTTAACAACAATGGGAAAACTTTTAAAGAACTTTTGTATGTCTAGTTGGACACTTCTGGTGCAAGCAACGTTAATATTTATACAAATATTCAACAGAAGGAGAGCCGGCGAAATTGAAAGATTATCGGTTGAAAATTTTGAAAATAGAGAATTTATCAGCGACAACATAGACAAAGATATACTAAGAAACATTTCTGTTGATTCATAAAGATTTGCCAAAGAATTTGCAAGAATTACTTTGCGTGGCAAACTTGGACGCACCGTGAGCGTACTGTTGTGTCCTATGTCTCTAAAATCTGTAGAGCTGATGATGAAATATAGGACAGAAGCAGGCGTAGATAGCAAAAACCAATACATTTTTAGTAGACCGAACACTTCACATCTTACAAAGCCATACTATCGTGCATGTCCTCTATTAAAGGCATTTTCCGAAGAGTGTGGCGCCAAAATACCGGAAACCCTCAGAGGAACTTCGTTGCGGAAGCATATTGTTTAACATCTGTACATACTTATCAATTGTCCTAACCTCAAGTCAATTAATGCAACTACTTTTTCTCAGTTCTTTATGGGAGTTCGATATATTATCATTTAGTATTCGCACGTTTCAAACTAAATAATACTCTGAGCATAAGTCTCCTTAAGGTTCATTCAACCAGCCATAAGACCCACCCCATTAGCCGACGAGCCCCAGCCGGAATCAGAACGTGCCTGGGCTGACGTGAAGTGAACTTCAAACATCTTTTGTGAAAAACCCTATTAGGTTACATGCTACAACGAGGTCGACCCAACTCCAAACCATCTACCTCCCCATCAAAAAGTAGACAAAATACACCTACTAGCGATAAAAGAAGAAATCGACAGGATTTCCCCTTTGACTCAGAACGAGCTGACGGAATAGGCCATATCCCGAAATGTATGAGAAATTGCCAACTTTGTCAAAATGATTGCTCTTTTCGCTCATACACCTTTTGCGAAATGTTTCTTATGTTACAATGACAAAAGAAATTGTTTTACAAGTCTCCACTCTAAATAACTTGTTGTTTTTTAAATAGTTCTTAGTGCATATCTTAGTGCATCTTTCAAAGTGCTCAATGAATTTTTTTATTTTTGTTATAAATGTAATAAATTGTCCTTAATAAACATATATATACTATGTTCTATTTTTCTCCTTATTTTAAACATACTCATTCAGTAGAGGGTTAAAGCAAATATGTATTTTTATAATTCTGCCTTGCGTAAGCAAATTCTTTGTTAATTGTAAATGATTAATTCAGTTTAAAAAGTCTTAAAATATATATAGATACATAATAAATGAAATCTGTGAAGTGAAAAGCTGAATATTATTGTTACAGAACACCCTATGTTCTACTTGATCACCGTTCAATGTGAATGTCTGTATTTTGACAACTTTATTGTAAACCGCGTTTTTGCATTCTCTTTGTTCCCTTTTTACAATTTGATCGCCATTACATTTATTCTGAAGTAGATCATTGAATGAGGAGGTGCAAAACTGCGGTATGTATTGTGTGTTTTTTTAAATATATTGTATTAAATTTGATCTGTACTCTTTGTATAGAAATCACTAAATCCAAATCAGCAAGTCAGTGACAAGCAACGACCAGTCACCAATAAATTGTTAAAGCAAACCTCCTCGCCTTTTATTATAGTTACAGCCGTAACAACTATATGGAACAGTATTAAGAGCAAATAAAAATTATTAAACAACGCAAGAATAAAAAAAATGGCATCAACATCAAAATGGATCGTTGCCATAAAGTCGAGAGGGAAAAAGAACTATTAACAAAATGTAAGTTTTTTCAATATTCTATAAAAATTTGTTTAATTTACATATTTGCAAATCGATTTCAGGTTGGCTTAAAGCCGTTTCAAACGCTCCATTATGTTATCAATTTAAGAAAGATGAGATCGCATAAGGTTGATACCAGAGCCCTGTTAGTATTGTACAAATGATAAATTTTACAAGGAAATCTTCAAATGATAATTATACGTATTAACTACTCCACATATGTATGATCGATGATTGTTATGGAATGTGTTCCTTAGGGATTTACGATATTTCTCATTGTCTGTTGCAACATTAACAAAAAAGGCTGGTGGATTTATTTTCTATGGACACTGCTTAATAAAAAAACTGACTGGCTGGGTTCAAATTTGTATTTTTTCTGATTATTATGTTTTATTTTATTAAGGATGGTACGGAGGAGTTGATGAGTGTTGATGGTGCTTTAATTTGTTATTCTTAGATACTCATAGATTTGTATGTAAATATCTATAACGATGTACATATAGTACTAATTAAATTGGCGTATGGCTATATGTATTATTAATGAATTGATAAATAAATAAATAATCATTGCAGTACTAAACACGAATATATTAACTTCATTCATTACGGGATGGATCTCTCTTTATGAGAGTTGTGTTGGAGCACACATTATATTTAGCCGATTTATATTGTCGTCTGAAAATTCCCATCATCTTTACTAATGATATCGGGTATTTGCAGGAGTACGCAAAGCTTATGAGACCTATAGCAGAAGCGATTGATTATTCTTCTAAGAATAAAAATGCGTCGTTTGGAGCCAACAAGCTTAAGTATTTATCCGAAGTGAGCGAACGAATGCAAAAAGCATTGCTTAAAAGATTTGACAAATATTTTAAGATGCAGCTTGAAGCTTGGGAAGCTGTTATAGCGGCTATATCGTTAGCTTCTATTAACCCAGATATGCCCAATGACCTATATATAGTACACCAAAATTCTTTGTTACATGATATGTCACGTTTATCAAAGTACCGATTTTCTTGTTGACGTACTTAGTACTCATCAAAACCTCGTGGGAGATTGTGTGATCGCATTATTTTTTGCTATTATTTTTGAGTTTTTGAATAATTAATTAGTGATATTTTCACAATGACTGAATATGGGGATATGGGGCCACATTTGTACGGTAAGTAAAATTTTGTAAATTTATAAGTGAATGAATACTATATCTTTTTTGAATTTATATATAAGAAGACTACCTTGATTGTTATATGTAAAAACATTTAATTATTGAGCTTTAGTTTTGTTGTTGTGACACCTTAAAGTTTGGTGACCTATATGTAGGACATTGGGAATATAATATGCTACGACTTTATGTATTTTCCATAGAGGATTTTCTCTTCATGAAGCTTTGGCGTTGATAGAGGATGAGGACCTAGATGTGGATAACATAACTATATTCCCACCCAATAATGCATGTGGAGACGTCACAGACGAAGATTCCGGCGATGAAGACTACGTCGATATAGATAATTTACCGGCTTCGCTAATGAAAAATGAGGTGGAAATTGTTAACATAATAAATTTTGATAGTGATTGGGAGACAGAGGGTGATAATCCCCTCTCTCAGCTTAGAGAAAGCTCATACAAAATCGCGAAGAAATTGAAGAAAAATAAAAATTATCGCTATATGAAGATAGACTTCCCCACTTATGATGCTATTTTTGAAAAACCTGAGGATAGCGTCGTCACAGATGAGCGTAACCCTATTTTACTTTTTTGCTCTTTATTTGATGTTGAGCTAGTACAAAAAATTACGGATGAGACAAATCGGTACGCGTCACAAAAGAATAGAGACTTGCGAGTAAATATACCGGATATGAAGTGCTTTCTTGGAGTAAGATTGCTTATTGGATACGTTCCTCTACCTAGAAGAAGAATGTATTGGGAACGCTCGAAAGACTCCAACAATGAACTTGTTTCCCAAGCAATAGCGAGAAACAAATTTGAGTTTATTTTGTATAATATTCATTGCCAAGATAACAACTTCCTAGATCCCTCTGATAAATTCGCCAAAGTCAGGCCACTCTTTGCGTATTTGAATAAAAAGTTTATTGAAAATGCTTATGTTGAAGAGGAACACAGCGTAGATGAAGCCATGGTTCCATACACAGGTAGACATGGTTGCAAGCAGTATATTCATGGTAAGCCTATTCGTTATGGCTTCAAGTTATGGGTAGGTACGACACGACAAGGCTATATAAACTGGTATGAGCCTTACCAAGGTGCTTCCACAAACATCAGTGAAACTCATAAGGACTAGGTTGTTGGAACATCCGTCGTACTGGAATACGCCGACACCTTGTGATCAAAATGGAGAGACCAAAAATTTCAATTGTTCTTTGATAATTTTATTTTTCTTCCATCGCTTTGTTAGAAAATCTGGAGAAAATGAATATGTACGGCACTGGAACAATAAGAGAAAACCGCATTCCTGGAAGCACTTTGCGCGAATCTAAGGAGATGAAAAAAACTAGTCGCGGCAGTTATGATTTCGTCAAAATTATAAATAGAAATATAATTTTTATAAAATGGAATGATAACAGATCTACCAAGCGGTACTCCCAAAAGGAAAAGAAATTTATTCAAGTCGAACAGCCCCGAATAGTGAAATATTATAATAGAAGCATGGGTGGAGTAGATCGTTCTGATCAGAATATAAGTTTATATCGCACTGCTATAAGAGGAAAAAAAAGTGATATTTTCCCATCATAGCGCACTGTGTGGATATGGCGTTACATAATGCTTGGCAGATTCACAAGCATAATGGGGGAACTATGGATCAATTGTCCTTTAGAAGAAGTATCGCTAATACTCTACTAGTACGAAACAAAAAAGTCCCAGTTCACCAAAGGGGTCATCCATCGCTTAGCCTATATAATGAATTGCGCTATGATCGATTGGACCATTGGGTAATTCCTCAAGAAAAACAAACAAGATGTGGAGCTTGCCATCAAAAAACTTTAACTAGATGCCGAAAATGTGACATAGGATTACATGTAAAATGCTTTGTATCGCATCACACCCAATAGGTTATGTGCCCAATGTCCTATATATAGGACGGCTTCAAAAACCACTTTTTTTCAATAAATCTTTAAAAACCTATATATACATTGTTTTTATTTCTCATTTACTTCCAAAATAATATAAAAATACTTTTAAAATGTTCACGATCAAGCAACGTTCATATCTGGGTTAAATTAAGATTTTAGAACAGCAACAACGCAAACAGAAGGAGTGAAGACAATGTTCAACACTTATTTGGTTAAGTATGGCAAATTAGATGATGTCGAAACTCGCACTTTGCCTCAAACGCCACAAAAAACATCCCTTGATTTCGGGAAAGGAAGTAATGGTAAGTTTTTAAACTTTATTTTCAATTAAATATTCGTGGTATTACATGTTTTTGTATATCTACTTTAACAGATGTTAGTATACAGTGTGCTGCTTCTGACTCGGAAAATTACCTTTAGGAAACAATTTTATACCTGGTCGAACGAGATACAACGACAAATAACCTTAACAATCATCCAGCAGTTAAAACGTATTTCTGAAATAAGGTACCCCTTATCATCATCAGCATCTGCAGAAAGTTACGTTTCTAAATTTAATAAGCGATAAACATGACGTGGTGAGTAACGAGAAATAATGTATAATAATAAAAATATGATAAAGTGCCCGACCCTGCTTTAGTTTTGTATACTTATTCTATTAGAAACATTTTTCCCTATGAACCATAAGTGAAAGTTTACTCTTACTTGTGTATTGGTATTATGTTTTTACATCTTCACAATATTTGTAAATGACAAGCAGAAGGTGCAGGGAGTTTAATTTACTCCAAGCTGCAGCTGCTAATGGTGCATAATAGTGATGGGGAAGATGAACTTCAACTAGATGAAGAAGATCAAGACTTTTTCGAAGAAGACATTGAAGAAGGACCAGAAGTGGCTTAAATCGAAAATGCAGTACAAGAAAATGGTCAAAACATAACCGTGGATGACAGCACAGCTTTTCATAAGAAAAAGAAATCTGTTTTTGAATGAAAAAGTGGCTCCTATACACCTCAGTTTGATCGTGCAAATATTCTACCTGGTGAGTCCAATGGAAATTTTTTTTTTTTTTTAAGTTACAAAGCTAAATGAGATGTTCAGGTTTATTACAAAATACGCGTTTCACTACGTTACCGTCGAATGTTCACTTTCGACGCCGACAAATTCCAAAATACGCGCGAAGAGTTATCGGTTGGTTTTATCAACTTCTTGTTATCTCTCACAAAATAATATTGCAAACGAAAAAACAATGGATTCAATCGCGTAATTTCTTGTAGAAACTGAAGAAAATAGTCTTCGACGAACACTAAAAAAACTCAGATACACCTCAATGGATATATTTGAGATATATGATAAAATGTGAGTACAAAAACATATACATTCATAAACAAAAATTTTTAAACATTTTCTTTCATACATGTAAATAGGTTTGTGAAAAATTTTAGAATTACAAAAGATGCATTTAAATACATTTTAAATACACTGGATTGAAAAATGGGCACACAACGTCTAGGAACTTTGAAGCTAGTAGATAAATTAGCGGGTTGTCTCAGATTTTTTGCAGAAGGAAACTACCAGCATGGTGTTGGAAATGTATCGCAATCAACATTTTCTAAAATACTTTCGGAGATGTTAACGTTGTTCGAAAAATATATATGTATATACGTATATGGAACGCATGTAAAGATTGTCACCACTTCAAATGATCGCCATTTGTTTTATAACAGAAAAGGGTACCATAGTTTAAATGTAATGCTTGTAAGGTCTTTTGAACTGAAATTATATCGTATATAATTTGATTTTGTGTATTCAATATACATAGGTCGTCGACGTCAACACATCCCAAATTAATACCGTGTTGACGTCAGCGTCGACTAAATTTGACTACATACAAAAATTGTTGACGGCGTCGACGTCGAGTTTGGCAATATGGCTGATTATGACTAGAACAAGATTTGAGCAAATGATTGTAAGTCATCAACAACCGATAGAGCATATAAAATAAGACCTGTGTTTGCCCATTTCAATTATTGTTTTCAAAATGCTATAAACACCTCGATGAGGCAATCTATTGATGAGCACATGGTAAAATTTAAAGGACATAACGTTATGAAGCAATACACCAAAAACAAGCCTATAAAATGGGGCTTCAAAATGTGCTGTAGAGCTGAGTCCTGAACAGGATTCCTTTTTGAATTTGATCTATATACGGACAAAAAAAACTAGTGCGGAAGTAGATTTGGGCGAATTCGTTGTGCAAACTGTATACAGAACGTGTATACATATCTATATGTGTTGGCATGACTCAAGTTTGTATATGTAAACGTGGTAAATATTATGCGAACCACCGGCAACACTATTAAATGCGGCGAATAAATCCGGGTCTGTCATCTTTGCTTCCAACAAACAGCTTAGTAACCACGCGTAATTAAAATAACAGCTAACAAATTGTGCACAAGTTCAACAAAGGAATATATTCTGCTGTTTGTTTTTTTCCACGAATACTTTTCTGCTTTTGAAAATAACATGCCGTCTAAGGAAAAAAACATGGTGTGAAAATTTTATGAAAAAAATTCGACAAGAAGCTCTAAATTTGCCAATACACAAAACGAATAAATGCCAATGCTTTGTATAGGACGAAGCCAATGGGCGCCGTGGAGTTAATGAATTAGGTACGTGCGTTCTACAATATATGAAAAATTTGTCGACCATTGAAGATGCTGAAATGTTTTATTCGGATAACTGTGCCGGATAGCGAAATAATAAATTCATTATGCCCATGTACTTATACGCCGTGCGCTATTTGGGTATAAAATCAATCACCAACATCCGGCTGGTGACAAAATTGGAATATTCCAGAACACGCGATTTCAGCAGTAATGAGGACACATAACAATCATACTGTCCGTTCAGGATCATTCGGTCCGATAACAGCCGAAAATTATAACGTTTATGAATGTTATATAAGTCCATATATAACTCATCAAAGGTCATACACAAAATGAAAGCGATTCAGCTCATTCCTTAATCGAGAGACAAACCAAGCGTATGCTTAAAAGTTTTCTGCAGTGAAATAAAACAAAAATTAAGAATTATAATAATAAAATATAACAATTAAACCAATAAATTAAACAGACAATTACTTGTGATTGAGAACATTAATTTGCCGACATCTGTATATGTAAAATATTTACTGAAGAGAAAAAGCCGTCTTTATTGCTACACCTCAGGGTCCTGGAACCGACACCTGCAGCCCACAACGAAAGTTGGAACACTCCTCCCTCCAACATTTATACAACTGAAGGATTTGTATCAATAATCCTTTCGGCAAAGAAAAAAGGAGATCCATTTAATGTTAACGAGCTAAGTTTTAAGGATTCTTTAAATTTAAAACACGAGAATCATCAAAATCTGATTTTTATAAGACCGCTTACGCTGACGAAAAGTTTATCTTAAACTGTTTAAGGAAGCGATTGCTATTAAAAAAGATGCAAGCAAAAGCGATTTCTTTAAACAAAGCTTTTTATACCAAACCGGGTATACCAGCACATCAGAGAGCCGATATTAATGAGTTGATTAACAAAATCTTTATAAACCATTTTATGATAATTTCTAAACATTTCATAGTTAGTTTCGTTAACAATATATTTTGGTATTCAGTTATTATTTTTTAATTACCTAAAGTAGAAAATTAAAATTTTTCGTTTCTGAATTATATCTTAAGATGAAACCATGTTGAAGAGGAGTTCCTTAATATTTTAAGTTCAAAAGACTGTTTCTATGAATTATATTTATTTTATGTTTTTTATAATATGCATAAGTACATAATATTCATACTCAAAAAACTGAAAATAATATGTATTAATACGAACTTACTGCTTTTTTTTAACAGCAACGACACATTATAACTTATGACACACTATAGAATATAGTTTAGCAACAATAACGTCATAATGCAAAGGAGAGTTAGTTCTTATTATTGGATTTCATCTTTTCTGTGTAAGGTAGGAGTCCATTGAAAACTTTAAACGCGTTTTCTGCAAAATCGATTTTTTTTACTTATGCCGGTCTTGCAGCAAATGAGCTATATGTTCTTGTGTACGATAAGAATTGTGCGCCTGAGCATTTCATTTGCGTAGGCTACACACATCTCATATCGCACATGGCATTGAAATATAACCTTAACTCTTCAGAACGAACATACTGTTACGTTTTTAGACCTTTTCGTAAAAACGGTTTTATTACTTATCCTTCAAGGATTCGTTTTATTGCATCAAATTAAAACACGGACAAATTAGTATGCTCTATCTTCTTCTCGCAGTTTATTATTGCCTCTGCTGGAGTACACTGGCCAACATCGGAATTTTCTTTGATGACTTTTTCATGGTCTGACAAGTTAAGCACTCTTATAGGGACTATTCCTCCTTCACTAGTTTTCACTAGAGCTTTCGCTGTTATAAGCTCTCTCTTTAGATCTGCTGGTTCTACAACCCACTACCGATTGTCCTCACAATCTCCCTTCATCCGCGCTCATATGACTGTTTCAGACTGCGGCGGTATTGTCTGACTCTCAATAGCAAATACTCTTGTTACTTGCGGTTTGTTGTCATATCCAACATCAAGGGGTATTTCCACATTACGCCAAATCATCAGCTGTTGTCCCATATGTAGATTAATGCCGTGATTAATCATAAAATCGGCTCCAATAATAACCTCATCGACAATATCGGCAACAATAAACACATGTCTCACGTTGATGTTGGCTATAGTCACCTTCACTTCAATCTTACCATAGACAGTGGCAGGTTCTCCAGTAGCTGTACGTAGCCGTATATTGCTTAACCGCTCGCACTTCCCCTTTACTATATCGGGCCTTATTATTGACTGCGATGCCCCTGTGTCTATGGTAAGTACGTGCTTTTCCCCGTTGATGTGTCCGGACGCAGTGAGGTTGCTATTTTTCTGCTGCATCACTGATATGGAGATTGTGGGGCCCTCGTTTGTGAGAGCTAGCTCTTGCCCCTTAGTGCTAGCTCGTTTTAGTTTAACGGGGACTCTTGGGATGTTGTTTGGTTCACCCGTTTGCTGTTTCTTGGTGGCGAAACAGATCTACCTCTCTTCCTTTGTGCTTTGCAGCTGCGCTGAAAATGACCGATTTTTCCGCAGTTAAAGCACTTAGGCTTTTCTCTGATATCCTTCTCTGCCAGCAGTTGTCGCATTGCCTCCTTAACGCTAGCCACTAGGTTGTTATCCTCCTCAGATAAAACCTCCACATTCCGCACTTTACATATCTGTGGCTTGAAAACCATCCTGGCAGTCTCTTGAGCCAGCGCAAATGACACAGTTTCAGCGAAAGTGGATTTCTGCGTAGCGCACACCGCCAGTTTAACATCAGAGTCGCGAATGCCGTTAACGAAAGCCTCAGTTTTAAAATGGTCCAGGAACGGGTGACTCTCGCCTGGATATGTGAGCTGCACTAGACGCTCGATTTCCATTGCGAAATCTTGTAGAGATTCGTTAGGCTTCTGAACTCTACATCGCAATTCCATTCTGTATAAATCGCGCTTGTGCTCACCACCATACTTGCGTTGCAATGCTGCCATTATTTCATTATAGTTGTTTCTGCAGCTTACTGGCACAGTCTCAAGTACCTCTGCGGCTGTACCCTTTAAGGACAAGATCAACTCTATGGCCTTTTCTTCAGCATCCCATCCATTTCTGCTAGCCACCGTCTCAAACTGGAATTTGAAGATGCCTAATGGTACGCTGCCGTCGAAGCATGGCGCTTTTGTCCGCGCAGAAACCTCCGCAACTGCTCGTACTGGCCCGCCACTACACTCCAGGTTATGCACTTTGTCCTCTAGAGCATGCAATTTCTCTTCGAACTCCTTTGCATGCTGTTCCAGGCCACCGCATTCTAGATGTTGGACTCTATCCGCCAGCTCTGAGAATTTATTCTCAATAGAATCCATCCTCTTGTTGATGGCTTCAGAAACCTCTACCAGGATATCGTTCGTGGCCTTATTTGACTCCTGTATCTGCTGAGAGTTCTGTTTTATTTCAGTTATTTCGGCAACAAGCTTGTCCTGCATCTGCTGAGTTTCGGCTACAAGCTTTTCCTGCATCTGCTGAGAGTTCTGTTTTATTTGGATCATCATAGCAGCGAACATTGAATTTATGTCCATGCTGCTGGTCGTGACAGGAGGGCATACCTGCACATCGTCTTTGTCCTCAAACTCGTATGTCCCGATGTCCATGCCGCGATTCTTAAACTCATCTATTAGCCTCTTCTGCAGTTCAGCCTTGTTACCTGCAGTTGGCAATTCCAGCTTACTGAGCTCCTTTTTCAGCTGTTCAACTTTTCCTTTTAATTATTTTTGCAATCCCACTTCTGACACCAATTGTTACGTTTTTAGACATTTTCGTAAAAACGATTTTATTACTTATCCTTCAAGGATTCGTTTTATTGCATCAAATTAAAACACGGACAAATTAATTTAGAAATATAATGCGGCAACAATTTATTTATTACTTTATTTACACGAGTACTTGTACTACTCAACACTTAGCGATGTTAACACGTCTATGTCTGATATCACACTGATTATTCCTGAGTTCTGGCAGCGCCTTTATATAGCAAAAATGACGTCGTCTGGTAACCTCGCGAAAGTTCTGGGTATGGTGGTTGTATTTTACTTTCTTAAATTGCAATGTCCTTTTAATTATTTTTGCAATCCCACTTCTGACACCAATTGTTACGTTTTTAGACCTTTTCGTAAAAACGGTTTTATTACTTATCCTTCAAGGATTCGTTTTGCTAGGGGTACGCTTCTGGGTGGCTGTTTAATCGGCCTAGCTTCGCCTGTGTTGATTTCATGTTTAACCAATGCAGTTCTACCCTGGCTTTGGCTTCCCATGGCGAAGATACTGGCATGCCTTTTTAGTAACTGCTTGGCTTTATTTTTATCTGTCGCTGATAGACCTGCTACCCATTTCTCTACGTATTCCTCAAATTGTTCACGTTCTTTTGCGGACAATGCACATTTCTTCCTGATGAAGACTGGTCAGCGGCACAGAGGGACGACGATATACTAAGGAAAATTATAGCGGCCAAAGAAGAGGACAGACGACCATCCCGGAATGAAATTTCGGCTGAAAGCCCACTCGCCAAATCTTATTGGGCTCAGTGGAACAGCCTTAAGGTAATAAAAGGGTGTTTATACCGCGTATGGGAAAGTGTAGATGGCAAAACAACTTCAAATTTAATAGTTGTGCCATACTCCAAGATAAGTAAAGTTTTACAGGAGTTTCATAATGGACCCAGTGGCGGTCATCTTGGAGTAACAAAAACACTTGAGAAACTGAAGCAGTCGTCAATTGCTGTGCCTGTACCTGGGGGGGGGCCTGGGCAGGCGGCGGAGACAAAGGACAAGAGAGTCCGTGCAAGGGAAGACGGATTAACGCATAGGGCAAAGGCTTATGCTGAAGAAATAAAGAATGACCCCAAGAGAATACGGGGTTTGCTGGGAGTGGCGTACCAGAATAGGTTATGGGTTACAACCGTATGCCGGTATTTGAAGAAGTATAAGGTGGATCTGGATATGCTGGAAGGCACGGAGCGGGCTGAGTGCAAGCGTGTGGCCATAGCGACGTCTCATGTCGTGGGGGCATGGGCGTCGCGAAACTCGGGCCCCACTGTAGTGAGGGACGCAGCCAGACAGTCTATGCCAGGCTTGGAGGAGGATGTGGATTCTGGGTCGATTGCTGCATTCCGTTGTCACACGATCAAAGCGTTGTGTGCAACCGGCATTGCCGTAGTGGTCGTCGACCATGGGGTTTGCATTCACTGCTTGCTGGCCGGGACAGAGGCTGCGAACCCTACTGCAGAGGGAAGGTTCTCTGGTTACAGTATGGAGGACTTAAGGAGTGTAAATTTGAGAAGGTTGGCAAAGACTGATAGCCAGGGGTGGCTGGAGGCATGCGCTGCCATCCATAATAGGGAACAACACTCCGAAAACGGCAACATAGAGTTCACGGTCAGCAGGAAGGCCAGTAGGGCGGATGCCAGTCTGGCGGCTATGGACTTGTCCCTGGCACTGCCGGAGGCGAGGACGTGCGTGGTAAGGGATAGGAGCGAAGGAGTACGCGAAGTGCAAGAGCGTATGTCTGCCTATTATCACACGGGCAAAGGGATGAAGGGAGCAAGGTTACCCGCGCTGTGCGGAACCACTCATCAGTTCATCATGGGTGCGGATGATGAGGTGCGGTTTAGGGAAGCTGTCGAGAGCTTGAGGCAGCAATTTGGTGATGACAGAAAAGAATGCCGTATGGAGGTTAAGTTAGCAACTCTGCGGGAATATTTAAGTTTAGCTTTAGGTTCAGGTAGTGATAAGGAAGGATTAAGTAGTTGTAAGGATAAAAGTAGAGAACGTAGTAGTGATCGGGACGGCACTGCTGCGGATAAAGAGGTTAGCAAAGGTGAGGGCCCTAAGGGGGCCGCAGACTGCAATAAGCCATCAGGCAGTAAGAAGGAAGCCGGTGGCGCAAGCCCAAGTAAACCAGGGGGATTGGGACGAGCACATCCCCAAATTTTTAATGGCATATAGGTCAGCTGTACACGACTCAACATCGAGAACGCCAGCCAAAATTATCTTCGGGACGGAATTAAAACTACCTGGAGATTTGGAATTTGGTGTTAAGCCAACTGTAGAGGAAGGAGCTATTACGTCCCAGGAGAAGGACGACTTAAACGAACTGCATGAGTTCGTGCGCAATAGAATCAAGTTGGTCAGTGACAAGATGAAGGCTAGGTATGACCGCGCAGCAAACTCGGAGGGATTTATGGAAGGACAATTGGTTTTACTGTATAACCCACAACGGAAGAAAGGATTGTCCCCAAAATTACAGACTCACTGGGATGGCCCGTATAAAGTGATTAAGAGAGTGAATGACGTCGTATACCGGATACAGAAGCACAATAGCCCAAGGTCGAAAATGAAGATAGTACATCTCGAACGATTGGCGCAATATGGAAGAGGTGATTGTATGCCTATTCGGGACGAACAGGCTTAAGTGGGCGGCAGTGTTACAAAGAATAGAAATAGATTTAAATAAAACGACAATGTGGCTATATGTACTTGGCAGCACTGGCAATATTATCTATAGTTGTCAAAATGTTACAAACACTGTATAGATAATATTCAAATTAACGGAAATGGAATACTCCAGAATATACAAGATCATTCAAGGCTGTGCCATAAGAGTAAACCACAACAACAACAAACATAGCAACATCAATGCTAAGAGATGTTGTTCTTAATGATCTTGTATGCAAGTATTCGCTGCTAATAAAACTAAATAGATTCACAAGTATACACAGCCATATACACGTAGAAGAAACAAAAACCACACACTCATTCATACAACCACTCATAGTTACCATAGGCAAAACATACAGAACACTCATACATTCAAACACACATAGTTACCATAAGCAAACCAAACAAGTCAGCATTGTCGTTTTATTTAAATCTATTTCTATTCTTTGTAACAATACGATATTACTTTTAAGACTTGCATTGGTAGTACTTAAAGCAGATTTATTTAAAAAATAAAGCAAAGTTTTGCAAACATTCATCGTATAAGGTTATTTTAGAGCCTATATATGTTTGGTTGTTTTAATATTTCTTACAAAACAAACATGAGAGGTGCAAGTAAGACATTTGAAGAGGCTTTTTAACAAAGATTCAGGATCTATGAAGCCCATCTTTTGACTTACAAGTCAACCTACTAGTCGAATTGACAGTGTTGATAACATTTGTATTGAAAAATGTGTGATAAGAACATTGAGAGTGGAAGGGGGCCCTTAAGTTCGAACACTTTTATTGAGAAACGTGAACAATTATGTTTAATACAAGTGTCTCCTTGAGTTTCGTACCAAGAAGTTACACAAAATAATACATTCCCTTTAAACTTAAGTGGAATAAATAAACCAATCAATGAAAAGAATCGTAAAGACTATGTAAGTTTTCTAATGAAATACCTAAATAAATGGCCGCTAAATGAAGGGCGGTTTGCCAAAAACGCTTACAAAAATTACCTCAACAAGCTTGCGCATGGACATACTATTATAAATAAAGATTTTGTTGATAGCGGGTTG
The DNA here is from genome assembly GCA_963675445.1 of Linnaemya vulpina. Classification (NCBI taxonomy): domain Eukaryota; kingdom Metazoa; phylum Arthropoda; class Insecta; order Diptera; family Tachinidae; genus Linnaemya; species Linnaemya vulpina. Next base: position 22,259,664 of record OY776276.1, read on the forward strand.
TCTCAGATTTTTTGCAGAAGGAAACTACCAGCATGGTGTTGGAAATGTATCGCAATCAACATTTTCTAAAATACTTTCGGAGATGTTAACGTTGTTCGAAAAATATATATGTATATACGTATATGGAACGCATGTAAAGATTGTCACCACTTCAAATGATCGCCATTTGTTTTATAACAGAAAAGGGTACCATAGTTTAAATGTAATGCTTGTAAGGTCTTTTGAACTGAAATTATATCGTATATAATTTGATTTTGTGTATTCAATATACATAGGTCGTCGACGTCAACACATCCCAAATTAATACCGTGTTGACGTCAGCGTCGACTAAATTTGACTACATACAAAAATTGTTGACGGCGTCGACGTCGAGTTTGGCAATATGGCTGATTATGACTAGAACAAGATTTGAGCAAATGATTGTAAGTCATCAACAACCGATAGAGCATATAAAATAAGACCTGTGTTTGCCCATTTCAATTATTGTTTTCAAAATGCTATAAACACCTCGATGAGGCAATCTATTGATGAGCACATGGTAAAATTTAAAGGACATAACGTTATGAAGCAATACACCAAAAACAAGCCTATAAAATGGGGCTTCAAAATGTGCTGTAGAGCTGAGTCCTGAACAGGATTCCTTTTTGAATTTGATCTATATACGGACAAAAAAAACTAGTGCGGAAGTAGATTTGGGCGAATTCGTTGTGCAAACTGTATACAGAACGTGTATACATATCTATATGTGTTGGCATGACTCAAGTTTGTATATGTAAACGTGGTAAATATTATGCGAACCACCGGCAACACTATTAAATGCGGCGAATAAATCCGGGTCTGTCATCTTTGCTTCCAACAAACAGCTTAGTAACCACGCGTAATTAAAATAACAGCTAACAAATTGTGCACAAGTTCAACAAAGGAATATATTCTGCTGTTTGTTTTTTTCCACGAATACTTTTCTGCTTTTGAAAATAACATGCCGTCTAAGGAAAAAAACATGGTGTGAAAATTTTATGAAAAAAATTCGACAAGAAGCTCTAAATTTGCCAATACACAAAACGAATAAATGCCAATGCTTTGTATAGGACGAAGCCAATGGGCGCCGTGGAGTTAATGAATTAGGTACGTGCGTTCTACAATATATGAAAAATTTGTCGACCATTGAAGATGCTGAAATGTTTTATTCGGATAACTGTGCCGGATAGCGAAATAATAAATTCATTATGCCCATGTACTTATACGCCGTGCGCTATTTGGGTATAAAATCAATCACCAACATCCGGCTGGTGACAAAATTGGAATATTCCAGAACACGCGATTTCAGCAGTAATGAGGACACATAACAATCATACTGTCCGTTCAGGATCATTCGGTCCGATAACAGCCGAAAATTATAACGTTTATGAATGTTATATAAGTCCATATATAACTCATCAAAGGTCATACACAAAATGAAAGCGATTCAGCTCATTCCTTAATCGAGAGACAAACCAAGCGTATGCTTAAAAGTTTTCTGCAGTGAAATAAAACAAAAATTAAGAATTATAATAATAAAATATAACAATTAAACCAATAAATTAAACAGACAATTACTTGTGATTGAGAACATTAATTTGCCGACATCTGTATATGTAAAATATTTACTGAAGAGAAAAAGCCGTCTTTATTGCTACACCTCAGGGTCCTGGAACCGACACCTGCAGCCCACAACGAAAGTTGGAACACTCCTCCCTCCAACATTTATACAACTGAAGGATTTGTATCAATAATCCTTTCGGCAAAGAAAAAAGGAGATCCATTTAATGTTAACGAGCTAAGTTTTAAGGATTCTTTAAATTTAAAACACGAGAATCATCAAAATCTGATTTTTATAAGACCGCTTACGCTGACGAAAAGTTTATCTTAAACTGTTTAAGGAAGCGATTGCTATTAAAAAAGATGCAAGCAAAAGCGATTTCTTTAAACAAAGCTTTTTATACCAAACCGGGTATACCAGCACATCAGAGAGCCGATATTAATGAGTTGATTAACAAAATCTTTATAAACCATTTTATGATAATTTCTAAACATTTCATAGTTAGTTTCGTTAACAATATATTTTGGTATTCAGTTATTATTTTTTAATTACCTAAAGTAGAAAATTAAAATTTTTCGTTTCTGAATTATATCTTAAGATGAAACCATGTTGAAGAGGAGTTCCTTAATATTTTAAGTTCAAAAGACTGTTTCTATGAATTATATTTATTTTATGTTTTTTATAATATGCATAAGTACATAATATTCATACTCAAAAAACTGAAAATAATATGTATTAATACGAACTTACTGCTTTTTTTTAACAGCAACGACACATTATAACTTATGACACACTATAGAATATAGTTTAGCAACAATAACGTCATAATGCAAAGGAGAGTTAGTTCTTATTATTGGATTTCATCTTTTCTGTGTAAGGTAGGAGTCCATTGAAAACTTTAAACGCGTTTTCTGCAAAATCGATTTTTTTTACTTATGCCGGTCTTGCAGCAAATGAGCTATATGTTCTTGTGTACGATAAGAATTGTGCGCCTGAGCATTTCATTTGCGTAGGCTACACACATCTCATATCGCACATGGCATTGAAATATAACCTTAACTCTTCAGAACGAACATACTGTTACGTTTTTAGACCTTTTCGTAAAAACGGTTTTATTACTTATCCTTCAAGGATTCGTTTTATTGCATCAAATTAAAACACGGACAAATTAGTATGCTCTATCTTCTTCTCGCAGTTTATTATTGCCTCTGCTGGAGTACACTGGCCAACATCGGAATTTTCTTTGATGACTTTTTCATGGTCTGACAAGTTAAGCACTCTTATAGGGACTATTCCTCCTTCACTAGTTTTCACTAGAGCTTTCGCTGTTATAAGCTCTCTCTTTAGATCTGCTGGTTCTACAACCCACTACCGATTGTCCTCACAATCTCCCTTCATCCGCGCTCATATGACTGTTTCAGACTGCGGCGGTATTGTCTGACTCTCAATAGCAAATACTCTTGTTACTTGCGGTTTGTTGTCATATCCAACATCAAGGGGTATTTCCACATTACGCCAAATCATCAGCTGTTGTCCCATATGTAGATTAATGCCGTGATTAATCATAAAATCGGCTCCAATAATAACCTCATCGACAATATCGGCAACAATAAACACATGTCTCACGTTGATGTTGGCTATAGTCACCTTCACTTCAATCTTACCATAGACAGTGGCAGGTTCTCCAGTAGCTGTACGTAGCCGTATATTGCTTAACCGCTCGCACTTCCCCTTTACTATATCGGGCCTTATTATTGACTGCGATGCCCCTGTGTCTATGGTAAGTACGTGCTTTTCCCCGTTGATGTGTCCGGACGCAGTGAGGTTGCTATTTTTCTGCTGCATCACTGATATGGAGATTGTGGGGCCCTCGTTTGTGAGAGCTAGCTCTTGCCCCTTAGTGCTAGCTCGTTTTAGTTTAACGGGGACTCTTGGGATGTTGTTTGGTTCACCCGTTTGCTGTTTCTTGGTGGCGAAACAGATCTACCTCTCTTCCTTTGTGCTTTGCAGCTGCGCTGAAAATGACCGATTTTTCCGCAGTTAAAGCACTTAGGCTTTTCTCTGATATCCTTCTCTGCCAGCAGTTGTCGCATTGCCTCCTTAACGCTAGCCACTAGGTTGTTATCCTCCTCAGATAAAACCTCCACATTCCGCACTTTACATATCTGTGGCTTGAAAACCATCCTGGCAGTCTCTTGAGCCAGCGCAAATGACACAGTTTCAGCGAAAGTGGATTTCTGCGTAGCGCACACCGCCAGTTTAACATCAGAGTCGCGAATGCCGTTAACGAAAGCCTCAGTTTTAAAATGGTCCAGGAACGGGTGACTCTCGCCTGGATATGTGAGCTGCACTAGACGCTCGATTTCCATTGCGAAATCTTGTAGAGATTCGTTAGGCTTCTGAACTCTACATCGCAATTCCATTCTGTATAAATCGCGCTTGTGCTCACCACCATACTTGCGTTGCAATGCTGCCATTATTTCATTATAGTTGTTTCTGCAGCTTACTGGCACAGTCTCAAGTACCTCTGCGGCTGTACCCTTTAAGGACAAGATCAACTCTATGGCCTTTTCTTCAGCATCCCATCCATTTCTGCTAGCCACCGTCTCAAACTGGAATTTGAAGATGCCTAATGGTACGCTGCCGTCGAAGCATGGCGCTTTTGTCCGCGCAGAAACCTCCGCAACTGCTCGTACTGGCCCGCCACTACACTCCAGGTTATGCACTTTGTCCTCTAGAGCATGCAATTTCTCTTCGAACTCCTTTGCATGCTGTTCCAGGCCACCGCATTCTAGATGTTGGACTCTATCCGCCAGCTCTGAGAATTTATTCTCAATAGAATCCATCCTCTTGTTGATGGCTTCAGAAACCTCTACCAGGATATCGTTCGTGGCCTTATTTGACTCCTGTATCTGCTGAGAGTTCTGTTTTATTTCAGTTATTTCGGCAACAAGCTTGTCCTGCATCTGCTGAGTTTCGGCTACAAGCTTTTCCTGCATCTGCTGAGAGTTCTGTTTTATTTGGATCATCATAGCAGCGAACATTGAATTTATGTCCATGCTGCTGGTCGTGACAGGAGGGCATACCTGCACATCGTCTTTGTCCTCAAACTCGTATGTCCCGATGTCCATGCCGCGATTCTTAAACTCATCTATTAGCCTCTTCTGCAGTTCAGCCTTGTTACCTGCAGTTGGCAATTCCAGCTTACTGAGCTCCTTTTTCAGCTGTTCAACTTTTCCTTTTAATTATTTTTGCAATCCCACTTCTGACACCAATTGTTACGTTTTTAGACATTTTCGTAAAAACGATTTTATTACTTATCCTTCAAGGATTCGTTTTATTGCATCAAATTAAAACACGGACAAATTAATTTAGAAATATAATGCGGCAACAATTTATTTATTACTTTATTTACACGAGTACTTGTACTACTCAACACTTAGCGATGTTAACACGTCTATGTCTGATATCACACTGATTATTCCTGAGTTCTGGCAGCGCCTTTATATAGCAAAAATGACGTCGTCTGGTAACCTCGCGAAAGTTCTGGGTATGGTGGTTGTATTTTACTTTCTTAAATTGCAATGTCCTTTTAATTATTTTTGCAATCCCACTTCTGACACCAATTGTTACGTTTTTAGACCTTTTCGTAAAAACGGTTTTATTACTTATCCTTCAAGGATTCGTTTTGCTAGGGGTACGCTTCTGGGTGGCTGTTTAATCGGCCTAGCTTCGCCTGTGTTGATTTCATGTTTAACCAATGCAGTTCTACCCTGGCTTTGGCTTCCCATGGCGAAGATACTGGCATGCCTTTTTAGTAACTGCTTGGCTTTATTTTTATCTGTCGCTGATAGACCTGCTACCCATTTCTCTACGTATTCCTCAAATTGTTCACGTTCTTTTGCGGACAATGCACATTTCTTCCTGATGAAGACTGGTCAGCGGCACAGAGGGACGACGATATACTAAGGAAAATTATAGCGGCCAAAGAAGAGGACAGACGACCATCCCGGAATGAAATTTCGGCTGAAAGCCCACTCGCCAAATCTTATTGGGCTCAGTGGAACAGCCTTAAGGTAATAAAAGGGTGTTTATACCGCGTATGGGAAAGTGTAGATGGCAAAACAACTTCAAATTTAATAGTTGTGCCATACTCCAAGATAAGTAAAGTTTTACAGGAGTTTCATAATGGACCCAGTGGCGGTCATCTTGGAGTAACAAAAACACTTGAGAAACTGAAGCAGTCGTCAATTGCTGTGCCTGTACCTGGGGGGGGGCCTGGGCAGGCGGCGGAGACAAAGGACAAGAGAGTCCGTGCAAGGGAAGACGGATTAACGCATAGGGCAAAGGCTTATGCTGAAGAAATAAAGAATGACCCCAAGAGAATACGGGGTTTGCTGGGAGTGGCGTACCAGAATAGGTTATGGGTTACAACCGTATGCCGGTATTTGAAGAAGTATAAGGTGGATCTGGATATGCTGGAAGGCACGGAGCGGGCTGAGTGCAAGCGTGTGGCCATAGCGACGTCTCATGTCGTGGGGGCATGGGCGTCGCGAAACTCGGGCCCCACTGTAGTGAGGGACGCAGCCAGACAGTCTATGCCAGGCTTGGAGGAGGATGTGGATTCTGGGTCGATTGCTGCATTCCGTTGTCACACGATCAAAGCGTTGTGTGCAACCGGCATTGCCGTAGTGGTCGTCGACCATGGGGTTTGCATTCACTGCTTGCTGGCCGGGACAGAGGCTGCGAACCCTACTGCAGAGGGAAGGTTCTCTGGTTACAGTATGGAGGACTTAAGGAGTGTAAATTTGAGAAGGTTGGCAAAGACTGATAGCCAGGGGTGGCTGGAGGCATGCGCTGCCATCCATAATAGGGAACAACACTCCGAAAACGGCAACATAGAGTTCACGGTCAGCAGGAAGGCCAGTAGGGCGGATGCCAGTCTGGCGGCTATGGACTTGTCCCTGGCACTGCCGGAGGCGAGGACGTGCGTGGTAAGGGATAGGAGCGAAGGAGTACGCGAAGTGCAAGAGCGTATGTCTGCCTATTATCACACGGGCAAAGGGATGAAGGGAGCAAGGTTACCCGCGCTGTGCGGAACCACTCATCAGTTCATCATGGGTGCGGATGATGAGGTGCGGTTTAGGGAAGCTGTCGAGAGCTTGAGGCAGCAATTTGGTGATGACAGAAAAGAATGCCGTATGGAGGTTAAGTTAGCAACTCTGCGGGAATATTTAAGTTTAGCTTTAGGTTCAGGTAGTGATAAGGAAGGATTAAGTAGTTGTAAGGATAAAAGTAGAGAACGTAGTAGTGATCGGGACGGCACTGCTGCGGATAAAGAGGTTAGCAAAGGTGAGGGCCCTAAGGGGGCCGCAGACTGCAATAAGCCATCAGGCAGTAAGAAGGAAGCCGGTGGCGCAAGCCCAAGTAAACCAGGGGGATTGGGACGAGCACATCCCCAAATTTTTAATGGCATATAGGTCAGCTGTACACGACTCAACATCGAGAACGCCAGCCAAAATTATCTTCGGGACGGAATTAAAACTACCTGGAGATTTGGAATTTGGTGTTAAGCCAACTGTAGAGGAAGGAGCTATTACGTCCCAGGAGAAGGACGACTTAAACGAACTGCATGAGTTCGTGCGCAATAGAATCAAGTTGGTCAGTGACAAGATGAAGGCTAGGTATGACCGCGCAGCAAACTCGGAGGGATTTATGGAAGGACAATTGGTTTTACTGTATAACCCACAACGGAAGAAAGGATTGTCCCCAAAATTACAGACTCACTGGGATGGCCCGTATAAAGTGATTAAGAGAGTGAATGACGTCGTATACCGGATACAGAAGCACAATAGCCCAAGGTCGAAAATGAAGATAGTACATCTCGAACGATTGGCGCAATATGGAAGAGGTGATTGTATGCCTATTCGGGACGAACAGGCTTAAGTGGGCGGCAGTGTTACAAAGAATAGAAATAGATTTAAATAAAACGACAATGTGGCTATATGTACTTGGCAGCACTGGCAATATTATCTATAGTTGTCAAAATGTTACAAACACTGTATAGATAATATTCAAATTAACGGAAATGGAATACTCCAGAATATACAAGATCATTCAAGGCTGTGCCATAAGAGTAAACCACAACAACAACAAACATAGCAACATCAATGCTAAGAGATGTTGTTCTTAATGATCTTGTATGCAAGTATTCGCTGCTAATAAAACTAAATAGATTCACAAGTATACACAGCCATATACACGTAGAAGAAACAAAAACCACACACTCATTCATACAACCACTCATAGTTACCATAGGCAAAACATACAGAACACTCATACATTCAAACACACATAGTTACCATAAGCAAACCAAACAAGTCAGCATTGTCGTTTTATTTAAATCTATTTCTATTCTTTGTAACAATACGATATTACTTTTAAGACTTGCATTGGTAGTACTTAAAGCAGATTTATTTAAAAAATAAAGCAAAGTTTTGCAAACATTCATCGTATAAGGTTATTTTAGAGCCTATATATGTTTGGTTGTTTTAATATTTCTTACAAAACAAACATGAGAGGTGCAAGTAAGACATTTGAAGAGGCTTTTTAACAAAGATTCAGGATCTATGAAGCCCATCTTTTGACTTACAAGTCAACCTACTAGTCGAATTGACAGTGTTGATAACATTTGTATTGAAAAATGTGTGATAAGAACATTGAGAGTGGAAGGGGGCCCTTAAGTTCGAACACTTTTATTGAGAAACGTGAACAATTATGTTTAATACAAGTGTCTCCTTGAGTTTCGTACCAAGAAGTTACACAAAATAATACATTCCCTTTAAACTTAAGTGGAATAAATAAACCAATCAATGAAAAGAATCGTAAAGACTATGTAAGTTTTCTAATGAAATACCTAAATAAATGGCCGCTAAATGAAGGGCGGTTTGCCAAAAACGCTTACAAAAATTACCTCAACAAGCTTGCGCATGGACATACTATTATAAATAAAGATTTTGTTGATAATTCTCGCAGGTTCAATTACATTCAATTGACAACAATTCTTGAAACAGGTAGCGTACTAAGAAGCTTTAAGTATGTTATTGATGACAAAGTTTCACTGGAATTAATGTTGATAATGCCCATGGTAAAGTAAGTTTGAAGATATTACAAAATATATATAGGGCGCTTTTAGGTAATTGTTTGTACTATGGTTTGTCCTTAATCTAATAACTTATCAATTTCATTGCATCTTTTAATTTCAGAAGCTGTGTCACTACAAAACGACACTATTATTGGATCATCGGAAGAAAAAATTCGCAAAGCAATGCAAAGAAAAAAAAACGCCAGTTTAAATATATGTGTGTTTCAAAACCAACAGCTAATGCTAGTTTATATATAAACGTGTTTCAAAACCAACATTAACATAAGTATACAGCTCTGGATATACGTCAAGACATGTTTACTGTCGCTCTGTGAAAAGTTTTCCAAAAGTTATTAATCACTTCATTGTAAAATTTTTATCTGTGCTGTGTTTTGCTGCTTGAATTGTTGCTGAAGGAATTGTGTAATTGGGTGCTGAATTAAATTGTTATTTGTAAGCCTGATTCAATATTACTTCAGAATTGGTGCTAAGTATACGCACACACATATACCTAAATATCGACAATCATACATGCATGTTTGGACATACATACTTACATCTCTACTTAAATTCTTCTGATAATCACAAATTATTCCATCTGTGTGATCAGCTGGATATGCTGAATATTTGATACATTTATTATCATTCGTTAATTGATTTATTTCTGTGTCGCCATCTGTTGGTGAGTTGATTTTGGTAAACCCAGCGAACATTTTAAATTGCTCTTTTGCCCTACTGCTATTTTACAACAAACTCATATGATGTCTTGTCTAAATAATGGATGTACTCTTGATACCGATTATAAAAATATGATATGCTGTTGGCTGTGCCACGATTTATGTCACTTTAAATGTAGTGGACTTTCAGTGATTGTAGCTGATGCTATCTCAAAAAATTATTCTATACGTTGGTGCTGCAATAGATGTAAAAAGATTGATGTTAGTTTCTACAGATTTTTACAAGGTACTAAACCTCACTTTAACGAAATACAGAATGAAGTAAGCAAGCTTTCGGACCGTATTTCTACATATTAAAATTACCCATCCAACCTTCTCCTAAGCTTAGGAAATCTGATCTAATCTCTGTGCCAATGGAAAATAATTCCACGAAAACATCTAAGAACCGTGCCTCTCCATGTGATTTACCTGTAGCATCTGGTTCTAAGCGAGCAGTGACATGAATTCTCCAGCAAATCATGTTTCATCAAATAACGTTTTAAGCACTGCAGTAGCCCTAGAGACTCCTGTTAGTGCTGCAGTAACAAATAATTTGCCAGATGAGTGTACTAGTAATGCTCAAACTTTAGCATCGTCAAGTAACGTTAACTCTATTGTGAATCGACCCAATACACTTAGAGTTATACCGCCAAATAAAACAATTTTCGTGTCTGTAACTACTCTAACAGTAGGCCAGAGCATGACTAGCAGAGCCATAGCCACTTATCATATGTAACCATTTTCTTCCTTTTACCATTTAGAAAATAAGAACATAAGAGGACAATCCAGTGTGTTAAGAGCAATGACACCTAAGTGTTAGTTTCAGTCTAAACTGTTCGAGCCAATGGGCTAACGGCGATTGCGTGCGGTGAAGAACTCACTTGTGTTCTAGCGATGTAATAAAGGAAGCAAAGTTGGTCTTTGTTAAATAATAAAACCCACATTACGAAAAAAAAAGACGTTATTTCTTTTATTTGGAACCAGACCACTCCGTTTCATCTCCCAAGGTAACAAGGTAAAGAAAAAGTATAAAAGAAATTGTCTCAATAACTCTAAGTATGCTTCTGTCATAGCTACGGTGACCATCCGTTCTGTATTATACAGAACAATTCTGTATTTCAGAGCCGTGTTCTGTATAAATTATTGATCTGCGAAAAACGCTAAAATGTTCTGTATTTCATTTACTGTTCTGTATTTGTTCTGTATTTTCATGCCTGAAAGTGATATTCAAAATATTAAAATTTTTCAACTATCAAAGCGAATTGAGGCGTGACTATGAATTTTGATTTGCACTTTCACGTGTAAATGCTGTTTTAATAAATATGTATGTGTATCAAGGCGAATAATAAATTTGCCATGATGTGTATTGTATACTTGCCGCCGCCAAGCCTGGCGTTTAGATATGAAGTGTCATTACAAAAAGAACTGTGGCGGATCTGTAAGAAAATCTAAATTATATTTTTCGAATCGTATTTTCCGTTAAATATATCGTGTAGTGTACGATATAGTACAACAATGTGACTTCGATAATCAACAATGTAAAACAATATTAATTTTTGTAGACTTTAAATATGGCTGTGTATTAGTGCTAGAATAAAGATGAATTGTATTGAAATTAGGTATACAGATTATATGTAAAATAAAATGGAGTTAGTAACTGGAATTGGTTACACAAATCAACACGTCTTTCAAATCGCTACAATTGGTGACCCCGACGTACGAACGCCATCATGAACGAGGGAAAGAGGAACGAAAATCAGAGTGAGGGACAAGCAGCAAAGCAGAGACACCAGCGAATGTGGTTACGGCTAACCATGAGAATAATACAGTCGTTAACAGGGTTTCCGTCAAAGTCCCTCCCTTCTGGCCCGAACAACTGGAAATATGGTTTGCTCAAGTGGAAGCACAATTTAACATTTCTGGTGTAAATAACGATGTGTCTAGATATAACACTGTAGTGGCTGCCATTGAAAGCAACGTTTTAGCACAGATATCCGACGCAATTTTAAACCCTCCTGAACGAGACAAATATCTTAACCTTAAAGCTTGCATCATAGAAAGATATTGTGACAGGGAGCAGAAAAAAATTCAAAAACTTATCTCCGACATTGATTTGGGCGACAAGCGTCCCACACAACTACTTAATGAGTTGAGCGGTTTAGCGAAAGGTAAGATAAATAATGATTTTTTAAAGTCACTTTGGCTGCAGAGACTACCTGCGCAAACCAGAGCCATACTGCAAGCATCAAATGCAGATCTGCCGAAGCTCGCAAAACTGGCTGACAAAATAATGGAAGTGTCCGACTATCAGCAAGTCACTGCAGTAAACACGACGCAAACTTCACAAAGAGAGACTGATCTCCGTATACAACGTATTGAACAACAAATAAATCAAATAATAAATGAACGTACGCGACGTATTCGTGGTAGAAGCAACCAACGTACTTCAAAAAGTAGAGAACGTCGATCAACAACTCCTATTTCGTCAAGTGGCCACTGTTGGTATCATGAAAAGTTTGGTGCAGACGCACGAAAATGTCGTTCTCCTTGCAGCTATAAAAAAAAACTAAGAAATTCCCTAGAACTTTCGAGCGGTTCTAGCGATAAGATGTTTCAAATAGCTAGTCTTATAATTTGTGATAAAAACACAAGCATAAAATTTTTAATAGACACGGGCGCCGATGTGTCTGTTATTCCACCCAACGCAGCCGACAAACATAAAAAACCTTCGACAACAACTTTTTACGCCGCTAATGGTTCGCCTATTAAAACGTTTGGTCAGCGCCTTCTCAATTTATCATTGGGGTTACGCCGCAGTCTTACATGGAATTTTTATATCGCCGACGTTAAGACTGCAATCATTGGCTCCGATTTTTTGAAAGCATACGACTTACTTGTGGATATAAAAAGAGATAAAATTGTTGATAGAAAAACAATGTTAGAAACAAAGGCAAAGGTGGCACAAAATTCACAAATTAGAATATCAACGTTCAACAACAATTGCAAGTTTTCGCATATATTAAGTGAGTATACTGATTTGGCTATTCTCAATGCAAATAAAATGCCGATAACAAACGACACAACACATCACATTGTAACAACAGGTCCACCAGTTTTTACGCGTCCAAGACGACTTGCAGGCGAGCGACTAGAGGCAGCAAAGCGAGAATTTCAGTTTCTAATGGAAAAGGGTATTTGCCGGCCGTCGAAAAGTCAGTGGGCAAGTCCACTGCACTTAGTAAAAAAAACCGAACAACGAGTGGAGGCCTTGCGGAGACTATCGGTCTCTCAACGCAATTACTGTGCCAGATAGATACCCTATCCCATATCTTCATGATGTAACAAACGTGCTTCACGGTAAGAAAATATTCTCAGCCATTGATTTGCAACGCGCTTACCATCAAATACCCATCGAACCCGCAGATATACCGAAGACAGCAATTTCAACACCGTTCGGTTTGTATGAATTTGTGTACATGACGCTTGGGTTACGAAATGCTGCCCAAACTTTCCAGCGTTACCTGGACGGTCTGTTAAGAGGATTAGATGGCACATTCGCTTACATCGACGATATTCTCGTAGCCTCAACCGATGAGGCGCAACACGAAAAGGACTTGAGAGCCGTATTTGAGAGGTTGCGTAAAGGTAATCTTTCTATCAATGTTGACAGATGCAAACTCGGACAAACAGAGTTGGATTTTCTAGGCCACACAATTACGAGTGAAGGGCTGCGACCACTCAAAAGCAAAGTCGAAGTTATACGAAATTTCATCAAACCAATAATAGCAAAAGACCTAAAAAAGTTTTTAGGCATGTTAAATTTTTACCGCCCGTTCCGTAAAAACGCTACTAAACGTCAGAGTGTGCTTCAAAATTTAATAAAAGGAAACAAGAAAAACGATAAAACAAAAATTGTGTGGTCCAGTGAATCATCACATGCGTTTGAGGCTTGTAAGGATGAACTAGCTAAGGCCACCTTTTTGTGTTACATGCAGTGATGCCGTTTTGGTTACTTTTAACCAAAATTGGTTAATTTTTTTTCCAATGTGTACATGTGTATTTTATTTTCATTTTGGTTACTTTTTTCAACCAAAAATTTAGAATTGTTTTTTTATGAATTATCAAATCACGCTTCTATGTACATTACATGCTATTTATGTTAGACATAAATTCACTAACATTAACTTTAGCGTCATGGTAATGTTAAGTGTAGACTGCTCATTTCCATGTTTTGTGTTAATTGATATTAAAAATCAAAGAAGGGCAGATAACAAATCAAGTAAATGAAAAACGATGGATAAGTAAGTATTTGTATTTATTTGCATATACACATATTTGCTATAGATTGAATGCGAATTCAACTAGGTGTTTTCTTCTTTTTTTAGATTTTTATTGAAAAATGCCGCAGTCGATGTGCAAACTTCAAATGATGAAATGGAAGAATTCTCGTTTGAAAGTGATACTGAAAGCAGGTATAATATATTAATATAATTTGTAATAAATTTATACATACTAAAAAATATAATATGTATATAGTGTGTCCAAAAATAACCCCAAAAGAAAGTTCCGTACCGCTTGGTCGGATAAATTTTCTTGGCTTTGTTAGTAGAGTGCTGTCCTGACTCCAAAATATCAAGAAATATAAAATGCGACAGGACTAAAGCTACCCAGTTAACTGAAACGTTGGGGAATAAAGCAAAACACAATATAGTTTCAGCATTGAAATCGACAAAATTTTCGTTAATTTTAGACGAAACAACGGACGTGTCTACAAAAAAATCATTAGTTTTAGTCGTTCGTTATATAGACAAACTATCGCAAAACATTCATGATCGATTTTTAAGTCTCATTGAAGTTGCTAGTTCAGATGCTAAATCATTGTACAACATAATAAAAGATTTTTTTAAAAATCATGATATCCCATTTGAAAACATTATCGGGTTTGCAACCGATGGTGCCAACGTGATGGCTGGAGAAGCTAATGGCTTACAAGCGAAATTTAAAAACGATGTTGATGTTTTTTATATTAAATGCACTTGTCATTCACTACATTTATGTTCTGCTTATGCTTGTAAGAAGCTTCCTATTCAAATTGAAATTCTTTGTAGAAACATTTATAGCTTCTTTGCCCACAGTCCAAAGCGAATTCTTGAATTCAAAGAATTCCAAGAATATTGCAGTGTAAAAGCTCACAAAATATTAGGAATTTCTCTAACGCGTTGGCTGGCGCTGGAAAATGTAATAAATCGTATAATTGAGCAGTGGTCTGCATTGCAGTTATATTTCATATCAGTTTACTTTGAAGTAAATGGTGTAAAAGCTCGTGAACTGGGAGAATTAATGAGCGATCCTAGCTTTAAGATATATTTTCTATTCCTTTCATATATTCTTAATATAATAAATAACTTAAATAAGGAATTCCAATCAGAAAAAGTGCGTCTTCCATACCTTTATAGTCAGTTTGAAATACATTTTAAATTAATTTTAAGCAATTTTACCAAAAATGATTACGTCAAAAGTTTACCTTCCTTGGGGAGGGTAAATATTTATGAATAAAATAATTACTTAAATGTGGAAAATATTTTTATTGGCCGTAAAGCTGAACTATGTATGCAAGAGAGTAGCCTGTCAGACTTACAAAAATATAATATTAAAAATGATATACAATCTTTTTATATTGAACTTTTAGAACAAATTCTAAAACGGTTTGATTTTTCAAGAAACGATTTAAAATATCTTGACTTAATAACACCGAATAAAGTTTTAAGTAGTTCAGAGATTAGTTTGGAACCTTTATTGTCATCTTTTCCAAATTTAACAGGTGGCAATGAAGAAAAAATTGTATCCCAATGGAAATTACTACGATTTTCAAACATGAAATTAGATAGTGACATGGATATTGTTGATTTTTGGGACAAAGTGTCGAAACTTAAAAATGGCATGAATGAAAAGTGTTTCGAAGAATTAATTTATTTTGTTCAAAACTTAATGTCATTGCCACATAGTTCAGCTGCTGCCGAAAGAATATTTTCACAGCTTAGTTTAATAAAAACGAAATATAGAAATAAGCTTGAATTCAAAACAATTAACAATATAATGCAATCAAAAAAATTGTGCAAAGATCAAAATGATTCGCATTATGTCTGGTCTGCCAAAGATCTGTTTTAAAAACAGATAAAATTTTGTTGATCTCTGTAAAAAATCGCCTTTTTTTTAATTATTAAAAAGAATATATATATGTACTTAATATGTAGAAAAGTTAAATTTTTGTTTTATTATTGTAAATAATAATTTATTGTTATACGACAGTGAAGTAGAATGTTTTTACGTATATATTTTAATTTTTTTAAATAAATAAAAGCTTTAAATTTTTTAATTCTTAATAAGAATATACTTAATATGTAGAAGAGCTACATTTTTGTTTTATTATTGGTAATAATATGTTATTGTTATACGACTGTGAAGTACAATGTTTTTACGTATATATTTTAATTTTTTTTAAATAAATAAAAGCTTTAATGTAATATATTTTAGAAAAAATAAAATTAAAATCTATTTTAACTTAATCAAAATGCATTTTAATTTTGGTTATTTTTTTTTCTCATTTGGTTACTTTTTTAAGAAATTTTGGTTACAAACATTTTTTGTCGTGGCAACACTGGTTACATGTCTCCACATAGTGAACTAACATTAACAGTAGACGCTTCGGACTCTGCAGTGGGCGCAGTGTTGCACCAAATTGTCGATGGTGTGGCTCAACCATTCAGTTTTTACTCAAAGCAACTCACGAATGCTCAACGGATGTATAGTGCGTATGACCGCGAATTAACTGCGGTTTATCAAGGCGTGCAACATTTTAAATGTGCTTTGGAGGGGCGCAAATTCACAATTTATACCGACCACAAACCCCTGATATTTTCCTTCCAACAAAAAAGGGAAAAAGCTCCACCTAGGAGAGTAAGACAATTAGATTTCATAAGCCAATTCTCCACCGACATTCGGCATATTAAGGGCACTGAAAATACAACAGCTGATTGGCTTTCACGCATTAATAGTATTACAAATGATGCTATTGATTTCAACGCAATCGCAATTGAGCAAGAAGGCGACGAAGAGCTGAAATCGTTGATTAATTCAGGTAAGGATTCCTCCCTTATACTCACAAGTATGCCCATCCCAGATTCATCTAAAGTTTTATACTGCAATATGCACGATTCAAGTATAAGGCCGTATGTGCCCGCTAAATATCGACAAATTATTATGCAAAACTTACACAATCTAGCACATCCGGGCATAAGAGCTACGCGAAAGCTGGTAATGGCGCGGTATGTATGGCCTGGCGCGGCTAAAGATATTGGAAATTTTGTACGAGGGTGTCTACAGTGCCAAAAAGTTAAAATTCATAAATATACGTCTGCACCGTTAAGTGCATATGCAAAAGTAGACCACCGTTTCCAACACTTAAATATCGACCTGATAGGCCCACTTCCAACATCATCTGGTAACCGTTATTGCCTCACATGTATAGATCGTTTTTCCAGATGGCCAACAGCAATTCCAATACCAGATATTTCAGCCAATACAGTAGCAACAGCTTTTATAACTGGGTGGATAGCAGCTTATGGTGTCCCAGAAAAAATTACTACGGACTTAGGAAGACAATTCGAATCGAATCTTTTTCGGGAGCTAACAAAAACCCTTGGTATACATCATTTGCGAACCACAGCATACCATCCCCAAGCGAATGGTATGGTTGAAAAATGGCACCGTACGCTGAAAAATGCAATTAAGTGTTATGCTACAAAAGATTGGAGTTCAGTGCTTCCATTCGTTCTTCTAGGTCTTCGAACTACTATTAAGTTAGACATCGGTGCTAGCCCCGCTGAATTGATATATGGAACACATTTACGTTTACCAGGAGAATTTTGGGTCCAGAGTAAAAGTCAAGACAGTCAAGTAGAGTTTGTACAAAAACTTCGTAAAGCAATGAGTGATTTGAGAACACCTAGCCCATCAAGACATACTAATAAAAAAGGCTACGTTGATTCGGATTTATATACAAGCAACTTCGTTTTTGTGAGAGTAGATCGAGTACGGAAACCGCTAGAGCCAGCATACGAAGGACCGTTTAAAGTCGTAAAACGTTATAAAAAGTACTTCATAATAAAAAGAGGTCAAGAAAACGGAAAAGTTTCTATCGACCGAATTAAACCTGCAAAAGTATATGCCAACGAACCCAGTGAATCAACCGAGAAGCAATCAGTGCAGTCAACGCTCAAAAATACGAAAAAGTTAGCCGATTTGGAAGACGAGTTAAATTTCCAAGTTTTTTGGGACAACAAAAATACTAGCCGGGGGGTATTGTGGCGGATCTGTAAGAAAATCTAAATTATATTTTTCGAATCGTATTTTCCGTTAAATATATCGTGTAGTGTACGATATAGTACAACAATGTGACTTCGATAATCAACAATGTAAAACAATATTAATTTTTGTAGACTTTAAATATGGCTGTGTATTAGTGCTAGAATAAAGATGAATTGTATTGAAATTAGGTATACAGATTATATGTAAAATAAAATGGAGTTAGTAACTGGAATTGGTTACACAAATCAACACGTCTTTCAAATCGCTACAGAACATTCATCGAGTAATTTTTCAGAAAAAAGTAATCATGTCCCGCAGACGAAAGTGCGTTTTTAATGATGAACTACAACAGCAATATAGTTTTATTAAAAAAAGTGATGTTGATAGCAAGGTACGATGTTCTAAGTGCATGACAACTTTCAGCATTGCTAATGGAGGCAAACTTGATATCCAACAGCACTTACGAACAAATAAACACAAGGATTCCGACATCGCTGCCGCTTCTAGCAAAACTCTATCCTGCTATTTTGGGTCTAAGGATTTTAACGACATCAAAAGGAAAATTTGCATATCAGAAGGAACATGGGCATATCACGCTGTTAATCATAACCACTCATTTCGCTCCAACGATTGTGTTTCAAAACTTATAAGAAGCTGTTTTGATGAGAGATATTCTTCTGGACGTGCCAAGTGTGAATAAATAGTTTGCAAAGTCCTAGCTCCGAATTCCATTAAAGAAATTGAGAATGATTTGCATATTGTTAATTTGATAACAATTTTTTGTGATTGTTCAAATCATGGTAACATAAAAATATGTCCAATACTTTTTCGTTATTTTGTACCATTGCATGGTATTAAGTCAAAATATTGGAAGTTGATAATTTGCCCGGAGAATCCTCCGATATTTTAACAAAATATATTTGTGATCTGCTTATTAAATTTAATGTACAGTATAATTCGCTTAGCTGCCCCTTCGCTTAGCAGCACATTCCGGATAAGAGCACTAAAACTCGTTATGGCTGCATTTTATTGCAGCATTTGTATGAAATTTTCTCTTTTAACTGCATTTTGCTTAGCTGCACATTCGTCTTAGCAGCCTCGATAATTGTGTTTCATAATTCAATTTTCTATAGAAAAAATTTCGTTTACCAGCACTTTAAAAAAAAATTTCGTTTACCAACTCTTATAATTTTATGTGTTACATAGTGACTAAACAAATTGAAATATAAAACAGTTGAAGCTTTGTCATCGTGTAAAAAAAAAGTTAATAATTATAGAGTCCGTGCAAAACAACGTAAAAAGAACAAACATAAAACAAATCAAAATGGGAAAAAGGGTTGGAGGCTTGTCAATAAAACAAAAATTAAAAATTATAGAGTCCGTGCAAAACAACGTAAATAAACAGGTGCTGGCCAAACAATACAATTGTGACATATCGACAATAAATCGCATTTTAAAAAAAGAAGACCACATTAAAAGGGATGCAAAAACGAGCGACCTTAAGCGCCGGCGCCAAAGGCGTAGTGCTCACGAAAAAGTTGAGAAGGCATTGGTGCTCTGGTTTGACCAGCAAAGACAGCATGACGCTGTATTAACAAGCTTGATACTGCTAAACAAAGCAAAGGAGTTTGCAATAAAGCTTAACGATGAATTTGAACCCAATCCTAGCTGGCTGTGGAGGTGGAGGAAGCGCCACAACATCAAGTTCGGTAAAATTCACGGCGAGCTTAAAGATAATGATGAAGAAAGTGCCTCCAGTTACACCAGTACGGTTTTGCCTGATATTTTAAAGAAGTGTGAACCAGAGAATATCTTCAACGCCGATGAAACAGGCCTTTATTTTAAAGCTTTACCCAACGCAACATTTTTTCGAAACTGCGATCAGCCAAAAGGTCGCAAAAGCCAAAAAGCGCGACTTACTTTGCTGCTGTTGTGTAATGCTACTGGTTCATACAAGAAAATGTATATCATTGGAAAGTCGCAAAACCCTCGCTGCTTCCGCAATGTTGAAATTCCTTTGCCGTACTTTGCGAATAAAAACGCGTGGATGACATCAAATATTTGGAACCAAATTTTGTTATCGCTTGGCATGGAGATGAAAAAGGAAAACAAAAAAATTGTTCTGCTTGTGGATAACGCTGCTTGTCACAAAGTTACATGCCATCTGGAAAACGTCCACATAGAATTTCATCCTCCTAACACAACCGCGTTGATTCAGCCACTCGATCAGGGCATTATTCATGCATTTAAAGTGCAATATAGGCAAATTATTGTCAAGAAACAATTGTGTGCGCTGGAGCGAGAGATGTCTGTGACACAATTTTTGAAGTCTCTCACTGTTTTGGATTCACTTTACTACATAAAGCGGGCATGATGGATGGTAACGCCTCAGACGATTGCAAATTGTTTCAAAAAGGGGTAAAAAAAAACATAAATTTCCAGATGTTTCTGCTATTTTAACATCAATTATTATATTTTTCAGGCAGGATTCTGTGGCACGGCTAATGAAATTGTTTCAGAAGACACTATCGAAGATATTTTTCTTGATAAAGTACCCAACAGAGCTGCATACATAAACTGTGATGTCGATCTGCAGTGTTATGGCCAACTTACTGAGGAGGAGATTTTTCGAAACATAGATGATGTAGAATGTGTAGGTGGTGATAGCGCAGAAGATGACGAAAGTGATGACAACAACAATGACGTCAGTTCTCCTACAAGAAAAGAGGCTATTTGCGCATTGGACGTGCTGCGACGATATTGTCACGCAAAAGATAATGATTTTTTTTATGAAATTGAAGATGAAATTTTAAAAAATTACCTAAAAAGCCTAAACCAGTGCAAAATAACCGATTTTTCCACGAAAACATTTGTACTCGTACATGTCTCAAAAAGTAAATGATTTCTTCCAGTTTAAGTATCTATGTATGTACATACATACATACATAATTACATATGTATATTGTAATGAATTGACTGAAATGAGTACCTTATGTGTTCTAAAAGAACCTTATATATGCACATATACATGTGGGAGAGAATTCTTGGCGAGAGTTAGTTAAGAAGATGACGCCGTGGTGTTAAGACGTTCACGCATTGAAGAGACATTTTTATAAGTTTTTGCTTGTATTCGTATTTCATTTTCTATATACATATTTAAAATTTTACTATTAACTTAAAAAAACTGAGAACACTAATGAATTTAATAAACCTAATTTTATTTAATATAAATAAATAAAAATAAAACTCTATATTTTGTGGGCTCGTCCGGGATCAAATTGAAAGAAAAAGACGTTGTGAAAAAGGAAAAAAAGAGAATTTGTGAGTGTGCGTGTTAAATAAAAAAGCAAAAGTAAATTCAAAAAATTCGTAAAAAAAAAAAAAAAAAAAAAAAACACCAAAGAAGAACAAACAATGACGTCGCTGCAATCATTCCGTTTTGTCAGAGAGAATTTGCGTCGCGGCAGAAGAGAAACGGTGGCAGCGCTGCACAAGTTTGTGTATGAAAGCGAAGGGGATAGAGACAATAGAAAACGGTTGCGCACATTCGAATGCTTTACTTTTGACGAAAATGATGAGAAGTATATAGCTAAATGTGAATACATAGAAAAGAACTTGACGGCAAATGATTTAACATCAATTTGTAATTTTCTAAACATAAGCCATCACGCCGCTGATTTGGAGTACATATTTTTAAACCTAAAGAGGGGAAATCTGTTATTTACAATAGCAGAAGAAGACGAAAGCGATTATGAAGACGACGACGATGATGACGATAAGCAATTAAAATACGGTGTTGAAAAAGGAGAAATACAAAATCGCTCAAACGACGATCGAAGAAGAAACAGAGATAGCGATGTTTTTTGCTCTTTAGATAATTTTGACGTACGTGGTGTAAATGAAGAAAGAAAAACACATACTTTAACGATGTCTCGATTTGCTTTGAGTTTTCGTGACATAGAAGATTCGGTAAGAGCTTTTGATGGAAGTGAGCAAATACCGATAGAGACGTGGCTAGAGGAATTTGAGGAAACTGCTGCTGTAATGTGTTGGGACGATTTTCAAAAGTTTGTGTTTGCAAAAAAGTCATTGAAAGGGGTGGCTAAACGTTTTATCTTAAGTGAGAGAGGAATGACTTCGTGGCGTACGTTGAAAGATGCTCTTGTTGATGAGTTCAAAACGACGGTTAGCAGCGCTCAACTTCATAAGGCATTAATGGAGCGACAAATGAAGAATAACGAAAATGTACAGGAATATTTCTTTGAAATGAAAGACTTGGCGTCGCGTGGTAACATTGATGATTGTTCATTAATACAATATATAATAGACGGTATACGCGATATAAATGTAAATAAAACTATTTTGTACGGCGCGAAAAACTTAAAAGAATTCAAATTAAAACTAAAAGACTACAAAATAATAAGAGACAAATCAAAGCAAGCGAGTGCAACAAAGAACAACGTAAATAAAAAAGTGTTGCCGAATAGAAGTGGAAAAAAAGATTTTGTTTGTTACAATTGTGGGGATAAAGGCCACAAGTCGTCTGAGTGTAAAAACAAAAGCAAAGGCACAAAATGCTTTAAGTGCAATCAGTTCGGGCATATATCGAAAAATTGTTCATCAGGAAAAAAAGATAATGAATCGAATACGCATTGCATAAAACCTTCTGAGCTTAATTTAATGAATAAAAACGTTAAAGTAAATGGTAAAAAATATATTGGTCTTTTTGATACGGGAAGTAAATTTAATATTATAACTGAGAATGTGTACAAGAATTCAAATGAACAAAATCTTAGTGAGGTAAACGTATTTCTTGTCGGTTTCGGGCAAAGTAAAGAGAAAATAAAACCGCTTGGTAGTACAAAGTTAAATATTGAAATTGATAATGAGATGTATGAAGTGGACTTTCTTGTTGTTTCAAATAATTTTATAGACATTGACGTCGTAATTGGTGAAGAATTTTGTAAGAACGTTGAAATAAAAATAGATCGTAATGGAGTTCATTTCGATAAAATTGTGTCGGACGAGAATGTAGTGCCTATAATGAGAATCAACACTATTTCGGAACATTTGGAACTTTCTATCGATGACCAAGCCGGAAAAGACGCAAAAGAAAAAGTGTACGAAATAATTAAAAACTATAAACCGTCGGAAACAGTAAAATCAACGAATGTTGAAATGAATATCGTTTTGAAGGACGAAAGTCCAATAAGTTCGCGTCCACGTAGATTGCCTCTTGTTGAGAGGAATATCGTTGACAGTCAGGTCGAACAGTGGCTGAACGAAGGTGTTATCGAAAATTCTGAGTCAGAATTCAGCAGTCCAATAGTACTAGTAAAAAAAACGTGACGGTTCGCCAAGATTATGTATCGATTTTCGCTTGAATAAAGTAATTGTCAAGGATCGATTTCGGTTGCCGTTAATTGAGGACCAACTCGACAGGCTGCAAGAAGCAAAGATTTTCAGCACAATTGACCTAAAGAACGGGTTTTTTCACATTTCAGTTGCCGAAAGTTGCAGGAAATACACATCATTTGTGACGCATAATGGGCAATACCAATTCCGTAAGATGCCTTTTGGTCTGTCCAATTCGCCAGCTGTTTTCCAAAGGTATGTAAACTCTATATTCCGTGATTTGTCCGTCAAAGGCATCGCTCTGCCGTACATCGACGATATTATTATTCCTGCTGAGGACGAAGAAAAAGATTTACAGAATTTAGAACTGGTTATCAAGCAGTGTAGTGATTACGGCTTAGAGATTAACTTAAAGAAATGTCAATTTTTAAAACGAAAAGTAGAGTTTCTAGGACACATAATCCAAGACCAAAAAATATTTCCGTCGCCTGATAAGGTGCAGGCAGTACTTAAATTCAAGATGCCACAAAATTCAAAACAGCCACAAAGTTTTCTGGGACTGGCAGGATATTTTAGAAAGTTTATTCGTGACTTTTCCCTTATAGCGAAGCCTCTAAGCGATTTGACAAAACAAGATAAGAAATTTGAAATGGGTAAGGAGCAAATGATGTCTTTTAACCAATTGAAAGAAAGTTTGAGTAGTGGCCCAGTTTTAAACATTTATAATCAGAATCGAGAAACAGAAATACATACTGACGCTTCAATAGACGGGTATGGCGCTATTTTGCTGCAAAGGTCCGCTGAAGATGGTGGTTTGCATCCCGTATATTACATGAGCCGGAAGACAACAGATGCCGAAAGGAAATATAGCAGCTACGAACTAGAGATACTCGCAGTAATAGAAGCACTTAAAAAGTTTCGAGTCTATGTGCTGGGTACCAAATTTAAATTGGTGACTGACTGTAATGCCTTTACGAAAACATTAGAAAAGAAAGATCTTTGTACTAGAGTTGCCAGGTGGATACTTTTTCTTCAGGAATACGATTACGTGGTGGAACATCGTGCAGGTTCACAAATGCGACATGTTGACGCACTCAGCCGGTATCCCGTCATGATGATTATGGAAGATGATATTATGTCAAAAGTTGCAAGAGCTCAATCTCAGGATGACGATCTGGGTCCATTCCGCGAAATTATGCGCTCATCGAATGTTTCCTTCAATAAATCGATTGTGACGTGCGCTGTGTGGCATGTAGCGCCGTCTTGTTGGAACCACAACTCATCCACATTCATGCCATCCAATTCGGGAACAAAATAGTCGGTTATCATGGCTCTATACCGGTCTCCATTAACGGTAACTGACTCTCCAGCATTATTTCGGAAGTATGGCCCAATGACTCCACCAGCCCATAGAGCACACCAAACAGTCAGTTTTTGTGGATGTAATGGCGTCTCAAGGGTCTCATGTGGATTCTCTTCACTCCAAATGCGGCAATTTTGCTTGTTGACGTAGCCATTCAACCAAAAATGAGCCTCATCACTGAACAAAATTTTGCGATGAAAATCAGCATCGAGATCAATCTCATTTTCGGCCCATACACCAAAATCACGACGCATTGCATGGTCTCGCGGCTTTAATTCTTGCACAAGCTGGATCTTGTAAGGTCGCAAGCCAAGATCTTTGCGCAAAACCTTCCATAAAGTTGATGGACAAAGCTCCAATTGCTGTGCACGGTGGCGAATCGATTCATTCGGGTCCTCTTCAACACTTTGCTGTACAGCGGCAATTGTTTCTTCGGTGCGCACTGTTCGACGTCTCTGCGGATGCGTATTACCACATAGAGTAAACGTAGTGCGAAAACGATCCATGGTTAACCGAATTAATTGCTCTGATGGACGATTATGTCGACCATAAAATGGACGGAGCTTGCGGTAAACTTCGCGAACTGAACCATTATTTTCGAAATAAATTTGCACGATTTGCAAGCGTTGTTCTTTTGTCAACCTCTTCATGATGAAATGGCAAACCAAACTAAATATTAATCACTTGACAGCTGACAAAATGGCCGCCAGTTAAAAAAGTGATGCCAACTTAAAGTTCTATACCTCAATAAAAAACACCCCTTACAAATAGAAACTACAAACACATACTAGCCGTCATTGATTCTTTTACGAAATTTTGTTGGCTATATCCAACCAAAACAACGTCCGCAAACGAAGTTATATCGAGACTACAAATGCAAAGTATGATTTTTGGAAATCCGCAGCAAATTATAACTGATCGAGGTGCAGCATTCACTTCTGAAGATTTCAGGGAATACGCCCGAAGCGAAAACATAAACCTCATAGCTGTAACAACTGGACTCCCCCGTGCAAATGGTCAGGTGGAAAGGTTAAATGCAGTTATTAGCACAGTCTTGGCCAAATTGAGCATCAACGATCCATCAAAGTGGTATAAACACGTTTCCAAAGTTCAACAAGTTATAAATTCGACATATTCACGAAGTACGAATATGACTCCTTTTGAACTTCTCACAGGTGTTAAGATGCGAACAACCGAAGACCTACAAATAAAACAACTAATAGAAGATGCAACAGTCTACAATTTCAACGAAGAAAGAAACGAAAAAAGACAGCATGCTAAGGAGCAAATACTGAAAATGCAAAACGAAAATAAGAAGTCCTACAATTTACGCCCCAAGCCGGCAGTAAAGTATAAAGAAGGTGACATCGTAGCCATAAAACGCACTCAATTTGGAGGTGGCCTAAAGCTTAAGCCAAAATACTTGGGCCCATATAAAATAACAAAAGTTAAATCCAACGACACCTATGATGTAGAAAAAGATGGTAGCTGTGAGGGTCCAAACCGCTCTACAACTTGTGCTGAATACATCAAGCCATGGGTAACCTACGATGAAGCATTCGAGGTGAATGTTTGATAGGATGGCCGAAATGTGGGAGAGAATGCTTGGCGAGAGTGAGTTAAGAAGATGACGCCGTGGTGTTAAGACGTTCACGCATTGAAGAGACATTTTTATAAGTTTTTGCTTATATTCGTATTTCATTTTCTATATACATATTTAAAATTTTACTATTAACTTAAAAAACTGAAAACACTAATGAATTTAATAAACCTAATTTTATTTAATATAAATAAATAAAAATAAAACTCTATATACATATACATATTTTTTTCTTTATTTAATTTGTGTGATCTCTGAATTTTTAAATAAAACTAACGATTACTTTTATTAATGAATTTTTAAATAAAACTAACGATTACTTAGTGGTAAACTAACGATTACTTTTATTAATCTTGAAGGCAGTTCTACAAAAAAGTTCGGTAAAAAAAATTGGGGTAACTGCATCATATGTGCAGGGAAAAAATCCCGGATAACTGCCTCATGTGTGCTGCTAAAAAATTCCGGATAACTGCCTCAAGTGTGCAGGTAAAAAAATTCCGGATAACTGCCTCAAGTGTGCAGGTAAAAATTCGGATAAGGGCACAATTCGCTTAAGTGCACAAAAATGTGTGCACCGAAATTCAGTGCAGCTAAGCGAATTATACTGTAAACAAAAAATTACTTGCTTTATGTGCAGATAACACAAACTGTAACTTTGGTGGAGCAGCCAGGCGAGGCAAAAACAATGTTTTCAAAAAACTTCATTCGTCTACGGAAAATGTTCTTATCGGTGTGAACTGTGCTGCACATATTTTAAATAACTGCATTCAAACATCAACAGAATGTCTCCCCATAGATATTGAAACGATTATTGTAAAAATTTTTTCCTACTTTTATATTTGTGTTGAAGAGCTTAAAGTAATTTGTGACACAATAGATGTAGAATATAAAAAACTACTTGGAATTAGCAAGACAAAATGGCTAACTCTTAAACCATCCATTGAAAGAATATTAAAGCTTTTTAAGCCTTTAAAGGAATACTTTTTATCCCAGCCAAAGTGTCCAACTATATTAAAAAGTTTTTTTGAAGATCCTGTTTCAGAAGCATGGCTTTTCTTCGTTCATTGTCAAGCTACTTTGTTTCATGACTACATAACGCAGATAGAGTCCCAAAAAATATGTATGACTGAGGTTTCGCTCATTATTAATGAGCTGAAGTTTAAAATTTCACAACGCAAAGAGGAAAAATTTTCCCCTATTGCAGTTAAAAAAATCATAATTGAGCTAAGTCAGAAAAAAGTTCTCGATATTAATGAGTTTAAAAGTACCGCAAGCCAATTTTATGCAAATTGCATTGAGTACTTAAATCAATGGGACACTGCTTATCAAGAAGTTGAAATACTGAAATGGGTTCTTTTACGTGAAACTCCTGCATGGGAGGATGTTGAATCCAGTTTTGTTTTTATTATGGATAAGAGAAACGAATTAAACATAAATAATAGCGAATTATTTGATGAGCTGGCTCTTGTTAAAAGATATACCACTTCAGAAAAATTAAAGCAATGGAATGAAAACAAAAAATCTGCTGAAGAGCGCTGGGTAGAAGTTTTTAAACATTTCAAAGAAGGAGGTATAAGTTTCCAAAATATTTTGAAAGTTGTCGAAATCAGTTTATGTTCACCTGGTTCTAATGCTCCAACAGAAAGAGTGTTTTCTATTTTAAATAACATATGGACTAGTGAAAAAGCTCAATTGAAGGTAAATACCCTCAA
Organism: Linnaemya vulpina; assembly: GCA_963675445.1. Classification (NCBI taxonomy): domain Eukaryota; kingdom Metazoa; phylum Arthropoda; class Insecta; order Diptera; family Tachinidae; genus Linnaemya; species Linnaemya vulpina. The sequence continues at coordinate 22,287,500 of OY776276.1, forward strand.
ATCCATTTTAATTACTAAATATAATTATGATTTAAATTGTTTAGAGTTTAAAGAATATTTAAAAAGTAATGAAGGCTTACTAAAACAAATCTATTCAGCAGAAAAATACCAAATTTAATTGCTTTGTACATCAACATATTAACGCCTAAAATTTCTCTATTAACCCATTTTACTTAAGAATCAAAACATTTTTGTCATTGATGATATGTACTGAGTACAAATTAATCTTAATTTTATAGTTCTTACAAATATACTTATATATGCAGTGATCTCGGAAACAGTCAAGCTCTATTTTCTTTTTTACATCAGCGTGTGATTATGTTTTTTTTAAGTTTTGATTTGTATTTGTTAAAAAAATATCTATAATAAATTGGTCTTGAATGTGCATTTAAAGTTGTTTGTACTTTTTAATTGTTATTATGAAATCTTATCCCTGTTCTGTATTTTGGTTTCAAAAATATGGTCACCGTAGTCATAGCAAGCATTATTCAGAGCTGTCATAGTGGAGGACATGCAACGGTTAGCATTCCAATTGATTTCGTTCCAGAGTAACTACTAAACGAAATTAATGAACACCAAAAGTTAATACAGCGGATGGAATTGCAGAACAACACGATAAAATATATAAAATTACAAGAACAAAGGAAGACATTTATAATTCTGATATCAAAGCTATCAATGCATTTAAAATTGATTTTTTTAAATCGTAAATATTGGATTTACTGACCTAAGAATAAAACACGCAGTAGAAAATATTTTAACCGTTAATCGAGCTTTGTATCAAAAATGATATATTTCGTTTTCATTTCAAAAATTTGGCAACACTATATGGCACACCTGTTTTCACAATTTGTAAATATTGTTATTTCCCGTATTAAAACATCGTTTGAAAAAATAAATGTAAGTAGGCTATGAGAAATTGAAAGAGTTCATAATATTGTCTTTGTATCACATTTGATACATACTAAAGTTTTGTGAATTTTGTATAGAACAAGTGTAATTTTTTTGCCGCTCGTGCTATTTTGTGCATTTTTATTATTTGAAAAAAGATATTTGATTGTGTTAATTTATTAAAATGTCTAGTTCACGGTTGTTGCCTTTGGAAGAACTTGTAAATGATGTTCTTAACGAGAGTTCTGGTGGAGAAGATGGAGATTTATCAGATGTCTCTGATATTTGGAATATATCTGATGACGAGTTGGAAGATCAGGAAAGTAGCCCTGATGATGACGAAATTCACAACGCAAGTTCTGATCCATCATATATAGCCAAAGATGGAACTTCTTGGCAAAGAGAGCCTTGCTCAACTGGAAGATTGGGAACGGAAAATATCATCAATATGCGCCCAGGTAAATAAAAAATAATTTGAAAAAAGAACAAATATGAGACCAATGCTTTTAGGTGTTACAAGATTTGCTTCAAGTCGTGTTTGTAATATTTGGGACTCCTTTTTTATTATATTTTTCGCCACAAGTAACAAAAATTATAATCGAAAACACTAACAATTATGGAAAACATCTCAACGGTGTCAACCATATTGATGTAGATGAAGAATCGCTTTATGCTTATTTGGCTGTTTTATTATTGGGCTAATAATAGCTTTTCAAAAGAAAAAGTAAATATATCTTTTGCATTATAGATCCAAAAATGAGACCTTACATGATATGTTTGATGAATATTATGGACGGCCCATATTTCGTTCAATAATGTCTGAAAGATCATTCTTGAACATTCACAAAATCATACGGTTTGATAACGTTTTAGCCAGGCGTGCTCAGAAAAGTTCGGATAAGTTTGCGCCAATAAGGAACCTTTGGGACAAATGGTCTGAAAGTCTATCACAGTTTTATAACCCAAATGACTGTGTGACTGTTCTGGCTGTTTGTTGATTCGCGTTCATGTTATGTGTGGAAAATACAGTCGTATTTGGGCAAAGATGTATCTGGCGTTCCAGAGCGAAATCAGGGTGAAAGGGTCGTCCTTGACTTAGTTGATGGACTTAAGGGGCATAACGTTACAATGGATAACTTTTTTTCTTCGCACAGTCTTGGTCAAAAACTTTTGCAACGAAATTTAACAATGGTTGGAACAATGCGGAAAAATAAAAGATCAATTCCTCCAAAGTTGTTAGTATGCAAAAAAGTACCAAGATATGAGTCATCATTCGCTTTTACCCCTAATACAACTTTTGTTAGTTATATCAGCCACAAAGACAAATGCACAATTGCAATGAGCACAATGCATCATGATCAAAAAGTTTTGAACGGTCCAAAGAAACTACCCGAAATAATATCGTTTTATAACTCCACTAAAGAAGGAGTTGACATCGTTGACAAAATGTTAAGTAGTTACAGCTGCAAACGTAAAAACAATCGCTGGACAATGGCTGTTTTTTCGAACATAATTGATGTTTCTGCTTTAAACGCCTATATTATTTATAACGAAGTAGACACAAATTGGAAAACTACTCAGAAACATACAAAACGTAAGTGTTTTCTTCATGAGTTGGCAATCTCACTCGCAAAGCCATATATGGAAAAACGTAAAAACCTTCCTCGAAGTGAATTTTCTTTGATGATATACTCAAAACTTTCAGATCAAAATTTTAATGAGTCAAATGACAGTGAAGCTGGCCCTTCTAAAAAAAGAAAAGTTGATGATTCTGCAAAAAAGAAACGTGCAAGACGCCAAAAGTGTTACACTTCGGGCGAAAACAAAAATAAATGGACGTCTTATTTCTGCTGCTTGTGCAAAAAGCCATGCTGCAATGAGAAGCACTCTAAAAGTATTTGCGCAGATTGCATTAGTAGTCCATAAATTAAAATTTTATTAAATATTGTATAATTTAAACAAAGTCTCAATAAAAACAAATAAAAAAACAAACATTTGCACTTTTTTAAGAGTTGTTTTCTTTCGTTGTTCAGTGTGTATCAAATATGATACAAAGGAAGAATTATGTATTTTTTTTTGAAGCTCAATCTACGGTTAAAGAGTAATTTATCCTATATTAAGACAATACCCTTGAATTTGAAAATTTAGATATACGGTCTAAATTTGTAGTTAGCAGTTCAAAATTGATCACAATAGTCAAAGACTTTAAATCTGTTGTTTGTGACTTAAAAGATAATATCAAAGAAAATTTCATGAAAAACGAATGTAATCCTAATGAAATTAGATTTATCTGAAACGAATTTAAGATAAGAGTACATTAGAAAAGTATATAAAATTTTGACAAACTGTAGATACTAAACATTGCAGTGAAAACAATATATTACAATGTTCTCCAAAAGCTTTCCAATCCAGATGATTGTCAAAATGTTTCCAGATCCAAGCAAATATGTAATTATATGTTATACGTGAGAAGTTAGAAAACACAAAACTTAATAGAAGTTTTAAGGCAAATATTAAAGAATGTATCTTTCATGTTAATTCAAATAACAAAAATATACATATAGACAAGATTACGAAGATTCATAATACAATAAAAACAAACAATGATTGCATCTTATGTTTCTACAACATTAAGCATGGCATAACATGTTATATGCCTATTGCAAAATTCATGATTGCACTACTTTTTAGTTTAGTATAGATCCACAAGGAAACGTGACTGTCTGAAGAAAAAGAGTTACAGCATGCTAAAAATTAGGCAAAAGTGGGTCAAATAAGAGGTGTGAAGACACGTAATGAAAAGTAAGTAATTTTAGAACGACTAAAACATACACAAACAGAAAGCAAAATATTTTGGAAGCTACAGCTATTATTGCTGTAAAGGGGAATTTTCAAAATGTCCATAAGCTAGAAACGTTAAGAATATTTTATACTTTTTATAAAAGCAACGTTAACATGACCATGAATGGTCGTTGTCAGTTGTATAAACTATTATCATAATTGCACTATTATCATAAAGTGTACATGAAGCAAGAAAATAAGGGAAATGGATTCCATTTATAGACAAAATAAAGACTGTGTACAAACAGGCAAGTAAAAATTGCTTTCAAAACAGCAACAAGAGTTTACAAAAATGTGCTCACTCAACGACAATTATGGATGCAGTCTGCCCTGGACAAAAGAGAAGAAACTCCCGTAGCAAAACTATTTGATGATACCAGCGTTGCATAAGTTCAAAACAAAGAACAAAACAATGGGACTCATATCTGCAGCAACTAGAACCGAAAAACAAAAATCGTCTTTCTTATCGTGGTGTGGAAGTCTTTGATTTACTCAAAAATTTGTTCCGGGTACAAAACCGTGAAAATCAAAAGTACAAAGAGTTGACTGAACATTACGTAGTCAACCACATAATAGTAAACGCTTCAAATGACGCAGTTCGCTCTGCCGCGTTGCAAAAATAGAGAGCAACTCCCACTGATATTCTATTAATAGCAGAGTCGTATGAGCCAACAACAAGAATTGTTGCTGGCATTAAAGAAACTTTTAGGGAAAAAACTAACTACATTTTGTCAAGAAGCAATCGCCCGTTAAAAAAGATAATCAAAAACAAAAGTACAAATAGTTGTCGGATTGTTCCCTAAGGGTTTTCTTCTCTTTTCCTCATCCTCGTATCATATTAAAAAATTTAGTTCTACCATCCCTGTTTTATCCCTTTCGGACCCAGCATACACAATTGTGCAATGTGGATTGAAAAAATTCTAGGAAGCAAATTTTTTATTTTTTTAATAATCTGCCCAAAGCAGTGGCTGTGTTAGGTCTTTTTTAATTATAAAAAAAGAGAACAAGTGAAAACTTTTGGCAAAAAAAAAAATTTAAAACCAGTTTCCTCAGTGCACTCGAAGTGAGAAGAAGTATGTCGCATGGTAAGTAAAAGAATAAGAAATAGCAACGGTGTTTTGTTTCTGATGAGAGTGATTTTGAGTTAGCAACAGTTTGTAAAATATTATTCGAAAGTGATTTAAGTAAAATTTAAAGTTTTATAAATAGTTAAATGGAGCTAAAACTCAGATAACACAACCGTGTTTCACGGTCACAAATTGACATTTCTTTGCAAACTCACGATTGTGTTATCTAAATTTTATAGGTAAGAAATTGAATTTATCCACGGATGCAGACCTGCAAAGAGTCCTGAATATTCTTGAAAACTCAGAAGATGATTTTTCCTCTGATGATGAGTACCGCGATGCTTCCTGGAAACCTCATTATTCTCTTAACAGTGCACATAGCGATGATAGCTCATCCGAGGACGAAGTTGAAGATGGTAACCGCTTATTTCGTGTAATATTTGGTAACTGATATTATTTACTATTGCTCTTAGGAAATCTTGGTAATATTTCTGATGATGTACCAGTGTTAAGCATTCCATCTGAGTCAAAAATATGCATAGGCGTATCTGAAGGAGGTAAACTCTTATTGTGCAGCTGTGCTTCCATATATTTAAACATCAATTTACATATCTTTAGAACCAGTTGCTTTTTCAAACATAAATACCACTTTAAATAAGGCACGAGCAGACATATGGAAACAAAAGGAGTTTCCAATTCATACCATTCCAGCGGTATATAGCTGTCAAAATGTTATTCAACTACGATCGCCTTACGAGTATTTTTCAAGATATTTTGTGGAACGCCACTATGAAGAAACTTTACAATATACAAAAGTATATGCTCTAGCAACAACCGGGGAAGAGATGAACCTCACAAAAGCCGATATTAAGAATTTTTACGGCTGCGCTATAATCATGGGTTGCCTAAATTATCCACAGATATATATATATATATATATATATATATATATATATATATATATATACCGGTCAAAGGACTTTAGGAATGAGCTTATTTCGAGCGCAATGTCGAGAAACAAATTCTTTAGGCTGAGAAATATGATTCACTTCGTTGACCATCAAATGCCCAATGCAACGAACAAGCTTTGGAGAGTTCAGGCAGTAATTGACTTAGTAAGGAATCGTTGCAATCAATTAGCCACTCATGTTACATCATATTCAATTGATGAACAAATGGTCCCGTTTACTGGCAGATGTCCTGCAAGACAAGTCATACGATCAAAGCCACGACCGGTGGGTTTGAAAAACCTCGTTTGTGCTACATCCGAAGGATTAATCGTTGACTTCGAAATGTTTCAAGGGGCTGGTACTTTTCCTGACAGTGGACTGGGTCATGGACCATCAATTGTGTTGAGATTAACCAAGTTTCTACCCAAAGGCAGTTTACTTTATTTTGATAGATTTTTTACAACAATACCTCTAATGGAAAAACTTGAAGAGAATGGTTTTAAAGCAACTGGCACTATTATGGGAAATCGGCTAGGAAAAAGAATTCACTTTCCGTCCGATAAGCAAATGGAACGTGGTAGTATGACTCAATTTGTTAAAGACGACAAAGTTGCTGTTGTAAAGTGGTGTGACACAAAGTGTGTAACCATTGCTTCAACTGCTAAAAAGCGTCGTTTGCCTGTTCCAATACCTGCGGTAATTCAATTGTACAATTCAAAAATGGGTGGCGTGGATACAGCAGATCAAATGATGGAATACTACCGCATCAGTATGAAGACTAAGAAATGGCCAGTAAAAGTTTTTTTTTCATTATCTTGACATGGCGATATACAACAGCTGGATGGAATATAGAAACGATGCAAGAATATTTGGCATTCCGAAGAAAAACATGAAAACATTCCTTACTTTCAAATTAGAAATAGGAGAAGTGCTAGCTAAGCTCAAAGAAGCGCCTGCAGAAATAGCTGAACCATTTGAGTTACCTCTTGAGTTTCATGGAACAAAATTTCGTCCTCACAATGCTCCAGATGACATCAGATACGATCGTTATGACCATTGGCCCCAATTTGTAGATGGAACCGCAAAAAGATGTTGGAACACTTTCTGTGAAAGCAGAACAAGGGCAATATGCCAAAAGTGTAAAGTAAGTTTATGTGTTGCGAACGACAAGGACTGTTTTAAGCAATATCATACCAAACGTTAATTCCAAATGATAGTTTCAAATGAATCACAAAGTTCCTACATTCTAGTCTTAAGCTTATAAAGCATATCTAGATAAATAATTATATTTTTCAAGTTTTAATGAATTTAGTTTTCTTTCATACGCTATATTTTTTGGTGTACAGTTTATTTATGTGATTATTGTTTTGTTTTGTTATTATACTACTAAACGAGCAAAGTACACAATTGTGGTTGGTCCTTTCCAAAAAATAATTATTATTTTACATGTAAATGGCCAAAATACACAAACGTGTTAGGTCCTTTTCCAAAAATATATGATTGCGAAAAAATTTCAAAAATTAAATTTCAATTGTCTGTAAAAAGAAAAATATCAAATCTCCACTTTTGTTTAAACGAGAGCATATTTTCGTGATGGGTCTGAAAGGGTTATCAACATCGAAAGGGAAAAAATTCGGCGGGAGAAATCAGGCAAAAACTTTTCACTTGCATTTAAATGGGAAGAAAACAAAGATATATAAGTGTCTTTAAAATTAATATAAATTAAATAAAAATAAGACCACAAATAAGCAGCAAAGTCAACATTTGCTTAATTTTATGGAAGTGAATCCAGACATTGCCCTTGGATTTTTTAAAGGCAATAAGGAAGTGGCTTGCTCGACCTCCAATCAAGTGCTTTGCTAAAAGGAAAAAGGTTTCTTTGTATATTTTGAGAAGTAATAGCGATACAAGCTCTTTTAATTTGTATGGAGGTGTGGGCAGACCAAAAAAAATATGTGCGGCATAACGCTTCACAAAACCTAAAAGACAAAAAATTTACCGGAGGTGGCCCAAGCAAAGAACAGATTTGATTCAGATAAGGGGTTTTTAAGTAAAACAGTTTCATAAGTACCAGTATCATAGAACGCAATATTTTAGAAATTCTTTAACTTAACAGTCACTTGTCTAAATTAAAATGTTTTTAGTGGTTAAGTTTTTTTTTGGCAAATATTTGCCTTTATAACAGATAATTATAACATCAGATTCATCGCTACGAATGTGTTTTACATCCACGCATACATGTTTTTACATTCATTCGTATTTCATACACAATTAAGTACTGCTATAATCGTTTCAGAAAATCAAATATAATAAGCAAAACAGCTCACTTCGAAATTTCAATTTTTCTCCTCCCTTATTTTTCCCCCTTGATTTATGATTGGAGAAATGCTTTCTACTCGACAAAGCCTTTTATTGTGGAAAACATATTCTCGAGAATATCCATGATTTTGCCGCTTATATAGTTGAATAAAAATTTATTTGGAGTGAGTTAAGTACAATATATATGTACATATGTAGAATAAATTGAATAAGTTTCGTATATAAAAATATTATTGCAGTTTATTGTATACCTATGTATATATATATATATATATATATATATATATATATATATATATATATATATATCAAAATCAATATTTAATTTGACACATATTTTCTATCGAATTTAGAGAGCTGTAAAAGTATTCTAGATAATAACGAAAGCATCGATGTGGTAGACGTGCCTCTCGATGTAAAAGATATATTGGTTCCCAATTCTAGATCTAAAGCAAAACAGAATTTTTGCGTTTTTTGCAAAATAGCCCTGAAGCATATGGATGAATTTGAGGTTAACCCATTTTCGGCCGCTGTTCGTACTTGCGAACAGTGAATTTACTCGTTTTTATCGCCATATTATAAAGCTTTATGAATTTATTTTTTAAAACTTAATGATTCTATTGTTTAATATGTAGTCTAGATTTTAGTTAACCGTAAAAAAAATTTATAAAATGTGCCTTATATTTTGCCTGAAGGGGTAATTAGTGGGACGTGTTTTCAGAGGATTTTTTTATAATCCTACAAAAATTTTATTTGCTTAAAAATTTTAAATCTTAAGACAGGGTATAAGTGCAAGCACCTCAAATGACCAAATTAAAACTAAAAATATAAATAAATAACATCATTGCTATCATATAATAGCTGTTAAAGTAACTGTTCGCAAGCGCGAACATTGGCTGCTATTTGGAGAATATGCTTCTTTGATACAATATTATTGTTCTTTGTTTTTTTTCTAAATATGACAAGTGTTTTTCTTAACAAAACACACAAGCAAATGAAATTACGGTAAATACAAGATGCTTTACGTTTCAAATGCATCATTTTTATTGTTGAGTGAGTGATACATATGTATGTTTTGCTTTGAATTTTTTTGTACAAGTAGACTACATTTACAGCTTTTTTGTACAATCAGTTGCCTAATATTTGCTGTGGTGCAAAGATCTAAATTTTTTAAATATTACAAGTGAAGTGAATTATTGAAAAATGGCTTATCGACGTGTGCTCACTATGAATGAAATTGAAAGAATGATAGAAAGTGATGAAGAACTTGAAAACCCAATTGAGTCTGTAACTGTGTTACCTCCAGATTTTGTTGATTATATCACAGATGAAGAAATTATTGATGAAGACCTTATTCCCATCAATGACATGGTAACTTGAATAATTATTACATTTCTTATTGTCGTATTAATGCTATAATTTTCAGGAACCTCCTACGTGCGAACTTGCAGGGACATTTGAAATAATGAAAGTAAATGATGAAGAGTTTGAAGATATGGAATTGCAAAAGCCGTCAACAGCTTCCTGTGGACCACCACCGCGGAAGCAAGGAAGGCCAACCTACAAATCATCAGACTCTTTTGGAAAACCAAAATGGACAAAACAATGTAACTCCAACAAGCAGTTCGATTTTCAACTCAAACCTGATGCAGAACCGTTGAAAGTCATTCAAAAAAAGCTGCATGATGAAATCAGTGGTCTCTCACCAGTTCAATTATTTGAAACATTTTTTGATGCTGAAATGTTTGATTTTATTATCGCACAATCAAATACGTATGCCCAACAAAAATGTGGAAATATTGTTTTTAATGAGGTGATATTAAGGCATTTTTTTTTTTGATATATTGATTTTGCCAGGATTTAACACTTTACCATCCATTGATGACTACTGGTCAAAAGATCCTTGCCTTGGGAATTCAATTGTGAAGCAAACTATGTCAAGGAACAAATTTAAAGAAATTAAACGCTTCCTTCATTTTAATAACAATGATAACCTGGATAGAAATGATAAGCTTTCAAAGGTAAAGAGCTTTATTTCTTCTTTCTATTTGAATTTTAAAACCGGTATTAATTATTAGGTTCGTCCGTTGTTTGATATTGCTAACAAAAAATATATACAATTTGGTGTATGGAGTGAATTGCTATCGATCGATGAACAAATGGTCCCATACTTTGGTCGTCAGTTGTGCAAAATGTATATCCGGAACAAACCAATTCGTTTTGGTTACAAAATTTGGTGTTTGTGTTCTTCTGGCGGTTATTTGTATAATTGTATACCATATTCTGGTTCGAGTGATAACTATGATCGTCAAATTGGTTTGGGTGCAGACGTCGTTTTAAGACTGTTGGAATGTGTAGAAGATCCCGTTCTATATCAAATATATTTCGACAATTTTTTTACATCATATTATTTGATGTGCCTTTTAAGTGAAAAAAGGTTTTGTGCCACGGGAACCGTTCGCCCAAATCGCATTGCAAAAGCCACACTACGCACAGGAAAGCAGCTGAAGCGGGGTGAAAGTGATTACCAATTTGATAGAACAAATTCGGTATTGGTTTGTCGTTGGGCAGACAATAAAGAGGTCACAGCTCTCACCAACTTCGAACAAATTGAGCCGATGCGCAGTGTTAAGCGATGGAAAAAAGATTTAAAGAAATGTGAGAACGTGCCACAACCATTGCTTCTCAGCTCATACAACAATGGGATGGGGGGAGTAGACCTTCACGACAATGCGGTTTCCAATTACAGAATAAATACTAGGTCAAAGAAGTGGTATTGGCCTTTATTTATTTCTGTTCTTAGTTCATCGGTAACTAATGCATGGAAACTACATTGCTTTTTGGAAAAATCAGAAAAAAAGAACGTGTTATCTCAAAAAGATTTTAGAGTGAGCGTCAGCAAAGCTTTGCTATTAAGTTCGCAGTCAGCTGCTGAGTCCGCTCAAGAAAGATCGGACAGAAGCATTACCACCAATTGCCACGTATAGAAGGGGAACACATTCCAGTAGTTCAGCCACAAGGAAAACCTCGAAGGTGCCAACTTAAAGGGTGTGGCAAACCAATCAAGTGGATGTGCCAAAAATGCAATGTACATTTGCATCCACAATGCTTTGAAAAATTTCATTTAAAATAAATTTTAGTGTTACTATAATAAGCTAATAAATATACATATTTTGAAATACATCTAATTACATATTATTTTAATTTTTAACATATTTATGCAAATTTTATATATATATATATATTTAAATTTTTACATATGGGAAATTTATGTCAAATTGAAGCCAGTGTTCGCACTTGCGAACACCTATTTCTAGGACTCATGGACCAGATAGCGCCAAACCGACAACGGATTTGGATTCACAAGACTTAAATTACTTTAAAAAGGGTCGATTTTTTTAAGAAGCTCCCGTTTAAATTTTCTTGGCTGAATATGGGTTAAGAGAGTATCAGTAGTAACCCTGGTCATTTTTAATTGGTGGTGCTTTGCTCTCGCCCACTAAACCTGGCGAAAGATTAAAGCCATGCAGAAAAATCGGTCGTAGAAGGAAAGACGAATATTTAAAGGAATTACACAAACGCACAAAATGAAAGATGTCCAAATAAACTTAAAAGAAAATCATCTTGTAGAGTTACGAAATGAAGCGCTTTGCCTGACAGAGTGGCGCTTAGGCCGGATTGTTAAACTGCACCCCGGCAAAGACGCAAAAGTTTGCGTAGCAAAACGCAAAAGTTTGAGTAGCAAAACGGCGTAATTACTAGGCCAATTCACAAATTAGTATTGCGGCGCGTCCTCCCGAGCTATCAAATATCTAAAAAAAAAAAAAAGTAACCTTCCTTCTTACTTTGACATGATGTTTCCAACTCATGGTCATCCTCTGGCCTTTTTATCATACTAATTTCATCTTTCACAGTTTACAATGGCTGCCCAAACGCTGTTCAACATCAACTGCCGTTGCCCCTTGTGCTCCCGCTTGCAGTCGATACGACAGTGCACTAGGAACCGAGTACACTGTCATATCAATGAAAGTAGAGTTAAAGAGGCGAACTGTGGTGGAACACGAGCTGTCTAAAAGCTGTCTGGGTGAGACCGCGGTAAACGTCCTCGGTCTCATAACACACTATTACATCCAGTGGCCCCGGGAACGAATGGTTCCATATGACCATTACTGCGAAGCTGTATCCGCACCCGAACTCAGATCGGTGTTATCAGGTGAGAAAACGGGTGAACCCAAACGCTACCCGGACCTCCATCCATGATCCGCTGGCTCACAGGCTGGGATGTCACATTGTCTACAATCGGATCCTAATAACACTAGGCCATCGCTTGTACCAACATAAGAGGCTCACTGTCACATGTACGGTCACTTTCATTTGAGCAGTTGAAGTATGCGGACGTGTTCGCGCATAAAATTGAAATCATTCTTGGTTGTTAATATAAACAGGAAAAAAGACAAAATAAATGACAATAAATTGAACATTAAAATTCTTTGAAGTGTTGGACACAAAAAAAAGAAAGAAAATAAAAAAGGTTGTAAGTGAGCAGAGACTCTATTTTGGAAAAAAAAATCTGTAAATTACTGGAAAAATCCCAGTGAAATAAATTGCAGTGAAAAATAAAACCTAAAACGGTAATAAAAATTGAAAACATCTGTGCGTGAATAGACAGACACATAAAATAATTACTACGCAAGTTGAGTGGTGTGTAATAAAACCAACGCTTGCTGGCGTCAAAACAAAAAGAAAAACACATGTGCGCCCATAAGCACACCAGAGACCTGCGCCAGCCGACTTTGAGCCGGCTAAGCCGAGCCGCCGATTTGATTTGACGAGCCGCCGCCGCCGATCTCTATCCGGCTGAAAACGGCTTAAAGCCAGCCGCCGATTGTCCCCATAATTCATGACGGAAAACCTGATTTTTATGTTTTTTTGAAAGAATTTAGAATTGTTCACTTCACATAAAATATTATTCATATATATTTATATTATATATATATATATATTTATATATATATATATATATATATATATATAAATATGTATATATATATATATATATATATATATATATATATATATATGTAAATATATACATATATATATATATATATATATATATATATATATATATATATATACATATATATATATATATATATATATATATATATATACATATATATATATATATATATATATATATATATATATATATAGGGCAGCTCTTCGTAGATAGTTAACGATTTTCAAAATGTGTGCAACACTTATAAAGACGGTATTTCCCCTATAACAAACGAATAAAGCAGTTTGAATTTTTTTTGCAATAAAAAGCGTCATTCTGCTTACGTATATCGGAGTGCAAAAGCGTGAAAGTGAAAAAAAAATGAGTGGTAAGAAAATTACTAAGTTTTTTCAAAAAAAGAAGTGCACTTCTGTGCAAGAGTCCGATTCAGACTCAGGTGAAATATTTGTATCGGAGGTGGAGGCTGATAAACAGCACTATGAAAAAACTTTAAGGGAAAAAGAATCCCTTAAAGACAAAACAATTATTATACTGTCGAAAATGACATCCTCAGGTTCCCCAGTTTGGAATTATTTTGGCGAAATGCATATTAACAACAAGTTAATATTAAAAAATTCGTATCTGTGCAAATTGTGTTTTGACGAAACCCCAACTAAACTTAAAGGGTAAGTAGTATAAACAAATGTATTATATTATGTTCAAATGTGTATACATACATATATATATATATATATATATATATATATATATATATATATATATAGGGCAGCTCTTCGTAGATAGTTAACGATTTTCAAAATGTGTGCAACACTTATAAAGACGGTATTTCCCCTTGTAGTGTATTTGTGTGTATGAAATATAATTGTCCACATACTTATGTGTTTGACTGTAACAATAATTCATATTTAATATGTCCACATACTTATGTGTTTGACTGCATCAGTTATTTCGTTATCAGCAAGTAATTTGATGATCTTGCTTATTTGAATATTTTATGCCTACACATACCATGCAGCTGGTCGGCGTGTATTTATGCCGACCAAGCATTCTCTCACGATAAGTTTAAGTTAGTTTTTAAGGCAAAGTACTTCAAGTGTTGAGGTACTTGGATAATTAAGAAAAGTACGGTCGACCAGAATGGTCGACGCTTAAAGAATAAAAGAAATTTGAAAATATAAAAAATAACAAAGTGTTTGGCATTTTAATTTATTTGACAAACAAAAATAGAACATGGCGATCCTGCCAGTTTGCCAATTTTAAAACCAATTTAGCATCGGTTATAGAGCCTGATCTACCAGCTTTACTCTCAAGTCATGACCATCATATATTCCGGAACGTCTCCTACCATCGTCCACGTATGCTTATGCTCGTCCAGCTTTCCTGAAACTTTTAACACCTGATGAATTTAAAGCCTCAGCCGATTACAACGTTGGAGTCGAAGTAAGATGTTGAACCATTTTAATTATTGAAACAAAGTCACAAAGTTTTTTTATTATTTTATTTATACAAAATGGAAAATAAAATTAACGTATTGACAAAGAGCTTAGTATTTTGAAAATACCTACCAAATAATGAATGAATGAACAATATCATTAAAGAATATAATACATACATAGATGCATACCTACTTATATAATTTTTTAACAAACTTGTTACAGTAAGAGAAAAACAAGAAAAAAAAAAAAAAATATTTTTTTTTTTAACATAAATTTTAAAATTAATCGTTTTTAATTTTTATTTTTTTCAAATTTACATATAAATCGAATTGAAACACAATTCTCAATAAATTTCATATAACAATAAATACATACTTTTTTTAAATAAAAAAAAAAAATCCACAAAAGAAAAATGATCATAAAAAATTCAAATAACCTACTACTGCGATACATACGTGTCCCTCCAGTGGTATAGTTTTAAGGGATCAAAAGCCTAATTCAGATATCAATTGGCGATATCTGGTTTATATCATTGTACTCTATTGACCATCAAAAATGGTCACGGCATCCGTGATATAAGCTCCATTTTTTTTACTAACACGCCCTTGACTTTTATAGACATATTAACATTCGTGTGACTGTATAAACTTATTTTTAAGTAAAATATTGTAAACTTGCATTTTGTTTATGTAAACAGTTACTCGAAATACGTACGTGACAGTTGAAATCTATATGATTAGGTCAATATTTATAATATTGATGCTGTGCGCAGCAAGCCTTTTATATATCATTATTTTCGTTCATATGTGCAGCAAGCGTAAAACTTCCACAGATAGTCACAGAATCTACTTCATTTAATTTTTTGTTTCTCGTACCCATACGTGATAAATAAGCAGAATAAATCTGAGCACCATGGGTGGCCATGAATCAAAAATAGAAAACCCTAATGCTAACGTAATCAACGACATTACGGTAAAAGTCCAATATCCGATCATATATCTAGTTATTATCATCTCCTTACTGGCGCTGCAGATCCTTATAACGCTCTACCAGCTTCATAAGAGATCATTACGAAAAAATTATACGCGCGCAGCTTCACTAGCCAGAAATTTAGACCAAGTCTAATTGTGGAATCTCCGTTTAAATTGCTATAAAGAATACATATCTTAAAATTCTATATATATCATATTAAAATCTCATTGAATATATACTTTTTGTCTCTCATTATTCAGAATTTAAACCCCATGGAATGGGAAATAATAGTGAATAAGGCTAGAGTAATAAAGGAAGAATTCATCAAATCCTATAAATGTCTTAATCTCAATAGAGAGATAAAACCTGAAACAATCAATAAACACATAAATAATCTCGTGCGAAGATTCGAACAAATTAGAGCACTTCTTAATGTTAATTATAATAGATTAACCCACTCTCATAAAACAGCAGCTGAAGCTTTCTTTGCTGACACAAGAGATAAATTAATAACGATATCCTTAAAAAGAGGTATCGTACTAAATGTCCCTAACTCACTACATGAGGAAACAAATTTTAAATATCTACCAGAACTAGTTTCAGACCCAACTTCAAATCTACCAAGTACAAGTAGAGCCTCTCCCAACATGTCACAAACAAATATAGAATTTCTAAACACAGCAGCAAAACTTCTACCTGACTTCGATGGAAGTCCAGAAAATCTACAAAGCTTCATTGATGCTTTGACACTTGTGGAATCCATAAAGGGTACACATGAAGCTGTTGCGGTAAGTCTCATTAAAACAAAACTAAAAGGCACTATTAGAAATATAGTAACAACGGAATCGACCATTTCAGCGATAATTTTAAAACTCAAATCGACTGTTAAAGGAGAATCCGTTGATCCGAAAATTTGTGGAGAGAAGCTTTCGAATAAGACAGCGTCCGTTGACCCATTTTTAATACAGTTTGGAAATAAAATCAAGGAGCTGAATCTTTCTGCAGAACAAATTTATAATGCCGATGAGTCCGGCTTGTTTTTCAGGCAGATGCCAGATAAAACACTGGTGAGCTTCAAGGAATCATCTGCTCCTGGTCGGAAAATTAGTAAAGAGAGAATAACATTTCTCGCTTTCACAAATGCATCGGGTACGCACAAAGTTAAACTCTTTGTCATTGGAAAATCAAAAAATCCCAGAGCATTCAAAAATTTTCAAAAAATGCCCGTAGTCTACAAGGCAAACAAGAACGCGTGGATGACTTCTTTTTTTTTTTGAAGACTGGTTCCATCATACATTTGTTCCTGAGGTGAGAAATAAGAAATGTATGTACAATTGCATTTTTATTTTAAATTTTTTTATTGTTTTGGTTATAGGTACGCGAATTTCTAGAATCCAAGGGAATTCCCAAGAAAGCCCTATTGCTCTTGGATAACGCTCCGTGTCATCCTAAAGACAATGAGATGAAAAGTGATGATGGAATGATAACCGTCATGTGTCTTCCACCTAACTGTACTGCAATTATCCAACCAATGGACCAAAACGTTATTAACTTAACAAAGGTTTATTACAAAAAAAGTCTTTTGGCGCATTTAATAGGGAATAAAACCGCTCATCTGGAAGAAAAAATATAGGAATTCAACTTAAGACATGCTATCTGTCTTTTAGCTAGTTCATGGCAAAAAGTGTCAGCAAGGTCCATAAGCAAGTGCTGGAATATGTTAATGAGACCAGAGTTTGAGTGGGATGAAGAGAACGATATTCCCCTCAGCATTAGAAAAAGGGAAATTGAAAATGAACGCACAATTCTTGCATCAATGCTCCAAGAACTTGCACCAAATGACTCCTTCACAAATGAAGAGCTTAATAAATGGATGCACGAAAGTGATGCTTATCAAGAAGTGGAGAAAGAAGCCGTCGAAATTGAAAGTTCAGATGATAGCGAAGCGGATGTTATTGCACCTCCTAAAATAAAAGGATCAGTTGCTATGCAATCTTTTAACACATGTATTCAGTGGGCTGAGGAAAACGATATTCCAATAAAAGATATTATATTTCTGAAGGAGCTTCGTGAGACGGCTATTATAAAAAATATTAATAAGAAAAAAGTGCAGACAACAATAACCGATATGTTTACAAAATAAATATTATATTTTAATTTTAATATTTTAATAAAAAATTATTATATTAATAAAAAATAAGCATTCTGTTTCATAAAAAGGTTTTCATTTATCACTTTTCTTGTTATATATTTTTCCTCGCTGGGTGCAACAACCTCAATAAGTGCAATTACCTTGATTTCTATTAGTTGCGGTTACTGAGTTCGTACTGTATATATATATATATATATATATATATATATATGTATATCACATTATAATAAGTGTAGTAGGCTATGCAACTGTAACAACCCAAAACCCAACATACAACTTCTATTCGATATGACTCTATCATTTTTCTACACCTATATAAAATCATCATAAAATCATTTGGATAACAATGTCGTGTCGAAGAAAAGTTGTTTGTTGGGTTTTGGTTTGTTAAAGTTTCATAGCCTACTATACTTGTTATAATTTGATATACATATATATATATATATATATATATATATATATATATAATGTGTTCTAATATTTATTAAGCTTAAGGTCTCTTTATTTTTAATATATTGTAAAATTGTTTTTCAATATTTCGTCACTCCTTTGGGTGATTTCTTCAGGAAATGTATTATTTAAATTTTATGTGAAAAAATAATTTTTGTTTATAAAACATATTTTCATATTGTTGTTTTATAAACAAAAATTATTTTTTCACATAAAATTCAAATACATTTCCTGAAGAAGTCACACAAAGAAGTGACGAAATATTGAAAAACAATTTTATAATATATTAAAAATAAAGAGACCTTAAGCTTAATACGTATTTGAACACATTATTCATCAAAAAGAGGTCAAAAAACTAGAATTTAAAATATATATATATATATATATATATATATATATATATTTATTTATTTATATATATATATATATATATATATATTTATATATATATATATATATATATATATATATATATATATTTATATATATATATATATTCATATATATATATATATATATATATATATATATATATTCATATATATATATATATATATATATATATATATATTCATATATATATATATATATATATATATATATATTCATATATATATATATATATATATATATATATATTCATATATATTCATATATATATATATATATATATATATATATATATATATGTATATGTATATATATATATATATATATATGTATATGTATATATATATATATTCATATATATATATATATATATATATATATATATATATGTATATATATATATTCATATATATATATATATATATATATATATATATATTCATATATATATATATATTCATATATATATATAGATATATATATATATATATATATATATTCATATATATTCATATATATATATATATATATATATATATATGTATATGTATATACATATATATATATTCATATATATTCATATATATATATATATATATATATATATATACATATATATATATATATATATATATATATATATATATAAATATATATATACATATATATATATATATATATATATATATATATATATATATATATATGTATATATATATATATATATATATATATATACATATATATATATATATATATGTATATACAAATAGGTATCACATTATAATAAGTGTAGTAGGCTATGAAACTTATACAAACCAAAACCCAACAAACAATTATATTATTATATTATATTATTTTTCTACACCTTAAAAATAAAATTAGAAATCCTTTGGATACCAATAAAAGTATTTATAAGGTAAAATGAAAAATAAAATATATATTTAACTGTTAATAAATTAAGTATTTGACAAACTGTCATTGTACTATTATAATATAAAATTTATTTTTTGGGTGGTTAAGCAATGTGTAAATGCATTTCATTTGCGGTTTTTCACATGTATAAAAATTTTATAATCCATATATACATACATATGCATAATATTGAGGTGTGATATTAATTCTAGGTTTAGCGTCTCTACGTCTACATCTAATTTAAGTAATCACTTACGTAGTGCGCATCGAATTGATGTGAATTAAAAAAAAACTGAACTATCGAGAAAGAGAACACAAGCAGTTTTGTCAGGGAAAAACACTGATGTATTAGAAAGGCCAGAAACCAGCGAATTTGCTAATGCTCGTTTGCTGGTTCAAATGTGTTGCAGAGATTTGCGACCATTTAATATAGTAGAGCAACAAGGGTTTATTGATTACATGAAGTCTATTAAGCCGAGCTTGACAATGCCCAGCGCAACAACCTTAAGCCGGTCTGCGCTGGAAGACGTTTATGCCACGTACAATAGGAGAATAAAAAAATTTTTAATGAGCTGTCCACAAAATATTGCATTGGTGTTGGATATGTGGACAGACTCGTTTAAAAGACGAAGCTTTATAAATATCAGAGTTTTGTTCTGTAAGAAATTTAGCCCAATTTGCATAAGTCTAAAAACAGACATATTTCCCCACCCGCACAACAAAGCAACAATTGCAGAAAATATAATGGAAACTTTGAAATGCTTTGAAATAAATGAAAAAAACATTGTTGTGGTAAGCGATGGTTTAAGCAATATTGTAGCTGTTGTCAAGCTTCTTGATAAGAAGTGATTGACTTGTTCCAGCCATTCGCTGCACCGCTTTATCGTTCACGACATTTTGAACAATAAGGACTTCAACGTATTTTTGAATATTGTGAACAAGTTAAAAAAAATTTACAAATGCCTAAACTACAACACTGAGTCATTTGTGAAAATACAAACCGGTTTCGAAAGCGAAAAATTCACAACTTTCTTGAACAAAACTGAAGAGATATTTTCAGTATTGGAAACCGAAGATCAATTTCAAATCGATGAAGAAGAAGAACACGAAATTATTAATCCCAAAACATTCCCAAGTTTAAAGAACTCAAATGATACTAGATGGAACACAATTTACTATATGTTTAAAAGTTTCATAGACAACAACAAAATAGTAAATGTGGCTTTAGTGAAAATAGGAAAAACAGACTTAGCATCAAACACGATGGAAAAAATGCTCATGGAAGAGCTAACGAAGTTCTTACAAATATTTGAAGAAGCAACGAAGTATTTTCAAGGCCGAAAATACTCAACAATAAATTCGAATATTGTATTTTTCGAAAAAATTACGGATAGCATTAAAGAAAATTTAGAAAATGCTTCCTTTGAAGAAAGTATTAAAATGTATTCTTTTGCAAAAGACAGATTTCCAAGTCGTATGAAAATTTGCAAGATACATTTGGTGGCAATACTTGATCCCGTTCAAAAAAATTGGAATCGGCTAGATCGGTGGTTGAAGAAAGTACCAGCAAACAAACCAATCAAATTATTTGAATATTTAAGCGATGACGACCCAGAGGGAGGTATTTCCAGGTCAAAATTACTATATGATGAAATAAGGAATCTGCCCGGTTGGCAGAATGTCACATATGAAGAAGATGCAACGCCTTCAAAAAAACAGGTAATTTTTATACACAATATAATTTGCCAAAATGAATCTTTTAATAATCTAAATTTGTAATTTTTATTTAGAAACTGGATTCAAACAAAGCTCGACACACCCTTGCTATGTTTGTGGCGGCTACTAGCCAAATACAATCAATTGATCCCTTAGAAAAGGAAATTCTGAAATATTTTGAGGCGAGCCAGGATGAATGTGACGTGTTTGCTTGGTGGCAGCAGAATGAAATATATATATATATATATATATATATATATATAAATATATATATATATATATATATATATATAAATATATATATATATACATATATATATATATATATATATATAGATATATATATATATATATATATATATATATATATATATATATGGTAAATATATATATATATATATATATATATATATATGTATATATGGTATATATATATATATATATATATATATATACCATATATACATATATACATATATATATATATATATATATATATATATATATACATATATATATATATATATTTAACATATATATATATATATATATATATATATATATATGTATATATATATATGTATATATATATATATATATATATATATATATATTTATATTTATATATATATATATATATATATATATATATATATGTATATGCACAATATATTTACAATATTTGAACATATATATGTATGTACGTATATTGTTTTAAAATCCTGCCTGCCAGCCGGCTGAGCCGAATTCCAGCCGGCTGTGAGCCGAATTCCAGCCGCCGCCGAAAATTTTTTGGCCAGCCGCCGCCGCCGACTAAATCCCACGGCGCAGCTCTCTGATAAGCACACACATAAAAAGAAAGAAAAATAAACAACATACGTTGTGAGTTACATATACAAACCCTTCTACACCTGACAAAATAGAATTATTTTTAAGTTCATTAAGTAAATAAAATTCGTGTGAAACTGATGCATTTGCAAAATGTAAAGTCAAGAAACTTTATAAAATTGGTTCATTGAAAGTATTGAATTGCATTTCCGTTAATATAAATTGTTGTTGGAAATAAAATACAATCTTGCAATTTATTAAAACTAAATAATTTTATTGTTTTAACTAATGAGAGCTTCTGGAAGAATAAAAAGAAGCAAGAGCAGCAATTTTGCAATATTAAAATTTTAGTTAAATAAACCAATCAAAATTATGCAAATGCAATGGTTAAGGTGATAAGTTAAGAAAAAGTAAATTTGTAAATTAGTCTTAGTCTCAGCTTTCCTCCAGAACAGCTTAAAATCCCTTGAACAAATAAAATAAAATAAAACCATTAATTTTTTTAAGAATAACTTAAATAAAATATAAAAATTGTGTGCTTGGTAATAAAAACCAACCCTTGTGAATGTGAAGATAACAACAATATAAGGCCATAAAAATCATAAATTGGAAACACTTGTGCGTAAATAAACAAGCACAAAGAAGCTAACTACGCAAGTTGAGTGGTGTAACAAAACCAACGATTGGTAAGTCTAAGAAATAGTTTTTAAATTACAGGTAGATGTTGCCTGCAAAGAAAATTCAAAAAAGGCCTAACAGCCAATCCGAAGACATGACGGATAGCACCAGTGTGCAATCGCTTAGCGATATATGCGTCATTGAGGATACGATTGGTAAAGGGAAACGAACTAGTTCGCGAAATTTAAGAATTCGGCAAGAAAGATAGTGCTGTTTCGGATGTAGGGACGAAACAATTAACAGGAAAAAGGTAGAAAAACCCAAGAAAAGAGTTATGTTGGCATAAAATGATGCTATTGATGAACTCAAGAAGATAAAAAATGAAATGACTGATGCCATCTTAGATGGTGATGTCAACAAAAATGTTTTAAAAAGGCTGATGAAATACTCAGCAGGGTTTGAGGAATTATTCATGGGACTAATTGCTGAAAATGTGCGACTTAAAGGCAAGCTAGATGGTATAATATCTAGGAGTAATATGAATAACCCTATGGTTGCTAAGGCTGTGCCGGTTACTGTGGCAGCTACAACTACAACTTTAACTGCAGTTGCACCTGCCACACGTCCTTCTCCTTCTGTTAAGCCTGTAAAGACCTGGTCAGTTGTGGTCAGGGGCGAAAATAAGGCTGAAAAATCGGAGGACATTATTAATAAGGTCGTCAAAGAAATAGGACCATCAATTGGTGTTAGAGTGCATGGGGTACGGCCAATCAAGAATGGTAGTGCAATAATACGCAACCCATCAGTGGTAGAGAGGCAAAAAATTGCCTCGAATACAAAATTTGTCGAAGTGGGACTTAAGGTTAAAGTCTCCGATAAAGTTGGATCAAAAATCAGGATGCAGCGTGTGCCCACTGAAATTTCCACGGATGAGTTCATGAAAGAACTCTACGAGATGAATTTGAAGGATAAACTGAGCGCGGAACAGTTTTCCAAATCAGTGCATCTCATTAGCAGGCCATATGAAGTAGCTGTGGGCGGGCAGGTGTATATGCCAAATGGTTTAGATTCAATGTGATTGCGTGATGTAGGATGCAATGAAATGGCTATCTGGCTGAGCTATTTCAGTGACAGGAAGGCATGCATTGTGGGAGCAAGTGACACGATTTGGAGGGGCGTTGAGCGTGACTGTCCACAGGGGTCTATTTGTGGTCCATTTATATGGAACCTCATGATGGATCCCCTGCTAAGGCTGCTTGAACGTTCCTTCAAGGTGAGTGCATTTGCAGCTGATTTGCTTATTTTAGTTGAAGGACAAACTCGCTCTGATTTAGAGAGTGGCGGTGCTGAGGTTATGAGCAGTGTTAACAATTGGGCAGAACTAGTAAGTGTTTCAGTATCAACTACTGAAACGGCAAATATGATACTGAAAGGATTTCTAAATCGGAATCGACTTCCGGTCGTCCATTCAAATAGCTCCACTATTAGATATGTGACACAAGTCAAATACCTTGGAATTATGGTTGGAGAAAGGATGACTTTTATGGCGCATCCAGCCTATGTGAGGGAGAAACTTTCTTCTATTGTAGGGAGAATCAGTCGCATTATTAGAAGTGATTGGTGTTTAAGTAGACGTGCTGCACGTACCATTTCTAATGGGCTGTTTGTTGCTTGTGCAACATACGGTGCAACCACTTGGTATAATGTAGCAATAAGTCTGACGGGCTGTAAAAATATTCTTTCATGTCAGAGAATTGCCATGTTAGCGTGTTTGCCTGTATGTAGGACTGTCTCTACAGATCCCCTACAATTTTTGTTAATCGAAAGGGGACTTCCTCTCTTTGAACAAGAGTGGCTTTCGGTAGATGATATTGTTGATAGGCCTGTTGAGCGTATTAAAATGCTCTTAGACGAGCGTATTGTACGCAGTTGGCAAAGACGTTGGGTTGATAGTGAGAATGGTAGAGTCACGTATGAATTCATACGTGAGGCTGACTTTGTTAGGAGACACCCAGATTTTGGTTTTGGACTCACTCAATGCATATCTGCATGCTACGGAGCTAAGTGACACATCTGATTGCAGATGTGGTCAGGGCGCAGAAGATGTTACACACATTCTATTGGAATGTAGTTTATATGGACATATCAGAAATCTAGTCAGTATGGGTATTACTCATACTGATAATGCTTATGATTTGAGCAGAATTATAGGAAGTGCTCTCTTTTTTTCAGAGGCTTGGTGATTTTGCTCGCCAAGTCTTTAGAATTACGCAAACCAGTCCGAAGCTATTTGGAGTCCAACTGGTAGTAGTTTTCATACTACGAGGTCTGACAAGAGACTTAATTCTGGTACCACGGGTGTCGGGAGGCCCAGAATATACGTTTTGTGCCCGGCTATGGTGCGGCCCTTCGGGGAGCTTCGTGGTGCCTGTGGTTTAAACCTAAACCGGGTGCCGTGACCCAAAAATCGGAAGGAGTTTTAGATAGGCTCCGCTCCTCGCCAAGGGGGAGGTTTTTGTCCAAATGCATAGCCTCAAATTGGTACTCATATGTAACTCCGGTTATGTATGGGTAGGCTTGCCACCCGTACTATATAATATAGTATTGTACTATATACTTTATTAGAACAATAAAGTACGCGAAAGTACTATATTTCGCATGGTTTGATTTATCTTGAATTAAAAACAAATTCGGATTATTTTAATCAGGTCGTAATGAACGGAATAAAATAGTTTTTTTCTGAATGACGATTTGTTAAAGTTTTTTATATGATTCTCTATTCATTTTGAAGACCATATCTCCACTCAACATAAATTGCTTTTTATTATGTTAGGTGTAGCCGTAGGGTAAAATTTTGACGATTTTTCCGGAAAGATAATCTGGCAGCACTATTTCACCTGTTTGTTTTGTTTTTTGTTTTGTTTGAGTGCAATAAGAAATTCTTACTGTATTATTTCTTCTAAGAATACGATTAATAGTTTTTATAGATATATGATAAAAAAAATATAAACAATGGACAAGTATTCTAGTAAGGAAAATACTCCTACAAAACGTAATCTTGAAGATGAAACGGATGAAAGTGATTCTGAATGTTACCCCAAAAAAAAACCCGAAAAAAATTGATGCAATAAAACAGAAGAATAAACGGTTGCAGAAGTACAAAAATCAATGGGAAATTGAATACGGTGATTGGCTAACCAAAGATCCCCAAAATGAATATAACGGAAAATGCAAATTGTGTGGAATAATATTTGGAATTGCTTCAGCTGGAATTGGACAAGTAAGTGTGTTTGTAGTATAACGAATGTCAAATGATGAAAGGATTATTCATATTATTTTCAGGTTAAACAACACCTGCAAACAAAGCAACACAAATTAAAATCAGAAACGAAGAAAACATCTGGACTTCTTGAAAAATTTATAGGCACCTCTCCTGCTTCCACATCGTCTAAAAATTCATTCAGCAGTGATAAAGGAAACGTTGCAGCTGAGTTAGCCCTAACATATCACACTGTAAAACATAATTTATCCTACAATAGCATGGATTGCACTATAAAATTGAATAAAACTATTTATGTCAATTCAAGTGCAGCTACAGGAATTCGTCTAGCTAGAACAAAAATGGAAGCACTAGTTACAGAGGTGTTGGGACCATATGCTTTACAAAATGTTATAGATGAAATAAATACAGGGAATTTATATTACTGTTTACAAACAGACGCCTCTAACAAAAAAAATATAAAACTGTTCCCATTAGTGATACAATATTTTACTGCCAAAAATGGTATTCAAAACAAGTTAATAGATTTTTATGAAAATAGCAACGAGTCAGTTGATGGTATGTTTGAAGCAATTCAAAACTCATTGGAGCGATACCAATTATCTTTTCATAATGTATCTGCGCTAAGTGCAGACAATACAAATGCTAATTTTGGTGTCAACCATTCTTTATTTACAAATATGAGAGATTTGGTACCAGGTTTGATTAAAGGAAATTGTCATGCACACATAGTTCATAATTGCGTGAAACATGCCATGAGCTTTTTATCATATGACATTGAAAATGTTATTTTGAAAATTTATGCTCATTTTTCACATTCTGCTGTAAGAAGAGATGAATTGAAAAGATTTATAGCATCAGTAGATGGAGACTTCCATGAAGTTAAACGCCATGTGGGAACAAGATGGCTCTCTCTTTTGCCATGCGTTGACACATTATTATTAAATTGGCCACCTATTAGAAGTTATTTTGTAAGCTTAGAAAACTGTCCAATGATTTTAAAAAATTTATTGATGCTCAACAACACTGATGATGATATGATTGAAATTTATTTACATTTTTGCAGTCACATGTTAAATTTATTTAACAAAGCTATAAAATGTCTAGAAGGCAATTGTATAACAGTTTTAGATATTCATGGAATAATGGTCAATCTAAGAAATGGACTAACACAAAGAAAACAAGATCTCTTTTTTGGCTATGAAACAGGCAAAAGAATTAAAATTTTGTCTTCAACGGAACTGACAAGAGAAATTCACATGAATTTTGTATTATTTATTGATAAAGCCTTAGAGTACCTGCATAAATGGTTTGATTTCAATAATACAAACTGGTTATTTACAATTAGCAATATAAATTTAAAGAGCAATATTGAATTTGATAATATTGTTAACATAATTGAAAATTTAAATTTGCAGAAACTTAAAATAAATATGGATGAACTTTATGGAGAAGTTGTGGTATTAAACAAAATTTATGCTCAAATATACAGTTCTGAGGGTTTTGCAGAATTGTCTACTGCAAATAAATGGCGAGAATTATTCAAGAAGACTGATGATAATTTATTGAATTTGTACAAAGTAATTTCGTTTCTACTATCTATCCCTGCCACGTCAGCATTTACAGAAAGAGTTTTTTCTGTAATGAATAGCAAATGGCGCGACGAAAGAAACAAAGCGTCTCTGAATCTGATAAAAAATGAACTTTTAATTTATTTTAACTTAAATATAGACTGTAATGATGCTGTGCAATTGTTTAGTAATGATAATTATTTGATAAAACTTGCGAAAAGCAAAAAAAAATATGCCTTTAAATTTAACAATAAAGAAAACTAAATTGTACTTTATTTTGATGTTGTGTACTTTATTTTTTTTAACCTTTTATAACCAATGTACTTTATTTCCAAAAAAAAAAGGTGGTAACCCTATGTATGGGGGAGTAGGTAGACGTATTCTCTACCCAGTGCTGAGTGCACCGTCAAGTAAGGCCGTATTGGCAGGTATTGACGTAAACTGCAGCATTCTCTGTCACATGTACGGTGGAAAATTATGCATTTGGAACCACCCCATCCAGCAACATTGCCAATGATTGGGTCAAAATGGCCCGAAAGGGGGTGATAGCAGCCTACCTGTAATGGCATCTGGCCAGAGATATTGACATCATCATCGGGGCCAACGTGTCTCCAAGAATATTCGATGGTCCCGCGGAAGGGAGGCCAGGCCAAATTTACATACAGTTCACCATGTCCGGGGAAACATATTTTAGCAAAGGAGTATGCTGTGCCGTAAATTGGTGTTTAGGTAAGCTAGAAGGGCAAAGTCAAATTTGTTAAACTAGTATATAAGCCAATACAAAATCAAAATAGACAGACTTTTGATTTTACTGTTTTTTATTGAAGTTTCACTATTTCGGCATTCTTTTGAACAACTAGTGTTGAGCTGGAACCTTTCAGCAGTATGAAACAAATAAAACGGTTTTAGGGAATATAGACCGAAACACAAACTACTAACATTTCATGGCGATCTTGCTAAAACGGACCAAATAATAAAAAGGATAAAAACTGTAGTCCTGCAGACAAACAAATAAGAAAAAACACAAATCTGCTGGGAGACCTACCTACAACAAATATACAATCCAGGACAAGTGGAGGAATCAGAGCCAATTTACAACCCACAACCAAAACGGCCAATCCAAAGGCAATCTTATAGAGGAATACAGAAGAAGAAAATCGCCACCGTAACCAGAGAACCAACGATACCAAAGGTTACACAACAAAAGAAGAGAGGTGGTAAGAAATTTCAGATCAGAAAAGTCGAGGCATTCCTGTTTAAAGAGCTCACTTTGGTCAGCACCAAAGAAGAACAGCAGTGCATAAGACAAAATTAAATCACTGCCATATATTAACAACGAACACTCCTTGTGACATACAAGATAAAGTCTAAAGAGAAAATCCAGTTCAAAATCAAACAGCTAACTGAACTTTCGAAGGGAATTGAAGGGACTCCAGACAGAAAAGAAGCTTTAAACCCAACAAAGATGTAATTGGAAAAACTCAATAAACGCTGACGATAACAGAATATAACAATTTGAACATTTTCATAAATGCAAATGAAACAAACATTATATTTAGGTAATTCAGAACCCTTCGGCTGTATAAAATACATAAAAGGCTTTTGGGATTAGTATCAGAGAAAAAGGAATTTTGGACACAACACTTCCGCAAAACATAATACTGGAATTGTTATAGTAAGAGGCCGATAACTGAGTAAATGTATAAAGTAGATGCTTACGCCTGTTGTAGAATATGTAAAGCATTTTTTTCCAAAAGAACTATTCGGATGCATAAGTCGGTATGTGGTACTACTAAAGGCAATAGAGCTACAAAACTATCGATAGTCACACTATCGATAGTTTCGATAGTTTAAAAAAAAACTATCGTTATTATCGATACTATCGAACTTTTTTTATACATATGTATTTTGTAGTAAAATTAAAAAAAAATTAGAGTTGCATTACCAATTTCTTTTATATGCATTTAAACTGTATTTTCTTATTTTAAATTCTAGTAAAAAAGTTTGAAAAGAAATTTACGGAGTAAAACTAGATAAAAATCTAGTAAGTAAATCTATGTGTATTCATCCTTTTGACCTACAGATTACCGTCCATAATTGACCTATTAATTCAAATAAAAGACACATATTGAAACATGTTGTATGCACTTTAGAGATATCAGCGTCATATCTGGTTAAGACAGTGGTCCACAACTGCAAAATATGTGTTCTACACCGCTAGCAATTTCAAAAGCAAATTGTTGAACTGTGTTCAACAGCCGGTGACGTTCTACTAGAACAATTTAACATTTCCCTTTGTTTTCCTTTTATTGATTAGTTTTAACGATATGAATTTCGCACAGTGTACTATTCATATTTTCCTTGTACTTTGTCACTTATATTCGCAGTGAATTACTAGCTCTAAGTTTTTTAGTTTTATTTTAAATTAAGTTCAACGAGGAAAGTTAGAATTCTTTTCAAGAGGCAATCAATATCACAGCATAGACCTGTGAAGGGCATTAGTCTACAGAAGTGACATAATCACCCACAGAGTTTATAATCCCAAGAGGGGATTACCACACCATCCAATTAGTAGAAGACTTCTACTAGATTACTCCACCCCAGACGAGTTCTTGAAACTCACCCTCAACAGAGCTTTTGGAGCGCTACATTTGGTCCTTCGATAAACCTGAGAAAAGCTTAGTTGGAAGACCACAAGTACGGGCATGTACTACATTGATGGTGCATCCACATAAAACAATAAGAAGAAACGGAGTTCATCATATCAATAAATTGCTACATACAAGGAAAACAATATTGGGTATGTACAATGTTTAATTTATATTATGTGTAATTGGGAAGAATTAAGTGTTGGAAAAAATTGACAAAAAAACCAACTCGAATTGTTAACATTGTAAATTGGTGATAGAAGTCGCCTAGGAGAAACAACAAATTCAGCACATACGAATTTTTTTATTTTTTGTAACGGAACCTTTCCAACAGAAGCAAATTGTTTTAATCAAGAAAAAAAACGTACAAAATATAAGCAAAACCATAGAGTATGCATACCGTCGTCACATACACGAAGAAAACAGGTTTTGAGTTGTAAGTAACTAGCACATAAGCGTATAGACGCACATATGCAGATCAGTAAATAAATCGCTTGTGCACACACAAACAAACCAGTAAAGAGAATTTATTGTGAGTTAACATAAGAACAGAACATACAAAAGAAATATAGGCTGCTGTATAACACACAACCAGAAGACTAAACATTAGTAAAAATGTCGCAGAAGCTTAAACAATTAATTTGGAAAAAACATTGAAAGTAAAAGTGAAATAAAAAATAAAAAAAAACAATTAAAATTAAATTTTATCAAAGAGATTTGTGTGGAAAAGATAAACAGACTTACAACAAAAAAATTAAATTTTTTAAATAAACAACAGTGAAAATAATTTCTACTAGAAACAAGGTAATTGAAATTAATATATTGTATAATTTGAATTAAAAAAGAAAAACAAGAAACATAGAGTAATTATTAGTGTGAAGAATTTTAAGGGTGGAAACAGGTAAAACATACAAACATTCATACTGGTACATACATATGCATGAGTTAACACCCGTCACACCCGTCACACCATCTGCACCTTAAACATTATCTACAAAGCATTTCCACTATAGCAATACGTGGAGGACAAAGGTCAGACCCTTTAAATAGAAAATAGATAAGAACAATAT
The DNA here is from genome assembly GCA_963675445.1 of Linnaemya vulpina. NCBI lineage: Eukaryota > Metazoa > Arthropoda > Insecta > Diptera > Tachinidae > Linnaemya > Linnaemya vulpina. Next base: position 22,318,637 of record OY776276.1, read on the forward strand.
TATTAACTGTAATAGATAAGAATTATATTATTAAACCCAGCTGTACTCATAAGAAAATGTAAAGTAATAAGTCAAAGGGCATGAACAAACATGACCGAAACATAGTGAAATCGAAAACACATTTTCTACTGATAAAAAAGGTACTTACAAAGAACAAGTGGAAAACATGTTTTCGTGCAGATTAAAATACCTAGCTGTAAGAAATGATAAAGAAAATTGTTACCATAAATAGATGTTAAGAAACAAATTGTAATCAGTCTTAAGAATATTATTAATAAGGAACCACACGTTTCGGTGTAGCAAAAAAGTAAAATATATTTTTTTTTGACTCATTCCTTAGACCAGGAATTAACTCGCGTTGGAGGTCGAGTGCGCAGTGGAGAATCGCGCATTTCCACGAAGCCCCTCGGAAAATGTTATCCCGGAGGAGGTTCTTCCAGCGGACTGCGCGAACCGGCAGTGGTACCGCAGCTTTCCGATTTATATTATATTGGGTGAGGATGTGCACCAAAAGATTTTGGTAGGACCAGCCAGAGGCCGTCTAGGCGGACTCTACCACCAAACAACCATCTTTGGAGATGTCTTCTTTGGGGAGGCCGAGCAGGAGTAAACGTATCCCTATATTTGCATATGTGTCCCTTTTACCATGTTAATAAATTGAAATTGGTCAAAATTCTTGTTTTTTACTTCAGAAATTGCTTTAGATAAATAGTGGTCTTCATCGTCGTTACTTATGTTGCACGTATGTCGCAAGGCCGGCGGTATGTTGGTGTCAGCACATATTAGTGTCCCGTGTAGATCATTGCCGAAACCTCCTACCAACTGGCATCACCATGACAACTGCCGTGATCAAAACAGCGATTCGTCACTGGCCGCCGAGCGGGCTTGCGGCGGCAAAATGATGCTGACGGCGGTGGTGCAGCGAACCTTTCTCACTTTTGTCTAGTTGGCGATCAAGGGCAGTTTTCAGCAAGTCACAAAATTATAAATAATCAAATAAAAATTAGCTTCCGCATATATATATATATATATATATATATATATATATATATATATATATATATATATATATACCGTTAATTGTATCTCAAGGTAACACCCTTAAATAAAATAAATTTATTGTTTCGTTAAGTTATTCTTAATTCTCTTTTGTTATAAGTCAAATGAATCAAAGTAATAAAACGATGAGCGCGCTCAGCTCAGTTTGATAAAAACCACAAAAGAAGCAAGTCATTTCAATACGCACAACAGTGGCACCGCAGCTTCCCTATATACTTGATCTTGGGTGCGGATGTGCACCAGAAGATTCTGGTGGGCCAGCCAGAGGACTTTGTTTTTTGTAAAAAATACCGGAATAGATTTTTGTTAACAGCACTCCTATATATATAATAAAGCAAAACACATATCACCCTTTGTTTCGGTACACCTATCTTTGTTATCACTGTGTATATCAACACACTATGCATGGTAACCGTAACGAAATAAAGAGGTGCCATTACTAGTACAAATGAAGCAGAAAAAATTTTAACGCTGTCATTTTTGTATTAAAATAATTTAGCGCAGAAAAAATCGACAAAGTTCCAAAAGAAGTCTGTCAGTGCTTACAGCAATGTATTAATTTTAAAATTGGAAAATAATATGCGGAATCAACAGAAACAAATATTAAAATATGTGACCAAAATAAAGTGGTATCAAGAGACAGTTGACTATACCCCATACGCAGAACGATGTCGTACATAAGTTGAAATGGCATGGGCCATGATCGTTCACACCGGTTTTTTTGGGCTGAGGCAGTAAGAACTGCAGTTTATATTCGAAATTGTTGAACAACTAGAATCCTTCAGGATAAAACACCAGTAAGTCATTTTAAAGTGTTTGGCGCTAAGGCGATTTTTTTAGATAAAACTGTTACAAAAAAGTTGGTACCAAAGGAAACCGAGTATATAATGATTGGCTACAGCGAGGAGAGTAAAGCATATAAGCTTTATAATCCAAACAATCGTAAGGTTATAATTATGACATTCTCATTGTTACTAGACGGCAGTAGGTACATCAAAGAAACACAGCTGATGATTATATATGTTGTAGGTATTGTATGGAGTTTTTCTCAAAATTCACATTGCGTAAGCACATGAGTCGATGTCGATATGATAAGAATAATAAAAAAAAATTGAGATACAACCTTATAGGAGGGAGGAGATTAACACAGTACGTTCACAAACTAGCTAATGCTACATTACGGACCAGAATTTTTCCGGTGTTAAGGAATGACGACGTAACAAAAACCATAAGATATCATGAGTTAATAGTAAATTGCGCACATAAACTGACTGAAAAACACACTTTGAGTCATCAAGATGATTTGATTCAATCAGAACTAAGACTCCTAGACAGATTTTTAATTGAACTAAAGGCAATAGATAAGAGCATTAAAGAACCAGCTGTTGGGCATTTGTCTACTCTAGTAAAAAAATGCGGCAAAATCCAATAATCGGAGTTTATAAAAACACAATCAGAAGATGCAATTAAGGCACTGCAATAGCTTTTGGTATTATGGGTTGAAGACATAAGATGTTTAAACAAGAAAGCTTTGGAGGACCAATGTTCCTAAAAGCGGTTTAAAAAAAAAGTTATTTTGCCATCTGAAAGTGACATCAATAAAGCTGATTAGAATAAATAAACGTGAAACGATAAAAATTTAAACGTGAACTACAGTTTCTTATAAATTTATTGAAAACACAAAAAAAAATTCAAAGATATTTGTATTCACAATAAAAATAAAAGATTACTTTAGCTGTAAAACAAAATAAAAAACGCTTTTATTGTATGAACACATTCCTTTAGATAAGATGTAGGAAAGTGTTTTAATTCTATTAAAGATATTCAATAGGCGGAGAATTGGAGCGTCTACCTATAAATAGTCATATTAACAAGGAGTCTGTAATGGATGGCATTAGTGAGGAAGTTCTCCAAAAAATTTCTGAAGAGTCAATATTATATTACATTTACACCTACGCAAAATCTGGTACTTATGAGATTTTGAGCTAAATCTAGCTCATTTCTAATAGATTTCCCATACAAAACAAAATTAACTTACGAACTAGATTTTGTCAAAATCTTGCAATAATGAATGATGCAACCATGTATTTCTTGCTTTTGTACTGAAATATATAGCGCTGAACAAGAAAATTTTGACATTTGTAACAAAAAAATAACGCGCGGTTTAAACAAACAATTTGCAGCAACATTGAAATATAAGTTTAAAATAAGTGGTTTCAATGTGGATAAAGCAATAATAAATAAAGTGTAAGTAGTATTACATACATATGTACTTTCGTATATAAAAACAATTGTAGCACGAATTTAATTCGTAGGAAACGTTTATATAAGAAAAAAAGTCTTGGAATACAAACGAGGAAGCTCTACTTATTACTCTTTGGAGCGACTTCATCGGAGAACTAAGGGGGAACAGAACAAACACATTTTTAATGAAATGACGGAAGGTATGAAAAGCAATGGGTTTGATTTTACATCCGAAGAAATAAGGGTGAAGATTCATAACTTCACAAACAAGTACAGGCATGAGTTTTGACAAACAAATATGTGTAACCAAAACTTTGACTTATATTTAATTCAAATTTTAGAGATGAAAAGCGGAAAGTTGGGCCTTCTGGTGGATCACCTTCCAGTTGGTCACATTACGAAAGGGTCCACTCCATTTTAGGAACATTCAAATCCAATTTGATAGAAACAATAATGGACGAAGGTATAAGTATAAATACGATTGTTGTGTTTACTCTTCAAATCATTTGTTTATGTATGTATATAATTTTTGATTTTTAATAGAGCCTTCCTGCTCCACAAGTTTTGACGATTCTTTGATCGACTTTGGAATGGAAACTAACTCCTAAAAAATATAAAAAGAAAACGAATTTCCAGAGTGAAGTTTTGAACAAAATTCAACAGTCTACGGACATTATAGAAAAAGAGCTAGTAAAAAATAGAGAAGTGGACAACAAAATTATACAACTACAGGAGGAAATGGTAGAAATTCAGAGGGAACGAAACCAAATACTAAAACAACTTTTGAACAAATGGTATGTACATATAACTGTTTTATAAATCTTGGGCCGTAAATAATTATTTCTCTTCATTTCAGAAATAATGTTACTTTACAACATTAAAAATTTTGTTATTGTGTTTTGTATTTGTGAAACTGCCCAATAGTAATTTTAAAATACCAGTAATATAGATATGTATGTACATACATATGTATGTACATATACATATGTATGTATATATTTATATTTCTTCCAATTATAAAATTTTGGACTTTAATCGTCATGTTCTATGTTAAATGTATTTTTACATTAATTTTTAATTTGACAAAGTATTGATAAAACATTGTTTCTTAAATGTTTATATTCACCCCTATCGTGAATAATTTTTCCCTCGGAATTTTTTCTCTTTTCAAGTATTTGCAATCATGAATAACTCCCATGAAAAAAATATTTTGGTGTAATTCAGTCGAGTGTAATAACGTGGAAAAAATGTTTGTCATAAAAATTTCCCTTATCGTGAATAATTTTTTCCCTTGGAATTTTTTCCTTTCTCCCTTTGATGTTTTCACTTAATTTTAGCTAGGGAATTGAACACATCAACATGTAAGTACTAATTTCTTTTAATTATTTATTTAATTTTTACATGTATAAAACTTTTGAAAAACTATTCAGGACAAGATACGTGAATAAAGTGCAAAGTGATATAATGCTAAATAAAATGCAAAATAACAGATCTATTGCTTGTGGGTTTGGGAAACTTTCAAAAGAAGTAGTATCAGAATTTTGGAAGTCTCTTACGGAGGAGTTAAACACGGCAGGCCCTCCAATTAAGAATGTCACAGAATGGAAAAAGGTAGTGTTGTTTATAATGAATATAAAATATGTATACTATTTTAAACGTTCGTACTTTGTTCAACATGTTTGGACCGATCAAAAAAAGTATGTTCGATCGAAAGCTGCTGCAAATATGAAAAATCAACGCGCGACAGGAGGAGGGCCAAACCAAACAAAATATTTAACAGCCAGCGAGCAGTGCATATTTGACCTTATACGAAAACACAAAGTTCGGTGAACCAGAAAATTCTGACAAAAATGAATTATTGAAAGAACCACAAATATCACCATCACATCATGATGAAACAATGGAAATTCTGAGTGACACGCCCTGCTACTCAAAACAGGTAACACCGCCGCCGCAAGACCCGATATTATATGAAGAGCCACACGGAAAAAAGCCATACGGTCTTAAACGCAAAAGAATGGAAGACCAACAAAAATTAAGCACTGCCGAGAGGAACTTTTATAATGAATTCGCAATGTTAATACGAATACTTTGAGCAGTAGTCAGATACCTATTGGTTTCATCAGAATTTGTAGAATATTCTAACGTTAAATTCTCATTTTCATTATGATCTATAATGTCACTATCGTATTCACATTTATAAAATATGCAAATATTGTGCAAAGCTACACAAACATTTACAATTTTAGCTGCTTTTTTTGGCTCATAGTGCAGCTCCCTAGCACCAAGCAAGCACCTCCATCTGCCTTGTAAAAACATCAATACGAAGTGTATTAATTGTGAAAAAGCAAAAGAAAGGCTGAACTTAAACGATATTGATTCTAATCATGATTGTAGAAGTGGAGATTGTCGTATTTTGCAAATAAAAAATAGAATGGAAGCTAATAGAGTTCAATATTAGCAATTAAATGCTTTTAAAGGCTTGTACTTGAACATTGGTGGTATTGGTGCAAAATTTAATGAAATTGAAGCATTACATGCTGAAGAAGACTTTGATTTTATATGCTTAGTTGAAACCCACTTCACAGATGATATCGGTGATGAAGAAATTAGATTGGAAAACTACAATTTATTGAGATGTGATAGTGTATCGAGGCATACAGGTGGCGTTTGTTTTTATGTTAAAAATAATTGGCAAGCAAATGTTATAGAATGTATCGCATTGGACAAGATGATTTGGTGGTTGCATATTAAAATACAGAACAAAAAAAATATATATAACTTGGTAGGAGTTTACCGGTCTCCTCATAGACAAAATTCTCCAGAATCAATATTTATTGATTTTTTTGAAAATAAAATGGAAACCCTTAATAACAGTGAAAAACAATTGATAATCGGTGACTTTAACATTGACTGGCTTGTTAATAACACAAATAAAATCAAATTGTCACAAATAATAAATGATAACTTCTTCAAGCAAACAGTAACAGAGCCTACGCGAATAACATCTACATCAGCTACATTAATAGATTACGCAGTTTCAAACATAGAGTCCATTACAGCAAAAGTAAATCCTGAACTGAAAATAAGTGATCACGAATCTTTGGAATTAATCATACCCATAAGTGAGAAACCGGAGGGTGCTAAAATGAAAACCATTAAATATCTGCAGTATAACCAGTTGATTTTCCGAAATAACTTGATGTGCAGTGTTTTGAATGTGATATCATTCAACGGTACAACAAACGAGATAACTAATGTTTTAGTTGGAATTATTAACTCTTCGCTGAGCCCAATGATTAAAAGTGTATGCTTAAACACTTGTAAAAACAATAAATGGTTTAATGCAAACCTAAAAGAAATGAAACGAATTAAAATCATGCTTTATCAAGTCGCAGTTTGGTCTAATGATGAATGGCATTGGAACCAGTATAAAATACACAAAAACAAATATAGTTTGGAAATCGCGAGTGCAAAGAAGGTTTTTGTAAACAATAAAATTGACAATTGCTTTGATCAAAAAACTATGTGGAAAACAATCAAGCAACTTGTATTAAAAAAGGACGTAAATAAAATAAATGAAATAATCGTCAACGGAGTAAAGATATCGGATGAAAAAAGTATTTGTAACAATCTTAATTTGTTCTTTGTTACAAGTGTAGAACATATTGTGAATACAATACCATATGTAAAATATGAAAACCTAATCGAGGTAAATGCAAGACTAAAGTTTGAGTTCACAATTATCGATATTATGACTCTAAAAAATATAATGAAATCAATGAACAGTAAGAAAGATCATAATTATTTAACAGTTAATATGCTACTGGAACATTTTGATATACTCGGCATCCCTTTACATCAATTAGTCACGTCATCCCTACAAACGGGAGTGTTTCCGGACCATCTTAAGGAATCTTGTATTACACCAATACAGAAAATCAAGAATACGAATGACCCCCACGAGATTAGGCCAGTGAATATGTTGATGACTCTTGGTAAAGTTCTGGAAAAAGTAGTGCACCAGCAATTAAATAAATATTTTGAGGATAACCACTTGTTGAATGACAGACAATCCGGATTTAGACAACAACATAGCTGTGAGTCTCTACTTAATCTGGTAGTAACGCAATGGAAAACGGAAGTTTCATACAATAATTGTATTGTAGCGGTATTTTTAGACCTAAAACGAGCGTTTGAAACTATTGACCGGGAAATTCTATTGGAAAAACTGCATAAGTATGGGCTGAGAAATATAGAATTACAGTGGTTTAAAAGCTACCTCAAAAACAGGACGCAAAGGACAAAGATTGGAAATGAGATATCATCCGCTTCATGCGTTAATATAGGTGTCCCACAAGGGGCGATATTGGGAACTTTATTGTTTTTAATTTACATCAACGATTTGGAGAAGGTACTGAAACAAACTGAAGTGTGTATGTTTGCGGACGACACTTTAATATATGTATGCGGAGAGAATGCAGACGAGTGTGTACGAATTTTAAATGATGAACTTAAGGAAGTTGAAAAATATCTAAAAATGAATAAGCTAAAACTTAATACAAATAAAACAAAGGCGATGATTATGAAAGGTAATACTCATCAGAGTATATGGCTGGAAGGGGTACAAATCGAAGTAGTCAATGAGATGAAATATCTTGGTATTATTATTGATAACAACCTAAAGTTTGATGCACACTATAATTATGTTTGTAAGAAGATTTCGAAAAAAATTGCATTTCTGAGAAGAATACGAAGTAAAATTTCAATGTGTACGGCTATAAGAATCTACAATACTATTGTAAAACCCCATTTTGAATATTGTTCAACACTCTTGTTTCTGGGTAGCCATCAAATGAAGGATAGACTGCAGAAATTACAAAATAAAGCAATGCGATGTATTTTACGCTGTCAACGCTTAACACCAATTAGCTATATGCTGAGCAGCCTACAGTGGCTTACAGTAAATCAAAGACTAACGATGAATGTTTTGCTGTTTGTATTTAAGATGAAGAATGGGTTATTACCAAAATATCTTCAGAATCAGCTCGTGTATGTTGCAGAGGCTCAACCATATAATTTAAGAAATTCTGCTGATTTTAGATTACAATTTAGAGCAACTAACTTCCATCAAAATATGTTACTTTACAAGGGTCTTAAATTATATAATCGAATTCCAAACGAAATTAAGTCTGAAAATAATTTTTTTATCTTTAAACGAAAAATTGTAACATATGTAAAAATTGAATATTAATGTATAAAAAATCTATTATGTATTGTGAAAGTGTAAAAGTTATTAAATAGCCCAAGGGCTAAATAAATATAAAAAAACAGCAGGTATCCCATATTTACGGTAGAAGTCTTGGGCAATAATTCTACGCTCCTCTTCGGAAGGATAAGTTATCCACTGACGACAAAGGCTCTCCTCTAAAACATCCAACATTTGTGAGAGCACTTCGCAAAACGTTGATTGTGCCATACCGACTTCATAATCCCTGGCTACTCCTTTTTGGTATCCGCCCTCTGCAAAAAATCTCAAGCAGGCACTTAGTTTGATTATTGGTGGAACAGCAAATGATTTTTTATAAGAAGCCAGGGAAATATTCACCACATCCAGTAAATAAGAAAATGCTGCTTTATTAACTCTGTAATGTTGTTTAAATCTAAAACAAAAAATTAGTTTAAGATTTGATTTTTTATTGAAGTGAACACTTACAAGACATCTGGTAATTCCAAGGGATTAGATGCATCTCGCAAACGCCGGCGAACAATTCGCTGTTGCCCTTTTTCTTCCTCTTGTAACAAAATTAATGCTCCAACTCTAAACATTTTTTGTTTCTTTTATTTTTGTTGAAATTCAAAAAATTTTCAAACTTAGCTTGTTCTTTTTGTTTACAACAATCATTGTGCACTGATAGTTTATAAAAATTTCACGGGAGATTCACGATAGCATTTTTCCCTTCGAGGGGAATAAATATCTCACGGGAAAATAAATTTCATGGGAGATTCACGATAAGGGTGATTCAAATAATTATCAATTTGAATTCAAATGCTAAAGTCAAACAATTGAAAAAGGTTTGAGAATTGTGCTTGATATCAAATGATAAAATCATTTAATTTAAGTTGGACTTTGTTGATTCCTACAGAAATGGGTAAAAATGAGCTTAGTCGATCAATTGTAGATTTGTCGTCACAGTCTTCTAGTAACTCTGATATGTCTCTCTCTGATGTTTCCTCATATTATACCCTTTGTTGTATACCACTGCCGCCAGTATGTGATATTGAACTTAATAAGACTTATACACTTGACAATAAAATTTTAGCAGACAACTCCGCTGGAAATAGCGTGACAGCGGAATGTATTCGATTGACCAACTTTAATAAAAATGAAGATATTATGGTTAAAAACACCATAGAAACGTCCAGATCAGAAAACATAATGGAAAATTATTTCGATGAGCTTATGTCGATCGATTCACCTACGCCCTTATATAACAGTACCACCATATCTGAAAATTTTTAAGACCCCCCAGCAGAAAAGAATAACGCCAAGGATAGGTTACAGAAAACAAGTACAAATAACATATATGATCCTCTAAACACTAAGAAAGTAGATATTGAACATAAACAAGAACCAAATAAAGAAAATCTATTTTGCTCGGGAACAAGATTAGAAAGTCCTGCATCTGAATTTACGTCGCCTAATTCAACTGTATGCAATAATAACAGTACTATTATATCTAAAACTGATTTGTGCTCAACATATAAGGAAGACAGCACTATTTCTGCATATTTGCCGGATCAAACTGCAGCAACAAGTGAAAATATTTCGAAGAGTAACAATAGCTTGAACATTATAGATGTCCCACTTAACATCAGGGAAGTCATAGTTCCATATTCACGAAAAGTAGACATCTTTTTCTTAACCCATTTCCATCCTCTGTTCGCAAGTGCGAACAGAAAACCTATTGATTTTGTTTGGTATTTTTGTTGCTTGATGTTTACTTTTATGCTTATGCTTTTTACAAATAAGTATTGTATGTATTCTCAGGTTAAATAAAATATAATTATCAATTGTATTAATAACATATTATTTAAGCCATAAACAATTTATATATGTACATCATATTTTTAGTAGGTTTTCATTTACCTCATGGTGCATATCTGTGGAGTTTTGACAAAACAACCTAACTCGAGATCGGACAATTTTCCACTTTTTCAACCATATGTATAAGTTTTAAAAGCGCATCTTTCTATCGTTTCAGCGTGTTTGTAGATAGTGTAGATCGGAAGATATAGAAGCCTCCAAATCAACCTATCTCGCAATTTTTACAATCTGCTTTTGACAAAAGAACCCATATCGAAATATGCTGCAGCGCAGAAAGAAAAATATCATAACGTAATTTTGCCAAAAGAACCTATTTGAATATGGGTTTCCAATAATTTACTAAAATTATTTTGACAAAACAACCTATTTGCACTCATGTTCTTTTATCAAATGCATAAACGAAAATAACACGTACCCTTCTAAAGTTAAGTTCTTTTAATAGCCATTTGATCATTAGCATTCATTGTGACAAAACAACCTATGTTAACATGAGTGCTTTAGTGTAGTGGGAATTAATGAAATAAAAGGAACCTATATCAAATCAAGTGCTTTTGTCGTGTGCATGTGTAACAAATTAAGACGTTTCTTAGGAAAATATGTTGTTTCCTAATATAGAAAAACATAAACAATGCCCAGAGGAAGACAAAAATCAAAGGTTCCAAAGCTTTGGAGGAGCATTGACTCTCTCGAAAGTGAATACATTTGCTACAAGAATTATAGATATACAAGATTACGACAATTATCAGCTGTTTTGAAGGTACCTACTTCACGGTATGGAATTTTCAATGATTTTAGAATTTTCGACTTTTCTAGAGGGTACCGTGCTTATCAAAGGAATTGCACCTTAGTTCAACTGCCGATAATTAACGAATCCAAGTAAACCATTTGTGAAAACTCACACTATCAATGACAGATATGTCAGTTACGACAAAATGAATAGTACTCTCTTTCTGTTTTTCATTCAAGTTGTGTTTAAATTAAATTAAATGTCCCACACAAGTGCCCAAGATATTGATGAAGAGATTGATATTAATGAAGATCCTTTCCATGACTCTGATTTTGATGACTCCGATTTTGTCCCGGAGACCGATTCCGATCTTAACACCACTACGCAGGAAATGGCTCCAGATATTGAGTCCAGTGTAAGTAATTGGGATTTCACCGAAATTGATGAAACCCAACTATTCGAACTTCCAACCACATCAGCAGTTAAAAATAAGAACACGCGTAACAAAAATTTAGGAAAAGAATATATGACCAATAAAAAGAAAATCGTCCCTGCTAAAAAAATTATAGCACTTGCAAAATGTAGAAGGTTGTGTAATACACATCTAAATTTTGAGGAGCAAAAGATGATTTTTAAACTGTACTGGAACTTGGGTGATTACAACAAATGACGGCAATATCTGTCAGGCTTAATTGATGTTGAATTTAAGAAAACGCATACAATTAATAACGTTGGAAATCGACAATATAACTATTTGTATAATTGTGAAATTAACGGGCAAAGGAGAAGAGCATGTAAGCAGTGTTTTATGAAAATATATGCCGAAACTGCTCAAAGTATTAAAACTGTTACTAAGTGTAAAGTTAAAGAAAGCTCCGTTGAAATTGTTCAGTGCGATAAAAGAGGAAAACATTTTCCAGAACACAAACTGTCGACGGAAAAGTACCAGGAAGTTTTAGATCACATTAATAGTTTTCCGAAATATGTGAGCCATTACAGCCGTCGTCATACAAAACAACTATATCTTCAGTGTAATTTAAGCATGGCAGAATTATACAGATTATACGCAAACAAATTTTCTCAACCTGTTTCGTTGTCAACGTATCGAGAAATATTTCAGAAGCTGGACATTAAGTTTAAAAAGCCGCATATTGATGTATGCAACAAGTGTGAGACTTTAAGAATAGATATTAAAAATGCATTAACTGAGGATGAAATAGCAATGCTTAAATTAAAACAACAAAATCATCACGAAGAGGCAGACATGGCATATGAATCTAAAAAACATGATAAAGAACTGTCTTTGAAGGACAAATCTATCAAAATGTATACTTTTGATCTGCAGCAATGTTTGCCAACACTACACTTAAATGCGGCAATGTTCTTCTACAAACGACCATTGTGGACATTTAATTTTACGATGCATGACGGAGCAACAAACAGATCGAATTGTTATGTATGGAATGAGACCATTGCAAAGCGTGGAGCAAACGAGATTAGTTCCTGTATCTTCAAATGTATTATGGATTTGCCGATACATGTGAAGCATGTTATTTTGTACAGCGACTCCTGTCCAGGGCAAAACCGTAATTCTTATATTTGCGCCATGTTTGAAAATATTTTAGAAGATCATCAAACTATAGAATTAATTGATCAAAAGTTTCTGGTTGTTGGACACACGCATATGGAATGTGACACGGTTCATTCCCAAATAGAAAAAAAGAAGAAGAAATGTGTGAATTCCATACATCACCCACATGACTGGGCTACTTTAATAGCAACTACAAATCACAAATACAATGCAATCGAGATGGTTCAAGATGAATACTTTGACTTCGGTAGCCTATTAAAGAACAAATACACGTGGAGAAATACTAATACATTAGGTGCGTGTAACACTACTTATGTTTCTATATTTTTAGTATAATTTTTATTTGTTATGTAAAGATGACAAATTTGAATGGAAGCTAATACGTTGGATGCGATATGAGAAATCTAAGTCTGGAATTTTACAGTACAAGCTATCTTTACAGCCGGACGCGGACTTCAAGGAACTAGACATAACACAGCGGCGACGGAAAATAACAAATTTCGAACTTAATAAATGTTATTCTGCTCCTTTGCCAATATCTTCTAATAAAAAACGTGATTTACAGTCCGTTCTGCCATTTATAAATGCAGAGTTTCATAATTTTTACAATAACTTGCACGTTGAAGGTGAAGTACAATTGGAAGATGATTGGGATATTGACGAGTATGATTAGCTGTGGAGTGAATTATTCTTTATTTCTTCTGAATTATAAAAATTAAAGCAATTTAATATATGTAAATGTGAACTACAATATAATATATGAACTATTTCTTATTTGTATTTTTAATTCAATTTATTCCAACTTTTCTTTTTCATACCTAAAAATACATGCAATTGGTCTAATAGAAAGCGTAACTTTTTATAATATTCGTTTATAATAAACTGAATTTTATTTAAGAAAATAACATATTTCACTGAATTTTTATTATTTCATTTTAATAAAAGCACTAGTCCCGACAAAGGTTGCGAAATATTTGTTACTTTTCAGTGTGAAAAAAGACTATCTAGAGAAGGGTTGATTTTTCGATCAAAAATTATTTTGACAAAACAACACATCTGGGTTTTTGGACATTTTCTCGGCGGCAGTTATATCTGGAAGAAAGATGCCAATTGGAAAATAAAGGTATTTAAATTCTCCACCATAAAAATAGGTTACATTTGCTTAGACATGTTTTGGGACGATTCTGTGACTATATACAAGGGTTCTTTGGTCCTCCTGTAAAATTCAGTTTTTCGACATTGGTTGTTTGGTCAAAATTCCACAGGTATATATATATATATATATATATATATATATATATACACCTGTATATAAACACATGTATATACAATAATTTAACTGAGTGTAATTATGCACATAAATAGGCATGTATATACATACATATATATAAGTGATTTGTATGCGCTATGTATGTTATGCATAGAGGGTATATCCATGTATACGAATGTACATACATATACATATGCGTATATGGATGCATACATGTATGATCATACATATACCTGTATGTATATACATATATCCAATTGAATGAACAAATATAAAATTAAATCAAAGTTATTTTAAACCATGTTGATATACATTTTTAAGTAGGTATAGCATACATACGTATATACATAGATTCAGTTAAATTTATTTACATGTATATACCCTACTAGCATTTGGAAGATTGTTTTATAAAAAATCACCAAACTGAGTCTTCCTCGAGTACTTTTGACGATTAAAAACTGATGAATCACTTGCGCGCTTGGGAAAAGACTCGAAAATGATTCGATTTAATGCTTAAAAAGCAATTTATTGGAAATACAATAACAAAACATACAGCAATCGAAAATGGATCATAAAGCTGTTTGAAATATGACTGTTTGTAAATTATTTATGAATAATATTTTTCTTATCTAGCTAGCTTTGAAGGAAGCGTAAAATATAATATTGTAAATTTTAGTTTATTAATATCAGTGATTTCGAGGTGGAAAATTTAAATATAAAATCACAATTTTAAAAGCTTTTGTTATTTTAAATAAATATATTATATTACTATTAAAGTCGCTAAAAGTAGATACATACATATATAAAAATAAATACGATTTTATGAAAAGTGTTTTTCAAATAAAAAAAATTTATATAATGTCAGCCAAGCCAAGTGCGGAAAATATTTACTTAAAACAATTATTAGAGGTAGGTACACGTCCAACAAGGAAACTATCCCGAGAATAAAATTTATATGGATACGAATATTTTTTTTTTTTTGCTACCCAATCTCACATTAAAGGGTAAACAAGTGGGGTCAAAAATTAATCAACCAAACCTATTTTTTGGAATAACTAAAATCTTAAATTACTAAATTGAAATTGAGTAACTAAGAAAAATACGTGTCCATTTAGTTTGTATTCTCTATAATATACCTAAGTTTTATTAAGATTTGACAGTTAGCATCGGGATACTTCCCTTGCAAGTCTAATTGTCCAAAATTAAAAAAAATTAATTAATATATTTTATCTTAGCTATTTTCTATCACAAATTCAAATGCACAGAGAAAGAAGGGCCGGCTAACTAAAAGAAAACAAAAATATTGTCATAAATTTTTTAAAATTGTGAACTATTTTTTATATTTTAAAATGGATTAATTATATTATTGTAAGTGGGATTCATAATTCTTTGGAAAGTTCGTATAGTGTGTAATAACAACACAATAGTGTTGTTATTACATGCATATTTTACAGTTACATTATTTGTAACTCATTTTAATTTTTATATATATTGCTTTTGTCAAAAATAATCTATATACTCACTACATATTTTTATACTTGTGTTTTTCAAACAAACGAATTGCAACAAAACAAATTATACAAAATTTCCGATTAATAATGAATACCATTATTATATTATTTTATAAATTCAATTCCTGTTTTTACTGTAATGTTTTTTACTAAACATGTTTATATTATTTTTTACATAATAATAATTTAATTTATATATCATTTATTATAAAATGTAAAAGTACTTTATTATATAAAATACTAATTTCATTTTAATAAACTGTTGTAATTCATAATATAAATAGAAAAATATATCTTTCTGTAATCTGACTGAAAAAAGAGTAAAAACACAATCAGAAATACGACTAAAAAACGACTCATAAATGATTTGCAAAAGATTAGAAATAGGACTGAAAAATGAGTCGCAAAAGACTCTTCGACAATAAAGAATACGACTCGAAAAAAACTCGCAAATGATTAAAAATACGAGTCATAAATGAGTCGAAACTGATCAGAAAAGCGGGTCACAAAAGATTCCTCAAGAAGAGTCGCGGGTAGGGTACCGTTTTCTCCCGAAAAAACAATCATTTACGATCAGAAAATGAGCTCATATATGCTTATTTTAATCGCGCAGAGGAGTCATAAATGACTCGAATATGATCAATTTTTTCATAAAATGCTTGCAGGGTACATGTGTCTTTTCACTGGTATATACATAAATTTAAATATAAGTAGGTGTGGTTGATATACCTGCATATAAATGTATATGAACATGTTCTAAAATTTCTTTACTTTCGTTTTACATTTCTTCATTCATATGGACATACATAAATATGCATGTATATATGCAGATGTATGAGCATATATGCATGCTTTTATATACACATATGTATATGTACAAGCATGTACATTCGTATATACATACATATGTACATGCTTTATCCGTATATTATGTTTAGATGACGAAAAACTAAAACGAGAACAATTGTTATCCAGTTCATCAGAGTTGATAAATAATAATTTGCGTCTGAAATCTTTTTATAATGCTGCTCCTTCTTCTATTACAAATCTTGCTCCTAGCGATAATATATCTAATGATGCTAGATTAACAGGAAACATTACCAATGTTAACACAAGAAAATGCCAGTCTAATGATAAAGACGTAAGTAGTAAATATGAATCTAGATCCAATGAGGGCATTGAAAACCTTACATCTGTTGATACTGGTATAAGAAATAAATATAAAATGCGGGAAAATGATATTAAATCTTCGAATGTTACTTTGAGTGAACATATGCTGTTTCAACGTGATAATAATTATATGTCTGATACTATTTCAACTAATGGAATATATTGTAGTAACATCAATGATAACAATAATACTTTAACCTTAAACTTGCCAATCGACTCTAATAATAAGACTTCTATTGTGTCGGAAAACATCGCAATATTTTGGCACGACAAACCAAAGAATCGTTCCTTATTCTGATTCAGATACTTCGTTAATATCTGACACTATTTCACCAATTAAAACATCTGCAAGTAACACCAACAGAAATGAATGTAATACTACTACATTACTATTGCTTCCGGACTCAACATATAACACCACAATACTATCTAATAATACGCTTATGTCTCATACTTTTTCACCAATCAACACATCCTGAACTACAGGTTTAATTAATAACAACAATACAACATCAGGAAACAGTTTAAAAACTGTTTATACAATAAGGAATTCCGATGAAAGTGCTTTTTCACATAATGCTAAGCATTTGCAAAATGAAACCTCTTCAAATGACCATGCTTATTGCGGAATCGACGAAACGTCTAAGGAACTTTCTAGTACGAGGATATCAGAAAATATTTTAACTTCTGGAAGTTTTTATGATATAAGTTCAGTATACGAGGAAAGAAGTTCTGCTTCAGAATATATTCCAGACCTTTCATCTAATAAGGACATATTGACGAACTCTCAAGATACTGCAGATCGAGACGAAACTGTAAAAGTAATAGATAAGCCACTTAATATTAAAAATATTATTGTTCCCTATTCCAAAACAAAATTTAAAAAACACTTTTGCTTATTTTGTAAGCAAATGCAATGCGCAATAGGAAGGCATTTGTTTCTAAAGCATAATCAAGAAGATGTTAAAAAAGCGTTAGATTTGCCTAAAAGAAGTAAGGAACGTTTAAAAATTATAGCTAATTTGAGAAAACAAGGGAATTTTGAGCATAACACATCGGCAAATCCCAGCACCGGAGTTTTAATTGTAAGTCGACGCCAACAGAATAAATTCAAAAATAGTGCTGATGACTACGTTTGCTGTAAAAAGTGCAAGGGATTCTTTTCGAAACGAACACTCCGAATACATGTTGCAGCTTGTAACAAATATAAAAACAAAAGGTCCAATTTGATAGAGAGCCGAAAATTAACTCAATATATTCATTCTGTAGCCAGTAGTACATTAAGAACTAAAATATTTCCTATTTTGAGGAATGACGAGGTAACAAAGTCAATACGATACGATGAACTAGTCATAAAATTTAGAAATAAACTAGCTGAAAAATATTCTCCCGTGCACCAACATGACATGATCCGAGCTAATATGCGGTACTTGGTCGTTTCATAGATAATAATATAAAAGAGTTAAAGGATATTTTTAACCCTAATTTTTTTGATAAGTGCGTTATGGCCCTTCGTAATGTTGCTAGTTGGGATGAGACAAAAATGTGGTTCAACGCACCCGCAGTTGCTCAAAATCTGACATCATTAATAAAAAAAAATGTGGGAAAAAGCAAAGGGCTGAACTAATAAAGGAGCACCGCGAAGATCTTATATTGGAATTGAATAATTTTTTATTGTTATGGGAGGAAGAAATTCCAACGGTAATAAATAAGAAAGCAGTTGAAGACCAAGCCAACAAGAAAATAATAAAAAACATTATACTACCCTCAAAGAAAGACATAAAAAAAATTATATATCTATTTAAAAGAAAAAATTGCTGATGCCATCGGTCGACTTTCCGAAAAATTTTGTATCTCTAGTTGGATTAATTTAGTTCAAGCAACTCTCGTATTTATACTAGTATTTAACCGTAGAAGAGCTGGCGAAATCGAGCGACTTACTACTGAAAATTTCGGCAACAAGGAAGTAATCACCGATAGTGTTGACACAGATGTCTTGAATAACTATTCACTAAACTCCATAAATTTTGCAAAGCAGTTCGTTAGAATTACGTTGCGTGGCAAACTCGGGAGAACTGTTAGCGTTTTGCTATGCCCCATGTGCATAAAAGCTGTGGAACTTATTTTAGAATTTAGAGTGCATGCAGGGATATCTCCAGATAACAGGTATATATTTAGTAAAATAACCAATTCAAATTTAACGAAACCGTACTATCGTGCGTGTCCCTTGCTGAAAATGTTTTCGGAAGAGTGTGGCGCTCAAATTCCCGAAAGTCTAAGAGGAACAACATTGCGTAAACATATAGCAACATATATGTCGATGCTTAATATTGAAGAGGCATCGGTGGAGAGGCTTGCTAATTTCATGGGCCACCACAAGGATATACATAAAAGCATATACAGACAGCCCATTCCAGTTGCTGAAATCACATGTGTATCAAAACTTTTAACTGTTGCAGTGGGAAATGAAATTGAAGATGATTTCATACTAGACGACGCAGAAGATTTGGATGAAGAGGAAAATCGTGGTCCACATGACAGCTTATTTCAAACATGCAAAGATTCTAGTTCATCCTCTAGTAGAAAACGTAGAAGCAGTAAGTAAAAACATTGAAACTGACAGATTATGATGAATGTGACTTTTTTTATATTTCAAAGGCCACCACTTTATTGAAACTTCGAATTGTATTTGGCAATGTTTCTTAACGTAGTTATTACTGCACACGTAACGCATCCATTTGCAATGAACAAGTATATCTATTTTATCTGTATAATAGAATATATTTAAAATTAGTCCTACCGACGACTTCGGTATTAAGAACTTTGGTTTATTTTTTATTTAATTCACAATCAATATAGCGTTTTGTTTAAGTTTGCGCTTCGTAACATATATGTTTATGTCCATACATATATATATTAATTTTATTATATAAATAAATTTTTCAATGCGAGTCCTTCGTATTATTGTAAATATAGTTTGATTCGGATAAATCCTTCCGACCATATCCAAATTGGTTTCCAGAACTATATTCATTTAATGCCTTTACTTTTTATATATTATCTTAAAAGCAAATAATTTTGAGTATGTATATATTTCAAAAATGCATACTGACGATAAATAAACTGCACATGACTGCGTCATAAGTAAAAAACTTGCGTGAGTTAAGCATGCCAGGCTTTTTACTTATGACTTTTCAAATCACATGCGATTGTGTATGTCTGTTGACTACTAATTTAATTATTATCTATTATATTACTAATTTCATTATTATATAGCATCCCCATTTGGTAAAACAAAACGTTGCAGATGGACAAATTCTGAAAAGAAGGCTATTGATTCATTTTTTGGGGAGTTAAAATATTTAAAAACTCTTCCAACTTTACTAGAATGCTTCAATGCTATTCGCCAATCATCCGTTCTTAACAAGAGGACACGAAGATATAGAAAGGACCCAGGTATGTTGAAAAATATGTTTTATAAGAGTATATTTAATCATAATATAACTATTATTTCAGATGTTAATTTGGATTCATAAATTTAATATAGTTCCTAATTTTGAAGATCTTCCTTGGTACCCACAACAACTAACAACATTTAAATATTTACACCACAATTTTATTATTCATTCTAAGGCTCTTTAGTTGCATGTATTACATTTATATAAGATTTTTTAGGCAGTATTTGATTCAAGTAGATATTGCAACATAATATTACATTTAAACAAAAGTATTACATGCATATATAAAGAGAAATCACTATTAAATCTCAAACGGAACCGAATTAAAAAAATGTATTTTTGTAATCCTCATTTATAGCGTACATTTTATAACCTTCGATCGCGTTTTACTATATTGAAATAAAGGAGTGATATGTATATTTCCATCCAGTTCATGCAATCAATGCATTAAAACATCAACTGCATCTTATTTGTAACACAAGAAATTTTTCAAAACTAACTCAATAATTAACACATACTGAAAAAAACTCGTTTGAAATAGAATTATTAAATTCAATTGTCAAAATTTTTCTACTTAATTCTTTTTGTTTGGCCTGTTTTTGATTAATAATATTCACTAATACTTTTAAGCTTAAATCATCTTTATTTTAAAAAATTTTAGTTTGTTTTTTAATATTTCGTCACTTCCTGAAGAAGTCAAACAAAGGAGTGACGAAATATTGAAAAAATACATTATAACATATTGATATAAATAGACCTTAAGCTTAAAAATATTAATGATTATTATTAAAATTTTGTACAGTTTTATAAAAATTAATTTCAAGTTGTCTTACAATACTTAATTCGGATAAACCAACTGCACTTTATCTGTTGTAACATCATTGCTTAGCAAAAGAACATTTAAGTTAGTCATATAATTTATATTCACTAATAGCTTAAATAAAAATCTGACTTGTTTGTATATTAAATTTTTGGGAATTTTGATGTGAAAGTATACATATTCGTGAACTCAGCCCTTAACAATCACAGCTCAAATGTTTTTAAAAGTAATTACTTACGCTCTTAAAAAGTTTCCTACAAAATTGATGAATTCAATGTAATACTCTTATAAGAAACAACTTTTATGGACATATGAAATGTGTTTTTAAAAAAATTTTGTATTGAGAATGTTTCTAATTAAGTGTGCGTTATACTTTTGACTTCACGTAGTTTTAAAATTTAATATATAGAACCGAATCAAATCTGTTTATCTTTGAAAATATAGTTAGAAAACTAAACATTTAATTCTTTGGTACAATATGATTTAATTACACATGTATGTATGTATAAAGAAAATATATTTTAAGTTACAACACATTCTTGTAATGACTTCGTCATCTGGTACTATCTATAATGAATTATTAATACATTTAATATATTACTCGATTTTTCAGGCACTGTTTTAGATTTTGAAATCTATCAAGGTTCCAAAACACCACTAGGCGATCGGACACTTGGATTAGGACCAAGCGTTATTTTGCGCTTAGTGAGGAGTTTGCCAGAGAACTCTTCTGTATTCTTTGATAGGTATTTCACCACCTTACCACTATTGGAGCGACTAACTGAAATTAATATTTATGGAACTGGTACTATTCAGATCAACCGTTTGCGAAAACTGTCTCTGCGGGATGACCGGCTAATGGAAAGAGGAGAGTCTGATCAAATAATAAGATCAGACGAAAAAATTGTTGTTGTCAAGTGGAGGGACAACAAGTCTGTTATACTTGCTTCCACAATATATGGACAGGATCCAGTTGGTACCGTGGAAAGATGGAGTAAAGAGCAAACAAGTCGAATAAAAATTACTTGCCCTGCCATCGTCATGCAGTATAATCAAAACATGGGTGGAGTGGACATTTGCGACCAAATGATGGAGTGCAACAGAACATGGCTAAAATCCAAAAAGTGGACTTTAAAAGTAGCACTCCACTTTCTGGATTTGGCTGTTGTAAATTCTTGGATGGAGTAGCGTGCTGACTGCAAATTCAAAAATATGCCACGTAAATCAGTCAAGGATCAGCTTTATTTCAGACTGGAAATTGCAGAAGCTTTGCTATGCACGCCAAAGAGAAAATTTACGCAGCTGATCGAAGACGAGGAAGAAGAACCAATAAGAACTAACACCAGATGTTCTCCTTTACCGGGAAGTAGTAAAAGAGTAAAAGATTGGATGGAGGTGGTCATTGGCCCATAGTCGACAAACTTAAGACAGCCCGTGCATGCCGTTTCCAACAATGTAATAGTCGCACTCGAACTCGGTGCGAAAAATGTGATGTGTATTTGTGCCTTTCTTCCGAAAAGGATTGCTTTAAAAAGTTCCACACTGTGATGTAATGTAAAATGAATTGGAATTGTTTTTATTATTTTTACTTAATTTATTATTTATATTTTTTACTATTTTTAGTTTTGTGAATTTCTAATTTAATTTAAATTTTTGAAATACGAAAAAAATTTTTTTTTTTTACTTTGTTCTTACATTATTTACATCTGCTTTACTTGTACCTTTTTCAGAACAAAAGACTGCGTTTTCTTATGTAATTTAATTTTATAAAAAAATCTATGAATTGTTTTTGTTTTTTTTTATATTATCAATAATTTTGTTAGTTTTTACAATATGAAATAAATTGGTCCTTTTTTTACTATTGAAAGAAAATTGTTATTTTTTGCCTAAGCATAATCCAAAGATACACATTTGTGTATGTCCTGTTTCTTAGGACATGCAAATCGTACGGACGCAAAAAATACATTTTTATGATTCTTAAGCTCTAATTATCACACGCTGAAAGTTTCATTAAAATCCATCAACTTTGAAATTCCTTGGGCCGGAAAGGGATATACATATGAAGTTGTATGAAAAAAAGCTAATATGTCCACACTGCTTGACTCATTACCAAAAATTCACAGCTGACTGATTGTAGTGGCGCAATTTGTGTAAATACACATCTAAGTCAACTAGTTGTTTACTTTTAACGCCGTTCCTAGTTACGTCGTGTGGGGTTCAAGCATAAAATTTTATTGTAAAGTATGGCAACGCATATCGCAAACTTAATATAATAAAAGTTGAATTTAATGGAGAAAGATAGAGTCTATATATAAATTAAAAGTATAATTCGAATCTATGAAAGTGGTAAAGTTATCTAAAAGAATTATCTAAAATTTGAAAAAAATGTTTCTAAACTATCAAGTTTTTAAACTATGCGATTAATATGTGATTAAATTGGAAACTGTTTTCAATGTATGCAGAAGTTTTTAAAATATGCAAGATATATATAAAACGTTTTCGATTTATGCCTTATTTATATATACAGTCGAAGCCCGGTTTAACCCATTTACGGCCGCCGTGCCAATTTGGGAACACTTACTTATCTAGGGTGTATAGAAAAATTGCTGACATATATTGAAAAAATTATGCATTAACAAGTACTAGGAAGACCTATGGATATAAAAAATATAGAACGAATAAAATTGATTCACTTTTAGTGCCATTATAATCTAATTAATTTGGTCAATAATACAGGTGTGGAGGTAGGTTTCAGTTATCAACAATTAAATTTTCTGTATAAAGTATAAATTCATAAATTCTTTTATTTTACCGAATTCGATATATACTGAATCACATACAATTATTTTTAGTTTGATATTTTATATATATCTGATTTTATAACCTATAAAATAGTGCTGTGCCAATTTGGGTACAATGGCTACAAGTATAACATTAAAATATACGCAAACACACGTACGACTCGAAAACGTCACTTGATGTTTTTTATGCTGACTATGTAGTCTAAGTTGTTAAAATGGTGGTAGCACTTTATAGTGGAACAAAGTTATCTATGTATGTGCATAAACAGGGGAACCCCCAAGTAAGGTGTATGTACATATGTATATAACTTTTCTTGAACTTGTAACATTAGTTGAACTAATATATCACAGCTTTTAACACTCGGAGTAACTCTACTAAGATGAACCGACATTTTAGCTCCAGTAATCGCTTTCGAGGTTTAGAAGAAGCTGTTAGCACGATTATAGAGGATACCAACGATGGCTTTGAGTATGATTTGACCATACCTCCACCAGAGCCTAGCGTTGTTACTGATGAAGAAGAGGGGTTCGATGACAATATAGACTTGTCAGTCTTGCCAAATGATGTTCCTGGAGAAGTCGAAGTTTTTGTTCGCAATGTTGGCACTGTTTTGGATACTGAAGACTTTAGTGATGATGAGCCATTGTCTGCTAAAAGGGCTAGGATTAGAACCAATACGCCACGGCGTGAAGAACATGATATTTCATCAGCATTTAAAATTCCATCTTGGCGGAAATCAGCTCCGAATTATTCGAAGATTTATGCGAAAACTGACGATCGGTTGCTAAGTGAAACCCGCATGAAGGACACAGTAAAAGAGTTGACACCAGTTCAAATATTTGAAATGTTTTTCGACGAAGAAGTTTTTGAAATGATCACTAATCTTAGCCAGTTATACGCGAGTCAAAATAATCGACATAACTTTACGGTCACCGTTGCAGAGCTAAATAATTTCTTTGGTATACTCATTCTTTCTGGATACAACAAATTGCCAAGAGAAAGCATGTATTGGTCTTATGATGAAGATATAGGAGTAGAAGTTGTGTCAAATTCTATGTCCAGGAATAGGTTTAAAGAAATTAAGAGAAATTTGCACCTTGTTGATAATAACGAAGCTTCAAATACCACTGACAAAATGTTCAAGTTGCGCAAACTTTCAGATGTTCTTATCAAAAAGTTCAACCAATTTGGTATTTTCCACGAAAATATTTGTATCGATGAGTCAATGGTAAAATATTATGGCCGTCACTCAGCAAAGCAGTTTATTAGAGGCAAACCAGTTCGGTTTGGATATAAAAACTGGGTTGCAGCAAGTTCTTCTGGATACTGCTACAATTTTGATATTTACTGCGGCAGGTCAACTAATTCTGTTTCTGAGCCATTGGGTAGTAGAGTTGTCAAAATGGTACTCGATAAATTATCAACAAATCCTGCAAATCACAAAGTCTATTTTGATAATTTTTTTACAAGTTGTGAGCTGCTAAATGATTAACGTAATTCAGGTTACCGTGCTACAGGGACAATAAGAGATAACCGTACTAAGAAATGCCCCTTGCCAAATGTAAAGGAGATGATGAAAAAGCCAAGAGCAGAGTATGATTATAGGTTTGATAAAAATAACGAAATATTATTGGTCCGCTGGAAGGACAACAGTATATGCACAATGGCTACAAATCATGATTCTTATGAGCCAGCAGGATTTGTTAAAAGATGGTGTTCACAAAAAAAACAAAAAACGGATATGCAGATTCCATACATGTTTCAAAATTACAACAAGGGTATGGGCGGAGTTGATGAAATGGATCAATCAATATCATTATACAGAATTGGCATTCATGGCAAAAAATGGTGGTGGGGTTTATTTACCTACATGATAGATATGGCTATGGCAAATGCTTGGCGCTTGCATGTATGCAGCAAAGAAAACAGCATGGACCAGTTACTATTTCGACGAACAATAGCGAGATTTTACCTAAAGCAATCACCAAAAAAACGCACTACTGCTCGTCCTTCGTCATCAAATATTGAAGGCTTACAGCTAGACGGCGTCGATCACGTTCCAGAAAAGCTTCAAAATCGTGTACGTTGTATCATCTGCCACAACAGAAGCCGTTGGGGTTGCAAAAAATGCAAGAAAACACTTTGTATTGACAAAGGATGCTTTTCGAAATTTCACTCATAAGTGGCCGCTGTGCCAATTTGGGTACACCGCTTTTATGCCCTGAAAATAAAATTATTTCAACTTTTTTTTGTTATCCTGTTTTTTTGTACTGCTAATTTTATATTATAAAGAATTATTCAAAGTTTTCCTTGTGGTTTTGGTTTGGCTTTAAATGGGTTAAAACACGAATAAAATGGAAAAGAACTCAACTGGAAAGGAAAAAAATATAAAACGACGTCGACTCAATGGAGTCCATCGTTGGACTGAAGCAGAAAGCCTTAAACTTGTACAGGATGTTGCTGAAGAAGTGAAAAGTAAGCCTGAATCGTATAACATTTTTTTAATATTTGTTTTAGACACCCACTGCACACTGTTTCTACAAAAAAATTGCTGCGAATTCGCCTTTACTAAAACCAATAGATTGGATTCCAATGAAAAATAAAATGAGACACCTAAAATCTACTTATTTATCTGCTCTCAACTGGAAAAACCAAACCGGTGCTGGCCTTCTTGCTGCCGGTTATGTCGAACAGTACATTGAAAAGATTTGCCTTAAATGTAATTATATGGAACAACAATCTTGGACAACAGCTTGGTGTAAATCCTTCTTGTATAATAAAAACGTCAGTGGAGTCAGAGAACATTGTCTTCAAGGATGTTGATGTCTTTATAGACTTTAACGATGATGAAACGAACTCGGAAACTGTTGAAGACATCACGATTAATTCTCCAGAAACTTCAAATAATTCCCAGTCACCTATTGATTCAAACTCATTAAAAGAAAGCATTAAAAAAATGCAGCAAACTACTCCGAAATCTAGAACTGCAAATCCTTTTAATAGGCTCCTTTTATTGCAAAAAAATATTGGAAATTGAAATAAAAAAAGTAAACAAGATTTCGAAATTCGAAAGCTACAAGTTGAAAGTGAAGAAAGAATTAAAAACTTCGAATTAGAATTGAAACATAAATCAGGAGCCCGACTATTAATCTTAGTACAAATACACTGGCATGTCACACATTCGGATCGGAGTGGGTTCAATTTCGTTACGTACTGACCTTTTTAGTTTTGCTGGGTGTTGGACAGATCAAATATCTGCTCCCCATAAAATATCTATCCAACAACCAGGTCCCATCCAATATCTGTCCAACACCCAGACGTGCTTCAAATAGCTGTACATCCACTTGCTGACCACCAAGTTGCTGATATTTCG
Source organism: Linnaemya vulpina (assembly GCA_963675445.1). Lineage (NCBI taxonomy): Eukaryota > Metazoa > Arthropoda > Insecta > Diptera > Tachinidae > Linnaemya > Linnaemya vulpina. The sequence continues at coordinate 22,345,770 of OY776276.1, forward strand.
GTAACAAAATTATTGGGCATGGTAATAACATATTCTAGTAATGAACAGAATGAGATTGAAACAAAATTTTTGGCCTTGACACATTTGAATTCGGGGGCATCTGATGCAGTTTTTCCAGAAGAAATTTCAGTAGTAAATGAAGAATTAGAGCAGGTATTGAAACACAATTTTAAGGTGATGTAAGAATCGATATATCTAGTTGTAGTTTTAAAAATAATGATATTGGTGAGAATAACGATCGTAGAAATAAGTATATATATTGTTAGGAGATTTGCATGTGGAATCTGACTTCCCTAATAGCAATAAAATTATGAGTTGTGGAGATTCCAATGTTAATGATATTAATAAGATACGTGCATACATATGTAATGACCAAAGTTTCTTATTGCCCTCCAAGTTTCTTGAAAATGTAAAACCGCTGGTTGATCAATTAAGCTCCAAGAATGTTGAAATTAAAATCAAAAACCTATCGCGATACAAAAGCAAATTGTATCTTAAGGATTCATCTGCTCATTAGGAAATGATGCAGTTACTTAAAGATAAAGAAATTCCTTCTTATAGCTACACAGGATTATAAAAGTCTGGGTATTACTTGTAGAGGACTGTACTTTAAGTCTGAAGTAGAAGAAATTAAGTCTAAAATTGATAGGTTAGTACCAGATACTGTTGATTCCGTTTCGAAATTTTCTACTGAGTATTCAAGGAGGCTGGGTATTGATACCGTCTTATTTTTGGTATCTCAAGCCTAGTCGTAAGGTTAATGAAATACTTGGCTTGAAATTAACTTTAAATCAAGTAGTATTTGGGAAAAGTCAAAGGCTAGTACTAAGGTACCACAATGTTGGAGATGTCAGCGTTGGGGTCATTATTCCAAAAATTGCTTAAAATGCAACAATAAGCATGCTCCTGGAAAACGCTCTTTTACTCAGAACAGTGATTTACCACAATTTTGTGTTAATTGTAAAGAAAGTGGTCACACTTCGAATTATAGAGGCTGTCCCGCTTCCAAGAATTACATTTCCCTTAGGAGGAAATCTTTACAGGATGTAGAGAAGAGGAGAAAAGACTACAGATAATATCGAAAACATATTGAATCAATCGAATGTTGTTACAAATAAATCATTTGATGATTTGTTTAATGGAGCTACAGTGCAGGGAAGGCCAAAAAAGTCTGCCTGCATACTTTGTTCTGCAAATAAGTTAACGTCGGAACAGAATACTTTACTTTATTCTTTGTTCACCTTTGTTCCTGCTGTACAACATTATTTGTGATAACCTTTATTCTTTGTGGCGCTTTGTCGTGCCGTGCACACATTTTCCGAATTGTCTAACTGCCGTATACATACTTGTTTAATTGCCGCACAAATATATGTATACTGTTTAACTATTACGTGTATGCATGTCTGAGCCCACAAATACTAGAAGAAGTGATAGAGAAAGCAAATGAGTACCGCCTAGTAGATACTTAATGGAAGGTAGCAAGCACCAAAAACGGCAAGTACGTCAAAATCGCAAGCTTTAGCCACAAGCCATTCGTCCGATGCCGCAAAACAAATTGCAGAAATACAGAGGGAACTTGAACGTCAGATGACCGCGCTACAAACCCTGATGATCAGCACCAATGATCAAACAAAAAACACAGTAAGAAAAACTAAGTAAATGCATTATAAACTTATGTATATGATTATTTTAGAGAATAAACACCACCACCACCACCATCACCTTTTATTGCAACTATATCGCCAACGAGTTGAATAATTAAGGTTGTTTAATTCTTGCCGAGCGTAAGCGAGTGACAACTTAAAGAAGATAAGGCGAGAAAAGAATGCTTGAATTTAATTAAAAATAGTTAGGACATATATGGCCCGAAAATTGCTAAATTTAGTTATTTTTAATGTTGGTTCTATTATCCACGTAAGCAGGAGAATTAACTAAATATATTGTTAGAACAATTTAAAATTGATATCGCATTCTTACAAGAAATGCTACAAAGAATTCAAATATATATCTAGATAGTTATTCCGTATTAAGAGACAATGGGACTTTAGGTGTTGGTATAGCTATTAGGAAGGGAATATGTTATTCACAGGTAATTGTTAATGGGCTTCGGTTTCCGAATTTATTTGTATCGGTTGATATTTCTATAAACAATAGTGCTAAAAAAAATTCTTTGTGGCTCAATGTATTTTCATTCTAATTGCAGTAGGAGAAATATGTGTGAGAGACTATCATTAATTTTAGAGATGTCGAATGGTTACCATGGGTTAGTTATGGGTGGTGATTTAATTGCGAAGCACATTTCCTGGGGTGATGTCAAAAGTGGGGAATTTCCCCTTTTTTGTACGGATTTTAATTTTTTTATTTTAAGCGTAGGGAAAAAAGGACAGATATTTTTTAAGGCAAAGCGCAGGGAATATTTAAAATATTGGTTATTATTTAAGTTTTATATAAAAATGCGCAAAATATTTCATTTTTATCCACTCTTCTATCGTTTTTTTTTTAATTCTTTTACTATAGAACTTATAACCCGCACTGCTTCTGAACGCAACTTGCTTCTTTCGCTATCTCTTTGCTAATGCTTACGGTTTGAAATCTTTATCCATCACATACCTTGGAAAACACCATTTTGGATGTAAATTTTCCATTCATTTTCCCTCACAAAAATTATAACATATTCATTCTCGTCCTATTTTGTATCGTACACAAACAAAACGATCCAATGGATCCCCTTTCCAACACCGAACGTTACATCCATAAATACAACACTGAATACCTTTTACCTGGCAATGCCATACCACCACTGTAATAGTCTGGCATGTCCGGCTACCTTTTTAGGACATGTAAAACACAGGTTACATTTTGTGATAGAAAACTCGTGGTGCCACACAAAAAAAAAACACAAATCACAAGGTTACAAACAGGACTACTTAACTACGCTAGCATTCTTATCCAGCGCACCATTCAGACCCCCTCACAGATACGTACTGGTATCTTCCGCAACAAATGTCATCAGACTCATTGGAGGCAGTGGAGATTTCTGCAAACAAATACATAAAGCAACGATTTTGTATGAGCTGGGTTGAAGAGGATAAATTTAAAGGATGGTTGGAAGCAATTAAAAACAACGAGTTCAAATGTAAGTGTAAGGCTTGCGACAAAGTGTTAAATTGCGGGAAGTCGGTTCTTTTAAAACATGCTGCAACAAAATATCATAAGATAATGGTATTAGCCGTTAACCCATTTTTCGCCGGCTGGTGATTATAATTACCAACACTTCCAGATGTCGTAACTGCTAAAGGAGGAACTGTTTATTTCGTATGATTTTTTTATATATAGTATATATCATTAAAATTTGTTAATTAGTTTTCTTATTCCATCGATTTTTTTACAAAAAATATGTATTTATAATATGTAACTGAGTACTCAACATTGTGGTGATTATAATCACCATTGGCGAAAAAGGTATATCGAAATGTGAGCTTTATAAACATATGTACATACAAGAATTGTAAAGCAAGCCATACACGTTCCGAATTTCGGTGGATGAAGAAATATCTTCATGTCTCTAATAACAACGCTTTAGATAATGGCAGACAATGCCATACCGAACTTCCGTATAAAGGTAAGAGGCAAGAAGTGGTGGTGGCCTTTCTTTTCAAATGCTATGGATCCCGCTATTGTAAACGCCTGGAAGTTGCACTGTTTTTTATGTAATATTGGAAAAACCACAATTAGGCTTCCGGTCTGAAATTGCTAGAGCTCTACTTGTTTCTGAGGATCAATTCTATCAGAAGAACCAAAATCAAAACGTACCAAAGTGTCACAACACGTTATTATAAAACAAAAGGAAGGCAAAAAACGTCGGTGAAGCAATGCCACAGCCATACACCATGTGCAAGATGTGTGAGGTTCATCTACATACGCAATGTTTTGAAATTTACCAAAAAACAAGTAATTTTTATTAACAAAAAAAATGTTTTTCTTTATTCCTCAAAAATGTCTTGTGTTTACATATTTCGGCGGTGGTGATTATAATCACCACTAATTTCCCAGAAGGCTAAAAAATATAATGGCAATTAAAGTTCTTAGTTTTCTTAATTAGCATCATATTAGGTAAAAAATAAAAATTTATGCAAATAGGTCAACAGGAACTATGAGCGGCGAAAAATGGGTTAATAAATCGCAAACAATTCAATCTTTTTTTCCTAAAGAATCTCTTAATAAAAACAACGACGTTGAAAACATTGAAATTTGAGTATGTATGTATTTTGCTGAACATAATGTTGCCATACAAATAGTCGACCACTTAATACCGCTTTTGAAGGAAATTGTTTCGTTTTCATCAATAATTAAAAATTCAAAATTAGGTAGAACCAACTGCACGAAAATTATTCATAACGTTTTAGCTAAAGAAGAAAAAGAAAGATTAATTAAAAATCTTAGAGAAAACCAGTTCTCTGTATTAATTGACGAAAGCACTGATGATGGTTCAAATAAAGCCATGTGTGTTTTCGTGAGATATTTTGATGAGAAACAAGAAAAAACATTAGTACTGTCATAATAAAATATATTATGATATGGCATCATCCTTTAATTAATTAAAAAAGAAAACTCTGGCAACGTTTCCCTCGTTGTGATATTCCATTGACTCGTGAAACACGTTTTTAATTTTTTTGTGCTTGCTAATTTTATTGAAATAAACTTTATATTTGAATTTAGTTCAAATTGCAATTGTTTCACTATTACTATAACATGGTGTCAGGTAAAGAAACCCATTTATAAAAGTAAAAAAGAACACCATCGAAGCGGTATCAACATGAGTGAAGTAGAACATCTAAAACAACAGATCGAGGCACTGCGCGTGCAAATATCTATCAAAAAATGCAGCACCGGCATCAACTAACATTTTGCCACAGATACCATTACCTGGTCCAATAAAAATGAGAGATGGAGATATAAGCGAGAACTTTAAATATTTTAAACATCAATGGGAAAACTATCTAACGGCGTCAGGTGTAGGTTCACAAAGTGAAGAAACAAAAAAAGGAATTCTTTTAAGAGCAATTGGAGATGAAGCCTTCAAAAGATACACCAACATGCCAATAAGGGAGGAAGATGTCCAAACTGCAAGTGCCTTGCTAAAAGAAATAGAAAAAAACATAACACCGGTCGTTAACAAACGATACATTAGAGCCGTTTTCAACTTAGCAAAGTAAGAACAGGATGAATTATACGATGAGTATTTCAACAGGTTAAGAAGTCTAATCAAGAATGCTGAATACGGTACACTAGAAGAAGACCTCTTACTTGACAAAATAATATGTTCAATCAAAGATACGGATTTAAGGGGAAAATTATGGCTCGATAACAATATAACTCTGACAAAAGCTATCGAAATTTGTAGATCAAAGGAGACTACTGAAAAGCAACTGCGTGGCATAGAAAATAAACAGCCGGAGATTAACAAAATAGACAAAACCGTGAACAGACACAAATATCAACAGAGCGAACCCGAAATCAGACCATGTAAGTTTTGTGGTAACGAATACCACAATAAATTGGAAGACTGTCCAGCCAGGAAAATAATATGCCACAAATGTAATAGAAGAGGTATTTGAAGGACTAGGCAAACTCAAAGGTGACATAAAATTAGAAATAGACAATAGGATGGCACCCAAAAGCGAACCCCCAAGAAGAATACCAATAACATTAAGAGAGCAGTTGCGCGATACGCTAAACGAAATGGAGGCGATGTACGTGATAACAAAGGAACACGAACATACAGACTGGACGAGTAACATTGTATTGGTAAAGAAAAATAACAAACTCAGAGTTTGCATTGATCCAAGAGAATTAAACGGAGCTTTAAAAGATATAAAATATCAACTCCCAACCGTAGAAGAAATTTTTACTGAGTCAGGAAGCAAAAAAAAAAAAAATCTTTACACAACGCAGAATATGAGGAAATGGAAAAGTGTCTTTATAAGTGGTTTTTAAATCAACGTGAAAAGAAGAACACACTCACAGGACCCGTATTAAAAGCAAAAGCTAAGTCAATTTTTAGTGAAGTGTACCCCGATAGAGAAGAAAACGCATTTACTGCAAGTGATGGATGGTTTTCCAAATTTAAAACCCGTCATGGAATACGGTTTTTAAAAATTGGTGGCGAAATACTTTCGAGTGATGTTGGTGCGGTCACTCCATTTCTGCACAGTTTTCGTGCAAAAGTCGCGGAAATGGGTTTATTGGAAACACAAACCTATAATGCTGATGAAAGCGGATTATTTTTCCGTTGCCTTCCGGATAAAACATTTGTCGCTGCTTGTGAAAAAAGTGCCCAAGGATTTAAAATTCAAAAAGAACGTGTTTCAATTTTGCTAGGCGCAAATTCTGATGGCTCACACAAATTAAAACCATTGGTCATTGGAAAAGCTAAAAAGCCAAGATGCTTCAGAGGATTTGATACCCCCCACTTCATTATGACTTTTCGAAAAATGCTTGGATGACTTCCCGTATTTTTCATCATTGGTTTCATAAGATATTTATCAAAGAAGTGTGTTTAACCAATGCATATTTTAAACTCATTATTTTTAAATTTTTGTTTTTTTTTACAGGTCATCCGATTTTCTGAAGACAATAATTTGCCCCCAAAAGCTCTTCTGCTAGTAGATAACTGCTCCGCTCATGCACCAATTGATAAACTTCAAAGCGAGGATGGTAACATAATTGCATATTTTTTGCCGCCAAATGTTACAGCAGCTGTGCAGCCAATGGATCAAAATCCTATCAAACTGACAAAACTTATTTATAGAAAGAAGTTGCTATCTCAATTAATTGGTGATGGTGGTGATATTGATAAGCTTTTGAAACGGTATTCAATACGAGATGCAATAATATTGTTGAAGCAAGCATGGGATGAGGTAACACAGACAGTTCTAAAAAATTCTTGGTCCAAATTATTAAATTGGGACTCAGGTGATTACGACAGCGATGATGATTTGCCACTAGCACAATTGGCTCAACAAAATGAGGATTGCAATGAAGTTCTTCAACTAAATCTTAACCTTTTGAATGAATTTATGCCAAATAATTCCGTAACTGTAAATGAAATCGAGGAATGGAATGAAGACGTGTTTACTGGCGGATCTAATGCAGAGAATAGCGATGAGGAGGCTTCAGATAGCAGTGACGTCGATATTGTCGACATAACGCCAGCTATTCCTCATTCAAAAGTCCTTGAAGGCATCAATAATGTTATAAAATGGTGCAAAACCAGTGATATATTTTCCAGTAAACACATGTCCAACCTATTGGACGTCCGTAACGATATCGTTGTATACAGTTTAAATAAATCAAAAAAAAAACAAACAAGTATTACTGATTTTATGTTAAAAAACAATTAAATACCTAATAATAAAAAAAAATTTTAAAGTTTTCTATGAATTTAATATGTTCAATTATTTAAATAATATTAAATAAAAATTGTTTTGTGTTAAAATAAAGCTTTCATAACTAGTTTTATTATAATTTTCTGTAAAAAAAAAATTTCCAGAAATTAGAACTGCCCGATGTACAAAGTGGTTCTAATTTGTGAGATTCTACTGTATTACATTTACACCTACGCAAAATCTGGTACTTATGAGATTTTGAGCGAAATCTAGCTCATTTCTAATAATTTCCCATACAAAACAAAATCAACTTACGAACTAGATTTTGTCAAAATCTCTCAAAATCTTGCAATACTGAATGATGCAACCATGTATTTCTTGCTTTTTTACTGAAATATACATCCCTGAACAAGAAAATTTTGACATTTGTAACAAAAAAACAACGCGCGGTTTAAACAAACAATTTGCAGCAACACTGAAATATAAGTTTAAAATAAGTGGTTTCAATGTGGATAAAGCAATAATAAATAAAGTGTAAGTAGTATTACATACATATATATTTTCGTATATAAAAACAATTGTAGCACGAATTTAATTCGTAGGAAACGTTTATATAAGAAAAAAAGTCTTGGAATACAAACGAGGAAGCTCTAATTATTACTCTTTGGAGCGACTTCATCGGAGAACTACGGGGGAACAGAAAAAACAAACACATTTTTGAAGAAATGGCGGAAGGTATGAAAAGCAATGGGTTTGATTTTACATCCGAAGAAATATATATTAATAAAATAAAAGTTGAAATTTTCTTCTTCAGCCAGCTGTTTTTGTTATGAAAATGAAATCCAATAATACGTCAAAAAGCACTAGTGTAAACGGCAGAGATTTTCTTCGAGATTTGATGTGAAATCTACTAGATATTGCGTAGGTGTAAATGTAGTATAACACAGCACTAAATAATTTTAGAGATGTAAAGTTTACAGATTTAAATAATAATTATTAATAACAAGAAATCTTCTAGATTAGAGAAAATTTCTAATTATACAATAGAAAAACTTCCATTGAAGACTTTTAAGTACCTCACTATAATATATAATAATTGTTTAAATAAATCCTTGGGATATTGCTAGAATTGTACCTATTCCTAAACAGAGATATATGAGCGACATAAACTCTCAATGGAAGTAGAAATAAAGAGGCAAACTGCCCTAGTGGCCTCCGGTAATGTATGGCCTTAGTGGCCCCCAGTAATGTATGGTTCCACATGACCATAACAGCTAAGCTATATCAGCACCCGAACTCGGGTCGGTGTTATAAGGTGAATACGGGTATACCCAAATGCTAACCGGACCTCCATCCATGAGCCGCTGCCACACAGGCTGGGATGTAGCATTGTCTCAAACCGGACCCTAGTAACGCTAGGACATCGCCTGTGCACCCATAAGAGCCTCACTGTAACATGTGCGGTGGAAATTTATACATTTCGTACTACCACATCCAGCAGCACTGACGATGATTGGGTCAAAAGGGCCCGAAAGGGGGCGATATCAGCCGATCCGGACTGGCATCGAGACATTGATCTCTTCATTGGAGCCAACGTGGCTTCAAGATTGTTGGATGGTCCCGCGGAATGCAGGCCAGGCCATATCTATATATAGCTAACTATGCTCGGGGAAGCATATTTCGGCGAGGGAGCATGCTGTACCGAAGAGTATGCGAAGAGAAATTCGTGGCCCCAAGGTACACGTCCATTTACACTTTTATTTTTTTTATATATTTCCTCCTTCCAATGAGACTCAAGACATTATAAAAGATCTCGAGATACAGACGGAAGAGAATGTGATTCCAGTGGTAACAGCGAAAGATGCTATACAAATGCCAATGGGAGATACATTGACTACTTGAACATCGCCAGGAGAAACTGGGCACGAGAGGACCAAACTGGATGTATACAACTACAAGAAGATTTGTGGGCTGCCAAAGAAGAATTGGTGGAAGGAATTAGAGATTCTAACGACTTTTATGGTATCGAGCCCTTTCGACTCCAAAAATATATTGCTACAACGTCTATGGCAAAGTCAGTAACAAATCTTCGGGGGATAATCAGTCTAATATACAGTCGTCCAAATATAAATTTTTTAACCGAGTATCACCATCATTATTAAGTGTTATGAACATACATGATGCCCTTTACAATGAATTAAGCATAGATGAACTATATACGCATTTTTACAGTTGCGATCCTTAACTTCTTATTTTCAACTCACCAACAATATCTACAGATAGTTATTACATGAGTATAGGGGAAAGTATTTACGCATTAGAAAAACTGGCAAAATACAATTCTATGATAATCAACAAAACACATATAATTTTTTAAAATAGAACTTTTTATTCATGGTCCAATCGTACTGGTAGCAACCACAAAATAATCAACAATAACATTCATCTGTAAAACAGAAGTAACATAGAGATCATCTATCTGCAAAAAGGAGAGTGACGGCAAGTAATACTCGCAATATTGAAGATGAGGTATGTAGGCCGACTTCCTAAACGCAAGTTGCAATGCATATTTACAATGCATACACTTCGTAAACGCATTTGTCAACTTTCTGGCAACGTCTAATGTTCCTAATCGTTTGGCAACTCATTTTAATGAGTATCAGCTGTCAAAATCACGCATCATTTTTATTTTGTATGCATTTGAGCTGCAATGGCCGAGTAAGTATTTTCTTGTTTGTTTTTAATAAATTATTTATAATTTATTGTTAATAATTAAACAATTTATATTCTAGAGATAAAAAGTGGACCCACGATCGCAAAAAGTTATTGATTGCAACAAGACTTCGCCATGAATCAGACTTTAATGGAAAGAAGAAGAAGCGAAACACCATTTGGGAAACAATCTTAAGGGAAATAAAAGATGTGGATAGTTCCTTTCCATTTTCGAGAGAAGATATCGCTAGATGCTTCCTAAATATTATGGGGACTTACAAGCGTATAAAAAAAAGAAACAATACATCCGGTGAGGCAGCCACGAATTGGGAGTTTTTTGATGAAATTGACGAAGTATTTGGAAGCCGTAGTAGTATTGATGTACCACAAGATATGCTTGAATATTCTTTGGATGATGTAACTAATATGCTGCTAGATAGTCCGACCACACAATTCAGAGAGGAGACTGAAAATACACCGACAACGTCTATGAAAAGAAAGAAAAATGACGTCCTTGAATTTTTAGAAAAAGATTCTAAAAAGGATGAAGAAATTGTAAACAAAATGCTTAAAATTGAAAGTGAGAAATTAGAAATCGAAAAAGAAAAGGTTAAAGAATTAAGGGAGCTGCGCGAGTTATTTAAGAAAATCGTTGAGAAGAATGCTGCGGATTGATCCCAACAAACCTACAAAAACTGTGTGCCTTATAGTTTAAGAAAATCGTGGGAAAAATGAAGTGATCTCAATAAAAGTACAAATATAATTTTTCTATATATTTATAGTAAGAAATTGAATTGAAAAAGTTTCCAAGGATTTGAAATCAATACGGAAATGTGAATAAAAAATGTCATCATCCATTAATTCAATGCATTCCATAAAATTTTTATTTTTGATCACTTTTCTTTTGTGGATTTTTATTGTCCTTAATAAAAGTTATCTCTTCTTTTTTTTCTTTTTAATAAGTTTCTTCAACAAATCAATATTTTTTGTACATTTAGCCTGAGATAATTCCTCAGCACTTGCCAAAAAAATGGATAAATAATTTTGTGTTACCTCCATTTTTCTAAAAATTTATTCAATTTGATACCATATGTTTTTGACATTTGTTTTATGTATGAGTTGCATAACGACGTTCCTAAATGCCGATAAAATGCAACAAATTTCCATGCAGCGCAAGGTTGCATTTAAGAAGTGTTTAGCATTGCATACGCATTTTTTTAAATAATGCACTGCAACTTGCGTTTAGGAAGTCGACCGTACTTAGAATAGAACATAATTAAAATCAGTTGAATATCAGTGGCCACGAGAACTAAAAACGCAAAAAAAAAAATATAATAAAATTAAAAAAAAAATAAAATGAAAGAATAAAACAATGTATGTATTTGATGGTTGTGTGTATGCAGAGGACATAATATGTATATTACACGGATAGATAAAAAACAAATTTAACAGTGAACAAAAAAAAAGGAGTATATATGTATACGGTGAAAATAAGTGCACGTAAAAGAAACGAATAAGGAATTTAAATATATTAAAAAAGAGCTAATTGCATGCTTAGGTGCAAGAAGATAAATTTGATATGTTTGATACAAAGTTATTGAAGTGTTATTTGTAATAAGAAAAACCCAACAAACCAAAACTAAAGGAGAAAACGGTTAAATTTATTGATAAGGTTCATATACTAACTGTGTATACCTAGGAATATACATAAAAAGAAAATTCCGCCGAGGGTGGGAATTGATCCTTTGATACTGCAAGCGTACCACGAGGCTTCCAATTTCTGCGATGGTCAATCAAAACTGTATACATTGATGTTTGGTTTCGCCATGACCCGTGATATTATATATATTGGTTCCGCTCCTGGCGAAGGTTGGCAGAGGGCGATGCAGAAGCTTAACTCCGGCATCACTGTGTATTCCTTCGATCCCAGGGATTTGTATTAAAATTCTAGAAAAATCCGCAAAAGTTACTGTTAGACAGAGTGCAAGTATACAGAAGAAATTAAAAGTTTAAAAAATTCCAATAAACGAATTTGGACCAAAAGAAAGAAAGAGTAAAACAAAAGGGAAAATAAACACAGTTAAGTTACGCAAATATAGAAACATACTTACATATATGTATATACATCATCACCAAAATACAAGATTTAAAAGAAGTACAAAAATTAAAATAAATTTAATTCTTTGCTCATATACTTATGTCATTGTGTATTGGTGCACGGTATATAAGGAACAATTAGACGAATCAATTATTTGGTAAAAAAAAAAAATTGTGAACAAAGAAAAAACAAATTAAATTGATGAAACATTTCTAAATAAATTTGAAAAGAGAAGACAAGTTACAAAAAGGGAAGATCAGCAAGAAGAAGAACAGGGGGCTAATTACGGGACTCGTGATCGCAATAAATTCGTATCTAAATTAATTTCGATTGTACGAGTTTTTCTGATGATGGGACTCGATACATTGCGAATCGATTTTTTGGTACAGTGTTGTAAAAGTTAAAAAAATACTTTACCAACACCAGAAATAAGTAAACAAAAACATATGCTTACAAAGCAAAAAAAATTATAAATTATCAACAGAAGTTCCAATTTAATTTTTAATTTTGAAAGTTTTTCTTTTTGTTTCATCAGAATCGGACAATGAGTGTGACATAAATTCAATTAGAAGACAAATCCGAGACACTAGTGATCCATTGGGCTTGCCGAACAATGAGTAAGTTATATCCGCTTAATTTGTAAAAATTACGTCTATACATTTATTTTTATAGGTTTAAAAAACGTTTTAGAGTATCAAAGGAAGCTTTTAGCTATACTATGGAGGAGTTGGAATTTGCTGCACATTTGACAACAGCCGTACCACCAAAAATACAGTTGGCCACCACTTTATTGCTTTTGGCTTCCGGAAGCTTTCAAAATACCGTCGGAAATGATTTTCTTATCGGCATTAGTCAAAGCACACTATCCAAAATACTCGCAAGAGTAGTGGAAGAAATGGAAAAGCAGCTGTGTCTAAAATTTATAAAATTCAGTTTATAGATGGTTGGGATGAAACAAAAGAATTTTTTATGAAAAAATACAAGCTTCCAGGAAGTAAGTATTGTGCACGATTTATGTATCGGGTGGTTAAATTGTAAGGGCCGATGTTGAATGTGAACCACACCTAAACGCCAAGCTTTTTTCCGAATTTTATTTGACATTTCTCTATTGCAGACTTACTCAATTTGAACCATGGAGAGATACACAATCCAACAACGTGTTAAAGTTATCCAGAGTTATTATGAAAATGGGCGTTCAAATCAAAATGCATATCGTGCACTTCGTGATTTTTTTGGTTAATTTGATCGTCTGTAGTGTATTTGTGTGTATGAAATATATTTGTCCACATACTTATGTGTTTGACTGTAACAATAATTCATATTTAATATGTCCACATACTTATGTGTTTGACTGCATCAGTTATTTCGTTATCAGCAAGTAATTTGATGATCTTGCTTATTTGAATATTTTATGCCCACACATACCATGCAGCTGGTCGGCGTGTATTTATGCCGACCAAGCATTCTCTCACGATAAGTTTAAGTTAGTTTTTAAGGCAAAGTACTTCAAGTGTTGAGGTACTTTGATAATTAAGAAAAGTACGGTCGACCAGAATGGTCGACGCTTAAAGAATAAAAGAAATTTGAAAATTTAAAAATAACAAAGTGTTTGGCATTTTATTTTAATTATTAAAACAAAAATAGAACATGGCGATCCTGCCAGTTTGCCAATTTTAAAACCAATTTAGCATCGGTTATAGAGCCCGATCTACCACCTTTACTCTCAACTCATGACCATCATATATTCCGGAACGTCTCCTACTATCGTCCACGTATGCTTATGCTCGTCCAGCTTTCCTGAAACTTTTAACACCTGATGAATTTAAAGCCTCAGCCGATTACAACGTTGGAGTCGAAGTAAGATGTTGAACCATTTTAATTATTGAAACAAAGTCACAAAGTTTTTTATTATTTTATTTATACAAAATGGAAAATAAAATTAACGTATTGACAAAGAGCTTAGTATTTTGAAAATACCTACCAAATAATGAATGAATGAACAATATCATTAAAGAATATAATACATACATAGATGCATACCTACTTATATAATTTTTTAACAAACTTGTTACAGTAAGAGAAAAACAAGAAAAAAAAAAAAATATTTTTTTTTAACATAAATTTTAAAATTAATCGTTTTTAATTTTTATTTTTTTCAAATTTACATATAAATCGAATTGAAACACAATTCTCAATAAATTTCATATAACAATAAATACATACTTTTCTTTTTTTTTTAAATAAAAAAAAAAAAAAATCCACAAAAGAAAAATGATGATAAAAATTCAAATAACCTACTACTGCGATACATACGTGTCCCTCCAGTGGTATAGTTTTAAGGGATCAAAAGCCTAATTCAGATATCAATTGGCGATATCTGGTTTATATCATTGTACTCTATTGACCATCAAAAATGGTCACGGCATCCGTGATATAAGCTCCATTTTTTTTTACTAACACGCCCTTGACTTTTATAGACATATTAACATTCGTGTGACTGTATAAACTTATTTTTAAGTAAAATATTGTAAACTTGCGTTTTGTTTATGTAAACAGTTACTCGAAATACGTACGTGACAGTAGAAATCTATATGATTAGGTCAATATTTATAATATTGATGCTGTGCGCAGCAAGCCTTTTATATATCATTATTTTCGTTCATATGTGCAGCAAGCGTAAAACTTCCACAGATAGTCACAGAATCTACTTCATTTAATTTTTTGTTTCTCGTACCCATACGTGATAAATAAGCAGAATAAATCTGAGCACCATGGGTGGCCATGAATCAAAAATAGAAAACCCTAATGCTAACGTAATCAACGACATTACGGTAAAAGTCCAATATCCGATCATATATCTAGTTATTATCATCTCCTTACTGGCGCTGCAGATCCTTATAACGCTCTACCAGCTTCATAAGAGATCATTACGAAAAAATTATACGCGCGCAGCTTCACTAGCCAGAAATTTAGACCAAGTCTAATTGTGGAATCTCCGTTTAAATTGCTATAAAGAATACATATTGTTACGTTTTTAGACCTTTTCGTAAAAACGGTTTTATTACTTATCCTTCAAGGATTCGTTTTATTGCATCAAATTAAAACACGGACAAATTAATTTAGAAATATAATGCGGCAACAATTTATTTATTACTTAACACGAGTATTTGTACTACTCAACCCTCAGCGATGTTAACACGTCTATGTCTGATATCACACTGATTATTGCTGAGTTCTGGCAGCGCCTTTATATAGCAAAAATGACGTCGTCTGGTAACCTCGCGAAAGTTCTGGGTATGGTGGTTGTATTTTACTTGGCATGTGTGTGTTTGTATGACACAAAACTGACTTCTTTCCCATCTGAATGGTTCAGAAATCATGTCGGAGGCAAACCCAAATTAACTGTAATGAGGAATGTGGAACTCCCAAAATTGCGGTCCTTGATGATGTCAAGCCCGAACAATGTAAAAGTTCCTGTTCTAGCGGTTGTAACATATCTATACTTGGTCCTAAAGGAGCGGAAGGTAACATGTCCTTCTGATTGGACCTCTTACGGAACGACCATCTGTAGCGCCAACGCACAAATATCCCCCTTCGATATTGTCACCGTTAGCGAAGTGGACGCCATAGATCTGACAACTATAGATAATATTGCCAGTGCTGCCAAGTACATATAGCCACATTGTCGTTTTATTTAAATCTATTTCTAATCTTTGTAACAATATCTTAAAATTCTATATATATCATATTAAAATCTCATTGAATATATACTTTTTGTCTCTCATTATTCAGAATTTAAACCCCATGGAATGGGAAATAATAGTGAATAAGGCTAGAGTAATAAAGGAAGAATTCATCAAATCCTATAAATGTCTTAATCTCAATAGAGAGATAAAACCTGAAACAATCAATAAACACATAAATAATCTCGTGCGAAGATTCGAACAAATTAGAGCACTTCTTAATGTTAATTATAATAGATTAACCCACTCTCATAAAACAGCAGCTGAAGCTTTCTTTGCTGACACAAGAGATAAATTAATAACGATATCCTTAAAAAGAGGTATCGTACTAAATGTTCCTAACTCACTACATGAGGAAACAAATTTTAAATATCTACCAGAACTAGTTTCAGACCCAACTTCAAATCTACCAAGTACAAGTAGAGCCTCTCCCAACATGTCACAAACAAATATAGATTTTCTAAATACAGCAGCAAAACTTCTACCTGACTTCGATGGAAGTCCAGAAAATCTACAAAGCTTCATTGATGCTTTGACACTTGTGGAATCCATAAAGGGTACACATGAAGCTGTTGCGGTAAGTCTCATTAAAACAAAACTAAAAGGCACTATTAGAAATATAGTAACAACGGAATCGACCATTTCAGCGATAATTTTAAAACTCAAATCGACTGTTAAAGGAGAATCCGTTGATGTCATCAATGCAAAGTTGATGAATATAAAACAAACAGGCAAAAATGCCAATGCCTATGTCAAAGAAATAGATGAACTTACTAAAAAATTGGAGACCGCCTACATATCTGACGGTCTGCCAAATGAAACTGCAAGCAAGTACACAACACGTGCAGCAGTTTCAGCAATAGTAAAAAACGCATCCAACGAACGAGCAAAACTGATCATGGAATCAGGATCGTTCCTAAACATGGATGAAGTAAAAACAAAATTCATAAGCAGTTGTACCGACGCATACGGACAACCTAATGCTGTTTTAACTTTCCATAACAATTACAACAACAATTCTACTAATTTCTCTAATAATAGACCACGTTACTCTAGGAATACTAGTAACATACCCAATAACCCTAATAGGGCGCCTACTTCTTATAATCGTAATACTAATAACAGAAATCCTAATAACAGGAATGCAAACGGCCGTTATGTGTCTAGAAGCTTCAATAATAGCGGAGTTAGCAATCAATTCAGTAACAATAATAACCGTTATAACAGTAACAACCGCAACGTTAATAGAAATAATAACATACGTTGCGTGAGTGACAATAGTTCGGGAAACGAACTAACACCCCTAAATACTCAATAGACAAAAAAATCCACAACATAAATACAAATTTATACAGCTATCTAGTCTCCAGAACCACTCTAAATGACAACAGGTCCACATTCTTAGTAGATACAGGTGCAGACATATCAGTCGTAAAACACCACCAAGTTCTAAACGAACCAATAGACCTTACTAGGCGAACTAGAATAAATGGCATTGGTCAAGGTGTAATAGCTACAATAGGCAAAGTTAAAACTGATTTAAAACAAGAAGATCTGCTTATAGCTCACGATTTTCATGTTGTAGAGGATGATTTTCCGATTCAAGTAGACGGAATAATAGGTATGGACTTTATTCGAAAATACAACTGTATTTTAAATTACGAAGATGATCAAGATTGGATCACCTTGAGAACTAACGATGTTCCGTACGAAATAGCAATTCCTTTAAGAAACGGTCCAAATATCAATTCCATATCACTTCCAGCAAGATCTGAAGTTATAAGACCGATAAATTTCATGTCCAATGAGGAAGAAGTATTAATACCTCAACAAATTATTCAGGATGGCGTATATATCGCCAACACAATAACTACTAAATCAAAGCCTTTGGTGAAAATCATCAATACCACAGAAAAAAATGTTGTAATTAATAACATTCAGGTAAAGTCCGAAAGTCTAAACGACTATAAAATTGTCAATAACGGTTCTGAAACTAATGCCAAGCTAAATAAGGTAAAACTTGAAAAATTAACAAAAAACTTTCCTGAATACGCTCCCAAAAATTTGAGAAAATTATGTTCAGACTTCATAGATATCTTTGCTTTAGAAACAGATAAAATAAGCACCAACAATTTTTACAAACAAAAACTTAGACTTCATGATACACAACCAGTGTACATAAAAAATTATAGAATCCCTCATGTCCACAAAGAAGAAGTTAATGCCCAAGTAGATAAGCTAATAGATGATGGCATAATTGAGCCATCAATCTCTGAATATAACAGTCCTCTTCTGATAGTACCGAAAAAGTCATTACCTGGTTCGACACAAAAAAGGTGGAGATTAGTCGTAGATTATAGAGGAATAAATAAAAAACTAATAGCTGATAAATTCCCATTGCCTCGTATAGATGACATTCTTGATCAGTTGGGAAGGGCCAAGTTCTTTTCATGCCTCGACTTAATGTCGGGATTTCATCAAATAGAATTGGAAGAAGACTCTAGAGACATTACGTCTTTTTCCACAGAAAAAGGTTCTTTTCGCTTTACAAGACTGCCATATGGTATCAAAATTGCCCCGAATTCATTCCAAAGAATGATGTCATTGGCTTTTTCTGGGTTATCTCCAACCCAAGCCTTTGTATATATGGATGACTTAGTAGTAATAGGGTGTTCTTCAGAACACATGCTACAAAACTTAAAAGAAGTATTTAGCATTTGCAGAAAATATAATCTCAAGCTACATCCGGATAAATGTACATTTTTTTGTCGTGAAGTAACATTTTTAGGTCATAAATGCACCGATAAAGGTATTTTACCTGACGACAGCAAATACTCAATTATACAAAAATACCCAACACCTACGAATGGTGATGAAGCTAAACGCTTCGTAGCATTCTGTAATTATTACAGAAGATTCATTCCAAATTTTGCTGAATCATCACGTCATATTACTAGATTATCTAGAAAAAATGTGCAATTCGAGTGGACTAAGCAGTGTGAAAAATCATTCCAATATCTTAAAAATCAACTGCTAAGCCCAAAAATTCTACAATATCCAGACTTTTCTAAAGAATTCTGCATAACCACAGATGCTAGTAAACATGCCTGTGGGGCTGTTCTAAGCCAAGAAAAGCAAGGTATTCAGCTACCAATTGCTTACGCATCCAGATCTTTCACAAAAGGTGAAAGCAATAAATCAACAATAGAGCAGGAATTAACTGCAATTCATTGGGCAATACAATATTTCCGACCATATGTTTACGGCAGAAAGTTTATAATTAAAAGCGATCACAGACCACTGACTTATCTATTTTCATTGAAAAATCCGTCATCAAAATTAACCCGTATGAGGCTAGATTTAGAAGAGTATGACTTTGTGGTCGAGTATATTAGGGGTAGAGAAAATTACGCCGCAGATGCGCTGTCGCGTATAAATATAAATGACATAAAAAATATTGATGCTAACACAATGCTGAAGGTAACAACGAGACTTCAGGCAAAAACGAGTAGAAATTATAATGACAATGGTATAAAGGGTAATACAAAATCGGTTGAACTAAAGGTTTATGAGGCAATTAATGCCCAAGAGCACCGTAAAATGCCACAATTGCATTTTACCAAAAATAAAGTTATGATTAGAAAAGGAAAGCAAATTCTTTCCGAATTTATGTTGAAAGACACGGTTATTAATGGAAACGTAGACTTAGGTCACCTCTTTCTAAAGCTTGAAAAAATAGCTGATAACATGGGTCTAACAACCATGCGACTACACCTTGATGATAGTCTGCTTAAATTCCTAGGAACCAATGTTGAAACCTTTAAGAATAAAGGCAATGAAATACTTCAAGAAAGTATATTAACAATTGTGCTCACTCCTAAATTAACAAAAATTTTCACCGATACAGAAAAATTACAAATCATGCAAAAATATCATGATGACCCTATTTCGGGAGGACATCCAGGCATAACACGCATGATAAAGAAAACCAGACTTAAATACCATTGGAAAGGCATGGCCAGAGACATAGCCCAATATGTAAAACGGTGCAAAGCATGCCAAGAAAATAAAACAGTTGTCAACGGTAAAGAGCCATTCATCCTAACGCCTACACCGTTAAAAGCATTTGACAGAATAATAATTGACACCGTAGGACCACTACCACGGTCCGAGTCATTAAATGAATATGCTGTCACTATGATATGCGATCTAACTAAATATTTAGTCGCAATTCCCATTCAGAATAAATCAGCCAGAACAGTAGCAAAAGCAATTATGGAAGGATTTATTTTAACTTACGGTCCGATGAATACAATGCTAACGGACATGGGAACCGAATATATGAATCAAGTTTTATCAGAGTTATGTTCAATGATGAAGATAGAAAAACTCAATTCTACTCCATATCATCATCAGACCTTAGGTACTGTTGAGAGATCTCACAGAACATTTAATGAATATTTGCGAACGTACACTTCATCTGATAAATCAGATTGGGACGTGTGGTTGAAGTACTTCGTATATTGTTACAATACCACCCCATCTACAGCTCATGGTTACTGCCCATTCGAGTTGATTTAGGGGAAGATTCCACCAACTCTTGATTGTACAAAAGAAAATATTGTAGAACCATTGTACTGTATTGATTCATATGAAAAAGAAGTTAAATTCAGACTTCAGGTGGCGCAGCGAAGAGCCGCCAATATCATAGAAAATGCTAAGTGGGAAAGACAACAACTTTCCACCGAAAGGGCAAATCCAATCGAATTAACCCTCGGTGATCTCGTTTTAATTCGCAATGAAGCAGGTCATAAGCTAGATTCTGTATTCAAAGGCCCCTATAAAATATCCAATATGGACAACAATAACAATGTGGAACTCCAAGATGAACATGGGAAGTCATTCACTGTTCATAAAAATAGGGTAAAGAAGTTCACAGAGTAACGGGTCTTAATAAGAACACGTTTCAATCGCATAAATTATTTGAGCAAACAATTTTTTTTTGTGTCTCTAATTTTACTTTAAATAAGATATAACTAAAATTTTTTTTATTTTATTTTCGTTGTACTGAAGAAGAATTGCGTTGCTCACTATATATTTTTCTTCTCTTTTGAATTTTAATTAATTCTCTATTTGTAAAGGTTTTATTTTCCTTTAATACAATGTATGGTTATCATATATGTATTTAAATATAATTGTTAGTACTGTAACAACTTAACGATTTTTTGTTATTCTTCTCTTCTTCTCAAATACGTGTAACGATCTGTTGGATAGTTAATTCACTTGCAACGTTAATATGTCTTAATCAAATGTGAATTATTTTATTGACATTCTAAGTAGTTAAAGGTTCCACATGAATCTACTACTTATCTTATTTCACTGTCCTAAGTGACAACTTTATAGAATAATCAACCAATTATAATTATTCCTTTTGTAAAAGGGTGAAAGGTCGCCTCAAAAGCGCCTTAACTTAAAACAAATCATAAAAATTCCTATATTTAAATGAAATATTTGAATAAAATTCATAAAACAAATTGTGTATAATACAAAATTTGTTACCTTTATTCTCAAAACATTTTGTAAAAACCTAAATATCAAAATATATTGTATACAACAAACATTTTACTTTATTTGTAAAACATTTTATTCAATAAATGAAACTACTTATAATTCTATTTTATTTTATTTGAAACTACTCTATTGTTACTCTTAATTTGCAAACTATAACTTTAAATATGTGTAATTTTGTAATAGAGGTCACGTGAGAAACGCCCCCTCTTTCATTTTTAAATCTGTTGTACTTAAAGAATGATCAACTACCTCGTATTGATCATTCTTTCTGAAAAAGGGAGGTGTAGTGTATTTGTGTGTATGAAATATATTTGTCCACATACTTATGTGTTTGACTGTAACAATAATTCATATTTAATATGTCCACATACTTATGTGTTTGACTGCATCAGTTATTTCGTTATCAGCAAGTAATTTGATGATCTTGCTTATTTGAATATTTTATGCCCACACATACCATGCAGCTGGTCGGCGTGTATTTATGCCGACCAAGCATTCTCTCACGATAAGTTTAAGTTAGTTTTTAAGGCAAAGTACTTCAAGTGTTGAGGTACTTTGATAATTAAGAAAAGTACGGTCGACCAGAATGGTCGACGCTTAAAGAATAAAAGAAATTTGAAAATTTAAAAATAACAAAGTGTTTGGCATTTTATTTTAATTATTAAAACAAAAATAGAACACGTCCAAATGTGCGTACAATCGCAAAAATCGTGGAAAAATTCGAGCAAACCGGGTCTGTAGAAGATGTGAGAACATCTCGTACTGCTCGTACTGCAGAAAATATTGCTGCTGTTCGCGATAGTGTGGCTGAAGAGCCGTCCACCTCAACTCGTCGTCGTGCCCAACAATTGCACCTCTCACGCTCGTCGTTGATGAACATTATGCATAAAGACTTGCATTTACACGCTTACAAGGTGCAATTGGCTCAAGAACTAAAGCCTCTTGACCATTCCAAACGTCGTGAATGGGCAGAATGGTGGCAAGAAATGGCAACAGTGGATGATCAATTTTCGAAGAAAATCATCTTCAGTGATGAGGCACATTTTCACCTCAGTGGATTCGTCAATAAACAGAATTGCCGCATTTGGGCGAATGAGAATCCAAGAGTGATTGTCGAAAAACCAATGCACCCACAAAGAGTGACTGTTTGGTGCAGTTTATGGGCTGGCGGCATCATCGGGCCGTATTTTTTCCAAAATGAGGCCGGTCAGGCAGTTACTGTGAATGGTGTTCGCTATCGTGAGATGATAACGAACTTTTTATGGCCCGAATTGGAAGATATGGATGTGGACGATATGTGGTTTCAGCAGGACGGTGCCACTTGCCACACAGCTAACGAAACAATGGCTCTTTTGCGCAACAAAATCAATGGCCGTGTTATCTCACGTAATGGCGATGTCAAGGCCGCCAAGATCA
The DNA here is from genome assembly GCA_963675445.1 of Linnaemya vulpina. Classification (NCBI taxonomy): domain Eukaryota; kingdom Metazoa; phylum Arthropoda; class Insecta; order Diptera; family Tachinidae; genus Linnaemya; species Linnaemya vulpina. The sequence goes on from OY776276.1 coordinate 22,368,698, forward strand.
TGTGATTTGACATCGTTGGACCTTTTTCTTTGGGGTATTTGAAAGAAAAGGTGTACGTCGATAAGCCAGCAACAATTCAAGAGCTAAAGGATGAGATAATTCGGCACATTAACGGCATAGAACCTCCATTATGCCTCAGGGTCATCGAAAATTTGGACCATCGGATGGAGGTGTGCCGCCGTGGTCGCGGCGCCCATTTGGCCGATATTTTGTTCCATATATAATTGAGTAATACCAATATATTATAATAAAATAAAATTACAATAATTTCCTAAATAGTGTGTTTTATTCAAAATCAACATCGGCCCTTGAAATTTAACCACCCTTTATATACATATTCACACATATGATAACGATTACCATTACCCATTTTTAGTCATTGGCTGTGTAGATGGTACTCATTTTGGCTTACAAAACCCATCAAATGAGCATATGTTTTTCAACAGAAAAGGGTTTCATAGCCTTAATGCAATGATTGTGAGTGTTGTTAATAATAATTATCGTAAAGAAACCAATAATTATTTATTTGCAGATATGTGATCACAAGTATAGAATTTTAGCAATAAATTCAAAATACGTTGGTGCTGCTCATGACTCTTTCGTCTGGAAGGAGTCTGAAGAAAGAATTCTATTAGAAGAAAAATACAAAACGAGTTTGCGAAATTTTTGGCTTTTAGGTAAGAAATGTGCTTGAGTTAACAAACAAACAGAAAATAAAATTAATATATGTAAATGATTTCACATTTCAAGGTGATTCTGGTTATCCACTCGAACCATGGTTACTTACACCATACCGAAGTCCTCAAGAAGGCTCGAGGGAGTCTGAATTTAATGACGTTCATGCAGAAGCCAGATCGCTCATTTGCGAGAAGAGTGGCATAATTACAAAAACGCGATTTTTGAGATAATAATGCAGAAACATGCGTCACACCAAAATCTACAACGTATCAAAAAATGGTATTGATATCACTTTTTTTTATTGAGTGGCGACCAAAAGTGCCGTTATTCCGTTAGAAATTTTATTACAAGAACGACACATGTCAGTTTGGCGTTGGTCGTTGAAGTGGAAGGTGCTTGCCTTTATCAAAAGTAATGACATATTACAAGTTGCTACATAATTCTTAGAAAAGTATGTATAGTTTTAACGTTTGTAATTTTCATTTATATGGAGTTATTTTTTGTTATGCCAATTTAAGTGAAACATTTTCTGTTATCTGCCCTTGTCTTAACACTAACTACGACGTTATTGATGAAAAATAAATTGCTGTCGTTTGCATATTTCGTGTTATGTCGTTGTTGATACTGATGTACGCAGTATTGTCATTTCCATCTTTCACATTATAAGACAATGTGCCGGTATTGTTGAAAATATTGTGAGAATTGAACCATTTACGCTAGAAATAACTCAAAATAAGTCGGTTTTGATGAAAATTATTAATTGGAATATTATAGTGTAGTTGAGGATAATTAATCATACTTATCGTTTTAGATATTTTGAACATGTCATCAGGTCAATCACGATCAAGAATACAACCTTCCCACTCCCTATCATCAATTAAGTCATCATTTTCAGAAGATTGCGATGATTCCGATGGGGACATTACCTACTTGCCAAGTAGTGATGATAAAAGTGACAGCGATGAAGAAACAATTACACATAAACCAAATTCCACCACGAAATTCACAAATACTTTGGATAGATGTATGTCCAATACAAATACACAATTAACAACAATTTATGTAAGTCCATCAAAAAAAGGAAGAAAGAGAACTAAAAACCCGGAAAAATGGAAAAAGTCTTTGGCAAAAACAAAAAAGAAATAGTGGACAAGCATATGAATCAAACTCAAAACATAAAAAGAATGAGCCCGAGAGACAAATGAAAATTTCGTGTGGAGAAAATAGTAGACTGAAGTGCTCAAACAATTTTGCCGAAGAAGAAAGAAAAACGTATTTTACTTCATTTTGGAAATTAGGTAACATTGAGCTACAAAGGCAATATATTGCGAATTGTATGTATTCCGTTGAACCAAGATACCGCTACGTACGAATTGGTGGAACCAGACCTAGCAGACAAAATAACAACGCATATTTTTTGAAACGTAATAACGAAGAAGTTCGCGTTTGCAAATTATTCTTTAAAAACACATTTGATATTGGTGATCGCGTAATTCGCACTGTCCTTGAAAAAAGGCATAAAGTGTTAAATAATGTCTTAGAGCCAGATCAAAGAGGAAAACATGGAAAACACAGAACATTAGACCCACAGATAAAAAAAAAGATCTCAAAGATTTCATTGAATCAATACCGAAAATTGAAAGTCACTATACCCGTGCTAATACCTCAAAAACATTTATTGACGGAAGCAAAAGTATATCCAATCTGCATAAAGATTACGTAGATATTTGCAAAAGAGATAACAAGCCATTTGCAAATTATATATATTTTTATAGGATCTTTACTGAGGAGTTTAATATATCGTTTTTTGTTCCTAAAAAAGACTTATGCGAAATATGCTCTGTTTACGATAATTTGGAAGAAAATGAAAAACTATCTAAAAAAGATATGTATGAGCTTCATCAGAAGGAAAAAAATTTATCCAGGAAAGAAAAAAATAGTGATAAAGATAAAAACGCATTTGTGGCTGTATATGATTTGCAAGCGGTAATGCCACTACCAAAAGGTGACGTGTCATCTTTTTATTACAAGTCTAAATTGAATGTATATAATTTCACTATATACGATTTGAAAACTAATAAATGTGAATGCTTTGTTTGGGATGAAGCAAATGGGCATCGCGGAGTCAACGAATTGGGGACTTGCGTGCTAAAATACCTACAAAATTTAGCAAAAACAACGGACGCAGAGGTAATATTTTATTCTGATAATTGCGCTGACAAAAAAACAAATTTATGGTAGCTCTATATATATGCTGTACGCTTCTTGGGTATCAAGTCAATAACTCACAAATATTTAATAAAAGGGCATACTCAAAATGAGGGGGACTCTGCTCATTCTGTAATCGAAAGGGAAACAAAGCGTATACTTAGGAGTGGTCCAATTTATTCTCCCGAATCTTACATGTCAATAATGCGATCAGCGCGAAAAAAAGTGAACCATTTAAGGTAAATGAAATGTGCTATACAGATTTTGTTGACCTAAAAATATTGGCAACAGATATTGGACCTTTATATATGAACAATTTTAAATTGTCGGAAGTCAAAATTCTGAAAATACGTCAAGAATCACCGGCATCCGTTTTTTTCAAAAATTCATATAGTGCAGTTGAATTTCAAGAGGCTGTAATTATTAAAAAACAAAAAAGCAAAATAATTTACAAATAAACTTCACTAAATATTACTTTCAAAAACCTGGTACAGTATAAACTCGGTAATCGCAACCCTCGATACACGCAATTCCTCGATTTTTGCAACACTATAAAACATAGTATTGTAACCTTTATAAGTGCAACTACCCAAAAAAGTTGACCTCAATAACTGCAACTTACATTTAAATATGTTTTGTTTCAGTTCTTTCTTTTGTGTTTCTCTTCTTTTAGATTTTTTTTCTTATATTCACAAACTGATCGTTATTATACCGCTATTCTGTCGAGTTTGTTTGCTAGTTTTGTGTATGTATTACGAGTAATTGTAAACAAATAACTTTCATTATCAGTTTATTCCGCGACAGGCCGGTAGTGTTTTATGTGTTAAAGCCATGGTGGTCACAAAAAAATTGATAAAACTAACAATTAAAGAAAAAAGAGAAATTTTGGATAAACTAGAAAGTGGCACATCAACAAAAGTTCTTTGTAATGATTATAAAGTTCATAAGTCGACAATAACGAGAATAAAAAAGAAAAAAGCTGATATTCTTAAATATGCCAGAAGTATGGAAGCTGGGCCAGGAAAACGGCAAACCTTAAAATCTTGTGAATACCCAAAAATGGAAAAGGCTCTCTATAAATGGTTCTTGAAACAAAGAAGTGAAAATGTGCCTATATCCATCGATATTATCAAAGCAAAAGCTCGCAAGTTCCATGAGAAAATAAAAGAAAGCACAGGATCTTTTCATGCAAGTAATGGTTGGGTATCTAATTTCAAAAAGCGATATGGCCTCCGCCACTTGAAAATTTGTGGAGAGAAGCTTTCGAATAAGACAGCGTCCGTTGACCCATTTTTAATACAGTTTGGAAATAAAATCAAGGAGCTGAATCTTTCTGCAGAACAAATTTATAATGCCGATGAGTCCGGCTTGTTTTTCAGGCAGATGCCAGATAAAACACTGGTGAGCTTCAAGGAATCATCTGCTCCTGGTCGGAAAATTAGTAAAGAGAGAATAACATTTCTCGCTTGCACAAATGCATCGGGTACGCACAAAGTTAAACTCTTTGTCATTGGAAAATCAAAAAATCCCAGAGCATTCAAAAATTTTCAAAAAATGCCCGTAGTCTACAAGGCAAACAAGAACGCGTGGATGACGTTTTTGTTTTTTGAAGACTGGTTCCATCATACATTTGTTCCTGAGGTGAGAAATAAGAAATGTATGTACAATTGCATTTTTATTTTAAATTTTTTTATTGTTTTGGTTATAGGTACGCGAATTTCTAGAATCCAAGGGAATTCCCAAGAAAGCCCTATTGCTCTTGGATAACGCTCCGTGTCATCCTAAAGACAATGAGATGAAAAGTGATGATGGAATGATAACCGTCATGTGTCTTCCACCTAACTGTACTGCAATTATCCAACCAATGGACCAAAACGTTATTAACTTAACAAAGGTTTATTACAAAAAAAGTCTTTTGGCGCATTTAATAGGGAATAAAACCGCTCATCTGGAAGAAAAAATAAAGGAATTCAACTTAAGACATGCTATCTGTCTTTTAGCTAGTTCATGGCAAAAAGTGTCAGCAAGCTCCATAAGCAAGTGCTGGAATATGTTAATGAGACCAGAGTTTGAGTGGGATGAAGAGGACGATATTCCCCTCAGCATTAGAAAAAGGGAAATTGAAAATGAACGCACAATTCTTGCATCAATGCTCCAAGAACTTGCACCAAATGACTCCTTCACAAATGAAGAGCTTAATGAATGGATGCACGAAAGTGATGCTTATCAAGAAGTGGAGAAAGAAGCCGTCGAAATTGAAAGTTCAGATGATAGCGAAGCGGATGTTATTGCACCTCCTAAAATAAAAGGATCAGTTGCTATGCAATCTTTTAACACATGTATTCAGTGGGCTGAGGAAAACGATATTCCAATAAAAGATATTATATTTCTGAAGGAGCTTCGTGAGACGGCTATTATAAAAAATATTAATAAGAAAAAAGTGCAGACAACAATAACCGATATGTTTACAAAATAAATATTATATTTTAATTTTAATATTTTAATAAAAAATTATTATATTAATAAAAAATAAGCATTCTGTTTCATAAAAAGGTTTTCATTTATCACTTTTCTTGTTATATATTTTTCCTCGCTGGGTGCAACAACCTCAATAAGTGCAATTACCTTGATTTCTATTAGTTGCGGTTACTGAGTTCGTACTGTATTTCCCAAAATAAAAAAAAAGATTTAATGGAATTATTGAATAAAAAACTTATTCCACCCTTTTATAAATCATATTATGAAAATTTGTAAAACAGTTTTTTAATTTTTGCAGAATTTTTTCTCAATTTTTGAACTTAAAATAATTTCAATATCTTTTTCTTTTTTAAACTATGCATTTCTTAAGTTTTAAGAGCTGTGAAAATAAAGCTATCTGATTTTTATTATGCATTTGTGTATTATTTACTATTCAACTGTGAAAACATACTTGGTTTGTTAAGTTTTTTTTTTCAGTTACAAAGACGCAATTTTACTTATAACAGTACAATGATAATTTTTTTGCAACAATAATGACATAATTCAAAGCATTGATAAATTATCTTCCAGAACACGGACGAAAACTGTTCATCGCCAATTATTTCCTACCTATGTTTAAAATAATAAAAAAAAATTGAGCTTTCAGCATATCTGGTTGTGGTGCTTTATGCTTTTCGCAGCAGTTAGCCTCAGTCGAAAACTTTAAATGCATTGATCTCGGAACTGTTTTTTTTTAGTTATGCCACTCTTCTCGCAAATGAGGGATATGTACGAAAGTGTTAAAGTAATGCTACATGATGATTTTAACATTTTGCAATGGTGGGAACAACATAAAAATGAGTTTCCTTTATTATATAAAACCAGTTGCAAAATACTAGCAGCTCCCGCAACTAGTGCATCCTCTGAAAGGACATTTTCTATTGCCCGCAATTTAATTTCAGATAAAAGATGTAGCATTGCTTCAAATGATACTTCGATATCTTTTTTATTATTAATTTTAGTAACTAATTACAAAAAGAGTAATTTATATAGATAAGATCGTATTTTGGTTCTGTTTTACTTCATGGATTTATTTTATGTTTATAGTTATAGATGACGTATTGAAAAATAAATATTTTTTTGTCGCAATGTGTTTAATTAATTTCTTTTGCTTCTGGCCTTTTGATATATTTCATATTAAAAAAATGGAAAGGTTTTCTAAAATTTGTGATGCAGATTTCAATATGTGTGACAATTTCTTTGAGCAAAATATAGTAAAATAAATGGAATACAGTTGATTTTTTTTTTTTTTTAAAGCCCTAATCTTTTCGCAACATTCATGACACAAATCATAATTTATTTCTAGCGGGCGTAAATATTCATTTTTTTAGTGAGGCACCCTAATGTATGTACGAAATTAGTCTATTCACACACAAACATAACCAAAGAGTTTTTTTCATCTGAAATAGCAATGAATACGCATTTCAGTGTACTCTGATAGGTAGTACTTTTGTTTTGCTTATAAAATGTTTTGGATGGCTTGCTGTTTTGTTTTGAAATGAATGATGGTAGAAGTATTTGTTTGTTTTGTTGGTAGTAAATGTAATATTTTACGCATTTACTATTTAAGTGAATGTCTTGATATGCCATTTAAGACATTCATTGCTGTAGTTTGATATCTTAGTTGTGTTTCTTGTCACAGAGGAAACCGGTTAGTGATCTTTGTGTGGGATCATCATTAGCTTATTTCTACGGAGTATATAGATGATCATGGTTGGGTTGGGCTACATGTTGCACATTTTCACCTATTGTCAACATCATTTTTTTTTATGCAATGATATTTACATCTTTCGTTCTAACTACCATTATAATTCATCATATCAAATAATATTTTTCTCTCTTAAAATGATCTAGTTCATTGTACATTTGTTGGATCTCATCTATAATAGATTATGTCTTAATCACTTTATGCATGCAAATAAAACTTCTTATTATTAGCAGCGTTTTCTTCATCTTGAGTTAAGTTCTTAACCCCGCCTAATTGCCGACGAGCCAGTGCCGGAACACAAAATGCATGCATGAACTTAACCAGAACCCAATGAAATACGTCTTTCTTGGTTATATGCTACAACTTATTGGAATTAGATGCTGCCGTTCCTCCGCTTAATGGTGACGACAATATGGACTTAGGTAGGTAGGTGGATTGCACAATTCGAGGACAAAGCAGGCACATTGTCTGACAAGGATAAGTGCGTAGCAATACGCCGACGTTTGGAGGGGACGGCGAAACAGTATGTTTCAAATTTAGGCCTGTTGCAATACGATGATTTAAGAGAATGTTTACTGAAAATGTTCACACGCACTATATCCCGTCAAGAGGTCTATCGACAGTTACAGAACAGGACTCTGAATAATGACGAATCATGCCTCAGCTATGTGGTCAATATGCAAGCAATTGCATCTAAAGCGGACATATCAGAGCAGGAAGTGGTGGACTTTATAATTGATGGCGTGCCTCATAACGACGGTGCAGTTCATTTGTTGTATGGAGCCAGCAATATGGATGACCTTATACGACGCCTAGACAGGTACGAATGCCGCCGACAGCAGCGTAGTGTGAAAGTTAAGACATTGAGCCGACAAAAAGCCCTGCCGCCTTCCGAAAAAACTGATGCCAAACAAACTGAAGCCGATGTCCGCTGCTACAACTGTTCGCAGTTCGGACATTACCAAAGCAAGTGCCCAAAGCCCAGACGCCCGCCAAATTCATGTTTCGTGTGTGCCGAGGTGGGACATTTCCACCAGAATTGTCCACAAAAGAAGACCGCAGCTGTTGGTGCCATAAATGAGAAGGATGTGGATGCATTCCAACTGGTAAGTGTTGCCTTCAGAAAACCAAACAAGCGCACAGATGTAATTAACATCTCTTCTTTATTTGATACGGGCAGCCCAATTAGTTGTATAAGTGAATCTTTTGTGCCGTTTGCAGTGTCCAATGAAAGAAAATTAACATCATTTCGTGGCGTTGGAAATAAAATAATTACTATGATCGGCTGTATTAAATGTGACGTAACTTTCCAAAATAAAAAAATATCATGCGATTTATTTGTGTTGCAAATATTGATTATTGTGTTACAACACAATAATCATGCGATTATTGTGTTGTAATCGGGCGAGATGTCTTATATAAATTAAATATTCACTTATGCAGTAAAAAAATTACAAACGATAAAAATGAATTGTTAATGATAAATTCAATAAATCAAAGAATTTATAAAAAAATACATCTTGCGCTTGTATGTCTAAAAATTTTAAAAGATCCTAAGCTTCCACCAGTAGTAGATAATTTGTTTAATACAATGCCGTTTGCAATGTGTAATAAGGATGAAATGTTAGATTGCTTTAAGGGGGTTATTCCAACCGAAAAGGAAAATTTTAACGATCACAACAAAAGTGCTTTGGAAAATAAAATAAATGATAGTGAAAATATTATGGATTTGGAAATTATTGAAGAAAACGAGGGTTGTGAAGAAATTATGGATGTGCTTTGTAGTGTGGGGGATGTTCGGCCTGTGGACATTAATAACGAACTAGATAGAAAAAATTTTCATGCAATTAAATCTACGTTGGATAGTCAATATTTCGACAAATTACTTTCTGAAACGGATCCGGTAGATTACTGTATGGAGATTAGACTAACAAATGATGTGCCAGTTTATAGTTGTCCTAGGCGTTTGTCATACCGCGAGCGGTCCGAAGTTAAATTAAAACTAGATGAGCTTTTGAGTAAGGGTATTATACGTCCTAGTGACTCGCCCTACGCTTCTCCAATTGTGTTAGTGAGGAGAAAGAACGGAGAACTAAGGATGTGCGTTGACTATAGGGCGCTTAATAAAATTACACTAAAGGATAACTATCCCCTGCCTATTATAGAAGATTGCTTGGATTATTTAGGCAATAAAAAATTTTTTTCGACCTTAGATTTAGAAAATAGCTTCCACCAGGTACCGATGCATGAGGATTCAATCAAATACACGGCTTTCGTCACTCCCCTGGGACAATATGAATATTGTTATATGCCTTTCGGCCTTAAAAATGCTGGTGCGGTTTTTCAACGTTTTATCAATAAGGTGTTGAGGGATTTTATTGAAGCGGGTAAGATTGTAGTGTACTTGGATGACATTAGCATCGCAACAGAGACTATTGAAGAACATTTACAAATATTGTCGGACGTTTTGGGAGTTTTAAGTAAGGTGGGACTGAGACTTAATGTAGGTAAGTGCAAATTTGCATATCGAGAATTAAATTATTTGGGATATCATGTGAATGAAAATGGCATCAGACCCAACGATGACCATATCCGATCCATAAGTGAATATCCTATGCCAACGAACTCTGAAGGAGTGGAGCGATGCTTAGGGCTGTTTTCGTATTTCCGAAAATTCGTGCCAAATTTTGCTAGGCTGGCAAGACCACTAACTACGTTAAAAAAATCTGTGGAATTCACTTGGACAAATGAATGTAAAGATGCTTTTCTTGATTTAAAAAACCGATTGATAAATGCCCCGGTTCTGGCTATATACGACCAGCAACGCGAAACAGAGTTGCATACTGATGCAAGTTCTAAAGGCTACGGTTCGGTTTTCTTACAGAGACAAGACGATGGTAAATTTCACCCTGTGGCTTACTATTCGAAGTGTACTTCCCCAGCGGAGTCCAGATATCATAGTTTTGAACTGGAAACACTGGCAATAATATATGCTTTGAGGAGATTCCGCATATATCTGGAGGGTATTCCATTTACTATAGTGACCGATTGCAACTCTCTGACTCTAACTTTAAGCAAAAAATTAATAAACCCCAGAATTGCCAGATGGGCATTAGAGTTAGAAAATTTTAATTATAGCATTAGGCATAGAAGAGGAGAACTAATGACTCACGTTGACGCCCTCAGTCGAGAGCCAATTATAGGAATTATTGAAGAAAACGAAGTCGACATGAACATTCAAATTACACAATCCAGAGATCCGAAAATACAAGAAATTAAGAATGAACTGGAGCAAGGGGATAGAAATGATTTTACTTTAGAAAATGGTTTAGTATTTAGGTTGGGTAACAAAAGACAGAGGCAATTATATGTACCCGAAGAATTAGAAGACAATATAATGAGGATGACTCACGAAAAATATGGACACATGGGAATAGGGAAATGTTTAGACCGAATAGGCAAACACTATTGGTTCCCAAATATGAAAGACAAGTTGAATAAATTCACAAGAAATTGCCTAAAGTCTATTTACTATTCTGGCCCGCATAGGACAAACGAAAGAAATTTATATAGTATTGAAAAGAAGGCCATACCGTTTGATACCCTACATATTGATCATTTTGGCCCGTTACCAGCAATTAGATCGAAACGTAAACATATATTAGTAATAGTGGACGCATTTACAAAGTTCACCAGGCTTTAAGCTGTCAACTCACCTGGAACAAAAGAAGCGTGTTGCACTTTGCGAAAATATTTCAGAGATTATAGTCGACCAAGGCGAATTATTAGTGACCGGGGTACCTGCTTTACCTCTGATGAATTTAGTAGATTTGTTAGTGAAAGAAATATAACACATGTAAAAACGTCAGTTGCGTCACCCCAATCGAATGGACAGGTTGAAAGAATAAATAGGGATTTAAGAGGTATGCTAGCTAAACTGTCTGAATCAGTGGAATATTCTGATTGGACAGACAAGCTAGCCCAAGTAGAATTCGCTATTAACAATTCACTCCATTGCTCTACCAAGCAATCACTAGCCATGTTACTCTTTGGAGTCGAACAACGGGGTGAAGCTATTGATGAACTGACAGAATATTTGCAAGATGTATATGGTGAGGACAATAGAGATTTGCAAATAATGAGAAAAGATGCATCGGAAGCCATTAGAAAGTCTCAGGAAAATAATTTAAAGTATTTCCACAATCATCACAACCCAGCAAAGTCTTTCGAACTTGGGGACTTGGTAGTTTTGAAAAATGTTGTAACAACCCCAGGGATTAATAAAAAACTATTACCAAAATACCGTGGCCCATATGTCATTCAAAAGTACTTAGGAAATGATCGTTACGAAATAGTGGACGTGGAAAATTGTCAGGTAACTCAATTACCTTACAAAGGTGTGATAGATTCAAGTCGCTTAAAGAAATGGGTGGAAGTAAAGGACACAAAAGATACAAAAGATACTGAAGGCAACACAAGTGAATACGAAGATTACGAATTTTTGGAGGACGAGCTTTTAGAAGATCCGTCGCAATGGAGGTCGATTGCTTAGTCAGGTCGGCCGAGATTGTAGTGATCTGTAATATGGTAACTCCTGTAACCATTACAATTAATATGGCAACTCCAAGGGTTCGTTCTTGACAGCTGGAATGCAGCCCTACCTTGATTGCATTTCCGTTTTTATCTTTCTTATAAAATTGTAACTCGAACTGATAACACGTTTTGTAAGTAAATAAAGGAAAATACAGATACTCCATTATACCGTAAACGAAAAAAACCTTTAATGATTATAAGTCTTTGAATGCTGCAATGTACGGTAACCGACATTTTGTGTTTTAAAAATTGTACGTCAGTTTCTTCTTTTGTATAGAAGCGGTTAAATATGACGGCTACACGCATATCGAATACGTCAAGGATATTCGTGAATCTGTCAAGACCCTCAAGAACAGGATCCACAAAAGAAAGTATGATCAGACTAAGAAAAATTAGAAAAAAAGCAACGAGGAAATTATTCACCACATTGAAATCACGTAATTTTTTGTTAACCTTACAAAAATCTAAAATTCTGTTCATTTAATTAAATTTTAATAGTATGAATCAATTTTATAAGTTTTTTGTATTATGCAACTTTTGCTTTGATTTTATTTTTTATATTTTTCAAAACAAAAAATTTATTCTTTTCACAAGTTCCTAGATCATATATCTATATATAGATACATATTATGTATGGACATATAAATTTTCCGAAAGAAGCGAATTCGATTATAGTTTCTTCGATCTTCTTCATACAATTACATACTTCTAAAATAATTTGTTAAACTTCAAGTTACTTTGGATTTTTACAAAAAAATATGTATTTTTCAATATGTATATTGATTTATTTTAGAAAACACATAAAAAACAGTAGATTACTCCATATTCACAAAGTATGCCACTCGTATTTCAGTACGTGTAACACACGTTCGTCATTGGGTACCTTCCACATCAGAGCGGAACAATTAATTTAATTATCCAACTTACACAGAACAGCTGTTTTCGAAAGCCGCTACACTTTAATCATCAAAATATATTAAGTTGAAATCAAATCTTATTTATATAGTTTTTATTATGGTAACACACTTTAAATCCATGTGTTATCGTTTGATTATTTTCACCATATCCTATTTTCTGCATTTTTTTCATTTTAACCTAAGCCACTATTTTTCTCATGGAGCATTTATCATGACTTTCTTAATTCAAAACACATTACGAACATTATTAGTGTATCAAAAATTTTAATTGAATTTGATATAATAAAAAAAACTTTCAATATACATATTTTTGATACGCTTTTGAGGGCAGCTTACGTTAAAATGTTTATGACACAAATAATATATGGAACTAAAAATTGGATATAATCATCATTGAGTAAAGTATATTTTACCACCCAGGTATCGGCAATATTTTATATATTTTTCTTGCAAATGAATTTTTTTATAAAATGAAAAATAAAAGAAGTTATAAAGCAACATTGTTTCCTGGAAGCTGATTTATGTTAATAAAGAATTATTTGTTATCATGATAAAAATAAAGTATAACTGGGGCCAAATTGCCGCCTGCGGTACCGACATACACACATACATATATTTCAATACAATTTGTATGGGTTTGATCGAATGCCGTAATTTGCCTTCAGAACATAATTTTCTATAATCATTTAGGTTTTACGACACATTAGAAGAATATAAAGTTTGTGCTTCAATAATTCAAGTGTAAAACTAATAAAGCAAAAAATTCCGTTATGGGAGTTTCAAATTTAATTTTTGTTTAAGATATAAGAGATTTATAAATTATTTTAATATGGATTTAAGAACCGACTATAAATATAAAAGGATTTAAACTATAAGATTTTTTTATATGCATACAATTCATACGGTTGTCACGTTGATATTAAAATTCGAGATTCAATTAATCCTACCGACTTGAATGGAATTTATATCTCAAATTTTAATGAATATGTAATGGCACATTATCTAAGTTTAGTTTAGTTAGTTTTTTTTCTTAATCTATTTATAAAATTAATTTTTCATATTTTAGAACCTCAATAAAATTTTCTGATACGCAAAAATGAAATTAATTAGTTACAAAAACGTTCAGGGATATGCGCGTAAAAATAAACGTTAGCGTTAGTAGTCATTAGACTTTCTGCGTTGGTAATTTAAAAATAGTTAATAAATTTGTGTACATACATTATCATCAGGCAACATCAATTTCAGCTCCATATACATATTCGTATATGCTATTAAATACATATCGATTGTCAAAGAATAGTTGGTTGATTTTCATCATTGAATTCCTTTGGTTTTGTGAAGATTTATGTTCAGCCGCTTAGACAGCAACAAGCATTTCTTAAGGGGCTGTAGGTAATTGTCAGTGGTATTTAGATTTCTGAGCATTTATTTCAGCACGTAAGTTTTGTGTAAATATTATAAATAATATCTGTGTGATATGAATATAATAAAGGAATACATATATTATTATTATTTTTTTTGAGAATTAAAAAAAAATTATTAAAACAAAATTAATATAACATAAAAACAAACCTGAAAGAAAATTATAATAATAGCACTAGTTGATATTATAATCAGATTTCTTTCCATCCATTCCTCACCAGCTTGAACACAGCCTTTTTCATAAATAATTTTCGAAATTTCAAAACTCTTAAAATAAAAATAAAACAAAAACAACAAATAAAATATAAAACTAAGTAAACACTAATTTTAGTTATGAAATAGGTGGAACAAGCTGAATAAATTTAAAGCCTGCCTCCAAAGATATAGAAATAAAACTTAAGCAAACGAGAGACCCTTTTAATTTTTGGCTCAGCTTTACATTACTTCTCAATAACTGGTAAATTTATAATATAAATTTTAAACATACAAGACTAAATCATAACATTTTTAATAAGCCTCTTCACTAAAGAATGAAATTTGCTTGCAAGCTCACGTGGAAAGAGAACCTTTGATAGGGTCGTTTTTAAATGTAATCTGCGTTACTTTCCTAAATTTGTTTTTACCATAACCCTATAATCTAGTAAATTTCGGGAAAAACTGCCATAAGCAAATGAGTCAAAACGAGTTACTAAACTTTTTTACATGTAATACTATAATATTTTTGAAACAATTTGTAAAAAAAATATTTTCCGCATAACATGTATATACGTTTATTAGATATATAAATTATATAGACATTTATTACTTTTTTAACTGACTTCAAATAAATTTGCATTATAGGTAAATCAATTTAAAAAAATCTTGATTAAAACAACCTTGTTTGTATGGGCGGGGCGCTTCATACGTTAAAGATTTTAGAGATAATTAAATATATTTATATTTTACATCTTTAAGATAGAAACAGCAACGACTAGTACGAATTAATTTCTATTCTTCGCATATCATTGTTATTTAACTTGTATAGGGAATCGGATCTACCACGACAGTTTTTCACCTAACCTTGTATCCCGTATTTTAATTAACTCACACCAAATTAGAAGGTATAGGTTTCCAGAATATTTTCAATTAGTCTGTATGGGGATTATCTGTCAGTATTTTTTTCTAATTTTAATATGACTCAGAATTAAGTAATACCAAATTTGAAGCAATCTTACTATTAGTTGCCAATCAGGGGTGTCAGAATCCAAGCAGATTTTGCTAATTGTCGGTTTTGCAAATCGATATCAGATTTATTTGGTGTCATGAAAACAAGCCGGTTTTACCATTTTTGAATGCAAGTAAAACCGATATTCGAATCAGCTGTTTTATATTTAATGAATTTGTTTGCAACTTTTAAAGCAACATTTTTGTTTGAAAATTTAATAAATTGTGGTATTTCGGATAAAATGTTTATAGAACTTGAGTTCTTATATTAAAAAAAAAAACTAATTATAGAAGAGAATATAAGATTTAGTAGGTAAATTATATTATTTTGATGTTTGCATTTGTGCAATCTTGCCGTTTTGTGAAAATATAAAGCGAATCTATTAAGTATATGTATAAATTTTTTTTTCTGCTAAAACGAATTAAAATTATTTTTATATAAAACAAAATAAAGCGGTACTGTTCTTGCATATATGCTGCTATACTGATGGCACAGAAGAGATCCGAAGAAGTCATTTGCGAGACTGCATCAGCTCGCAGCCTGCAGAGATAGCAGGCTTTAATAGATAGGCTTTCTGTATGGTATTAGACACAACAAAATGCTGCGGTTCACGTTATAAGATCCCCGCCATTACTAAAACTTGCAGCTTCTTTTGATTTTTAGCTGAAAGGTTGTATAAAAAAATTTTTTTAAACGATTGTATCATATCTTGGTTGAAGTAGAGGATCAATTATTCTAGATCACGAAGTCATGGTTATGGAGCGCTTTCTTCGTCAATACTGATTGCAATTGAATATCAACTCTAACTAAAAACATCGGTTGAGAAATAATTTTTATAATTAATACAAAATTTAATAAAAAGCATTATATAAAGTAAATAATTTAGCTTTCTTGCATTTTCAAAGAAATCAACCAATTGAAAAAAAAAAAATTTATAAAAAGCTATTTTATATTTCCAATAACAAAACGACAGCTGAAAGCTTATCGGATTATTTCCAATAACAAAACCGAACATTGGTTACTGTGACATCTAAAACCGACATTATTTCTAATTCGGACATAAAACCGATAATATCGGATTCCATGACACCAAAGTATTTTTTGTCGGTTTTAAGTCCGATTCCGATAAGATCGGTTTTTATGGGGAGTACTACTTCCACCAGTTCGATTCCGCCAACTTTTTTAATTCCCACTTTGCCAACGAAAGGCTCCCTGTGCGACGTTCAAGTTGAATATCCATATATTTTAGGAATTGTCAAAAGTTCTTTTTAAAATCGATATTTTTTTCTGAATATGCTATTAAATTAGTTAACGCAGACGATTGTATGCCTTCTGCAGATAAAATTTTCGTTGAATTACTTTAAGAGCATTTAATATTCATATAACATGCATTTAAGTGATTATTTGAGACCCCGTTTTAAGACCCGCACCTTTCATGCAGAAAAGTTTAAGTTTTATTGTTTCAATAAATTAATTAAATAAGAAATTTATAATGCAGGGTCAAGTCTGCAATGCAGGCAAGACCATTTTTCAAACTATAAAAAAATAAATAATAAATAAGATAAAATAAAACAATATGAAACATCAAAAAATACACATATATTTTGAATTATATAATTTGTTATTAACCTGCCAAAATATTGTTAGCATTATAAAGATCCACAAAGACACAATATGAGTTTCCAAATATTCTTCACCAGCACGCAAACAACCACGTTCATATATGTGCCTATCAACTGGCTTCAATTTTAATTGTGAAATAAAGTTGTCCAGTAAAAAAATGAAGTGCATGCAATCGAGTGAAACATAAATAAAACTTTTATCAAAAAATTTTCTGTAGGATCGAAATATTTTAAATCATTTGTTTACTGAATATAAAAAACGTAATATTCAAGCTGTGTGAAGAATCTAATGAGGATAGTATTGGTTTGGCATCACGTTGCCAGCAAACCTAAATGGTGTTCATGACATTCTTTTGTTATTGAAACGAATAAATGATGTTCTTAAAAAGGTGTAAAGACAAAGTCAAATTTGAACTTGCAATAGTTTCGTTAACATTATAATAATCCTTTGTTATGCATTTTTTTTACTTTTTGAAAGTGGTTGTTTTTGAAAAGCTAAAACGGCTTCTCTGATAAATTCTACAAACTAATCAGCTCTAAACATTTAAAAGCCACGGTGGCCACCGCAAACCGGATCCGTGAGTGCATTCCTAATATTATATTCCCTGCAAATTTCAACCAGAAGATTTCAAGAAAAAATATTTTTACATTAATTTATTATAAATTTTCGGGGGCTTTAAAGATTGATTTCACAAACTAATTAGATTTTAACATTTAAAAATTACGGCGATCACTGCAAAGCAGGCCAAAATCTGTTATGTTCGATATATCATCAACGAAAAAATTCGAAATAAGGTGAACCTTTTTTTTAAAGCTCCGAAATCATATAATTAGTTTGTGTTCTCGACTTTTTTATAGTAACCGAAAACTACACCAATCACCATTTAACACGTGTTAATCGGTTGATTTCAAAATTAAAATAATAGTGCTTTAGTTATTTAGATTTCTAAATCGGCCTAAATTTGCCGATTTGTAGCCACTTTGAAGATTCCTGGTGTTAAGAATAGCAAACTGACCTTGACATTTTTATTGCAAATTTGGCGTCTTTGAAATAATTATTAATTATGACTTTCAAAGCGTTAATGTATGATCAGGTAACATGAGTTCTTCATCAACAGTAAATATTGTGTTGCTTGAAATATACCAAAGATTGTCATAATTGTTCTCCATTTTGTTGTCAACTGTAGGCTTTTAAAACGGAATTTAAAAAATATATGAGTTTTACATTGGGTAAACATAAAGCAGCTGAACTACTGGGACTACCACGGTATAAAATATAGTGGTTCATAATGGGACTGTAGGGAACATTGACAATGCAAGAAATAGTATAAAAAGCTTCAACAGTCTATATTATAATCTAATTTTTGCGTTTTTTTTCCTATTTCACGTGACAACTATGCTTCACTGTTATACCTGCAATTTATAATGAAAAACGATAACTTGCAACTTCTCTTTAACAGTTCCGTCCTACTGTACAATTTAATAAATTGAAGTTTTACGTAGTATATGACGATGGACTCATGAGGTTTGTGAACATGAATATAAATGTACATATGTATTTATCTACGTCTGTAGTAATTAGACTTACATATCCTTCCTTTCGTACATCATAACCACATTGTTTATTCTTAATAATTTCATGCGTTTGACGACGGCAGCATGAAAATGGTACGCCACAAGCTTCTCGACTGCCAATAGCAAATGAGGAACAATTAAAATAATTATTGCTATCCCAATCTTTGGGCCCATCAATGCCACAACATTGCAGCCAGTCTTCTTGAATCCAGTCAATTAAATTCTGTTGATCGGGATCTTCCCGATAGTGTATAATGAAAGCTCGTAAACCCTCTGTAGCTTGATCTTTGATCTGAAAGAAACAGTATTTTATGTAGAATTGTAAATCGAAATTTAATATATATGACATACCCAGCCTTTGTCTTTAAGTACAACGTACATGATTCCAAAGCATACTTCCACTACCAGCAGAAGAACAACTAGCAAAATAAACTGACAAAATATGGAATGTATAAGTATATTATAATTTTTAAATTACGTATAGATGTATTAAAGTTAATGCAGTTATGTGTAACTATCACTTTTCTAACGTCTCGAATAAGGGAAGAGCCGATTATGCAAAATTAAAAAAACAAAACTAAATACGTCTTTATGTACTTAACTTATATAGAAATACATATACCCTTTACATACCCTTTAATACATATACCCTTTACTTCAATGGTGTCACAACTCAATAAAATTTGCCTTGAATAAAATGGTTTCAGTTAAATTTACAGCTTAATGGTGTGAAAATATATAAAATATTTCAATGAAATTTTTACACAATAGCAATAACGATATACAATATGAATTAAATCATTAGGTCTGAAAATGCATTTTTTTGAGTTATAACGTAGAATTAAATTAGGGATATGTATTTTTATATCGTTCACCTAAAAAAATAGTTTTACAGAATAAGTTTCTAATTTTTAATGTATGTATGTAATAAATTAATATGTTTTGAGCTTTCTCGACGATATACATATGTATATACATATGTTTTCAAATTATTGCGTACTTATCCATGTTTGTGAATGTACAGAAGCGTGCAGTGGGCACATTTATCTACAATGTATGTATGTACATATGTGCAAATTACTTACAGTTACTAAAAGGCACGTATTCTCCCTCAAAGCTCCAACACTTCCAGCGAAACCAATAAGAAACGCACTAACTCCAAGGCATATTAATACGAACGCAGGATCCAAGACTAGCATAGTTAATTTGTTTAGATTGCTAAAAGTGTCTTTTTCATTCCACGCCCAAATGCCTGCCGCTAATATAACCAAGCCGGTCAACTGCAAATACATAAGAACATATAAAATATTATTTATAATTATAGTAGTAAAAAGTCAATGAATATATGGATTACTAACTATAATTAAAAGTGGAATTAACACAGAAACCTGTGGTTTTCAATTGAATTGTTTGAAGAGGCGCCTAATGCTTATTGTTAGGTGAGAAACTACGAATATATGCAACCAACTACTCAATGTTCTTAAAAACCAATTACTTTTATACTAAGTAAAAGTACTCATTTGGTGAAAAGCACTCGCTTCTATTTCGCCACAAGAATATCAAAAATGTATATCAAACCACTTACCCTGCAGCTACACAATCAAGTTTTCCTTTCAAGTTTTTCACACATACTGCTCGTCAAAATTCATTTAAATTGACAACTGTGACGTAGGCTGCATGCAATTTTAAAGCAATTTAATTTCAAGATGGCATCGCCAAGAAAACAATAATTCATAGGCCTTCACTTTTAAATCGTTTCGCCTATATGATGAGAGATTCATGTTCCATAAGATATCATGACTTCAGTACAGCTCTATGAACCGCAACACATAATTATATTTAGTATTATTATTCACAAACATATATCACTCTCTTATTTATTTATAATATTGCACTTAAATGTTTAAAACTATACACATAAAGGCAATACAAAAACTTATGGCGGCAAAATTAATACGAAATGTAATTCTAAAGAATTGTAATCAGCTGTTTTCTTGAACGTACATTCAAACACTCAGCTGGAAAGAGAAATTGCAAGCAAGCTCGTTTCAATTTTTAAAAGTATGAGTGAATTGGTAAAAAAGTGAGTGTATTAAAAATTGAAAGGCAAAACTTGATCGTGTAACCCCCAAGTTACACACATACATACTTATGTGAATAACTCATGCAATAGCATGAGAATACATATTACTTCTATTTTTAATAAATTCTGTACACATATATTTATTTAGCAAAAATTTTAATTTATATATAGAAATATATGAGTACGTGCAGTAAAAGAGCAATAAGCAGAGGTGATCCTGGACAAAGCACATTTCACTGGTCTTTTTCGCCAAACAATTCTTTCCGCTTGACACACACCTTCTGCAACATTTTACATACCGTTGCAAGACTTTGTAGACCGGTTGATTAAATTGATACATTACTTATTTGTGTTTACTTTTGTTTTCACTGAAAATCACGTGGAATTTATCTCACGGACATCGCATCAAATAAAAGGATCGATAACGTCTGGCATCTTTTCATCGCTAATTGTCGTTCTGCTAAAAAAGCTGCCCTGAAAATGCCCTTGTTGAACAAAGCCCTCTGGCACAAGGCGCATTAATAAAGTTGACCTTATCGCAATTCGCCTTATTTCAAAAACCAATCCTTCAAAAACAATTGTCAAAAATTTAGCGTCTGTTGGTGTACACCAACACAGACACAGACGTCTGTGTTGCTTTTTCTTCTGTATCGCCATTTTTCTTATGTTTTACTTGTCAACTCCATTTCACAAACGAAAATTTTTTACATAAACAAAATACATATCAAGGCGAATCCACTACATATATTTTCTGCAGAGTTGCAAATTGAGTATACCTAGTATAGATGTGCCTTGATGAGAAATATGTAAAGTGTTTATTTCAAGGTGTTTATTTATAAAATTTTTGTGCAGAAGTATGAAATTATTATTTACATGTTCATTACTGG
Source organism: Linnaemya vulpina (assembly GCA_963675445.1). Lineage (NCBI taxonomy): Eukaryota > Metazoa > Arthropoda > Insecta > Diptera > Tachinidae > Linnaemya > Linnaemya vulpina. The sequence continues at coordinate 22,390,112 of OY776276.1, forward strand.
ATGGAATTGGCGCTTATAAGGGTAAGCTTTTGTAAATACATATAATAATATTCATATAAAAGTTCAATTTAATTAGTTCTGTCGGAGTTGATTCTGCAAGTTGACTGGACTAAGGTTCACATATTTCCTGCTCTTATTAAAGAATCGGACACAAATTTTGCATCTACAAATGCTATAAATAGCTCTAAACATGTCTCCGTCTAAATCTAAAGAAATGAAGTTGTTACAACGCTCTAACAACCAAGAATCAATGACATTGAACAATTCGTCTTTAGATGATGTGCCGGCAACATTTCAGCCAATTCTGGTGGTTTTACACAAGCCACAAAATGACTATCAGTCTGCCAATTATACAGCACCCATAGCCAATCAAGCTATAAAAATTGTAAGAAGGCTAACCATATAAATCCATAATAATGGAGCACGTCCGCGGCAGCCTATAAAAAATTTTATTCAAAGAGAACAAGAATCCAGAATATAAGAACAACGGTGAATATAACTTATTTTTTATATAACAATTTACGAAATATTTGTTTCCTGTTATTCTACATATATGAATTCATTACGTGTTAATAACATGGATACCGCATCTTTCGGCGCTTGGAACAACGATCCCTCTCCCTTAAAGAATTTGCGCTTGCACACTGCGCAAACATGTATTGTTTTATAAGTTCAGAAAATATACTTAAATAAAAACTATTGCTTTTAATAATAATAAGCAAATCAATTCTATATTATATATATAAATAAGTCTTGTTTTCTTAGCAATTTCCACAAAATTAATTTTTGTTTTTGAACTCTTCACAAATTTTCTTTTTGGCGCAGACTAAAAAGCAGATTTTGACAAGCGAGTTCAAGGCGAACTAAGGTGAAAGCAGAAGATTTTGACAACCGACTTCAAGGCGAATCAGGCGAACTGTATCAGCTGTTCGCCATTTTGCATATTAAGGTCACCTAGTATAGATGCGCCTTGCAACATGCGTTAAATAAGGTGGAAATATAACAATGTAGCGCTTTTATTGTTTATTAAGAATTTTGTGTTCACGAGATTGTCATATCTAATTATGCTCTGATTTAAATAGTGATTTTTTTCAAACATATCCTTTTCAGCATATTAAAAGATATGATAGAATAAAATTTGTTGCATAATGTGTCGTGATTGTTAACTTCCTTGGAAGAAAGAAAGGGTTGCTAGGTCGTGCTAGGTGCTCCCGATATAATAAAATGAAAGGTACGACTCCAATTTATCAATTAAAAAAAAAAAAGTTCAAATAACACTGCTCTGCAAAAAATTACTTTTTGTGGCACCTTTAAATAAAACTATGTGGGCTATATGGATTTTGATGCGCTAAGCTCGAACCCGTTTTCGGTTTTTTTCCATCAGGTCCAGATTTTTTTTATGGGCGTGGCAATTTTTTGCCCCTAAGTTAGCCAGGCACGTAGACCTATTTCACCCTAACTCGGAAACGAGTTATCCGATTTTAAAAACATTATTATATACATAATTATAAACATCATTTCTCAACCGATGCTTTTCGTTCGAGTTCAAATTCAGTTGCACTCAGTAAAGACGAAGACGTTTTAGCCACAATTTTTTAGACATACTTGATAGATTCCCTTTATATTTTCACAAAACGGCAAGATCGCGCAAATGCAAACATCAAAATCATATAATTTATCTCCTACATCTTATAAAAATACAAGTTTTATAAACATTTTACCCCAAACACCAAAATTTATTAAATTTTCAAACAAAAGGTCTGTTTGTTTACGTGATATTTTGTAACAAATTGTACAAAATGTTACTGGATGTCGTTCGTTTACTTTCTCCAGCAATAAAATTTATTTAAATTGAGAGAAAGAGAGTCAGAAAATTGACATTTGAATAACTGAGATCTTGCAAAATCTTACTGGAAAAATTTTGTTCAATAAAATTTTGCAAGATAGAACAGATGTTTTGACTGCTTCTTCTTAACAATTAAAAAGTAAACAAAAAAGTTTTATTTGTGAAATATTTTGCAAAAAGTTTTCAAATTGGGTTTTTGGTCAAAATATGTATGTATGTATTTATGTATTTGCACTAGAAACCACAAAAACTTGAATTGAAGTTATAAAAATTTATTTATTTATTGAAAACTTTATTTTTAATACATATGAACATAAGTACATATGAACATTCTCTTGAATTAGCATTAATCATCAGCTGTTCAGCAAAATAACTGGCAAAATCTTGCAAAATGCTGTTCGCTTACTTTTTTGATAATTTTTATAATTGAGAGCAATTGAGAGTAAATTTGGTTAGTTTCTCTATCACGAAACTGCTGGATAAATATTGCTGGAAAAGTAAACAAACAGACCTAATAATAGTTGCGTTTGTTTACTTTTCCAGTAAAATTCAGTAGTTGAGTAAATTCTGGGTTATTTGAAAATTTTACTCTCCAGAATGTCTCTTGCACAAAAAAGTACGCGATTCGATAAATTGCAAAAACTTGCAATTTAATCAAGACAACTGATCACTAAAAACGTTAGCGTTGAAAAATGTGTTTTTTTTGTGGTAATTTATAATTTTCCTTCTGGTTAAATAACATACGACAATACATCTATGTCTTATGAAGTATTCATATATATATATATATATATATATATATATATATATATATATATATATATGTATATTACCTTTACATCTCTAACACAATAATGCAAAAAAAGCAATTAAAAGAAACATTTTACCATGGATGCCAAAACAAGTAAACTTGATATTGTATGCTCTCCTGCAACATACAAAGTGATTATTACACACTTATTTAATTTGTTTCACGTTGAAAATAATTATTTTCGTTTTTTGCTGAACTTTTAATTCAGCTTTTCTTTTTTTAAATATTTTTATTAGCAAGCAAACAACTTACTTTTGCTTGTTTACCTTATTGAATCATATGTTTTTCTTTTCTACTGGGTTTTATTGGCAAAAATTTGTCCAGTAAAAATTTGCAGACTCTCAGTCAAACAACTGTCACTTTACTCTCTCAACTGGTGGTCTCTTTTGCAAATTTATGTGTAAACGAGCGTATTTCAGTAAAATCCAGTACAAATTTGTGCAAATTTTGGGGTAAACGAACACACTTAATGCTGCTTTAAAAGAAGTAAACAAATTCAGTAAATGTAAAACAGCTGATTCGAATATCGGTTTTCTTACTTTCGAAAATGGCAAAACCGGCTTGTTTTCATGACACCAAATGAAACTGAAACCGATTTGCAAATCCGACAATTAGGAAAATCGACTTGGATTCTATGACACTCCTGAATAAGAGTTTTGTTAAAAAGATGTTATTTTTTAATGCTGTACGCATACTTATGGTGCCTAGTGTATGTGCATACATGTATGCATCTATGGATGATGTGAATTTATATGTATCAAGACTTAATTATATTGAAACATTTTGTATTAGTGTTATTCCAAAAAGCTGAGGCAAGTAGAAAACTATTTATTTTAGTTCACATTTATTTACCTACCCATAACAAAGTATTGCAGACAAATAATACATATTTCATGCAACAATTTACTTCTCGAGTTTCATGTCGATACTTGCGGATAGGCATTTTCTTTATCATACTTTCAATTAATTTTCTTGTCTTCATAAAATGATTACGGATATGCACAGTATTCTTTCCAATAATGTATAACGATCTCAAAGTACTTGAATATTTCTTATTAACACAAATTATAGTTTAACATTTAATACGGAACTAATAAAATATAAAATCTTGGTTTAAATAGTGACCACAGAATAGCAACAGTGACGTCTACCAGTATAGTGATGCCATATCTACACACGTTTTTGTGTAATGTGAGGAGTGAACCAATCTCTACAGAGTAACCCGTGCCGAAAATGATTCTTGGTTGTGACATGATAGACGTCAGTACTACCGCAGCCACTTAATACCTACTTAAATTGCAATAAACTCGCATTTGTTAACCAACGTATTTTGCAAACTGACTCCTTGGCGCCAGTTTTCTAAAACTACATCACAGAAAACAACTACATATTACATATAAAAGATTAGAAACCTCCACAATACAATACCTTAACAATATGTATAATTCTTTTATGGGTATTTGACTTGTAGTGTTGTAGCCCCCCGACAATTTATATGTAAATTTGTACCTGATTACAAAAATATTTTAGAGCAAAATTTTTATCATTATGCAGTGGTAGTAAAATAGTTTTTACAACTGATCAAACCATAAAAAATGCTTGATTATGATATCGAAGACCAAAGCAATATTAATATATAGAAGAAGGTTTTACGATTCATAGGATTATGTTATTCTTCTTGAGCTCATATATTATGTAATATAGTTTGTGTCACATCTGTCAATTCAAGTGAGCTTTGACAAGCAGCTTGTTTTATCGGTTTGAAGCCAATTTGATGGCGATATTAGTATTTTGTCAAAGATAGAACTTCACAGCTTCAATATATGCCATATGTGCTTCTGAAATAATGCTATTGACAACAACAAAACCAGGAAGTATATGGTGAACAAATATCGACACCTACTGTTGTAGTCTTAAATCTCAGAAACACCTCTCTTTGATATGTTTATGTGGACATAATTGCATCAGCAAATTCGTTTGTGATAACTGATTCGAAGCACTGTGAATATTTTTACATAAAATCTGGCAATATTTGACAGCTGGATTAATATTTAGTGGGAAAAAAGAATTTTTTATTCCACTTTTGGTATACAAATTGTAAATTGGGCAAGATTATTTAATTTACAGAAAGTACAAACGGCAAGAGATAAGTAAAAATGTCTGATAATGATGATGATTTTATGTGTGAAGATGATGAAGATTATGGCTTGGTAATTATCTAAATTTGTGTCATTCCTTTAAATTATGCCGCTTGTGACATGTTTATATATTTTATGCCTGCATTTACAGGAGTATTCTGAAGATAGTAATTCGGAACCCGATGTTGATTTAGAAAATCAATACTACAACAGCAAGTCTCTAAAAGAAGATGATCCCAAGGCGGCCTTGGCCTCCTTCCAAAAAGTATTAGATTTGGAAAATGGTGAGAAGGGTGAATGGGGCTTTAAAGCTCTTAAACAAATGATAAAGATAAATTTTAAATTGGTAAACACATTTATATATACTTTGATTATATTATGGTACTTTAAGTAATGCCAAATACTCTTAGAATAACTATGGAGAAATGATGGTCAGATACAAACAATTGCTAACCTATATCAAAAGCGCTGTGACACGGAACCATTCGGAGAAGTCAATTAACTCTATATTGGATTATATATCAACGTCAAAAAATGTAAGTCCTGTCTGCCTGTTGCTATTTGTATATGTTTTTTATATTAATATTTTAAAATAAGATGGAACTGCTACAAAACTTTTATGAAACTACTTTGGAAGCTTTAAAAGATGCAAAAAATGATCGCCTGTGGTTCAAGACCAATACCAAGTTAGGCAAACTTTATTTCGATCGCAGCGAATTTGGCAAATTACAGAAAATTCTTAAACAACTTCATTCATCCTGTCAAACAGATGATGGTGAAGATGATTTAAAGAAAGGCACACAACTCTTAGAAATCTATGCCTTAGAAATTCAAATGTACACAGTGCAAAAAAATAATAAAAAACTTAAAGCTTTGTACGAGCAATCGTTACATATTAAGTCTGCAATACCGCATCCTTTGATTATGGGTGTAATCAGAGAATGCGGAGGTAAAATGCATTTGCGTGAAGGTGAATTTGAAAAGGCTCATACAGATTTCTTTGAGGCATTTAAAAATTATGATGAATCTGGCTCGCCACGACGCACGACCTGTTTGAAATATTTGGTATTGGCAAACATGTAAGTACGAACAATTGTTTTGTTTTAACTTAACGACTTAAAAATGGACATCGGTGTAAATTCGAATGTCTTATTTTTATATCCACTCTTTGTGTAATATTTTAATCATGTTATTGAATAGGACGCAAAAAACAAATATTAATACAGGTCCAATGCAATACATAACTTCAGGGCTTATTTTCTAATTGAAAATTTTAAATTTCACTATGAATACTGACGAGTGTACACACTTAGAATGCCATTTGGCGAATATGAATACAAATTTTATATTTAAAACTTAAAGAATGTTTTATTATCGCCTGAAAAGTGAGGTGTGAAAAATATTGAATATAAAACAAATAAATAATTTTGTTCGCCGTCATCAAGGTAGATAAAAAGATACACACATTTTTAACGAAAATAAACACAAATATCTTTAGCAAACGGATACCAACGATCTAAGACAAATTTTATTACTTTGCTTATAAGTCTGTCTATACTATAAAAACTGGTGATATAATTTTAATGGTTTTGATCCTCATTTTTGTGTAAAACTATATATTAAAAATGTTTTTATATATGAAAACATTGCCATCCTGTTTGACTCATAGATCGTAGTAACATTGATCTTTGAAATAAATTTAATAAATTCATCTTTCAGGCTAATGAAGTCCGGTATTAACCCCTTCGACTCGCAAGAAGCCAAACCCTACAAAAATGATCCGGAAATTTTAGCCATGACCAATTTAGTAGTTTCTTATCAAAATAATGATATTAACGAATTCGAATCGATTTTAAGGCACAATCGCAGCAACATTATGGCCGATCCTTTCATTAGAGAACATATTGAAGACTTATTACGTAATATACGTACGCAGGTGTTGATAAAATTAATAAGGCCTTACAAAAACATTGCCATACCATTTATAGCAAATGCTCTTAATATTGAACCATCCGAAGTGGAGAGTTTGTTAGTTTCCTGCATATTGGACAAGTAAGAACAAAAATTCGTCTTTGGAATGTGTTTTATTAATTTTTAACAATTGAAAACTTTTTAGCACCATCCAGGGACGTATTGATCAAGTTAATCAGGTCTTGCAATTGGATAAGGAAAACAGCACTGGTTCCCGTTATAATGCCATTGACAAATGGTCTAATCAAATACAATCCTTACAAATGGCTGTCATCAATAAAATGGCTTGAAAATTACCGCTTAAACGCAAGCTTTCATGTACATCATTTTCATAACAAAATTACACCCAATTAAAAATGAAAAAATTTTATAATCATCGTAAATAAATAATTGTACTTAGTTTTATTGCTTTCAAGCTTTGGGCATTGTTAATTTGGAATTATTACAATTACTATAAATAGTTTGTCTTAATTTATATAAACAAAATAATGAAAAACTTAAGATTAAAAATAAAATTAAAGCACCAAAAACTGCCACAGAGGCCCAACCAGGTTCTGACCAATCTAAAATTTCATATACATAACGATTACCATAGCTGCAATAAATAGATTAGTGTTATGGAAATACTTGTTCAAAACCAATATGTATCAATACACAGGCCTTATATAAAAAGAAAACTGTTCGAATTTGTGTGTAAGCTTTTGCTTTCGAATCAAATCGCTCAATAACATCCTGCGGTTTTTGGGAATCAGTTCTTCCAACACTTGTCTTTCAACGTTGTATTTGAAAAAATTATTTCAAACATGATTTTGCAAAACAAAATTTTTTTTATGCAAAAATTAATTTGAAATTGTTTTTTCAAATATTACGATAAACGATACAACCGACTTTGCGAATTGAGCAATTGTAATTGTAAAAAGTAGAGCCCTAAAAGCTTGTGTATTGTCTATTTCTTTACTTACATATCCACACCACCAGCCAAATAGTAGATAATGGAAAACATTCCATATCCAAGCCCCACAACTAAAGGATAGATGGAATGTAGAATACGTGTAGGAAATGCCACTAGAAAGTGATCTAATAGCATTAGTATGGAATTGAAACCATGCGCCCACAAATTATACAAATCTGAGGCACTATTTTTATCGGCTGTAATGAAATAAAAGAAAATATGTATGTTGCATATGTGACCGCTTATCAAATGATTAAAATGTGAGAATGAAATTTTATCTGATGGACTCAAAAAGTTTTGCGTGAGATATTAAATAAATACAAGTGCTTGAAGGATGCGAACCCAACCACTATTTAGTAATGCATACTGATAATGAATTATACCAATTGAATGTTTTTTAATTTGAGTTGCTAAAGGAAAGTACGTATTATCTATTTGCGAATTTACTACCTACTTAATGATTTCGCAAGTCATTGTGCATTGTCCTTTGTAGTTCGAAATTTTGGATATGGTGATATCGTTCTTTTTTACTTCAGTTACACATATGCATGTATGACAAACAAATGCAGTTTTTTACTAGGCCATTATTTCTCCTCTGTGCTCCATAAAGCCAAATTAAATAAGTTATTTCGAAAAACAGAACTGGAACAAACCTTCAATTGTTTGGAAAGTAAAGATCTAAGCACTTCGCAGTAAGCGTGAAAATTAAATATTTCTGTAAAGCTACCTAAAAACAAATTTGAACAACATCGTTAGAGAGAATACATATTTTGTACGAACCATTTTCAAGGTGAATAATCCAAGACTTTAATTTTGGAGAATGCTTCTCGAAAAAAGTAAAAAAGCCTGTTCCAGATTATTGGATACGTCAAGACATATTTTTATACTCTTCACAAAGAAATGAAATGGTATATATAGGTTTGCCATTCCGTGTGTAATATCTTCGATATTAATATGGGACCCCATTAAGCATATAAGTATATGCATATATATATATATATATATATATATATATATATATATATATGTATATATGTAGATATATATATGTATATATATATATATATATATATATATATATATATGTATGTATATATACATATATTGGATTTCTCAAGATTGGTTTTCTCAAGCTCCTAGAGGAGCTAGAGATTTCGTTCTTAGACTGATGAATTAAAAATGAATTTAAATAAAATGAACTTAAGTAAAATTAATACTAAAAACCAATTATTCTTGCTTGTTTGTAAATTGAACCTATTTCATGCTTTGGGAAGCCTCAATTGTCTACTAAAAACTAAAATATATTACAATTTTTCTTCCAGGGATGAGAAATTAAAAGTTGTTTTTTTTGGCACTTTTAGTATTTTGTAGTACATGTAATAACTAAAATGTTTAAAAGTTTAAAGTTTTTCTTGAATAAAACCGCTTTATAAATCATGAAGATTTGCATTGATCAAAAAAAATTTTTTAAATTAATGTTTCCTTTCGCCTGGAAATTAAAATTTTTTTATGCACAAACGTAACCAAAAAGGCAAGTGCCGTTTTTTTTTGCTAACTAAAACTATTTTATAATTTAGGAATAACGAAATTGGTTCTTAAAAATATATTTAACGCCACGTACGTTGCCGAGGGGCATATAAGATTCGGCACAGCCGAATATGGCACTTTTATTTGTTTTAAGTTCTATCGAAATATTTAGTCTGTAGATACCAAAGTTCAAAAAATTATTGGATGATATCAGGCAAGGCATGTTAACACCAAGCACCCGCAAGAGAAATCGCCTTGGAGAACGTGTATATTAGATCTAAAAATTTTATATATACCACAACCTGGAAAAAGTTATCTTGGCAACATTTTTTTATGTGATTGAATGTACCCGACTTATGATTTCACATAAGAAGTGGCAGCGTAGTTGATTCCGATTGAGATGCAAAACTTTCGGGAGAGATTAAACGATGTGCTCTGACTGTACTTAAAAAATAATTACAAGCGATGATTAGTGTAGCTGCTTTCAGAATGTTTTTATTATATTATTTACTTCCTTTTTTTGGTTTTTTTTTGGAAATGCTTGAAGAGATTAACAGTCCTCAGAACACATCGGTTAAAATAAATATTTATTTTATTTTTATTCCAGCACTTTATTGTACAAAAAAAAAGAAGCGAAATTTTCTCTAGGCCATGTAATATAATTATAGTCATTGCCTTAGAACAGTGATATTAGGCGGGATCCCGTACATTTTGGGTAAAGTTCGGAAAAGTGAGAGTAAGCAAAAAATTCTCTGACATGTTGTTAAAAATGTGCGAAAGTACGGGAACAGAAAAAGCCAAACTTCTTTACCAAAAGAAAACATTGAAGTGTTTTGAATTTTAATACATGGTATATGGTGTCTGCATGCAAGTTAAACTCAAGCAGTACTTAGTTTATTTGCCATTTACTCTTATTTTATTACAATCTTTATTTAAAATCTTTTAATAATAGCTTTTTGATGCTTTTTCCAGACTTTAATTGTTTATCTTTTTAAAACAGCTGATCGTTTGTCTGTGTTCCCAATCTGCCCGAAAAAATTTTGCGGGCTGTTTCGTGCAAGAAGAAGAAGAATTTTGTTCTCTCACTAATCTCTCTCACTTGCCCAAACTTTGAGTACGGGAACAGTTTTGGGCATCCGCGGGCACCCAAAGTAGAGTACGAGATCACACTTATTAATTTTCAATGTCCTCAGAAACGAAAAGATATATGTATGTATGTAAATTATTTTATATATCATGTTTGACAGCTGAGCTCGCGAGGTCACCTGTTTAAAATTCGCATGCGGCTGTCAGCAATATATTTTAATAGTGTCACAAGTCATTTGTCAATCGGATGTAAAAGTTCCATTTTATTTTGAATAAAACGGTAACATCTGGCAATGGAACAATTTCCAGGTTCGCACAGATTTCGTAGCTATTGTGGCACAACTCCTTTCGTTCTACGACTGAACATGTTATCTGTGATGCTTAATTTGCTTATTTGCCTCTCCTAAAAGTATGCACATGTTTTACTTTGGAACGAAGTGCAAATAGTCATCACTGACTTAATTTGAATGAATCATGTCTACTCACGCATGATCACTAATAACTTTTGTTTCAATTACATGTGCGATGAAATCTTTTTATCGTGGATGAAAGCTAATAGCCATAAACAAAAAGTGACAGATATCTCTTCTGCCAGCTTGGCTTATTCACTTTTTTGAGCCTATCGTAAAATGAATCATATTCTACACATTCGTCACTTAACAAAGGTGGGCTATAATTACTTTTAAAAATTCCTCCTGAATTTTTTTCTGTCTAGGATGTCTATTTGTAGGCGTTCCTATGCGGGCAAAAGAGGACACGTTTGATATGTTGGGAAAATGTATTATAAATTTTCTAAATATTGAAACTTCTGATGCCACTTTGATGTACATGAATATATAAAAAAAAAATTACTACACACTTGCATATCTACGCATGTATGCACTTACTTGGATAGATAAATAGCCAATACATAAACGTTATCACTGTAGCGATGGCCAAAGTAGACCAGTGGGACAGCCAATAAACTTTTATAACACAACTATTCGCCGCTAAGGAAAGGAATCAGTTAATAAAACATTTTACTTATTTTTGTTAATGAACTCACCAAGTTTATAAGGTTTAAAGTGATAAATAGTCACCAGTACAGCTCCATATATACTCACAAACATGCAGAGCAGAAAACCCCAGTCGGTTAAATAAATAAACCAACGGCCCTGATACCATTGTTGCACTAAACTGCCAATTACACCAACACTGAAGCAGGCAGCAAGACTCCAACGATAAAATAGCCATAAATAGGATTTTTGAGAGCTTTGCCACTAAAAAATATTTATATCGAAACGATTTCATATGTGATCAGTGTACTTGGCAGATATGTTTATCAATTTACCTGAGATTTGAGAAAGTCGTCAACAGGTTCATGGTTTAAAGCAAATTTTTCCTTTTGAAACTCTTTGGCTAACGTATGGACACAGTGATGCCAACAGCTGCGATCATTATTTTGCATCTGGAATAGAAATATTTTATAAATATTGTTGCGCAACGACATGATAACGACACGCCTTGTGGGTGATACGATGTCGATACTCAAAAAGATATGTATATCGGCGATACCGACACTGATGCGCGTACAATATAAACGAGTAGAATGATTTTTTATTATCGCACAACATCATAGTTTAAGAGAATATTAATATATAAAATTAGTTATCAAGATGAGAGTTATTATTCAGGCTCAAGTTCAAACCCATGAATTTATAAATTGTTTTGAATAAGTATTAAAGTCGATTTTCTTATTTAGAGTATTTATTATACCATATTATTATATAATGAAATTTTTCTTTTTAATCTGTAAAATAAAAGATTTTTCTAACCACTCCTTTTAGGGAAACAGTGGGGCACGGGGAGACAAGAAAAGCTATCACTTATTATTATTATTATTATTATTATTATTATTATTATTATTATTATTATTATTATTATTATTATTATTATTATTACTATTATTATTATTATATAAAAGCATTAATTGATAAATTCACGAATATCTATGAGAAGTCAACTAAAACTGTTCCAATAAATAAAAGAAGAACAACTAAGCCGTGGTTAACAGAATCGTTAATTAAAAAGTGTGAAATAAGGGATAAACTTTATATGAAATGGCGCAATAATCGTAATAATACTATATTTGAAAGTGAATCTAAAAAATACAGAAACGCCGTAAACAAAATTATAATATACACAAAAAATCAATATTATAAAAATAAATTTTATGAAAATAGAAACAATATGAGAGTTACTTGGCAAATTTTAAAATAACTAATTGGTATAAAAACCAAAAATCTGGATGAACCAGTAATAAAAAATTTTAAAAATATAGACCTAAATGAGATATGTAATAAATTCGCACAAAACTTTAAGCAAGCCGTTGAAAAAAATTCACATACGTGCGACATTAAAACTTAAACCAACCCCTAAACATATTATTAAATTCTTTCCACTTGCGGAACACATTTGAAGAAGAAATCTTCAATATAATAAATACTTTAAATGTCAAAAAAAGTGCGGGATTTGATGGAATCAGGCCTATAGATTTAAAAAATAACTCCGCTATAATCACACCCATTCTAACTAAATTGATTAATCTATATCATAATCATAATCTATATATCTAATATCATATGTAAGACCAATATACAAAAGTGGCATAAAACTAAATTACAATAACTACCGCCCAATCGCAATATTATCAGTTATCGAAAAAGTAATGCAAGAAATAATCTGCAGACGTTTGACGAACTAAACGATACTGAAAAACACAAAATCATCAACAATAATCAGTTTGGATTCCAAAAAGGGAAAAATATCAATAAGCTTATTGGCAACTTTTCCAACTACATAAACTCACAGCTAAGCAAACAACTCTGCTCATAGATTTCACTAAAGCTTTTGACCATTATCTCATAAAAACATTTGAAATATGTTAGAAAGGCAAGGAATAAGAGGTCAGACGTTAAAATTATTCGAAAGCTACTTGAGCTGTGGAAAATATAGTGTTAAAAATTGTAACAAACTGAGCGATTTAACGGACCTAGAGCACGGAGTCCCTCAAGGCTCTAAGCTTGGCCCAATACTATATATACTGTACACAAACGACCTAATGAATATGTTAACGGCATGTGAAGCATACGCATATGCAGACGACACCGCAATAACAGTTGGTCATACAAATCTAGAGGATGCGTCAAGGATAATGCAAGGACAATTAGATATTACAACAAAATGGTGCCACGACCAGGGATTAATAATAAATGCTACTAAAACTAAGTTGATGCACATTAAACCCCCACACATCGCTTATAAAGATATAAAAGTTAAATTCCACGAAACTGATTGCTTGCATAAAACAAAATGTATGAACTATAACTACCAAACCGACATTTGCAAAACGACAATAGAACTCGTAAATACATATAAATATCTCCGTGTACATATCGACCATAACTTCAAATGGAATGCACATATAGATGAAGTACATTAAAAACTTAGAAAAGCGTCATATATGAGGCACCAGTTGAGATATTGCTCTAGCGATAAGGTACAGAGACAAACCTATTTTTCATTTGTGGAATCACATCTGCGGCATGGCATAACAGCGTGGGGTCAATCGACTCACTGTGGCAAACTCCAACAAATTCAGAATAGAATTCTTAAAATACTAAGGCCTTACACACAGCCCCAAAACAACAATCAACATAATGCGAACAACCAACCGGGCACTTTTACAAACACGTCAACGGGGAATGAAACAACAAGTTACCCAAAAGATAGACATGTCCTAAGCGTCCGAAACATATACCACACGACACTAGCCATTGTCGTCCATTATATGGATAACACATATTTACAAAAAATTGATCATAACCATCAAACGGGAAGAAACGTCGAAGGAAGATTCCGCATCCCTAAGTTCAGGAATGCATATGGACGAAGCACACTACAAGTCGCGTTACCAACAGTATTTAATAAAAAAAAACAACATTAAAGCCAGAAAGAAAATACTTAAATCTCATTTTATAAACACACAATTATTACTCCACATCCTCTCACTTTTAGAAATTTAATAACAATTTAATATAATTAATGACAACACAAAACTTTGTCATACATTTTATGTTAGTTATGCCCACAGTTGCCACTGTGGTACAATTGAACCAAAAATTTTTGTTTTTTTACGTTTGGTTCGCTGGTTCATTTTTTTTCTTTTATGAAAAGTTAACGATTATAATATAAAAAAATTTTTAAAGTTTTATCATGCCTGTAAAAATGTATTTACGAAAATGATTACTCTTCACATAAAGTAAAAGATTGGATTCGTTTACAACACTTGATAGTAATCGATTATTACAACACTGATCGATTGTTACTTTTGTTTATAAGTCAGATTTTGACAATTTGACTTGAGTGTAAAAAGTATTGTATTATGCTGGTATGCAAATAAAATTGAAAAAATTGGTTCTCTTTTTTTATTTTGGTTCTTTTTTTATGGATTTTGGTCCCGAAGAAAAATTTAGAGTGGCAACCGTGATTATACCTGCACACAAGCCGAAATGGCTTCGCAAGGTTTTACTAACAATGAATTGTACAGCACAGAATTTGGAAATAAATCGAACTGAATAAAAAAAAATATATATATTATTATTATTATTATTATTATTATTATTATTATTATTATTATTATTATTATTATTATTTTCTTTGCAGACCATCTCATAAACTGTGGGCAGCAGATTTGTTTTTGCTTCCTGGGTAGAAATATCTACCAGAAAAATATATTTTTTATCAGATCGAAATCAACAACATAGCACATGTTTCAATGTTTTGTAGCCCCGGGTTAACTAATTTGGGCTCTCGTTGCTCTGCAATTTTGTTACAATCAGACTATCCAGCTTAGCAACTTCAAGCTAATTTCAATATTTTGTTGGAACTCCCATTGTGCTACATGACGACAATTTCCGACGAGCTGTTATAGAACTATGCATTTAACTGGCCTCTATGTAGAGTTGTGTCCCTTAGCTTGTAACTTCATAGTTCAATTCAGCGAGCGCCTCGGTAAACTCAGTGTATTGAGCGCTTACTACGATTTTAGCTTAGCAGTGAGTTTTTTTTTTTTTCAAAGCTGATCGCTTTTATCACTATCATTTTATATATAATTTAAAATTTAACCCATAACAAAGTTAATAAAACTCAGGCTTTTTATTTTCATACAATATTACAGTTCTCAAACCATAAATAAATTTTATTTTATGGCAAAAACTGATATTTTACGTGTCATGCAATCACACGCTGGTTTCAAATCACAATCCGCATTCAGAATATCAAGAAAATTTTCGATTAATAGCAGTGATTTTCTCTGCTTTAAATCACGAATTAACAGCTGATTTAATTGATTTACTACAAAATTATAATAAATGGAAAATTAATGAGTCGGCTTTATATATTTTTTAGCCATAATTGATTTAAAATGAAAGCTTCCTGAGAGACTTGCCCAATACCATGGAAGCGTATCAGAAGTTTTAGGTAAATCAATTATTTTATATCAAATCTGGTTAAGGCCATGCTTTTGAGATATGAATTAAGTTTAAACCTAGTTTAACTGCAACTCAGGTTCTTGCGGAGAAATGGAAGGACTGTTTATTTACTGAAAATTGTTAATAATTGTTGATAGAAAAGTGTTCATTAACTCTAAAAACTTTCAACGAGAGAGTGAGAGACTAGAAAATTTTTAATTGCAATAGGTTTGATCCCGTACTCTTTGGGTAAAGTTCGGTAAATTGAGAGTAAAAATTCTCTCACATATAGTTAAAAATGTAGAAAAGTACGGGAACACAAAAAGTCAAAATTCTTTGCCAAAAGAAAACTTCGAATTGCTTTTACATTTTAATACATGGTATATGATGCGTGCATGCAAGCTAAACTCCAGCAGTACTTATTTTATTCGCCATTTACTTTTATTTTATTACAATTTTTATTTAAAATCTTTTAATAATAGCTTTTTGCAGTTTTGAATTGTTTATCTTTTTAAAATAGCTGACGATTTCACTGTTTTCCCAATCTGCCCGAAAAAATTTTGTAGTCTAAGAAGAATAATATTGTTCTCTCACAATCTCTCTCACTTCCCCAAACTTTGAGTACGGGAGCAGTCGTCGGTAAGATTGGGCGCCCTCGGGCTTCCGATGTAGAGTACGGGATCAAACCTATAACATAATTTACGTATATTTTTTTGTTTTTAAGGACATTGAAAATTAATATCACTGTCCTAAGGCAATTAAAACGATTATATTACATGGGCTAGAGGTAATTTCACTTTTTTTTTTTTGTACAATAAAGTGCTAAAATAAAAATAAAATAAATATTTATTTATATGCAGTGGAATCTCAAAAAAGTTAACCGATATGTTCTAAGGACTGTTAATCTCTTCAAGCATTTCTAAAAAATCTAAAAAAAGGATATAAATAATATAGTAAAAACAGTCGGAAAGCAGTCAACACCAATCATCGCTTGTAATTATTTTTTAAGTACAGTCAGAGCACATCGTTTAATCTCTCCCGAAAGTTTTGCATCTCAATCGGAATCAACTGCGCTGCCACTTCTTATGTGAAATCATAAGTCGGGTACATTCAATCACATAAAAAAATGTTGCCAAGATAACTTTTTCGAGGTTGTGGTATATATAAAATTTTTAGATCTAATATACACGTTCTCCAAGGCGATCCCTCTTGCGGGTGCTTGATGTTAACATGCCTTGGCTGATATCATGCAATAATTTTTTGAACTTTGGTATCTACAGACAAGACATTTCGATAGAACTTAAAACAAATAAAAGTGCCATATTCGGCTGTGCCTCGCCATCGTACGTCTGGCGTTATATATATTTTTAAGTACCAATTTTGTTCTTCCTAAATTATAAAATAGTTTTAGTTAGCAAAAAAACATCAGTTTATTTTATCAATTTTAATATCCAGGGGAAAGGAAATTTTAATTTAAAAAATTTTTTTAATCAATGCAAATCTTCATAATGTATAAAGCGGTTTTATTCAAGAAAAACTTTAAACTTTTAAACATTTTAGTTATTACATGTACTACAAAATACTAAAAGTGCCAAAAAAAAACAACTTTTAATTTCTCATCCCTGGAAGAAAAATTGTAATATATTTTAGTTTTTAGTAGACAATTGAGGCTTCCCAAAGCATGAAATAGGTTCAATTTACAAACAAGCAAGAATAATTGGTTTTTGGTATTAATTTTACTTAAGTTCATTTTATTTAAATTCATTTTCAATCCATCAGTCTAAGAACGAAATCTCTAGCTGCTCTACGGGCTTGAGAAAACCAATCTTATGTACAGACAGACGAAAATCGCTCAGTCGTCGTCGTTATTCATAAAAATCCAATATATATACTTATGTAGTGAAATCAATAATGAGATAAGATAATCGGTTAAGATCGAGAAATATTCTTATATGAATATATCTTTCATTACAATAGTTCATATTTACAGAAAATAAGCTTGTGCCTGTGCTTTAGATATTTTTTTATAATAAAAATTATATGTATTTATGGTGTTAATAAGTTTGTGGAGATAAATTTTTATTATTTGCTTTGTTCTTGTACGACTGCTACAAGCAATTATTTATAAATTTCATTGAAAAGAAACAAATACATACTTAAAATCACTTTATTTTCATACTAATATAAAAAATTTAACCAAATATTGGAGAAAACACAACACATCACTATTTTAAGTTGAAAATTTTGGATGGAAAAGCGTTCATTTCATAATAATAAATCTCATTAATATTTTCAGTTATTATTGAGAGAAATTTAAGAAAATTTCTTCATACTCTCTTCATGACGGAAAGTGAGAGAAAAGTAACTGAACAGATCTGTAATTTTCAACTTTGTTCATTAAAGACCAACATTTTACGGAAATCTATGCTTTTCCGTTAAAAATGTTTAAGCGTGAGCTTCGTAACCTGGTAAATCGTCATTGTGTGGAACACGCTATAAATAAATAAGTGAGAGAAATATGCGTTATTTCACTTTTATTAATATCATGCGCAATTGTTTATTTAATAAAAAAATATTATTTATGAATATATAATTATTCAGAGAGGTGGGGTGCCATTGGTGGTCTATTGCTTAGTATATCAAGCTACCATTCTGGTGGTTTGTAGACTTGAAACCCCGGCCTCAGACGCTGGTCTGTTTCACTACCATGGGTGAAAGCTTGTGCTGATATTCATATTAAAACTGAAATTTCGTTGTTGGATTTGTCATACAAATCATGTGATCAATTTTAATATGAATATCATCACAAGCCTACCCTCATTGTATTGAAGCAGATCAGGGTCTCAGGCGGGGTTCGAACTTTTGACCTCCAGAACGGTAGCCTGGCACACTAACCATCAGTCTACCGAGGCACCCATGCGAACAAACAATGTAGTTGAATTCACTCATAAAAGCAAGTGTTTTAGGTTTGGAGATACAGAAAAATTTCTTTGTAATGAATTTATGCGCAAAAAGATCAATAAAGCATATATTTTCACAATTTTGCTGCTTGTGCCTACAACAACACAAATAACATGCATTCCATTTTTGTACTGAATGATAAAAAGCAACAACTAACATGAAAATAAAATAACGTTAATTAACCCTTTTAGTACCCTTGTTTGCGATTTGGGATTTGGAGGTGGTGTGAATATTTTATAGTTGTAGTTAATCTTCATATAAATTAAAACTGTGCTGACATACAATTGGTCCAACTCATGGTCATAAAGTTTGAGCCCGGTCCAAATGTTTGTTTGCTTGTAGTTGGACGTTTTTGTTATTATTCTTATGTAAATTTGAAGGTAGTATTTACTACAAGGCATTTTTCGAAATTCTCAAATGGATTTAATGACGGAATGTCTATATGCTTTATTTGAAATTTTTTTAACTTCCTGATAACAAAATTTTGAATAATTGGGAAGTTATTGGTCTTAAAACTTTTTAAAAATATCGAGTTCTCATCAAATCTCGACATTTTGAGGTCCCAGGAAGCTTCCCTGATTAACTCTAAAAACCCATCACTATGTCTGTTTGTGTGTGTGTGAAACTATGTAACCCGCTTATAACTGTGGAACGACTTGACCGATTTCAAGCAAACTGATGGTGTTCTAAAGGATTCTACTGAACTTGGGTTTCCTCTGAACCGATTCGAGTCGGTAGATTTGAAGAAATCTTAAAAAAGCTTAGAAGAAAAAGTGTTTCTAATAATTCTTAAATTACTTTACTGATCGATTCCAGAAACTAATCAGCTCTCAAATTTAAAAAACCATTTCGGCTACTGTAAATCGGGTCAAAATCGTTCAATCCGTTCGTGAGATATGGTGAACGAAAAATAATTCGAAAAAAGTTACTTTTTTTAAAATTTCGAAGTTATATATCCAATTAGTGTTCTCAACTCTTTTATAGAACTTGAAAAACTCGTTAATTCTGCTACTCACGTGCAAATCGCTTGAATAATTCACAATTTATAGCAGTTTGAAAACTGACGAATTTATTAAACTCTAAGACTTTTGAACTCGAAGACCTCAAAATCGTTGAGCAGAACGTTGCCATTCCTTCGCGGTTAAAATTAGGTGGACGTTCCAAAGTGTTTGTTATTGGCGCTAACTTCCTTTCAAAGATCCTGAAATTTAGAAGGACGTTTTTATTTTATTTTGAAGCCTTTAATGGGATAATATAAGCCCCCATTACCGCAATCGATGATATTACGAAATTTTGAATGCGACATAACTTGGATTAACTGTTTTCGATTTCTTTTCTCTTGTCTCTAACTCTTTATTGACTTGACATGGAATAACACATTTAATTTTAAAATTTAAATGCTTTTGTTTTTAGCACATTCGAGAAGAAAAAACACTAAATAATAATATCACACATCTAAATGAATCAGCATTCCCAAATACTTAAGTGTTTTCTTTTCGGTGATCAATTTGTATAAAAATAAAGACATGTTTTATCATGTGATAATATATTCAGAAAGACGAATATTATTAAAGGGAATATATACAAAAGAATCGGGAAAAAAGAAAATAATTGAAATGGCAACACAGAGATATAATTTGTATTAACATCACCGTGGTATTGATACAGTTCTCGTATGCAATTTTCTTAAAAAATGTGCATAAATAATAACAATTGTCGCTTTCAAATAACGCACATTATAAGTGGTGATAACACCTGAGTACCAGGGTGACCAGATTTTTAAAAAGTTAAATTTGATCCAAACAGAATCGTGTACTACTGCTTTTGGGTGTTAGTTCCTACTATAAATAATATTTATAAATATTCTTCTTTCATTTTTGTTTTGGTGCTGATTTTTTTTCCCCCAAAATTTTATTAAAATTCAAAATGATCAATTGAGGGGTTGCAGATCATCAGATAGCCTTTGCCCAACACTTTTTTGTATAAGGGCCATTATTACAACTCGGTGTTATCTTAAAGTGACATTTTATCGGTCAGATAAACACATTTTCATTATTACAACTTTCCTTTAATCTAAATATGTGCGATAAATTAAAGGCAAGTTCGACTTTGCGATAAGTTTTACCAGGAGGATTTATGTTTGTATTACCATATTTTCTTATTTTTTAATATGGTAGCACCAAACATAGGTCTTCTTCACTTGAAAAGTTTTTTGCCCGTCTTCTCACAGCTCGCAAGATTGTTTCCTTAGATGCTGACATTATAACACAAACTTATATTTTCACAAACAAAAGCTGCATATATTTTTAAAAGGTAAAGACAAGTGTGTCGTTGCCACTACAATTTTCCGCGATCTAAATAATCTTTCAAAAGTAGTCGGTAATTGCTAGTGGTATTGCCACACAATAAGAAATATACATTTAATAATACCGGCAAGTTGTAGTAATGAAAATTTGCTACCGGCCACTTTATCGACTTGTTATGCTAACGATGGCATTAACTACCACCAACTTTGTCGTCAAGTTGTAATAATGGCCCCAGGAAAGTAAAAGATGTCGTTCATGAAAAAAATCTTTGTATGAAAATTTGTTTTATTAACCTCCCATAAATTAGTAAGGATTTTTATATATTACGCCTTTAATAAATGTTTGACTCTTCAATTCAGAAGCTCCATTGGTGGCGTTTATCGATATTGTATGTTCTCTGTGCTTGAGAATAAAAACAAGTTGTTGCATCTATATTTCATCGCATTTCCATAAGTCAGAACTTGAAACGGCCAATTCGAGCAGATATGGGCATTTCAATATAAAGTGAAATAGTTGATAAGGTCAATCGAAAATCTCATTTGATTAATATTCTAAAATTAATTTTAATGAGATAATTCCTCGAAAACTCTTTTTAATGGTTTGAAAATCAAATGCCAACGAATTATATGAAAATTTGGCATTAGCAAGAACGACAGCAGGCTACGAGCTACAATCTGTCAAAATTAGAATACACGCATTCAAATGGGAATGACTATTTTAGCGACGACGCAGCCACACGACTACCGACCACCGTTGTAGCTGTAGCCAAAATTAAACTAATTTCTGTTTTGGTGAGCGACAATGAGTAGATGCAACGTTGCCAGTATGATATAAATAAATTCCATTATTGTAAACTTAAAAATATATTGTTTTATTTCACAAAAAGATATAACAAACTTTATGTCCAAGCTAATGAAATGATTTCTTGTCATATATTGTTGACTTTAAATATATTTTATTGCAATAACACTATTTAAGAGTCTTAAATATATGAAAGCGGCTACACTGGCATATGAAGAGAATTCTACTACAAACAACAACACATGATTATTGATTTGATGGTGTCGTTTTAAAAAGAATTAAGTAGCTGACTACGGAGCAACAATTGTAGCCAAAGGCTTTTGTAGTCGGTGTTCGTGTAGCCTGCTGTCGTTATTGTGTTTAATGCTTAAGAGAATGATTATTTGCACTGCAACAGACAACGCGGCTAGTGGTTGTTGTACATTTTATTTTTTAATTATTGTATACTTGAAAATATAGGTATTTTTATACCCTTGGCAAAAATGTGAAAGGGTATATTTAGGCTTGTTATTCCGTGTGTAATTTCTTCGATATCAATATGTGACCAAATAAAGTATATATATATATTCTGGATTCTTATGAATAGCGATGACGATTGAGCGGTGTCCGTCTTTCTGTACGGGAAATCGCTTTAGAATATTTAATTTTTAATACAAACACGTAAACGTATATATATATATATATATATATATATATATATATTCTGGATTCTTATGAATAGCGATGACGATTGAGCGGTGTCCGTCTTTCTGTACAGGAAATCGCTTTAGAATATTTAATTTTTAATACAAACACGTAAACGTATGTTATACGGTTTACTCTAATCTTACATAAAAAGGAATAGAAAACCATATTCCCAAAAAAATGAAATGATTTCCTGTCATATTTTGTAGGCTTTGGATATATTTGATTGCAACAACACTACATAAGAATTTTACATATGAAACTGGCTACACTGGCGTAGCCATGCTTATTGATTTGGTGGTGTCGTTTTCAAAACAATTTAGTAGCTGACTTCACAGCAACAATTGTTGCTAGCGCTATTTGCGGTCATTGTACTCGGCAGCCTGCTGTGGCGAATGTGTTGAATGCTTAAGTATCATGTAGCATGCTAGAGAAGTATATATTTTATAGTGCGAAAATCAAAAAGTTTTCATTTTCGCAGGCGGAGTTTCGGTAGGTCTGCGCTTAGACAGGTAAGCGTTTGTTTTTTTATTCACTCTCACACAGGCCAAAGTAAACTTCAAAAGAGAAAATGTCAACACAAGTTGTCGTCGAGTACCGAACAAAAAAACGATGTTCTCTTCCCCTCCTGTAATTTGCTATCAAACTAAATGTTTCCCTGCTAAACCCAGGCTAAGTACGCTAATTAGTATTGTGTAGCATGGTGTAGTACAGGGAAACTTATTTCATAAACAGCTGATTTATAAAACTCGTCTTTGTGTTATTTAATGAATGAATTATTATGTTTTTTAGTAACGTGTATCTCAAAACCGTACAACAACATTTAGTATCATCTATGCTCGCTATTGTACTAATTATCGTTCCTGTTACTACGTTTTATTCTTTTCCAATTTCGATACTTAGGAAAGTAGCGTCTTAACAATCTCAATTGAAGCAACAATAAATAAATTAAAAAAAAAAATACAATTAAAAACACGATAATTCTGTTTAAATCATTGAAGACGCGAAGTAACTAACAGCTAATGAAATTAATAAAAATACAAAAACCATAAAAATAATTAAATAAAATTTCAGATATAAAAGTTATGAAAGGTTGGACATTTTTAATCGTTATGTACTGTATGCGTGAGCGTTTTTTTAAATATATTTTTATGTGAAGTACCGATATTATATTTCTTAGAAGCAGTTAACGTTTTCTATTGCTCATAATCAGATCTTGAATGTCGTTGAAAAGTTGTTTGTTTTTGAAGAAATGCCGCGTAAAAGATTTCATTATATTTTATCAATTCTTTCACGATAACCTAAACTAAAGGCTATAATTGGTCAATTTATAAGGGGTGATCCCTAATGCTTGATATTAATTGTAAGTCACGCCTTAAGGTCAAGCTTTTTGTCCAACATCGCTTGGCATTTCCTTGCTTCAATGTTTGATAAATATAAGCGTAGAGAGGCACACAACTGACCACTGCGCTAACATTGTTTGAAGCCTTTTAGGAATCGTGATTTTTATTAATACCATAATCTATAAAAAGTTTCTACAATTGCGCGAATTGTGGCGAAAACATCTGTGCTTGATGGGACAGTGCGGTTAATGGTGTGACGGCGTCATCGAGTCGTACTTCTTGGAAAATGACGTCGGACGAGCAGTTACCGTGAATAATTTTCGGTATTACAAAGTGATAACGGACTTCTTGTGTCCAGAAATAGGATATAGAGCTGGATGAGTTGCTGCTTCATATGGGTGATGTCACTTGCCACACAGCCAACGCAACAATGACGATATTAATGGGCTGCCGCGATCATGTGATATGACACCGCTGGACTTCTTTCATTGGATATATACATATAAAGGGAAAAATTTTGGCAATAAGCCAAGAGCAATTCAAGAGCTAAAGAATGAAAAAGAATTTAATAATTCGGCACATTAACGACATTGAACCTCAATTATGTATGTCGCAGAGTCATTGAAAATATGTACCATCGGATATCGTAGCGAACATTTGGCCGATAATAGAAAATATTAAGGTAATTCTTATGGTTGGACCAGCCCTTACCGCACACCTGTAGGATCTTAAAATTGTTTGCAATAAATTTAAAAATCCCACGTAAATTTAAGTTGGATTGTTGTTTTTAAGTAAATCGATTGATACTTTCACCATATTTTGTAATTTGCATTTACGAGAAATTATATTAAACAAAAAATTTAAATGTGTATAATTTTGTGCACTCTTTTGATTTATTTTTTTAGTGTTTATTAAATTAATTTGTAGTTATTCTTTTGGTAAAATTCGAGATCTGCTTTTAGTTTTGTTATGACAGTGAACGCTGCTGTCAACTTCAACATTCGTTGGACACAAACATCTGCACACCATCGTTTCGATAATTTATTAAACAATTTATTGGCCTTCAAGTATTTATTCACTTAACTAATTTTAATATATTTTTGCTGATATTAACAATAAAAGATAATCACAACAAAACTTATGTACACACATACATACAAGTTTATGTAGGTATTCCTAAATATATCACATTTTATATACTTTTGGGCCCTTCACTTTGTTCGAAGAACCCTAAAATTGTATTTGAAAACAACAAAAAAAACCATCGAAATATTTTTTTGGTTTATTTTAAAAATACCTTTAGAATTGCCCAGGCCGTGCCCCACAGTAGACCGCAGTTAATACGAAGCCAGTTCCCGGTTAACTGATACCAAAATCGTCTAGCCAGAAACTCCATGGCGAAATACCAACATGCCTTAACACTTATTTCGAAATCTAATCAGTTCTTGCTTCAGCTTATGCTCAATTTGGCAAAAAAAAATATTTGAAAAGCTCTTTTTAATTATACGATTGTCAAACGTAATCGATATAGGCTCTGGCGATTCTTATCAAACTATTAACAACTTATCGACGGCACTTGTGATTACAAAGCAATCGCGCAAATCACAATTTTAATCACCCTCAAACGTTCTATTCAGTCAACACCAGTTGAACCACCTCAACGTCTTTATTTATTTCTTTTTACGGCAGAACAAACAAATTGAATGGGAAAGCAGTCATTATCGTAGAGTGCTGACCACATAGCGACGAAAGTTCGCAATAGTGACTTGTAGCGTATTAATTTCTCATATTTATTCAGAGGTCACCAATAAAAGATCTGCAAAATGGACAAACACTCAGTCCGATATTCAGTGCAGCCATGATGGATGCTATTTTCCAAATTATGCGTGAATGTCTAAAATATTGTACTTCGACGCCCTTAAAAGCATTAACAGGCCATAAATATTTTGTGGGGTATTCGTTCCAACTGACTTGGCCTGTTTATTCGGTCATGTGATTGATATGTTATATTTCAGACTACCTTCAATCATTGTTTCTCAGTGTAAAAATATGATGTTTTTGCAGAGTTGCTCTCTGCCCGTCAATATGGTTCCTTATTGTTAAAAGTTGTTTACATTTCTGGTCACAATCACACAACATATATTTTGAAAAGCAGTGCAAAATCATAAACATTTTGCTCTTTTCGCCTGTTTTCTTTTTTTCTGACAAAATTGAGCAAAATCGCATTTAGCCGAAGGCTGAAATCGTAAATGCAGCGCAAACGTATCAGCTGATCCAATCTGTTATAAGGCAAATTCTGAAAATGTTTGCTGGAGCGCTGAAAAACGCAGCGCATGCGGTTGTGTAGTATGTCTTTACCTCAAACGTCAACGAAAAAGGTAACGAAATCCTATTTATAGGGCGTTTTTTGAGTTGGCATCACTGCTTTATTTGATCACCCATTTAACAGCTGATAGCTGCTCTTTGTTTAGTTTGCTTTGACATTTTATTATGGATCGAGTTACACCAGAGCAACACGTGCAAATTGTGGAAATTTTTAATCAAAATAATGGTTCTGTTCGTCAAACTTATCGTGCACTTCGTCCATTCAATATTTTATTTTCCGATGAAGCCCACGTAAATAAACAGAATTGTATTTGGAGTGAGAAGAATCCACAAACTTTTGTCGAAACGCCAATACATTCACAGAGAATTACTGTTTGGTGCGCTTTATGGGCTGGCGGAGTCATTTTCCCATATGACTTCAAAAACGATGATGGTCAGAATGTTACTGTTTATGAAAATTTGTGTTCCAGATTGCGCCTTGTACGCGCCAACCGTGACGGCCACATGGTCGAAATCATATTTAAACATTAATGTCATAAAATATTCTATCCAATAAACACCTTTTCATCGATATCAAAAATATATTACCATGTTTTATTATGATTTAAACTTGTATCACTCTATAAAAACACCCTACATTTACATTTAAATTTTTTACCAGTTTATTTCAACCACCCTGATTACGGTTGGCGTTTTCCACCTTTAAATTCGATAATTTGTAATATATTAAACAAAACTTCATCCTTTTCTCTATAATCTATTACAAATTGTCGAATTTGAAACCAAAAAAAATTAA
This sequence comes from Linnaemya vulpina, assembly GCA_963675445.1. NCBI lineage: Eukaryota > Metazoa > Arthropoda > Insecta > Diptera > Tachinidae > Linnaemya > Linnaemya vulpina. The sequence goes on from OY776276.1 coordinate 22,417,169, forward strand.
TCGTAATCGATCATGTCTTTTTATTTGTATGATTTTATGTGTTTTAAGCTTGTAAAATCGCCGAAATAGAATTTTATTTAAAAGTTGGCAGCCTGAATGTATCAAAATGTGCAGTTATGGTTTTTTGCGTTTCAGAAATTTTGGAAAATGTTAGAAAAAATTTGTTTAGTTTTTACTCTTATAAGTTCGAGTTACTTTGTTACTCAGCTGGAACAGACCTAATATTGTGTAAAATTTGTAAAATTACCATAAAAATATTTATATTTCGTAAGTTATTGGCTGTCCCTTTTAGCTTATTAGGAACAAATATTTCCTTCATTATCAGTGATCGGGATGGGGGTGCCGATAACGGATATATGATCAGCTTTTACTGTAACTAGAAATCAGGGACTGTAACGGCTATTTTAAATATCTCACTTCAATCAGAATTTTATATCTAGAATTTTATTTTTCGTTTAGACAATACAACTCATTCTATCGGTTTTGTTATTCCCCAGAATATAAGAGTTACTTCTTGATCGTTTCTTGACTTTTATTTTTCGGTGAGAATAGAAGAGTTACTACTGGATTTATTTTGATTTATTTATTTTATTTTGACTTTTTGCGTTTGAAAAACAAGTAACTTTTAAACCGAATATATATATATATATATATATATATATATAAATTTTGATTAAATTAACTATTTGACATACTGTCATTATACCATTATATAAGAAAATAATAATATAGTCATAACGAATAAAAGTTGTTTGTTGGGTTTTGGTTTGTATAAGTTTCATAACCTACTACACTTATTATAATGTGATATTTAAAATTCTTCTGTGAGTTTTCATTTAATTCCCAAATGGTTTATAAAAGTCTTTTGATAAGATGAGCGGTTTGAAACTTTTCAAAACCGTGGTTGAAGTCTACTGACGATTCGGTAAAAGCGAAAATGAAATGCATATAGACATTGCTTATATATATATATATATATATATATATATATATATATATATATATGTATATGTATAATTAATTAATTAATCTAATATATCAATTAATAGTTTTTATACGAAATATTTTATTTAGTAAAATAAAACTGTAGAAATTACTTTTTCTGACGAATGAATAAAAGTGAAGATATAACTTTTATATTCTGATGAATATATTAAAATCAAGATTCATCCTAAAAGAGTAGGACCGAAAATAGTTTTCATTAATGCTGAAGATAAACACCCGATGCATGCTGTCACGATTTATAAAGTGCGAGTTTTTAATAAAAATTAATGACTGTTGGCAATATAATTGCCGGCACATTGATTGAACTGCGTTACTTATTTTTTTAGACTCATCAAGAATTGTTTAAGGCAGTGAGACTTCGCATGTGTTCCAAAATGTGTGTTCGATCCAATGCGGTAAAGGAGCACAGGCAATCACCGTAGCTTTAGTTGTTTCAATGATTGTGTTTCCGCACCTGCTGCTGCCGAAAGAAGTGGTGTATTGACCAGTCGGAAAATAGGATTCTTGCAAAATCGAACAGCGAACGGATGATGAGCAAAACCTTTTATGAATACATATATCGCGAGTGATGTGCATAATTGGTTTAACGAAAATAACATAAAATCTCCCATTTTTGGCATTCGTTGAAACAAATTGAATAAGAGTAACTGTGGGGTGCCTGCGATGATAGATCGGATTCCAATAGTAGCGATTCCTCCAAAAGAATCAGATGAATGCATTCTTTATTTGGTTTTTTGCAGTGTTGTGCTTTGCAGTGTTGGGCTTTGATTTGTTGTCAAAAGTTGTTTACATTTTTCGCTGTTAATCGCAAAAAAAAAACAAACACTTTTTCTTCATGCTGTAGTCAGATGTTTTTTACACAATTGAAAAATTTTACACAAACAAAATGTAACTTGCTTTTTCTGCTGTTGTAATAATGACATGATGTGAAAAGTTGGGCCATTCAAATAAAATTTCGATCGATTTAGGGTAGTTTAAAAAAATTTATTTTTGAAAAAACTATCAGTCTTTGGTAATAATTATCTTATTATTGAACGTGTTTCGCCAATATTGGCATCCTAAGTCATTTCCTCATTTCCTATAATATATCAAGGAATCGTATGCTCTTCGAATAAAATAAAAGCAGCCTCTTTTTTCGATAGTGCGTTACCGGCAGCACAACTTCCAACGGCCTTTTGGTTTTCGACAACGAGCTTTCAAATCCATAAGAACTCTATAAAACGCACTCGTTATTGTATCGCCCTGAATAGTGAAGAGAAAAATCAATAATTTTTGTTTCTATTCATTCCAGCGGGGGAGGCACATTTTTGCATTTACTTTTATTTAAATAAATCCGTTTCAAGATGTTTCAGTTCTCAGCCAATAAACCTTTTCATCAACTATGAAGAAATAAATCATTAACGAACGCCATGTGCTGTTGGTTTTCTGGCTTAAAGTACTCACTGCTTTGCTGAGTTCCTTGTTGTTTTGAAGAGACTATTTTGGATATTTTGTCATACATAAGAAACTTTGAAATGGTTTTTAATTATTTTTGGATAATTATAATTATTGTAAAATGCGTACGTGTAACTGCTGTTTGAAAAAATTTGGAATATAGTTTTTAAATGAACACTTTTCTCGAATTGCTTTGAACGGAAACCACTTTAAAAAGGAAAACTTGAAAAGCACTCTTTAAAAGTCTGATTCGATTGGAACGTTCAAAACGTATGAGCGGGTGACAAGCCTACACACATACATACAGTCACGCTGCCAACTTTCCGTAATTAGCCAGGAACGCTTCCTAGGGACTCACTATTCCAAGATCTGAGAGCCCACTTTTTTGCAATATGGTGTGGTTTATGGAACATTTTCAAACGATCTTGGACTAGAGCGTTCCATTCGTCTCTCTAATGAGGCTGATATGTTTCCGGTTAAGATCTTAGCCGTTAGGGTGGCGGGAAAGGTACTGATCAACAAAAAGATGCTGGCATTTTTGTCCACAGCCAGGCAGTTCTTATGTCCAGTTCCAGGATTTATTATATAGATTGGGAGGTCGGGCTGACCTTCTACTAATCAGGTTCCCGGCACACAGCGGCCTTCCAGGCGAATTGAATAGAATTGGATCTGCTATGAGCACGTCTAAGGCCGAATTCGTACCCACACCTTTTGATACCACCAAGAACTGTATACCCAAGCACTATCTCGGAAAAGCTGGAAACAAATGAAGAAACATAGACACGTAGAAAGTCGTGTCTTGTAACGACTTCTGTCGCAGATGTCGTGAAGAAGGCAGCAAAGACAGTATTAAAGAGTTTCCCCGACAAACTGTCATATCTTAAGACATATTTTTTTAAATTATTTCCAATACGTTTTTTTCAAAAGTCTTAGTACGAAAATCGAACAATCAATTTACAGCGTCATCAATAAATATTGGCCAGTCAAATGAACCGGCCCTCTTAATAAATAACGCTACGCAAATTGTGATAAATGCTCAAATTATGCTAATTTCCTCATCAAATTCTTTTCAGTAATAAAACACATTGTTCTCGTTGGTAATCACATTGAAAATCAATACGACCAATAAATTAAATTAATTTTTAAATGTTTTTATTACACGGAGCGAACAAAAGTTATTTTCTTTCTCTGACCTCTTGGAAGCGGGAAGGGGCCATGTCAGCTATTAATTTTACAGTGGAGTTGTGAACTATTTTCAATTTGACAATTTGGTGTGCGTAAGAGAAATTGTGATTTGTAAAACGGATGCGAGTAAATTTCTCATTTTTCTTAACAAAAATTTCGTTTTAAATGTAGTTAAACAATTGGAGCTATTGACCATATTGTGGGACCCTATTACCCGTTGATTTAAGTAAAAACGGTAGAATCCAGTTTACTATAAAAATACTTGCGAATAGATAAGGAAGTTTATGTTTTTTGGTAAATATTAAGCGTTACTTTTTTGGTTCTTGGGGTTCCGACAAATTTAATTTTAAATCCCGTTTTCTCGGGAAAAATACGTTTTACGATTTATCCCTTGTCGCACGAATTGTGCCTCTTCACCAATACCAATCCGGAAATTCAACTGTTACAGAAATCGAGCCAAGAGACCAACACATGAGTTGTCATAAAGCCAGTTGGGTTCGAGAGCAGTGGAAAACTAATCCGAGTTTTTATAGTAAAATCGTGTTCATAGCGGACGTTTTTGGTTATTTCTAAACAAAATTTATAATTTATTTCTTTAATCTGGAGATGCGAAATAATTTTTTTTTCCAATTTGGTTACTCTTTCCCCAAATAGAAATATAAGTGCATTTTATATATTTAGCTTTCCAAGCTTCTATTGCAATTAATCTTTAAGTCTGCAATGCGGTTCAGCTGCACCCGTATCCATTAACAATAGCATGGAACCAATCGTGAGAATTGTGAGAATCATGATTTAAAAATGCATATAAAATATTGAATAACAAGATAAAATTAATATCTATCGATCGCCATTTTTTAAACAATAAATTTTTATTAAAAAATATGTAAATCGGATACAGTTTCTTGTTTTGTTCATCAGAACAAGTTTTGGTTATTTTGAATAATCAAATACTTTAAGAAAGTGTTGAAATTTCATTTTGTTTTCTTATCTCACAAATAGTGCAACATTTTTTGCACTTTTCAAGTAGAAGTTGCAATATTGTGGATGCCTTTTGGAAATAGTGGATTTATTACAAATTAATCTACAATCCCTTGCCAAATTTTAATTATGTTTTGAAACTGTAGTTTTTAGAAAAATATAATAATAAAAACAAAAAGAAATCGCCACAAGTTTTATTAACATGCGAAGCAACTATATTTTTATTTTAGGAGTTTTATAACAAATTTTTTTTATTTCCCGGAAGTAAAATTTTCAAAAATTGGGAGGTTGCTGGTTTTACCTCGTTTAAAAAAAACTGCTACGAGTCTCCATAATTTCTCGACGTTTTAAATCCCTTAGAAGCGCTACCGACTAATTTTGAGTGAGTGCCACCATGTCTGTTCAAGTGTGTGCATCTGTGTGAGTGCCACTAGTGACCCGCTTATAACTTTTGAATGGCTTGACCGCATGGAATCAAACTGCTGACATTCTAAAGAGTTTTGCTTAGAAAAAACGGTTTCGGAATAACTTTCTCAGATCGATTCCACAAACTAAAAAGGTCTTGGCGAAAACCACTTCGATTACTTCGATCAATTCGGACCAAAATCGGTCTAACCGTTCGTTAGCAGTCGTGAGCGGATAAAGTGATTTTTTTTTAACTCCGATATTGTATATCTCATCAATTAATGTTCCCATTCTTTTATAGGACTCGAACCACGGCTTATCACGTGGGAGTCGGTTAAATTGAAAATTAAAATAGTGGCGTTTTAGATCGAAGAAGTCGGAAGCATAGCACGGCACAATAAACCACGCTACGATAACTTTGAGGTTAAAACTAGCAGAAAGTTTCCTTTGGCCCTTAGGATCAATCGTTTTAACGGCCTGATTCAAAAAAATTTCAATTTAGAAAATGAATTTTGTGCGTCGCCAACAGAAGTATATTTTATGAACAACATGTTAATTAGGTTGTGCTTTTTACCCAATTAAATTTTCTAAGTTAGTTGGTTCCAACGCCCATTTCACTGGGACTTGCGTAGATCTCTTACCCAAATTCTCTTAGAAAAACTAAAGATGTAAACTTTTTGCTATCAAGTGGTTAAGAAGCTTGAAATTCTTTTTTTCAAATTATTAACTTGCGAAAAGCAACACAACTAAATTGAAATTTTTTATTCAACAACTTCTACTTGAAAGAAGTTTTATTTAACAAATATATATTTTTATTTAAGTTTCTTGTTATTTCTTCATGTTTTTCTTAATTGTTTTTCTTTTACTATTATTTAACAATGAAGTTGTAAATAATCTTCGGGTCTGAGCATAATTTAAAATATATTCATTTTCAAGGTAATTATTTTTACGAACATTTTATATTGCTCTGTTAAATTGAATTAATATTCATGGGCTAATTGTTCGAAATTAATTAAAATCTCAGAAAGACATGATGATAAATATTCCAAGGCACACAGGAATTGTTCACATATACCTACTTAAGTATAAATTCAAACCATAAAAGTTTGACTTAGGTATGATGGAACAAAAAATTCAGAAAAGTGTAACGGTAACACGGGTTGATACAGTTCTCGGATTGTTTTTCACAATAAAATTTGTGTATATAGGAACTGTTATCACATTCAATTAAGCCACCTAAACAGTGGTGATAAACACAATATACACATGAGCACTGAAGATGAAAGTGTTGCGACTTTCGAAAACAGCTGTTCTGCTCTGCTGTGTAAGTTGATTAAAACTGATGTTGACTTTATATATATATATAAAGTTCATTTTCCTTTCTTATTATTATTTTTTTTTTAATGAAGTGTATATTGATTTATTTCTTAAACATTTTGATTAAAATAATTTTTCGATCGTGGCAGCACTGGTTGTATTCTTGAGTTTGGTCAACAAGCAGATAAATTTTTTGAAAAAACATTCTTCGCATACGGTACTTTTCAAAAAGTTCTTTTTTCAATATAAGTTATTGTTTTGAAACCGCATTTCCATTTAAAGGTTTCTTCTAATTTCCTTTGACCGAAACTATAATTGAACAACTGATGTCAAGACCCCTGTTGTATGAATTGCTCCTCGCAATATCTATAGATAAAATCTCGAAAATTGTAAATGAAAAATTAAAATTAAAAAATTGTTTAATATAATAAAATTGTTTATCATAATAATTTTTGATCGTGTCAGCACTATTAAAATGGTTAAAAAAGTTCCCACTTAGTCCATTATAAAAGCCAAGGCAATGCTAATTTTGTGGGTTAAGATAATATATATTTTTTGGAAATGAAATATTTATGGGACACTTCACTATAAATTGAGAATCCAAAGACTAGAGATTTTATATATTATTAAAATCGCTTCTTAATTTTGGGACACATTTTATTTTATTGTAAAAAGTGACACATAAGCATATTTATTTTCTTACATGTCATGTTTCGTTACCCACTGTTTATGCCTACACTGTGTAGAAATAACATGTACTCGTATGGCAGAAAAAAATCTGAATTGAAAGGTTTTCTTTCGCACGTTTTCCATAAAAAACAGTGCCGAAACCAAAAAAATGTGATGAGTAAGAAAAGAACATAACGTGCTCCAAAAAGAAAATGTTAAATACGAGAACACTCCATTGAACTTAAATATTTTAATAAAGAGTACGACTTTGTTGGAAAATATAATAATAAAAATAATAATATCTTTTTAATTAAATTAGACAAAATGATGATATTCGACACATATTTGTTTCTGTACAAGTAAACAGTGGCAACTGAGACACACCAATGGCTGAGCAGGCTGAGCGTCATATTGATAACGATCAGTTACATATAAAAAAGTGTCAATATGAAATAAAATTATATTCATTTGAAAAAAGTCTAGTGAAGCTTCAAAACGCAACAACCGCTTAACGGCGACGGAATTTTATAGTTATTTTTGTTTGCAAATTTTATTGTTTTGGAGGCGGATTGAATTTGATAAAAATTTCAACTTAAATTTGTAATAGGCAAAAACGGAAACAACATGTTGTTCGAGTGTATGAACGCAATTGATGTCATTTTAATATAAAATTATTATTTGAAAATTTCATAGACATAAACTACTAAATTTAAATATAAAAGAAATAATTATTTAAGAAAATGCAGTTGAGTGGCGGTCGTTGCAAGAATCTGTGCAGTGAATTCAAGTTGAAGAATTTTGGCTTCGATCACGATCATCAAGAGCAATTCTATCGATCGCAGGTATTATCAAAAATGCCAGATATGAAGTGTTTATTTTAATATTAATTTTAATAAGTTTAAATAAGTTTATATAATAATCTTGTATGTTAAAATATATATTAAGACAAGAGAGCATAACATCACTGTTCGCAAACTTGTGCATCATCGCATTTGAAAATTGTTAGAATATTTGCGAGTGTTTTCAATGGGTTTTGTGATTCTGTAGAGCACAAATGTTTTACAGAGGCAAGTGCAAGTGCCTTTGCCCCAGATTGTGAAAGGGGCCAATGCCCCTTGCAAATAAAGCGGGAAAAAGTTGGATATTTTAAAGACATAAAACTTTAATATAAAGAAATAACCCCAGAGGCTTTAAATAAATTAAAAAACAAACTTTCAAATTAGTTAATTAATGTCGTAGTTATCAGTTCATAAAAAGAACCTTTTCAAAGTCGGCCAACAAATCAATATTTTACAACGAAATATATGCGACGAATAATACGTAGAACATCACTTTTCTCCAAGACGTCAACCAAATTCAATACAAACTTGTTTCATTAAAATAAAAGCAAAATAAATTGTGCTTTGACCCGGAGAGTTTTTAAAACTTCATTGCTAAATAAAAGTAAAAAAGGTGGAAAAATTCTTGCTAATATACGAAGAAATAACAAGAAACTTTAAAATAAATAAATTTTTTTTTTGTTAAACAAAATTTCTTTTCAAGCAAATGTGTTGAATAATAATTTTCAATTTATTGGTGGTGCTTTTCACAAGTTAATAATTAAAAAAATTATTGGATCTTCTTTAAGCTGCTTGACCACTAGAGTAGTAAAAAGTTTACAATGTCCTCAGATTTTCCAAGATAATTTGGTTAAAAGAACTGCATTAGCCCCAGTGAAATGCGCTCAGGAACTAACTGAAAGCTGAAGTGTGGGAAACACGGCACAACTAAATTAACATGTTGTTCATAAAATATACTTCTGTTCTGGACGCAAAAACTTCATTTTATAAATTGAAAATTTTCTAAATCAGGCCGTCAAAACGATTGATCCTAACGGCCAAAGGAAACTTTCTGCTAGTTTTAACCTCAAAGTTATCGTAGCGTGGTTTATTGTGCCGTGCTATGCTTCCGACTTCTTCGATCTAAAACGCCACTATTTTAATTTTCAATTTAACCGACTCCCACGTGATAAGCCGTGGTTTATATAATTTTCGAGTCCTATAAAAGAATGGGAACATTAATTGATGAGATGTACAATATCGGAGTTAAAAAATCTCTTTTTCCGCTCAGGACAGCTAACGAACGGTTCGACCGATTTTGGTCCGACTTGCGGTGATCGAAGTGGTTTTCGCCAAGACCTTTTTAGTTTGTGGAATCGATCGCAGAAAGTTATTCCAAAAACAGTTTTTTCTAAGCAAAACTCTTTAGAATGTCAGCAGTTTGATTCCATGCGGTCAAGCCATTCAAAAGTTATAAGCGGATCACTAGTGGCGCTCACACAGATGCACACACAAGAACAGACATGGTGGCACTCTCTCAAAATTAGTCGGTAGCGCTTCTAAGGGATTTAAAACGTCGAGAAATTATGGAGACTCGTAGCAGTTTTTTTTTTAAACGAGGTAAAACCAGCAACCTCCCAATTTTTGAAAATTTTACTTCCAAGAGGTAAAAAAAATTTGTTATAAAACTCCTAAAATAAAAATATAGTTGCTTCACATGTTAATAAAACTTATAGCGATTTCTTTTTTTTATTATTATATTTTTCTGAAAATTACAATTTCAAAACACAATTAAATTTTGGTAAGGGCTTGTAGATTAATTTGTAATAATTACACTATTTCCAAAAGGCATCCATAACTGAGAAGTGCAAAAAATGTTGCACTATTTGTGAGATCAGAAAACAAAACGAAACTTGAACACTTTCTTAAAGTATTTGATTATTCAAAATAACCAAAACTTGTTCCGATAAACAAAACAAAGAAACTTTAACTATTTTACATATTTTTTAATGAAAAATTTATTGTTTAAAAAATGGCGATCGATAGATATTAATTTTATCTTAATATTCAATATTTTATAGGAATTTTTAATTCATGATTCTCACAATTCTCACGATTAGTTCCATGTTATTGGTAATGGATTCGTCTGCAGCTGAACAGTATGTGAGTGTAAAGACTAATAAAATTAAGTGTTTGGAGAGCTTAACTTCGCTTTCCTTCTTCGACCTCTTTGTAAAAAATTCAGGATTCGAATATTCGAGATTATTTCCATAAGAATAGAACGCGCGAGAAAGTTTTCTAGTGTTTTCAATGGTCTAATTGATGAACTGATTGAAAAATTTAAGAAAAAAAAAAACTAGGAACCCTTTTAAGAAAATCGAACTAAAATGTAAATTTTAAAAAAGCTTAAAAAATGATGAACCAAAATACGATTCTTCTTATCAAAAAAGCGTCGAAGCACTCACAAATCGCTTAAGCTTTTTTTACAAAAATGCTTAAGACAATAATAATCATGTTTGTTTTGAACTTTTTTGAAATGTATTTTTAACTTTTTAGTTCGACTTTCATCAAACGGATGTTTTTTGTTTTTTGTTTTTTAAACTCTATTATTTAGTTTGATGTGCTTCGAAAGCGTGCTAAAATACTTACGTATTGTCAAAAGATAAGAACATGAACCCCACTTTGTATGAGTACAAAATGACGTAATGGAATAATAGTGGAAGCACAATACAAAAGGAGAATTTGAACAAACGCAAGAAGTGTATGAGGAGTTACCAAAATATAATGTTTGTCCCTCTTTAATCCTAAAGTTAGATATATATATATATATAAATTTTTGAAAACGGTTGACCCTAAAGGCCGTCCCTTCAACTTCCCCCTAATTTTAACCACAAATCTAAAACGTGGTTTGTTGTGCTGTTCCACGATTTTGAGGTCTTCGAGCTTAAAAGTCTAATGAGAGTTAAATAAATTAATCAGTTTTCAACTGCTATAAATTGAGAATTATTCAAGCGATTCGCACGTGAGTAGCAGAGATTGACGAGTTTTTCAAGTTCTATTAACGAATTGAGAACATTAATTTATTGGATATATAGATTTGAAGTTTTTCATAAAAATTTCTTTTTTCGAATTTATTTCGTTCACGAATGGAATAACCGATTTTTTTTATGAGTAGGATCAGCACTCATGGGACAACTCCTACATACGCAGTGCATTGCGCTGGAACTGCAATGGAGGGAATAGTGTTAAGAAAACAGCCACTTTAAAAAATTTTGGTTTTCTAAGTTTTTTAAAAAATCTTGAAATCTACCTCGAACCAGTTAAAATTCTCAAGAATCTAAATTTAGTGGAACCCTGTAAAACGCCACCAGTTTGCTTGAAATCGGTTAAGCCGTTCCAAAGTTATAACCGGGCCACACACACACACACACACACACACATACAGACATAGTAACGGGTTCTCAGAATTAGTTAGGGTAGCTTCTTAGGACCTTAAAAAGTCGAAATCTAGTGAGAGCTCTATTTTTTCAAAACGTGGTGAAACCAATAACTTCCCAGTTCTTGAAACATTTTCATTTTCGTACTGGAAAGTTAAAAAGTGCACCACATGGATCTGGTTATTTCTCAGCAGCATTCGAAAAATTTTGGAATTTGGTTTCCTTTGGAAATATCGTGTTTTTCGAGATCAATACATAAAGATTTTTGCCTTTTTCGTTCTTTTTGACTCACTTCGCACTATTATTTGTAAAAACAAATTTTAAGAGAATTTGAACATGGAGAGGGGGGTGCTACCCCTTTGTTTATTGATTGCACTTATAGATTCTTATTGAAATCAACTCAATTGTCATAGTGTCTTGTAGTTTTGAAAACTTTTTATGATATTTTTTCGTCATAATATTCATGACCATCCGATTAGTTTTCGCTTCGTTAGATGGGCCAATAATAATAATAATAATAATAATAAATAAGTTGTTCTGGCTCGGAAATCCCACACGTGGTCTTACAGAAGCCCATGTACTTATTACGAGTGACTGCTTGGTTCGGCTTGTAGAGCGAATGCCGAAGGCATAACTGGCTCATATTTTGTTTGAAATTTCGCCCAATGGTGGCCGCCATCGCACCATGATAACCGATTTTTTGTGGCCGCTCCTCATGGTATTGGGTTTCAGCAGGATCTCATTCACACATCTCATTACGCAACTGATTTATTTCGTCAAACGTTTGACGGCAGTTTAATTAGACGAAATGGTGATGTCCAGTGGTCGCCTAGAAGCTGCGATTTAACACGACCGTATATAGTCGAAAAAGTACTCCAACAACAAGATATTAAATAGGGTAAAATTTTAGACCTTGTTTGTTTTATTGCATTTTAAATTTAAGCTTTTAAATGGCCCACGTATATACCAGCGAAGCAACATGCAATTTATAATTAATACGTTCTTTCTAAATTTATGTCTACCCTTTCCTACATACCGATCCATAACAGCGAAAAAAGTAGTATATTTTAATATCAAATTTTTAATTTTGTTTAGATTTCTTCTCTTAACCGCCAAGTGGTGGTTGAGGTAAAATTCTTTGTTTCGACTTTTGCCAAAAACTGCAAAGATGTCAGTGCAACCGTTAAGGAAAAACTTGCTAAGAACAATAATAATACTCTAAAACGAAAAAATTATTAATTAACGGAATTCGCATAATATCAAGAAAGTCGTAAAATATGTTAGTCCCGGTTCACACACATCAAATTCTGCTGCTTATCGTTTGTTGTTTCTATTTGTTTGTACGTCTCTCTTTCATTCCGACAAGGATTTACTTGTACTTGGCCAACAAAAAGAGATATTTTAATGCAGTTTTTCGGTTTAAACCAGGGCTAATTAAATAGTACTTCTCCTGTAAAGTTTAATTTCGATATTGTTAATCTCCATTTGCTTGCGTCAAACCAAGTTTCAAAATTTGCTTTTGTTTGAAATGTAAATGTGCGGGAACACAATATCGTCGTTGTCAATTACACATGACTCGCTTAATCCTTTCGCAGTCGTGTAATTGAAATGCAGAAATTTTTCAATTCCCTCTTGCTATAGTCTGAAGCTTTTGCTTTTGGGTTTGCTTACTTGATGTGTGTATGAATTGCGAAAAGTAGGAGAGAGCAAAATATATGTCCAATGCAGACAATCACAGGTCAAACTTCGTCTGTCTGCATTTTTGCGATTATAAAAGGGCAAATAGTTTCTATATAATAAGATTTTCTAAGCCCCTACTGGGCATGGAACCTTCTCAGTTCACTTTAAGAGAAAGCAGGAATACAACAATAAAAATAATGAGAAGTTTATATTATCAGTAAACCAACTCTGGACTTAAGCAATTCATCTCTTCAATTTACTTCGTATATCACTCGATAGTTCATAGAGATGGAAAGAGGGTAAATACCCAACTGGTAAATACCCGGTAAAATAGATTAATTGGGTAAAAATGGGTAAATACGCAGGTATTTACCTAAGAGGTAGATATAAACTATGTTGTAGAAAATTTGGTGAACAAACATTTTGCGATAATTTAGTGTGTTTATAATAAATTTAATAAAATAGTAATAAAAATACTTACTGAGCAGAAGAAAAGTAACAACTTAAGAAAATAACTACATTATATAGACACATTTATTGTTGTAATATTACTTTGAATTAATCGAAATCACTGTCACTGTTTTTATCAGTTTCATTCTGAAAATATCTAAAAGAAGAGTGGGGTGTAGAATGGGTGATACCAGTGGAAGTGGAAGATGCTTCTTTAAATGAATTTGCAGAATTCATGATTTGATCCTCAGCCGGTAGAACGTGCATATTATATATACCCAAATAAATTCCCGAAAAAAGTATTTACCCGGTATTTACCTACATATCGGGTAAATACCGGGTAGAATCCCATCTCTAATAGTTTATTGAAATTGTGTTCTTAAAGAAAGAGACGGTTGCTTAGTCCCGGTTCACACATTTCTGTTGCTGCTTAACTTTCTGGTTTCTCTGGCAAAAGAATGGACAGATATATATATATTTGTTTATATATCCGACATAGAGTTGCTTGTACAGCAAAATTTAAAGTGTGAAGCGGGACTTACGGAAGTGGAGAACTTTCCAGACTTGCTGCTTTCATGCGAGTATTATATTATATATGATTATGCTTGAATAAAAGCAGGCCAGTGTGGCATTTTAAAGGTTTAAGAATTTGTTGATCCGATATCGTGGGTGACATATTTTAGCAAAATTGGTTCTGAAAATAATGCAAAAATTCTTTAAAATAATTCTAAACAAAAGTTTGCGATCACTTTTGCTATAATTTTACTTCTGCCGAAGCGGATATTTCACAAACACATGCACGTACTATAATAATTGTGGTGAGTAATAGTGTACGGCTGGTCAAGTTCAAGTAAATAAACATGTCTAAACTGCATTAATTATGTTTATAATCGTATAAATTAGTTTGACGCAAATTTATTTAATTTTGTGCCGCACAACAGATGCGATTAAATTGTTTAATTACAGAACAGCAAGAAACAATTAAATGACTTACATATTTATTTGTGAAATGATATGCATTGAAGTTTTTATTCCCCAATAAGGAAAATTTGCTATTGTGAATTTTATGGGAAGGCTTGTTCCCGCTATCACTGCGTAGTGAATGAATATATTACATAAGAAGAGCACATCAACAAGGAATAAGAATATTAAAAGTATCTCTGTGGTGTAAAATAAATTTTTATGTATTCAGGGACTGTTTTTATAGAAGGACCAGCACCTTCTCTCGAAACCTTCACAAAACCACATGCAATGGGCCGATTATTTTGCCTCCTATTGAGAAGGATGTCGCTGTGAACGTTATTTATTGATGTCGACCTAAAATATAATTAGAAATAATCTATATGTTCAAAAGAAAATAAAAGTTACTTACATTTTTGTTCCAGCTCCCTAGAGAGAACAAAGTGAACAAACTAACAGAAAAAATGAAAAAACAGCCGTTCAAAAAAAGCCGTTCACGATATGGCGAATTTTTTGAAAGGGAATAATTATGTGCATATCATTCCCCACTGAATTACATTTCACAAAAAGGGAATACATTTGAAGGGAAAACTTACCCTACAAGAAATGAATGACTGAAACTAATACACACAAAAACATTTTCACTAACACAATTAAAAATATTTTAGCCTAACAGCGTTACCATTTTTTGACTTTTCATACCTAAATTCTTACGATTTGTTTGTAGTTGATTAAATATATACTCTTTAAGTATGTATGTGTATGTACAAGTTCAATGAAGTTGCAAAAATATTTGTATAATAAACCAATTAACAAAACTTACTTAAATTTTGCTCTAATTGTTGTTTTAAATGTTCCACGAGATTCAGGGATTTTTGGAGCATGAGAAATACATATATATAGGAATTAAGAAAAGAAGTATGAGCGACAACGCTGGTTTTTACAGGCTAGAATACTGTGTGCAAGAGTAAGACAATAAATTTGTCAACCTTTTGTATAGAAAAGTTTCTAAATTGAAGAAAAATAAAATAAAATTTACAATAGAATATAAAATAAAGTGAATTTCGAATACTAATGACATCCTTGCGTATTATGATGTCCACTGATGATCATTTGGGATACGAAGAAAAGGACACTACAAGAGGTAAATCTATCTTTTGAAAAACTCTTGCGGTGATACTTTATTCTTATATTGCAACTGATGACAGTTTCCCCGCTTTCTAGGAAATGTTGGAATTAGCTGTACGGGAGATGTCGATTTCATTTTGTTGGGCGGTGATTTATTTCACGATGATTGCCAAGCCAAAATGCATTGCACAAATAAGTTTAGTTTTGAAGAAAAAACAAGATATAAAACTAAATTTATTTCCATCTTTAGATGAATGAAACTATTGACAATGTATACTCTTGGTGATCGTGAACTGAATATCTCCATACGGGTATACTCCATACATGGTAATCACGACGACCCTAGCGTTTTTGGTGGCTTGTTCTTAGGGTTTGTTGTCTACCACGGGGTTATTTAATTATTTTGGTCGATGGACTAATATCAGTAAGTTTTGTGTATGTTAAAGTATAGAACAAGCATATTTGTATGTATATATAAATAATAAATTTGCTATAATATAATTGAAATGATATTAAATGCGTTTTATTTCATCGAGTTTGGTTAGGTTAGGATTGTTAGCAACCCCGTCATCCGCGACACCATACCCGTCAAGGGTGACCGGTCACCAGTGAAACCATACCAGTTAGTAGTGAAAAATTTATGTAGAACAAAAACGTTAGAGTAAGTAGTTTGAATATATGTTTAACAGGCGATAATATACCACAAGTTAGAAAGGGATGCAAGATCACACGTACACAAAAGTTTTAGTCACTTTTTTCCGTTTGGCCTTAATAAAATGATAGAAACTTTGTTCTACGTGATGACCGAAATTTGGTCATCACTGCCAGTCATTTTACCGGTAATATGACCGGCACTGTTCTTGTAGGGTTGTTCACGATTACAATTTAGGGAAAATATTTCATGGAAAAAGCTGTTCACGATAGGGGTGATTATTATATTTTGTGGTCTAATTCTTGGTGAAATTGTATCAAAGGTGGCACTGTTACGCCAGATGACAACTTTTTCCTGAACTATTTTTGGGCTACATTGATGTCAACTTCCTCGTTATATTTGTATCATGGCCCGCCTATTGGGACGTCTCCCTATTATAACAACAAAATAACCCACATATTTTGTTTTTGTAAAAATATCATCATTTTGCAAAAGAAAAACCCAGCAAAAGGTTTTTTGGTTTGGCAATTATGCTTTTTACGACAACAACAAGTAAAATATTCAAAATACTTCCACAAGAAGTAAACAAAATATAAAGTGTCGGCTAAAGATGTGAAGACCTTTTGCGAGTTCGGAAAAGTTTTAACGCTTAAAATCAACCCATCAAAAATCATCCGGGAGTTGAGCTGACCTGCTTAATCGGCCATGTGTGAGGGTTGTTGGCAGTTATGCATGAGTGCAGGATTTCAATGTTGTTTGTTGTTATAACTTTTGAACTGGACCGAATATGTACGGTGCAATTATATGCCAGGTAGTCTCGAAGCGCCTGCCGAATGTTGTACATGTTATACAAACATGCACTTAAACTATTAAGAAACAACATGACCAGTTTATTTACATTTTAATTTTACAAATAGGAGCTCGTGCTATTTCTATTGAGTTTCTATACGTGCTGGTTGACAGTTCGAACTCAAATACAACAATAAAACGCCCTGTTGTTTTAGTGTTGTTGATGTGTTGTATTCTCACGACTACCCAGCAGATAATTATACCATGGGTACAGAGAAAGAAAGAACGAAAGAGAAAAGACTTGAATGCTTTTTAAATCATTTTTAAGCTTCGAGGGCGCACAGTTAAATCCCAAAATTCAAACGTTTGATCCTCTAATTGTAATCGCAAAACTATCGTAGTTGGTTGTGCTGTCCTATGCTTTTGAGCTCGAATGACAGTTTGTAAAACACTATTCATTTGATTTTGAAACTGCTATGACTTTTGACCAGCAGGGATTGATGTAGATTTTCGATTCGTATATATTGTATCAGATATATAAATTCGGATATTTTCAAACAAGCAAATTTTTTCTTTTCTTATTCGCGATATCCTGCAAACGAGTCAATCGCTTTTGACCCGTTTAGGGCCAATCAAAACGGTTTTATTGATTAGTGTAATACCAATCGGTAAAACTGTTTAAGTTATTCAAAAATATATAGAAAATCAAGTGTTTTGAGATTTCTTGGATTCTACCGATCCGAATCGGTTTCAACTCTCAGGAAATCTCAAGAGAGAACTAAAAAAATTATTTTCGCATAACCCCCATGGCTACAAAACGGCAGGATCTGATACACAGTTCATTGCGGAAGATCGAGTTAAAATCTTTTTCGGTAGCGCCCATTTGAAAATCGAAAAATCGTATCATAGTACTACAACTATTTTAACTATTTACGATACAATTCCTCTCATTTATAGTAAAAAATTTGAAAGTTTATGGCATAAATAATTTTAGTATCAAAAAAGGGAAAGAACCCTTTAATTTCGTGTAAGCCAACAACCACACATGCGAGCGTACACTGTAAGCTTGTGTTTTTGAATGATAAAGGAAGTAAGAATTTTTTATTCTTTTAAAAGCATTTTTACAATTTTTTTTTTTATTTTCCCGATTATCATAAAATTTACTTTGAAATAATTTTTATTTTTTCTTTTCAGTGGCAACGTGGCGTGCGCAGTTGGGTATTTTTACTTTATCGCTGGATATGGGCCTTCATTTTTATGTCCATTTTTGCTGTCTGTTTAGTTTTACAATTTTCCGATGGTAAATTTTTCATTTTCTTAACAAATTGGGGCATTATATCTTGCCTGCTGGCGCAGCTGTTGGCTGCCATTCTGGTAACGCGTTGGCATTTTAATTTCGGTAATACCAGATCGGTTCGATGTGAGTTTCGGGGAAATGAAGACAAAACTTCGGTGCTTATCAAATGCTATTGGCTGGTGTATGGTGTGGCGCTACCGCTGGCCCTGGTCATAACGACTGTCTATTGGCTATTTTTGCATGGGAAAATGAGTAAGTGGAAACGTTTTGGGAGCGTTAATGAGAATATATGAATATATAAAATATATTTTAAATTATTCCCCCGTCAAAATAATAGCAAAAGTTGAATATTCTCAATGGCCTCCAGCGTTATTCAAGGGCTTAGAGAGGCTGACAAATGTCGTACTTTTGATATTGTCCAGATGGGACTTGGAAAAACAGTTACGGAATAATTTAGCTTCAATTAAAAATTTTTTATTTGTAGTTAAAATTTTTCTATTGTCTAAATTAAAATATTGACTGCATGCGCTTTTTTGTTTTGCTTAAGAACGGCTGGAATAAGTCTTTATGAATATGGCGGAAATTAAAAAAAAATTAATTATGTAAAAAGTAATTTCAATTTGTATTGAGAATTGTTCAATTTGTTTGAAACTAAATTTCAGCTATTCTTGGAAAAATCGATTTCGATTTGCTGAAAGATTTCAATTTAAATAATATGACATTTATTTGGTGGGTGATTAAGGAATGTCTATGTGCATTTCATTGGCGCTTTTATACCAAATCGTCAGTAGACTTCAACCACAGTTTTGAAAAGTTTCAAACCTCTCAACTTATCAAAAAAAAAAATTCTATAAACCACTTGAGAATTGAAACTAAAAACGGGTAATTTGGGAATAAAATATGAGTGAAATAAATCATGCAAATATATTTAATTTCTTCCACTAACGAATGCATTCTTTTACTGTTCGATTGTGCCGTTACAGATAAACCCACACGTTTTCCCATCTTAAGCTTCGTAACTCACTGCCTCAATTCCGTGCTTATGCTGGTGGATTTTTTGATTGTTGCGTTTCCGGTGCGACTGATGCACACCCTCTATGCCATGCTGTTGCCTACAATATTTTGTTTCTTTACGGTCGTTTATTATTTCTGTGGCGGCACCGACGAGTAAGTACTTCAATGCACTGCGAATTGCATCACAGCAATTATTATTCAATTACTGGTTTGTGATTCGTACAGTTAATTTTCTTTCTCAACTCGCCCTCACCAACAGTTTTTGATTCATTCAAGGTATGGGAATCAGTATGTTTATCCTCTGCTGGATTGGAGAATGCCCATTCGCGGTATATTGACTTTTGTTGGTGTCTTTGCTTTATATTGTGTTTATGGCGTTCTATTGTTTGCTGTCTACAAACTAAAACGTTTTCTGCATCGATCGTTCAGTGTCATGTGGTCACCTCATTGTGTTGGTTTACTTTAATTCAAACCATGAATTTGTTCTTCGCTGCTGGCATCAATTATTTCAATTAATTTTGTTACTTGACCAGCATAATTCTTACCATCATCGTATTTGCCATCACATGACTAACGAAAATAGAATCATGATGGCCAGCAAAATAACTTTTCGACAACGAAATATTTGTTAGTTATTTCTTGTGAAGTTATTTATCCTATTTAATAAATATGAAATTGTATACATATAATAAATATTTTTATGATATAAGTTTGGTTTTGAAAGTCTGAATGGCAGGAAAAAGAATTTCAAATAAAATGTTTGCTTTGACTTGCGTTTGTTTTCATTTCTAGAGATGGAAAGAGGGTAAATACCCAAATGGTAAATACCCGGTAAAATAGGTTAATTGGGTAAAAATGGGTAAATACCCAGGTATTTACCTAAGAGGTGGGTATAAATTATGTTGTAGAAAATTTGATGAACTAACATTTTGCGATGCATAATTTAGTGTGTTTTATTATAAATTTAATAAAATAGTAATAAAAATACTTACTGAGCAGAAGAAAAGTAACAACTTAAGAAAATAACTACATTATATAGACACATTTATTGTTGTAATATTACTTTGCATTAATCGAAATCACTGTCACTGTTATTATCAGTTTCATTCTGAAAATATCTAAAAGAAGAGTGGGATGTAGAATGGGTGATACCAGTGGAAGTGGAAGATGCTTCTTTAAATGAATTTGCAGAATTCATGATTTCATCCTCAGCCGGCAAAACGTGCATATTATATATACCCAAATAAATCCCCAAGAAAGGTATTTACCCGGTATTTACCTACATATCGGGTAAATACCGGGTAGAATGCCATCTCTATTCATTTCATATCCACCATTTTCAATATTGAACCAGATATCTTGCTAAAAATATATATAAGATCTTTCCAAATTAAAAAAAAAGTATTTAAAATGAGCCCGTCCTTTGTATATATACTGCCCCTTTTACGATGACTAAAGACTTCTTTCTTTCGTCTAGTAATTCCAACAAAAAATTAAAAAAATTTTACAATATATTTATTTGTTTCGAATTTAACTTCACGACAGAAAGAATTCTTCCTTCTTAAGGAATGGTTCAATGTCTTCTAACACATTCAGTATTCTAAATTTGGAAAAGGCAAATAATTTCGCCTTTTTTTGTAGAAAAAAAAAATTACTCCACAATGGTAACAATTTCGGAAAATCAAAGTTCCCACGCATTAAATTTGTCTTTAATTTTCTTTTGAATCTGCAAGTAGCCATTCTGCAGCTAACTTCAGGTACAGCTTGGCGGTACGGTCAGGTTAGGTCCCTCTTTCATTATCTCCAATGCTTTCTCCAAAGAGCTCAAGACTTGACGGGCCAAGTCTGGACACATATGGCGACATTAGATGTCGATCGAAATATATTCAGTTATATAAATTGTATTGAAGTTTTCATAGAAATCGGATACATTAATTTGACTCCTGAAGAGTGTGAATCACACTAAAATTTTTCATCTCACAGAAATCAAAATAAATTATTTTAATAAAAAATTTAACTTAAAAAAAACTAATAAAAGTGCTATATTCGGCTGTGCCGAATCTTATATACCCTTCACCAACTTACGTCTGGCGTTACATATATTTTTAACTAACAATTTTGTTTTTCCTTAATTATAAAATAGTTTTAGTTAGCAAAAAAGGAAAAACAACGTCAGTTACCTCTTTGCTTACTTTTATGAATTAAGAAAAATCAATTTCCCACCCCTGGAAACGAAATTTTAGTTTATTTTACCAAAGCAAATCTTCATGGTGTACTATTAAGAAAAAATTTAAATTTTTAAACATTTTAGTTATAACATGTACAGCAAAATACTGAATGTGCAAAAAAAATTTTAACTTCCAATCCCTGGAATTCTTATTTTTTATTTTTTTAGTTTCTAATAGAGAATTGAGACTTCCCAAATCATGAAATAGGTTCAATTTACAAACAAACAAGAAAATAATTGGCTTTTGGTATTAATTTTGCGTCGAGAAATAGATGTAAGCTTCCCAGCTCTGGAACCGTATTTCGGTTTTTTTTTAAATTTCAATAGCACTCTTTTTAAGTCTCTAGCTCTTCTGGGGGCTTGGGAAAACCGATTTTAGTACAGACAGACGGACATCGCTCAATCGTCATCTCTATTCATAAGGATCCAGAATATATATTCCTTATGGGGTCCCATATTAATATCGAAGATATTACATACGGAATGACAGACCTATATACAACCTTTCACATCTGCTGAAAACGTATAGGGAGTTTCTTTATGCCTGAGAGCATAAAACGAAAATAGAAGGCAGAAATATTTTTGGATTAATATTTTTTTTTAAATCTACTGGATCACTTAATAGCATTTAACATGACCCGTTCGATCGGTCAAATGTGTATACGTACATAAAGTGAATTCAATGTTTTCAATGTCTTCCATGCACAGTTCTGTAGACTCGAGATGTATTTGTGTATAAAGTGTGGCATGTATACATTTTTCAATATCTTTCTTTTTCGATGTCGTTGATGTAAACTTGTGCACACAAAGGATACAAATTTACACTATTTCGTTCTCTGGTCTGCACTCTAAGCCAACGATATACAATTAAAAAAATTATACTCTTAATACTGAGAGCAACTTTTTCGGAAAGAGAGCAACACTTTTAGCTGATGTTCAATGAACAACAACAATGAGAAAATGTTAACAATTGTTAAGCGAATGCCAGCAGGTAAGAATACTTTGTATTTAAAACGATTTGATATAATTTGGCAGTTAGAAGAAAAACAAGTCGTTTTCGGCAAAAAACAAAATAAAAATAAAAAAAATTTAATAACAAAGTGAAACAAGTCAGAGGGCCATATTCGGCAGTGCCGAATGTTTGTGTGTAACTAACCTTCACTCAAACTTAAAGTAGAAATTTGTTCGTTAGTGTGTGCGTGCGTGTGCAGCAAAATATGCTTGGAATGAGAATTTTTATTAGATGTTGGAATTTTCGTTTTTGGAATTAAAAGTTTTTAACACAAAGAATTTTTAAAGCGGCCATAAATTCATAAACTAAATTTAACTATCAAGAAATTAAATTCTTGAGCATGTCAATGAACAATTCTTTATTGTTTTAGATAAGAAATATATATTCATGCAAACACGGTTAGAACTTAACGAATGCAATTAAAAAATTTCTTAAAAGTTATTCTTTAAAGAAAATAATGCAATAAACTTTATCAAAGAGCAGAAGTTTAAAAATATGGTTTTCTTTAAGTTGATCAGTAATTAAATTCTAATTGCTTGTGTGATGTTAGTGTGAACGCCGCGAAATCATTAAAAAAAACTTTGAAAAGCGTGTTTGAAAAGATTTGAAACTCGTGTGGATCATTAAAAAAGCAACATAAACAACAAAACAGAATAAATGAAACGTGACATGTTTACATAAGGTTCGATCCCGTACTTTTTTGGGTAAAGTTCGTTAGAGTGAGAGTAAACAAAAAATTCTCTCACATACAGTTAAAAGTGTATAAAAGTAGGGGAGCACTAAAAGCCGAAATTCTTTACCAAAAGAAAACGTCGAATTGTTTTTACATTTTAATACATGGTATTTGATGCGTGCTTGCAAGTTAAACTCAAGCAGTACTTATTTTATTCGCTGCTTACTTTTATTTTATTACGATTCTTATTTAAAATCTTTTGATAACTTTTTGCAGTTTTCAATTGTTTATCTTTTTAAAACAGCTGACCATTTGACTGTTCTTCCAATCTGTCAGAAGAAAAATTGCGTGCTATTTCGTGCAAGAGAAGAAGAATATTGTTCTCTCAAAATCTCTCTCACTTGCCCAAACTTTGAGTACGGGAACAGTTTTCGGTAAGATTGAGATGCAGCGGCCTCCCAATGTAGAGCAGTGGATCAAACCTATAATCACTCTCCTTTCAAAGTATTAGTAATATAATTGAAAAATGCTACAAAAATCTTATAATTAATTTTAAATTTCATAAAAAAATTTATTAAATTCCAACTTTTATGGATGAAACAGCAAAACCACTCTCCCTGGGGAGCGCATTATCACTATTCACTATTGTCTCTTTATTTATTTATGATTTGGCTATCCCGTACAACAAGATTAGAATCTTATAATTATAGTAGGGGAATAAAAGAGTTGAGTTAATTACATTTTTAAAATACAATATTAAGAGTTCTAAAGTATATATGGATATAAATTTATTTTGATCTATAAATTATAGATTATACATACTATATATTATAATATTATAAAACCACATGAATAGTATCACGATACAAGAGATATTTAATCAGAAAAATGTTCTTTACTCATTGAATACATGCAAAACAGGTGACAAAATATTGGCTCAACTCTGTCACCACGTGATGTCCAACTCGTCTATCATGTGACGTCGGAGGGAATCAAAATATCTGTATCAAATGCCTTTTAAATCAGTCTCCGAAAACAACATGCGGGATCCGAATGAAGACTAAGTCGATATGAAATTAATATGAGACTTCCCGCAAATTTTAACCGCAAAACTATCGAAACCTGGTATTTTGAGCTCAAACAGCTAAAACATTATTATTTTAATTCTTAAATCAAGCAATTACGCCGTGAAACAGAATTAAAAACACTGACTGATCTGGTACCATATCGGAGTTTTTAAGAAAATATCACTTTTTCCGAATTTTACGTCCACGATATCTCATAATATTGACCCGGTTAAATGCTAAGACCGGCTTAATGTTAAAATGGCATCGTTCGGCCTAGTGTTTGACAACTTAGCAAAGCACCGCTTTGAAATATGCTTTTTTAAGGCATCTTCAAATCTACCGATTAGAATCGGTTCAAATTTACAGGAAGCCCAAAAAAAGCTTCTTTTCATTATTGTAAAAAAGTCAAGAACTTTAATTGGTCAGATGTATAATTTCGGAGTTTTTAAAAGAACCACTTTTTCCGTTCACGATATCTCACGAACCGATCAGCCAAGTTTCGCCCGGTTTGACGTGGTTTCTTACAGCTGATTAGTTTGTAGAATCACTCGATGGAGCTTCTTAAAAATTTAAAAAAAAAAAACACTTTCAAAAATCCTTTTAAATTTTTTTTATATATTTTTTTCTTGATATTTACCGTTTCGAATCGGTTCAAATTTGGTTTAAGTCGATGCAACAGTTCAAAAGTTGTAAGCGGCTCAAGTGTTTACACACACACATACATACAAATATAGTGGCGTGTTCTTAGAACTAGCCAAGGAAGCTTCCTAGATCCTCCAAGCGTCGAGATTTGATGAGAACTCGATTTGTTCAAAACGGGACTTGCTCATTTTGAAAATTTTCAATATTTCTAGCCGGCAGTTAAAAAAAAAATAATATATTTTGTGCCTTTAGAAATTATTTGTCCGGCAAAATTTTTCTTCTTAAATATTTGCATTAAAAAGTTTGTCGTCCTTTGAATCTGAATATCAAAACGGTGTTTTACCATCGGTTTGTTACAGTTCTCGTATACTTTTTCTTAATAAACTTATTATAAATAGAAACTGTTATCGCAATCAATTAAGCCACCTAAAAAGTCATAGTAATTAAGAAACGCACGAGTACTAATGATGAGAGTATAGTGGCTTTCGAAAACAGCTGTTCTGCTGTGCAAGTTGAGTCTATGGAACTCATATTGACTTTCCCTTGTGCTTTCGAATATTTATCATATCTTTCTGAAGTAAACATAATTTTAGAACGCTTTTGAGTATTTTAACAGGAAAATTAACCATTCACTTTCACTGTATTCAAGCTATTTTATCACTGATTAATTTGTTCGAAATTTCAAGTTTTATATAAAAAATTTTAATTTAAATTTTGATTTATCTTTATTGGCCTTATCAGTTTATTATAAAATTAATCTTCTGTTCCATGATATTGTTGTAATCCAATAACGACATGTAAAATTATAAATCATTATTATCTGTCCAATATTCGCCACTGTGATTTGTCAAAGTGATTTTAACGTATTTTTTCAAGTGTTTGTTCCTCCATTAATTTCAAGTTGTTTTGGCACTTTTTCTCAACTAAATAAAAGTTGTTTCTTGGATTTTATTTATTAACCAGAAAATAGACATGATTTCTTGATTTTGATTGTTGTTCTGAAGGAGATGTCCAGATCGTTTCAAAATATTGATCCAAGAAATTAAGAAATATTTGAGTTTCTTTCAAGTGTGTAATTTCTTCGATATCAATATGCGACCCCATAAAGTATATATATTCTGGATCCTTATGAATATCGATGACGATTAAGCGATGTCCGTCTGTCTGTACGTGAAATCGGTTTTCCCAAGCCCACAGAAAAGCTAGACTCTTCATTCTTGTACTGATCGATTAGAAGTGAGCTAACTTAGAGTGGTATTGAAAATTTGGAAGGACGGTTCCAGAGCTGGGAGGCTTACACCTATTTCTCGACGTAAAATTAACACCAAAAACCGATTATTTTTTTGCGTATTTGAAAATTGAACCTATTTCATGCTTTGGGAATCCTCAATTGTCCATTTAAAACTTAAAAAAAGAAATAAAATTTCCAGGGTTGGGAAATTAAATTTTTTTTGGCACATTCGGTATTTTGTGGTACATATAATAACTAAATTGTTTAAGAATTTTAAGTTTTTCTTAAATAAAACCGTTTTTGGTAACATGAAGATTTGGATGGATGAAAAAAATTTAAAGTTCCCATCCAGGGTTAGGAAATTTGAATTTTTTAATACAATAACATAACCAAAAATCAACTAACGTCGTTTTTTCTTGGTTAAAATTATTTTTCAATCTAGCAAAACAAATTTGGTATCAAAAATTTAAGAAAATCAAAATTTCGTTTCCAGGGTTGGATACTGCAATGTTTTGTTACAAAAATTGTTAAAAATTTTAGTTTTTCTTATATAAAACCGCTTTATACATCATGAAGAGTTGCATTGGTAAAACATTATTTAAAAAAATTTAGTTTTCGTCTCCAGGTGTGGGAAATTGATTTTTTTTTTTGGCACATTCAGTATTTTGTGGTACACATAGTAACTAAAATGTTTAAAAATACTAAGTTTTTCTTAAATAAAACCATTTTTGATATCATGCAGACTTGCATCGATGAAAATTAAATTCAAAAATTTAAAGTTCTTATCCAGGGTTCCGAAATTTAAAATTTTTTGTAAAATACATAACCAAAAATCAATTAACGTCGTTTTTCCCAAGTTTATTTCGGCAAAACAAAATTGGTATTAAAAATTAAAAAAAAAAAATTAAAATTGCGATTCCAGGGTTGGATACTGCAATATTTTGTGTAACTTGAACGTTACCAAAATGGTTAAAAACTTGTACTTTTGCTTAAATAAAACCGCTTTACACATTATGAAGACTTGTATTTTGAAAAATTAAAATTTCGTTTCCAGGGTTGGGAAATTTTGAATATTTTTTTTAAGTAACCAAAAAAACGCAACTGAAGTTGTTTTTATTTTTTGCTTACTGAAACTATTTTATACGTTAGAAAGCAGACGTACGTTAGTGAAGGGTATATAGGATTCGGCACAGCCGAATATAGCACTTTTACTTGTTTAATATGGTAGCACCAAGCATAGGTCTTCTTCACTTGAAAAGTTTTTTGCCCGTCTGGTCACAGCTCGCACGATTGTTTCCTTAGATAATGACATTATAACACAAACTTATATTTTCACAAACAAAAGCTGCATATATTTTTAAAAGGCAAACACAAGTGTGCCGTTGCCACTAAAATCTTTCGCGATCTAAATAATCTTTCAAAAGTAGTCGGTAATTGCTAGTGGTATTGCCACGCAATAAGAAATATACATTTAATAATACCGGCAAGTTGCAATAATGAAAAGTTGCTACCGGCCACTTTATCGCCTTGTTATGCTAACGATGGCATTAACTACCACTAACTTTGTCGCCAAGTTCTAATAATGGCCCTAAATGGGCTTTTTGTTCTAGATATCATGTAATATTTTTCACTTCTTTGAATGCAAATCAAAAGAAAAGAATTTCGTTATTCTGCTTTAATTTTCTACTCTGGTTGTGAATATGTGTTTGTTTTTAGTTATGAAAAAATTATCACTGAGAATATAATCATTCGTGTTTAGCGCAAATATCGCTGATATCGATGTACTGACGTAACTAAAAGGATATAAGAATTCAGAACAAATAGGATATGAAGAATATATTCTCATAAAATGTGTACGAGTAAAGAAATAAATAAAACTGCTAACAGATTCCGAAAAAGTTTACATGGGTACTGATTGTGGGAGATTAGCAACATCCGAAATAGCTGTTCTTCTACTTTGCACTGTAATTTGTAAATTAAATTTATATATTAATATTTTTATAGGCTAATTGTTCTAACTTAGTTAAAATCTCAGAAGGACATGATGATAGATATTCCTAGGCACACAGGAAAGTCAACATCAGTTTTATTCAATTTACACAGCAGAGCAGAACAGCTGTTTTCGAAAGTTGCAACACCTTCATCTTCAGAGCTCATTAATGTTATATTTTGAGTTTTATCTCCACATGTCAGAGGGCGTAGTTGAATAGGATAAAACGTTTTATTTATACGACTTTTGCATGAAAATAAATAGTTTACGAGAACAGTACGAAAACTAAAACTGGTATTAACATGCATTAAATGCCAGTGTTGCCAAGTGATTGTTTTCTTCATGTCCCATATTTCTAAATTATTTGCTCCAATTTTACTCATCTCAATAATTCTTGATGACTTTCCTTTGGAGCCAAATTAATGCATTCGACATCGATCGAAATTATAATACAATTTATATACAAATTTCCATCGATAACGCATGTCATAGTTTGTCCCCTGTTAATGAATGTGAATATTTATAATTATTAATTTCATAATATTTTATATCTGGTTGCAGAGCCAATTGTTATTTATAAGTTTTTATTTGATTTGGCTGATATAATTCTCATCTTTTATTTTCCGAAGGTAATCGTTTCGATTTGGTGTTTATTTATTTTTGACAAATTCAGTTAAAAGTTTTTGATTTTTCTATGCACACCAAAAGAGCTTTTGAAGATATTTTTAAAATAAAATTTGTAGCATTAAGAAAATTATATTAAAAAGATTTCAGTTTATCTTAAGCGTATAAAAAACAGAAGATTCCAAGTATTTCTACAAAATATATGATTCACACAATATCAATTTGATAAAAGTAGCAATTGAGTCAATAATTTAAAGTACATAATTTCAAAATTCGCAAGATTAATGCGTAGATGCCTGGCAAGAAGTGACTGACGATATCGATAAGATAAGCAGATACTTTAGATATGAGCGTCTCTTTAAAAGCAATTGAATTAAAAAAAAACTTGTTTGTTTTTTAATTTTGTCAATGAAAATAAAACAAAAAAGTTGGCAAAGTGTCAACGTATTTATGAAGTTGGCAACACTGATGGCTTGTAAACAAATTCATTCTATTTTTCTGATACTTAAGTTAGTTTGTGATCGAGAGTGGTAACGAAAAGTTGATATTCAATCTATTCGAGTTGATCGCGTGAAGTCTGTCTATAGATCGCGCGCAAAAACACTATTAATTAATAACGCGTTCAGTAAAAAAATAAATAATGCAGGTGTCTGATAATGTTACGTGGATTTTTTGCAATATGAAAATAGAAAAAAGGGACTTTTGAAGAGAACAGCAGAGTGTGATCATCATGATGATGATCTCTTATTAAAACAAAGTTCAAAACTAGTTCATACAAACACTCATCCGTATACACGGGCAAGAATATACTCACCTACCCAGCGAACATATATAGACAAATTCCATCAGATGTATAACACAAGTTGCCACAAGGCGGATTTATTTAACAGGTGGCATTAATTATATAAGGAATACTGCTCGATTCTCTTTCTTGATTTAAGATCTTATTAAAAAAGGAACGAATTTAAGATTTAAAATATAAAAAAAACTAATAGTTTATAATCCATAATTATTGACGAAATTATTCGAGTGAATTAACTCGTTGGCATCTGAAGATGCGCCGAAGTTGGAAGAGCGTTAAAAATCCTTTACTTAATTAAAAAAATTTTCAAATGCAATAAATTCTTGCGGAAAATTCAATAAACGTTCGTCATGTCTAAATAATGTCCGAGTGTGTAAGAAAACATCTGCCTTGGACGAACCAATGCCACCAGGTAGAAACACCACAGCAGCTGATTACCCTTTTGATGTAAGTTAGCTCCCAAAAGTTATAGATGTTGTTCACCTTGCACATGTACATAATTTGGTGGCCAGTTGTCTGTGTTAAATGAATTATCGCTGAGTAAATTCTGAACCATTTTGCGCGATATGAAAAAAAGATGCTCTGGCAATTTTTCTAGGTAAAAATAATGACATATTATAGTTCCATTAAATTAATACCGATGCTTTTAATGTTTTAAAGGCTCTGAAATTAGAATAAGAAACTTTGGCATCAGCAAGATTTTTCTCTAACCGTTAAAGAAAAAACTTGTTTATATTCTCATTACAGTGTATTGTAATATGGGTAATCCCCGACTTAAATTTAGTGACAATATATTTTATAAAAGACATTTGCGGCTTGTGATCTTTCTAGGGAATCAATCAAGAGCGAACTTACAAAGTTAACGTGTATGGATGCGCCAGAATATAAAAAAAAGTTTAAGTACAGTATAACAAACGATTATTTCAAGATTCCGGGGTAAATAAGGCCGCAGTTAATTAAAAAACGTCAAGAGTAAACGGAAATAATTGCTTTTGGCAGCATATATCAAGGCGCATAACGAGTCTTGCATGTAAAAAGAGGGTTCTGTACGAATATTTTTAAAAGAAAGAGAGAAAAAAGAGAATTTCATGTTTGAGTCTGTAACCAAATCAAGCGCTGAAAACCGCTTATAAACCAAGAATTACTCGATCGGGTGATCTCCTCCAGGAACAGTATTTTTTTTTCATTTAAAACCATGTTTTAATATGTTTAAAATTTTGTTAATATCAACACTGCCTTTTTATTAAATCGAGTAAAATGAAGAAATAGAATCGTTCAAAACCCAAAATACTTTTTTGATTTTAGGTGTGTAAGAATTGGAGCGAGAGACAAGAAGTTACGTGAAGCCAATTCAGCCTCAGAATACATATTCACTTTACTTTAGTTTTGCTGCGACAGTCATTTATTTCTTAACTAATTAAGAATTGCACACAAAATTTGTTTCGTGGGAAAGTTAAAGCACTATAAAATATGTGTATGTGATTTTACCGAGATCAGTCGTCACTAAGAAGTTTTGTAAGCACACAATTTTAATCTAAAAATTTTACTCGAATTTAAATAAAATATATCAAATTTAATACAAAACAAGTAAAAGTGCTATATTCGGCTGTGCCGAATCTTATATACCCTTCACCAACGTACGTCAGGCATTACACATATTTTCAAGTACCAATTTTGTGCTTTCAGTTGCATATTTTGGTTACTTTAATAAATAAAAAAATATTCAAAATATCCCCCGCCTGGAAAAGAAATTTTAATTTTTCAAATTTTTTTACCAATACAAGTCTTCATATTGTGTAAACCGGTTTTATTTAAGCAAAACTACAAATTTTTAACTATTTTGGCAACTTTCATGTTACACAAAATATTGGAATCAAAATATAGATTTTTTTAAGTACTTGATATTAATTTTGTCTTTTGCTGAATTAAAAAATAGTTTTATTTAATAAAAAAAAAAAAAAACTGCGTTAATTGCCCTTTGATTTTGATAAAATTTCAATTTCCCACCCCTGGAAGCGAAACATTTTTTCATCAATGCAAATCTTCATGTGTAAAAAACAGTTTTATTTAAGAAAAACTTGAAATTTTTAAACATTTTAGCTATTATATGCACCACAAAATACCGAATGTGCCAAAAAAAAAATTTAATTTCCCATCCCTGTTTTTTTTAGTTTTAAATGGACAATTGAGGAGTCCCACAGCATGAAATAGTTTCAATTTTCAAATAAGCAAAAAAATAATCGGTTTTTGGTGTTAATTTTGCGTCGAGAAATAGGTGTAAGCTTCCCAGCTCTGGAACCGTCCTTCCGATTTTTTTTGAATTTCTTAGTTAGCCCACTTCCAATCGATCAGTCTAAGAATGAAGTCTCTAGCTCTTCTGGGGGCTTGGGAAAACCGATTTCACGTACAGACAGACGGACAGACGGACATCGCTCAATCGTCATCGCTATTCATAAGGATCCAGAATATATATACTTTATGGGGTCACATATTGATATCGAAGAAATTACACACGGAATGACAAACCTAAATATACCCTTTCACATTTTTGTGAAGGGTATAATAAAAATAATTTGTTAGTTCTCTGATTCGAATTTGAGCCTAAATAGTGATTCTTGCCTTATTATTTTCGTAAACTCTTTATTTATTATATCCCGAGTTTTATTTTTCGCTTAGAAAAGAAAAAAGTTATATTCTGCGCTTTAGTAAGACTTACTTCTTGATATTTATTTATTTAAAAAAAAAAAAATAAAAATATAGGTTGCCAGATTATTATTTGGTACTTTTCAAAATGCAGAAATATTTATCAGACAATAATAAAATTATCAGATGCATTAATTTAAGCTCATCTGATAATACTATATATAATGAGCTGACAATGTCTGGGAGTTGTGTCACAACGAAAACTGTTCTTACGACTGTCACATGTCTGGTAACGCTGTTGGCCTTTTCAAACACCTGCAAGAGATCTGTATGAATATTTTACCAACAACTTTAATAGATCTGACAAGCGTTTACAATTGACTTAAAAAAATAATACGACATCGTAGAGTTTTAAAATGTTATATCAAAGTCCCCGTAGAGATAAAATTTACTGCCAGGCCCACTAAGTCCAACGAATTTTTTCGATCGTACCATTTACATGTAGAGAACAACATCTTTGAACTACAAAAACCATATTTTTGTTTTACTTAGTGGGCCTGGCACTTAAAATGAGTTTGAAATGTGCTTTACAGTAAAACTCGGTTAAAACGACCTGCATAGGACTAGCAAATTTAGATCATTATATGAAACGTTCCTAATAAGCGTAGTGACATGCATAACGTAAACTTAATTTACCTGTTTCTGAAACACACGAGCCCCATTCGCCATCAAGCTGTCATGTTATGCCAGCATAATTATAACCGTGTAAATATGCCAAATGAACACATGAATACCTCGTGTATTTATTTTATATAAATGTGTATCTAATTTTAATTAATTAATACAATTCATGTTAAAAGAAAACATAGTATTTTTTATGAAACAAGAAGCAAATAAAAACTTTGAAAAACAACTCTAAATAGGAACTGTTTTGAATGACATTAACATGCATTTTTATAAGTTGGCCACTAAAGGGCAAAAATGCATAAAATTTATTTTGTGGAAACGTAAAAGGCATTCGTTATATGCTAGTATGTTGGATATAACAGAGGATTGCCCTCTGAAAATAGCAAGAAAAATATTAATACTTTCCGATTAGTTCGTTGCAAGCGAGGATTCGTTATAACCGAGTTCGCTATAAACCACTTTTACTGTATTAAAAATTTTCATACAAAATTCTCTTAAAATTGACATCAAATATGTTTTATTTTTATGAATATGGGCAAAAGAGAATCATTTTAAATGCCAATACCAATTTTTATGTTAAAATATATTTTTGCAGACTTATTTGTTGCCACAATACTTGAGATTATAGTGAGTAAAAGCGAGATAGGCATAGTGGTGGTATATATTTCTATTTCACCATTCAAACACAAAATCAGACTCGCTACAAAATATATATCATATTCGGGTCCGCACAAATATGTTTGCTGGGTTTGTACAGCAGGTTGAGAGTTGAAACAACCAGTAACCGAAAGTTATATGAAGGAAAACGCACATGAATAAAATATCAAAACAGCTGTTTTAATCAGTTTGTGAAGCGTGTTTGTTTGGCTTAGAAGCATTTGGTCGTCTGGCGGCGGTTTTCGAAATCGTTGGCTATTTGTGGTGCGTCTATAAGCCAACTTTATTTGTGTTTTCAAGTGACCAAAAGAGTTGATGATATTAAAATCATAGTGGTTATTTAAATATTGTTATAACAGTTACAAAAAAAAAAATATTTAACAAAAAATAATAACAAACCAGTGGAAGTGTATTGTTGCATGTAATTGACCTACTTAGAGGTTGTGGTTGTTGTTGCTGCTGCTGCTGCTTGCCGACAGAGTTAAGCAGATATTTGAAGAACGAAATCGTTGTTGTATAAAACGGGACCAACTTACTGAACTAATGAGCTAAATCGGGTGAGTATGTGTATACTAAGCGTGTTTGTGTGTATGAGGGCATGTTATTTATTGACAGATATTTAAATTTGTTTGCATTGAAATTGATCTTCAATGTCAGTGATAGGTCAAAGTTTATTTGATTCAATTCGAAGTTGTATTTAAATTAAATGCTGTTTCAGTTAAACGACTTTGGACAGGTTTGCGCCGCTAACAACAACTGTGCCGACATGTTTGACCATATTTTTCAATGTCGCTTGAAAGCAAATAAACAAATCGTTGTATCTTATTCTCTTAGGCAACGGTATTTAATTTTTTTTTTTTTGCTGGATTATATTCTTTTCCACATGTTGCCGAAAGGTTAAAGTTTAGTTAATACTATCCAACTTACGTTTGATATAACAATTGTTCATATGAGAAAACCACTTGTTGCACAATTCGAACAAGTTGTACCACAACTATAACGAATGTTGGTGCCACACAATGGCATTTGCAAGCTTTTTTGCTTTAAGTTACGTGATACACGCATTTGCATTTGCTAAGTTCGAAGCGAAACTTTTTAAAGCGACAAGTTAATTTGAATTATTTGAAAAATAATATTATGTATTTAAAAACAAAATTTATTAAAATTTGAACTATTTTGTCTTATTGATTTCTCAGTTAGCCTTGTTTTAAGGCATCCGCTTTGACGGGTTCAGGACAATATTAATTGCTGGATAATATTGACGAAATTTCCGAGCAAGTGTCGAGAAAATCGTGCACGATTGGCGACCATGACAATTATTAATAACCAAAGTGGCTGATAAGTATTAATTCTGCCCTGCGAATCTTGCCGGAGATACCGGCAAAACGTTTTTCAGGCTGAGTTCTTTAAAAAAGGATATATGGAAAAAGTTTGACCGTAAACGCCATCGTAACGTGGCTTGTTGTGCTTCGAGCAAAAACTCTATTTTTATACCCTTCACAAAAATGTGAAAGGGTATATTTAGGTTTGTCATTCCGTGTGTAATTTCTTCGATATCAATATGCGACCCCATAAAGTATATATATTCTGGATCCTTATGAATAGCGATGACGAGTGAGCGATGTCCGTCTGTCCGTCTGTCTGTACGTGAAATCGGTTTTCCCAAGCCCCCAGAAGAGCTAGAGACTTCATTCTTGGACTGATCGATTGGAAGTGAGCTAACTTAGAGTGGTATTGAAATTCAGAAAATCCGGAAGGACGGTTCCAGATCGGTAGGGCGGTTCCAGAGCTGGGTAGCTTACACCTATTTCTCGACGCAAAATTAACACTAAAAAGCGATTTTTTTTTTTTTTTGCTTATTTGAAAATTGAAACTATTTCATGCTTTGGGACTCCTCAATTGTCCATTTAAAACTTTAAAAAAAAAAATTCCAGGGATGGGAAATTAAAATTTTTTTTTTTTTTTTTGGTACATTCGGTATTTTGTGGTACATATAATAACTAAAATGTTTAAGAATTTTAAGTTTTTCTTAAATAAACCCGTTTTTGGTGTAATGAAGATTTGCATCGATGAAAAAAAATTGGAAAATTTAAAGTTTCCATCCAGGGTTAGGAAATTTTAATATGTTCTGTTCATTAAAAAAAAACAAATCTCGATTTCAGGGCTCGAAAACTGATATATATTGTAGTACATGAAAGTGAAAGAAATGTTTACAAATTTGTAGTTTTTCTTAAATAAAACCACTTTATACATCATGAAGACTTGCATTGGTAAAAAATAATTTTAAAAAGTTTTAATTTTCGCCTCCAGGGATCAGGAATTGAAATATTTCTTGGGCATATCAGTATTTTGTGGTACATATAATAACTAAAATGTATAAAAATGTTAAGTTTTTCTTAAATACAACCGTTTATGATAACACGAAGAATTGCGTGGACGAAAACAAATTTTTAAATTTAAAGATCCCATCCAGGGTTCCGAAATTTAAAATTTTTTTATACAATACATAACCAAAAATCAATTAACGTCGTTTTTTCCAAGTTAAAATTATTTTTTGTTTCGGCAAAACAAAATTGGTATCAAAAATTAAGAAAAAATCAAAATTTCGATTCCAGGGTTCGATACTCCAATATTTTGTAGTACATGAAAGTAACGAAATTGGTTACAAATTTGTAGTTTTTCTTAAATAAAACCACTTTATACATCATGAAGACTTGCATTAGTAAAAAATAATTTTAAAAAGTTTTAATTTTCGCCTCCAGGGATCGGGAATTGAAATATTTCTTGGGCATATCAGTATTTTGTGGTACATATAATAACTAAAATGTATAAAAATGTTAAGTTTTTCTTAAATACAACCGATTATGATAACATGAAGAATTGCGTGGACGAAAACAAATTTTTAAATTTAAAGATCCCATCTAGGGTTCCGAAATTTAAAATTTTTTTATACAATACATAACCAAAAATCAATTAACGTCGTTTTTTTCCAAGTTAAAATTATTTTTTGTTTCGGCAAAACAAAATTGGTATT
Organism: Linnaemya vulpina; assembly: GCA_963675445.1. Lineage (NCBI taxonomy): Eukaryota > Metazoa > Arthropoda > Insecta > Diptera > Tachinidae > Linnaemya > Linnaemya vulpina. The sequence goes on from OY776276.1 coordinate 22,453,676, forward strand.
AAAAATTAAAAATATTAAAGAAATTCGATTCCAGGGTTGGATACTGCAATATTTTGGATAACATGAACTTTACCAAAATGGTTAAAAATTTGTACTTTTGCTTAAATAAAACCGCTTTACACATTATGAGGACTTGTATTTTTTGCTAACTGAAACTATTTTATAAGTTGGAAAGCAGACGTACGCTAGTGAAGGGTATATAAGATTCGGCACAGCCGAATATAGCACTTTTACTTCTTTAATATTCAAACTGCTACAACTTTTTACAAGTCAACCGATTCCTACGTGATGAACAGTGATTGATGTAGTTTTCTAGTCCTATAAAAGCGTCGGAAACACTAACTGATCCGATATATAATTTAGATCACTAACGGTTTAATAAATTTTGACTGCGGTTGCTGCGATTGACGTGAATATTTTAATATGTAGAGCCGATTTTGGAATAAAAGCAAAACCCCGTTTAAGAGTTACTTTGAAAAAAAAACACTTTTGAAAAAATACGTTTTCTCAGACTTTTTGAGATTTGTCGAAATCTACTGATCATCTATAATGTGATATTTTAAAATCACTTTTGAGTTTTCATTTAAATTCTCAAACGGTTTATTAAAGTCTTTTGATAAGTTGAGAAGTTTGAAACTTTTCAAAACTGCGGTTGAAGTCTGCTGACGATTTTGTAAAAGCACGAATGAAATGCATATAGACATTCCTTAATCACCCAACAAATAAACTTCATATTCATCTCAATATGATTTGTGTGATAAGAATTAATTAAATAGCAGCCATTTCAATACTATTAAACGTTACTTTTTGAATTAATTATATATCTTAATTAATAAATTTTTGTTGTGTTTAAGAGTTGTTTTTATATTAATCACTTAAAGCTGCTTCGTTACCATGAGAATTAAACATGTAATTGTTTTCATCCCAAAGGTCAGGAACCACTTCGAACAGTTGATATAAATTATGAAATCAAAAGATAAGAAAACTACGAATGAGACACAAAAAGCCTTTTTTATGAGTCAGGGGAAGACTCCTAGATATGCAGTGCATTGCGCTGGAACTGGGAAAGGAGGGGTAGTGTTAGGAGGACACTGGATAAGAAGATAGAGTTTTTGTTGCAGCTCTTTTTACTTTTTATTTCGCTGGTAAACATTTTCCACAGGTATCGAGGAAGTAGGGCGCTGTATTCTGCTCTTTTGTACATGTCGGCTTTAATCTCTGTTGGTAATACTCAGCGCTCTATGCTATGCCTTCGTCATTGAGACATTCACACAATCCTGCACTAATGCAGATCAGAACAACTCGTTACCATTTTCATGACTGAGTGGGGAGTCGAGTTCGGGACCTAAGGCATAATAGTCTTGTGTCGTACTACTTCAGCCAACAGCACTTTCAATTTGAAAAAATTATTTTTTTTTCTACACAAAATTGAATCCGTGAGGAAATAATTTTTTGGCAGACTAAAGCGGCCCGCCCATTATACAGCATTATTGTACATTTTATTTCTCATCTTTCTTCATATTTCTTTTCAACGTTATCCCCTCCTTTCTAGTTCCGGCATAATGAAATGAATATGTAGAGGTCATCCCCTGGGGGCTGGTTTTACTGAAAAAAAAACGGTGGACCTTAAAGGACATCCCTGTAACTTCCCGCCAATTTTAACCGCAAAGCTAAAACGTGGTTTGTTGCGCTGTTCCAGGATTTTGAGCTCAAAAGTCTTATGAGAGTTAAATAATTTGATAAGTTTTGGAACTGCTATAAATTGTGAATCATTCAAGAGATTCTTACGTGAGTAGCAGAGATTGATGAGTTTTTCAAGTTCTATAAATAAATTTCGAACCCTAATTGATTGGATAAGTAACTTCGGAGTTTTAAAAAAATTATTTTTTTCCAATTTTTTTTTCGTTCACGATATCTCACGAATGGATTAACCGATTCGCAGTGGCAGACGTAATTTTTTACGTTGAGAACTGGTTATTTTCTGGAATCGATGGAAACTTATTTAAAAAAACACACACTTTAAAATGTGTTTTTTTTCTAAGCTTTTTGAAAATTTCTTGATGTCTACCGGTGCGAATCGGTTCAAATTGACAGGAAATCTAAGTTCAGTAGAACCGTTTGGGTTGAAATCGGTCAAGCCGTTGCAAAGTATGCACACACAGAAACACACACACCCATAGTCACATACACGGACACATACATACACTGTGACGGGTTCTCAGAATTAGTCAGGGAAGCTTTTGAAGATCTCAAAACGTCGATATCTGATGAGAACTTGCCGATTTTTTTAAATTTTCAATGTTCGTATCGGGAGGTTAAAAATGAAATGGAACCTGTACTTGAGGAATACTTTTTTTTGTAATAAATTGTATAAATCCGGCGCATTTAAATCTATTTCGAGTTCGTCCGTTATTATTAACGTAATTTCTATACATTTTCAGACTAACGAATAAATTCGGGTTTGGCCGTATGACATTTTTCCCTCTAAATCGGGGAACTTCGGTTTTCAGAATTTATTAAAGCCTTAACAGACATATTTAATAACACATCGGTTCGGTTGTTTTATATTCCTAAAATGGAAATAGATCTTTGTAATTTTAGTTTCTCGGGTTTTAGAAAGTTTTACTTGCAAGAATTATTAAAAATCCCCGCACCACACCACACTGTTAACCTCAAGAGCCAGTTTCTCACTTTTGCCAAAAAAACTCTTTCAACTTCCAGTTGAAGCTCCATTTGAATTTCAACTTCTTAAAAGTGTGTTAATTTTTTTTTCTCTGTAACTCATTTATGATGATTACAAAAACAATTAAACAGAACACTTCTTGGAAAATGCGTTTTTTAAAACTTGTTTTAATTTTGTTTAGTTTTTTTAATCACGATGCCCGTTTTTCCATAAAGTTATCAAGAGTGTTAGTTTTATTTGTTTATTTTTAATTATTTAATTTATTTGTGTTTGTTTTGGCTTTAACACTAGACGTACCAGTGTTTGTTGATTCGATGCAATGCAACATCGATACGACGAATTCATTTAAATGCGAATGTTTTATTTCACGAAAATTTGAATTTTGTCGCTTCGGGTGTAACTTCCTCAATATGAATATGCGACCCCATAAAGGAATTTATACTTACATTCTGGTTCCTTATGAATAGATAATTCGCATAAGCAATGTCCGTTTGTTCGCCTGTAAGTGTGACGCGACCCCAGACCACATGGAGACTTCATTCTAAGAATTCTGCAAAATTTAAAAATCAGCGAAATTCAAAATGTTGCTGGAGAGCTGAAAATATATGAATAATTTTTGGTATGTAAAAGTAATTGGCTAAAGCTTCTTGAAGGTCATATTTAATACTTCAGTGAAAATTAAATTGGTAACAAAAGTTAGACAAAAAAATTCAGGGTTGGACAATTGAAATTTTTGTTTGTATAAGAAATCCAAAAAACTGAAACAATTCTCTCCCCCTTTTCTTTACAAAATAAAACTGAATTTTAATTTGTTGGCACTAGAAAACGCAAAAACAGTGCCAGGGCTGGAAAATTCATAACTGTTTGGAAATCTAAAAGTAACTTAATTTAGACACCGAACGTATTTAATATGACAACTAGTTTAAGCTGGAGACAAATTGATTTGATATTTCGCTGGATTTCGAATGCGTTAATTTTGCCCCTGGTATTAAGAATCAAGCATTTTTATTCCAGGGTTGGAGAAATGAAAATCTTTTGCCACAAAAAAACTAACCAACTGATAAAAATTGTTTCTTCATCTTAATAAATTTAAATATATTTAATACTTTTGAAAGGAATTTATTGGTACTAGAGACCGTAAAAGTTAAAAAGACAAGTCCAGAGCTGGAAAATTCAAGTTTCTGTTTGCAATATTAAAGTAGCTAAACAAAACTAATATTTTATACTTTAGAAAAGAATGCATTAGTAACAAAAATCAAAATAAATCATGAAGATGATTCCAGAGTTGGAAAATTTTATATATTTTGGTAGCTTGATGTATTGAAAATAGTACCGAGATTTTAATTTTATTTTTGGTATATAAATAAATCATCTAAAACTAGTTTTTGTTGTTTTTCTTTTTCATTTAACTTGTTTTGTACTTGAGTAAAAATTAAATAGAAACAAAATCATAAAAGTAATAGACGTGCATAGAACTTTTGCTTGTTTTATAAATATTCATACTCGAAACAGGAATGGAAATTATTTACTCATTTACTGACGTGATTATTTTCCCATTCACGTAAACAAAATTTTGTTATTGCTCTTGTTGTTGGAAAACTAAAATAAGAAAATTATATTCATGAGGGTCTGAAGTTCAAATCTGCGATGTAGTAAATATTATATTAATATATAATAATTTTTTTTAATTTTCAAATAAGTAAGAAATTTAATGTTAATAAATGTGTCTCGATATGTTCAATGAGTTGTGTTTTGGTCACTGAACACACTTTCTAAAAGTGCGGCATTTGTAATTGTACTCAAAGTTAAAGCGCTTGATAACTAATTGAATTGTTTAATGATGTGATTTGTTGCTATAAGCTCAATTAAGGTGTATGTCTGAACGCCATGTAAGTGGGAGACTGCACAGTAGTTAAACCTCTCAAAAAGTCTAACACATTTCCGTCAACCTGAGGATTTTGGGTTTATGAGTTTACGCATAGTGTGTCGGAAGATAAGAATCAAACATATAGTTTTACCTAATGGGATCAATTGTTTTATGAATAGGGAAAACAAATCGTGTCTAATTATCAACGTTTTTCTGTCATTGATTAACAATAAAGAGTTTAATGTTGGAAGAAATGAAGTTTGGCAAAAACATTACCCACGCTTTAAATAAATAGTTCGAACAAATACATTTACCACGTTTTTTTTTCTTTTATTTTTTTATATTTATTTATTTATTATTAGTATTTTTTTGCCAAAAGGACATATTACAAAAAAGAGCTTCATTGGAAAATTTTAATTATTTTAGGAACCGCATTTCATGTATAAAGTTTTCTTTAAAAATATTCATCAAGGCCTACTGTACTCTTATATCTTAAAAGCATAAGCATAAAATTAATTTAAAAAATGACCTGTGCATGGGAAAACATAAGATAGCATTTTGAATATGTTTCAAAATCCCAATATTGGGATTTTGAAATTGTTTAGGAATCGTGGGGATTGAGGAAACTAATACCTTTTCTCTCTTTATAATTTAATAACATAATTTTATAGTAAAAATTAATCTTTCCTTCTATTTGAATTTTATTAAAACTAAATGAACTATCCTTTTTTCTCAAAATCCCCTACTGTGCGAAGTCGGATTAGGTGGGCGTATTTAGCTTTTAGCGTGTGAATAAGCAAATCGGTAATTCCTTCAACTTTTTAAACACCAATTCCGAAAAAAATTGTACACATATTTTGGAAAGCATGTCATAAATGCGAATCAAAGAATACGAGTATAAATTAAGATTTGAGTGAATTCCAGAATTCCTAGAAATGTTCGAGAAAATTCCAAATTCCCATTATTGATTTTTCTTATCATAAAATTTTTCGGGGAAAATCTTACAAAAATTTACTCGTTCAAATTTGATAACTCAACTGTTTTTACTTGGTTAAAAGTATTTCAGAATGTATTGAAAAATATAATAGGAAATCGGAATACAATTTTTGTAGCTGTTAGATAAAAGTAGGTCCAATTAGAGCAACACGTTTAGTAGACATACATAATGTGTAAACAAATTTTGAAATTGAGTCAAAATTGAAAAAGTTGGACAATGGTGCCTATTAATAAATGGTGGTTGTGGGCAGCAGTGTTGTATTTTAAGTTACTGCGAGGCAAGTGCAAAAAGTCATGTAGAGATTAAAAGGCCCTCGTACATCAACATTCCAATAATTTCAGCCTGATTTCCAAAAAAAATGTGTTTAATAGATCTAGAAGTGTTGAGGCCATGGGAATATCGTCTGTTTATTTTTACGATGACGCCCACAGGGCGTGATACAAAGCAGCGATTCTATTCGATATCTTAAATTTGAGCATTTTCAGAACAAAATCTGTCAACTATTAGACTGGCCAAGTTCTAAAACAGAATCAACTCTTAAACTCAACAACATCGACGGCATCACATTTAATCGAAAACAATTGATTCGTTTGAAATCTACGAATATTTTTGATGAATATTTTTAAAATAAAAGTTTTATTGGACGAAAAACCTGCGTCGAATATTGTAAATATGATCAAAATCGATTAAAAGATTACAAAATCGATTACAAAAGAAAATTGTTTGTGTCTTGTTTTAATCATTGATGTCCGATTCTTAAGTTCGACGAGTTTACACGATTGGAGTATTAAAAATATTTAAAATTTTTCGATCACTTTGGATGACCTTGAGCTTAGCGAGAAGTTCCACATCAACGGTAATCAATAAGTTTATAATTGTAGTCCACTGTGCACCAGGCACAATTTTCAAATTTCTATCAATTACAATTCCCGCATACAGCTTTTCTTCCTATTTCTGGGTTACTCCGTCCCCCTAATCCCTAAAGGATAGAATATTTAGTTGGCCTAACATAAGGGCTCAAATAGCCACCAAAACCACTACAGCTTTCCAACTATGGCGCAACCATTTTATCAATTGCGTCCGCTATTGATTTCTAATTTCATTTTATTTGCCAAACATTTTCATTGATACGCACGACCCTTTTATATTTATTTTGATTTGAACAAATTTAAAGAATTTTTTGATACAACTTGTTTTTAGAAACAGAAGAGCCACGCAGAAATTATTTGTCATAACAGCGGCACAAATATGTTCATGTACACGCATACCCGTCGACAAAAGTTTGGCAGCTTTTAACGTAGCAATTGCCAAAATTGATTGCCAGTACAGGATCCGCTTGAATATGTCTTCAATGTGCAAAAGAAAATTTTTAATTTCCCTTCCCTGGAAAAAATTTAACTTTCTTAGTTTTTAATTGACAATTGAAGCTTCCCAAAGCATGAAGTAAGTTCGGATGTGCCGAGTCTTATATACCCTTCACCAACGTACGTCTGGCACTACATATATTTTTAAGTACCAATTTCGTTCTTCCCAAGTTATGAAATAGTTTTAGTTAGGAAAAAAAAAAGTCAATTGTCTTTTGGTTACCTTTATGAATGAAAAAACAATAAGTTCCCACCTCTGGAAACGAAATTTTATTATTTTAAATCTTTATGATGCATAAAGCGGTTTTACACAAAAAAAAACTACAAATTTGTAACCATTTTTCTTAACTTCATGTACTATAAAATATTGCAGTTATCCAATCCTGGAATCGAAATTTTGATTTTTTTTTTATATTTGATACCAATTTTGTTTTCCCCGAATTAAAAAATAGTTTTAATTAGCAAAAAACGACGTTAGTTGCCTTTTTGGTTACTTTTATCTAAAATAAATCAATTTCCCACCCCTGAAAACGAAATTTTAATTTGTTTTGTTTTTTATTACCAATGCAACTCATTATGAGACGTGAAATAGTTTTATTTAAGAAAAACTTAAAATTTTTAACCATATTAGTCACTTTAAATTTCGCAGCCTTGGAAGTAAAATTTTAATATATTTGCTTTGATTATCAATGCAACTCTTCATGAGGTATAGAGTAGTTTAATTTAAGAAAAATTTGAAATTTTCAACCATTTTGGGCACTTCCATGTACCATAAACTATTGCACTAGTTCAACCCTGGATTCCAAATTTTGATTTTTTAAAATTTATTCTTCCTAAATTATAAAATGGTTTAAGTTAGCAAAAAGAAAAAAAATAACAACGTCAGTTGCTTTTTGGTTATGTTAATGTATAAAAAAATTGAATATTCCCAACCCTGGAAAAGAAATTCTAGTTTAAAATTTATCAATGCAAATCTTCATGATGTATAAAACGGAAAAACTTAAGATTTTTACACATGTTAGTTATTACATGTACCACAAAATATTGAAAGTGCCAAAAAAAACTTTTAGTTATCCATCCCTGGAAAAAAAATTTAATTTTTTAGTTTTTAATAGACAATTGAGTCTTCCCAAAGCATGAAATACGTTCAATTTACAAACAAACAGGAAAATAATTGGTTTTTGGTTTTAATTTTGCGCCGAGAAATAGGTGTAAGCTTCCCGGATCTGGAACCATATTTCAGATTTTCATATATTTCAATACCAGAACAAAGTCTCTAGCTCTTCTGGGGCCTTGGGATAGCCGATTTCACGTACAGATAGACGGACATCGCTCCAGAATATATATACTTGATGGGGTCCCATATTAATATCGAAGAAATTACGCACGGAATGACACACCTTTCACTTTTTTGTCAATGGTATAAAAACTTAAGTCGAGTGGTCGACCTTCTACCGCAATATTATAAGTTTTAATATTTGAAGTGTTCGTTATTAACAAATACAATCAAAAACATTACCAATTGACATCGTGGATCTGCCGGCGTTGTTGGTTGTATCGTTGACCGATACAACCAATTTGAGGCGAAGAAGCCGTATTGGGAATTTAACATAAATGAAAATATACACCCAAAAACTCTTTTGATTTGCAAATTCAACGATTTAATACCGCTTCCACAAGATTCGGAATACCGCTTCCACAAGATTCTGAATACCGCTTCCACAAGATTCTGAATACCGCTTCCACAAGATTCTGAATACCGCTTCCACAAGATTCTGAATACCGCTTCCACAAGATTCTGAATACCGCTTCCACAAGATTCTGAATACCGCTTCCACAAGATTCTGAATACCGCTTCCACAAGATTCTGAATACCGCCACTGCAGAGCGGCGTTACACAAAGTATTTGGAAACTTCTTTATGCCTCCAATTAAGGCCTCAATATTATTATTTTTTAAATAAAATAAAGACGATATAATGAAATGTTTGTAACTCATTAGATTAATTAGGGTCAAAAGAGTACAATTTTTTAAGCGCTCAAGTACAACTTTCCAAATAGCATTTAAACTATTCTCAATAGAACACATTAAATCTTTCGTGTTTTAAGTCAACCTTCGTTTGCTTTAAAAGCAGTTGAATTTGTTTAACCCGTAATTTAATACTTTAATGAATAGTGAATATCATTTTTAAAAGCCTCTTCCATAAAATGGGAGTCTATTGAATAATTTTACGAGTACAATTGTTTTAAGGTATTGCACGAGGTTGTGTTATTACGCGTAGTATTGCATGTTAATTACAGTGACAAGTAGTTAAAATTTTAATAAGTAGGCAGACACATGGGCTTTGCACATGTTTACATGAGTGTGTGTTAAAAAAAATAATAATAATAATAATAATAGTGTAATTTTACTCTTAAAAATAAGTGTATAGGAAGATCTGTCTAAATACTTATTGAATTGAAATACACTTTGTTGAACGGACGTCGCATGTCAGAAAGAACAGAATTGGGGGATTCACACTGTAGTCATAAGCCATAAAATAATAGCACGAAATATATGACTAGTGTGAACAACCCGTCATAACTTGGTCTGCTAAATAAATTTGTATATATAAACTCTAACAGCGGCTGCCTTGTTATGAGCTGAATAAAATCTTTTGCGACGGCATGCGGGAAAACGTTCAACGGCTGCCAGCTACGTAAGTTAAACAAGAAAGATGTTTCACTTGTTTATATTTAGTTTTTGCAATTTAGTGCTCTTTTAATATTTCATGTTATAAAAATGGAATTTAATGTACAGACATGTGAATCATATATAAGTAACGGCGGCAAACATATACTATCGCCGTCTCGCCTAAACATTTTTAGCCGTTCGACTCAGATCTCTAGAGCATTTTATGACAACACAAAAACATACCTGAAAGAGTATTATTATTTTATGGCTTTTTTTGTATCCAGCACAACAATAACTTTTTTAAACTGGTCTAAAATATTATGACTTTATGACAATATGACTAAAGAGCACAAAGTGTGAATACCCCAAATAATTTTCTCTTTCCACCTCATATGCTTGTAGTCACGATGTAATAAGTATAAGGTGGCATCGCTACGCCAGATGACTGTTTTTGGCTCAACCATTATTTGGTTACATTGAGGTCAAGTTCTTATGGAGCACAAGTCCTGGTTGTGTTTGAATATGTGAGCGTTGTTTGCGATTGGGCATGTGTGCAGCACTTCAATGTGTTTTGTTGCTAAAATTTTAGACTCACAGCTTTACACAAACAACAATTGCTTTAGTTGTTGTGATGTTGTATTTGTAATCGTAGCGATGCCACTTTAAATTTATTATATCATTCTCGTAGAACCACTGTGACATTAATAAGGCCACATAACTATTGCGGCAGCTTGTATAATTGGAAAATGAGTTTTGAGTTGACAATTTTTTTCATGAGCGGATGTCCGTTCAATATATATTTTGATTTATAAATGCCTTGAAGCTCTTTTCATATACAAACGGAGTGCAACAAGAGCCGGCTCATAGTAAAAATACGGTCGCCAAAGGGTTAAGAGGCAACCTATCTAATTGCTTTATGTAATACTTGTTATTCCAATAAACTAATTTATTTTTGAAATTTCTTATCATGTCAATTTTAATCATGTACTGCGAAAACTACACAGATTTATTATTATTATTATTGTAAATATTTTACATGTAACGAGCTTGCAAATTTACTTACATCACTGTTTGCTCATCAAATATTAATTTTCGCTTTTTTTTTTGTTTCAGCTCTTAAAAATGTTGTTGAAATCATTTCAATGATGTTGCATGAATTTAATATTTTAATTGTTAAATTGAAAACTATAATGAAAATTTGATTTTGTTTTCAAAACGGATTAGCTGCTGCTTTTCAATAGCACAAGTTTTTAATGTAAAACATTTATTGAATAACATAAATAATATTAAAAAATAAAATTGTGCAAATTCAATTCACGTTGACCAGGCAGTGAAGTATTTGTCAAGGCATGAAGACATTAAACGATATTTTCCATCCCGTTAAAAAGGAGCTGCGTCGCGAAAAATGTGGCTTTGAACATACACCGCCAGATGACTTTGTTAAATCGCAAGTAAGTAAAAGTTTCATGTGAACAACAACAACACCAACCAATAGAAATTGATAAGAACTTGTAGATTTTCAATTCAAATTTTCCAGAGTTAGGGAAACGCTACATATTCAATATAAGTTGGACGCGCATTGCGTTTTACTGATTTATACTGAACGTGTAGCATGCAGTGTGTTGATGGCTGCAGAATAATTTTGTGAAATCCATAGCGCGAACTCCGGTTCAATATACTGAAGGGGCATCGGAAAATAAACAGTTAAAAATTATTCAATTTAAATGGTTTTGTACAGATCATTCCCAGGAATACTACTGATTCTTTTTAGGGAGCTGCACTCAGGGGAGGGCACCTGCTCATGCAAAGCATGGCATGAGTACTATAAAATGTAAGCGTTAGTATTGGGCAGGATAGATGATTAAAGTTAAGAAGTTGTCGTTTTATTTCAACGCCCAGTGGTCGAAATTCGACCAGTTTATGTTTACAGTTACAAAAATTGTGGTTCATATTTTGCATACACACATAAGCAATTGTTTCTGCAAGTTTAAAAGAAAATACAAATTCTATAAGCAAACATTTTGTTTTTCTACCCGCCAATAAAAAATTACAAACAGAAGCTCTTCAACGCACTTTAAACGCATTTTTATATTTTGTCATAAAAATTTGAAAATATTTATGTTGTGCGTCTCTACATGAAAATGCCCTTCAAATTGTTACTCTTTCATCAATAATGGTGGAAGATAAAATATTTAAAAGGATACCACAAAAAAATGTGCACCAACTTTTAGTACGTTGCCAGTGCTTTTCAGTGGCGAGTGCCCTCAAATAGGCTAACTAACACTATCATGCCCTGAGGCAGAAAGCACAAATTCGATTTCATATTCATGGCACAGATGAGTACAAAATCGTACATACGACCTTTAGATTCGTATCTATACTCCAGCAACGAACGATCTTAATGATAAACAATTCGATGCCATATAAATTTTCATGATGCTTTAGAACGTGTTTTATTAGGGAAACAATTCAGAAACTTGGGAATGGCTGGAACGATTTTTTTTGCTTAAGATGTTATCAACGGATTTATATGAAAGTGAAAGGTTTCTTAATAATAACAGAGGTGATCGACATATTACCGAAGTACGCTACATCCGGCAGTGACCGAATATAAGACATATTTTGTAGCTTTTAGAAAGTAAAATCAAACAACTAAATTAAACGAAAAAGAAACATGGTCACATGGCAAAAGTTGTCCTCTCATCGGTGCACAGTGGGCAACTCTTAAATATTAATTATGAGGTCACAAGCACATTAACCACTCAAAATTAGCAGTGATGATTTCTTTTGATGTTGCGTTTCGTCGACGTACGCTTGTTAGTCGTTGGTTTACTGAACCACATTGCGAATTTTTTTTTTTTTTGATACGGCGATTATGGCGACCGTATAATGGGTGGTGAGAGTAGTACGGTGCTCAAATGGCCAGCCATTTTGATAAAACAATTTTATCAATTGCACATGCTACGCGTATCCATCCTTAGTAATTTAGCAAAGCAGACTGCCTAAATGACAACTAATTTGACACATTTAGCTTTCATATGTTAAAACTCGGAAGCTCCTGTTCGAAAACTCTTTCTGAATGTGTTTTCTTCGCTTCATGCCACTATATTTTCCAATTGGAGAACAATTAAAGTATTTGATAAAACAAAAAAGGAAAATAAAATTCATAAATATTTTGCCAACGTGGACATTTAGATACAAAAACATGAGCATCTGTTTTGTTGGCCTCCTTCTTCAGAATTATGCCTGAGAATCTTCTTATATTTTTCTGTTACTAAAGCAAAAGCGATTATTCTGCAATTAAATTAATAGATAATAAAATAATAACTAAATAACGGTTATTTGATAATTATAAATTTTAAATGTGTTGATTTCTTGGACTTGTGTTGCGTGTTGTAGATTTAAATTGCGTTATTAAAATTTTAATTGCGACATTATATATTTAATCGTGCGAGTATTTATAAAAAATCCAGTAAACACAACATGACCTTTAACCTTTTTGAGGAAACATTTCGAAAACTTTTAATTAAACAATAAATAATTTAGAATGTTCCAAGAAATCACTTAAAGGCATAATAAATAACATTTGAAATATTGATGTCTAATTTGACACAAAAATGAGCTATTAGAACTAAATTATAACTCAAACCATGCAAGTTTGTCCAAGTTAATAAAATCCAGTTAAATGAAACTGAAAAGCAAAAGCTTCCAACTAAGCAGATGTTTCGAATCTCAAAGTTAAAAATTAATAAAGACAAAAAATAAAAGCCGTATTAACAACAGAAAGTCCCTAAAATGGGAAAACAAACCAAACAGCCACCAATAAAGTTATAAAGAACCCATTATTATTATTTAATTCAATATGACATTGAAAAGTGAAGCACGCACGCACTGTTTTCGTGGACTGTTTTCTTCTGCTTTTAAGATTTACTTTAGACGACTTCCGAAATCAGAAACTAATAAATTTGAGGGAGAATTGGCTACTCATTTTATACACAAGAACTTCGTTCGTGTCATATTAAATGGTTTTAAAATACAACTTGAAATGTTTCCCCTGTACCGAAATATTCACTTTCAATCAACATCGTTGAATATTCAATGATTGTGTTTGAGGTCAAATAGTTGATTGTTCATGGATGGTCTTCATATATCCAAAGGAAGTAACAGAGTTGGGATTAGCACTCCTGGAATGATTCAATTCTTGTTAGTGTTAGTAAATAGAAACCGTTAAACTGGTAGTGAGAAAATATTGAGGGGTGTACGACTAGTCAGAGTTTTATTTACTCGTATATTCATGATTTTGTTAAATACTTCAATCGCTAAACATGCAACTGTTCCTCAAAACAGAATTAATTTATAAAATGAAAACAATTATTTTATTAACCACTTTAGTTATGACACCAATTTATTGATTTAATTAACTAATTTATTGATTCAATTGATTTATTTGTTATTTTTATTATTTAATTTATTATTTCAATTAACTTCTGTATTCATATTGAATAATAAATATATATTGTTTAATCACATTGATTATTAAGCTAAATCAATTATTTCACTAAATTAATTTAATTTTTATAATTTATTTTATTATTTATTTATATTTCATTATAATTTAACTTTATGAATGCTTTTATTAATTTATTTATTGTTTTCAATGAAATTAATTTTATTGATTCGTTGAATTATTTCATTCATCAATTTATTATTAAATACAAGTAATACATGATTTGAAGTAATTAAATTAATGTAATTAATTATTTCAATTATATTATTCGACAACATAATTATTTAGCTCTATTAATTAATGAATTCTTTATATTAATATATTTACTACGTCAATGAACTTGTTATTAAATACTTTAATTATTTAACTCTTTCAATTAATATATTAATGAAACACATTCAACTAATTTATGTATTCATTTAATTAATACATTATTAAATTTTATGAACTAACACAACTATCTTAATTACAAATTGTTTAATAATTAAGTTAATTTGTGAATTTTACTAATATTATTTATTGAGTTGATTTGATTTCAATTTTCAAAATTCATCTGTAGTTTAATTATTCAACGCAAGTGAGATAGAATTGATGTAATTAAGTTATAGTCATTAATAAGTTCAATAATTTTATTCATCAAATAATTATTTAACAAAATTATTTCATGAGTTCTATTATTTTTCTATAAATTTTATTTTATAAATACATATATTGAAAACAATCATTTTAATAATCACATCAACTACCCAGCTCACGTAACATGTTTTAATTAATTTAAGTATTAGTTTAATTCATAAGTATTAGTTCAATTAATTTAAGTATTAATTCAAACAATTTATATATGATATCATTTAATTATTATATTCATTTAGTTTAATAAAATTATTTAGAAAAATAAATACATATTTTCAGCTTTTTAGCACAATTTACTAATTTTCTAATTCAATTAATTTGTTCATTAAATCTATCAATTTAATATTAGACTAAAATAATGATATTAACTAATTCAATGATGTCATTCATAAATATGATTATGTAAAACAACTAATTTTTGGTTTTTGTTGAAGTATTTATTTATTCAATTAATCTGTTATTCAATTAATTATATCAATTTATAAGATGTTAAACTTTGCTTATTTAAATGAGATATTATTTGTTAAACAGAATTGAATCAGCTGTTTTATTCATCAATTTAGTTATTGCACTCAATTAATTACAAGTTCAGTTAATTAATTTGTTTTGTTAGATGCATTAATTAAATTAATTCAGAATATGAAATGTATTTGTTGGGTGGTTAAGCCATGTCTATATGCATTTCATTGGCGCTTTATACCAAATCGTCAGTAGACCTTAACCAAACTTTTGAAAAGTTTCAAACTTCTCAACTTATAAAAAGACTCTTATAAGCCGTTTTGAGAATTAAAATGAAAACTCACAAAGGACTTTAAAAAATCACATTTTAACAGGTGTAGTAGTTTATGAAACACATACAAACTGTGGTGGAAGTCTACTGATAATTTGGTATAAATCACCAATAAAATGCATATAGACCTAACTAATACATTTCATATAATGACAACAATGTGTCAAATAGAAAATATATTTAATTAATTCAGTAAATATATTTGTTAGTTTAACTCATTTTTTCATTAATTCAATTAGATAATTATTTAATTGTGAGAAATAGTGTTCTTAAGTTTCACGTTATAATTCTCATTAATATAACGAACGTGTTTATAATTTACATGGCCGCATAAAAAGCTATTATGACAAAAAAAAAATAAACATAATTCAAAGTAACTGGTTATTTTATGACTTTTCGTACAATTATAACTAAATTGCGCACTGTGTGAATACCCCTACTGTCTAATATTGTCAGCACTGTGTTGTAGAGTAAAATATTTTTGGTGAATAATTTCTTAAGTGTTTATAACTTTATGTTTGTCAATCCATAGAATATGTTGATTATTATTATATGAATAGCCCTAATAAATCTTATATATTAAAAAATATATTCTTAATTATCCTGTGCTTTGCAAAGTGACAACGAGTTGCAGCATATGAGGGTGCTATTGGCTGAAGTAGTGAACACAAGACTAGACCCTGATTTCGACTCCACATTCAGTCATGAACATGGTGTCGATTTTTTCTGATCTGCATTAGAGCCGGCTTGTGTCGGTTAGTCTCAATGACGAAGGTACAGCACTGGTCGCTGAACATTACCTACAGCAATTAACCCTATCGTGAACTTATAAGATCAGAATATAAGAAAAAAATTCACCGGCGAAATAGAAAGCAAAAGGAGCTACAACAAAATGTTTTATCTGTATTCATCTATCCTCCCAAACTATACCCTCCTTTCTTGTTTTTGTACAAGGCACTGCATATGTAGGGGCCATTCCCTAAGTGATAGTCCAAGATAACAAAAAAAACATGGACACATATTCTTAAAAAAAAATGCAATTAATAACAATTCGATTTATCATCAAAATTTTAATAATGAAAACTTATTGTTTCCATAACTGAATCGAATTTTTAGCTTTTCCTGCTCTGAATTATGATTAACTTTCTGATTTCTATTCACAGTGGCAAAATTGCACTAAAAGTATCGTATATTTAATTTATCGTTGGATTTTGGCCTTATTCTTTACCGCCGTTGTCATAGAATCCATGATCGATCCAGATGAGGGTTCGGACTTCTGGTTATATTTCATTTACATGACCAATTGGGGCATCATGTTGTGCATGATAACAAATTTATGTGCTGCCATTTTGGTGACAATTTGGCATTATCATCCAGAGTATGCGGGTAAGACGTAAAAGCTTTCATTTTATTTAAAATAGTAAATATCTCAGCATGAAAATTTTGCATATATTTTAGATAAACTTTTAAATTTGGAATCGTTGAAAAGTCCGTTTCGCATCTACTGGGGCCTGCACATAATTTCCTTGGTGTTGTCAATTGTTATAACGATTATCTATTGGAGTGTTTTATATGATGGTGATTTATGCGATGGTGGATTTATTTAAGGGATTGAAAATTTATATTTATTTTTCTTTTTTTTAATGCAGCTAACGAGGGCAGTTTAACTGCCACAAATGTACTAACACACGCCTTTAATTCAATTTGCATGTTTGTGGACCTGCTGATTGTGGCTCATCCTTTAAGGCTTTTACACATGTTTCTGCCAGTAGCTTTTGGCGTGTTTTATGCTTTCTTCTCTGTCATCTATCAGCTGTGCGGTGGCCATAATAAGTGAATTTTATTTCTATATGTAAAACATATTTATTTATTTGCTTCACTTAATTTTTATACTTTCAGGAAAGGAATGCCTTATATTTATCATGTTATTGATTGGAATAAACCAGCTTCGGCCACTTTGACGGTGGTGGGTGTCCTCTTCCTCACCTGCTGCGTTTACATGTCCTTATTTACGATATATAAATTGAGGACTCTGCTGTACAGGCATGTTAATAATGCCAGCTTTATTTTACCGACTACAGCACCGCCAGCTATAACCAAAAAATATACCGGCACCGGCATCAGACACAGTTCTTCAGGCATTTCTATGGTGCTGGGCAATTTGGAGGAGCACACAAATCCTGCTTTTTCTAAGAGTTCGGAAAATGTTACCAAAAATTAAACTGAATTTTACAGTTTCTTTAGGTTTACCTTTAGTTTAGCTTATTAAAGTAAGAACTAGTCTCGATATTATGTATGCAAAAGTACATGTCGATATCACGTCACGTCGACAGTTTGACATATTGTTAACATGATTTGAATAAAAAAAAAACGGATTGCAAAAACTCACAGAACATCTAATTCCTCAAATGATCTGAATTAAAGTAGTTTATTAAAATTAAAGTCGGTTTTAAATAAATTTATAACTGAATCAATTAATTGATTCAATTACTACTCATGGCAACAATCCTAAAAAATAAATTTACTGTACAATTGTTGTGTACGTTGATGCTAAAGAAAATAATTGTTTTCAATAAAATTAGTTGAGAAAAGATAATGTTACATATGAATTTCGAAAAATGTCACATGTTGACCGCCATATTAATAAATTTCTAAATGAGTTTTAAAAGTTGTCATATAAAATTTTCGTAAAATAGATTTTACTTTTTCTGAATAGAGGAGATTTAGTAATTTAAAATTTTTATAATCGGAAATTTACTACTTAAGAAAGAAATTTACTACTTTGGGAAAAGATTTCCCAAAAGTGAGAGCATAAGAAAAGGCCGCATCAAATCGCAAGGAAGAAAATTGCAATTCTCTTTGATCATTTAAGAATCTAATTTTACGAATTCTCAGTTCTAGTAGTTTGATTCTTTTTAATTCCTTCTGTTTCAATCAAAAGAAAATGGGAAATTTTGATAAACTTCTTAAGTAGTGTGATAAACCTAAAATATTCATTTCGAAACATTTATGGCCGTATTCATAAAAACTTGCAACAGGTTTGCAAGCGCTTACTAAGCGAAATTCTCTAAAGTTGTATTCATAAAACTAACATAGAAATTTATGTATCTATTGGACACTTTGAAAGAGCTCATCTGGAACGATTTCAGTCCAAACAATATTTCTAGAGAAGTTATTTTTTCCAATTTATTTCATGTAACATGACTAAAGAAGAGGCTTAAGGATTTATCCCCGTGATATTTCAAGTAAGACTGTTAGCTTGAAGGTGTCTGTTGAAAATATGGCAACTTCAATAAAACTTTTATGTGAAATAGAAACATTTTAATGTTTTGAACTGGAAAATGGAAAGTAAAAAACTTTTATTTTAAAAAGTATTTAACACATGAAAATACAACACACAGAAAATTCTATGTTGTTTCGAATTTAATCCATAAACAAGTGCAAGTCGTTGCCACTACGACTGTCTGTACTTACTAAAGCTGGATTCACCCATGGTTTCAGTACAATATTGACGTTCCGCAACATTTCTAGTTTTTTGAGAGTATGCTCTGAAGCGATTCACCCATTTCGCGCATTTGTTCTGCAACATCAAGGCTACCATATGAAATAATTTTGTAAACTATGTGTGTGAGTTTTACAATTGGGCAATATCACTATTTATTTAATTTTATTTATAACAATATTTTTATTATAACAATACAAAACAAGTGCTCCGTATTTTATTATATACACAAACAATATGAAACAAGTGTGATGTTACACATACAAAAGTATAAAACAAGTTCTGTATTTATAATATGCTGTGGCATCTCAGTTCTACTTCACTTAAGAAATTAAACTTTCTGGCAGCACAGTTGCAATGTTTCGGAAGATGAATAAAAATTAAACCAATTCAGGTTCCGAAACAAGTTACTCTCTTTCGCTCTCTCTCTCTCACTCTCTAAAACAGAAACGTCAAACTACATATAAAAAAACTGTTTCAGAACGTGAAATTCGTTCTAAAACCATGGGTGAATCCAGCTTAAGAGCATTCGGTATCCACCACAATGTTGCCACAATATGTAAATCATATTTTTTATTTTATCAGACAATTGAAATAATGGAAAAAATTCAACGTTCCCGATAACCTTTCAATATATTAATTTTTAGGCTAAAGAACAAGCACGGAGTTTTGAACGCACCTAAAGTAAATATATTTGAAAAAATTATAACGAATCCAAGCTTTAGAAGTCAGTGTATAAATAATGAATCTGTTCTTCTTAAATTCGAAACATCATTGCATAACAATTATTTAAAAATCATGTTCGAAATTTCGAATTTTCAAACACAAATATAATAATATATATGAGTGCATAATTTAGTAAAATATTATTTCTGACATATTATTACATTTATCTTATAAAACAGTTTCGAACTTCACAGTAAAATATATTTTAAAAGTTTTCAAATGCATTACAACAACTTCATGGTTAACGAATTCGGAGTAAAACTGATTTGGATAACTGCCAGTAAGGACAATCTTAATTTAGTTAAACAATTGAATTAAAAACAACAACTTTTAACGTTGGTTGTTATTGTAAAAAATTTTATATTTTGAGTAAAGTTGGAATAATTATCTAAGAAAATGAAATGGCTGGAATTAAAACTTAAATTGCAAAAACCTATTTATTAATATTATTTTTTTAAGTGAAAATGTTGATCTATCAAACATTTACATAAGTTCGAAATGTCAATTATAAATTTAATTAAAGTAAAATATCGAATTAAAAAATATTATATGTTAATACTTCACATATTATATGTTAATACAATTACTTTTTAATTTTTGTTATCTATCTAACTTCGAAAGCGATTTCGAATTTTCATTGTAAATTAGTACATAAATTTTAAAAATTTGGTGATATAAATATTTATGAAATAGAAATTGAAAGTTCGAAAATTCGAAATTATGTTCGAATTTTCGAACATGCTCCTATAATCAGATATGAAGTATTTTTGCAGAAAGCACAACATTTTAATGTTATATTCTTGGAAAAATTACCTTTGATGTTGTGGCCTCAAATTGAATAATGGACCCTTGTTCCAAATCATATATTAAATTTTATATAAAAATCATGTTTTTATATATGAGTTTTATCGGTTGGATTCAATCTCAATACTTTAAGTTGTCTTAAAGAATTAATTTCTTATCAAGACGTGATCACCAGTTCTTCAACACAGTAATAAATTGTTTTAAAGAAGAGAATAAATCCCCAAGATATTTAAATGTTGTGAGTTAAGTTAATCCACAGATTTATGCGAATCTGTACGTTGTTGTTGTGAGCAGTGGGACATAAGTTGTGAAGTTGATGAATAAATTCTCCGTTTTCTACAGATTTGGAAAAAATGAACGAGTAAATTAATTTATATATCCTATCGTTTTGTTTTTAAAAATTTGCAATATACTTGGCAAAAATGTAGCGTGCAAGGAAGAATGCACTCTTGGGGGCAAATGATGTAGAAATATATATTGAGATTTAAAATTTTAGTAACATATTTTTTAGTGGGTTGTTTTCAACTCAAATTGTAAAAAGTCAAATTTTATTGTTAATAAACTGTTTTTAAAATTTGTAAATATTAAATAATTTAAACTAATAATAATTAATTTTCATGGAACTGCCTGTCTACGCAATTAAAAATCAACAGATAAAAAAGTGGATTTCAAAATATTCGAACACTGACCTCATGAGAGTCACCCTACCAAATTTAAATTTTTGCTATCAAACTTTTTTACCAGAACAATAGGACTAGTCTTACGAGAGAATTTAAATATATAAATTAATTTATTATAGGCTGTCAATTACGTACACCCATACACACACACGCATAAAGAGATGTACTAAATACGGCTGCTTGTGTTGCCAATTTTCCGAGTGTAACTGCGAATGGAAGTTTTGTAGTGTAGCAAAAAACCATTTTAATTATTTTTAAATTATCTCAATCATTTTTGTAATGTAATTTTTAATATTAATTAATCGTTAAGTTATGTAAGTGCAAGTATTTGGTGTAGTCTCAGGGCATAAATTGGCAATTGCAATATTTTATTATTAATAAATAAATACTTATAAGAATGAATTATTGTACAAGACCTGTCTATTAGATTGTAAAGAAATAAATAAAAAAATATCTAGAAACCAATTCAATTGAAATTCTATAGCTCCTATGCACGAAATTTATATATTATATAGGGTGGCCCAAAATCACCAAAGGGCTTTGAATTCCTTATAACTATTTTTTTCCTTTTCAGCTTTTTGTAAAGAACACTTATAGAATTTGCAATGGAACTGTCCGGAATAAAACAACGAGCCCAAATTTATTTCCGGAATAGAGCAAAAGAAATTTATGACTTTATGCATAATCAAATTATGGGCGACGAAGTCCATTCCCAACTAAATGGAATGTAGGCTACAGAAAATTCAGAAGCAGTTAAGCAGCGAAAGTTAATTTTCTATAACTTTCACCAACGAGACGGTATCAGAGGCGACTTCGCTGAGCAGTTTTTTTTTTCATAATTGGATCCAGTCAGTTGGTCGCCTAGATCGTGCGATTTAAGGTCTTAGGACTATTTTTTTGTGGGGCCATGTTAAAGTTCCTATTTATAGGAAGCCAATATTGAAAATATTTATTCTTGAGATACCTGCCGATATCTTGGGAAAGCGGACCCAGTGTATGAACCATTTGAGGTGTAGCCGTGGTCAATATTTACATTGAATTATATAGACCGTTTTATTGAGTCTAAGTTTTATGTGTTTTTTTTTAACACAAGAAATCACCCATTAATTTCAGAGTTGGAAAGATTAAACTTATATTTTGTACATAAAAGAAACCACCTGCTGCTATAAACACAACTGGGACGAGCGACGAATTTTTCGTAACGAATATTCGTCGTTGGAAATAGAACACATTTATTTAAATGAAAATACACACAATATGCACGTTGGACGAAATACGTCGTGCACAACGAACTTTCCGATGGATTTATTTGTATTTCTTACGCGAATAAATTGGGGCAGTGTGGCCCTTTTTCTTTTACATTTTCAGTGTATAGCAAATAAAGTAACTTTTTGCTTTAATAAATTTTTTCTTTTTTATTTACAGTACATAAATTAAATTCTTAATTATATAGAATATTGTTTCAATTCATTTTTGTCATTATTTTATCTTTTCATATAAATGTTATTTGTTATTGAAATATGGTCACACGTAATATGTTTTTGTTCATGTTTCTCCAATATTTTATTTATTTATGTATTTAAATATCACGTAATTTTAAATGTCATTAGCAGCTGTTATTTTCCCTCTAATTGTGTCTCACTGGACGTACTGTGCGAAGTTCGACGTTCGTCCCAATTGTGTTTATACCATGAATAAAATTTTTGTTAGTCCCCTTTCACACACATCAAGTTTGACTCATCAAGTCTTGAGTTTATAGGAGAAAGGGGAGAAGGGAATGGAAAGAGGTACAAACCTGATTGTACCATCAAGTTTAAGTAAACTTCACACTTGAAGTTGGCTGCAGAATATCAAAAAGCATATAAAGTTGAAAGCAGAGACAATGAAACTTGATGAAACAAAATGCTCGTGTATGAACGTAAATGCAGGTTTAAAAGAAAATTGAAGAAAAACTGATCAAGAAAACCTGATGTGTGTGAAAGGGGACTTAGTTAAATATATTTTTTAAATGCTATTGCAGGGTTGGATAATTGAAACTTCTTTTACGTTACTTGTTTTTAAATGAAAACAATGCCATCGTTTCCGTTACTGGTGTTAGATATCGGACAATATTGAAAAATTGTATAATGCTGGGAAGGATCCAAAGCACACAGTTTGAGGGGGCGCAATGGCCCTTTCAGACAACACCTTTAGTGCGCAAATTATTTCGCGTACAAGCAATATTAATTAGAGTTCGTGTTCAGTGGATTTGATCCGCCTAATACGAAAAGTCTATAATAAAAAATCCCGAATAATCCAGATATTTAAGCAACAACAAAGCGACGAAATCATATACATAAAAATTTAAGGTTATTTTGCAATTCGATTCGAAATTCTGAAATTTCTGCTTCGAATAAAAATTCATTATAACTCTGAAGTTGTAAGAAATGTGATGGAAAATATTTTGGAAAGGATATGAATATGCGGTACAGAAAATGGCCACTTTTGGCGTTATTATTTGAAAGAATTCTTCATTTGCAAAACATATATAATTATCAGCCAGATTCCATATCTTGATGCTGATCTGGATCGTTTTTATCAATCTGAAAAAAAAGATTTATATCGTCTTTTATATTATTTATTATTTGGAAATGTTATCAAGTTGCAGTGCTAACGTGGCAACGCCATAATTACTTTTCAACGCCAACGGCAGTGGAAATATTTTATTGTTATACCCAATAAATCAGTGGATAATAAAAAGTTGTTTATTTTTTAATTCTATTTAACTACAAAATTTAGTTTTTCACTGCCCAATTAAATAAGATTTAAAAGCCTCGCGTTGTACGCCTAAACATGATGTAAAATTTTGCAAAGTCAGAGTACGAATTTGACGTTTCTTATTCTCGAAACCTCATTGTGATTGACAATATTTTGTTAATAAACTATAAAAAGTTTTTTTCTAATTCTCTCGAACTATTTATTGCGTTATGAAATTTAATTTTAGAAGCTAATTATTCAACAAGTGTTTTTTTTTAGAAAGACATGCTAAATATTTCAAAGCACAAGAGAAAGTCAACATGAATATATAAAATATTCAACTTACACAGCAGAGCAGAACAGCTGTTTGCGAAAGCCGCTATACTTTCATAATCAGTACTTGTGTGCAATTTTATTTATTATCTTATTTTACTTAGTTGAATGTGATAATAGTTTCTATTCATACTAATTTCATTAAGGAAAAGCATACGGGAACTGTTTCAAACCGATGGTAACCCACTTTCGTTAAGTCACTGGGTTGCCGTTTGATTATTTTTCTTCGTGTTAATGAGAATAACATTAATTACAGATTTATAAATTTTTCTTTTTGATGAAAATTTTGCGATCACATTAGTCGGTTGAGAAATTTCAAAGAGTGCGGAAAGGTTACAAATAAGTAATTATTAAAAATAATTTTTGCGGACGTTACCAATTGTTTTGTGTCTGTAGGGAAAAAACCTAAAGAATAGTATTTTAGTACCGACTAAATGTAGGAAATTGTTCCTACAAAAGTAAAATATATAGAAAAATTACATTAACTATTAATAAATTTACTATTTGACATATTGTCATTATATTATCATAATATGAAATTTATTTGTTGAGTGGTTAAGCAATATCTATATGAATTTCATTGGCGCTTTTACCAAATCATCAGTAGACTTCAACCACAGTTTTGAAAAGTTTCAAACCTCTCCGCTCATTTAAGAACATTATTTTTGAAGAGCCGAAATAAGAAATGAAATCTGTATGTCTTGTATAAAAAGTTACAATGAATTAAGACCCTTCGATCATTTTAGGTTACCCGTGATGTCGAACGGAACTAAAATTTAAGGCAAACTGAAATCAAAATAGAGCTGATTTTAAGTCAGAACTTTGATTGACAGCAGTTTTTCGTTTTTAAAATAATTTACAAAACTAACCGATTCACATGTGGTAAAAAGAAATAGGAGTTACTGCGGCTAAAGATTAGAATGTTGATCTCAGCGAAACCTATATCAATAGCTGAACATGAACAATTCCCGTATGCTGTGGAGTTTTCGAAATATATCAAAGGATAACAAAAACCGAACTTCATAAGTATAGAATTATATTGGCGGTATTCGACCACATTCATCTACTACATGTGAATTTAACCTTCCCCTGGCGCCTGCCTTTAGCCATGAAAGGAAAATGTTGCACACGTGCATGGTGAATAATCGTACTCAGAGAACTACAAATATTTGTTTGAAAAATAAATTTTACTCTTTTTGTTTAACTTTGCTAAAATAATTTCTGTTAAATTCGATGTGAAAGAAACCATTAAAATTCACAGAAAAAATGATTAGAACATGAGCTGTTTGCTGTCTTCAGCAAAGCAAATAAAACTTTTGCAAAGCCAACCCACGTGCGGAAAAGTATTAGAAAAGTCATCAAATATTAAATATCTTAAGAATTAATGTGCGATGTGTACATTTCATGCACTTAAATATCATTTACAAGAGCTTATATAGCCGGTGTTATATTTCAACACACAACAGAGATAGAATGGTGAGTAAAGCTTCAATCACGATTATGTTCATTCATGCATTAAACACATTCACCTCAGCAGAGTACAGACTACAAGCTGCCAAAAGTAGAATACTTAAGCATTAAACACAATAACGACAGCAGACTACGAGCTACAATCTGTCAAAATTAGAATTCACGCATTGAAATGGGAATGACTATTTTAGCGACGACACAGCCACACGACTACCGACC
The DNA here is from genome assembly GCA_963675445.1 of Linnaemya vulpina. Classification (NCBI taxonomy): domain Eukaryota; kingdom Metazoa; phylum Arthropoda; class Insecta; order Diptera; family Tachinidae; genus Linnaemya; species Linnaemya vulpina. Next base: position 22,479,659 of record OY776276.1, read on the forward strand.
ACCGTTGTAGCTGTAACCAAAATTAAACTAATTTCTGTTTTGGTGAGCGACAATGAGTAGAAATAACGTTGCCAGTATGATATAAATAAATTCAATTATTGTAAACTTAAAAATATATTGTTTTATTTCACAAAAAGATATAACAAACTTTATTTCCAAGCTAATGAAATGATTTCTTGTCATATATTGTTGACTCTAAATATATTTTATTGCAATAACACTATTTAAGAGTCTTAAATATATGAAAGCGGTTACACTGGCGTATGAAGAGAATTCTACTACAAACAACAACACATGGTTATTGATTTGATGGTGTCGCTCTAAAAATAATTAAGTAGCTGACTACGAAGCCAGTGTAGCCGCTTTCATATATGTAATACACTTATATAGTATAATTTCAATAAAATATATATAAAGTCCACAGTATATGACAAGAAGTCATTTCAATACCTTGGAAATACAGTTTGTTGTTTCTTTTTGTATAATAAAACAGCATACTTTGAAGTCTATAGTAATTGAATTTATTTATATTATGCTGGCAACATTGCATTTACTCGTTGTCGCTCACCAAAATATAAATTGATTTAATTTGGCTACAACCACAAAAACAGCACGGACAACAACCCGTAGCCGTGTTGTCTGTAGTAGTAAAAATAATCATTCTCATATACGCACATGTGTGCTATTTTTGGCAAATTGTAGTCTGTAGCATGCTGTCGTTTTTGTGTTTAATACTTTATAATGCGTAAATGAATATGAGAATGATTATTTTCTCTACACAGGCAACACATTTAGTTTTATTGGAATAACACTTCATTGGCGTGCGGAGAGATTTCTATTACAAACAGCAACTCGTGGTTATTGATTTGATGCTGTCGTTTTCGAAATAATTCAGAAGCTTACTACACAGCGACAATTGCTGCTAGCGGCATTTGCAGTCATTGTGGTCGGTAGCCTGCTATGGTGAATGTGTTTAATGGTTCCTGTTATAACAAATATACTTGGGCGAAATTAGGCAGACATTATTTTTGGCCCTCCAAGTCTTGAGCTTTTAGCATGCAACGATGAAAGATTACTTATACATGAAGTTGGCTGCAGAACAGTAATTTGACATTTCTTAAAGTTGAAGTCAAAAATCATGAAACTGAAATCAATATTTTAGTGTTTGAACTGAACCGCAGATTAAAAATAAAAGAACTGATCAATGAAGCCTGATATATGTGAACTGAACTACCGCACAAAATAGACCGCCCCTTTTTTCAGGGCATTTACAAAACCAAAATATATATTAACAACATTGTCTTTTGAAAATGGTGGCAAAAAGCCCCAAATTAAAAACTACTCATGTCACTTTTTCCCAAATAGCAGATACGATTTGTAAATGGTATTTCATTAAAGTTGTGATCCCTTAAATTTGAATGAAATCAAGTGTGTGCAAGATGTTCTCCAAATTATTCATTCTTTAGATTTAATACTTCATACGGCATACATACATGCGGCGCAGCTGCCATCTTTGTGTCACATAAATCAGGCTGAATTTCAGTGGCACGGTATGAGTTGAATGTGAGATAGGAAACGATTTAAGTGAACGTCACAGAAATTTATCTAGCGGAAGCAATTCCTACTTTATTTGTAACCATTTCACATCTCCATCATCTGCAGCATGTCCAATGCTTGAATTTTTTAAAAACTTCCAGATCTAATTTAGAAACAAAACATAATATTCAGAATGTTCCATGAAATCTATATATCGCCTGATATCTAAGGAATAAATTCATCAATATTGGCTTACAGTGCACACAACCGTTGCGGAGTTGTCCCTATTTACATGAGCTTTAGCATATCTGCACAAAAACTAGTCTAAAGCCGTTAAACCGTTGAAAGCTCGTTCATTTTGGTTTAAAAAAAAAATCATAATTATCGCCTTCGTCATCTTTGAAAAAGTTCGTTCCAATAATGCCGCCGGGCTATAGTCCACATATAATTTCTTTTGACGTTTTCTTTGGCAAAAGTACATGCCAATTTTGACAGAAAAACAGACCGATTTTGGCCAGACGTTGTTTGATATTTGTTGTTATTTTGAATCCAAACTTTGGCAGTATGTTTCAAGCTGAAGTAGGTTACATTTGTTCAACCTCACAGAAGACTACCGCACAAAACCCCGCACTCAAGGGATAATTACTTACGCGATAAGCGACATAAATTTCCAAGAAGTTGCATACAAATAAGCAAACGGATATAAATACATACACACATGCACACATACAGTAACTAAACAAATGAATTTCATTATTTCACTAGTATTTCTTTTTGTGCGACTTAAAGGTGTCGTTGTTATTGTTTTTTAGCATAAATGCTATAGCAACTAGCTAATTAGTCCAACTATTTAAAGCTGTCTTTTTCCACCTTCAACCCTAGAATTTACTTGACCGACTCACGCTCTTTACCACGTGTAAGGAAATATTATACTCGCATTTAATCATAGTTATTTGTAGATGTTTGATGACAGTAAACATTTTCCAAGAAAACAGTGTAATTCCTTTAAATCAGCAGCAATTGGCTGAAACAGTTTTCAGGTTCCCACAAGAAATTTTGCATTTTTAAAATTATTAATTAATATTTTATGATGACACATTAAGGCGGTACTAGAATCTTGAAGCATTTATATTAATATTTTTATAGGCTAATTGTTCTAACTTAGTTAAAATCTCAGAAAGACATGATGATAAATATTCCTAGGCACACAGGAAAGTCAACATCAGTTCGTATGCTTGATGTCAGGCAAATGCACACGAGTTTGATGTGCAACATATTGACAATAAAACAATAGCCGCAAGGGAATGAACGACTTTATACAAACTACAATAACTTTGGTTGTTGTAATGTTGTATTTGTTGCCGCAGCGAGGACACCTTGTTATTCCACCATGAATTGTTCAACTTTTCGTATTGTACAATAATATTGTCAGTGTGTATGTCATATTTGAAGATTGCTCAATATGTTGGGTAACATCCTCCATCCATTGGATTATATATCATGTCTTTCGAACAATCGACTATAATTATAATTCAATTTAATATAACAAAGAAAGTTCGTTATGAGTACCTGATATATAACAAACGATTTTTGATTTTTATTGTGCAACTAAGAGATGTGCAACATACTGTGAAACATGTTGGCAGCATTGTCCAACCTTGTTATTTGGGGGATTCACACCTCGTGCTATTTAGTCATATTGTCATGCAATTTTAGACTGGTTTAAAAAAGTTGTTGTTGTGCTGCATATAAAAAAGTCATAAAATAATAGCACTCTTGCAGGTATGTTTTTGTGTTGTCATAAAATAGCTCTGGAAATCTAAGTCGAACTCTGAAAATCTTTAGGCGAGACGGCGATATGTTTGCCGCTGTTACTAATATATTTCACGACTAAAAAGCGGTTAAAAAATTATTCATATCTGTATGTCTGTACATTAAATCACATTTTTATAAAATAAAATATATTAAAGGAGCACTAAAACGCCAAAGGAAAAATATATACAATTGAAACATCTTTCTCGTTTAAATTACGCAGCTGGCGGCCACTGAACGTTTTTCCATATGCCGCCGCAAAAAAATTTATTCAGCTCATAACAAGGCAGCAGCTGTTAGAGTTTAAATAGACGACTTTATTTAGCAGACCAAGTTATGACGGGTTGTTCACACTAGTCGTATATTTAGTGCTATTACTTTATGACTTATGACTCTATGACTGCAGTGTGAATCCCCCAATTGTTTGTTTTTGGATCATGTATTTTCTTATTATAAGAATGTGATGCCATATTTTATTTGAAGTGATTGTGCTAAATACAAATAATATACGACAATATTGTAATATGAGTGGCCTTCTTAAAGCAACTATTGAACAAAACGTTCTTTAGCATTCAATTTTTCATAATCAAAATTTATTTCAGTTTTATTTTCTGCCAATATTGCATAAACATTTTGAATAAAATTTAAATTCAATAATTGCTCAATATGTGAAGACACCGCTAATTTGATATTAAAAAAAAGTTCCTATAATATGCCGGTTTCGTATTTTAAAAATTATTTTATAAAACATGTGCAAAAATTGCAATTGATATTAATTAGTCATTCTTTCACTGCAAGAAATTATTGCCGACATTGACACTTTCAATCAGTGTCAATGTATTGGCTAGTTCATATACAAACAGAGACAGACCATCGGGATGGTTTCGTGGTTTTGTTTTATGTTTGTCTTTCATTGGCTACATGGTCTGAAAGTGAACGTATTGAATGAAGTTAAAACACACACGAAAAAAAGTAAAGGGGGATAGAAAAAACAAACAAAACGGAATCATAAAGACTGTCCTTGATACGATGTTGGACATTTTTATTACAATTATTAATATTTTGTAAACATGTTCATGCATCAACCCGTATTTACGAATATACGCAACAGTAAGGCCTGCTATAGTCCGATGTCCAAAGCAAGCAATATAGAAGAATGGAATATATAAAGTAGGCGGCATTACTCTGTTGGCAGCGAAATCAAAATGTGGATGAAGACAGAAAATTTTGTTGTAGCTCTTTTTACTTCACCGGTAAATTGTTCCTACAGGCACGTGCTGTTTCTGCTCTTTTACTACGTGACGATGTTGTCGGCAATATACAGCGACCAGTGCTATGCCATCGCCATTGAGACAGACTGGCAACATTTAATCCTGCACTAACGCAGATCAGAAAAAGTCGACAACACATTCATGACTGAATGAGAAGTCGAACAAGGCATCACAGTCTTGTGTTTTGCTAACAATCAATTTTATTATTTCATTAAATATAACAAATACAGGGTGTTTTTTATAGATTGATACAACTTTTAGTTGGCATCACTGCTTTATTTGACCACCTATTTAATAGCTGATAGTTGGAGCGCTTTATGGTCAGGCGGAGTCATTGACCCATATGTCTTCAAAAACGATACCCCTTTCCAAATTGGACAACACTAAACAACTGAATGCCTTTTCTTAATAGTTTTTACCGAATTCTATATCTTCCTTTTTGCATAGACATAAAGAACAAAACATCTTTAGATATCAGTAGCCGGTATCTTTGCGAAAAGCAAAGAGAAAATGAAATATTTGGAATAATAGTTATCAGTGTTGGGTAATTTTTGTAGAAGCGAAATGGAGAACTTTTACATGACACGAAATTTAACCTGGATAATAACTCTTAGTTTATTGAGAGATAAATCAGGATTATTATCAGGATTTCTTTGCAAAATAATTATTAACTTTTTTGTGTGAATGTCCAGATAATTGGAAATTCAAATCTGGGAACCCTAATTAATTTCCCTTAATTGAGGACATGAAAAAATTAATTTCCCTTAATTGAGGACAAAAAAAAAACACATTCCGATAAACTGTACCTAAAGAAAACATGTTTTAAATTTGTAGGAATAAGTGCCATTTTCGTTTTTCTATTTTTTTCAAATAAAAACTAGCAACGGCCTGATAAAAGTGTGACTACTGTATCATATTTAGAATGACTCAAGCAACCCACACATCTGTTGGAAAAAAACCAACAACACTGTAATAGTCTTTGACAATATAATGCAATTTGTGTCAGACAAATTCTCCAGCCACCTCCTTCCGATACCAACTGACATACTTTACAGCCGACCAACAGGATGTTAATTAACTCGAAACCATTCCATTCACACATACACTCGTTGCGCAAAGTGATTTTCATAGATATATTTTTTCTATTCCATGTGAAAATTTTCACTGGCAAGGATAATTTCATTGGAATTTTATTTTACTATCGTATGAATGAAAATATAAACTGAATGAACGTGTAAAAGAAATTGAGACTTTATGATACTCACATTTAATACAAGTGAAATTTCTCGGTCAGGGAAAAAATCATTAGAAAAATGTTTGGTTGCAGTTGCAATTAATTCCCATAGACGTCATATTTCATTGCAAATGTATGACTCGCGTTGAGAAAACTATTTTTGAAAAAATTAAAAATATGTACTTTCAAGTAAACTGTTTGAGCGACTAGCGGACATTGTTCTCATCTTGAAGTTCTATATACTCTACATATAATTTAGATTCAGATTAAGCGAGTTTCTTATGTCTTTGCATACAATCGTGGAAAGTCATGGCTTTAAAAAGTTTCTCGTGCTGCTCATCAATCTGATACTGTCAATTTCATTTCATTGGGACTTTCCCATTGCATACGATATATAATAACCGATTCCGCATTGGTTGCAGCTTTTGATTTGAAACAGATGCCGAAAATTTTACAAAATAAATCCGCTGGTTTTTCTACACGAATTCGGACTATCCGCCACACTTTAACGAACAGAAACGATACTTTTGGCAGAGGGCACATTGGGCTAGCTCATATTTCTGACCACATCTATAACGTTTCCAGTAGCTTCAAATTTTATTTATATCCCTGTCAATTCCTTTCAAACTAAATCTCCTCATTCATAATACATTTTAACTATTTTTACAAGTTTTTCGATTGTTTAACACAATATTTCTGCACCAACTGACAGCCTTGCCATATCGACATTGACTTACGCCGATTAGTGGTAACTCTGAAAAATCATCCAGCACATGGTTGCAAAAGAATTTGTGTCACGAAAAACACAGAGCAGGTCGAGCGCCAAGAAAACGAAAAACTGTCTGTTATTCTACTGGCAGATCTTCGGATCGTTCTCGAATGCCTTAAGCCTCGAGATATGTTCACGGTTATTATATGAGCGTCATTAATTACAACAAAGTCACATACCAACCTTGAAGATGATGTTTCTAATAATGGCGCTCCAACGACGCCATATAGATAATTCACGGTCATCAACAACTGTGGCGGATACAGCAGCAATATCTTCCTCTGTCCGCACTCTACGTATGCGTGTGGTGGTTTAATGTAAAATAGGTGCGAAATGTATAATCGCCTCAGATCATCGTCCGATCTGACCATAAAATGTTAAAATTGCACGATTCACTTTCTTAACCGAGCACGCATTGCCGTAATAAAATTCAAGCGTTACTCGTTTGTAATACGATTCATTATTAAATTACAGACCAAAAAAACGCTGTTGACAAAGGGGAAATCGACAAAAAGCCCCAAAAGCCATTCATATCGATTTAGTATTGGAGAAGTGCAGGTCAGAACCTGCTCGTCCGCCCGTTCGTAACCTTGGAAGTTTCAATGTGGAAGTTTCAAAAATGAGGATTAGGCCAGACTAGCCACCGAATCCATACAGAACATCTTTGCAGTGCCGAACTGGAGTAGACTTGAAGGAAAACTTATAATCTCGGGGAGAGAGATATCGTCTGACTATCAGCGAATATTCCAAATGTTACTTTTTTATTTTCCAAATTTTACTTTTTGTTTTCCGCCACTAAGAAGATGGCCTCTACTCATGTTATGTATTGCGGCGTAACTATGGAACAAAATTGAGAGAATAGATGGGTAAAAGTTGCCGCTGTAACTTATTAAGAGCTCTCTCCATTTAAACAGGCCGATAAAAATTTAAGATTAATGCAGATCACAAAAAGCAATCTCACGGACGAATAGGTCTTTGATATATGACCGAAATTGCTTATTAATTTGAAAGACCTTTTGATGCCATTATATGTGGAATATAACATCGTTTAAATGTCCGCTACGTCCTCCCTGAATTAAACCTGTACGAAATGTCCAATTTTGCAGTCTGAATTCGACTGATACCATCTATTATACTGACTTTGAAGACCTATTCGCAGATAATTGCGACTTTAGAAACCCTCAAAATAAATAGTCTAATAGGGTGACAATGCACGATCTAGGTGGTCAATTCACATTACTTCAATGTCAGAATTCCACGGCCACATATTTCTCGAGCATTAATGTGCAAAGTATGTGGCACGTAGCACTATCGTTGCTACCCAGATTATTCAATTCAATCCAAAAGAAGTCTGTAAACATCGACCTACATCTCCCGTCTTTGACAGTAACGGCCCGTCCATTGTCCTCTGATTTTCCTGCACAGTCTCATGGAGAGCGGCGATGTTTTTGGCAGGTAGCTGCTGGTGTAGCGTTTACTAAGCCATTTCCTCTAAATTTATCTACAACATTGCGAATGATCCTCTCAGTATGACTATGGCGACCGCATAATAGGCGGACACGATATATTGTCCGGACAGCACAACCATTTCGGAAAAAGACATTTTAATGCATCTACTGTTGAGTGATATCTCCGTTCATGGTGGTTTGGTAAAACAAACTAATAAAATGGCAGCTCTGTTATTAACTCTAAATGTTTGAAATTCCCTGTTGGCAGACTCCTTACTTCGCCCAATAGCACTACATTATTAGAGAGTACTGTCGAAAGAAATTGTTACAGGATCCCATTCCTCATTTAATCTTGAATATGGTATCGACCTTTTCTGATCGGCATTGCTGTGCGATTTGTTAGCGGATTGTTAAAATACCGAAAGCATATCACTGAACACTATCGATAGCACTTGACGTTATCATCAAGTCACCCTCCTCCGTCGATACTGTAGAAGAAATAACCTACAAGGTTTGAAAATAAAATGGCTACAACGAATTCTCTATCTGCACTTCTCATCTTTCATCTCTCTCTCTCTCTCTAGCTGCTCTTATCATCTTTCTCTAATTATTTTCGGTACCGGAGAGTTTATCCATTATTATCAATATTAAGAGAATGTATTCCAAAAATCTTTTGAAGCATGAGCCTTGAACATCTGAGATTTTATAGCTTTAATGCCTACTTCTATCCAGTACGGAGCTCAAATAAAAATTATAATTTATTATGACCACTAAACAGAATTAGCCCCAACATACACATAATCATTTGAACAACTTTTTTTTATTCAACTTTTATGACCTCTGACCACAATTTCATATTTCCTATAAATTTTCAATAGTCTATTTCCCTTTGCTACCACCATACATATGCGTTTTATGCATGTGGCCGAACTCAAAAGTTGAACTCCAACGCTTTAACTATCCTCATAATTATTATGAACATCTGTTCAAACAAACCAATTTACTACGACGTTTTAACAATTTTGGAAAATATTTCTTTAGCTGAATGTTACATTAAAAATTTATTTATTATATAAACCTTTAATATAAAATGTACACACATACACACACATGTGGACACATGAACAAGTAGGTAAAGTAATATGAAAAAAAAATTAATTGAAAATATAACACATAAATAGGAGGAGATAAATAAATTGTTACAAATTGAGTTAAGGTTCATTTACCCAAAACTCGTTATTAAAACGAAAAAACAAAAATATGGAAACGAACGAAGAATATTAACACAACTGGCAAACACCGCAACCAGGATAAAACCAAACAAACTTCAACTGTTTAACCACTCAAACACTCGCATTACAATGGAATTACCCAGCTAACCAAAACGTTGGGAAATAATACCACATGCGACAGCTACGTAAGTATTTCTGTAACAGCCTCTCTAAAGCTGGATTCACCCATGGTTTCAGAACGATATTGACGTTCGACAACATTTCTAGTTTTTTGAGAGTATGCTCTGAAGTGATTCACCCACTTCGCGCATTTGTTCTGCAACATCAAGGCTACCATATGAAATAATTTTGTAAGCTATGTGTGTGAGTTTTAAAATTGGGCAATACCACTATTTATTTAATTTTATTTATAACAATATTCACTAGTTATATATTTTTTAATACAAAACAAATGCTCCTTATTTTATTACATACACAAACAATACGAAACAAGTGTGTTGTTATACATACAAAAGTATAAAACAAGTTCTGTATTTTACTATACACATGTACATATAATATGCTGTGGCATCTCAGTTCTACTTCACTTAAGAAATTAAACTTTCTGGCAGCACAGTTGCAATGTTTCGGAACGTGAAATAAAATTAAACCAATTTAGGTTCCGAAACACGTTACTCTCTTTTTCTCTCCCTCTCTCTCACTCTCTAAAACAGAAACGTCAATTACATATAAGAAAAACTGTTTCAGAACGTGAAATTCGTCCGGAAACCATGGGTGAATCCAGCTTAAAGAACAGCGGTCAACAAAGAAAAAAAAGGCTTAGAAAATTGGTCTTTAGTATGAACTAATTTGATAAGTATCCAATAGCCCAAAATAAATATTTTCAGACAACTCCTGTGGCTAATCCAAAATATTGCTTTCTTTTTTTTTTAATTCTTTAGACATCTAAAACGACAAAGCAATAAACAAACCCGCGGTTTACTCGATGTCGGTAACTCTAGAAGTTGCTACGACTAATTAACATTTTCCCGTTATTATAATATATTGTCGATATGGCAACACCCGATGTTATAATTTGTATGTCTTAATACCACTACAAAATACTCAGAAAAGGTTCTATATGATTCTAACGTACGGTACTACTAAAACGGGCTGAAAATTACAGGTTTTCATCTTTGTGCCGTTTTGGGGGAAGTTGATGTCTCGCCTTTTGCAAATTAGTGAATCAGCTTAAGGTGATTTTGCAAATTTGCTTTTATAAATGTCAGCTGATTTAACAGTATATACAATTTAAATTAGAACACTTTCTATTTTCAACTAGAAAAGCCAGTCGCTTAATTCTGAACTGCTGGATGTTCGATATGTTCAGTTTAGGAAACGAATTTCCAGCATTCCATATAAAATTTGGTTATAACCCCAGTTTTTGACATTAAATTAAATAGTTTTTAAACTTAAAAACTGTTTAAATAAAATATTTACTCTTATAACGAGTGATTTTTTTGCTATTATCTTTTTGGCAACACTAGTTTTGACAGCTCGCGCACGTTTTGTATCTTGTGTCACTGTCAAACATCTTCAGTTTGGTCTAAAATTTAATCATGAATCGTCTTACAAACGAACAACGCTTGCAAATTATTGAATTTTATTACCAAAATGCGTGCTCTGTTAAGAAAGTTCATCGCGCGCTTCTTCCATTTTATGGTCAGTTTAATCGACCTACTGAGGCTTCTATTCGGGCTATTGTAAAAAAATTTCGCACCAAATTTACATTGTTGGACATTAAACCACCAACACGCTTACGTAGAGTGCGAACTGAAGAAAATATCGCAGCCGTATCGGCCAGTGTTGGTGATGACCGTGAATTATCGATTCGGCGCCGTTCGCAGCAATTGGGCATCTGTTACTCCACTACGTGGAAAATTTTGCGGAAGGATTTGGGTGTGAAGCCTTATAAAATACAGCTGGTGCAAGAATTGAAGCCAAACGACCTACCACAACGCCAAATATTTGAAAAGTTAAATGAAGATCCACTTTTTTATCGAAGAATTGTGTTCAGCGCCGAGGCTCATTTCTGGTTGAATGGATACGTGAACAAGCAAAACTGCCGTATTTGGAGTGAAGAGCAGCCAGAAGCATTGCAAGAGCTACCAATGCATCCACAAAAAACAACCGTTTGGTGCGGATTATGGGCTGGCGGCATCATTGGGCCGTATTTCTTCAAAGATGATGCGAATCACAACGTTACTGTGAATGGTGAGCGCTACCGTGCGATGATAACAAACTTTTTTTTGCCCAAAATGGAAGAGCTTGACTTGCATGACATGTGGTTTCAACAAGACGGTGCCACATGCCACACAGCACGCGAAACAATGGACCAATTGAGAGGCGAGTTCGGTGAACAGTTTATTTCACGCTTGGGACCAGTCAATTGGCCGCCCAGATCGTGCGATTTAACGCCTCTAGACTATTTTTTGTGGGGCTACGTTAAGGCTAATGTCTATAGCGACAAGCCCGCTTCGATTGATGCACTGGAAGCCAACATTGCCAACATTATTCGTGAGATACCGGCCGAAATGTTGGAAAGAGTATGCCAAAATTGGACTAAGCGGATGGACCATTTGAGGCGCAGCCGCGGCCAATATTTGCATGAAATAATCTTCAAACATTAAATTATATCGACCCAACTATCAATCCAAATAAATATTTCATGCATTTTTCTGAATTTTGTGTTTTCTTTTTTTTTTAATTTCCGATAGTTCTTATAAAATCACCCAATATTACATGATATTTATATACAACTTAAGGCACAACTATAATATGCGTACGCTAGCGCAGGCGAATTTGCGAATGCATACAATCAAATGTGTGCAACCATAATTTGCTTTGCTAACTTTTCGTTGAATTTAATTTTCCTACGCATATAGCGAAACTGATCGCATTTTCCTTAAGTGGGCAACTGTTTGTTCGTTGTTATTGATAATTATTTTTAGATACACACATACCATAGACTGTGATACGTGCACACAAGAGAAGCTGCAATGTACGCCGAAATCAATTCTACACATAATTGAATAAATAATGTCAAAAATTAATGGAAACATTAAATGTTTAGCGTTTGTTTATTGTATATATATTATAGTGTATTTGTGTATTTTCCTACCATTTATGATACGTTGCCAACCACTTGCACACATTGTTATACATTGTTGTACATTGTAGTACTTTCCAATTTATTTCTTAAATTACTTTCTAAATTGGTAATAACCTACTTGTGATAATATATTTATGTATGTATGTATAAATTAAAAATATTTATATATGTATTTACATGTTATGTATATATCATAAATTAGTTTCTGCAAAAGTGCATTGCTTTACAACTGAGTGTAAGTATAATATAGCCACACAAATGTTCGCTTATGCATTTCACAGTCTTTTCGTCGAGTTTTGACAGCAGCCAAAGCTAGCCTACGCATATTATAGTTGGGCCTTTAAGCATGCTACCAAGTCTATCTCAAATCAGCTTGAGGTTTTCATACTACCATGTTGTTGTTTGTAATATATGTATTTATATGCTGCTATTTATGAAAATTATTTTTTTATGAAATCTACTAACAGGTACAACTATGGGTGTCTTTCAAAATGTATGAATAAACTTTACGCAGCAGAATAAATTTACCACAAAGTGTGAGCGTAGATAAGTTAAATATGAAGTGATTTTTTCCACACAGGATTTGGCAAATCAAAATGAAGAATATTCCATCAAATTTTTAGGGCTTAGAATGAAATTTAGAACTATTAACAATAACACTAGTGGAAACTGTACAGGTTTTGAAAGTGACATCGATCGAAATGGACTAGATTTTGTTCAAGTGTAAATAAACTATTAGCCCGCACCAAATAAAACAATTGACGAGCCCATAAAACGTACATAAATATTGCCACAGAGTCTGCTCAATCTTAGCCACTGTTTAGCCCAATAGTTACGTCCTAGAAACGTATAAATGGCACATTTATATTTGATCAGCTGTTAGGCTTAGCTGACCATAAGTACTGAACAAGTGTTATGATGCAAAATATGACAGCAAATATGCTGTTTCAACAGTTGAGGAACTGTTACATTTTATCAACTGCTCAGTATTAGATAAAGATTGGGGACATATTTCAAACTGCCGTCATTAAATTTTTTATCGCATTAAGACAAAGTGAACCCACTCCAGATGGAATCCGAGGTGCTTTCTAGGAATAAATACATTTCGTAATCTTCTTGAAAATGATGTCTTTGATTTTAGTGTATAAGTCCCAAATAGTTAAAACTTAACAGCTGTTTTTCTTGTTCTAACTCTGTTTTAGTTGTGTTCCCAGTTTTATCAACGTTCCCAACGTCCCAGTCTTATCAACGCTCATGGCGGTTAATGTAATTTAATTCGAGAGAAACTGCTTTCGACTCGGCATGGGAACAGCAAAGTAGTTCGATTACACATCTATTCGAATCGAACATCAGATCAGCAGCGTACATTTTGTTTAAGATGTTGTCTCAGAATGCGAACAATTTTCGTGAAGTTGAGCTTCATTTCGTTGATTTAAAAAAAAATCAACGATTACCACGGCCTTGATATCAAATCTAAGCGAATGAATAGACTGCGATAACATAATTACTTAGAATTACTTAGAATTACTGCTTGATTTAATCTACTTTCCTGCATTTTATTCGCTACCTGCTAAGAAAGCCTAACCGAAGCACACGATGTTTCTTACTTCTTTGGAAGAAAGTTTTTCTTGGAAAGAAATTTTTTCACTAACCACATTCTTAAATAAGTATCTTTAAGTAACAAAGTACCTTATCAAAAAGTACCTTTTAAAAAAATACCCCTTTTTTGTTTAAAATTACTTTGCTCAAATAAATAAATATCTCTCAAAAATTAACTCTCCAATACTTTTTCCAAAGTATGTTTTTGAAAGAATTCTCGTTTAGTGAGAAACAAAAGTATAACATATAATAATATAAATATAATATATAGATGATGAACGTTCGTTTATTTTCGTTTCTCAGGCCAAGTGGGTTATGCACATGCTCGCGGCATTTATGTATGGATTTATGTTCTCGCAAACAAGTCTTAAAGACAACAACGAGTCTAAAAATTTTGAATTGAAATTTCCAAGAGTTGGGGCACTAATTCTATTTTCCCCTTCTCTTACATTTTGGAAGAAAATGCCCTTCACTTACTAGGAAATATTATAAATAATGCAGCTGTCAACGAGCTAACGAAGAAAACCCCCAATTTTAAAATGAAAGGAATCGAAACACCTGTGAATTTGAAAAACTAATTTTAATTGGTAATTTTGGGAAAAGAGCCACAGAGAGTATTAAATATATGAGTCCTTTTCCAATAAATACTTTATAGATGAAGAGCAATAAAGTAAAACTAACGGTTAAAAACCAAAACTAACATGGACATGCATAAGCACGCAAAACTCGGGCATAGATACCAAATATGACACACAGTGGCGTACATATCCGCAGACATACAAGTTTACTTATTCAGGTGTGTGTGTGTTAGTTAAGGTGGTCCTCAGTTTTGTAGAGAAGCATTTTTTAATAACATTGAACCCCTCCTTGAGGTAAAAGTTTAATCGAATAATAATCGAACAATTCAATACTATTTCTCTAATCAAATAATTTTCATTTTGTCTATTTCAATAGTTTAAATTAAGACCAATACGACTAAAAATGATTTAAATATTTCAAATGATTTTTTATGACTCGCTTTTATCGTGAAACTAAGGAACATCCAACTGCCGGTGCACTTAATGCAGGTTTTTCTGCTCCGCTTGAGAGTCTGTGTGAGAGACGGGAAAGAAGAGTGGTATTCGGGAAACTCGCTTTGCTTTGTTCTACACTTATCAGTATTGGACATTTCTTTTTTGTATTCTTTGCGTCGTTAAGAAAAATTTTAAAAGACATAGACTTCAGCATTAAACAAAATAACGACAGCAGGCTACACGAACACCGACTACAAAAGTCGTTGGCTACAATCTTCGCCTTGTAGTCAGCTACTTAACTATTTTTAGAACGACGTCACAAAATCAATAACCATGTGTTGTTGTTTGCAGTAGAATTCTCTTCATACGCCAGAGTAGCCGCTTTCATGTATGTAATACTCTTAAGTAGTGTTATTCCAATAAAATATATTTAAAGTCCACAGTATATGACAAGAAATCATTTCAATAGCTTGGAATTACAGTTTGTTGTTTCTTTTTGTATAATAAAACAGCATATTTTAAAGTCTACAATGATTGAACTTATTTCTATTATACTGGCAACATTGCATTTACTCATTGTCGCTCACCAAAACAGAAATCAGTTTAATTTGGCTACAACCACAAAAACAGCATGGACAACAACCAGTAGCCGTTTTGCCTCTAGTAGTAAAAAATATCATTCGTATATAGGCACATGTATTGTATATTTGACAAGTTGTGGTCTGTAGCCTGCTGTCGTTATTGTGTTTAATGCTTTAGGCATAATGTGTCAATTTTAATAGAGTATTGAAAAGAATTTTAGCAGTAAAAGGTTTATAGTGAGAAATGGAACTTACTCAGAATGGATGAGTAACCGTTCCACGCTTTTCGAACCGTAAAAATTTTGTTTCTTTAAGCTTTAAAATATCGAGCCCCACAGCAAATGTTGGAAATTTTATTAAATTCGTATTTTATATAAAACAAAACAGTGTATGTTTGCTAATTTCAGTGTTCTCAGGTAAATTAATTAGAGTTGGGTGGGAACTGTTACTTTTTCCCTTCCGCTATATCGGCGTCTGATTGGGGGACACCCGATCTGTAGCATTTCGCTGGAACCTGCAGTCTGTTGAAAGAGTTACAATAATAGAATGCATGTGAAAGTATGAGAATTATAACTTTCACAACGGGTTAAACGGCCACTGGTTGCTTTCCATGCTCTTTTTGTGGTTGTAGTTAAATTAAACTAACTTTGTAATTATTGTAAATTGGAGAACATGTTTTGTTTTATTTACCAACGAAAATAATATCATATAGCAAATGGAAAACTCTTGACCCCAAAGGCCATCCCTATAATATAATCGCAAAAGTATCGAATCCTGGTTTTGGTGCTACTCTATGACTTGTAGGTCTCAGAGCGAAAGCCCTATTACTTTAATTTTTAAATCAACCGATTCCCACGTAATAAGCAGTGATTGATATATCTCGATTACTGCAAAAGTATCGAAAATACTAAATGATCAGATACATAATTTTGAAAATAAAAAAGAACACTTTTTTTATTTTTTCCGTTACCGATATCTTACGATTGAATTAACCAGTTTTGAACCGGTTTATGGTGATACACGTAGTGCTTAAATGCTAAGAGCTGATTAGTTTATGGAATCGATCGCGTAGTAATTGTAAAGTTATTAAGAAGATACTTCGCAAAATACTTTTTTCGAAATTTGTTTTTAAAAATCTTGAAATTTGCCGGTTCGAATCGGCATAAATTCACTGAAAATCGAAGTTCAGGAACTTTATAAACGGGTCACACATCTACACACGCCCACACATGCAGCCATAGCGGCTGGCTCACAGAATCAAAAAGGGATAAAACCAATAACTTCTTAAGTTAGGAAAACTTTAAATTTTCCAAGAGGGAAGGAAGTTAAGAATTTTCATTATACGAAAGCGGCTACACTGGAGTATATACAGATTTCTACTACAATTATCAATTGATCACATTTGATTTGGTGGTGTTGTAATAATTCAGTAGTTGACTACAGAACGATAATTGTAGTCGGTAGCCTGCCGTGGTGAATGTGTTTAATGTTTAAAAGTTTCTTGAATTCTCTGAAGTCGATAGAGGTCTTTTTGCTCAGAGAATTTACAAGGATGAAGATAAATGCTCGATTGAGTTTTTCAGCACAGGCATGCCTTTGAAGAAAATTTTTGAAATTTCGAGTTATGACTCAAATACAGCAAATACTCGACATATACGCTGAACTTTAAAAATGTCTGTCCATTTGCCTTAATTTTCATCAATTAGAAGACTTTCTTTTCAAAGGCCACCCTAATATTTATGGACTTGTACACTAAATAAGTTAAATAAAAAGAGATAAATAATAATGGTTTTATTCAAGTTATGCCAACCTTGTCAACGCCCTACAATCTGGTTAAACTGTAAATTCTGCTTAATTAACTCTTTATTACCGGAAGTGGCCACTTAAAAAAGCACCGATTATTTCAAGACATGAAGTACACAATCATATACCGTTTAGAAGTTTTCAGGAACCCGCTGATTACGCCCATATCCGATTTTCCATCTCTTGATGGTAAAGTAACACGCAGCCATGTGCCAAATGATGTTTTAAAGTGATCAGCGACCGATCTAACTAACTTGACCAGCTATCACGAAAAGAGGCGTTGGATCTGATATCATTCACCGGATCCAAGTACTTGGTTTCGTTTCTGCATATGTTTGCAGGGACGAGTGGGCTGGTCTGTCGAAAAGAAAGCATTTCGGGTTTATTGGAATGCCTGCTGCTAACAGAGCCTCCAAAAAATGTTTGTTTCTTCAGCTGTACAACACTCGAGTTACAAACGTGACCATGAATAGAATAAACGCAACACCCGCTACTATTTAAGGCAAATACACTGGCAAGTATAAAATAACCAAAACTTAAACAAAAACAATGACAAAACAAATGAACAAGTAAAAGTTCTAAAGGAAAATAAACCCAGAGAGAAAAAATCAAACTACTAGAATTATTTATGAATTCCAGGTCTAACTGTTAGTAAAAGCAAACGACCATGGCCAGAACTAAAAACTTCAGTATTAGACACTGGGAAAGTTTAGTTGCATTTCGAACGTTGAACATAACAAAACATAAATTCGGAATAAAAACGAAAAGAAAAGTGGAGAGAGAAGGGCAGATAATTACATATTAAAACAATTACAATAATATTTAATTTAATCAAGCAAATCGTTTTCAAAACGTTAACGGATAACAGAATTATCGAATGCAAATTTGAAACAAAAACGAAAATAAATCAAAAAGAAATTCGAAACATGTTGCCTGCAAAGATTGTCAAGATAATTCAAGATATCTCCAACACATTTACCACGCCATATTTGAATAAATTAAAATTGTAAAGGGTTTCCTATTTTGCTATAAAAACATGGGCGGCGAATTTATTATAAAGGAGTTCAAAAGATTTTTGAAAAAATGTCTTAACAACCTATAAATTCATGGTGATCCTTTTAAGTGTAATCAAAACGAAATTAAGTTAATTAACAAGAGTTGTGTAATTTTTTTCGTTTTTAATAAGAGCAAACACAATATAAACGACAGCAATAAAATTAAATTTTACAAATTGTGCCGTGTCAAAACTGGTGATTTGGGAAATAAAATATACAAAATTATCAAGAAAAAAAAAAAGAAAAGCAAGAGCAAGAGAAGGGACAATAGAATAAAGGATAAGAGTAACAGTTAGACAACAACAAATACAACAAAGGAAAAACGGAAATAGCTGTGATTCCGCTATATTGGCCACCGAATGGATAATGGGTATTTGCTTAGACACAGGTCGGTAATTATGCTTTTATTTCTGTTCAAGTTTTCCTTGAACTTTTTCTCTTTTCCTTCATTAATATAACTTGTTTGTGTAAAATAGTAGGAAGAGGCGAAATACACAATTTCCCAAGATTTTACCAGAGTTGTTTTTTCTTATGATTTGCAATTAAATTGTGTATCTGACCAGGCCAGAATAGATCATCAGAAGTGATGCGATGACTTCAGATTAGTATTGAATCGTACCTTTTGCAAATTTTTATTTTAAAGCGGCACAATTGGAAAGAGGAAAACTAAACCTTTTAAAAGGCTTTAGTTTTATTAATATCACACATCACGGTCTAAAGTTCTTAAGACTTCAAAATGATGAAGCCAGCTCTGGACCAACGCATTACTACAACTACAACTACGCAAGGCCGCCACCAATGTTGTGATATCAAATTAATGGTGCCCAAGATGATGAGAAAAATTTATAATAAAATCCAGTCATGCACCTTAATAGATTTTTCGCAATCAATGGCACTATCGAACTCAATTAACCATATACAGTGTTAATTAAGTAATTGCTCAATTAACACTTAATTGTCTATTGGATTGGTTTAAGTTTTAAAGGCAGCCCTTTAACAAGTTTGTTCAGTGAGTTTTAGCAGCAAAAAATATACACACAAAAAATGTTGTTGATATTAAATTTATTATTCATTTAAAAAAGGTATCCCTGATTTGAACTTGAGGCCTAATGAAATAAACATTTTTGTTTTTCAGTGTCCCACGTCAATTTGATTAAATCAATTTTTTATATGTGAACAAGAAATATAATTGAGTCAATAAAATGAATATTGACTCAATTCACAATTTATGTCGTAACACTGTTACGTTTACTGAGAATTGTTAAGGCCAAATACACAATCCTTCTTGCAGGATCATTGCGAGGATTTCATTGGCCTGTTTATTGGGCCCTCAGCCCACCACATTTGAATATTTAACAAGCTGTAGAAAAAAGCTGCTCCCGTAAATATTTTTTCTCTCGCAATATTTCCCTTTTCTTATACAGTTGAATTCGGTCAAGCGAAAATGGCAATTCGCAGGATTTCCAATAAAACGAAGTTCATATAAACGAAATCTGTTACATTTCATCGAATTTAGTTTTCTTTTTTTTAATTTTTCTACAAAATCAAGATGAAATAAAGAAAATGTTAACTGATTTTTGTTTAAAATAGATTTCACAAACGAGACACATGCAAGTAAATTTAACACAATAAAAACTTCTTTATATTAATTTAAAAATTGTCAAATATATTCAGAACTGTTTCCAAAAATGTTTTTAAAACATAATGTTTCCCTCAGTGTAGACTTAAAATAAATTTACCCCGGAACGAAATCGAGAACTTGCAAGATTACGAGTCAAATCTACCAGTTCTGATTAGATTTCGAGTTGAGAATTGAACCAAAAATTGTTTTTTTTTACGTTTGGTTCGCTGATTCACTTTTCTTCTTTTATGAAAATTTAACGATTATAACTTTATATATAATTAATATAAATAAATTTTGGAAGTTTTATCATGCCTGTAAAAATAAAGTACAAGATTTAATTCGTTTACAACACTTGATAGTAATCGATTATTACCTACCCATAGTAGTAAATAAAAAAGCTATATTGGCAACACTGATCGATTGTTACTTTTGTTTGCAAGTCAGAAATTGACAATTTGACTTCAGTGTAAAAAGTATTGTATTATGCTGGTATGCAAATAAAATTGAAAAACTTGGTTCTCTTTTTTTTATTTAGGTTCTTTTTTTTATCGATTTCGGTCCCGAAGAAAAATTTAGAGTGGCAACCGTGATCTTATTTCAATATGTACGAAAAAGCACTACGCTGCACTACCCGACAAGGTGTGGGCGTAAATGGGTGCAATTTAAATGGGAAGATTTTCACGTGTAATTTTAAATATCTAGAGAAAAATGTTTCTATCAGGTTCTTTGATATTGAAACGAAATCTTGATTTATTTCAAAAAATATTAGTGTAAACGGTACACATTTTGATGGAGATTTTTGGAAAAATTTACTGTATTTCATAGCAAAACAAAACGTATTTGGAATTGTGTAAAAAATATTTTAATAAAATACTTTTCAAATTCGTTATAACTTTTGTCAATATGGAGATAGTGTTTTTCTACCGGTTTTAACGTTTAAAGCATACATATAATTTTCAATTCACACTGCTGGTTTAATAAATTCAGATTGTTCCTCACAGACTGTCCAATAAAGTTGATCACAATATATTAACTGCCTGGCCCACTATGTCACTCGATATTGCCCTGTCTTATTGGGGACCAGGCAGCAAATCTCTCACAGAAATTGTTGAATTTGTTGTTGTTTCTTTAGCTTCTTTTAATACTGGATTGAAAAACTGTGCAACATCTGTTTTGTTTGTATGAACAAATTTATTTAAACAAATAATTAAATATATGATGTAACCGAACATTTTATCTAAATACTTCTAAAAATCGTATAAAAATCATGCGAGTTCTCAAAGAAATTCTATATTTTTCCACTGTTTCCAATATTAAAATTGGCAATTCGAAAATGGTTTAAGTTGGTTTTAGCAAAATGGTTTTGAATGGTAAAACCAGGTTTTAACAGTTGGCTTAACGTTAAAACATGGCACTATTATTATGAGATCATTGCGATTATAATAAAAATTATTTCCTTGTTCCATAAACGATATCTCCCTTATAATCTCGCGACCTCTTAATTATTCATACATATACTAGGAACACCTGCAGGTCGAAATTCGACCACGAGTCCTTATTCCAGTTAGTGCATTCAAAATATAATTAAAATGTCTTTTCACATCTTCTTCTATATTTCGTTAATAAAATGTTGTATTAGGACAACAAAAAGGACTAGTTCTCCTTGCACCAGTCAATAAAAACATGATGCACAAGAAAGAAACAAAGTGGGAACACTTGGTAGGTTCTTTTCAAGCCAACTGAAACCGATTTTGAACACCTTTACGTTAAGGATCTTAATAAAATTAGAATTGTATTTCTAGTGAGCGTATCTGCGCAAAAATACCTTTTGAAACAAATACTTTTCATAAATATTTGTAGGCGTTAATATGCTGCAAAGAATACCACAAAAAAATGTGGGAGATTTTTTTTTTAAAGAAAACTTTGTTTGAGTCGACATAACGATCTCTTTAGAACAACATTTGAAGATAATTTCATTTAAATGTTGACCACGGGGACACCTCAAATGGTTCATCGGCTCTCCAGCCTATGTCTCACGAATAAATTTTTAAATATTATCTTTCACTGCGTCAACTGTTCCAGTATTGTCGCTATGGACATCAGCCTTAACGCAGCCCAAAAAAAAGCAGCCTAAGAGACGGCGGCTTATGCACGATCCAGGCTGCCAATTGGCCGCCCCTACCAACCTTGCCAACCAATCGGGGGAATATTTCGTGTTGTTGAAACCACATGTCTGCCAAGTCCAGCTCTTCTGTTTTGAAAAAATTTTAATCATTGCACGATACCGCCCACCATTTACAGTAACGTTCTTGCCTTTCTCAACTTTAAAAACCAACAACACTGGCGAATACATCTACGATACTTTCCTCTGCTAATAAAACAGAAACTGACTATAAAATGGCAGAATAGTATTGTCTTAACCGATCGCAAATTTTGATAATAAAGTCGATAATCTGCAAGCGTTATTCGCTTTTAAGTTCTTAAGTCGATTCAGGATTCAATTATAGGCCAAGCTGAACATGTTGCACGAAAACAACTGAAATGCCAACGACAGAGTTGCCAAAAAATCTCCTCAAACCAATTAAATTAAAAATCTTGATTCGTCATAACAAAACTTGACCAATTCATCAATATTCCTTTGAACTGGAAATAAACTTGACAAGGCAGAAACTAAAACACATACACACATAATTATTTGCAACATTGTCTGCGGCCAAGGTCATCTAATGATCACGCCAATTACATCTACATGTTTTCATGGTATTTTTTTAAAGTAGTTGTTGTAATACTCGCTATTAGCAACATATACAGTTGTATTTTGAAATGCTCCAACACACTCTCTCCCTTTGTAAAGTCGGATAATTAAACTGTTAGAAATGGTGTGTCGTATTCATTTGACAACATGTGTTTTTGTTTAACTTGTGTGCGAATGGAGTGGGTGGCACTAATGGTGGAGTTGGCATTTCTTTCGGCATTAATTCTTCTTACTCGTTTTATAAATGTCGGCTGTGTGCAAGAGTTCTGGGCTCTCTGCTGTTGTTGGTCACTCCTTCATTCACATTCGTATTATTGACTCGCCTGGTGTGCTTTCGGTAAAAGACCAACACAAATTGTTTATTTGTTGGTGTTGTCGCTCATATGAGCGACCTTGATCCTATTATGGCGTTCTCTCTCCCTTTATTTACTGCTAATTTTGTTCTATATTTTTTTACTTTCTATATGTTTGAATTAATGTTGTAATTGCCTCCGAAAGAGAACAATTATGTTTCATTATCTGTAATATTGAGTAGGACATCGATTCTCCATTGGTTTTTCTTTTCAAGAACTAACTTGTTTTTCTTCTCTAATTTTTAACTCAATAGCGTTAGAGGAACTTCGTATGCTTAGAATTCAATGTTTTAAGCATTAAACACAATAACGACAGCAGACTGCAGACTACAACTTGTCAAAAATAGACTGCATGTGCGTTTATACGAATGATTATTTTTACTACTACAGACAACGCGACTACGGGTTGTTGTCCATGCTGTTTTTGTGGTTGCAGTCAAATTAAACTAATTTCTATTTTGGTGAGCGATAATGATGCAATGTTGCCAGTATAACATAAATAAATTGAATTATTGTAAACTTGAAAATATACTGTTTTATTTTACAAAAAGAAACAACAAACTATATTTCAAAGCTAATGAAATTATTTCTTGTCATATACTGTGAGCTTTAAATATATTTTACTGGAATAACACTATTTAAGAATATTAAATATATGAAAGCGGCTACACTGGCGTATGAAGAGAGTTCTGCTACAAAAAACAACTTAAGGTTATTGATTTGGTGGTGTCGTCTTAAAAATAATTAAATAGCTGACTACGATTGTAGCCAACGACTTTTGTAGTCGGTGTTCGTGTAGCCTGCTGTCGTTATTGTGTTTAATGCTTTATAGTTCTGCAGTGCTCTTTGGATATAGTGAACTAGTGTTATCGTACAAAAAATTTATTCATAAGGAATTCATCTATTTAATAATGAAGAAGCAAATTAGCTAATTGGTGGGTTTTAAAGACGTGGACCAATTTTAAACTCAGTGTGACGTAGTCTGAAACCAGCGAAATGTTATTTTATTTTATTTCATTAAAGACCCACATTTAAAGCAAAAGCAAACTTTTCCGTCAAAACTTGGTAACACCGGCACAAAAATTGCTTTGGATTGACTAAATCTAGTTTAACGAAGATCATAGTTAAATACATACATATATATGGAGATGGCAAATGTTGAAAGCTCGGTAGATAACATAAACAATACTAAAATAAATATTTTTGATCTATTTTCTACGAAATTAATGCATTCTTTGAATTTCCTTAGTATTCAGAGTAAACTTATGCAGTGAATTCTGAATACCAAGAAAATTATGAACGATTGTAACCGATTTTCAAATCGGTTTTAAAAAATTTCTTTTTTTTTAATATAACTTTTTGTGCAAATTGTCAAGATTTTCAATTCAATTTTTTAATACCAATTCCTTAAGTCCCAATCTGTTCTACCACATTCAATTTATATAAGAGTGGTTAGACTTTCCCGAATTTTTTTAATGTGATTATCTATTGACCTAAACAATTTATGTTCGCTTAGCCATAAACACCAAAGGCCCATTTACTTATATAATGCTTAAAAACGCACCACTCTCTTTCTCACACTCTCATTTAACATCCATACATGCCATCACTCTGAGTAACCATTTACTGTAGGTTGTCTGCGCTGCGTTTTTCTGCGCTCAAATAAGGCTTTTAACAGATTGGATCAGCTGATGCACTAGCGCTGCATTTATGATTTCAGCCTTAACATCGTAATGGCATGTGACGGACAGCGATTTACGAGATTTGCTCTCTCGTTCATCTTTCGCGCCACAATGATTGAACCCACATGTTACGACATACAAAAAATTTGAGCCCGAACCTACTTAAGGTCATCTTCAATTTCGATATCAATTGTGTCTAGAAAAATTTAATAAAAATAAAATTCCAGAATATCGCTGCACAGATGCCGACTATGATCACTGTGGCGATGTATTTTATCTGTCACTGTGACTGACTGTGCACTATACAGAATCGTATACGGTTATCTGAGATATAGAAATTAACTGGTGCGAGTGAGACACAAGACTCTCGAACGAGAGTAAATGATCAGTCGTCTGGCTGCACTAATTAAAAAGGAGGTTTGGTGTGTACTGACTCAGAGCTTCTTTGCGACTACGTAAATATGTATAATGAAATGATGTCTTCAAGGATTTAATAAAACAATATAAACAAATTATTTGGAAATAAAATAAACATGAAAATGAAACCAAAACAATCGTGTGAACACCAAAGATTCGCAGTCGTGATTCAGAGAGCGACCCAAGTAGTTCAGTTTGATATGTAAACATGCTATTAGACGACTGCGGCTACACAAATAAAGGGTGTTTTTGTAGAGGTATAGGGCTTTGAAATGGAATAAAATAGAGATGATTTTTGTGAATCGAATTTACTTGTTTCGAAAGATAATCTTCTGACATTATAATATAGGATGTTTTTTATAGAGTGATACAACTTTGAGTTGGCATCACTGCTATATTTGACCACCCGTTTAACAGCTGAGAGCTGCTTTTTGTTTAGTTTGCTTTGACATTTCATTATGGATCGGCTTACACCGGAGCAACACGTGCAAATTGTGGAAATTTTAAATCAAACTAATGATTCTGTTCGTCAAACTTATCGTGCACTTCGTCCATTCAATATTTTAAAATCCGATGAAGCCCACTTTTAGTTGCATGGGTACGTAAACAAACAGAATTGTCGCATTTGCAGTGAGGAGAATCCACAAGCTTTTGTCGAAACGCCATTACATCCACAGAAAATTACTGTTTGGTGCGCTGTATGGGCTGGCGGGGTCATTGGCCCATATGTCTTCAAAAACGATGATGGTCACAATGTTACCATTTATGAAAATTGGTGTGCCAGATTGCGCCTTGTTCGCGCCAGCCGTTGCCGCGACATGGCCGCAATCATATTTAAACATTAATGTCATAAAGTTTTCTATCCAATAAAGATTGTTTCATTGATATCAAAACTATATTATTATGATTTAAACTTGTGTCACTCTATAAAAAAACACCCTATATAAATATGACTTCTGGCATATGAACAATATGACTGGCTCGAACGTAGACTAATCTGAAGGTCCAATTTTCGATTACTTTTTCCAACATACGCGTTCGTATATCGGCAGTAGCGCGTCGAATGTTGTCCTCCAAGTGGCCAATTGTTCCGGTCTTATCGGTATGGACTAACGACTTCAAATATCCATACAGAAAATGATCTAGCGGCATTAGGACACAATATATTGGAGGGCGATTCTCGGGTCGGAAACGTGGAACTATACAGTTACCAAACGATTTCTTTAACAAATCAACTGTGGCACGAGCTAAGTGATATTTTGCGCCGCCTTGTTGAAACCACAGCTCCTGGACATCATGGCATTGATGAAGGATAAAGTGCAGTATCTGCATTGACTGTACGCGTTCTCAGCAGCATAGCACTTAACGAAGTATCCGTAATACCGGCATCCAAAGATTCTAAAAGCTCATAAAGAATTCAAGATAGTCAGTTTTTCGATATAAAAATTCGCGCGATACGTATTTCGAACAGACGCATGACTTGCAAAATAAATTGCCACAATTTGGTAGTCAGGTGTCAGTATATTAATTTTGAAATGCCAAATCAAACATTTTTATAAATCACTTGACAGATGACAAAATGAACTGCAGATAAAAAAGTATTGCCAACTTAAGGTTTTATAAATATATACCCCCTAATTCATAAACGATTATTAAAGTTAATGAATGCTTTAAGGGATATTTAACCATACAAAATCCATACTTTAAAGCAACTTTAATTTTAATAATCGTTTATGAATAACAGTGTTAAAAAACAACTTTTCAAGGGAACTCAAGAATTAGAAAAAAACATCTTTGGAAACTTTTACACAACCGCAAGCAAAAAATTTTTGCTTCGCTCTTATTTATTGATAGAGATTTTAGCATCATTTTCACTTAACCAATTACATTTCTTATTCCTTTCCCTAGACTTAAAATTAAAAGACGGCTTTGAGAAATTCCCTCGCGATAAGTCTAATTTTTCTACCAGGAATATTCCAGTACCTATTATTCCCTAGTCACATGCATATCATGAATAATGAGCTCGTATCAGCAGACTTAAACTGACAAAATTTTAAAAATTTCGGTTTTTTGTTCATGAAAAGTTTTCCCCTCCTCCTTCGAAATTTGTTCAATGAAAATTGGGGATTCTATCAATTCATTATCAATATGCACATAAACAAACAATTATTTATGAAAACCACAGAAATGTCACTCACCTCAACATGAAGTATATTGGCCTCAACTATTAACCACTTCCACACGTGCTAAAGGGACTACAAGTGTAAATCACAAACATGACTTTATATAAGAGAACGCGTGAATACATAAAAGCATTAGAGGAAGAAACTTTTATATAATAATTCACACATTCTATGTATTCGTATTTGTATATGTATGACACGCATACACACATGTCTATACGTCTATACGTTTCACTAAAAATTATGCCATAAAAAGTGAAAGCAAAACAGAATATAAACAAAAACATACAGAGAGAGAAACTGAAACTCACATTCAATATAAATAACGGCAAACCAAACCAATATTTACATATTCAGTTAATAAAATACACATACAAGTAAGCAAACACAATTCCAACTGTAATAAAAAAAAATATGTAAAAGAATTAGTCCTTGTTTTCTCAGGGATGTTCGTTGACCACCAAAATGCAATAGAATTTGTTGTAGCATTTTCTGTGCTCAACTCAATACGTACACCCTCTATTTTTTTGTTTTTGTTTTGGTATCTCGTCGTCCACTGGCCACTGACGCCTTCACTTTTATTATGACAATCCTTTGAATAAATACAACAAGTAGACAAATACTTTTCTATAAAACGACACAAAAAAAATTCTAAAATATTGCATGCATGAAAGTAAGTGCATTAGGGTGGCCCAAATAAAATATTATCTTCATCCAACTACTCTTTCACAAGCTTTTTGAGATGCAAAAAGTGTAAGAATTTTTTCCTCAAAAAATTATATATTTTCAAGGCCTCAATTGTCTATTAAAAATTAAAAAAAAAATTTAATTTTCGTTTCCAGGGGTGGGAAACTGATTTTTTTTATTCATAAAAGTAACTAAAAACGCAACTAACGTTGTTTTTTTATTATTATAATTTTTATTTTATTTTTTTTTTTCTAAGTAAAACTATTTTACAACTTAGAAAGAACAAAATTGGTGCTTAAAAATATATGTAAAGCCAGACGTACGTTGTTGAAGGGTATATAAAACTCGGCACAGCCGAATAAAGCACTTTTACTTGTTATATATAAATTAGTAACTTGGCGAACCTCCTTAATTGATCACTGCGATTTTTAAATAAAATTTTGGAAAAGATAAATCAGCACGATCAAAATTGAAGAGTTATAAACGACAATTCCCAAATAAGGCAAATTTATACAAAAAAATGCTTATTATTTTTCATTGTTATGGTGGTTAGAGACAAAGCAGTGACGTCTACAATGTAAATAATTTAACAGCGGTTGTTAATAATGTAATGTAAGTGTTGCCATAGTATATTTTTTTAAACCCCGTTAAACTTATTACATTTCTACTACAATGAGCATAAAATGCTGTTAACTTTTGAAAGATGAGTAGCAAATTTCACTTTTTTATCGATCTGGTATATGCAGCTTGATTATTTGAAATGCAAACGTGTATAAATAATATCCCTTAATAAACAATTATTATTTTCATTATAATATAAAATTTTGTACACCAAAACTTTTTATGAATTACACAGTATAATAATTAAATCGTTGTATATTGATTTTTTTTTACCAACAAGCCTGGCAGAATGAACCAAATATATAAGATTTCCTAGAATGATTTTTTGAAATATATATCTTCTCTTTAGGTTCCCTTCAGCTTTGTGAGTCTGAATATAGGCATAATGACATGAGCCGACAATATAATGGTTTGAAACCACATCAAAATGTCATCTATCCTCGTGTAACAAATAATACAGTAGAAATCAAAATTCAATAAGATATTATAATGTAACATTTTCGTGATTTAAAAATCTTTTCGTCTTTACGGACCCACAAAAACTTACATATAAATCTTAAAATATGGCAACACTGGTTACTCTATACTTTGTTGATACTGTTAATTCGATTGGCAATCATCGACTTTCGAGTTTTACACGACGTACTTGGTAATCGCTGGCTTATTAGGTTGAGTTACCTACATATTAGCCCACACTAATAACATGCGTTAGCTTTAATTTTCGTCACTGAAAGTTTCATATCCTTTAGTTAATGTAGTCAACCAGGCAAATTTTTTTTGGCTATACTTAACAATTTTACCTGCTATCCTGCTCAGACCCCATGACAGGAATACCACAAAAATTTTGTAAGTTCATCCCACAAAGCTTCCCTGCGTGTCTCTGCTTATTCTTTTCTATTAGGAAACGCCCTAATACTTTTACAAACGGTTGGATATGTGACATTAAAAGAGAAAAATATATCAAATTAATCGTTGGTTGACTCTGGCTGGGAAAAAAAAACAATAGCAACGAGCACGCAACAACAACAACAACAACAACAACACAAATCAAGGAAATCGATATTTAAAAAAGTAGGATAAAACTAAAAACACGTTTTGTTACTGCTGTTGTATTTGTAGTCCACGTGTGAGTGTGTAGATTTCAAAAACGATTTTCAAATTTAATTTAAATCGATTAGAAAATTGCAGTTCTATTGCAGTGTTTGTACTTCAAAATGGATCCATTTTTAAGTACTTGTGTGCACAGTAATTATAGATCCGTCTATATTCGCACGGAGCGAGGACGCTTTTATTATAAACGACTAAAAGCCTAGTAACACACTGTCGATTTAAAGCCCACTGGCTTCATATATGCTACCCTAAGGCGGGATATTTACATAAATGGATTTTTAATAACTTAATAAATGAACTTTGCTTTAGAATATTTGCATGACAATCAACTTTGAATTATTTTTCAAAGTTTCAAATGCGTTTTAGCAACAGCAACTATTCAATCTGCCTTATTGGCAGTAATAACAACTACACGTTAAGATTTTATAAGTGGAACTCAAAGTTTTGAATGTATTAAATTACTAAATTGAAAGTTATTTGACAGGCTCAAGTTCGAATCTCCAACTTAAAATTGTTGTATGATTTTTGATAAAACATATTTTAAATAGTTGATTTTCCTATTGACTAGTGCCACCCTCGTAATCTGTACTGATCTGTTCTGCTAGTTTGATTATTATTTGAAAGATAATATTCAATATATTCCAACTTCAATAAAATTACAATTTGAAGAATTTCAAAAATTAATTGCCGATCGCAGGTTTGAACTCATAGTCTGTCAAATAATATTCAAATTAAGGTACGCTCATACTAGAGCTGTACCGAACTGAATCAAACGCTCTCAAACGCTCGTTTTTGACAAGAACCTCTAATCAAACCCATTTAAATTACATGGGTTTGATTAGAGGTTCTTGTCAAAAACGAGCGTTTGAGAATGTTTAAGAGCGTTTGATTCAGTTCGGCACAGCTCTAGTACCGAACTGAATCAAACGCTCTCAAACGCTCGTTTTTGACAAGAACCTCTAATCAAACCCATTTAAATTACATGGGTTTGATTAGAGGTTCTTGTCAAAAACGAGCGTTTGAGAATGTTTGAGAGCGTTTGATTCAGTTCGGCACAGCTCTAGCTCATACTCGTCAAACACTAGCCCAAACTAACGTAACTACTGCATGTCAATGAAAAATATTTGGATTCAGTTACGTGTTTATTAAGTAAAGCATGAGTAACAGACAGTGGCAGAAAATTAAATATTTAACATAATAAACATTTTTCTGATTCAAAAAGTTGTTCATTGTCATTTATTGGCTCTTTTGGGCAAATATTTGTCAAGTCTGAACTTAATCTGAAAAAATCCAACTAATAAAATACATTCAGTCTCAATTGCATATCCCTGGACTCGACTTCTTGCTTTTGTTTGATTTTCAATATCAATTAAGTTTTCCCTGAAGTACATATAGAGTTTGTTTCGGCTCTGAAACCGTCTTTTGGACTAAGCTGATTTATAATGTCTATTTAGGAGTATTTCCATTATATCAGTCCAAGAATTAAATCGCCAGCTCTTTCGATTTCATACACGCGAACATCGCTATTCACCACCAATTAGGACTCAAAATATATTGAGGGATTCACAATTCGTGCTATTTAATCATTTTGTCATAGAGTCATAAAATTTTAGACCGGTTTAAAAAAGTTGTTGTTGTGCTGCATATAAAAAAGTCATAAAATAATAGCACTCTTGCAGGTATGTTTTTGTGTTGTCATAAAATAGCTCTGGAAATCTGAGTCGAACTCTGAAAATCTTTAGGCGAGACGGCGATATGTTTGCCGCCGTTACTTATATATATATTTCACGACTAAAAAGCGGATAAGAAATTATTCATATCTGTATGTCTGTGTACATTAAATCACATTTTTATAACAGAAATTATATTAAAGGAGAACTAAATCGCAAAACCTAAATATATATAAGTGAAAAATTTTTCTCGTTTAACTTACGCAGCTGGCGGCCACTGAACGTTTTTCCATATGCCGCCGCAAAAAAAAATTTATTCAGCTCATAACAAGGCAGCAGCTGTTAGAGTTTATATATACAACTTTATTTAGCAGACCAAGTTATGACGGGTTGTTCACACTAGTCGTATATTTAGTGCTATTATTTTATGACTTATGACTCTATGACTGCAGTGTGAATCCCCCATATGTATTTTATGGCTTCGCATGTTAATATTGTTGAATAACAAACAATTTAACATTTTTTTGTGAACGGTCTTAAGTTCAAGTCCGGGATTTAAATTTTTTTTTATTATAATTAAATTTAATATTAACAAACAATTTAAAGTTTTTTTTGCGAAGGGTTTTAAGTTCAAATCCGGGATTAAAATTTTTTTTTTTTTATAATTAAATTTAATATTAACATACAATTTAAAATTTTTTTGTAAAGGGTTTTAAGTTCGAATCCGGGATTTAAATTGTTTTTTTATTATAAATAAATTTTATATCAACCAACAATTGAAAGTTTTTTTTTTTGTGAAGGGTTTTAAGATCAAATCCGGGATTTAGAAAAAATTTATTTACATAATT
Organism: Linnaemya vulpina; assembly: GCA_963675445.1. Taxonomy (NCBI): domain Eukaryota; kingdom Metazoa; phylum Arthropoda; class Insecta; order Diptera; family Tachinidae; genus Linnaemya; species Linnaemya vulpina. The sequence goes on from OY776276.1 coordinate 22,512,113, forward strand.
AAATTTAATATTAACATACAACTTTAAATTTTTTTGTGAACGGTCTTAAGTTCAAATCCGGAATTTAAATTTTTTTATTATAATTAAATTTAATATTAACAAACAATTTAAAAATATTTTTGTGAAGGGTTTTAAGATCAAATTTTAAATTTTTTTGTGAACGGTCTTAAGTTCAAATCCGGAATTTAAATATTTTTTTATTATAATTAAATTTAATATTAACAAACAATTTAAAAATATTTTTGTGAAGGGGTTTAAGTTCAAATCCGTGATTATAGAAATTCTTTTTATATAATTAAATTTAATATTAACATACAATTTTAAATTTTTTTGTGAAGGGTTTTAAGTTCAAATCCGGGATTTAAAATTTTTTTTATTATAAATAAATTTAATATCAACAATCAATTTAAAGTTTTTTTTGTGAAGGGTTTTAAGATCAAATCCGGTATTTAAAAAAAATTTATTTACATAATTAAATTTAATATTAACATACAATTTTAAATTTTTTTGTGAACGGTCTTAAGTTCAAATCCGGAATTTAAATATTTTTTTATTATAGGGGTTTAAGTTCAAATCCGGGATTATATAAACTCTTTTTATATAATTAAATTTAATATTAACATACAATTTAAAATTTTTTTGTAAAGGGTTTTAAGTTCAAATCCGGGATTAAAAATTTTTTTTTATAGAATTAAATTTAATATTAACATACAATTTAAAATTTTTTTGTAAAGGGTTTTAAGTTCGAATTCAGGATTTAAAAATATAAACACTTTGGTTTTTAAGTTGTCATACGATAATTGAATTAATTTATGTAAACAGAAAAATAATTAAGCAAATTGACCCAATTAAAAATAAATGACTGAATACCGTTGACCAGTTTCCTCAAGACTATAAAAATAATGCTAGTTCTGCTAGTTAATTTAGTTTTTTACTGAAATGATAAAAGAAAAACTCCAAAAACTCTGTATTATGATACCGGAAATGCTTAATTTTACACACGCACACTTGCCAAATCAACATGAAACTTGCAATGGCTAAATGACTATTCATTTTTTGCCTGTTAATTGTTATTTATTGCAGCCTTTAGCGCTACTGTTTTTAAGATTATTTTATTCACGTTTAAAGGAAACAAAATACTTGTAAACTGTAAGTTAAATGTTTAACAACACGTCAACACGAACCAACTGTTATCGTGTTTCCGCAAATTAAATAGTGACTAAAATGACCACCGGATATGAAACGCTTTGACTGCTTTATTTATTTATGGTCTCTGAGAACGTCAGATATAATTTATTATAATAAAAATTAAACAAACAGTTTGTTGGAACTTAAAATTAATTATATTTTGATATTTTCAGATGCCAGTGCAGCTCAAGACACCGGCGAAGAAGGCAACGAATGGAATCGTACACAGAATCAAAACAGTGCCAGCAGAAGCGGCGGTCGCGCAGCCGGATCGGCGCTTACAAACATTATCGATATTCAAAATGCTGGAAAAATAAAATTCGATCCTCCCAAAGTCCCAGTGATATTTGTTTTAGGCGGCCCAGGTAGTGGCAAAGTAACCCACTGCGATACTTTTATGCAGGAACGCCGTGGGGTAACACACATCAATATGATGGATCTCTTGCAACAGTATGCCATGGGCAACGGTAAACATTCTAGTCAACATTCAATTGTAAAATAAAAAATCTTTCATTTTTCGTTAAAGACATGCAAGATTTCTCCCAACTATCTTCAAGAACCGTAACCGAAGTTTTAATGTTAGAAATGAAAATGGCTCCAGCTGCCAAAGCATTCCTCATCTCAGGATATCCGCGTTCGATGCGAGATGTGGTGGAATATTCAGAAAAGGTAACTAATGAAATGTTAAAGAAATTATTAACAAAAGAAAGTCAATGGTCAAGATGCCATTCAATTTCAAAACTATTCGCACTTAAGTCTGTTCATTATATTTTTATTTTTTATTATGTAAAAATAATTAAAATAGGAGTTATACCCAAAAATTCAAGGTGAAAAATTTTGCGTGTTAAACTTATTCTTAGCTTTGTATCGTAAAATTAGAAAAAAAATTAAAATGGTTGACACTCCAATATAATTATCTACGTTAATTTCCAACTATAATGTGCTTAATCTAGCGTACGATACTGCCAAAGCTTGACGAAAAGGCTGTCAAATGTATATGCAAAATAATGCAAACATTTGTGTTGCTATATTATAATTAAACAACAACAATTTTTTTAAACTGGTCTAAAATTTTATGACTTTATGACAAATAGCACACAGTGTGAATACTCCAAATGTCTAATTTCCATTGTCTTTGAAAGCGGAAAATCACACAGCCGACTGAATAATGTTGACGGCGGCACAGCTCATATTTATAGATTTACACATGATGTAACAAGTGTACAAGGTGACAAGGCTACAAAAACTGTAGTTATAACTTATAAGTTATCTCTGTTCGATCGTGCTGTTAAGTTTGATTATAATACAAATTGTAGTCGATTTTCAGTGAAATCTCTTACGAAATGTAAAATTTATAGGTTTTGATATACACCCTATATCATTCCAATGCCAAAAATGCTTGTCAGGCTTTACACATATCCGTGTTAATCGTGAAAATCGATCGAAGTTATTTTAACAAGTTTTGATAGAAATGTTCAATATCAGACATCAAACGCTGGACAGAAGTCTCGGCAAACCAATACATAACGGACTTTTCGATGTCAAAACTAAGGTAAAACTGGTCGGTTCTTTCCGATTAGTATCTAAGCGGCAGCTTGGCGAATGCTAGCTAGTTTGCATACACAACCGTCAATGGAATCCAAAAATAATTCAACCGCCGTCAAATCGCAAATTCTTAGAGGCCAATTGATTTCACCAAAATGTGAAATTATGCGTTCTGAAAACTACAATACCGTCTAATTAAAACTGAGCAGTTCTCAATCTTCAATTAACCAAAAATAGTCGCCTTTCATACAGAAATAGTGCACTCAATTGATGGCGCCGATTCCTTTAGCGCCCTACTTTCACTTTTTCTGGATGCAATGCTTTTTTCTGGGTCTTCGACCTTCCTGTGCTACAATTTTACTTTCTGAGGTGACAACCGTGTGCACAATATATTTCATCGCTGAAAAACAATTTTTCCGAATTAGCAGAAAATTGTCTTAGCAGAAAATCAGCATTTATATCTATTTATTGTTAAACTCTCTTTCGTTGTTAATCGATCTATATTTGTTATATCAACTTTTTCACTAAAATAATGCATCAGCTGACAGCTTTGCCAGACCGGTGGTTTTGAAATAACTAAAGGGATCGATACGTCGCTGTTGTAGTCATGATGTAGTTGGTACTGCAGAGGTAGCGCAATCTTAAGTCTAATAATGTATAACCATTAATTTTAAGGAGTTTTCTAGGATAACAGCCGACAGTTTAACGTCAGGAACGATATACTTTACAAATAAGAAGTAAAAGTGCTATATTCGGCTGTGGCGAATCTTATAAACCCTTCACCAACGTACGTCTCGCATTATATATATTTTTAAGTACCAATTTTGTTCTTTCTAAGTTATAAAACTGTTTTAGCCAGAAAAATATTATAACGTAAGTTGCCTTTTTGGTTACTTTTATGAATGAAAAAAAAAATTAATTTTCCACCCCCGAAAACGAAATTTTGATTATTTTTCAATTTGCTGCAAATTTTGCTTTTCTCGAATTCAAAATAGTTATGTTACTTTTATGTATAAAAAAGTTTCAGTTTCCCATCTCTGAAAGCGAAAAGATTTTTTTGTTCTCTTACCAACGTATTTAAAAAAACTTAAAATTTGTAACCATTTTGGCCACGTTCACAAAATATTGCAGTTATCCGGCCCTGCAATCAAAATTTTGATTTTTTTTTTTAATTTTGAAACCAAATTTTTGTTTTCTAAATTAAAAAATGGTTTTTGTTAGGGAATAAACGACGTTAGTTGTTGCTTTTTTTGGTACTTTTAAGCATAAAAATATTTTAATTTCCGATCCCTGGAAGGGGAACTAAGTTTTTACTTTTTTTTTACCAAGACAACTCTTAATGAGTCATAAAATAGTTTTATTTAAGAATAACTACAAATTTGTAACCACTTTTGTCACTTTTATATACCACAAAATATATCAGTTATCCAACTCTGGAATTGAAATTTTGATTTTTTTTTTAATTTTAACCAGGAAAAAACAACGTTAGTTAATTTTTGGTTATATTAATCTATAAAGAAAGTTTTTAATTTTTAAAGTTTTCTTTTCATCAATGCAAATCTTCATGATATATAAAACGGTTCTATTTAAGAAAAACTTAAAAGTTTTCAACATTTAAGTTGTTATATGTACCACAAAATGCCGAATGTGCCAAAAAAAAAATGCAATTTCCTATCCCTGGTTTTTTTTAAGTTTTAAATAGACAATTGAGGAGTCCCAAAGCATGAAATAGGTTCAATTAACAAATAAACAAACAAAATAATTGGTTTTTGGTATTAATTTTGCGTCGAAAAATAGGTGTAAGCTTCCAGCTCCGGAACCGTCCTTCCGATTTTTAAATCGCACTCTATGTTAGCTAATTTCCAATCGGTCAGTCCAAGAACAAAGCCTCTAGCTCTTCTGTGGGCTTGGGAAAACCGATTTCACGTACAGACAGACGGACAGACGGACATCGCTCAATCGTCATCGCTATTCATAAGGATCCAGAATATATACTTTATGGGGTCGAATATTGATATCAAAGAAATTACACACGGAATGACCAACCTAAATATACCCTTTCACTTTTTTGTGAAGGGTATAAAAATGAACTCGACAACGGAAATCTTAAAGAAAAGAACAAATAAACTGTTTTGTTTCAATTACTGACACAACTGCCTACGTCCTCACAAAGTATCTATGTGTTGTACTTACACACACACATATATATATATATACATATATATATATATATATATATATATATATATATAAATATAAGCTTTCACTGGCACATTTGCCACCATCTGTAACTACACTTCCCAACTTATACGCATGTATGTATGTGTGCCGTTAGTTTCGGTTAATTTTCTACCTTTTGACATTGTTACGGCCATTTATGAAAATTTATTCTTTTTGTTAAAAATATATAAAAAGTAAATAAGCAAACGAACATTCAAACTTGTGAATTAATTAAAATGTTTAATTATTAACGAAGCCATTCAGCATTAATAATGACCGCCTGAGCTGTCCCTGAAATGGATGGACGGACATTCAGTATTTTTTGGTTGAATAAACAATTAATCCTGTTCATAAACAATTCAAGGTTTTGTCATACGCCGCGTGGCTTTCATTTTGTTTGCATTTTAACTTTTTGTTTTTCTTTTAATGGAGAAAATCTGGCGTGCCATCCTCCTTTTCACCAAGAAAAGAACACCTTTTCGTTTGTGAGAGTGGGTGTTTTCTCTGCACATTTATAAATGATGGGAAAATAGACAAGAAGTTTTAAAGTTTTGTCTTTTACAAACGTTGGGTATTTCAATTGCTTAATAATTTAAAGAATATTTAATGGAAATTTTAAAACATCAAACATATGAATTGTCAAGGTTGAATTTTATGAATGTTATAAACGGGCTGTAATAGTTTTTCTTAACCTTAGATGGTTACTGTTTGTAGAATCGACAATGATGATCAATGATGATGAAATATCTTCATTTGAGAAAAATATCATATAAGTAACTCTTTTATGTTTGCTGGAATTCGAATCGAGAGAAAACAAGTTTTTTATATATTATTTTTGGATGAAATACTTAATTAAGAAATAAAAGTGCTATATTCGGCTGTGCCGAATCTTATATACCCTTCACTAACGTACGTCTGCTTTCTAACTTAAAAAATAGTTTCAGCTAGCAAAAAATAAAAACAACTTCAGTTGCATTTTTGGTTACTTAAAAAAAATATTCAAATTTTCCCAACCCTGGAAACGAAATTTAAATTTTTCAAAAATACAAGTATTCATAATGGGTAAAGCGGTTTTATTTATGCAAAAGTACAAATTTTTAAACATTTTGGTAACGTTAATGTTATACAAAATATTGCAGTATCCAACCCTGGAATCGACATTTTTATTTTTTTTCTTAATTTTTAATACCAATTTTGTTTTGCCGAAATAAAAAATAGTTTTAACTTGGAAAAAACGACGTTAATTGATTTTTGGTTATGTATCGTATAAAAAAATGTTAAATTTCGGAACCCTGGATGGGAACTTTAAATTTCTAATTTTATTTTTCATCGATTCAAATCTTCATGATATCAAAAATTGTTTTATTTAAGAAAAAATTAAAATATTTAAACATTTGAGTTACTATATGTACCACAAAATACTGAATGTGCAAAAAAAATCAATTTCCCACCCCTGGAGACGAAAACTAAATTTTTTAAAATAATGTTTTACCAATGCAAGTCTTCATGATTTATAAAGCGGTTTTATATAAGATAAACTAAAATTTGTAACAAAACATTGCAGTATTCAACCCTGGAAACGAAATTTTGATTTTTTTTAATTTTTGATACCAAATTTGTTTGGCTAGAATAAAAAATAATTTTAACCAAGAAAAAACGACGTTAGTTGATTTTTGGTTATGTTATTGTATTAAAAAATTCAAATTTCCTAACCCTGGATGGGAACTTTAAATTTTTTTTCGTTCATGCAAATCTTCATGTTACCAAAAACGGTTTTATTTAAGAAAACCTTAAATTTCTCAAACATTTTAGATATTATATGTACCCCAAAATAACAAATGTGCCCAAAAAATATTTCAATTTCCCATCCCTGGAGGCGAAAATTAAAACTTTTTAAAATTATTTTTACCAATGCAAGTCTTCATGATGTATAAACTGGTTTTATTTAAGAAAAACTACAAATTTGTAACCATTTCTGTCACATTCATGTACTACAATATATATCAGTTTTCGAGCCCTGCAATCGAAATTTGTTTTTTTTTAATTTTTGATACCAATTCTGTTTTACCAGGACAAAAAATAATTTTAACCAGGATAAAACGACGTTAGTTAGTTTTTAGTTATTTTAATGTACAAAAAATATTAAAATTTCCTAACCCTGTATAAGAATTTTTAATTTTTAAAATTTTTTTTTCCATCTATGCAAATCTTCCTGATGTGTAAAACGGTTTTATTTAAGAAAAACTTAAATTTCTCAAACATTTTAATTATTATATGTACCACAAAATACCGAATATGTCAAAAAAAATATTCAATTTCCTATCCCTGGAAAAAAAAATTTTTTATTTAGTTGTAAATGGACAATTGAGGAGTCCCAAGGCATGAAATGGATTCAATTTTCAAATAAGCAAAAAAACAATCGGCTTTTGGTGTTAATTTTGCGTCGAGAAATAGGTGTAAGCTTCCCAGCTCTGGAACCGTCATTCCTATTTTTATGAATTTCAATACCACTCTAAGTTAGCTCACTTCCAATCTATCAGTCCAAGAATGAAGTCTCCTTCAAAAAAGCTAAAGAAGGAATTTTAAAGCCAATATATATATAGAGCAACTTTTCATTATTTCTATATTATTATAGTTTAAATCGTGTTTATGTAGGTATAAAAATTATAAAAATATATTTTTGGTTCATTTAAATAAGAAACATTGAGTCAATAACAACATAAAATTATTTATTAAGCAAAAATTCTGTTCATAAACATAACTTTAAGAGAAAATAAAAAACAAACAAAAGGTTCTTCAACTGAAACTAAATAATATTATGATGGCGATAAAGTTCTAAGGACTATAATCTGAGGTTTTTAGAAGATCTTAGGTTTATACAACATACTGTAATTAAAATTAATTTTGTATTGCATATATAAAAAAATCCTAAGGCTATGTATAATTCATAAAATAATAGCCTTTCTAAGAACCTTTTCAATATAAAATATTTTGAATTATAGTTGTTTTTTTTATATATAATATTTATAAATAAAAACTTTTTAAAATTCTATAACAATGTTTGGCTTTATATGTATTAAACATTTCATCGTATTTTTCTATATTTTTTTCTACTTCTGAACAAGACAGAAACCATTATCAGCTACATAAATATTCTTATCAAACTTCTTAGAGATCCTTATCTATTTCAAAACTTTGGCAACATTTATTTAATCTTGGTAACCCACTACTGATGTACAGAAGTGAAATTCATCATGGTGTTTAAAGAAAATCTGTTTCTAACTTTAGTTTTTATTATACTCATTCCACAGAATGCGCGCTCAACTTTTGCGTTACTGAAAGGCAAAACTAAATATAAATAACAAAAGTTGCCAATTCTCCAAGATGGTTTTCATCAATTATTAATAATAATATACTATAAATAAAAAAATTTGTGTATAATTTATTATTAACTTTTTTTAATCAGTTTATATGGCTACCGCACAAAAATTAATTCGGATTAACTGTTTTATTTAGTCTGAAAATAGAAATTATTACACGATATTGAAATTAAAGAAAAATCTAAATGCGTCGTTGAGAAATGCCCAAATATTTGGAGCTAAACATAAAACCAAAGGTAAATTTAACTTCGAAAGAGCTTAATATAGCCACGTTGCTGCCGACCGTATTTTCAAGCAATATAAAAGTATACTTAAGGGATGCCCAGCTTATGAAACAATTGTTTGGAGAGAACTCACACATATTCTTATGCTCTTTCATTTAGTCGTTGAGAAGTGTACATGTTTAGCGAATGTTTTGTTGCTTTTTTTCAAGTTCACACTCAAAAAATGTGCGACCATTCAATGAAATGTTAATGCTCTTTCATTTAGTCCTCAGTGAACAAGCGATGAATGCGCTTGCGTAGCGGCTGTTTTTATTTTTTATTATTGTATGATTAGAATCGTTTATATAAGGATCACAATTGCAATCTTTTATTTTTCGAGAAATTTTTTTGATTTTTTATAATGAATTATACAAATAAGTTGTTTTGTTTTTGTTAAACAATATTTATTCGCAATAGAATTGAGTATTTTGATTTAAAATTTAAAAAACTAAGTTGAATTATTTTATTTACAAATATGTACATACATATATTATAATATGTTTGCTTCTTAATATCAATATAATTTTTCAATCTCTTACTAACATATTAATTTGGCTGTAAATAAAAACATTCTCTCAATTTGTTATTTTTCTGTTACTCACTAAACACAAGAAAAAATTTTTTGGGCATCACTGAGTTAAGTATAATTTGAAATGTATTTGATTATTGGTCTCCCAATCGGGAGACCTTTAGAAAAATTGATTTAGACTCATTAGAGTGCTCCTCTCCACGGAAATCTTTAGTAAAAGGCGAAAGATTTATTCGACAACTGAAGAGAAGCCAGAGTACATACGCTGTTATAAACCACAAGACTAAATACCATGCAAGATATCAACTGATTGAGAATTATTTAAAAGACTACATAACGATTTTAAAATTAGAGATGACATATGAAACTGAAAATTGTACAAAAAAGTACCAAATGTATACTTTGGCCCAATTTAGACGAAGAATTTCATTCATGAATTTTATTCATGCTGTTTTTGTTTGTTGGTGAGCGGTATAGAAACGAAGTAGGAGTAGAAAAAACATAACGATTTCTGTTTTTCATGAATTTTTTAAATTTCCTTTTGCATTCATTCTCAAACTTCTAGTCTATAAAGCACAATGTTAAAATAAGAAGGATCAAACAAAGAATATTAGGCGATTACAAGTTAAAAATCAACCCTGAAATAAAAATGTACATGAATTATAAGTCACCGTTTAAGTGCTAGAGGATTTCAGAAGATGTTTTGAAACAAAAGTAAAAATATTCATAAATTAAAATTGTTCGTGTAAATTGGGCCTTTAAGATTATTGTAGCTAAACACACATGTATGCATATGATTGTATAATCATTCTTATTATTGAAAACATTATAAGTACTTTTTTTATTTATGTATGTACACTGGCATTAACTATGGAGTATCAAAATATTGTGCGGCTGGTTTTGTTACTCCACGTCTAAATAATTTTGTCGTTCATATACGATATCAGTTCTGATAATTACATTGTATATTAAAACTCCAATTTAAAATTTAGCCAGGTTATAAGCGTCTTATTTGTTGTCATTGTGAGACAGGTAATTATCTGACAAATTCATGTATCTCCTTAAGCTTGATATATTAAGTTACTTCGGCAGTTCAAGGCAAAACTTTACGCAGAAACATTTTACGAATGGAGCTGTCCTCAAAACTTACGAATTCTACTTCTAAATGATCGACTTTCAATATATATATATATATATATATATATATATATACATATATGTGTGTGTGCATATATATATATATATATATATATATATATATGTGTATATATATATATATATATATATATATATATGTATATATATATATATATATATATATATATATATATATGTATATATATATATATATATATATATATATATATATGAATAATAGCTTGCGGACAGAGTTCCCATTCTATATTTTATTATTCTCTTTCCATTGGTAAAAATTTGTATACAAGTTGTTTATATTATAAAAAGAAGTGTTATAAAAAATTTTCATATATGGTTTTGAAATTTTATTCAGATTGCTAATGTACCCAATGGTTCAATATGTACCATCAAAACGTACACGTTACAAAATTTTGCCATCCCTCATAACACGCAACAATAAAAATAAATAAACATCCCCACCTATTCAACAATGAATACATAGTGCTACCATACCCATTTGGCCTGTGAGCCTGAATTAGAAGTTATGCATATATATAAACTATTAACAGTTTGCAACTCAGGTGTGGTACATGTTATATACATATTTACATACATGTATATCGAGCTTAACAATACATATGACGTTTTTGCTAAACTTGCGAGTGCTACAGATAATCATGGGATGCAATCATGGTCTTTAGTCGAGAGACATTTTAGAGTGCGACATTTTAGAGACGTACAAAGCAATTGACGTTTTGGAAGTCAGCCTGTATAACCATATACTACATCCATACTTACATATTTTTAATAATACTTGCACAATAAGCATGTGCTTGCAATGAATTATGGAGAATTTAGTAGAAACTAATATATTGGTCATGTGGGTTTCAACCAGTTTTTTTTCAGAGTTTGTTGTAGTAGCATGAGTAGAACATTTTAACAGCAACAGGGCTGCCAGAAGGATTTTTCAATATTATCGCATTAATTTCGGCAAAAACAGAATTTATGCCCAAACCTTGTTTAGGCTCTATTAATTTCTACTTTTTCATAAGAAAACAATATGAATTAATATCAGAACGACTAATGATATCATATATGTATGTATGTACAAGCACACATACATACATATGTATATGCATATCATGCAATTCTTCTTATATATGTATGTACATATGTATGTATATGTATATTATATGTAATAACGGTAGTAATTTTAAAGCTTTCCACTCGTAGTTAATCAAAAGCAGTGGCATTTTGGGCAAGATAATAAATTGGGGCTAATGTACACATATAAGTATGTATGTTCTTACGCATATGTATGTGTGCTTGAAACATACGGATACTACTTCCGATTAATAGCCATTTAATATAAAACCTCGATTAATGCCATTAAAAATTATACATATATATATATATATATATATATATATATATATATATACATATATATATATATATATATATATATATACAAGCATATATATATATATATATATATATATGTATATATATATATATATATATATATATATATATATATATATATGTATATATATATATATATATATATATATATATATATATACATATATATATATATATATATATATATATATATATATACATATATATATATATATATATATATATATATATACATATATATATATGTATATATATATATATTTATATATATATATATATATGAGATTGTAAATATTATATAACTTGCATTTGTACCGTTTAGTTCAAAAGTACCAAATAATTTACTTCATTCCTCCAATGAGGTACACAACAAACATGAATAAACGGCACACCCATTCCATTACACATACATATGTACATTCAATGTATGTAAGAATATTTGGCAGTGTTTTAATACGCACATGTTCTGAGTCCGCTTATCGTCAACACAAAATGTTACATAGAAAACACTTATCAACATGTACACATACATGGGTATTACATATGCAAACACACATACTTAACTATGAAATACTATTAAAACCTAACACATATAGTAGATAAAAAAAATAAAAAAATATTTTTAATCAATTTTATACGCATATTATAAATTCAACTATTCTATTAAAAACTTTTTAAAAACATAATTTTTATCACAAGTTTAATACTTTCGTGTGAACACGAAGAGACTTACAATATATATATGTACATATATCCTTTAGGCCCAACTGTAATGTGCTTAGGCTAGCACAAGCGAAAACTTTCTGCAAATTGCACTACATACATACTTCTTTTTTGCTTGCTTATTTGTCTTAAAAAAACAATTATATATAAACTATAAAAACATTAGTTAACAATATAATTTTGATGAATATATAAAGTCTATTTAAATACGCTTCCAGTTTTACAGTCAGACTTAAACAGAAGTTTTGCTTATGATTCAAAGTATATCAAGTGTTGCACATTAAATTATTTTAAGTTTTTCAATTGTGTAATTGCATTTGTGCAATAAATGTTGTTTTATTGATTTCCGACTTTATTCTATTTGATAATTAACTTTAATTACGCAACTTACTTAAAATTGTCTAGTAAATTTTTCACAACATCAAAATGTTTACTTCTTAAAAGAAAAAGTATCAAAGCCATATGTTCTCTGTGCTCGATTTAAATAACGTTTAAATGGCCAATGAGGGGCATTTAAGTTTGCGGTGAAAAACGAAATTTGGTATTTAAAAGTGTATTATTGAAAGATACATATCCTGTTTACTTTCTTACACTTCTGTATATATATATAAGCATGTACATACATACATAGCTACATACATACATAAATGGTTTAACATTATTTGGCATGAAATTTGGTAGAGCAACGTCTGAATTCCTGTGCGTTTGTTATGTTGTACAAAACATATTTCAAATTTATTTTAATAAACTAGTTTTTCGCTTTCTTATATATATATTGCGATTATATTAATTTTCATATATCAATCGAAAAAACGAAAAACCTAGCCTAAAGGTAGGGCTGCCGGTCGGGCTTGTTTTGGCTGGATTGTCTAACTTTTTAAGTACCTGTCCAGTTTCAAGCTAAAATAAAATTTGTCCAGCTATAACAATTTTCCACAAAATGCTCTTAATATCAAATTATTGCCTTAAATAAAATTTTTATTATAATTTTGTTCATTCATGTGCAGACAAATGACTAAAAAGTAACCATTTTTTCGTGAAATATTTATATCAAAATGTCCAGTTTTTTTAAATAATCTCGGCTTTTTTAATTCAATTGTCCAGATTTTTGTTACTCTCAATCTGGCAAGCCTTCCTAAAGGCCATAATCGGTTTCACTTATGCTGCTACAAATGCATGTTGTACAATAAATTAAGTAAATATGGATGTACATACATATACATATGTATGTATATATGAAATAATAAATATATGTATAACATAAAAAAATTAATTAAAAGCATAAAGTAACAAAAAGCATTTTTAGTTTATTAATAAAAATAATAATAATATCATAATATAAACATAAACCATAAGCAATAATACTGAAATCTTTCAGTAATTGCACTACATTGGATTGACGTACATACATACATATGTACATACATTTGTAGTTAAGGCATGATTTAGTTTATTTAATTTTTCTCTGTTTTTGTTGTTGTAATATGAAATTATAATTATTTGGGTTGAAATTCTATCAGAAATTGCTAACAGCACTGGTCCATGCATAGTGTGTAATAAAATTTATTTGCTCATATACTACATACATGGCATGGGTGTGTGTATATCCATATGCATACGCACATTCATTTTCTACATTCAAAGATTTTTGCGCCGGTCAATCACATCAACCGAACTCATGTTGTTAAACCGCACACAATCAATAACACAACACTATGAAAATATATTATTTGCTTGGTGTGCTTAACGTTGCTATGTCGGAAGTTTGTTTTTATCACCACCTTTTTTAAATTGTCATATTGTTGATTATTTGGAATTCTCATTCTGTTTGGCTTTCTGTTAGTATTAGTAGTCGCAGTTTACAAATGAAGGTTATCGCTTCTCGGCCTTATGGCTAAGATCAAAGTGTAGTATCTGTTCTTATCAGCTTAACATCTGATAGATCCTCCATCGGAGGACAACAAATGTTAAACTGATTTTTGGAAATAGATGGGATGTTTAGGGGCTTGCTCCACTCCTGTCACGGGTTGACCCGGCATTGCAGTACCGCCGGGATTTCGGCCCAAATTAATAATCAATTTCATATGGTGGAGCAGAAGGGAAACTGGGCAGGCGGTTTTGTGAATGTTTTAAGAATTATGATATATGGAATCCATATATGAGGCATTTGGAAAGGGTTTTTTTGATAGAAAGAAATCTACGGGCTGGAATCAGTTGCTAAGTTAAAAAAATTGTGAAACATACAAACTGGTATTTGCGGCGCATTTTCCTTGTGTTATTTTTTAAGTTTGGTTAGACCAACTTACCGGATGAATATGTACATATATTGTTGCGCTTAACCCTACATCTTAATATCAACAGGCAGTGTAGTAGCAAAACATATACATCGCCGTCGAGCATGATGTCGGCCGACATGTACGCCATTGCCTATTAGTTAAGTGACGACGACAAATGTGTATGGGTAGTGATATTGTGGACTGAAAATGTAGACTGTTAAAAGCTGGAAAAATGTGCTCCTTATTTATCATATTCATCATAAATAATTTGTTTAATACAAATTTTTAATAAGATATTGATAGATACAAGATGTAAAAAGTGTGGCCATATTAGCTCTTTTGGAAATAAATTTAGCTTTCTTTTAGTTTAGCTCGAAATACATATTTTATTTAGTCTTAGCTTTTTTCAATAATGGCATTTAGCTCTTTCTTTAGTTTAAATATCGTTTAATATATGTATTTCTTTTTCAAAATAAATAAAACACTTAATCCGAATAACTTTATGTACGGTAACCATTTAAAGTAATTAAAAAAAAAACAATTGCTGAAAAGCCTTTTGAAGAATTCTCAGCTTTCGTGATGAGATTTTTAGTTTTGCCTTACAGTAACGCAAAAGTTGAGCGCGCATTCTGTGGTATGAATATAATAAAAACTAAAGTTAGAAACAGATTTTCTTTAAACACCATGATGAATTTCACTTCTGTACATCAGTAGTGGGTTACCAAGATTAAATAAATGTTGCCAAAGTTTTGAAATAAATAAGGATCTCTAAGAAGTTTGATAAGAATATTTATGTAGCTGATAATGGTGTCTGTCTTGTTCAGAAGTAGAAAAAAATATAGAAAAATACGATGAAATGTTTAATACATATAAAGCCAAACATTGTTATAGAATTTTAAAAAGTTTTTATTTATAAATATTATATATAAAAAAAAAACAACTATAATTCAAAATATTTTATATTGAAAAGGTTTTTTGAAAGGCTATTATTTCATGAATTATACATAGCCTTAGGATTTTTTTATATATGCAATACAAAATTAATTTTAATTACATTATGTTGTATAAACCTAAGATCTTCTAAAAACCTCATATTATAGTCCTTAGAACTTTATCGCCATCATAATATTATTTAGTTTCAGTTGAAGAACCTTTTGTTTGTTTTTTATTTTCTCTTAAAGTTATGTTTATGAACAGAATTTTTGCTTAATAAATAATTTTATGTTGTTATTGACTGAATGTTTCTTATTTAAATGAACCAAAAATATATTTTTATACCTACATAAACACGATTTTTATAGAAATAATGAAAAGTTGCTATTGCAAAACAATAAAAAAATTTAACTTTATTTATTGGCTTTAAAATTCCTTCTTTAGCTCTCTTAAGCTCTATGTCAAACCTGATTTAGCTTTATACTACTTTAAAATCTGGTCACACTGTATCTAACTGATAAAATATTAGTTCTGTGTGACTTTCCGTTGGCTGGATTTTCCGATTCAGGTTTTCCACAAGTTAACAGTTTTCAATAGGGTATGAAAGTTTCTTTATTCAACCAACTCTTGCTGATGCGTTGTTTTTTCATTTCTTTTGACATTCAGTCTTTCGGAGAATCGTAGCAAGGCACATCAATACTAGGTAGACTCAATTTGCAACCCTGCAGAAAATATATGTATTGGATTCGCTTTGATATGTACTTTTTGTGTAAAAAATTTTCGGCTGTCAAATGTACTCGACAATTAAAGCAAGAAAAATTGCGATACAGAAGACAAAACAACACAGACACTTGATGAGAATATCGTAAAGTGTTTATTTATAAAGTTCTTGTGCCCAATAACTATAATAAAGTATGAAATTATTATTTTATACATGTTCATTGCTGGATTAAATAGGTGCTTAAGACAGTAAGCAATTTTTCTTATTGGCGCAAAGACTAAAAGAGCAGATTTTGACAAGCGAGTTCAAGGCGAATTGTATCAGCTGTTCGCCATTTTGCATATTAAGGTCAGCTAGTATTGATGCGCCTTGAATCATGGTATGAAAATATTAAGTATGTATGTATAATCTTAAGGTGTTCACAGTCTTTTTTCTTAAAAATAATACAACCATAACAGCCATAACATATGCACGTATACAGTGTATCCCTGTAGGAATTTGAGCTAACCATAAGTTAACTTATGGTTGATCATAAATGAGCTGGGGGTGATTCGCGACTGACTCATTTTCTATACTAACGCTAGATCATATTTAACATGTAATGTCTTAGGAATGACTGCAGTCACTTTGCATCAGTTTTCGACTAACCACAAGCTAGCTCATTTTGAGTTAGCTTGTTGTCGATTCAATACGAGTGCGTCATAAAATGAAATGCGCATATAGAACGAAAGTACCTATTGCTAGCTAAACTATTGCTTATTTTAATAAAAAAGTTCTATTTTTAATTTTTTATGTATTGAATTTTATTTAAAAGAATATTATTATTTATAAATACATACTAATAAAATCTTATTAGTCTCATTGCATTTCTTAATGCTTTTTCTGGGCCGTCTTCGCCATTAACACAAATTGCTTCTATTTAATGATAAGAAATTAATTAAGGCAAATACACTAAAATTTAAAATCGCTTGTTAAGTCAGATAATTATCTCACCTTTCAAAGCACCAATAATCCTTTTAAACTTTTTAACTGGCACCTTGTCATGAACTCCGTCAATGTTACATCCCAAAATTAGATCCAATGAAAGAACTTTTGTTAGAGTTTTCCGTAGTTTCACCTTTCTTAATGATGACATACAACACATCTGAAATTATTTGTTATATTAAATAATTACTCATTTTTATTTTGAATGGAAAAAGACTTACATAAGTTGAACCTCTAGCCACTGGAGACAAAACGTAACTGACGAAATAATAAAATTTTTTTCCTTTCTTTTGTTTTGTTTCTGAGCGCAAGGCGATTTTTTATTCTCTTGTGCAAAAGTGCTAAATTTCTCTTGATGGGTATTTAATATGCATAACAGAATAGATTTTCGTTGTTTTCTTTGAACATAATGCTACAAAGAGCAACGACAACTGGTTCACTTCTGTATCAGATTTTAGCTAGTTTATGGCTAATTTCAAATGAATTAGCTAATTATCAACAATATTATGTGCTGGCTCACAAAATTCCTTCAGGGATATTATACACGCAACAAGAAACATTTTATACAGGCACATGAAGTAAAACAAAAGAATCATTGATGGGATTTCAAAATGATGTGCCCGTGTGAAAAGGTACGAAATTACACATAAATGGTACCTAATTCTTCCAATAATACATACAATATTTTATGATGTTTGTACATATGTACATTTTGGGCATTATTTACTATTATTGTTGCCGTATAAATAAATATGGGTTTATATAAATATGTACATAAATTAGTACTGTACAAACATAAGCAGTAGTACCATTGTTTTGTACGCTTGTATGCTTACATGTGTATGGAAATGGAAATCAAAAACAAATTTGTATGGATTTTGTTTTCCATACAATTTGTAAACGGAATAAACACTTCAAAATGTAGGGGTCGATTTGATTTCAATGCTAAAAATTTCTATAAAAAAACACATATAAAGGAACACATATATTGTTTAAAATATGTAGATGTGTGTTTGTCTCACTGTACGAGTACTTTTTTGTATGATTTGTGCGTAGAGGATATCATCTCTACTTTGTATATTTTTAAGTTTCTAAATACTCTCATTCAGTTTATATTTTGTATGATATTTACGTGCATAAGATTTATGTTTAGATTTGTATACTCTGGCTTCTCTTCAGTTGTCGAATAAATCTTTCGCCTTTTACTAAAGATTTCCGTGGAGAGGAGCACTCTAATGAGTCTAACTGAATTTTTCTAGAGGTCTCCTTATTGGGGAGACCAATATACAAATACATTTCAATATTATAATAAGCAGAAGCAAGCAAAAGTGTCTTTGGTATGCCCTGTATAATACGGCATGATAAGGAAATTCTTGATCGTGCTGAATCGAGGCTGAAAAGTGCAAATCTAGCGACATTCTGCCTCCAAGTTCGATAAAGTATCGATTCAAGCAAAAGAAGCAGAAGATTAATAGTAGTATTTATTTTTAGTGGTTACATTTTATTTAATACAAGTAAGTATCTGGCATTAGCCTTCGCATTTATATAATTTTTAATAAGAGACAACAGAAATTGGGTGGATGGCGATACTTAATTTCAACAAACAATATTAAATTCTGTATTTGTACGTAATACAATTTTACTTCAGGGGTACGTTTAATTTTATAGTATACTAGGCTGACCCGGCAAATTATTTCTAGTTTCTAGATAAATTCTAGTGTAGACAAAAAGTGACTTACATATTATAAATGTGTAAGTATGTGGTATATGCCTGAAATAGGCATGGAGCGCTATGAACAATATCAGGATTAAGCTTTAATAATAAAAATAAATGTTTATTTTCATAAAAAAAATTTTAATTTTGCCATAAGCTAAGGGAAATTTTAATCGAAGTACAGTTAAAAACACTATAATTGCTCAGTTATCGAGCGGGATGAATAATGATTAAATTACTAAAATGGCTATAAAAAAATAGGGCTTGGTGATAAAAAAGTAAAAATTTAAGGTTGTATGTATTTTTTAATGCCATATTATAAAAAAATACAACAAAAAAAATTTCGTCCAAAAATTAAAAAAAAAATTTAAGGGTGAACAACCCTTATCACTTAGGGGTGCGAAAAATAGATAGTAGTCGATTCTCAGACCTACTGAATTCGCATATAAAATTTGGTAAAAATCGGTAAAGCCGTTTCGGAGGAGTACGGTAACGAACATTGTGACATTGAAATTTTATATATTAGAAGATTATAAAAATATTGCTAAGTGAAAAAAGTTTTGATGGCCAGAGAACAAATTAAAAAAAAATATTTGCGGATTTGAACTTGAGCCCGAATAATACTTGTCTTAGTATTTAAACTAGAGCTGTACCGAACTGAATCAAACACTCTCAAACGCTCGTTTTTGACAAGAACCTCTAATCAAACCCATTTAAATTACATGGGTTTGATTAGAGGTTCTTGTCAAAAACGAGCGTTTGAGAATGTTTGAGAGCGTTTGATTCAGTTCGGCACAGCTCTAATTCTTTGCAACAGTATGCAATACACGTATGCACGCTTGTGCAGTTTTTATATTGTTACAAAAGTATGTAATAAAAAATTATAAGATTTAAATTCTTATGTACGTACATACATACATATGTATGTATAATTAGTGAATCATCAAATCACTATTCTTCATCAGATTCTGAATAGTTAACTATTAAAATTGTCGATATGACAGCAGACTCTGAAGTGTGTGTAAAATGTGTATATATTTTCACTTTTATGCGAAGTGTACTTGAGTGCTGTGGTTGCAATAAGAAAAATTGCATTTGAAGAAAAAAGAACTAATTCATTAATGCAGAATTAAATATCTATCTACGAATGCAATCAAGAACTGTCACTGAGTTAAATAATTTAAAAACTTTTATAAATTTTCCAGATCCAAGTAGTAAATGGAGTCATTCTGATATCATGGCGTGAGGCGACTCTACAGAGACAAATCGATTATGGTGCCAAATTAGGTCATGTTGTACTCTCCTTAGCCAAAATGGAATTAGAGAATTTCTTTAAGAATGTTATGCCGGTAGCTGATTATTTTGATCAAAGCGACATGTTAATAGCGGTAATTAGTTGAACTTTCTTTTACAAATGATTAGAACAGTCAGTAATAAATTGTGTTGCTTGTGATTGATTTCAAGGTGAATGGTGAGAGAGCTCCCTCTGAAGTGTACAAAGATTTCCGGATGGCTGTGCTTGACATACTCAATACATTGGAAAACGAGGAAGCAATTCTAAATGGAGTAACAGGTATGGGCAGAGGGATAAATGATATACCCGGCAGTATAGTTAGCGTAGATACGGCACCTACTCAAGCACAGAATCATAACGCTGCTCAAATTTCAACAGTTTTATCACAGCAACAGCAACAGCAAAACCAACAGCCAGTTGTAGTAGAAGTCAACTCACCGCCGATGGAAAATGCCACAAGCCATGTTACCAATGCAGTGATTTCCCATATAGCCTCGAATGCAGTCCAGGCTGTGGCCGCAGATGTCATAACCCAACAGCCGATGATGACAAATGCTGCCACCTCCATGAGCACGATCATGAGCGGTATACCACCAATTATATGGGTCATAGGCGGACCGGGTAGCAACAAGGCTACTTTATGCTTGAAAGCAGTGGCCTTAAATCAAGGCTGGGCTCATTTTAGGTGAGTATTGTGAGGTCTTTAATTTTGCATTAAAGGAAATTTACTTAATTGAATGTAACCAGTCTGGGCCGTTTACTGCGATCTATAACCGATTCCGGACCACGTGCCAACACCGAAAGTTATGCTGTGAAAGAAGCTTTAGCTGGGGGAGAAATGGCTCCAGAGAAGGCCATCAATAGTATATTGGACACGAGCTTACGTCAATTATCAGATAAAGCTGGCATCATTTTGGATGGTTATCCCAGAAATATGCAACAGGTCAAATATTTTGAAGACAAGGTAAACAACTCGAACAAGAAAACTTCAATATGTTCTAAAACTACATTTCTCATGGTTCGTTGCAGTACAAACAATACCCTCCTTTAATACTATTAGACTGTTCCAAGCTGCAATTAGGCCGAGGGCGCATTGATGATACAGTCTCCTCCTTTAGACGCAGGCTGGAACTATTTCGCGAACAAACCTTACCCATGCTGAAGGCCATGGATGGCAGCGGTCGTTTAAAAATTGTAAGAGAAATTCGATTCATAAAACTAGTGTTGTTGTACCAACTTTATTACATTTCTTTAAAAAAAAAATTTCAGATCGATGGCGACACTGACAGTCCTTCGGTTCAGCGGGAATTTGAAAAATGCATACGTACTCATATACAAAATTTAACAGATACTCAAGTAAATCAAATACAGCAGCCAACAACCCAACATATGGCTTTACAAACCGATGCTATATTAGAAGATCTCGAGAACAATGTACCTGGTGCAGTGCCAACAATAAGCCATCATGTTAGTCTCATGAATGGTTATGTCAAGAATCGCAACACAAGTGCTAATCAACTGGCGAAAAATAATGATATTAAAAAACCTGCATACATGAACGGTAATATTGGCCAAAACGGACAGACAACGGATTTCCGGCGCATGCTAGAGGAGACCGAACGTTATCCAGTCGATTCTTATATGTAAAGCAACAATCATTATTAAGAATTCTTTAAGCGAATGCAATTTGATTCATCAAGAATCAAATTGTGTATATCTGTACACACAATTAGTTCCAGGACGTGCTTAATACACATGACAATTTCAGTTAATAATCTGAGATTCATTTCTGTTTGAAAAACTTATCAGGTAGACCCATCTTGCGATTTTTTATATTTGATCGCTTTTACTGCTCGAATGTTGCAACATAATTTAAAGTGTATAAAAACGATGTTTTTTAAGAAAATCATAATGAAATTTGAAAACACGGGAAGCGTTGCAGCTGGTGGCAGGCCAGTGCATGTATAAATCCCATTGCCTGCGTCTTGGAACTACTGATTTGCAAGCAAATATTTAGGGGTGTGCTGATATGTACTATTTAACAATTAAATATAAAACAATAATTTTGTAAACAATAAGTAAATAGTAAAATAATTAAAATTTAAAATTAGATGATAAAATACATGTACACATAACATTTGTAATTAGTAATTAATTAGACTAAATAATACTCTCGATTACAGTTTAACAATTGGTTTGCAGCTTTAACAAAGTTTTTATGAAAACGTTAAATATTTTTTAGTACAAAAAGAAAAATTGTTTTTAGAATTTTCAAAACTAAATAATTTTGGAAACAAAGTGTTTTATGAATTTAATAAAAAAAAATTTTTATTGAAATATAGACTAGTTCTAGCATGGTAGAGCTTAATAATTGAAATTTATACTTTAAGACGAATTGTTTTTTATTCTTTTTAACAAGTTTAATAGAATCAAATTTTTAAATTAATGCAACATAAATGCAACGTGGATCGTTGCAATAGCATGGCAAAAATATTAACTCATTTTAATTGGATGAGCCTGGTTAACTTTTTTAAATTTTAAATACCTTGCAATTAATAAAGTATTAAGAAATCTCTAGTTATTAAGTGTAAAATTAAGTTTGTATTTTAAGACGTTTGTTGAAGATTCAAATAAAGAACTAAAAATTAAGAGCGGGCAAATCATTTAATGGCAGGTGGTATGATTGTGTTGTGACGGACAACTCCTCTCGTCCACGAAACAGATCCTTTTATCAAAAATATGATTGACAATATCCATTGAGACATCTCAATTTTATTGTTCATAATTTGGCAATTTTGTAATAGATTAAGGAAAGATTTAGCGTGTTGTCTTTAATATATTAAAGTTGTCCAATTTGAAGATGAACAAGTAAAAGTGCTATATTCGGCTGTGCCGAATCTTATATACCCTTCACCAACGTACGCCTGGCATTACATTTATTTTTAAGTAACAATTTCATGCTTTCTAATTTATAAAATAGCTTCAGTAAGCGCAAAAAATATCAACTTCATTGCATTTTCTGGTTACTTTTATGAATAAAAAATATCCAAAATTTCCTACCCTGGAAACGAAATGTTAACTTTTCAAATTTTTTTTACCAATACAAGTATTCATAACGTGTAAAGCGGAAACTACAAATTTGTAACCATTTTGGTAACTTTCATGTTATACAAAATATTGCAAGTATCCAGCCCTGGAATCAAAATTTATATATTTTTAAATACTTGATATTAATTTTGTCTTTTCCTGAACCAAAAAATAATTTTAATTAGTAAAAAACTGAGTTAGTTGCCTTTTGGTTTATATATGTATGAAAAAAAAAATTCAATTTCCCACCCATGGGGAAAAACTTAAAATTTTAAACGTTTTAGTTACTATATGTACCACAAAATACCGAATATGTAAAAAAAATCAATCTCCCACCCCTGGAGACGAAAACTAAATTTATTAAAATAATTTCTTACCAATGCAAGTCTTCATGATGTACTATAAAGCGGTTTTATATAAGAAAAACTAAAATTTGTAACAATTTTTGTAACAAAATATTGCAGTATCCAACTCTGGAAACGAAATTTTGATTTTTTTAAATTTTTGATACCAAATTTGTTTTGCCAGAATAAAAATAATTTTAACCAAGAAAAAACGACGTTAGTTGATTTTTGGTTATGTTATTGTATTAAAAAATTAAAATTTCCTAACCCTGGATGGGAACTTTAAATTAAAAAATTTTTTTTCATCCATGCAAATCTTCATGTTACCAAAAACGGTTTTATTTAAGAAAAACTTAACATATATATACATTTTAGTTATTATATGTACCCCAAAATAACAAATGTGCCCAAAAAATATTTCAATTTCCCATCCCTGGAGGCGAAAATCAAAACTTTTTAAAATTATTTTTTACCAATACAAGTCTTTATGATGTATAAAGTGGTTTTATTTAAGAAAAACTACAAATTTGTAACCATTTCTGTCACATTCATGTACTACAATATATATCAGTTTTCGAGCCCTGGAATCGAAATTTGTTTTTTTTTTTTAATTTTGATACCAATTATGTTCTACCAGGACAAAAATTAATTTTAACCAGGATAAAACGACGTTAGTTGATTTTTGATTATATTAATGTACAAAAAAATTTAAAATTTTCTAACCCTGAATAAGAATTTTCAATTTTTTAAATATTTTTTCCATCTATGCAAATCTTCCTAATGTATAAAACGGTTTTATATAAGAAAAACTTAAAATTTTTAAAAATTTTAATTATTATATGTACCGCGAAATACCGAATGTGTCGAAAAAAAATTCAATTTCTGATCCCTGGAATCGAAAATTTAATTTTTTTAAATTATTTTTTACCAATGGAAGTCTTCATGATGTGTAAAGCGTTTTTATTTAAGAAAAACTACAAATTTTTTACCACTTTCGTTACTTTCATGTACTACAAAATATTGCAGTACCGAACCCTGGAATCGAAATTTTGATTTTTGTTTTAAATTTTTGATACCAATTTTGTTTTTCCGAAATAAAAAATAATTTTAACCAGGAAAAAACGACGTCAGTTGATTTTTGGTTAGCTTATTGTATAAAAAATTTAAATTTCCTAATCCTGGATGGGAACTTTGAATTAAAAAAATTTTTTTTATCGATGCAAGTCTTCATTACACCAAAGACGGTTTTATTTAAGAAAAACTTAAAATTTTTAAACATTTTAGTTATTGTATGTACCACAAAATACAGAATGTGTCAAAAAAAAAATATTTCCCATCCCTGGAAAATTTTTTTTTTTAAAGTTTTAAATGGACAATTAAGAAGTCCCAAAGCATGAAATGGGTTCAATTTTCAAGTAAACAAAATTTAATTTTGCGTCGAGAAATAGGTGTAAGCTTCCCAGCTCTGGAACCGTCCTTCTGATTTTTCTGAATTTCAATACCACTCTAAGTTAGCTCACTTCCAATCGATCAGTCCAAGAATGAAGTCTCTAGCTCTTCTCGGGGCTTGGGAAAACAGACGGACATCGCTCAATCGTCATCGCCAGAATATATATACTCAGGATCCAGAATATATATACTTTATGGGGTCGCATATTAATATCGAAGAAATTACACACGGAATGACAAACCTAATTATACCATTTCACATTTTTGTGAAGGGTATAAAAACGAAGTAGGATAAAGACAAATATCTTGAAAACTCAAAACCAAACTTACTACCAATTATAGAGCTATTTAATGCTTCTCATCTTTCCTTATCTGTCATCTAACACTTCCGGCACAAATGCACTGCAGGAGTAGTTTCATAACTGAATTCCGGTCCAATTAAAATAAATAAAAATATCTCATATTTCGACTTTTACCATCTTAAATGTGTACGATGGTCATGTTCGTCATTATGAAATGTCTGCATATGATTAATGGCTATAGCCCTACGGTTTATTTCTCACGTCTATTTTACTTAAAACTTGTTTGCATAAGATCCAGAATAAAATGTATACCCACACCTTTTTTAGCAGCATAATATTTTTGTTTGAAACATTCTTAGCCCATTATTATTGCGTTTTGAAGTTCGTTAAAAAAGAGGTTGTTTCAAAGAAATGAAATGAGTATATCGAAAAAATTTCTGTGTTGTGATCAGTCAATAATTGTTTTGCTACATTTTTATAAATCACGATAGTATTGAATTTTCCATCTCTGTTTCCAAATGAACTTAGTGTCACAGAAATATACAAAAATACCACCCCTTGTCCCCGAGGTAGACCCTGATAGTTAAATATAACAATTAATTAGATAATTAACAAATGAAGCAGATTTGGGTGAAAAAAAAAACATAATTAGTCGTAGTACATATTACGAATATTATTATTAATAACGTAAAAAAGCACAAACAAATCTAAAGATTTGAAATTCATTCACAGGCTGATAGTGCCTGCAGACTTGAATAAGCAAAATTAAGTCACTTGATTACGGTGACCTTAACTTTGACATTTTTTTCTAAAATACTTCAATTGTTATTGTGTTCTTTTATGAAAAGACGCTTCATTTTCAGTTTGTCTATTGGCTTTTAACTGCTCATAAGAATGAGAAAGTCCAGAGGTTAGAGAATTTGTATAAATCCCGAGAAAACTAAAAAACTCGATTTTATTGCAAGTCAAAATGAAAAGTGAAAACTAATTCTCTATATAAAAATTAATTTATAAAGAAAAAATTCCTGATACCCAGGCTTTTTTGACAAAAACATTAACTTTTCTTTGCAAATTTATTTCTATATTTTTCACTATTTACATGCTTCTCTAACTATGTCCGAGATCCTGTCACTATGTCTTTATATAAGTGTTTGTGTGTGTGTGTGGGAATGTGTGTAAGTATATGCTTGGCTTATAAGTTTTGAACGGCTTGACCGAATCGAAACGATTCGGAACGGTGGATTTTGAGAAAGCCCAAATGAACTAAGAATTTTTTTAAGTGTTTTTATTTTGGGAAAATTTTTGACGGATTCTCCGGTCGATTCCATAAGCTAATTTAAGCTCTTGAAATTTAAAAACCCAGTCAATCACAAAAACCGGGTAAAAATCGGTAAATGCGTTCGTGAGATATCGAGAGCTAAAAATATTGGAAAAAAATTTATTTAAAAAACCTCCCTGTTTTTCCCAAATTTTTTATTTAAATATTTCGATGAGTTCAGAAAATAAAAATTCGATTCTAGATATTTTATATGGAGATATTTTGACTTGTATAAAAGATCACGGTTCTCGCAGAATCTTCAAGTCAGAAAAATATAAAATTGACAATTCTTGGCGAAATTTCGCACATTCTTAAAAACGTTTTTCCAAGTTTCGCAAACAAAATATTTTAATATTTTACGCCAAGAAGTTGAAGTAATTAAAAGTGAAAAAACAAATAGCGAATGGCAGAGGCTATTATGGAAAAAAGAGCGGAGGAAGGTGAACATTTTTTTTATCAAATTAAGATTAAAAAAGACTTGTTTTTGTGTTTTTTATTTGTTCCTTATTTCGATGCAGAAGTAAATCAAGGCAGAACGCTGGGCAAATGTATTTGTGATTGAAAGCTCTGCTGCTGCACAGTGCACAATGGAGGAGAATCAAAATATTTTTAGATCTTAATCGGTTATTTTGTAAGCAAATGTTTTTGCGTAAATAGTTAAAATTATTTCAATTCAATATTTATTGAGTTTATTTTAAATACACTCAAATGCAAATTGTTAAAAACTGTCGGCACAAAAGCATAAATTTAAAATATAAGGAATATGCCCTATTAAAAATTTGTGGTCATTAAAAGTATTGAGATGAAAAAGCTGTCAAAGTTTAAGTAACATTCCATGTCAAGGCAAACTTCTAACATGACAAGAAAAAAATTTTTAAAAATTTGTTTCTAATTTTAAAGAGGTTAATCTGTTAAAAATTAGATTTATTTTTTGGATTAAAAGAGTTTAAACGAATTTTGTTAAAGGTTTTTGTTTATTTGAAATAAAAGACAATTTACATTTTCAATATGAAAATAACAAAAGATCCGTGAAAATTATTTTAAAAATATTTCATTAAGAAAATGAAACGAATTCATAGATGGGTAATTTAGAGTTGCATTTTTTATATATAAAAAATTACAAAAAGTATGATAACATTTTAAGTTCATTTTCGAAATCCCGAAATGGGGATTTTTCGGAATTCTCACTGTAACACTACAACAATTTTCATTTAAAATATAGTCGCAGCGGCTGGATGAAATTCGTAAAATATTTGGAATTTGGTTTTGAGATTTCCCTGATTCGCAAGGAAATATTCAAAACCCCAAACTCTACGTTTTGAGTTGTTTTATGCCCTTCACAAAAAAGTGAAAGGAAATATGTAGGATTGTCATTCTGTGTGTAAGTTCTTCGATATTAATATGGGACCCCATAAAGTGTATATATTCTGGATCCTTATGAATAGCGATGACGATTGAGCGACGTCCGTCTGTCTGTACGTGAAATCGGGTCTCCCAAGCCCACAGAAGAGCTAGAGACTTCGTTCTTGGACTTAAATAGAGGGCTATTGAATTTCAGAAAAATCCGAAATACTGTTCCAGAGCTGGGAAGCTTACACCTATTTCTCGACGCAAAATTAACACCAAAAACCAATTATTTTTTGTTTGTTTGTAAATAGAACCTATTTTATGCTGTGGAAAGCATCAATTCTCTATTAAATTTTTCCAGGGATGGGTAATGAAAAGTTTTTTTTGCACACCCAGTACATGTAATAACTGAAATGTTTAAAAATTTTAAATTTTTTATTAAATAAAACCGCTTTATACACCATAAAGATTTGCATTGATAAAAAAGTTTTAAAAATTAAAATTTTCTTTCCAGGGTTGGGAAATTGAAATATTTTTTATATAAACGTAACCAAAAAGGCAACTGACATTATTTTATTTTATAATATAATTTATATTATATCATTTGTTGTCAAATATTAAAAATAAAATAAAATTGCACCTCCAGGGTTGGGAAATTTACAATGTATTGTAAATTTCCCATTTACATTGTTTAATGTAAATGGTACAAACAATGTATTGTAGCACATGAAGTGACCAAAATAGTTACAAATATTAAGTTTTTCTTAAATAAAACTTTTTCATGTCTCATTAATAGTTGCATTTTTGCTCCCAGGGATGGGAAATTCAAATTTTTTTATACGTAAAACTAGCCAAAAAGGCAACTAACGTTGTTTTCTTTTGTAGGAAGAGTAAATTTTGTGTCAAAGATTTAAAAAAATCAAAATTTCAAAACCAGGATTGGACAAGTGCAATATATTATGGTACATGAAAGTGACCAAAATGGTAAATATTTTAAATTTTTCATAAATAAAACTACTTTTTACCCTATGAGGAGTTTCATTGATAATAAAAACAAACAAATATATTACAATTTCACTTCCAGGGTTGGGAAATTGAAAGTTTTTTGGTACAAAATATATATGTATTGTAGGACATGAAAGCGTTGGTCGCTTTAATTTTAAGTTTTTCTTAAATAAAACTTTTTATGTCCCATTAACAGTGGCATTGGTATAAATAAAAAAAAATATAAAATATGCTTCCAGGGATGGGAAATTAAAATTTTTTATATTATTAATTAATTTAAAAGTAGCCAAAAAGCAACTGACGTTTTTTTTTATAGGAAGAGCAAATTTGGCGTCAAAAATTAAATAAAAATCAACATTTTGCATCCAGGGCTGGACAAGTGCAATATATTATGGTACATGAAAGTAACCAAAACGGTTAAAATTTTAAAATTTTCTTAAATAAAACTATTTCATGCCTCATTAAGAGTGGCATTGGTAAAAAAACAAAAAAAGTTAAAATTTCGTTTACAGGGTTGGGAAATTGAAATTTCTTTTATACATAAACGTAACCAAAAAGGCAGCTGACGGTGTTTTTGGGTAAGTAAAACTATTTTATAATTTAGGCAGAACAAAATTGGTGCTTAAAAATATACGTAACGCCAAATGTACGTTGGTGAAGGGTATATAAGATTCGGCACAAACGAATATAACACTTTTACTTGTTTTTCTTATTCTTTTTTTTGCCAAGTAGCTTGAAAAAGCCTTCCAGCAAGTGGTTATAAGCAAATATTTACATGAGTACTGATAAAAGCTTAACGGGTTTCGAAAACAATTGTTCTGCTCTGCTGTTGAATATATAAAAATTGATATTGACTTTTCCTTAAGCTTTGGAATATTTATTATGTCGGTCTGAATTACCTTTTTTTATTTTTTATTTGCATCGTATTTTTTGAGCTGAGAGCGCTGCTGCTTTAAGCGCAACTCTTCTCTGCAATGTTTCAATAAAATTTTCTATCTGATCATAACCAAATTATTTTCATGTTTCCCCACAGTGCAGCATGTTAGCTATTATCAATATAAAAACATTTAATTTTCTTTTCTTCTATCTTTACCAGTCATCCCAACAGACTTCTAGTCAGCTGTAATCACAACGTTATCAGACAATAACAGTTAAGTAGACAGACCCACCACAATGTTTATGTGCGGGGAGGGCGGCAGGCGGTGGGAAAGAGTAGGTAGCCCTGTCGTTGAACTTAAATGATTTAATCGTTAGTTTTATTGTAAATCTCGGGCAAAGTGCTTGGCAGTGATAAAGATAATGAAATATTAAGAAAAATTAAAATAGAAGATTCAAAATACAAAAAATATTTATGAATAATTTGATTTGCTAGAAATTTATTTGCTTTGAAAATGGAGGATTTAGAATTAAAAAAGAAAACTATGGAGAGTAAGAAGTTCCTTAACAATCGCTCGAATCCCAGGAGTGTGGGTCTATATCATTATTATCATACGGATTTTTATTACTCGATGCCAGAAATTAATAGTGAGTATTTTCGGGATCGGATGTTTGTTGTTTTTAATTTTGATTTCCCGATATGTGGGATGTGGTTCCGAAAAGGAAAGCCTATAATTGTCGAGGGATTTTAATAAATTATCTTCTGTCCTTATTTCATTGGAAAATATATAAAGATTTTCCTGAATAAAAATTTTTTTGTTTGTAAGATTCCCATAATTCCCAGGAAAATTAATCAAAATCCCAATATAAGGATTTTTCACAATATTCCTTTATATTTCGCCAACCACACACACAATTTTTTTATTAATACTTACCCCACGGTGGTTTGAATTTTATTTTTTGACATGTGAAATCTGAGATTTTCAAAATTCACAAAAAATCTTTTTAAAAAAACGAAATTTGGATTTTTCACTATTTGTCTTATTTTTCGCCAACCACAGATAATAATTCCAAATATATTTAGGAGCACATTTGAAAGAAATTTTTAATAAGTACGATTTTTGTTAAATTCCCAAAGGGGGATTTTCCCGTATGAATTTTGTTAAATTCCTAAAGGGGGATTTTCCAGTATTTTCGATAAATTTTTCTAATTTTTCGCCCTGAGTAAAAATTTTTTTGTTGGTATGTTTGTCTTGGGATGGTTTTAAAATTTTTTTAAATAGGCGAAATATATTTTTGAGTTTTCCCGAATTCCCAAGGAAATTTTTCAAAATCTCCGAATTCGCGTTTTTAAATACTTTCGCTGTTTATTTTTTCCCGGGTGTGCAGTCTTACGATGACATTAAATTTTTTTTTAACATATACGATTTGTTTCCTGCATTCCCAATAAAGTTTTTCAAAATAATTTTATTGGGATTTTCAGTGTTTTTGCTGTATTTGTTTTAGTTTTCACAGAAAATAGTTTTAGAACTATTTTCGATCATATAACGCCTCACAGTGGGTTTTGAACAAGCGAAGTTTGTATATGAGATTATCTTAAATCCCAAAGAAATTTTCAATATCCCAATAGGGAGATTTTTCAGAGTTTGCGCTGTATATATTTTTTTAAATCTCGGCAGAGTTATATAAGTTTTATTATATATATTTAAGAGTATGTTGGGCCTTGTTGTGCCTTGAAACATGCTTGGAACAAGCGGGACTTGTTTCTGAGAATCCCATAATTCGCAGGCAAACCCTTTCAAACTCTCAATATTGGCGTTTTTTAGTGTTTTCGCCATATTGTTTTTGCCAGGTGGCTTGGAAAAAATTTTCATCAATTAAAATTAATTTATGCAATTCCCGCGACTCCCAAAGAATATTGTCGAATTCCCAAAATATGCTTTTATTAGTAATTTTGTTGCATATTTCTAATTTTTTGCCAGGTGAATATGATATTTTTATAAATATTCAAAATCACATTAAACCTTGTGGTGGTTTAACAAAATTTTCTGTTAAATGTTATACATACGCGATCAGTTCTGAAAAATATTTGATATTTTTTCCAATATTTTCGCTTCATTTTTCACCAGGACCATATATATTTTTTTTAAATTTCGAAAAACAGTTTTTGATTGTGAGACTCCCCAGATTCCGAAAAAAAGTTTTCAAAATCCCAAAACGGGCACAATTCAGACTTTTCCTTTCATATATTTTTCTGTTTCGCTGGGCGCTCATACATTTTAGAAATATTTATTTGAAAACTTTTTTCATCAAGTAAAATTTGTTTCTGCTGTTCCCTCAATTCCCAAAGAATGTTTTCGAGCTTCTGCAATTTGAATTTTTCTGTATCTTCGCCAGCCCCGAATAATTTTTTTACAAATATTTTATTTACACTCATTCACAAATCGGGATCTGGAAATTTTCGAGATGTCATAATTTTGGGCTTTTTGGTTCTGCCCCCTTTTAAAGACACAAAATTCCAACCCTGCAGTTGAAATCAGTCGCATATTCTGAAATACTGCACGCAATTTTAATACAATCGGATTAACCGCTTGGAAGCTGCAGAATTATTTCCATTTTTCTTAACCGCGACGAACGTCACATTTCTCTGGGTTTAATGACGTGTTTGTTGTGTATTAATTTTAGTCCATTTACGCGATTTTGCTGATTAAATACAAAAGTTATGGACGATTATATACCCAAAAAATATACGACATCGTCTAGAAATCCCTTTCAAAATAAATCAGGGTATTTCGCTGGTACTGCGACTTGATGTTTGTTGCACACTCGCGGTTATTTTTGTTGTCTTAATTTGATTGTCTATTTTATTTATGTAAGTCACGGAAAACTAAACAGATTATTAAAATTTAACAGTTTAATTACACATTTGAAACTGTGTCGTCTTTGGTTTATTGCCTCTTTTGACGTTATCTATGACTGCAATGAAACTTTAATACGTTCAAACTAACTTTTATATTGCACAATATTTAATCATTGTCAGCGGGTGGCTTTAGAATAAATAATATGAACGTAAGACTGCTTGTTAAACTATTGTATTACTATATAATTTTATTTAAATATAATCTTTCAGATAAATATTTACCGCTCTGTGACGTTATAAAATTAAATAAGTTGATCAAAACAAAATTTTATTTTTACAGAAGGTTTAAGGAAATTTTTGCTATTTAATTAATTGTCAAATTAATAGAGAACTAACTTTTTTTCTCAAATGTAGCGACAGGATTTGCCAACAGGGAATATATAAGAAACTCTTTTATGTTCAATTAAATTTATTGCTTCATTGACAATGTAGTTGTTAACACAATCATTAGGTGTGTTCAAGTTTTATAACGAAACAGTCCGGTCTAATGAGAGCAAAAACAAAATTGCTCTCTGGATGTGGCAAAATTTTCCAAAACTGCTGGAACCTGAAAGCCCGAAACTGCACATTTTCATATAAAAATTTTGATAATGCAATTAAATTTTTAATTCATATTGTATTAAATTTAATTTTCAATTTCGGCCTCTTAAACACATAAAATAAAGTTATAAAAATTAACATCGTATTCTTAAGGTATAAAAGCGCAGGATGAAATGAACTGATATAAATTTAACTTCCCGCTAAAAAATGTTGAGATTTGAAAATATCGAGCTTTTCAAGCTTTGAGGTCCCAGGAAGCTTCCGTGGCTAATTTTGAGAACCCGTCAATATGTCTGTGTGTGTGTAAGTGTGTGCGTATTTGTCTTTATGTGTAAGTAAGTGTCACGTTTATAACTTTTGAGTGGCTAAACCAAATGAAACCAAGCTGAAAAGCATTCCTGAACTCAGAAATCCTGTGAATTTGAACCGATTCGAACCGGTAGATGTCGAAATATCTCAAAAACCCAAAACAGAAACATATTTCAAACTGTTTTTTTTTTGAAAAACGTTTCAATTGCTTTACCGATCGATTCCAAAAACGAACCATCTCTTCAAATTCATAAACCAAAAACTGTCGCAATCGGTTAAACCGTTCGTACGATATCGTGAATGAAAGACTTCAAAAGAAGTAATTTTCTTAAAGTCCGAAATTATTTATCTGAAAATTTAGTGTTCCTGATTCTTCTATAGTAATCAAAAAAGGAGCTTAGTTTTTCTGTAAATTTTAACCGATTCGAACCGGTAGATGTTAAGATATTTCAAATGCACTGAGAAAAAAACATACTCCAAAATAACTTTTTAGCGGAAACCGGATAAAAACCGGTTAATCCGTTCGTGAGGTATTGTGAATGAGAAAGTTCGATACAAGTGATATATTTGAAAAACTCCAAAATTATATATCTGATCAGTTGGTGTTTTCGATTCTTTGACAGTAATCGGAAACATATCCATCTCCGTAGGTTGATTTAGAAATGAATATAACAGCATAAAATAAGGTATAAAATTAGCGAGAAGTTGTAGGGATGACCTCTAGGGTCAAAAGTTTTTCATATTTCTTATATTAAAGAGAGGAAGAAATATGCAAAATAAGCAGTTATAATATTGTTACGTTTTTAGACCTTTTCGTAAAAACGGTTTTATTACTTATCCTTCAAGGATTCGTTTTATTGCATCAAATTAAAACACGGACAAATTAATTTCGAATTATAATGCGGCAACACTTTATTTGTTACTTTATTTACACGAGTATTTGTACTACTCAACACTTAGCGATGTTAACTCGTCTATATTTGATATCACACTGATTATTGCTGAGCTCTGGCAGCGCCTTTATATAGCAAAAATGACGTCGTCTGGTAACCTCGCGAAAGTTCTGGGTTTGGTGGTTGTTTTTTTACGTGGTTTACTCTTATTGGCACAGCCTTGAATGATCTTGTATATTCTGGAGTATTCCATTTCCGTTAATTTGAATATTATCTATATTGTGTTGACAAGGGTTGTAACATTTTGACAACTATAGATTAATTGGTAGTGCTGCCAAGTACATATAGCCACATTGTCGTTTTATTTAAATCTGAAAATGAATAGTTTTTTCTTAAAGCTATTCATTTTGCTTTCATTTCAAAAATTTACTCATCATGTTGTTATTTTCAAAAGTAAACAAAAAACAGCTGATTATGTAGTTCTAGTCCGAACTTAGCCAAGAAAAAAGTTCGTACAAACTTTGTGCAGCAAATAAAATATATTTCTCTCTCCCATTTGCTCTCCAAATTACACACAATTTTTTTTGGAATGATTTCGAGCTAATTGGTGTAAGCTCGCATTGTTTTGTTGTGCATCTAGAACAGACCTATTATTTGTAACTAAACTTTTAACTGAAAATTTTTACTTTATTAACGAAAATTGTGGAGAACTTTAATAGTCATTTTATTGATTCTTCCAATTCTCGAAGTAGTTCTTGGGTTGTTTCAGAGCCTCGGTTTTAGTCATGGAGTCCCAATTTGATGTATAGAGTGGATAGGATTCCTTGTTGTTTTTGCCTGTTCGGTCACTTCGCTTTCACTAAAAAAGAGCTTTTGCGCAATCAATTCCATTTTTCATAAAAAATTTTAAGCGAATAATATCATAAATTTTTATCGACAGTGGAAAATGCCTCCCATAAACAAATTAAACCAGCTAAACTGTGAAGGTACGATCGAGACGAGTGTATTAAGATTAAAAACGATAACACGATATTTCAAAATTCAACTTATTTTATGAACAGCCCTCGTATACATGAAGAAAAAAATATATTAAACAACAGATTTGTACCAAAAATATCTAAGAAATCTTATTTAAGACATCCGCCACCTATTGTGAATAACCAGTGGGTTTATTATTCCCAGGAAATTATTACTCCTCTCGTAGGGAAAACTTCTATTGTACCAATCGCAAAGCAGCTCCGAGTCAGCAAACATCATACCTCGCTGGCAGTTTTACAAAGTTTCAATTGTTTTATTTGTGTTATATATATTATTTTTATTTATTGTTGATGTATGGAACGTAGATATTTATGCTTTACTCACGATTTTTATTTAATTCATTAAATAAGATATTCAATTTCGAATTTATATATAAAAATATATGTATGTATGTACAAAAATTTAATACCTGCATAAATTGCAGATTTACTCAAAAAGACATCATTCTTTTATAGCTCTCATAAAAATAGCTTTTGAAAACAAACTCATTTAATATATATAATATATGTTGAGCAGTAGTAAAACCATTTGTTTAGGTTATTAATTTCCCATTTCCCTTTGTAATAATAACGGCTACTCGTTAGCAATGACAACAACCGAATACAATGTGAGGCCAAATGCAGCCGACTTCATGCACAATTTAATAAAAAAGAACTGGTCCCTTATAAAATGTAAACATTTAACATCTACAAAAACAACAACAGTCATTGTGTTTTCTCTTTTAAATAGAGAGTATTTTGCATTTGCAAAATATGTAAAATTTACATTGTAAATAGTTGGGTGGGCACTTGTGTTGTTCGGGTTGAATTTTAATGAGGGAAATTTAAAAAAACATTTTCATTAGTTGTTGTTAAATTATAATATGGCATCAGTGTTGCCATAATTAATTTTGAGTCTGCAAATTTTTTATTATAAAACATATGTTTTCGTGAAAAACTTAATATTGAAATTATACAATATATAACTAATATTGCACAATAAAAGCTCGATAATTTTTGATATTTTAAATAATTTATCTGCCATGAGAAGAAAACGAATTAAGACGACAACGTATTAAAAACGATAAAATGTGATTTATGTCGTTTTGTTGATCATTTCTCCATTTTATTGATCGCTTCTTTGTTTTTGTTATATTTTTCAATATATTTTGAGAAATTCGCTCTATCAATGTGGCTTTTTAATGGCAGCATTTTAAGACTATCTCAAAACTAGTACTTAAAATCGGCCTGAGTTCATCATACGTTTCGAATATGAGCATTTTTTATCACAGAATATTTTTCGATTTTATATGTTTTGCATATGGTCAGGGAACTTTCTGCCTTAAAATTTCGATAGTTCCGGCGAATGTTTAGTTATCAATTTTTATTTTCTCGTCTTAAAAACTTTTTGGACATTCTTATAACATCCACAATAATTTTTTGGGTCGTCTAAGTTGTTGCTTGAGCGCTTTTCAACAAGATTTCACATTTTTGTGGAACGTTTTTGTAACACTATATATATATGCATATATATATTATATCACGTTCCAGCTCTTAAACATATTCAGAATATTTTCTTATAACCTACAAGCCAGGGAGGTTACTCTGTAATGCGATGCAAAAGAAAAACTTTTCGCATTTGTATTCTATTTTATATTAATTTGCGAAAGTAATCTCGTAACAGCATCGTAACACAAAGTAGCCCTCCCCGAAAATCTAATAGGTATGTGATTTTATATGTTCGGTCATCTAGAATTAGGTAGGCTTATCGGATAGATTTTAAGGGTATGCCATACATGAGAATATAAGGACCAAAAGGGGAAAAAATTGTACTTCTTTAGGTTATTTTCTCTTCTTGATAAATTATGTTTACATAAATAGCATGCGGTCTGAGTTTTGCCGATCTTTTTTCTGCGTATTCTGACAACTCATATACTACATTTGCTATAGTATTTACAGCTGGTGTCGCAGGTCAGCTGTTGGTTAAAACTGCTGGTGTATAATAAACAATGCGTACATACAGTTGAGGCAATCAAAGTGATAAATTTTTAATAAAATATTTTCCACTACAGCTGTATAAACATTTTATTAGTTTGTACATCAGTTTTGTTTAATTTTTCACAAAATAACTAAATCAGTTGAATGTGATAACTGCTTCAAAAAAACAGAATATGAGGAAAAATTATTAAACGGCAACACAGGGACTTGACAAAAGAGTGTTACCAAAATTGGTAAAATAAAACTTTTTTTTCTATGAAAAGAATAGTTTCATATAAGCGAGTTTTCCTTGTATTAGAAGTACTCATATTTGGTATCCACTGTATAGCTCTTTCACACTTAAACCTGGATTCGATATCGATCGAGATTTAAATCCAACTGATGCAAGAATTTCGATCGATTTGCCACCAGAGGGTATATTGCGGCACTCGATATCGATCGAAATTCGTATTTGAATTCGGTAATTTAGCCCCTGGTTTCGACAGCAAAACCAAAATCGTTTGATTTGGATGGGACTCACTCTGAAGAATTATATGAGGGTTGTCTAATAAATCAGAATAATTAAATTAATAAATTTATATAATAATGGGTGATGTAATTCTACCTTTTATAACAGCTGCATGACAAACCGTATAACAGCTGTTTTCATTTCTATGAAAAATTAAGATATATAAACTATTTTATTTATTGTAAAAAAATATTCAAAAGAAGAAGCACTTGGAACTCAAATTATTTCATATAAAAATGAAGTAAATTGTAGGGTACCTTCCATCCTTGCAATGCATATCCTCATTGCGTAAGTAGCGGTATGACTACGTCATTATATGAAAGAATATCAATAGCCAACGACATGCTGATCAGTCTGAACATTTTGAGCACCGCTAATGAAATTATCGAATCAAACTGAGTGCACTCCAACTCAATATTCTATGAAAGGACAGTGAACGGTTGTAGTTCGAATCCCTTTACATTTCCTTAATGGTGAATGAGACAAATATTATGTTTAAGTAGAACAATTAGATGGGCCAAGTTATGTTTGCAAATGTCATGCTTTTGATATTAGAACTAATTCGGCCACATCTGCATTTTTGGTTTATTTTTATAAAAAAATTTCAATATGTTTCAGCAGTTTTTTTGAATGCCTATTTTTAAGCTGGTTCCCTTTAAGCTGTTTGATATAATATAAGAGCCTCAGGCACATTTTTACACAACATACTTTAGGTGTTATTCATAAAAAATACTTTATGCTTATAACCTGCTTATAAGACAAATTTCGTATAGAAAACTATATGAGGCTAAAATATTTTTTGTGGATAATAATACGAATGTGGTGGAACTTGGCAGCACCTAATTTAGTACAGCTATTAAACAGGTTGTATTTCATAAAACTCATATAAGAATTAATTTAAAAAAGCTTTTGAGGCGGTTTTAACCAAGTAATTTTAATTTCATTCATTAGGAATACTTCTGGCTCGAGTTTCAAATATCCTGTATCTCTATGATTTCATTTGGACTTGTGTCACACTCGTTAAGATTTTTTTCATTCGACAAAAACCACTGCAGTTGCTGTGGCGTTTGGATTGTTGGAAAAACGGAGCATTTCAAAATTTTCAAAAGATATCTCAGGTTAATTTCTTTCCTAGAAAGGAAGGCAACATTCTTTGCACTTTTTAATAGAAAATTTAAATAGAGGCGACAATCTGTTATTTGAAAATAAGGATTTTATTAGAAATCAATACGACATCACTACCCAGCACAGTTTCCAAACTGTCACTTTTTAAAACAGAAGGGGAAAAATGTTACACCTTTTCGAGAAAAGAAAACGGCCTAACTTTTGAGTCGTTTTAGCATTTCCTTCTTTCGAGACTTAAAATTGTCTTAATATGAACTCTTATCCATGTGAAAGTGTTTTTCTTCTTAATATTTGCTAATAAGTTTTCAAAAAATTGGCTGGAATAACTATTTACGGCCATGATTGCGAAAATTCGTACTTGATAAGCAGTTCAAGGCTAAAAAATACTGTAGCTACGGCGTTAAGTGCAAAGTCGGCATACTTAACCCGAGAATACTAGCGCAAGTAAATTGTACGTGTAATTTTTAAAATTGTTGCTGCATAAACAGGCAAAAGTCTAAAGGCGCCGAATTCTACAAGTCCTTTTCCCAATACTATTTCAGCTAACGAAAATTACTAAAGTGCTTCAAGAACTCGAAATCAATTATTTTATTGAAGCAGTGATATTATCTGAGGAATTTTTATTTTGTTTTGAAAACTATTTTTATTTGCCTTAACATGAATCAGACGTTTGTTTTATTGTTCAACAAACAACAACTAATAAAAAGAAATTAAAATTACAGAAATGACTTCATTAATTGTAACGATTTAGGACGACGACCACAGTACGTGGCGTGAGTATTAACGTAGTATTAAGTAGCATTAGTATTCTAGGGTTAAAATTATAGCTACAGGCTTTCTTTATTTTCACTTTACCTTTACCTTTAAACTTCATTCCAATAATAGTCTCTTGAATTTCCATTGAAAAATTTCAAATTTCAAAAATAGGGGTTTTCCCTGTTTTGACAAAATCGAGTTCTTATTAAATCTCGATCTTTTAAGGTTCTAGGAAACTATACTGGCTAATTCTGAGAACCCGTCAGTGATTTTATGTATGTATGTGTGTGTATGTGTAATTATGAGACCCGTTTTCAACTTTTGAACGGCTCAACCGAATCTAATCAAACTGATGACGGTCTAAAGAATTCTATTGAACTTAGATTTCGCGTAATTTTGAAAATATTCGCATCAAATTTCGAAAAAGTTTAAAAAATAAGAGTCTGAAAAATATTTTTTTCACAAGTGATTTTTTCGAAATATTTTTCAATTTGGCCTTTCCGATCGACTCCCCAAACTAACCAGCTCTTGAACTTAAAGAACCACGTAAAGCATCCTAAAATCGGTCTATTGTTCGGGAGATATTTTGACCGCTAGAATTCGAAAAAAATCTGATATTATAGACCTGATCAATTAATATTCTCCATTATTTTATATGATTCGAAAACTACATCAATCATCATTCATCATGAACGAACCTGGTGATTTATAAAAAAGCAGCTTGAGAATTAAACTAAAGTATTTCAGCCGGAAGAGCTTAAAAGCATGGAGCAACACAACAAGCCACGTTACAATATCTTTTAGGTTAATTATAGCGCAAAGTTGCATGGAGGGCTTTTAAGGCCAATCGGTTTCTATTTGCTTAATATATTTACTCAGGCATTTAAGCGTATATTTTAGAGGTTTTCCGTGTATATGCAATTAATTTGGCAAATGATTGTTAATATATAACAAAAATTCTCATGAACAAGACCGTAAGTTCCTCACAAATGCTTGTGTACTTACTGTTTGCTAAAATAATAAAAACTGGCAACACGGACAGCTGTTATTGAACAAGAGAGAGAGCATTTTCCTTTGCTTTGTTTTTATTTTTTTACGTGCAGAGAACAAAATAATAAAACAAATAATAGATGGCAGCCGTCTACGATGAAATAGTCCAACTATCAGTTGAAAATTGTAAATGCTCGTGGTGGGAACGGGTATTCGATTCAGTCTTTTAGTTATAAATTGTTTTCATTTCGAGTTTTGTTTAATTTTTCGTCTTCAAATCGAAAGCAGTGTGAAAAATAAATAGTTAAAATATAGTGTTTTGAAGTCGCCTACTAATTGTTACACTTGTTATGTCTTCTTTTAAATAATTAACAACAAAGTGATAAAAATTTGCTAAAGAAAAATATATTTAAATAAAAGAATGCAATTGAATTTCGGGTGAATAATTCGAAATTAATTTAAATGCGGAATCATTTAGTTTTACGTTAACAATAGAGTA
Source organism: Linnaemya vulpina (assembly GCA_963675445.1). Taxonomy (NCBI): domain Eukaryota; kingdom Metazoa; phylum Arthropoda; class Insecta; order Diptera; family Tachinidae; genus Linnaemya; species Linnaemya vulpina. The sequence continues at coordinate 22,553,727 of OY776276.1, forward strand.
CAAGTGTTGTGTTCCTCTGTTGAAATCAAGTTTATTGAAATTTTATTTAAATTAAAATATTAATAAAACAGCAACGTATTAAGGAAAACAAAGAAAATTACAACAACACATACATACTCGTACTAACGAGCACTCGGAATTTCCTACCACTATTTCATTTATTTATTTATTTTTTATGTGGTGCTCATTGTTGTTGCTGGCAGTGATTGTCATTTAATTTATAATTATTGTTGTTGCTGCTGCTGCTTCTATTGACTCAGCCATTGACGGCGCAGCTGTTGTTGCAGCGTTTTTTTTTGTAGACTATTTTTATAACAGCTGATATTGTACCTATTGTTTTGCACAATTATTTTTTACAAGTTGTTATCATTATTGTAATGACAGAGAACAACGACAGCAACAAAACGGTGGTATCATTTACAATTGACAGCAACCTCTATTGGATTATTAATGCGGCATTTGTAGGACAGCTACCAGACCGGCTTCGCACTTGCCTGATTTCTTCCTCTGACTTAACGTTTAATTTGTGAGTATGTAAATATTTATATTGCTTTATTCTCGTGGTTTATTGCATCACTGAAGTACACCTACACCTCGATTTACACAGCAGGCAGAAAATTGATTTTTTTGTAAGAAACTGCAGGCATGTTTTCTTAAATGTTTGATAACTTTACACTATAATAAAGAGAAATGCTTTCTTTTTGGCAGCTCAGCTGTTTTCATGCAACAGGTCATTGTTAAACATGTTAAGTTCGGTCTATAATTTATTGAAAACTTCATGCCCGATTAAGAAAGCGAACGTGCGGAATATTGTATTTCAGCGGCTAAGCTCATTTCTGGTTTAATCGATACGTCAAAAAACAAAATTGCTGTATTTGGAGTGAAGAGCAGCCACAAGCATTACAAGAGCTGCCAATTCATTCCGAAAAATGTACTGTTTGGCATAGATTATGAGTGGGTGGCATCATTGAAACGTACTGTTTTAAAGACGATGAAGGCAGGAACGTTAAGTTAGGTGGCCAATGTACGCGGCATGCGGTTACGGATGGTCGTAATATTACCAGTGCATAAAATGTTGGTTTGTTTACAAAAATATTCATATAAAAAATATCTGAGTAGGATATAATTAAATCTGGCAACATGGAAGGATTCCGCCGCGCTTCCATGTGCAACTTTGTTCTAGTTTTTGTCATTGCCGCTAGAAATTTGACAAATGAAACAAGATGGATGAAAAATTTATTGCAGAAGTGGAAAAACATATAAATTTGTATGAAAAAGGTCCGGCTGATTATAGAAATAAATATAAAAGAAAGTTTTTTGTAAAACGCAATTTCCTTAAAAATTTTCCGTAAATTTTATTTAAGATGTAAACAAATATTTCGACATTTGATACTCAGAAATGCCGCGTTCATTGGCCTACCAGAAGCAACTTTAAGCGGAAAATTAAACAGCTGACTGCCGCCATGAGCCGCGTGCCGCGTTTATTGGCGTCCAAAAATAAAAGAAGTGGCATTGACTGACATGTGGTTTCAACAAGACTGCTGAATATGCCGCACAGCATAAGAAAGAATGTCCCGATTGGGAGGCGATACAGTAGGCCAAGGGCTCGATGAACTTCCCAAAAAGATTGATTTGTTCAAAATAATTTACCACAATTCCGAAACGTATTGCTGGCGTCTCCATTGGAGACTTGCAACACTCTACTGAATAGAAATGTCAACCAACTTTGACATTCTCAGCTGTCAAACTAAAGTTATCGATATCGATAGTTCTCATGCGCATGCAAACGGAAGAAATTTTTTATATAATCCAGAGTGTGACTTGAGCTATTTTTGTTTAATAAGAAAAATGAGTTAATTAATTTGAATATTCTCAGAAGTGGGGTAATATGGAACACTTCGTTGTGCTGCCACTTACTTTGAATTGAATTATTAAGAGCAGGGGAAAACAAGGTCACTGTGACGAAACTTTATTTATTGTATGCCCCACCAAGTGCTAAAGCGCCTCATCTTAAACTGTTCGGAGAAATCTCAAAATTGAAGAGGCTGTAGTATTAACAGTTTTCCATCTCCCAATAGGAGCTTGGTCAATTGACTGTGTCTACTGTGGAGTAGAGCTTCATAGCTCTTCAGAATGTGCTGTTGAGTCTTGTCATTGCAATCATAGAATCTCCACCGGCTCTTACTCTCAATGCCAAGCCTGTTGAGCAGTTTTCTCAACCTACAATGGCCTGGGAGGATGCCAGTGATCACTCTCAGATGATGGTCATGCCAACTTAGAGATAAACTCATATAAATTATGTGGCCTTATGGCTGCCTGACTAAACGATAATATAAGTATCTCACTCCCTCGGTAATCCCTGTTGATACTAAATTGAACGCATTTAGCAAAGACATGAACTGCGGATAGCAAAATGCATGGGATCTTTCCCAAAAACTCAAAGAAGTTTATTCTCGGCTAAAGGAATCGAGTCTGCCAGAGTTCGAGATATATTTTTGTACCACCTGATGGTGTTATATTGCGGCGATTTTCCCTCCCACTCCCTCTTCTTGCCTAGAACGTTAAAAAACTTCCTATCAAAGTTATAATTTTGATATAATTTTCTGATAACCAAAAATACATAGAACGAAAAAGGACATTTTAATAACTCTTGCGAGTGCACTTATTCATTCACTAAAAGCAGACTGTAAAATAAAAATTTCCGCGTTAATCTGGGCATTGGTGTGGTTTTTGTTTTACCATGTCTGAGTAAAAAAAAAAATTGCAATATTTGTTGAGCAAATTTTAGATTTCTTTTTGCAAAAACAAAATTGCCGGCAATCACATGCAAAGTTTTACGTTTATCTTTCATGGCCGTGAAGTTAAGAGTAGATTTATTGATTAATTTAACTGTTGGTAACGCAACTATTCTCAGTGGAGCAGTCGTAGAATGTTTAAAAAAAAAATAAAAATAATAAGTAAATAAATAAATAACAGAACTTAATTTTAAATTTCATGATCGTCATATAAATTCAGTATCTTCGTTATTGTACAGAAAACTTTTGAAAGTAGAACAGTGGGAAAATGTCGAATAGGTTACAGTAGAACATTATTAAAAAAAATAGAAAAACTTTCTGAACTCATCGGGTGGATTTTTTGTTTCAAAATACGGCTAAAAAATTTATGTATAGAAAGCTGTGAGGAAGGTAGACTTAGAAGTTTTTTTAAGAGTCTTTGTATATACAACTGGTCGAAAAACTTACTGCTGCAAACTGGTAGAAAAGTTTTCTAAGTTTTTCCTAAAACAATTGTGCGAAAGTGTTCCATAGAAAATGAGTCAAAATGAGTCCATAGAGTTTTGATAAAATATATTCCACAGAAAATTGGTGGAAAATGGTTTTGTAGGATAGAATAATTTTCTTCTGACGAGTGGTTGAAAGACATATCCAAGAGTGTTGTTCTTTCGACAAGTTCTCTATTGAGTATCGAAAACTGAACAATTTTCTTCTGACAATTGGTCGAAGTGGTTAAAAGACATATTCAAAACTTTTGTTTTTTCGACAAGTTCTCTATTGAGTACTGAAAACTGGTCGAAAAGTTTTGTATAGAAAAGGTTTTTATTTTCTATATAAAATTTATCAAAATTTTTCTTTTAAAACTGAAGTAAACTTTTCCATAGAGAACTGGTCGAGATAGAAAATTCTTCGAAAAATATTTTCCAAAAAGGTGTTTTATAATCCTGTCGAAGTGCCTTTTCAATAAAGCACCCCTTCAATAAAACTACCATTTCTGCAAAGTAGTTTCAAAGGATATTTTAAGGAATTTTCCTATCCAACTTTAGCGTTCAAAAAGATGTATGACGAATTTCATCAGAAATCCTGTATATCAACGCAGTTGCCAGTTGAAAATGACGATGTAAAACGTACGACAGATTCCATATTCTTCGGCCTTAAATCTTAGCAATTATTTATATATGAAAAGAAAAAATATATTCAATATTTGATTTATTTCGGACATGGAGCGTGTGGCAGCGAGGATCGTTCCGAAATTACCGTAATTTGACCAAAAAATCTCCGCCTGTGGGGGACGAAAAAGAAAATAATGAAAAAATAATGTTAAAAAAATTTAAATTCACCATATATCCTGTGCACAGACCTCTTACAGCTACGTGCGTTTGAGTTAGAAAATACTACACTGCAAGAAAATTCAGGCAATTCTCTCATTCAATTATCAAATGCTACTCTGAACTCCTCAAAGAAATAAGAAAATGAGTCATCTTATGGAGAAATGGGCCGCGCATTCTTTTGTGGTATACTTCTCACTGTCTTAACGCCCACCACAATTCGTGAAATGTATGTGATTTAAAGTGAATTTTCATGTAGACATGCACAACGTAAAAAGCTTTTCTAAATTCCTTGCCTAAAAGTAACCAACGTCTTACAAATGAAAATTGCAAACTCTCTTAGATTCCTTTTTTTCCAACTTTCACAGCTACTTTCGTTTTTTGTAGCGTGCGTCACACTACTTTGTAATCAATTGTTGTGTTAAAAATTATTATTCCTTTCGACATCCAACACACTCTTATATTCTATTCAGTCCATCAGAAATAATTCGGCCTTTTAAAAGTATTTCGATGCTTTTTGCATGTTCTTGCTTTTCTTAGTTAAATTAAAAATCTGTGTCAACTTCCCTATCAGATACTCGTCGCATTAAGCAGCTTTAAATTTTATTAGTCTGTTTGCTTCTTTTGTCTGATTTGCTGCTTTTCATCATGTAGAACTGATAAGGCAAATAAATTTCACAAGATACTCGTATCTACAAAACCATTTTTACTTTATTGTTCGCTTGTGAAACCCATGTCTTGACAAGGCGCTTTTTAATACTATTTGTGAAGTGCTCACACCTACAGAATTTGTTTAGAACAGCAGCACAAATAAAAAAGCTTTTAATTATTTTTTAAGTTAATATTCTCTTTAACTTCCCGCCATGAAGATTAAAAATTTCCAAAAACCGCGAAGTTATTGGTTTCACCCCGTCTTGAAAAAATCGAGTTCTCGTCAGAAGTCGACGTTTTGTGGTCCCAAGAGGCTTCCGTGACTAATTGTGAGAACCGGTCACCATGTATGAACGTGTGTGTGTGAGTATGTGACGGCTTAACCGATTTCAACCAAACTAAGGGATGTATAAGGCGTTCTACTAAACTTAATTTCCTGTGAATTCGAACCGATGCGAACCGGTAGATTTAAAAAAATTTTAAAAACTTGGAAAAAACATATATTTAGTATTTTTTTCAACAACTTTTGGTTGTTCGTGAGATATCTTGAAAAAACAATTGAATTTTTCAAAAAACTCCGAAGTTATCTATCTAATCAGTGAGTGTTTTTGATTCTTTCACATGAGAATAGGTTGATTTGAAAATGAAAATAAAGCATTTTAGCTGCGGGGGCACAAAAGCACAGAATAGCATAAACACCAGTGTCCGCCAGTTTTGTGGTTAAAATTAGCGGGAAGTTACAGGGATGGCTTTTAGGGTTAATCGTTGTCGTTACTCTGTGCAACACAGGATGAGTCAGAATATATTTCTTAAAGTATTTATACTTTTTTAGCTTTTTATAATAAACAACATATTATTCTATGGATAAACCTAAAATAAAAAGCATGAAGCATTAAACACAATAACGCCAGCAGGCTACAGGCTACAACTTGTCAAAAATAGAATACATGTGCGTATATGAGAACGATTATTTTCAGCACCACAGGCAACACGGCTACGGGTTGTTGTCCATGCTGTTTTTGTGGTTGTAGCCAAATTAAACTAAAGCATCAAACACAATAACGACAGGAGGCTACACGAACACCGACTACAAAAGTCGTTGGCCGCAATTGTCGCCTCGTAGTCAGCTACGTAATTATTTTTAGAACGACACCAGCAAATCAATAACCATGAGTTGTTGTTTGTAGTAGAATTCTCTTCATACGACAGTGTAGCCGCTTTCATGTATATATATAATACTCTTAAATAGAGTTATTCCACTAAAATATATTTAAGGTCCACAATTTATAACAAGAAATCATTTCATTAGCTTGGATGTATAGTTTGTTGTTTCTTTTTGTATAATAAAACATCATATTTTTGAAGTCTACAATAATTGAATTTATTTATATTATACTGGCAACATTTCATCTACTCATTAAACACAATAACGACAGCAGACTACAGACTACAACTTGTCGAAAATAGAATACATGAGTATGATTATTTTTACTACCACAGGCAACACTGCTACTGGTTGTTGTCCCTGCTGTTAAATGGCTAAAAGTAATAAATTAGCAACGACAACAATTAAAACAGCTTAAAAATTGCCCCTATTACACGCTTTTTATTAGCTTCACTTGCATTTTTGTTTTTATCTAACTCCCCTTTTACGTCGTGCTTCCATGCGTATACTTAATGTTAATAGTCATATTACTCATACGTGTGTGGTTCATGTTCTCATCTTCTCATAATGTGTGGGTATTATTACAGGCTTTCGAAGCACTTTAAACTAAAAAATAGAGTTCAAAAATTACAAATGCACTTTTTTATAGAATATAAATAAAAAGCTAAAAATGAATTTAAAGTTCAACTTGAAACAATAATGTATCAAAGTACAAGTATTATTGTTGAAGAAAGCGGGGCGCTTTGAGCTCTATTTTTCAAATATCGAGCGCCCGAAGGTTTTTTCACAATAATACTTGTGTTTTCTTTCATTCTTGCCTTAAGCTGAATTTAAAATTTGTTTTTAACTCTTAAGTTTGATTTTCTTAAAAATCGTGTTTTAATAGCTTTTCAACTTTATTTCTTATACATGAAATATCTAAATATCTTGGTTCATTTATAAAAAGTTACAACTCTTTAGTGCTGGAAAAGTTTACTTTGCAAGGTTTCGATTCAGTTGTTAGAGAGACAGAGACGTGAAATAGTCATCTCTCTGTTTTTCTGTCAGCTGAATTAAAACTTGAAAAGTAAACTGTCCCAGTGCAAAAGGGGCATTAGGGAAATTCGCCAAAAATTAGGAAAAGTGTAAGTGCAAATGCAACCAAACAGTCTCACAACTGTTAATATACATGAAACTCCCATGATTCAGTTCATCCTAAAGGTATGCTATGCATTTTACCCTACAGGTGGCCATACTGTATGTGTTTCGTTATCTTCAACGTTCTGTTAAATAATAACGGTTGTATGGCTGTAACATCTCTATAAACGTAACATTTGCTAGTAAACATTGGTTTATACAGTACAACTCGTTTGCAACGAACTCCAAGGGACAAGCAACAATAAATAGTTCGTTATAAAAAAGTTTGTAATGAGCGTAGTCTATATGTATTCATTGGCTATGACTGCGTAGTTATACAAAATAGTTAATTGAAAAGAAAGTCGTGTTATTTTGAAAAAAAAAAAATAGAATCCCAATAAGCAAAAACAGAAAAAGGATTTGTTTTAAATAGAATTAATACTAATTTTGAAAGTTCGCTATAAAATAGTCGAAACGTATAAAATTTTTTTGTGGGACCGTGAAAAGTAGTTCGTTATGAGTTGGCTGTAACGAAGGTTGTTTGTATGAAAATAGCAACAAAAGCAGCGAACTTTGCAATTAGTTCGTTACAACCGAAAATTCATTACAAACAAGTTCGCTATAAGCGAGTAATTGTCTAGGGCTGTGCCGAATCATCAAACGCTCTCAAACGCTCTCAAACGCTCGTTTTTGACAAGAACCTCTAATCAAACCCATTTAAAGTACATGGGTTTGATTAGAGGTTCTTGTCAAAAACGAGCATTTGAGAGTGTTTGAGAGCGTTTGGTTCAGTTCGGCACAGCTCCATAACTGTCCTTTTAAATATATATAATTTGTCTTTTTGTATTACGAGTCAAAAACACTTCATTTATTTATACTAAAAGGCTGGTGTTGTTAACGTTTTGAATAGAAGAACGGCCAAAAACCAAATAATCAAAAACATATCAGACCCTCAAATATCGAAGGACACTGTCAGTAAAAGATGACATTTAACTAGACCAAGTCTCTATGGACAGAAATTTTAACATCAGATGATGCGAAATTAACTTATTTTATCAGATCAAAATAGATTCAATTTCTTTTGAAAGTTCTTAAAATATCTTAAATTTCCTTTGTTATAAAAAACATTTGTCACATTCCCGTTTTGGCGATTCCAAGCTGTAGATATTTTCTGATTTGAACACTTATTTCTAAACTGCGACATTCTCAATATAAATACATATATAATGGGTGATTTTCAAGAGCTTGCAGATTTCATAAAAAAATATATGTTACATTTAGAGAAAAGTACGAAATCTTTATTTGAGTCGATAGAATCCTTATTTAAGTTCAATGTTGGAAGATAATTCCATATAATTGTTGACCGCAGCTACGCCTCAAATGGTTCATAAGCCGGTATCGGCCGGTATCTCTCGAACGAACTCTTCATTACTGGCTTCCAGTGTGTCCACCAATACGTGATCGTAGACGTTAGCCTTAATATCTCCCCAAAAAAGTCTAAAAGCGTTAAATTGCACGATCTAGACGGTCAATTGAAAGGGCTGGAACGTGAAATAAACTGGTCACCGAATTCTTCTCTCAATTGGGTTATTACTTCGCGTGCTGTGTGGCACGTGACATGGGCTTGTCCAAACCCCATGCCAGCCAAGTCCACCAATTTCATTTTCGAAAAAAAAATTACAATCATCGCACGGTAGTGCTCGCTATTCATAGTAACGTTTCTGCCTTCATCGTCTTTGAAAAAGTACGGTCCAACGATGTCACCGACTCATAATTCAAACAGTGCATTTTAAGGGATGCGTTGGCAGTTCTTCCAAAGCTTCTGACTACTTTTCACCCCTGATGAGGGAATTTCACTTGTTCACGTCTCCATTTAACCAGTTTCGTCGCTGAACTCAAAAAAGTTCACACCGCATTTTCTTAACCCATCACGAGTTTCGATAATAAACGAAAACAGCTGAACTACAAAAAACAGTGTTTTCAAAAAGAAAGTTGTCAAAAAATCATCGCGATATTTGGAGCAGCCAGTATTAATGGGTCGTGATCTATATCGGTGGGCGGATCGTGTTCAACATGCATATACTGAACGTGAGCAGTACAGATTCCATATCACTAAAAATCATAAAAGAAGCTGCTCGAACCAGTTTTACGGGCAACACTGTTCTGGGCACCTGTTATGGCTCTTATTAGGCTGATATCGGCTGTTTAATTAAATCTTAAGGCTGATCTTTTTAGAATAAAAATTATTAGGAAACATCGAACGAAAAAAATTCAATATATAAGACATGAGAAAACAATCAAACCTCAACCCATGGACTTAACGAAAACGAGCTGCCATCGATTTGATACTGTCCTCGTATCCTTTTTCATTATAAACTTGTTAGAAATAGAAACCGTTATCAAGTTCAACTATATAACAAGTGGTAGTAAATAAGATTATACATGAGCCCTAATGATGAGAGTGCAGCGGCTTTCGAAAACAGCTGTTCTGCTCTTCTGTGTATGTATAAAAGCTGATGTTGACTTTCGCTTGTGCTTTGAAATATTTGCCCTGTCTTTCTGAGTTAGAAACAGTTTTTCAACAATTATCCTATTAAAATTTTATTTATTAAAAATTATTTAACTCTTAAACGCCGAATTTTTAACTTTCCGTTACGAAAATTAAAAATGTCCAAAGATCGGGAATTTATTGGTTTATCCCGTTTAAAAAAAGTTAAATCTCATCAGATCTCGCCGTTTTGAAGTCTTAGGAAGTTTCCCTGACTAATTCTGACAACCCGCCACTATTTCCGTATGTGTGTGTGTGTGTAAATATGTGACCCCGGGTGTTTTTTATAGAGTGAGACAAGTTTAAATCATAATAAACCATAGTAATATATTTTTAATATCAATGAAACGGTCTTTATAGGATAGAAAGTTTTATGACATTAATGTTTAAATGTCATTTCGGCCATGTGGCCGCCACGACTGGCGCGTACAAGGTGCAATCTGGAACAGCAATTTTCACAAACTTTTCGCAGCATTTGCGGCCGTATCTCGCCGATAACTCTTCGAATGTGGATTTCCAGGTGTTGGATTGTTTGTGGTTTTTCGACGTACACAAGTAAAAGAAAATAATCCAATGGGGTTAAATCACACGATCTTAAGCGCCAATTAATTGGGTCATTTCGTGAAATTATTTTTTCGTCAAAAGTTTCCTTGAGTAAATCAATTGTAGCGCCCGCTGTGTGGCATGTGGATCCGTCCTGTTGGAACCCCATATCAGCAAGATTAATGACAGCTAATTGAGGCACGATAAAACTTCTAATCATGTTCCTATACCGTTCACTATCACATTCTGACCATCATCGTTTCTGAAGACATGTGGGCCAATGACTCCGCCAGCCCATAAAGCGCACCAATCAGTAATTTTCTGTGGATGTCATGGTGTTTCGACAAAAGCTTGTGGATTCTCCTCACTCCAAATGCGACAATTCTGTTTATTTACGTACCCATTCAACCAAAAATGGGCTTGATCGGAAAACAAAATTTTGAATTGGCACAGTGCACGATAAGTTTGACGAACAGAACCATTATTGTGATTAAAAATTTCCAAAATTTGCACGCGTTGCTCTGGTATAAGTCGATCCATAATTAAATGTCAAAGCGAACTAAACAAAAAACAACTATCAGCTGTTAAACAGATAGTCAAATAAAGCAGTGATGCCAACTCAAAGTTGTATCACTCTATAAAAAACACACTCTATAAAGGTTCTACTGGACTTAAATTTCCTGTAGATTTGAGTCGATTCAAGATATTTGAAAAAAACTTGGAATAAACATTTTTAAGTATTTAATTTTTTTTTTATTTCTTAAACGGCCTTACCGATCGATTTCAGAAACAAATCAGCTTTCAAGATTAAAAAACCACGTCGGCCACTGCGAATCGGGTTAAATCGGTTAATCCGTTCGTGTGATATTGTGAATGAAAAAATTCCAAAAACGCTATATTGTTTTTGGAAAACTTCTAAATTATATATCTGATCCGATAGTAATCGAAAACTACAGAAAATCACCGCTTATCATGTGGGAACTGTTTGATTTGAAAAATAAAAGAGTAGCGTTTTAGCTGGAAGAGCTCAAAAGCATAGAATAGCAAAAACACCAGGTTAAGATAGTTTTGTGGTTAAGATTAGCGGGCAGTTATTGGGATGGACTTTAAGGGCCTTGTTTTTGTTTAATAAAAGAACGAATATATTTTTTTGGAAAATAGCCAATAGTAGCGAAACGATTGCTACAGTATACGATGGGGTGTCTGATCGCTTTTAAGATATACAATAGAGAATCTTGGGAATCAGAAAAAATAATATTTTAGAAAAGAATATTTGAACACTGACAAAAACTGAATTTGAAATCTTGAAAAGGGCCTACTGCTTAAACTTTCTAATATTTTCTCAAACGTGGCCAGACCCTTTTCATTCACTTACGTTTGACGATCACTTTAACGAATTGTTTATATGAAATGTATTAGCAAATACAATAACAATAAAAACTATTTACAAATATTTTAATGAATAGATTTATAAAAACACTCACAAGAGATGTGATAAATCAAAGTATCTAAGCAATAGATGAAACCTTTTTAAGCGATAATAGAAAATAGAACACAATTGACTTCAATTTAGCCGCCAACTATTTATTTACTTTTCTAATCAGCATTTATTATTTTTTATAATTTCTAACACTGAATAGTTTTTGTTATCAGCAACAGAACCAGCGAGTTAATGACTCTTTAAAAACTAATTATTTACACAATCACATTTTTCAAATGAAATTTAACTGCGAATGTAGAGAAACAGTCGCCCCTTCCAGCAAACGATCAAATGCAATTGTCCCATTCTTATCAAATTTATAATTTTGTATTACCTTTGAATTGATTTGCTAACAAAAAATCGGTACAAAAAAAATTTCAAAAGAATTAGAGTCTCATTAAAATCGTATTAGTTGTGTCAACAGTTTTTATGCGTGTTTTTCCACACATTTTTTGTTTTCAATTCAAATGCACGCGTGTGTGTGTATCACAATTAAAATAAAAAAAATCAGGTGTTTGCTGCTCTCCAATTGAAGTTATTAAGAGTCCATATTTCATTTGTTTGATCGATTGACCGGCTGGTAATTTTTACCGCAAATATTTAAATTTCTTATCAAAACATCAGCATTGATTTGAATGGTTTTTTAGCACCAGTTTCTTGTCGATTGACTTGTTACAAACAGAAACAAATATTTATCAAAAATTTATAGAGAATGAGTTGCAAACAGCGAACAACCAGTACACACTTGTGTGACAATGTAACAAATAAATTTAATCTTATCTCAGTTAAATTATGTACAAGATCATGTCTCATCGAACAGGGTATTTTTTTCAAAATAAGTTAAAAAATTTTAATGGAAACTATTGAGTGACTGAAGGACTGATTGATTCATCATCGGCCAGGCCAAATCGTTAAAGCGTTAAAATTGGCATATTTTCGATGTATAGATCCACTTCTCGATGCGTAGATCCACTAAGAAGAGATTTTTGGAAATTCGATTGCAAAAGGGGTTAAAAATGGGACAAAAGGGTGAAGCCGATCATTTTGTATCTCGTTAAGATACGATAGATGGACTCAAAATTCTATCAGCATTTAAATGAGGCTCAAAAATAGTTCGGCATGTATATGGTACCTTTTTCATATGTGTACTTTTAGGGAATAAAAAGGGGTAAATATTAAATTTGGTACTTTTTTGCAATCGATACGGCATTTAAATTATAGTACGTAGCAGAAAGCTATTAAGCGCATTTTATTCTTTTGAAAAAATCTGGAATAATTTTTGGTACTTTTGGTAAGTTCGCAGCTATTAAATTTATTAATTAATTTTTTTTAATTCAACATAAAGTGGACGTATTCATACATCTAAAAATAGTTTTGACTCTTCATCGCTTAGTAGCGCTAAGAAGAGATTTTTGGAAATTTTATTACGAAGGGGGCAAAACGGGTAAAATCTCGTATTTTCAAAATAATGCTCACAAATAATTTGATACTTTTTCAATATACATATCTGTACTTTTAGGGGATAAAAAAGGCTAAAAATAAAATTTGGTACTCTGTGTGCACTTCTTACTTTTTCTAAGCTATAGGACACAGCAGAAAGCTTTTTAGCCTGTTTTATTCTTCCTAAAAAACTTTATATATGTTCCGTTTAAGGGCAAACTTTTACCCTTCTTCGGTACTTTTTTTTGCTAAACTGTGTTAACTTAATTGAAAAAAAGCTCTTTCTTAATATGTACTTTTTCAAAAATGTACTTTTAAGGAAAGATGTTGATTTGAATAGGGGTTTTTTTGGTGAAGATTCGATTATTGAATTAGTCGCATAAAATATTCTATTTTTCGCGGTGGATCCAGCCACCAGAGGAAATAAATAAAATATTAATGCTTGAAGCACCCTATACAACCGATTATGCTGCGTAACTGTGGATGGTGTATCTGACTGAATTATTTATGGCACACATTCAAGAATTGAAAGTCATGGGGACGATGCCGAATTCAATCTTAAATGTAGAATCAAATATTTCACATCTGAGAGCTTCACGCTTCGAAAAAATTAGTATGTTTGTCACGCTATTTATTGTAGGACGATTCAAAGGATACTAATTTGATTGGGTATAAAAAATACGCCAATATGTTCTGACTCACCCTGTGTCTCGTAATTGACAATATTTTTCATGCGAGAAGTTCTCACATCAGTTACAGCAACGAGATACTAGAGCTGTACGGCTCCTGAATGAATTAATTCAATTGAATCATTCAGTCAATTGAGCGAGGTGAATCTTTCATTCAATTGAGCGTTTTTAGCTCAGTTGTTTCAGTTGATTCATTAGATCTGTCTCTTTCAGTAGCTCTTTTCAGTGATGTTTCAGTTTGTATGTCAAAATCCATACGAAAAAAATGAATTAATTCACACACATGTGCTAATGCATACAGGGATGTAGTGCTCTTTATTTATAGAGTTGCCATCTACTGAAACAACTGAGCTATTGAATGAACTGAAACAACTGAATGAACTGAATGAATTAATTCAGTAAAGTGAGCGGAGCTAAAAAGAGCGCTCACTCAAAAGAGCTGTTTTGTACAGCTCTACGAGATACGAGTCACTGAAAAGTACCGATATTAATTGACACCAGCACGTATTAAAGAGCGCAATGCAAGACTTTACTTCATCTGTATCGTCCCGAAAATTATGCAAAATAAAATTGGTACCATTAATTCTCTCTCCCTCTCTCTTAACATATTTCATCAATTGTTCCTTCAACCGGCAGTGCGAGAGGGAACGTGGTGAATCGCTTAATTTGCTTCATCAAAAGGGGGGAGGGAGATGCATGTTTTCCAGATACGTCTTATGCGTTCTTTCCCAATCTCTGAAATAACAGAGCAACGGGTGTGCATGTACGAAATTTAACAGGGGTATTTGGGCCAACATTATTATTTTTATTTCCTTTAGATCCTTGAGGAATCACAGGACCATTATAAGTTCTTTCCATTGAGATATTTCTGATACTGAAGTATCAAGTGGGAGCTGGTCTAACATGTCGCCTGCTTCCTCCTCAACTCCATTCTATAGGTTTACATGATATCATCGCATCGTGTGTCCCGCCCTTCTGCATTTGCTTTTCCTGATTTTAACTTCCGTTAGTGTTTAGCGTGTCCTTTGCCAGAGGCAGTTATTTGACATTGCGACTGGCCAAAATATACGCAGGATTTTTCTCAAGTATCTGTTGGTAAAAATCTGAATCGTGTAAATATCTCTACTTGCGTCGTTACATGATTCGCATCCGTGTAAAAGGGTAAATTTTTTTTATGAATTGAATATCTTCACGTTTGTGTGGGCGTATCAATATTGCCTACTAAAGTATTAAACACAATAACGACAGCAGACTACAGACTACAACTTGTCGAAAATAGAATCTATGTGCGTATAAACGAATTTTTACTACTACAGGCAACACAGCTACTGGTTGTTGTCCATGCTGTTTTTGTGGTTGTAGGCAAATTAAACTAATTTCTATTTTGATGAGCGACAATGAGTAGATTCAATGTTGCCAGTGTAATATAAATAAATTCAATTATTCTAAACTTGAAAATATATCGTTTTATTATCAAAAGGAAACAATAAATTATATTTCCAAGCAAATGAAATGATTTCGTGTCATATTATTGTGGACTTTAAATATATTTAATTGGAATAACACTGTTTAAGAGTATTATATATATATATATATATATATATATATATATGTATATATATATATATATATATATATATATATATATATATATATATGTGTATATATATATATATATATATATATATATATATATATATATGAAAGCGGCTACACTGGCGTTTAAAAAGAATTCTACTACAAACAACAACTCATGGCTATTGATTTGGTGGTGTCGTTTTAAAAATAATTAAGTAGCTGACAACCAAGCGACGATTGTAGGCAACGGCTTTTGTAGTCGGTGTTTGTGTAGCCTGCTGTCGTTATTGTGTTTAATGCTTAAGTCTGGTATGAGACACGAGGGCAAAAGACTCCCAGGTTCAGTAAAGGAAAAAAGTCAATAGAAAGTTAAGCATTCACGTCTAGACCAGCAGATGAAACTCCCCCCGCAAGAGTAAATTGATGATGTCTTTGTGTATGTACCGGCAACATTATCTGCAACGATGATCTTTACGATTGTGAACGCACACGCTGCTTTTAAATTAGTGATCCATTGTTCTGTGCCCGAATACTGGATGAGATTTCCTTCAATATCGCATACAGACTGATGCTTTACAAGGACTAGTCGGACTTTGGTCCAACTGATAACAAGGATTTTTATGTGGTATTGCGAGATCAACAGATATTTTGGAATGTGGTGCTGCTAAGGCCAGTATAGATCTTGTCTGCATTTGCAGACGTTTTTCTTGCTGGTTATTCCTCAATTACTGGCGACATAGCGCCGTAAGTAATAAGAGCGTAAATTAGGTCTGAGCACATCAGCAAAGTCCCGCCCCACCATGCCCAAAAAGTTGCTGGTAAGCCAGACTGGTGTGGCCTCTCGGGGACAACACTGTTAAGAGCACAGCCGGGTTAGGCTGTCGTGCCATGTACCAGGACTATAATCTCAGCCACTTGTGCCCCCACTTTTGTGTTTCCTTGCGATGCCATAAAGTTCCCTAGTGTATTTTTCGGTTTACAATGCGCCGCCTATGCTTTCCCGGCTTAGTTACTTTTGATTTTTGTTTAGCCATCCATCTGAAGTGGATTGAGATAATTCGGAAACCCAGTATTTGAAAGCGAAACCATATAATAATTTTACAACCAAAATATTTTTAACACAAATCGTTTTACTTTCGCAGTCGTAGATAAAATTGTTAACTCGTGCTCTCATAAAATCATAAGACTTAAACTATTTTAAAGAAGAAATATTATAAGAACAACAACAACAGGCAAATTGAACTCAAAATTATTCAGGCAAATAGAGTTAATTTGCTTGATTTGTTGCGACTGATAATGAAACTTATAAAAAGATATAAAATCACGTTTGTTTGCGTATGAGCGTTTTCATTGAAGAGATCGGCGATCGTCATGAAGACGGTTAAGCTAAACGAAGTGGGCTCATTTGATAAAAGTTGATACACACGTTAAGATCGTGCGGACAGAAATTGAAAAGAAATTTATTAATATTTATTTTTGTTTAGTATTAAAGGAAAGAGATAATATTTCAGTATGGAAGTGATAGCGAATTATAAGCTGCGATCTACTGAATATCATTTTGAAGGTGTTTCGTAAAAGTCTTAAAATTTCTCTTTTTCTAATTTCTTTCTCTTTGCAGAGGCTCAAGAGATGCATGGCGTCAAAAGGGTTTTGATATTTTGCATTTTGATTGTGATCTTACCAGCGACTTTAATTATTATACCGCTGTATCTGAGAAAGACCGTGTTTGCTGATGTGGTTTATCCGGTGGCCGAATCGGACATTATCGAAATACGCGATGGCATTTCTTCGATATTTTGCCAGGAGCATTCTCTCAAAATGAGCAGTTATTTCAATGCATTTCAATTGGCAAGCAGGCCCGAAGTTTCCACAAACCACAAGCACATTCGTTTGAAGAAGTCCATGACTCTGCCCGATGATACCTTCGAATATTGGGGATTTTATTTGCTTAAGGGAGCACGAGTACTTTTAAAGTTCTGTTCTCGTTATGATGGTGCTCGCATGTTGGTGGTAAAAGGGGCACGCGAATTAGACACTTGCGGTTTGCTGGATCATAACAAGAAGAAATTTGGTCCCAATTGGAATCAGGGCCATGAACAGGTAAAAGTGTTCTTTGAGGACCTGGAGATAATTAACGAGAATGTACGCAGTGATGAACTGATCAATAGGACAACGCACCACAAGGACATTTTGAGCTCAGAGCATTTGATGGAGCTAGAAAATAAAGCTGAAGAGGATTTAACAGACGATTTGAATGAATTTGAAGAAAATGGTGAAACGAATTTCACCGCCACCACCACAACAGAAGTTCCCAAAACTTCCAAAATACGTAGAAAAAAATTGAAAAAAGGATCTCTAAATGCGTTAAAGCAACGAGAGCATCATGACAACAGCCTCAAGGCAAGTGAAGAAGATATTGACCCCATTAACCGAATGGCATCTAAAGAAAGTTTCAGCATACCCCGCTATAGACGCAACTCAAAGGACATCGAATTTCGGGAAAAACATGCCAGAGAGCATGAGCAGCGCAAACAAAAAGTATACGATCAACTTTATAAACACAGACCGAAACGTGATCACGTGTATGATCGCAAATATACACACGGCGGTAATGCCATGAACTTCACCCAAACTGATGAATCCAATTCAATATCGAGTTTTGAAAACGGCCTTTTAGAGTGCTTCAAAACGAACAAGCTCTCCTTTGGCAACTTCCCACCCATGGCCGATTGCATAAATCCCCATTTTTTGGAAAACGGTTCCCATCGCATGCTGTCTATACACGAGATCGATTCCGACGGCTACTACTATTATATTTTCTACAGCGATAATGATATGGTACGCAACGATATACACGCCATATTCGATATTTACAAGCCCACCTTCGAGTACACGAACTTGAACAACCAGCAGATTTGTGTCAACGTCACCAACTGCACATTTCCAATTGGCTTTATGTCCGATGAAATTGTGGTTGTCGAGGTGCCTACGCGCGATGGCATCGAACACGATGACGACGATATCACGTATTTAATTTCAACCTGTCATCCTCGTACAGAAATTTACGCCATCTTTCCCATATTGGTTTTGATCCTGATCTTGAGCTGCTCATTCTTATAGAAAAGCCGTTTGGAATTTTGAGAAAATCTGAACACTTTCAAGGCGATGAAAAAAATGTGCTTTTACATCAGAAAAGCATTTTGGTGTGTGAAAAGTGTAACATTCTTTGCACTTTTATGAAGAAATGCCGTCTTCGTTTCATTTGAAAACGGTTTGGATGGTCCTAATATGTTACACTTTTCCGACTCCCCGATTCCAAAAATATGTGAGTGAAAATTGTGCCATAAAATGTCAATTTTAAAAAATTATTCTATTCTTTATCATACCAAAGAACTATGCTTTATATACTTTTAGTCATTATCTCTTTGAAATTTTATTTGAAAATGCATTTCGAAGCCAACAATGTGAGCTTGAAAGCTTTGAAGTCATTAATTTAATTTAAAAACTAAATTTCAGACTGAAACTTGACCACACGTTTGCTTTCGAAATGTGGACATCTATTTGAAACGGCTGCTTCGATTTTTATTATATATTTAATCCGAGTATACCATCGTGACCAACCCTGCAATAGCAAAGGGACGGGCATTCATATAAATATCAATTCAAAGACTGTAAGATGGCCTGCAGTAGAGTGGCCCTGATCTTAATTTTAGAAATTTTTTTTAGACCATCTCAGTCCCTAAACACAGTCAAAAAGGTGTTAATAGATGGTGCTTGACTCTAGGTCACACTCTGATGCTGATGCCCTTCGCCTTAACCTTAAAGAATAATTCTGTGATCGATTGTTGTTTGTGATTCTTTTCGCTAGAAGCGAGTTAAATTTTAATCAAACGGCTGATTCTTTTAGCCAACCTCAATAAATGGTTGAACCAAACATTAGAGCTGTGCCGAACTGAATCAAACGCTCTCAAACACTCTCAAGCGTTCGTTTTTGACAAGAACCTCTAATCAAACCCATGTAATTTAAATGGGTTTGATTAGAGATTCTTGTCAAAAACGAGCGTTTGAGAGCGTTTGATTCAGTTCGGCACAGCTCTACCAAACATGCCTCATTATGTTGTTGCTATACAGTAGAGCTGTGCCGAACTGAATCAAACGCTCTCAAACATTCTCAAGCGTTCGTTTTTGACAAGAACCTCTAATCAAACCCATGTAATTTAAATGGGTTTGATTAGAGGTTCTTGTCAAAAACGAGCGTTTGAGAGCGTTTGATTCAGTTCGGTACAGCTCTACTATACAGCAGACAATGCGAGACAAGAACCTCTAATTAAACCCATTTAAATTACATGGGTTTGATTAGAGGTTGTTGACAAAAACGAGCGTTTGAGAGCGTTTGATTCAGTTCGGCACAGCTCCAGTTGCAATGAAGAGAACTTAAAGAATATAAAATCCATAAAAATATACAACAATTTTGTATAACTCCCTTCCAGTTATAGATCTTCTATAAAGAGGTTTTTTGAAACTCGATTTAAAATTCCAAACCCATGCGAATGGTGCTTAAAACTAAATCGGCACGTGCTTGGTACTATTTCTGTATATACTTTTAAGGGTTAACAGGGCACAAAAAAAGGGTACTTTATGAAGTACCTTTAAGAAACGGCATTTGCTTATTAGGTTTCTTTTGAAAATCATACATTTCTTAAAAAGTACTTTAAACAATTAACTTATATAGGAAAAGTACTTTAAAGGAAAAGAAATTATTAAAAAGTACTTTTATGTAATTAATTGAAAATTAATTGCGTTGAACTAAATACGTTTTTAAATTATACTTAAAATTTACTTTTAAAGCAGGCTGATTTTTGAAAAAAGTACTTTTTGCAGAAAGTACTTTTCGAAAATGTTTTTATCGATAGCCATTTTTAAATGCTATTCTTAAAAACGGTATTTTCGAAGATGATACTTTTTTTGAAAATTTAGTTTTTGAAAATATAATTATTTTTAAAAAAGTACTTTATGCAGAATGTACTTTTCGAAAATATTTTTCTCGATACTCATTCTTAAATTTTATTTTTAAAAAGCGTATTTTCGAAGAAGATACTTTTTTTTGAAAATTTAATTTTGAAAAGACAATTTTTTTTTTAATTTTCAAAAGTACATATGAAAATTCTTAAATTTACTATTACTTTAAAAGAAGTACTTTTGAAACACGAGTTGAGCTAATAAAGTGCTTTTCTTAAGGATATATTTTCTTACAAAGTACTTTGTGAAAAAAGTACTTCCCTAAGATAAGTACTTTTGAGGGAAATATCATCAAATTAGTTTCTTTTTGGGAATATTTTTATAAAAGAAAATACTCTTAGAAAAATTTGCTTTCTGAAAACATACTTTTTGAAAAAGGTACTTTTTGTAAACGGTACATTTTGAGAAAAAGGCACTTTTGGCAGAAAGCACTTTTTGCAAACAGAAATTTTTGGAAAAATATTTTTGCGATCCATTTGGAAAAATCACTTTTCGGAAATACTATTTCTTGGAAGAAGTACTTTTTGGAAAAACTATTACATTAATTGTGAATGAAAGTCTACATAAATAACGATTATTATTAATAATTTTTGCAAGTCACACCAAAGATCCCACCGAACATCCACTAACAAAGTTTCGGTTTTAATTTTTATTGTGTTGCAATTTAAGACTGATTTTTATACGATTTTTAACGACATTTCAAGATAAATTTTCAACAAATTACCAACAAATCCAATACTGATTTATATATCAGTTGCGGAGTCCCCATACGACTACTTATAGATGTGAAACGGATAATTCGAGTTTAACGGATCAGCAAGAATTTTTAATAGAAAAAAAATCACTCAATCCTGGTGCTCTCAACACATTCATTTTCACATTCAAATTAATTATGATTAAATTCGAAAATAAGCATTTTATTGATAATATATTGGCTATTAAATATTGTTCCAATCAACAACTAAAAGTTGGCAAATTCCCACTTTCGCTGCAGAAAATAATGAGTCTAAGGCAAAACTATCGAGTTCGATTTCCACCGAAATTTCAATATCGTTTAGATATATATTTTGATCGATATCGAATGCCCGTGGGTTTCGATTTTTTCTGTTTAACATTTTTCCTTCGTTTTGTTTTGATAGTATTTTTATACCCTTCACAAAAATGTGAAAGGGTATATTTAGGTTTGTCATTCCGTGTGTAATTTGTTCGATATCAATATGCGACCCCATAAAGTATATATATTCTGGATCCTTATGAATAGCGATGACGATTGAGCGATGTCCGTCTGTCCGTCTGTCTGTACGTGAAATTTTCCCAAGCCCCCAGAAGAGCTAGAGACTTCGTTCTTGGACTGATCGATTGAAAGTGAGCTAACTTAGAGTGGTATTGAAATTCAGAAAAATCGGAAGGACGGTTCCACAGCTGGGAAGCTTACACCTATTTCTCGACGCAAAATTAACACCAAAAACTGATTTTTTTCTTATTTGAAAATTGAATCTATTTCATGCTTTGGGACTCCTCAATTGTCCATTTAAAACTTAAAAAAAAAAAAATCCAGGGATGGGAAATTAAATTTTTTTTTTGTATTTTGTGGTACATATAATAACTAAAATATATAAATATGTTAAGTTTTTCTTAAATAAAACCGTTTTTGGTAACATGAAGATTTGCATGGATGAAAAAATAAATTTTTTAATTTAAAGCTCCCATCCAGGGTTAGGAAATTTGAATTTTTAGTACAATAACATAACCAAAAATCTTCTAACGTCGTTTTTTCCTGGTTAAAGTTATTTTTTATTTCGTTAAAACAAAATTGGTATTAAAAATTTAAAAAAAATAAAAATTTCGATTCCAGGACGTTCATGTATAACATGAACGTTACCAAAATGTTTTAAAATTTGTACTTTTGCTTAAATAAAACCGCTTTACACATTATAAAGACTTGTATTGGTAAAAAAAAATATGAAAAATTAAAATTTAGTTTCCAGGGTTGAAAAATTTTGAATATTTTTTTTAAGTAACCAAAAAAACGCAACTGATGTTGTTTTTATTTTTTGCCAACTGAAACTATTTTATAAATTAGAAAGCAGACGTACGTTAGTGAAGGGTATCTAAGATTCGGCACAGCCGAATATATCACTTGTACTTGTTTATATTGAATTAGTCCAAGACCATGCAAATATAATGGCATTATCTTTTTTAGGAAAATTGCACTATTTGCTGTTCTTTTAGATGAAAATGTGAGATATTATAGATGTTTCATATTAAAGTTTATTTCAAATTGTTGTACCATAAATAAAGCGAGAATGTGCAAAAAGACCCAAATTGTCACAAATTTCTTAGGAAAGAAAACGCGTTTTAAATTTATTTAGATATTTTACAAATTTTATGATTTAAGGCCAAATTCATACACATCAATCATAAAATATTTTTATAAATACGGCTGTTAAACTATAACAAAACCCTTAATTATAAATATATAACTTATATATAACTGAGCTAATTGTATAAAATTAATAAAAATATTTTAGGAATAAAAATAATTATTTGTAAGCAATTTCTGCATATCGAACTTAAAATATATTTTTTGATAAAATTATATACATATTATTAATACTGCAAATGCATGATCTTATGATCACACTAAATATCTTATGATCACACTAACTACCGCTTAATGATATCTAAGCCAAAGGAAAAAATCAATGGAATCCTAAAAATGTTATAAACAAGTTTCAAATCAAAATTATAATATATATACAAGTTTCAGAGGAGATTTAATATGATAATAACATTATGCGAAGCACAACAGTTGGGTGTTTTTAATTGTAACTCTTGAGCCGAAATAAGATGACATCAAATTGAAAAACCCTCACGCAAAACAGTCATCCAATTGAACCTGAACACACGGGCATATTCATGCTGGCGATGGCATGAATATGTCCAAATACAGCGTGTTTTTTTAGAGTGTAACAACTTTGTGTTGGCATCACTGCTTCATTTGAGCACTCATTGAACAGCTGACAGTTGCTGTTTGTTTAGTTTGCTTTGAAATTTCATTATAAATTGTTGAAATTTTTAGTCAACATAATTGTTTTATTCTTAAAAATCTTAAGCATTAAACACAATAACGACAGCAAACTACAGACTACAACTTGTCGAAAATATAATACATGTGCGTATATACGAATTATTATTTTTACTACTACAGACAACACGGCTACGGGTTGTTGTCCATGCTGTTTTTGTGGTTGTAGTCAAATTAAACTAATTTCTATTTTTGTGAGCGACAATGAGCAGATGCAGTGTTGCCAGTGTAATATAAATAAATTCAATTATTGTAAACTTGAAAAAATATTGTGTTATTTTACAAAAAGCAACAATAAACTATATTTCCAAGCTAATGAAATGATTTCTTATCATATATTGTTGACTTTTAATATATTTTATTAGAATAACACTATTTAAGATTATTATATATATGAAAGCGGCTACACTGGCATTTGAAGAGAATTCTACTACAAACAACAACTCATGGTTATTGATTTTGTGGTGTCGTTCTAAAAATAATTAAGTAGCTGACTACAAGACGACGATTGTAGCCAACGGCTTTTGTAGTCGGTGTTTGTGTAGCCTGCTGTCGTTATTGTGTTTAACGCCTTATAATGAAAATTTCCTATCGTTTTCCTATAAAGCCCAAAATCAGTTGCCAAACTAACGCATTCGGTATCGATCGAAATTCCAATATAATTTATATATAAATTTCGATCTATATGAAATGCCGTAATATGACCCCAGAAAGCTGCACTTAGTTGCAAAATTTTATTCGAGAATATCCCAATTATATATCATTTACCCGATTAGGTCTCATTTACACGGTATTTTTAAATAACAAGTTCAAGAATTATTACAAAACTTAAAAGTCCAAACATGGCAGTGCTGACCAACTCTAGCGTAAAAACATCAGGTGTTTATAATTTCAGTGTATGGATGTGAATTAAAAATAGTCTACAAATTAAACTCCCTCTCCTATTATTATCTAAAAATTTTCGGCATTTAGATTTACGGAAAATGAACACAACAAAAACTTTTTCGTTTTCACTTATCATTTACACAAAAACTATAATTTTAAAACTGGTCAATTTGTAAATTATGTACATTTAAATTATACTGATGGTTTAAATTTCAGTTACCTGAATTAGTTTAGTTAATAATTAATGTTAAATTAGCTACGCTATAAGTGTTTTATAACGAATACACAATTATGTGCAATTTGCCTAATACTTATTTAACAACATTTTTATACAAATTTAACAAATAAGCAGTTGATAAATATAAAATATTTTTTAATGAGTCCGAGTGTATTTAAGAGAATAAGTTATATATTTTCAAAATCAGATATAATAGTTTTCAAATATGAGATCGGTTTTATATTTTTTAATAAAATTAAAAAATTTGGAATAAATATTTGCAAAATGTGTCTCTATTATTTGATGGCTGTAAGAATCCGTGGTGAGTACTATTGAAAAAATAATTTATAATTTCCAAAGATGTGGTTTTTATTTAAAATTTTATGACAAAACAAACGAAAAGAGCTATTATTTTATTACTTTTTTGTATAACAATTTTTAGATACCATTCTAAAATAATATGACTTTATGGTAATACAACTGGGTAGCGCACTGTATGAATACCCTAATAAATTGTATTTTTCTTTTAAAAAAGCATTTGGGGGATTCACACTGTAGTCATAAGTCATAAGTCATAAAATAATAGCGCGAAATATATGACAAGTGTGAACAACCCGTCATAACTTGGTGTGCTAAATAAGGTTGTATATATAAACTCTAACAGCTGCTGCCTTGTCATGTGCTGAATAATTTTTTTTTTTTGCGGCGGCATACGGAAAAACGTTCAGTGGGTGCCAACTACGTAAGTTAAACGAGAAAAATTGTTCACTTGTATATAATCAGTTTTTGTGATTTAATGCTCTTTTAAAATTTTTTATGTTATAAAAATGTGATTTAATGTACAGACATAAACATAGGTATGAACAATTTTTTAACAGTTTCCTAGGCGTGAATCATATATAAGTAACTGCGGCAAACATATAGGTACTATCGCTGTCTCGCCTAAAGATTATCAGCAGTTCGACTCAGATCTCTAGAGCATTTTATGACAACACAAAAATATACCTGATTATTTTACAGCTTTTTTTATATGCAGCACAACAACAACTTTTTTAAATAAGTCTAAAATTTTATGATTTTATGACAATATGACTAAATAGCACGAAGTGTGAATACCACATATGTATGTTTGTATTAATTCAACACTAGGTGTGATCCCGTACTCTACTTTGGGTGCCCGCGGATGCCCAAGCTTTCCCAAAACTGTTCCCGTACTCAAAGTTTGGGCAAGTGAGAGAGATTGTGAGAGAACAAAATTCTTCTTCTTCTTCTTGCACGAAACAGCCCGCAAAATTTTTTCGAGCAGATTGGGAAAACAGACAAACGATCAGCTATTTTAAAGAGATAAACAATTAAAGACTGCAAAAAGCAGCAAAAAGCTTTAATTAAAAATTTTAAATAAAGATTGTAACAAAATAAGAGTAAATGGCGAATAAACTAAGTACTGCTTGAGTTTAACCTGCATGCAGACACCATATACCATGTATTAAAATTCAAAACACTTCGATGGTTTCTTTTGGTAAAGAAATTTGGTTTCTCCTGTTCCCGTACTTTTGTACATTTTTAACAATATGTGAGAGAATTTTTTGCTTACTCTCACTTTACCCAAGAAGTACGAGATCACAGCTACTATTTACTACAATTTACCCACACCTGCACTTTTGTTAAATCCACTGTTCGTTGCAATTAACGCTAGAGGACTAAATTGACTCTTACAAATGTTTGGCTCTCATTGATTTTGTTTTAACAACAACAGCAAAGACAAGTAAAAGAAATTTGTATGTCTTCTTTTACACTATTTCATCTTCATTCACTTCAAAACCAAGATCATCTTATATTAAAAGCATCATCTGCACAGTGGGATGACTTCATTCATTTTTATGAAAAAATTATAGAGTAACGCTACTTTATTGAAGGTTAGTACTGAGCATTTGCATTGACTCAGTTGAGAAAATGAATGCATTTCATGGATTCCAAATAGCCTTTTTCGTGGAAATTGTTTTTCTCTCCATATAAGAGATATCAAGTTTGATACATAACTCACTGGAATAAAACATGTTGCAAGAGTCAAAATCGCGCGAAATGTATGTATATAAGAATTAGAGCTGTACCGAACTGAATCAAACGTTCTCAAACGCTCTTTTTTGACAAGAATCTCTAATCAAACCCATTTAAATTGCATGGGTTTGATTAGAGGTTCTTGTCAAAAACGAGCGTTTGAGAATGTTTGAGAGCGTTTGATTCAGTTCGGCACAGCTCTAATAAGAATATATGCTTTATATCATTCGGCACGAACTTTGTTCTCTCCATCCAATACATACTCGTATATGCCCAGTTTGTCACATTCCACATCCAGTATGGATGGCTCTTATCTCAAGCTGTTTATAATGGGGTATGATAAAATATATCAAAGAGTTGAAGATACTCTAGTACACGCGTCATGGCCATAAGGTAGAGTTGGTGGAATTGAACCCTTAAACTTCACAGTCTAACTTCGAGTATGAAATACGTAACGTCTTATTTGCGATGCTTCAACTGTTCGGTTTATTATGCACCTACTGTTACATTTGCAAACCGAAAGATCGATTTGATATACATTTTCTGCGTGACATATGCAACGATACGATTTTGATTAACAGCAACAGAGATTTGTTTATGTTACGGATTTCGCCAGCTGATCCCCACGAACGTGCTGAGTTCTTACCAACTGTATCTTAAAGCTGAGAATACACTACGGCATCTTGTACCGTCCCATTTGGGCTGTACTTTAGATATTTATATTCTTGAAGCCGGTGTGATATATACGAAAATTACAAATGTTGATACTAGTACACATGATAGCGTTTGCTTGCGATGACACAGTTTGCTAGAGCGTTGTCTCAGCTTTATTCTGTTTAATTATAAAGTTTTGGTGTAATAGTTGTGAGTCCTGTATCACAAATTGGGTATAATTCAGAGCTTCATTTATGTAGAATACCCCTGGTCTAGCGTGCTAATTCATTAACGGTGCCAGTTCATTGCGACTATCATTTCTTCAGAAATGTATTTAATTTTTTATTCGAAAGAAGGCAAGTAATTCTGCCTATAATATAATAAAAAGAACGTACGACTAAAGGCCCAACTATAATATGCGTAAGCTAGCGCAGGCGAATTTGCGAATGCATGCAATCAAATGTGTGCAACCATAATTTGCTTTGCTAACTTTTCGTTGAATTTAATTTTCCTACGCATATAGCGAAACTGATCGCATTTTCCTTAAGTGGCCAACTGTTTGTTCGTTGTTATTGATAATTATTTTTAGATACACACATACCATAGACTGTGATACGTGCACACAAGAGAAGCTGCAATGTACGCCGAAATCAATTCTACACATAATTGAATAAATAATGTCAAAACTTAATGGAAACATTAAATGTTTAGCGTTTGTTTATTGTATATATATTATAGTGTATTTGTGTATTTTCCTACAATTTATGATACGTTGCCAACCACTTGCACACATTGTTATACATTGTTGTACATTGTAGTACTTTCCAATTTATTTCTTAAATTACTTTCTAAATTGGTATTAACCTACTTGTGATAATATATTTATGTATGTATAAACTGAAAATATTTATATATGTATTTACATGTTATGTATATATTATAAATTAGTTTCTGCAAAAGTGCATTGCTTTACAACTGAGTGTAAGTATAATATAGCCACACAAATGTTCGCTTATGCACTTGACCGTCTTTTCGTCCAGTTTTGACAGTAGCCAAAGCAGACTACGCATATTATAGTTGGGCGTTAAACAATAAACTTGCATGTTAAGAATTGTAATCGTGATATCGTAAAACAGCTGGTGAGTGAATTTTCGGATGTAAGAAGTTGGATAGATGCATTTTAAAAATGAATATTTAATATATTATGTAAGAAATAACAGTTCAATGCTTCATATGTTGATTAAAAAACATTAAAATAATTTCTCTAGTGTGGTCTCATTATTTTCATTAATTTCAATTCCTCCGTGAACGGTGACGTACTATTATCCGCACATGTTCGTTCTCCTTTTCATAATTCCGACACGATGGCTGATAACATGAAAAATGTTAATTTGTATATGTCTCTTGGAAAACATTCAGTATTCGAATTATAATCTGCGCGGTAAATTGATAAGCTAAAATTAAGTTCTACTATGTTGTAAGTAAAAACTTCAAGTATCCATCCCTGGTACATTATTAATTCTGAACAGCGTTACAATATTTTTTTCAAAAAACTTCCCATTCCAGAAAAAAACGTTATCTTTAAATATTTTATTAACAAAAAAACGTGTTTTTCTAACTAATACAAAACATAACATAACATAAACAAGTAAAAGTGCTATATTCGGCTGTGCCGAATCTTATATACCCTTCACTAACATACGTCTGCTTTCTAACTTATAAAATAGTTTCAGTTATCAAAAAATAAAAACAACTTCAGTTGCGTTTTTTGGTTACTTAAAAAAATATTCCAAATTTCCCACCCTTGGAAACGAAATTTTAGTTTTTAAAATTTTTTTTACCAATACAAGTCCACATAATGTGTAAAGCGGTTTTATTTAAGCAAAAGTACAAATTTTAGAATATTTTGGTAACGTTCATGTTATACATGAACGTCCTGGAATCGAAATTTTAATTTTTTTTTAATTTTTAAAACCAATTTTGTTTTGCCGAAATAAAAAACTATTGTAACTTGGGAAAAAACGACATTAATTGATTGTTGGTTATGTATTGTATAAAAAAATTTTATATTTCGGGACCCTGGATGGGAACTTTAAATTTTTAATTTATTTTTAATCGATGCAAATCTTCATGATACCAAAAATGGTTTTATTTAAGAAAAACTTAAAATTTTTAAACATTTTAGTTATGATATGTACCACAAAATACCGAATGTACCAAAAAAAAAACCCTGGAAATTTTTTTTTTTTTAAGTTTTAAGTGGACAATTGAGGAGTCCCAAAGAATGATATAGGTTCAATTTTCAAATAAGCAAAAAAATAATCGGTTTTTGGTGTTAATTTTTGCGTCGAGAAATAGGTGTAAGCTTCCCAGCTCTGGAACCGCCCTTCTGATTTTTTTTCAATCGTCATCGCTATTCATACGGATCCAGAATATATATACTTTATGGGGTCGCATATTGATATCGAAGAAATTACACACGCAATGACAAACCTAAATATACCCTTTCACATTTTTGTGAAGGGTATAAAAACATTACATACCTAATACATACATACATACAAATGTACATATATTAATATGCCCACATTTGAATTTTGTGATTTTGCATTTGTAAAAAAGGCGGGCTTCGGTTTTTTATGAAAATCAGATTTCTTAAATGGTATCCGATATTCGAAATTCAAATTGAAAATACTTCTAACAGAAATATCTAAAGTTTTCCATTCATTTTGATTCGAATTTATATTAATCTTTTTTTCAGCATGTATAGTTACATAAGATTACATCGCGTTTTCGAAAATCCATCGGAATTAATTTCTTCTTCGTCACTTGAACTGAAACTGTAAGGCTGTTTTTCTTATGTGCTCTATAGAATGCGACATTTTTATAAACTTGTTTGATAGTTTAGCGATTGCCCCAGACACCTTTTTTACAGCACTACAAGCAGTCGCTATTGAGACACCACAATAATCTCCTACAACTATTTGGAAGCTGCCTGTGGCGTAAAATCTTAGGGCCAATAACACCATTTATTTCGGCAGCAGAAAATCATGATATTGTTACTTAAATAAAACGACAATATGGCTATATGTACTTGGCAGCACTGCCAATTAATCTCTAGTTGTCAAAATGTTACAACCCTGGTCAACACAATATAGATAATATTCAAATTAACTGAAATAGAATACTCCAGAATATACAAGATCATTCGAGGCTGTGCCAATAATAAGTGTAAACAACAACACACAGAACACTCATACATACAACCACACATAGTCGGCATTGTCATGTATACAAACACACGTATATAGCTACATGTTAAGTAAAGTACAACCAACAACAACCATGCCCAGAAGTTTCGCGAAGTTACCAGACGACGTCATTTTTGCTATATAAAGGCGCTGCCAGAGCTCAGCGGGAGAGTGTGATTTCAAATATAGACGAGTTAACATCGCTAAGTGTTGAGTAGTACAAATACTCGTGTTAATAAACTAGTAAATAAAGTGTTGCCGCACTATATTTTCAAAATTAATTTGTCCGTGTTTTAATTTGATGCAATAAAACGAATCCTTGAAGGATAAGTAACAAAACCGTTTTTGCGAAAAGGTCTAAAAACGTAACAATATACTAACCAGAACAATTTGTTCGGTTAAATTTAACGGCTGTCAGTTAAACTTTAATCATACATTGTGAAAAGGGCCGTAATAACTTAAACAACAGGGCGTTTCTTATTAGTTTATACGAATATTTTCAACTCCGCAAACAATAATAAAATACTGCTGTGAACGCGAGTTTGGAAAATAAATTATATAAAATTATTTCAGTTAATTTCTTGGCAGCTAAAAATTTCTTTATGTGCTATAATTAATATACTAAGAGCGTACAGTCATATGTCAAATCGATTTTGTAGCGCTGTCCAGTGTGACCAGATTTTAAAATAGTATAAAGCTAAATCAGGTTTAAAATAGAGCTAAACTGAGCTAAAGGAGGAATTTTACAGCCAATAAATAAAGCTAAACTTTTTATAGCTTTGCAATAGCAACTTTTAATTATTTCTATATTTTTATAGTCTAAATCGTGTTTATGTAGGTATAAAAATTATTTAGGTTCATGTAAATAAGAAACTTTGAGTCAATAACAACATAAAATTATTTATTAAGCAAAAATAAATTCTGTTCATAAATATAACTGAGAAAACAAACAAAAGGTTCTTCAACTAAAACTATATAATCTTATGATGGGGATAAAGTTCTTAAAACTATAAAAATATTAGATTTTCAGAAGCATCTTAGGCTTATAAGTCAAATAAAAATTACCGAAACATCACAAAAGTTTTAATATTATATTGCATATCCAAAAAAAATTTTAAAGTTAAAAAAAATGT
Source organism: Linnaemya vulpina (assembly GCA_963675445.1). Taxonomy (NCBI): domain Eukaryota; kingdom Metazoa; phylum Arthropoda; class Insecta; order Diptera; family Tachinidae; genus Linnaemya; species Linnaemya vulpina. The sequence goes on from OY776276.1 coordinate 22,585,344, forward strand.
TAAAATAACAGCCTTTAAAAAGGCCTTTACAATTGATTAATACAGAAGCTTTTCAATATAGAATATATTGAATTACACTTGGTTTTTTTATAAAAAATATTTCTTAAAACTTCTGCAACAATGTTTGGCTGTATCTTAAGCTTTTCATCATATTCTTCTACTTCTGAACAAGACAAGAAACCATTATCAGTTATATAAAATCCTTCTCAAACTTCTTAAAGTGATCATTATCTATTTCAAAACTTTGGCAACATTTATTTAATCTTGGTAACCCACTTCTGATGTACAGATTCATGGTATTTAAAGAAAATCTGTTTCTAATTTTAGTTTTTAGTGTATTCTTACCACTGAATCGCGCTCAACTTCTGCGTTACTGAAAGGCAAAACTTAAAATCTCATCACGAAAGCTGAGAATTCTTCAAAAGGCTTTTCAGCAATTGCTTTTTTTAATTACTTTAAATGGTTACCCGCACATAAAGTTATTCGGATTAACTGTTTTATTTATTTTGAAAAAGAAAATCATACATATATTAAACGATATTTAAACTAAAGAAAGAGCTAAATGCCATTATTGAAAAAGGCTAAGACTAAATAAAATATGTATTTCGAGCTAAACTAATATAAAACCAAATTTAGCTCCAAAAGAGCTAATATGGCCACACTTTTTACATCTTGTATCTATCAATATCTTATTAAAAATTTGTATGATTCCAGCCCGTAGATTTCTTTTTATTAAAAAAAACACTTTTCAAATGCCTCATATATGGATTCCACATACAACAGTTCTTAAAACATTCACAAAACTGTCTGCCCAGCTTCCCTTCTGCTCCACCATATGAAATTGATTATTAATTTGGGCCGAAATCCCGGCGGTACTGCAATACCGGGCCAACCCGTGACAGGAGTGGAGCAAGCCCCTAAACACCCACCTATTTCCAAAAATCAGTTTAACATTTGTTGTCCTCCGATGGAGGATCTATCAGATGTTAAGCTGATAAGAACAGATACTACACTTTGATCTTAGCCATAAGGCCGAGAAGCGATAACCTACAACTGTAAATTGCGACTACTAATGCTTATAGAAAGCCAAACAGAATGAGAATTACGAATAGTCAACATTATTTGTAGTTAAAAAAGGTGGTGATAAAAACAAACGTACAAACTCCAGACATACATAGCAACGTTAAGCACACGAAGCAAATAATATATTTTCATGGTTTTGTATTATGGAGTGTGTGCCGTTTAACAACATGAGTTTGGTTGATGTATTTGACGGGCAGAATTTTCTGTGAATGTAGAAAATGAATGCACAGGGTGTCCGCCGGGAAGGTATACTACTTTGATTGTTTTGTTTATAATTTTTGATAAATGTTTTATTTAATGTCGGCAATTATGTATGGAATATAATATCAGAAAAATTTCCGTCTCTGTTAGCTTCGCAAATGCGAGCCCTTTTGAGCACATTTTCCACTACATTCCCACATATATCACGCGGTATTTCATTAATTTCATCACGAATATTTTGTTTGAATTGCTCAAGCGTTTCTAATTTGTGTTGCTTTTCAGATATCGCCAAAAAAAAAAGTCCGAAGCAGTCAAATCAACATCACGTGTTCTTGAAATAACTTTTTGTAGAAAGAGGTCTCGCAGTAATTTCATTATTTAAACGATTAAAACACGTTGGCTTATCGAATATTTTTCCATAATAAATTTGCCACGTATCTACTTCACGACTGCTAAATATGAACTGTCAAAACTAATGTTTACCCAAAACTAGCATACCTTCCCGGCGGAAACCCTGTATAACACATTAACGGCCCTTTTCACAATATGTGATTAAATTTTAATTGACACTTTAACCGGCAGTTAGCTGAAATTGTGTTTCACAATGTATGATTAAACTTTAACTGACAGATGTTAACCGGAAAGTTGCTGTTAAATTTAACCGAAGAAATTCTTCTGGTTAGTATGTTAATTGTCACTTCAACAAGAAAACAAAATTAGCAAATATTACAATCAGCACTTATATTTTGTATATATATTTAGTTTAATCGTTGACCTGTTGTATTATAATAGTATTCTTGTTTTATCGTTCGGCACTTATATTTTTTTATATTTATAATTCAAGTAGAGTAAAATCTGAAAAAATTGTACTTGAACGTCGAAATAATTTCTTTGTCTAGTGAAGAGTTTAGCAAAAGCTTTAGATCATCAAAATCTGCAGTAAAGTACATTGCTCATGCCATAGGCAATGATATAACGTCCGCAACAAGCCGGTAAGTTCCTTCGCTATATTTGAATAATGTTTCTTTAACTAAAAGTAATCATGCTTTATCTACTACCCAAATGGTGTTAATGGCCCTAAGATTTTACGCCACAAGCATTTGTGGTGTCTCAATAGCGACTGCTTGTCGTGTTGGTAAAAAAAGTTTCTGAGGCAATCGCTAGACTATCAAAAAAATTTATAAAAATGGAGCTCTCTAAAGAGCACATGAGAAAAACAGCCCCACACTTTCAGTTGAAGTGACGAAGAAGAAATTAGTTCCGATGAATTTTCGAAAACGCGATGTAATCTATATGTTGAAATAAAATTGAATATAAATTCGAAATAAAGTGAATGATAAAAGTCCTTTATATATGATCTTTCTAAGAGAAGTGTTTTCAATTTGAATTTGGAACACTGAAGTCCACCTTTCTTACAAATAAAAAAATTAGAATTCATATATTTGAGTCTTCCATTACACTGTTTTTCGTAAACAAAAACTTCAAATGTTGCCATACTAAAGACAGAATGTACTGGTTAAATAACTATATGATGGTGAAACGCAAATCATTAACCATCGGTTAAAAAGTGCCTGTTAAGAGAAGTGTCAATTAGCTAATTTTTCGTTAACGTTGATTTAATCATACATTGTGAAAAGGGCCGTAAATTATATAAGCAACACATCCATATAATGGCACAATTATACCAGATAGTTTCGAAACGCCTCCTGGTTGTTTATTATGGTGGAATATGCCAAAAGTTGCTTACGTTATAGAAAAATGCACACAATATGGCCGATTTGTTTACAAATAATATCGCGCACAGAAACTACAAGAGCTTCTGATATTTCTCTTGCGTTCGTGTGCTGTTCATAGTTTGCAGCCATTTACAACAACAAAAACGGGCTGTTTTGTACTGGCTACCTAGTAATTGTAGCACGCATACGTACAAACATGTGCATACATTGTCACCATTGCATCTTCATATTCTTCAATATAATATATTAAACAAAATCCAAAATTTGCCCGCATATGCACGAATATAATGGATGTAGCGTCATTCTCTTTATATATGCCCAACGCGATAATGTCAACATGCAATTCGATATTCAGACCACATGGTATAACCAAAATATGTTGATATAGACTACTCAGAATCAGCGTTGCCATTTGCCAAGTTTTTCCTTTTTTTCATGTTCTTTTACATACAAAAAAGTTTTTAACCAACTGGCTGAAAACAATTTTTTTTAGAACACAAATTAGATCTCTAAAAATGAATATCATTTTATTTTATATTATAATATATATATATATATATATATATATATATATATATATCTATATATATATATATATATATATATATATATATATATATGTATATAACGTTTAAATACAGAATGCTAAATGATGGTGAAAAATAAATGATTAGCTATCGGTTAAAAAGTGCCTGTTAAGAAAAGTGTCAATTACCTAATTTTTCGTTAAAGTTAATTTAATCATACATTATGAAAAGGACCGTTAATATATTGTACACTTGCGATTACCCAGTAAAGCATTGTACCATAGTTAGTATCAATGAACTTCTGCAGCATGCGACGAAATATTCTCTAATATTCCAAAATAAAGCCAAATACCGTTTTATGTGCGACCCGACAAAGGCGTCAAAATCGGAAGGTCGAATACGTAGTTATCAATTAATGCTTTAGGAATTTTATTAGTCACAACCAACCTAAATTATATTAATAAATGTGAATTTGTAGCGTGATTGAAGTGTGAACAAATGTGCGATGGAAAATGCTCTATAATATGCCTTTTGATATACTGCCTATTCTCGGCATTATATTATATTATATTAAAAGTTATCTATTCTATCGCTCGATAGAACTTAGAGTTTTCTTTCTCATCTTGATAAAAGTAGTATGTATGCAAACACCATGTGATTTGGAAGAACGGAAGAGAAATAAAACTTTGATTAGTATATTTTTAATGTCTTGTTGATTCGTTATTTACTACGTACGTGTGTCTTAGAGAAATAATTTATTTATTATAAAGCAAATTGGTGTCTATGTTATGAGAATGAGGTATTTGAAAATAACGTTCTATCTGTATATATTGCGTCAGAAAAATTTTCTAGTCTGGTAGCCTTCTGTGGTAGCTTTGCAGTGGTGGATTTGTGATGTGTTTTTCGCTCACAAAAGTACTCTTTGCTGACAATTGCGGCAGTGGCTGCGTGTTTTTACAAATAAACAGATTGGTGTGGCAACAACAGCGGCTGTTGTTGCTAATAAGTTTCATTGAAAGAATAATAAAAAACAAAGAAGGATCGATAAGTAATATATTTGTATGAAAATTAAATTTGTTTCAAATAAAAAAGTGTAATTCATTATAATAAAGTATTTGAGAATGAAATTTTGAATAGTGTATAAAACAATAAGACAATTACAACAAAGTAATTGCTGAGAAAAGTTACCGCATATAAAACAGAATGTGCAAAAAATCAATGGGACAACGTAAAGTCGAAAGAAAGAAATAATCCTTGGATATATTCACATGCAAAGAAGTGAGTGTTGGATTATGTTGTTATTTATAAATCTATAATTTTTAACAAATTTAAGGCGTATTAAGGAGAAAAATAATTAAAATGTGAATTAATAATATATTTCATGTTTTTGTATGTTATCTGCTATCAATTTCTTCTTGTGTTGATGTCTCGTTTTTCTGTTCTTCATTCTACGTTTTCCTTCATCATTATTCAAATCGTTTTTGAATGCATGCCAATGTTTACTGTCGGGTTTGTGTGCGAGTGTGTGCATGAGAATGAGTGAGTGCAAAATTCGATGTGCGTGATTGTTTGTTTAAATTTGATTCTTTTCCCATACGTATGTATGTTTTGTTTTGCTAAAAAACAAACGTGCTATGTACAGTGGAGCAAACATAAATAGAAATAGTTCTGAAAACTTAATAATATAAATACTTATTTGTGCTCAGAAGATATGTATTTTACATGCCACCACCACTCAATATTCAGCCTGGTTGTGGCAGATGTTTTGTAAATAATATGTTTATGTGAAACCACCAAATGGAAACTAGTACTTGTAAGCCACCCTTCGATTGACTTGGAATCATGACGGCGAGTGATAACCTTTTGAGCTGCTAAATATATTAATTATTTCTTTTACAAATCAATTAAATAAATGGGATATGTTAAAATACCGTAGAAATGTTTTTAATTCTTAAAATTTAAAACGACAGGAAAACACCAAGTTAAATATATTGCTGGTAGAAAATCTCTGGATATGAAAAACTAACCAAATCTTTCCGGTTTCAGCTTGTTTATAAGAATTATGTTATTAATTATGTTAACAACTTAAACCTCTTGTTAAACATGTCATCATATAAAACTAGATTACATAAGTTATTGAAAAATTACAATTTAGATCACTACTATATTCTGTCGCTATATTTAAATATTGAGAATTGTAAATGACGAATAAATACTCGTATCAATCAGATATGGAAATTCTAGTTTGGTGCTAAATAAGAGATAAGTTTGTAGCGATAATTAATTTTTAAAATGGTTTAAGATTGCAATTTACATGAATGAAATATATTTATTATAAAGAAGTTGTTCTCGGTTGTTAAATATCAAATATTTTGGTTTAGTGTAACCTTACGTTTGCCATGCCAAAGATCTGTGTAACTTAGTGAGACCTCATATTACCATTGTTAAAATCGGACGTTGTTGCTAGTGTAGATTTAAGCCAATTACATATATGCTAAAGAACGTTAAGGCGAGCTTGTGCATTAACAATTGTGCATTTTTGTTTAGTTATGTACTAAATGCAATAATTGCATTTAGGCAACCATTACAAGCAAGAGTAACCCGACCACCCCTATATTTCGAACAAAGGTCATTGTTTCATTGTCATAGACTTAATAAAATACATATTTGAGTGTGAATAATTTAAGAAATTAACATCTTTGAAAACAATATTTTAAGTTTGTAGCGTATCAGTTCCTACCCTTGTTTCATTGTTAAATGTACAGTGGCTCAATCGTATAATTGGACACTTGGCATGATAATATTCAAATGCCGATTTTGTCACTTTAATAAAAGCAATTCGAAATAAAAATTGATGCTATGCTGTAGGTTATTAAAAATACTTTAAAATAATGTATTATACTTAGCATGTTATATTCAAAACCACTTTTAAAATAGGAAAAGGAAAGAAAAATAACTAATTTCAAGTCAAATGCATAATTGGACACTTGATGTAAATTACGAGTTATTGTTGTAAAACGGTTCTTTGGGCCGTTATTTTTTCTTCTGATTGAGCTTATGTTTATTCAAATGCAACTGACAAATTATTATGCAAGTGTGGTATTAATAGAAGTTGCAATGGACCAAAGAAAAATACAGAGAACTTTGGAAACCCGATACTTAATTATAAAATCGTATTGCTGGGGTAAATCAGTGCGTAAAATCGCGGAAATTGTTGATCGATGCCCATCCACAGTTGACAAAAGTCGTGAAGGTCAAGGAAAACATTAAGTGATTATGATGAGCGGTTTATTTTGAGCAAAAACCATTCACGACGGCGAATGAATTTAAGAGTCGCACTTAAAAAAAGATTTTTGCGCCGAGACCATTTGAAAAGTGTTAAAGAAGAACGATTTACATTGACGGAAAAATAATTTTTTCATATGTACATACAGTAAGGTTCAAAATAATCAATTTAAACAAGTCTTTGACTTTAAATTTGTAGTATATGTTTCCTTTTCCTGTTTTAAAAATAGTTTTGAATAAAGTGTCCAATTATACGTTTGAGCCACTGTATCTGATATGACTCACAATAAAAAATTAAAAAAGGGGGACATTTAAAATGTTGTATTATATTTTGCAAATAACTCCAGAGAAAAGCGCGAAAATGTTAAAGATGTCAAACTTAAAAGGGTAAAGGAATGGAGAAAAATTTTATGCTCATATGTTCAATACTGATCGGAAAAGAAATACATATAATATTATGGGAATTCAGAAAATGAGTCAACTCTAAAAGAGGAGAAAACTGCTGAAGTTACTGATTTGCTATCGTATAACAATTTTTTTTGAAGCGTATTCTCAAACTTAATTAATATGGCATCGCCATCCTAAACATTTCCGCAAAATGTCAAAGATTACGAGAACGAGCATTAACTCATTAAGAGTGTAAGAAATATTTCATAATTTTCAATGATCTAGACAAGAAAAGGTGTAGGCTGTAAGTTAAATAAAACCCATTAAGTTGTGAATTTTTGAAACTTGTCGAAGCACTATATCGTTAATAGTTGGCGCGCGCCGTACTCAAGTCGGCTGCAATCAAGCTATGCCCTTCTAGTTTTCTAATTATAAAAAGTGCAAGACTTAAAGAGTTTCCTATGCAAGACTTAAAAATATTTTGCAAACTTTTTAGCTGACTATCCACTGTTACGTTAATAGGGAAGGCAAATATTGTCTGATTAGCTGAAACTTCCTTTTCTATATTAATTTCTTTAAATGATACAGCTTAAATAAAAGAAAGTTGAAATCACCGTTTCTTTTTGCTGTGAAGATTTATTGAATAATTTCGTAGTTATAAAAATATGTAAGAATACCTAAATCTTTTTATTTATACTTATTTAAAAGCTAACCAAACTTATGTTGCTCGATATATTCGCGTTCAAAATTTGATAATTTTTATTAGATTCAATACAAGCGCTACTTTTCTTTAAACTATTACAATATTTCTAGTTTAAATTCGAAATACGCTACGAACTATAAGGGTGATTATAAGACGTAATGCGAAGAAACTTATTAGATAATATTCAGTTTTAAGCGTACTGGATAATTTCAAAATATGTATACATATATTTATTTCCAAAATGAAGTTTATGGCCTGTTTTCTTAAATCGCAAAACTGCAAACATTTCAATCCAAATTTTCAAATTCCAAAAAAAAAAAATATTCATAAATAAAAATAATATAATAAATTTTAATTATCAGCTCCTGTTTGTGGTGTAAAGATGTGAACACAATACTAATTACTTTTTGATATGGAGGTCTATTTTTTAGCGTTTGATATTTTGTGAAAAAAAATTTCATCTTGTAAATTAAGTTAGAGCGCTGTTGTCATAACATTGAAGCCAAAGATAAATTAAAATAATTATCATGCATAAATTATTGGTTCTCTGTGTTAATAGGGGTTAAGTGGCGCCTAAAGGTATGTGAACTGAAAATTATGCATGTTTGTTTGCGTGTTTGTATATTTCAGCTTATGTACTTGCAATTTCAAGACTCGACTTAAGTATCACGGAAAAATAAGACATGACTCATGACTTTAACAATTTGTAAAATTTATTATTCTGTTTTACTCAATTGCTTTCGTTTATCTCGAAATACAAACGTTTTATTTTACTTATTATGAAATATTTCGTGTGTTTTTTAAAATATGTGACATACAGCGTCTAAACGCCACCAATTGAAATATTTTAATAATTGTTTGTGAAAAGTTTACAAGAGAAGGAAACAATATAAATATAGTTGTGCGAAAATAAAAGCTTGTATGTTGATAAAAAAAAAATAACGAGTGTTTCGTTAAGAGTTTTTAAAGAATGTTAATTTTTTTATCAACTAATTTTCGGCACTTCCTTATCAAAGACTACGAAATTCATTCAAAAAGCCGTATATAAATATATTTATGTGCAGTACTTTTGATTGCTTCACAGAATAGTTTAAAATGCTGTAATTTACTCATATAGTGTTCCATGGCATTCCCATGGAAGGAAAAGTAGTGAAAGAACAGTTAGAGGAGATAATTTTTAAATAGTATAATTACCTCTATCATGAACAACAATTAGAAACTCCTGTGAACAATTTTCCCCACTATCGGTATACCGTGAATGTAAACACAAAGATTTAAACAAATTAGAAACTATAGAAACTTTTGTTAAAAAAATATATCGCGGGATTAAAACATACACGAAAATTGCAATTTTATGCAAGTATTTCGAGGGAAAAGTATTGATCATGAAGGTGAATATAGTTTTCCCAGGAACTTCTTCAGATTTATTTTTCAATATTTTCAGCCGTATTTCTTAAGAAAATTATGGCGTCATATTTGCAGAACCGCCTTGAACCAATCAACTTTGCTGCCCATTTTTAACATTTTAACAGAAATGATATAACAAATTAATTACTGAATGTATGTTTCACTTGTTCTAAATTAATGTTTTCAAATTTGTTAAAAGTACTTGTGGTTATCAGCGTCAAAAACACGAACACTGATTTTTTTTATCACAAGTTGTTTTTGCCACTCATGATAACTTAAACAACATTTGGAAATTTAACAAAATTAAAATTGTGATAAGAATATTTTCATTTACTTTGTTTCGTTCCAATTTGAAAAATTAAAAACGGTTTGATTTCAAAGAAATTTTTTCGTTTTCGTAATCAACACTTTCTTTACCTTGAAAGAGAAACTTTCGTTTATACAACAATTAAGGCTAATAGAAGGTGCTACGCCAAGATAAGGGCTATGCATATTGTGTTTACGAGGCTTGTTCAAAAACTATGGATTTTTCAGATATTTGTGATTTTTGAGGACGTACGTATTTGATTTGAGAAATATAAAATTTTTTAGGGCATATTTATTTAAAACAATAGATCTATCTATACTGGTGTTCAGTGCTGTAACTGTTGCGGGCTTGTCCATTACTGTTCTGTGCATTTTCAGGATTCGTTCGGACTTCTCGCAATGCTTCTGGCTGGTCTTCTCATCAAATACGGCAGTTTTGCTTGTTTACCTAAACCTTCAACATCCTCAAAAGGTCGTCCAAAGTGAAAGTAGAGTGGAAGAAACGCACGGTGCGATTTTTTAACCGAGCATGACTTTTGACAACAAAATTTAATAATCTGCGTGCGTTGTTCGTTTGTAACTCGATTCATCTCTAAATTATTGACCAAACTAAACATGTTTAACAGTAACATGTTGCACGAAACCATCTGAGCTGTTGAAAACTGTGTTGCCAAAAAGATAGTCCGCCTTTTCAATTGTGTGGATAATAGTCGCAGGGGCAAAAAAAAAAAAAAATACAGCGGCTGTGACAGGAGTTTTTTCATTGGTTAGAAAATTTTTTTGAATTCGCTACCACATGCTCCATGTTTCGATATTTTGGAAATAATTGCATGGCATTAGCCAACGTCCTATTCTTCAAAATAATTTTCTTCAATTTCTCAACATTTTCACAAAACAAAAACTGAAGATAAAGCAGTTGTGGTTAAAAAAACTACATATTAACATTATATTATTCGATAAAAACTTTTTGGCGTGATAACCAAAAACACCTGGATATGTGAATATTTTAAGGGACAAAAGAAAATCAATACCAGTTGCGGTATTCAGAGTTCGGTGCAAAAGGAATTGCGTAAGTGAAAATGCAAATTTGTACTCTACACAAAGAAAAGGCATTGAGAATGCCCCCAAATACTCTCCAAATTTTCAAATGCATTGATGCAAAACAATATCGAATATGGCCAGTTTTAGTTATCAACTATTGTAAATTATTGAACTCTTTGCAAATAACAAGGCCGCGTTACATTTTCCATAAAATGCACTTTCCGCAGTCACACAGCTCATAAATATAGTAGAAGACTTTTTTGGTTTTCTTTTTTTAAATTTTAAAGTTAATTGAATACTTTATTTTTGATACTTTTGCTTCGTTTGCATTTAATGTTGGTTTTGCAGAGCATTTTGTCAAAATAAATTCTGCTAATATTAAAGTGTTTAAACAGCAAATAATTGTTATAAATAGTGGCTCTGCGCTAGTTTATTACGAATGATAAGTTTGTTAGGTTTGAATTTAAACAAACAACGGCCTTGTTCTAGAAATGGAGTAACAAGAAATTGCAGTTTTTCGTACTAGAGTAACTTTTTGAAATATCAAATATTTTGTAAAAAATAAAGAGAAGTTAATTAATTTCAACTTACACGGCAGAACACAGCAGTTTTGAATTTTTCTGTTTGAAATAATGGCACAATTCTCGTATTAATTGGTGTCAAAACACTTATAGCAAAATGTACTTTTTTACAAAATACACGCTTTCGCAAACCTAACTTCTTAAAAAAGTTATAAATATATTAAGAAACATCCATTTGTAATAAAGTACCTTTCCAAAAATACCTTTGCTGAGAAATACTTTTTGAAAAAAATGTTCTTTAACTACTTTTCCCAAAAAGCATCTTTTGAGAAACACTTTTTAAGTAAATGACGTTTCTTAGTAGCCCCGATATATAGGCTTTTAACATAGAGTACTATTCTCAGAAAGTACATCTCTTCAAAAGTACATTTTACAAAAGTTATTATATCTTAAAACTAATTTAAAAAAAATTATACAAGTTATTAAAAATTATATATTGTATATTTACATCTTCAAAAAAGAACCCTTTTCAAAAAAATAATATGAAAAACAAATTTAATTAAAAAAAATTTCTTATTTCGAAAAGTGCTTTTTGCGCAGAGAATTCTTTCAAATGCTTGGAAATTAATTTTCAAAGTACCTGTTCAAGAACACACAACATCAGTTAATAATATTTAAAATATATTATATGGTTATTATGAAATTATTTATATATTATGAAAATTATTTAGCGTAGTTTTCCTGTATTTGCTCTTTTCAAAAAACTCACGTTTTAGTAAATCAGCTTCAGTAGAAAAAGAGTAGTAGGAAATCAAAATAATTTATTTTACATGAAACTATTTACGTACTTTATCATTAACAAAAACCTACGGAAAGCAGGTACGATTTTGCTTCTCCTAATTGGTAATTCTCAAAAGGCTCCAAATTTGTATATTAAAGATTCTTTCCAGAAGAGAATTACGCCCCTAAAGCTTAACCAAATCAAATTTTTACCCCCTTTTTAACTTGTCTCTTAGCACCTTTTGTATGCTTCTGTAATATTTATATCACCGATCATCGTTGTTTCAAAGATATAAAGATAGCGATTTTACCCTCTCTACATCTATCAGTTCTAGCACTAGTAGTTTGGACAGTCACTTATTAAAGTTACTTAGCCCGTTTCCAATTCCTTTATAAAATTTTCCTTTATAATCAAAACATTTCAAATAATAATTGAATCGGCGGGAATATGTCACGTACAACTAATAAAAGAAATTGTCGTTTTCTTACAATCTTTCTTCGTATACATACACTCGAAATTACAGGTTTATAATCACTTTATTTCTTAATATTAATAAACATTTTGGTTTTAATATTTTATTGGCAGAGAAAACTTTATGCTCATGGGAAACCAAAACTCCATCGCTCAATATATTTCAGTCAATATCTTTAAGTCGAGTACTGTGTGGTAAAGTTTCATCCTCGAAACATCTGGATCTCTTTTGGCTGAAAGGTGGCCAGTGACAATCAAGGTGCTCTATTGCCTCCGTAGTCTTCCAGTAAAGACTTTTGACTGGTAATCGATTGGACTTATGTGTTATTGAAATAACAAAACAACAGGAGGAGCATAAGAGTAATAAATGGAAGGGCTGTCTAACGGAGGTTGAGTAGTAACCCCGCAGATAAAATGCATTTTAAAAGGCTAAAATGATAACGATCGCCAACAATGTGTATATCGTGTACGATGACGTTGGTGGTTGTGCACTTAAATATCTGTAGTGCTGCTTATTCAATGCATATTGGATAACTCTTTGGTCGGATATTCAAGTCCACGTGGTGTCTGTGGCTTGCTACCAAAAGTCGCTGGTAGAAATGTTGGATACCGACAACATCGGACTTTGGTCTGATCGATAGTAGCAATTTCTATGTGTTGTGAAATGAAAAGAAGAGGTTGATATAGCTCTCGTCTGTGTTTTGTAGTTGTTTATCTTGCTGGTAATTCGTCAGCATTGATGGCAGAACGCAAGTCACTAGAGCCTACCATCTGTACGCGCCCACACTGGTGTAGCCTCAAGACATATATGGGCGTGGTCGTGGACACCCGAACTGTGCCAAAATATTCATTCAAATGACTGCTCGATTTCGTTTATGTTTCAAAAAAGAACCCATGGAGCCAATGGAATAAAATGAAAATGAACATGCAGTTGATACGGTCAATAAGAAGGGACAAATGCAGTGTGTTTGTTATGAACAGTTTAGGAAAATAATGTAAACAGACAACAGACAACAAAGAAAGACAAACACAAACTTTATTTATTAGCAGAATATTGCTGCAATTTGCAACATTATTTCGCAAATATTTTTGCATTTCCATTTGTGATGAAATTTTCAATAGATCACAAGGCTTCAGCAAAGAAAACCCCATGTGCTCGGTCGTTCATTTCGTTCAAGTGTAGTTTGGGTTATTTCCTTCAGTTCACTGATTCTTTTTCGTGGACATTGCAGGTAGAAATGCCTCCTGTGTGTTGGAATATGTTTGTCTTGCTGGGGTATAGCCACGGAATCAGTAAAGGAATGAGATAAAACCAAAGAATTCAGCAAGATGTTGGTGCATGGAAAGTGGCGGTCCATTCATGCACTGTTGTTGCCCCCGGCATACCCCTGGGTGAAAGTGAACACTTAACTAAGTGTACTGACGTGACGTAAATCATAGACAAATCTGTTTCTATATCCTCTCTACATGTCCAACATTTATTGTCATCTATGGCTCCAAAAAGGTGCGGATTCCCTTGTGCATTACAGTACATATTAAAAAAAGACGTCTTTTTTAGCATAGCGTGAGGTATTTCTAAAGGTACGTTCACACTTGCCAAATATTTAGCCAAAAAAAGCTTAACCACTAAACACTAGAGTAATTAAATAAAACAAGTGTTTATTCAGTTAAACAGTTTCCAATAACATTTTAATCTAAGAAACTGCCTATTAGTTATGTACGACACGATTTTACTTGATAAAAAATATCAGAATCAAAATATACTTCATTAGCATATAGTGGTTACGATTTTTCGAGCCAATATTTGGCAAGTGTGAATGTACCTCAAGCATTCATTGAGCAAACACAGTTAGTTAGAATATTTCAAATATCTTTTGCATATTCTGCTCATAAATGAACTGAAAATAAAATAAATAAATAAAAAATAAGTGCGAAAAATTCCAAATAATACCTGTAAAAAAACGTGTTAAACTGTTACTGAACGCTTTTGGAAAACTCTTAAAAGTGTAATAAATCTGCCACTAAAAGTGACCGCTATAATGTCAAGCCCGTCTATACGATTCGACATAAAAGTGTTGTGTTTCCAAAGAGTGTTTTTATAGAAGTATAAAACTTTGCGTTACCAGCACAGTTGCCACTGTGGTACAATTGAACAAAAAATTGTTGTTTTTTTACATTTGGTTCGCTGGTTCATTTTTTTTCTTTTATGAAAAGTAAACGATTATAATATAAACAAATTTTGAAAGTTTTACCATGCCTGTAAAAATGTATTTACGAAAATTATTACTCTTTACATAAAGTAAAAGATTTGATTCGTTTACAACACTTGATAGTAATCTATTATTACCTACCCACAGTAGTAAATCAAAAAGCTATATTTACAACACTGATCGATTGTTACTTTTGTTTACAAGTCAGAAATTGACAATTTGACTTCAGTGTAAAAAGTATTGTATTATGCTGGTATGCAAATAAAATTGAAATAATTGGTTCTCTTTTTTTATTTTGGTTCTTTTTTTATGGATTTTGGTCCCGAAGAAAAATTTAGAGTGGCAACCGTGGTTACCAGCATATTTTTAACTGGTGCCCATTTTGACAGTTTGTCAGGTTATTTATGATTCATTTTCAAGACTGATGATGCCTGAGCAACGTTTGCAAATCATGCTTTTGTTCGAAATACGTAACGAGCAAATTTCGTTTGAATGGATACATCAATAAACAAAGTTGCCATACATCCAGAAAAACCGACTGCTTGGTGTTCCTTATGGGCCAGTGGAATCATTGGCCTGTACTTCTTTAAAAACTATGCTGTTCAGAACGTTACAGTAAATGGTAAATGTGGTTTCAACAAGATGGCGCAACATGTCACACAGTTCGGATCTGTGAATTGACTCCCGAGATCGTGCGATTGTGTTGTAAGTTGTCTTAACGTTAGTACACTTGTTGCTATTCTGATTTATTTATCTTTTATTAAAATAATGTGGAGCACTGCTTAGGACCATTCGTGCTTTACATGATTCAAGCAAAAGTAAAAACAATAAATTTCAATGATTTTCAAAATAACTGGGAAAACTATATTTCTACTGCAAGTGTAGTGGGTTATATTCAGCCCCATATATTGATTTACTCTATTTTTATTCGTACTTTTCAACTATATTGTACGGAAGTAAAAACTTTAACGACATCAAGTCTATCTAACGAAACTAGAACACAAGTAATTATTTTGCAATCAAAAGTCTTGCACATAAACATGTTAAGTGGAATGACATAAACTACTCCATTTACAATTCCCAATTGAAAAATATTTAACTCTAAACAAATAATCAAATTTACCTAAAAACAATTAAATATTTTAGACGAAAAAAAGTAATTCTATTAGTGGAATACAAATATAAAATATAGTCTTGATGCAGGTTGAAGGGTATATAAGATTCGGCGCAGCTGAATAAAACACTTACTTGTTTTTAATAATGTTTTGTGCTCGTTGGTTCATTACGACTTAACAATTGTTGTAGAATTCACTCAAAACCCACCGGATGTGTTAAAAGCGCAAGTTGAAAAAAATCAAAGTTTATGGGTGTAATTGGAATCTTTATCGCAAAAAACAGTGTGTACAGTGGAGCTGTTACAATTAACAACACAATAACAACAGCACAATATAGTTGATATACGGTGGCAAAAAACAAAGCAGATAAAAACTTCTAAATAAAAGCCAATAAATAAATAAAAATTTAACCTAAATCAAAAGAAAGAAAATTAATTTTTGTAGTAGCTGCTCGGCTAAGTACGTGGGCTGTTCAAAAAGTGAGGTGCATTTTTGAATTTCGCGTGCTGCATACATTCGGTTAGTGAATATTCACTTCCTGCTAGGAAAATATAAAATTTTTAAAAATTGGATAGAGATTCGTTTTAGCCCGTTTTGAAAAATCGAGTTCTTGTAAGATCTTCAGGTTTTAAGTTTATAGGAGGCTTCCCTAACTAGTTCTGGGAGCCCGTTACTAGGTCTATGTATGTGTGTGTGTAGTGTAAGCATGTCACTCGCTTATAACTTTTGAACGGCTCAAACTGGTAGCGTTCTGGACAGCGTTTCTGGACTTAGATTAGGTTATTAGGGCCATTGTCGAGAGAATGCACTTGGGTCCGTTAAACAGTCCCGTTGTGATAACCTTAAGTAGAGGACTGCTTATGAGTTGTCCTCTGCCGCACTAAGCCATCCGGTGGTCTTTAGGATGGCCGAAATTCTATCTAGCTCCATACTCGACAAAAGCTCCATACTGGCAAAAAGCTGGAGCGCAGTGCCATCGCTCTTACGCTGTTTAAGGCAGGGCACTGACATAGAAGATGGAGCACAGTTTCCTCCTCTTCTTCATCATTACAGCCTCTACAGAAGTCGTTATATTCTAGACCTATCCTTCTTGCATGGGTCCCAAAGTTGCAATGTCTAGTTAGAACATTCACAAGCTGCCGCAGACGAATCTTGCTGAAGCTAAGAAGGTCGCGAACTTGCAGTGCGACAGGGGAATGCCTGTGAAGTGACAGATCATAGAGTGGTTCAGCTCTGTTCCTTCCCTCGCCATTCCGTCAGCAAGTGTCACCCTCGAATGTCTTGCATTCGACCACAGCTATAGATGTGCTGTACATACCATTAATAATAGAGATGGTCGCCTTACTGTCGGTAAAGATATAGATATCTTTCGATATTTTATAATACCTCAGCCATAAACTTAGATATCCTCTGAATAGATCGGAACTGGTAGATTTCGAAATATCTCAAAAAAGCTTAGAAAAGGCATTTCTAAAATTATTTCTTCGAATAACTTTTTAACGGCCTCATCGATCGATTTCACATATTAATCAGCGTTCGTGAGATATCGTGAACGAAAAAACTTTAAGAAAAGTGGTTTTATTTTTGAAAGATCCGAAATTATATACTTGATCAGTTAGTGCTCTTAATTTTTTTACAGTATGTAATCAAAATCTACATTATACACCGTGAATCTCCGTGATCGGGGATTTCAGAATTAAAATAACAGTGTTTTAGGTAGAAGAGCTAAGAAGCGTTCAAAGCGGGAAGTTACTTGGATGGCCTTTAGGGTCAACATATTTTTATGTTGGTTCACCCAAATTTTACTGGAACGAAACTCTCATGGTCGTGGGTTCTATTTACGCCTCATGCTCTGTCTGCCACAGCCAAGCAAATTGCTTCGCGGGCTATATTTATTACAAAAACAAATAAATAAATAATATAAAAATCATCAGAGTCAAATTCTTATAATATTCTCGTGTATAATTTTAAATACTTATGTGGTACATTGTCAAAGCATTAGTCTAATCTAAAACAACTTTTTTTCAAGTTTTATTTATTTTAATAAATTAAATCGACTTAAAAACATCTTTAATTGTGCTCAACCTGATAAACAACGAATAGATTAAATAAAAGCCATTTGAAGTAACATCTCCACATAATGCGTACATACTTATTATATACTGCATATGTAAAAAAATACAACACACATAATATGCACGTACACTCTCCATCATATGAATAGAACCACTTAAATTTCTAATTCCTATTATTGAATGTTCAAACAGAATTATATTTGATGGGCAATACTTTTATATCTAAAAGTGCGATTTTCAAGTCGATAAATATTAAAAGCAAATATGCAACATATCTTGAAAACAGCTAAAACTATCTACGCATTTTTATTTGAATTTCACCCATTTGAATATATTCCAATTCCATTTCGTTTCATTATTTTTCAATTGAAATTCTTGTTAAAAACTTCTTAAATAAAAATTATCGATGGGCAAAGTAACTGTCGTTTAATTTGTATACTCGAATACTCGACTGTGCGGAATCTTATACACCGACATCCGTGTAATATATAAAATAAATATATGAAATAAAAACCTAAGAAAATTAAAAAGGCTAGGTGATCAGTGAGTTCTTGTCATGACTTTGATGTTTGTTTTTAAGCTTCTCATTTATTAAAACGGAAGTTTGAAATAAGTATCTTTAGTTATTTTAAGAAATGGTGGAGTTTAAAATAAATATAGTTTTAATAAATTAAAAAAAACATCCTTTTTAAGAAAATCGAACTAAAAAGTTTAATATAAAATTGAAAATAGCCTTAAAACAACAATGAACAAGTATTTCTGTAAAAAATAAGCACCGATATAATAATAATTTTCGAATAACAATAACTCTTGTATAGGTTGTTTTTTATAGAGTGATACAACTTTGAGTTGGCATCACTGCTTTATTTGACCACCCATTTAACAGCTGATAGTTGCTTTTTGTTTAGTTTGCTTTGACATTTTATTACGGATCGACTTACAACAGAGCAACGCTTGGAAATTGTGGAAATTTTTAATCAAAATATTGGTTATGTTCGTCAAACTTATCGTGCACTTCGTCCATTCAAAATTTTATTTTACAATGAAGCACATTTTTGGTTGAATGGGTACGTAAATAAACAGAATTGTCGCATTTGGAGTGAGGAGAATCCACAAGCTTTTGTGGAAACACTATTTCATCCACAGAAAATTATTGTTTGGTGCGCTTTATGGGCTGGCGGAGTCATTGGCCCATATGTCTTCAAAAACGATGATGGTCAGAATGTTACTGTTTGTGAAAATTGGTGTTCCAGATTGCGCCTTGTACGCGCCAGCCGTGGCGGCCATATGGCCATATATTTAAACATTAATGTCTTAAAATTTTCTATCCAATAAAGACCGTTTCATTGATATCAAGAATATACTACTATGCTTTATTATGATTTAAACTTGCAAGCTCTATAAAAAACACCCGATACCTGTCTTTATTATTGTTTTAAGGTTATTTTTTAATTCATTTTTAATATATTTTATCCGATTTTATTAAAAATGTATTTTTTAGTTTAACTATAAACCATATTTAATTTTTAGTTTCATGTGCTTCGAAAGCGTGTAAAACAACTTACAAATTATGAGAAGACAAGAACATGATTAACATTATATACATTATATACGTTGTACGAGTACAACGTGACGTATGATTAACATTAATAATAATATTAAGTATACGCGTGGAAGCACAATATGAAAGGAGGATTCTATGCATAGAAATATACAAGTGAAGCTAATAAAAAGCGATAATACGTTTGAGTACTAAAGAAAATAAGTTACTTTAATAACGAAAAAAATATTAATTTTTTAGCTCTTGAACTGTCTTTGGTCTTTATAAAATCAAATATGATTTATAAAGAAAAAATGGTTTTAGTTGGTTATTTGTATGCAACAAAAGTTTTATTTGTCCATCTCTGGCATCGGCCTTTGGATTTTTTTTATTTTTGGTAACTATTTAAATCTTCCTGAAGTATTAAGAGGTTTTAATGAAAAAAAAAATAGTTTTAGGATACCAAAGATTAGTATGAAATTTCCAGCTCTGGAACCAAATTTTGAATAGCAATCTATTTATTACGATTCGTTTAGTGATTTTTTTTAGTTACACTAATATATTAAAGTTATTTTCAGTTTATTTTTATATGTATTGTGTAGTGCAAGCGGTGCTGAGGCGCGTATAAGCGCATTTTTTATTTTCAACTTACACAGAAGAGAAGAAAAGCACTGTTTTCAAATGCCGCTGCTCTTTCACCATCAGTACTCTTGTGTATTTATTTATGATTATTTTTGTTAGTTTTGTAAACTGAGAAAGTTTTTTTTATTTTCTATGCAATAAGAATTTTGTCTGCCTGCAAAAATCTAAATGACCTCCTCAAAGCGACTGGTTAATTAATTGACTTTTATATTGTACTCTGATGGGTATAACTAGAGCGATGTTTTTCATCTGAGTTGTCTAGGATGCGTCTAAGACAATCGCTTAAGACTTTTTTATTCCCATTTCAAACGAGTCTTGTATTGCACAAGCAGAGATTCCGTTGTAATACAAAATACGATCAAAAGACTCAAAAAATATCATTGCAGAGAAATAAAAATCGTCTAATGTTTAAGCGACGTTAGAGGAAGAACTGCAAAACTACACATCGAACAAGTACCCAAATGAATCTCCGAAGTATCATTTACACGAGTAAAATACGACTGCGGTGAAATAATAGCCTTTCAATGGCCGTCGGAAAGCGTAAATGATGAGCCACTCGTCCAACAATCCTCTGGACGATTAAGAATATAGTCGCAAAATAATCGCGTTGAGTGGGTTAAAATCAAAATGTTAACGCGTTCTAATCGTCTGTTCGAGAGTGTATTTTTGTAAGCAAGAATAAATGGATTTCATCGCATTTTATTTTCCCTCTTTATTTTTTATCAGGAAAGTGCTTTTTTATGGGATTTTAACGACCGCTATTAAACAACTAAGAATATGATTAGTTGAGTTATGAGCGGTGGGACAAATATATACATATTTTGGAGAAGACAAATAGTACTGATAAAAATTAATTTTTGAAATGTTCGACTCAAATGGCGAAACAATTTACGTTTTAGCTAGACAAGCTACAACAGTCCAAAGCACTTGCAACAGCAAGTAATTAAACTTTCAAGGTAAAAATTTAAATATTAAACCGGGCTGCCTTAAAGTATGTTTAAAAATAATTCAGCGATTTTAGCCCACTGTTCTATGGATATTGTCATACAATAATATACAAATAAGACTTTAATACATGTTCCGTGTTCACTACAAAGTTCAATTACATTTTTAAAATCTCTTAAAGTGCATTTACATCTGGGGGCATTTATGTACTTTGATTGTAAATAAAAATATATTCGCAACTCCATATTAAAAGCACATTTATTTCGACCAATTTCCTATTCGAGTGGAATTACATAATAAACTTACGGATTTCGTAAGAACATATTTTTCACATGACAGGATTTGACATATCAAAAGGGAAAATAGTAACTGAATAGTGGTTATATAGACCAAGATTAAACATGTATTAAATTAGAATTTTTATTTAGAGTGGAACACTTAAAATCTTTGCTATAATCATCTGATCAGTACTGATTTCGAACCCACCACGTCATCTCATGTGCTTTGCAATATTTACCATGTCTTTCTGAATTAAAAACACTTTTCGTATTAAACGTTCGAAAACAAAATATTTACACTTAAAAAGAATTTGAAAGTTGCTGTTTTGAACTTGAGCGTAAACAATAATTCTTAGCTTAATAATTAATCCTAATTGGAACAATTACACATTCAGATTTAAAAGGGAAATTATTCCAACTGAAGTATTGGAATGAAATCTCGATATGGAGATATTCGAAATCCACTATATTTATTAGAAGTGTAAATGCACTATTACTACGGTACTCAATAAATCGTTTTTTTTTTTTGCTTTAGTCGGCTAATCGTTTGGTTAATCAATTGACGTTTTGGTTTAATATGTTTTTCATTAATCAAAAATAAATGCACTTGTATTGCTCAATATTAAATATTTCAATAAAAATATTTAAAATAAAGTCAAGCTGGCGCCAAATTACCGTATTCGATATCGTTCAAAATTTCAACACAATTGGAATACAAATTTCCATCGATATGGAGTGCCGTAGTTTGGCCCCATAGAAGAGGAATGGATAAATATGTGTATGTATTGATGAAAAAGATGCCAGATCCTTTTATTACATTAATAATTTACAGAGATGTCGTAAATTAATTTTTTTAAATTGTATTTGTTCTAAAAGATTAGACGTATTTTTCTTTAGTTTTAATAAAAGTTGGCTGAAAGAAGTCCCTTCATTTAGATCGTTTATGTTGCAGAAGTAAACAATGTTTAATTTATCAGATGCTTTCCTGATTTTCTCTTAAACATAAAAAATCTTGGGAAGATTTAGTGATCTTCATATTCGTTACGGCTTTCCATCTTGCAATATTCAAATAAAATCTGTATTGTTTCACTTAGTTTTTCCCCTAACCGAAAAACAAAATATGACGATTAAATTAAGCATTAAACATTCAACTTTGAGAACTTCCCTTGTGTCAACGCCCCCCAATACATTGTGCACACACACACACACACACACACTTTCGTTGACTCGTTACAAAGTACAGACTAGAAATCCTCTTGTGCTCAAAATACATATCAAATCGAAATTAATCTGTGCGACTGCAGTAGTTGTAAACAAAATACTTTTGAAAATATTTTAGTTCCTTCTCTTAAGTTGTTATAACGGCATACCAAGTGGCTGAAGGCAGTTTTAAATAAATTTATATTATCATTTTAGTTCTTTTTTTTTCTTCTTGCTATTAACATTCGAATTGCATTTTAAACAACCGACAGATTGAATGATTCGTTAATATGGAGAACAATTGTTGAACGCATAGCAAATGTCATCTGTCATCATTCCTCCCGTACACTTGGTACCACATTATCATGACTTTTGTATCAGCGACGCTCTGTTATCAGGGATGTGAAGTAGGTTTATGAGAAAATACGTAATAAGTACTTATTCCACAGTCCAATAACAGAGAAACAGTCAATGAATTTAATTTATTTTGCTTTTTTTATGGAATTTTATATTAATATTTTGTTGTTTATTAAACTTTATATACGTCATTGTAATGAATTATATTCAAAGAAATAAAATTGATTGCTAAATGTAAAGCTGAGAGAATGAATACAACAGACTTGTGAATTATGCTCTGCAGAGTAGCCACAGCGTAAAGGAAAATTTACTTAGATGGCTG
Organism: Linnaemya vulpina; assembly: GCA_963675445.1. Classification (NCBI taxonomy): domain Eukaryota; kingdom Metazoa; phylum Arthropoda; class Insecta; order Diptera; family Tachinidae; genus Linnaemya; species Linnaemya vulpina. The sequence continues at coordinate 22,608,477 of OY776276.1, forward strand.
CCAGAGTTTTCAAAATAATGTTTTATAGCCGATTTTGATATTGTTTTTGTTTATAAAATTAAAGGTTTGCGATTTCTAAATTCGTAAGATTTTTTAAATTTTATTTTCCTCTTCTAGTAGAGTGATACAGCGCTCGATTCTTTGTTTAACCATCTGAAGTTCAATGTCTTATAGATAATGTTTAAATGTTAATTGTCCATAATTCTTTTTGTTTTAAATTTATTTAATAAAGCTTTCTTTACATCAAATATGCTAAAAAAAAGCACAATATAAGCGAATTGAGTAGCATCAGCGTTGTCGTTTTTATTATTAAACAATTCATAGATAAGCATTATATCGTCATATTGGTGACATTTACTAAGTGTAAAAAGTAAAAAGAAAAAATGTTATCTTTAATAGAAATAGAGGCAAAACTTTATAAATTATTACGTGAAGAACATAATGGCATCACAACACAGAGATTTCAATTGTGGTAAAATGTTCGAATTGTGTTTTATAATAATATCTCTATAAATAAGAATTTTGATCATATTGAACTATGCCACCTAATAAGTGGTGATAAGCAAAATAAAAAAATAACATGGGTACTGATGATGAAAGTGTAGGGGCTTTCGAAAACAGCTGTTCTGCTCTATAAGGTAAATAACTAAATAGATGTTGGCTTTTCCTTCCACCTTGGAATATATGAGTCATGTCTTAGTGAATTAAAAAAAACGCCGTAGGAATATCAGGCTATTAAATGAATTTATTTTAGAGAAAAAATCAGGAAATAACGATTTCTTCAAAAAAAGAAAATCATAATGACAAATATACCTGACAGAAAAATAAATATCAGATAAAAGCAATTATTTAAGGAAAAGAAATCTTAAAAAATATTAAAGTCGCAAAATAACAATTATATTTTGATTTTAATTATAAATGTCATAGTTGTTAGGCCAATATTTTTTTTTCCACACGCAAGTCAAATCTTTCGAACCAGGGCTGCAGAAGTTGATAAACTTTTAATTTTTTCTTGGTACAATTCCGGCCTTAAAAGTACGACCGCTCAATTTAGTCTGCGCTTAGACAGGATAACATTTGGAAAACATTTAGAGCTCTCTTTTGGTTGTTATTTGTGTTCATAAAGGCGAACGAACATGTTGCCGGCAAGATTCCATTATTGTGTATTGTTCGAGTTCACATTTGGCGTCAATTCATCTTTGCTATCATTTCCTTGTGATTTTTTTTTGTATTCTGCTGTTTATTAAACTATTAAAAATAAAGAAAAATAAATTATAAATTAGGCCTCTAGAATTGAAAAATTTGATGGTCTCATTTCGCATCCCTGATCTAAACTCATCGTGTATTCCTATTTTGTGCTGGCGATTCTGAGTTGCATTGATTTTAGCGCAATTAAATCCAGTGTTGCCAAATATAGTCATTTCGCTATACCTATTGCGTTGTATTTATTTTTGGTAGTATTCTAATAAATGAGCGAATATAATAAAAAAAAGTTTTATAGTTTTGAATTAAAAGGAAATTAAACTCTTATATGTGTAATAAAATAAGACATTAAATATTATTCTCCACACAATTCTGCAGACTTTCGCTAGGAGCGGCAACACTTTTTACTTTTTTCAAAATGCATCAACTAGCCAACGATCAGCGCACTGAATTCAAAACCTAAACAAATTACCCCAAGTCAAACGTCCGATATACGCTTTGAAATACGTCGCTTTTTTAATCATTAAAAAAAATTATTCCACAATAAAATGAACAAATAAAAGAAAGAAAGAAAAAGAAAACAAACACAAAACGCAACTAAATTCTTTAGTACAATTAATTAAATTATTATTTAGTTTCATTTTAGTGTTTGCAAAACAAACAACACACAATAAACAGCTGAACAAAGTCAAATGAGTTCAACTATAAAAATGAAATATTAAATAAAATACGTCAAACAGATAATATCTTTTCGAGCCACCGTCAATGCTTGTGAAATACACTTGTGAAATAGAAAAAGAAAAAAATTCAAAAATAAACAATAATTTTTAATTCAATGAAGATGTAAAAATTGTTTGGAAATGTGACAGAACTACAAGTGCAATTTGTTTATCGTTAAGTAATTTAAAAACAAGAAAAAAAAAAATAGATGGAAAATTTATAAAAAAATTTTAAAAGCAATTTATTAATGAAACTTATTTTTGTAACATTTCTTACACCAACTAAAACTATTTTTTCTATTAGCGCTGTGCATTTCTTCCGACGGTATTTGTTGGAATTTAATACGCCAAATATAATTTGTTCTATTAAGAGACGTGCTCGTGAACTCAATCAGTTTTCAAAGAGAGTGAAACGCTCATTTCAAATGTTGCTACCGACGGCGACGCACTTGACAATTAATTCTGTAACCTCTTGAGCAGATTTAGTTGCAAACAAACATCGATAAAATTATAATTAACACTAGTTTGATTGTAAATATAATTAATTGATTCAATAAAAAACAACAACGATCGGTTTCAATTCAACTGCTTAAATTCGCCGAATGGAAATTAAAAATATTGAAAAAATGTCTTCAGAAAAAGTGTCGCAAATTTAGAACAGGGTAAGCAAATTTTGTTTTATTAAAAGACATGCTAGAGCACTAGAAATAAACGATCAACTTCTTGATTTTAAGACTCAACCTCTGGACAGTTAAAAATAACAATCATTTGCACGGAGAGTCCTAAATAGATGGCTGTTGAAAATCACCAAAATCTAATATATGTATGGCTCCAGAGCTGGCAAGTTTAAACTTCTATTACCACGCTAAATCTAATATTTATATGTTAACTAAACTAATTTCTTTTACTCCAGAAAGAATTTAATGGCATTAAAAATAAAAAAATTAAAAAAATGAAACCAGAAGGAGATTTTACAAATCATTGCCCTTATTCTGCAGCTTCCGAGAAGTTTTCATATGAAAAAAAAAATAACTTGTTCATGTATTTTCTTTAATTCTTCCATACTCAAATTATTATTCCTCAATTTTTCAAAAATGCTCGTTTACTTGCCATATACTTTATTGCGAGATCTATTTCCTAACTCCATGGCTGTGCATTTCCCTCGCAGTAACTATAAAGGCAGCACAGTTGCAGTTAAACACCATCGACAGCTGTCAAATTTTCCCTCAGCTGGGTCATTTAGTTTGTATTAGACATGCTTGTGACTTTGGAGACGTAAGTGTTCGCTCACGTGTGTTATCAGTATGGCGAAAATTTATAAGTTAGGCTGTGAACTGTTATCCCATCCACAATTTTCTTCCATTCTCGGTAAGAATTTTGGGCCGAATAGAGAAAGGAATAAGTGCAGAAACATTGGAAAACCGTTGGACCAAATGCATTGATCGAAAAGTGGATCATATTGAAAGTTTGACGATAAATTTGTTTATTCAAATAAGCATAAAGTTATCACATAGCCCTCGTACTTCCTCACAAAATTGCCCCAAAAATTAGATTGCCGCATCAAAATTCTGCTTGTCTAGTGCACAAGTGTCAAATATGATTGATGGACGACGCCGTTTATTAAAGTTATAACATCTTTCGATAGGGTAATTTATTTTGCGCCATCCAGAAGAAGTTCTATTCCTTTTTTTTTTCTTTGGTTTCTAAGAGGTTGGCTGGTTTTTGTTACTGCTTTCACAAGGGCTTGCACTTTTCAGTCCATATACAGAGACAGTGCCGAAAGTGCTCTATAAAACAGCTGATTTCTGTTTATACTCGTTCGTAGTGATACCAGACGTAGTTTGGGGGCAAAATCTCCACGGATCTAGAATTTTTTAATTCATCCATTGTCTTAAAGACCAAATATAAGAAAAATTTAAGTGAATTCTGTGGTTTTTATTTTTAAAGCAGTTGAAAAGAAGTCTGTTAAATAAGTCATTAAAACTTGGAGGCCGACAAAAACGTCAAATGTGGCAGCTGCCAATCTTTAGACATTTCAAAGCGGAAAAATAAAAAATGACAGTAAATCAAAGTTATTTGATTCATTCATCATATCGTTTTCGGCGTCATATGTCGTCAAAATCGACATTTTATTATAGATTAAAGAAAAATGTGGCTTTTTGTCTTTAATAAATTACAGAATGTTGAATTTTAAGGCGAAAAACGCCAAACACGGAAAAACCCATCAAGTTTTGTGTATTTTGAATTTGGAAATATGAAAATCTTAATTTGTACACTTTGAATGACATCAATAACAAATTCCATTATTCGAGGGTTGATCAGACCTTTTATACATTCGAATTATATTATTATTACTATAGAATTATACATTCTCAGCTTATGCTGGAATTGACGTACCGGGTCTAAGACCAAGGGTTAAGCTCTGTGGGAATATAATTCATCTTTTATATCCGTTATCCTAATGTTTTCCTCACGATTGTTGTTGCTTTTATTATTATTATTTTTTTTGTTAAACAGCGTCGCCATTAATTTAAAATGTTACTTCCGTTTCGTTATTTTTAGGTTTCAGTTGTTTCTCTTTTATGATCAAATCGATAAATTTTAACATGAAAAAATCTCTTATCAGATGAAAGTACGAGTAAATATAGTTCTGATAATGTTTTGTGGTTTCCTATTTTATTATATTTATATTTAGGTACGAATTTAAAGATAATAATTATCTATTGATTGGCAGATATCAAATGTAACATTTCAAAGGCAAATAATGAAAATTAATTATGAAACATTTTCAAAAGGTTTTCGGTTATATGAAAATAGAATTTCATTGTAGGTCGCAGAATCAAGCTCAAATCTTCCGTTTCTATACTTCTTAAGATCCAACGGATTTAAAAAAATTGAGTTAACTTCTGCTTAAATATTTTCCATATTTAACTACATCATTTGTTGCGTGTGTTTTACTTGAGTCCATAAAATGATCTATATAATTCAATATTTTGCAGGTTATTTCAGGCAAATTTTGACCGCGGTTTCGCCTCACGGTTTATACGCCGGTATGTCACAAATAAATACTTCAATACCGTCCTTATAGACATGAGCCTTAACATCGACGCAAAAAAATTTTCTCAAGTCTTTGAATCCCACGATCTAGGCGGTTAATGGAACTTCCCCAAACGTGAAACTTCACCGAATTTGTCCCTCAATTTGGTCATCATGCGATGTGGCATGTGGCACCGTATTGCTGAAACCACGTGTTAGGCAATTCCAGCTAATCCATTTTGGAAAAAATAAAATAAATACAATTTTATCTTCACAAGATGCCGCTTACGGCAGTTTTGCCTGTTCGCACATCCATTCAAATGAATGTTTTGACTTTTACACTTTCTTAAATGAACACGAATTTCGATAATAAAATTCAATAATCTGAAAGTGATGTTCGTTTTTCAGTCGATTCAGACCAAACTGAACATGTTCAACAGTGACATATTACACGAAAACAGTGTTGCCAAAATGAAAGTCACTAAAAAATCGCTTTTTAGAATGCAAGCATGTGTCACCAGGTTTTATTTCTTATATTATTTTCAATATACAATGCAGTGCATTGTGCTGGAATTAGAAATAAGGGAGGGGATAGTACTGAGAGGAACTTTTTTACTTCGCCAGTGAATTTTAGTTAAATGATAGTGTCAACCGCTGGTGGTTTTGTTCGTCGGCCAGTGCTATGCCTCCGTCATTGAGACACGCCGACAACAATTAACACAACCATGCTGTAATGTAAATAAGAAAAGTTCAATACCACATTCACGACTAAGTGCGGGGTCGTGTCGGAATTTTAGGTTTCAGAGTCATTTACTTCAGACACAACACCCGGCATTTTTCATTATTAATTAGCTTCATTGTAACATTAAAATTTCAATTAAAATTTTCCTTCTAAAACATTAAAAAAAAATAAATTTTCGTTAATATTATATTTTTAAATAATGAAAACTAAAAAATTTCTTAGCTGTGGCAACATCGTTCATAATCTTTTACAGTTATTGTTTGTTGTTATTTTACATTCACTAAGTAGTGATAGCGCGAACATGAAATTCACAGCAGCGTATTCGACTTGTTGGGGAATGAAAATTTCACGGGAACCAAAATTTCACATATTATTCATGTTAAGAGGGATGTCTGTCAATTAATCTGTACATTTTTGTAATGACCTGCCTCTGATCGTTTTCGCAAAATAGTGCCTCTTCAAATACTTTTCAGTAACAATTTCCGCTGTCAGAATATCATCAGCGATTTCTTTGGCCATATTTAAAAGGTGATTTTGCCTTCATAATCTGCCACATATTCAGTTTTTTGTTCTAAATCGTTAAATATAGTTTCAAAGTCTTATTCGTGCATTTCGGCAGACTATTTCCAACAGAAGTTTTATTTTCGTTTTATAATGAAATACTTATATGTTGCTTTGGAAATTTTAATTAATTGGAAAATTAATAAAATTTTGCAGAACTTACTAAAATAAAAACAAGTAAAAGTGCTATATTCGGCTGTGCCGAATCTTATATACCCTTCACTAACGTACGTCTACTTTCTAACTTATAAAATAATTTCAGTTAGCAAAATATAACAACTTCAGTTGCGTTTTTCATGTTTTACAAAATATTGCAGTATCCAACCCTGGCATCAAAATTTATATTTTTTTTTTAAATTTTTAATACCAATTTTGTTTTGCCGAAATAAAAAATAATTTTAATTTGGAAAAAAACGACATTAATTGATTTTTGGTTATGTATTGTATAAAAAAATTTAAAATTTCGGAACCCTGGATGGGAACTTTAAATTTTTAAATTTATTTTTATTTAAGAAAAACTTAACATATTTATATATTTTAGTTATTATATGTACCACAAAATACCGAATGTGCCCAAAAAATATTTCAATTTCTGATCCCTGTAGGCGAAAATTAAAACTTTTTAAAATTATATTTTACCAATGCAAGTCTTCATGATGTATAAACTGGTTTTATTTAAGAAAAACTACAAATTTGTAACCATTTCTGTCACATTCATGTACTACAATATATATCAGTTTTCGAGCCCTGGAATCGAAATTTGTTTTTTTTGTAATTTTTGATACCAATTCTGTTTTACCAGAACAAAAAATAATTTTAACCAGGATAAAACGACGTTAGTTAATTTTTAGTTATTTTAATGTACAAAAAATATTAAAATTTCCTAACCATGTATAAGAATTTTTAATTTTTAAAATTTTTTTTCCATCTATGCAAATCTTCCTGATGTATAAAACCGTTTTATTTAAGAAAAACTTAAAATTCTTAAACATTTTAATTGCTATATGTGCCACAAAATACCGAATATGTCAAAAAAATATTCAATTTCCGATCCCTGGAATCGAAAATTAAATTTTTAAATTATTTGTTACCAATGGAAGTCTTCATGATGTATAAAGCGGTTTTATTTAAGAAAAATTACAAATTTGTTACCACTTTCGTTACTTTCATGTACTACAAAATATTGCAGTACCGAACCCTGGAATCGAAATTTCGATTTCTTTTTTAAATTTTTGATACCAATTTTGTTTTGCCGAAATAAAAAGTAATTTTAACCAGGAAAAACGACGACAGTTGATTTTTGGTTAGTTTATTGTATAAAAAAAATTTGAATTTCCTAACCCTGGATGGGAACTCTAAATTTTTAAATTTTTTTTCATCGATGTAAATCTTCATTACGGTTTAATTTAAGAAAAACTTAAAATTTTTAAACATTTTAGTTATGATATGTACCACAAAATACCGAATGTATCAAAAAAAAAATTTTAATTTCCCATCCCTGGATTTTTTTTTTTTTTTTAAGTTTTAAATGGACAATTGAGGAGTCCCAAGGCATGAAATAGGTTCAATTTTCAAATACGCAAAAAAATAATCGGTTTTTGGTGTTAATTTTGCGTCGAGAAATAGGTGTAAGCTTCCCAGCTCTGGAGCCGTCCTTCCGATTTTTCTGAATTTCAATACCACTCTAAGTTAGCTCACTTCCAATCGATCAGTCCAAGAACGAAGTCTCTAGCTCTTCTGGGAGCTTGGGAAAACCGATTTCACGTACAGACAGACGGACAGACGGACATCGCTATTCATAAGGATCCGAAATATATACATATACTTCATGGGGTCGCATATTGATATCGAAGAAATTACACACGGAATGACAAACCTAAATATACCCTTTCACATTTTTGTGAAGGGTATAATAATAAAAAGCCCTCCCAAAACTGTTTGCTTATTATGATAGTGAAAAAAGCAATCCAATGGATCGAATTAACTCGCAACACACAATTAAAAAAAAATATCGAATGCGGTTAGAAATACCCTCCTAATCTGACAACAATTGTTGTGGATACAACTGTGCAAGTGCACACACATACATTCAAACATACTTACATTTGTGTCAGCAAAAAATAAATGATTAAATAAGATTTATTTAATAAATTCATAGTTTTGCTTATTTAATAGTAACAATATTGCTGTTGACATGTCCAAAGCAGTTGTTTACAATTATTTGCAAATATGCACGCCATTTTTTCCAAGCTACTCTTTTATTGCAAATGAAATAAATAGAGCAAATGGACACACACATGCAAACATACACATGTAAACGTGCTTTTGACTGTTTTGTTGTTGCGTTTATAAAAGTGGTGCAGTTTCGTACAGAATGCCATCGTTTACACAGTTTGTTCTGCTATTCATCGTGATAACCGTTATTGCGTGTCGATTCTTTTCACGCTGTATTAAAGCAGTGAGTGCATTTACATACATACATATTTTTCGGCGTTCACTGTTTGTTGCAAATGGATTTGCAAAATTATGCTTCCCAAATACAAACAAATTTGGTTAAGCGGAAATGAAAGTTTTCGGCAAAAAAATTGCGAATAAGTGAAAAATTTGTAACGAATTCTGTACTTTTTAAAATGTTCTCGAAAACCGAGATATACCATTGGAAAGAAAGCCGACTTAATTTGCAAAACAAAATAAAGGGTGATTTCTTTCTGGCAACATTGTTTGTGGCAGCTTAGCTCTTTTCGTGTAAAGCATTAAAAACATAACGACAGCAGGCTACACGAACATCGACTACAAAAGTCGTTTGCTACAATCGTCGCCTCGTAGTCAGCTACTTATTTATTTTTAAGACGAAACCACCAAATCAACAACCACGTGTTGTTGTTTGTAGTAGAATTCTCTTCAAACGCCAGTGTAGCCGCTTTCATATATATAATATTCTTAAACAGTGTTATTCCAATAAAACATAATAAAACATTAAAAGTCAACAATATATGATAAGAAATCATTTCATTAGCTTGGAAATATAGTTTGTTGTTTCTTTTTGTAAAATAAAGAAACAATAATTTTATGTTTACAATAATTGAATTTATTTATATCATACTGGCAACACTGCATCTACTCATTGTCGCTCACCAAAATAGAAATTAGTTTAATTTTGGCTACAGCTACAACGGTGGTCGGTAGTCGTGTGGCTGTGTCGTCGCTAAAATAGTCATTCCCATATCAAGGCGTGTGTTCTAATTTTGACAGGTTGTAGCTCGTAGACTGCTGTGGTTATTGTGTTTAATGCCTAACATGTCACTGTCAAACATGCTCAGTTTGGTCCTTAATTTAAATACGAATCGATTGACAAACGAACAACGCTTGCGATTATTAAATTTTGTTATCAAAATTCATGATCGGGGAAGAAAGTGCATCGAGCTGAAAATTGTTATCATTTCTGGTTGGATGAATACATAAACAAGCAAAACTATGTCATGTGGTGGGAAGAGCAGCCAGAAGCATTGCAAAAACTGTCAATTTGTTGTGGATTATGGGCTGGTGGCATCATTGTAAATGGCGAGCGCTACCGTGCTTTGATTATGTACAAATATATTTTTGCCCAAAATGGAAGAGCTGGACTTGGCTGACATGTAGTTTCAACAAGATGGTGCCTCATACCACATGGCACGCAAAGCAGTTGCCCAATTGAGAGGCGAGTTCGTTGAAGTTTACTTCACGTTTGTTGCCGCTCAATGGGCCGTCTAGATCGTGCCATGTGAAATATATATCGTTCTAGCGACTCAAAATATGGAGTTCATAGATTTCTCTGAATTTTATATGTTTCCTAATTTATTTCAGCTCTAAAGTTAAACGGAAAACCAGGTTTGGTTGCCAGTGTTTGCTGGGTTAGCGGCAATTGCACTATAAATTATTTCATATTTTAGCTGCAGTTGTATAATTGAGCACAAATAAGTTCTGTGTAGCATTTAAAAATGCATCGTCGTGTTATGGAAAAATATTTGGTTTTTAATAGTAATTGAATAGATTTGATTTAAGAGGAAATATTAAATTATAAACGCTGGCAATTGAATTATTTTTGTTAATAAAAAAAATAAAGAAGTAAAAATTTTATAAAATTACTGAGAAAAAGATAATAAAGTTACGCAGTTCTATAGAACAACAAATTTAAATAAAATTATAATTATAATGAAATTCAACAGAAGTTATCGTCTGGCAGATAGCAAAAATCACTGGATAAAGTAATAAAAATAAAAGATAAAAAACGCTTGGCACCAAAAGCTTAACTACTAAATAAAAGGTAGGGCGGGGCTAAAAGTATCGCTACATCGCTTAAGAAATTCCTTTATAAAAATCGGGAACAATCTTGTTTCAGACCCGTTCGCTAAATCCATGTCAGACGTCAGTCTTATTTATATTGACATGTCAAACCAAACCGAACATAAATCTCTTGACAACTAGCAAAATGGCCGCCGGCTAAAAAGCTTTGCGAGTTGAAAGCTTTGTACCTCTATAAAAAACACCCTTTATATATTCCGAGGTTTGATACGAATAATGATGATCAAAAATATATCGGTAATATTGCGAAATATCGATATGTATTTAGGAATATATATCGATATATATTTGAATATCGATATCGATTAATGGTCTTCAGTTGTACATCTGTATCCCAAGCTTACATGGCATGCAATGATTATTAAAATTTGAGATATAATCCATGTCATTTACAATTCATGACTAGATTCTAAAAGAACAGAAAAATTCGTTTCGTTAGTACTACCCCATTGTGCGTTAAAGCATCCGTACTTCAAAGAATTGAAATAAATGTGTTTTCGTGTATTTAACAACAATTAAATATGTTATCTTTGAAGTACATTAAATAGTAATAAATGCTCCCAAATGTTTATTAATAATTGTATGAAATAAAAACTGTGGTTGTCTAACGCGTTTACTTCAGTTTCACTTGAATACCAGAATTGAAAAGAAATGGAAAGTGTCATTTAATTCATTAACAATTTTTGTGTAAATATTACTTAAGCAACAAAAGTGAGAAAAGCTAAATAATGTTAGTATAAACATTAACGAAATTGACATCTGTCTTATTAATAATAATTTGTAAATCTTAACAAATAAAATAATAATAATAATAATAATAGTAAAACAATTGTAGACGTGGAACCCGCTTTTGAAACAAAGTGTTAAGTTAATCGTGACGTTAAATTGAAATTTAAAAACGAAAGCAGAGAAACAACTAAAAGTTGACCAGGACTAAAGAAACCGAAAGAAAAAACTCTGGTGTTTTCCCCGATATTTATACATATTCAGGGATCACCATTGATCTCTTGGTTCCCAAGTAGCAGGTAGAACTTAACCTAACTTTTGGTACATCATGTCTTGCTCTCATATCAATGGGAATGCGATATCGTTTTCAGTTTTGAATAACTGCAAATACAATTTAATAAAAAATTTTACCAGGAGCAAAATAAATTATAAATTATTTTTATGCAAAATTAAAGCAAAAGATAACCCGTAAGTAAAACAGGAGAAAAGTTTTATTTTTATCAGACTCATCCGCAACGTGATGTGCCTGTTACGTAGGAGTAGCTATTCGCACATCAGCTCGATCCAGGCGTGTATTGAAAATCAAATCGTTAAAACGACTCGATTTTGAATATTAAATCCATTAACAGCAATATTTTACAGACTTTGCAGATTTCTAGACTTTACTAATTAAAATATCATGTCCGATATTATAAATATGAGGTTAGAATGTAAATTCGAAGAAGTTCAGTTTCGTTGCTACTGATTTAAAGTAGAATTATAAGAATTAGCAATGAAATATGAAATGGGGGAAATGTCTACCTCCAACACGTCGGCGGATGTCTGTTCTTTTCACAAAATTTTTAACCACATTTTGCAAGAAAGCTTCGCTTATCTCGTCAATGCAGCGATTCATTTCTTTATCTTTTAGATTGTCATGGGTTTGTTGTCCTTGAAATGGCCCCAGAGAAAATAATCACAAGAGCGAGACGGCGAATTGACGTCGCCAAATCGATAAAATAAGCCACCGGGGACTTTCTCATGCAATAATTGGATTGTTTGGCCGGTTTTGTGAGTTGTGGCATCGTCTCGCTAAAATCAAAGGTCAAAGGTCAACACTGGCCAATTGTGGCCACACAAAAGCGGTTATCATGGCTTGGTAGCGCAGAGAATTCACAGTGACGGCGTTTCCTTGCTCGTTTTCTAAAAATACGGGCCGATGAAGCCGCCTGACCGGAGACCACATCCTACGGCCACTTTCCCTGGATGTAATGATTTTTCGAGGACAGTTTGTAAATTTTGTGAGTCCCATGCGCTTCAATTTTGTTTGTTTCCGTAAACGCCTAATTTAAAATCACTAAAAATTATTTTGTTAAAAAAACGTGTTGCTTTCGTGTCGTCTTTCAAACAACAAATTTTCATAATTGAAATTCTTTGTTCAACAGTGTAACGTTTCATGGTTGAAATTTCCCAACTTTTTACTAAATAAATTTTAAAGGAGAACAGCTGAATTTTTGACAGTTCATAACTTAAAAGCCAATTATTTCCTAACCTCAAATTTGATGTAAAATACATGAATTGGGCCATTATTGCTTTTTGGAAAAGGGGAATTTATTCCATTTCGATTCACCGAACAGGCCTGGTCCATTTGCAAAATGACACTTTCGACTCCTTTTTGCTTGAATATTTACTTTCAATATTTCATTTATGCTGTTTTGTATGCATAAACGAATGACTTGGTATAGGAATATAAAAATTAATTCGGTGGTGGTAATTCGCGCGAATTAATATTTCCAATCTTTTAGTAAATAAAAAATTATTTTTTTAACGCGTATGCGTTTACTTTTCCTTTTTTATTATTTTTTTTGGAATTAAATTTCTTTGGAATTAAAAATACTTTGACGTCTATGCGTCTCTATAACTTATTTTTAATTTTTATAGAATTAAAAATATCACGACGTCTATGCGTCTACATTACTTATTTTTAACTGTCTCTTCATTTGCAAGTTAGTTTCTTAAATACTAAAATTACTCTTAGTGTTACTTTGTTCTTACAATACAAAGAGCATTGGTTTTAATATTATAATTTAATCCGTATTTTATCTTAGTATAATTGCTTGTATTTGTTTACATATATGATTTATGGCCTAACCTTTACTTATCATAAAAGTCTTAATTCCTATTTTCGTTATTGAACATGCTTCATGCAGAAACATGTTTGTTATTTTCTTTATCACTGCAACAGCATGTATTATCATCTATTAGTTCGCATTTTCAAGTTAAAGATGTTTCATGCAGAAACATGTTTATTGTTTTCCTTATCTACGTCATACTTCTGTATTTCTTTAGTTGAAACAAAGAAGATTGTTTTGTGTATGGATGTATGTTAGAGACGTTAACTCGCGTGCGAGGGTGGGAGTGAACAGTACTGCATCTAAAAATGAGTTCTTACCAGATTGGCTTTGCAATAAATTGAAAATGTCGTTGAAATAGACTTACGCACTTGAAATGCATTTGTAGATGACAGGCGCGTATCCAGGGGGTTGGTTATTCTGTGATACGAAGTGAAAGAAATTGCTTTCGCGCTGCAATTAACTAGCGTACAAAAGTTGTTACAGAATAACCCTCGTGTGAGAGGGTTAACGTTGTAAAATTTCATATTAAACGAAACAGTATAACATATCTAATTGCAAGAGGGTGGGAAATATACCTTTTTCCCACCCGTTGTATGCGCTCCTGATGGGTAATCTCAGAAATTTTTCTATCTTCAAGATGTTATATTAAGATTAAGAGTCTAGTATGATTATGTAGAAAAAGATAGTGACTGATATTAATGAAGACGAGTGTATTTCAAGGTTATTTATTACCTGTAATAAAAATTTGAATCTGAAAATAATAATAATGATAAGAATGTGTTGTGATATTGAAAATAAAATGTGTTGGAAGCTCTAAAATATGTTTCTCTTATCAACAACTTGTTATATCAACTTGTATGTTACATTACAAATTTTGTTAAAATTTAAAAGTAATTTTGTAATTATGACCGTGCACTTCAACAAGTTTGTATAAACCAGGGGCCAAATTGTCCGTATACATTTCAAATACAAGTTTCCATCGTTATCGGGCTTAAAAGTGCGTGACTGAAACTAATCCTACAGTGAACAGCGTTGCCGTTTTGTTTATTTTTAAGCAAAAATTGGAAGTGTAGGTATATAATTTTTGTATATTTTAGTTGCTTCTTTTTAAATCCAAAATATTTCGAGATATATAATTTTTAATTTGAAAAAAATTATTATAAATTTTCAAAAGCGAAAATTTTTAAATTATAAATGAAATGAAAATATTTCCAATAGAAGCAACAATATTTAAAACAATTTAGAACTTCAATAAAAATGTTTATTTGAAACATAATAACTGGCTATTTTTAAACGCTTTTTATTAGCTTCACTTGTATGTTTATTTGTATAGGGTGTTTTTTATAGAGTGATACAACTTTGAGTTGGCATCACTGCTTTATTTGACCAGCCGTTTAACAGCTGATAGTTCCTTTTTGCTTAGTTTGCTTTCATTATGGATCGACTTACACCAGAGCAACGCTTGGAAATTGTGGAAATTTTTAATCAAAATATTGGTTCTGTTCGTCAAACTTATCGTGCACTTCGTCCGTTCAAAATTTCATTTTCCGATGAAGCCCATTTTTGGTTGAATGAGTACGTAAATAAACAGAATTGTCGCATTTGGAGTGAGGAGAATCCACAAGCTTTTGTCGAAACACCATGACATCCACAGAAAATTACTGTTTGGTGCGCTTTATGGGCTGGCGGAGTCATTGGCCCACATGTCTTCAGAAACGATGATGGTCAGAATGTTACTGTTTGTGAAAATTGGTGTTCCAGATTGCGCCTTGTACGAGCCAGCCGTGGCAGCCACATGGCCGAAATCATATTTAAACATAAATTTCATAAAATTTTCTATCCAATAAAGCCCGTTTTATTGATATCAAAAATGTATTATTATGATTTAAACTTGCATCACTCTTTAAAAAATACACTATACCGCACTTTTTGTATTGTGCTTCCACGCGTATACTTAATATTATTAATAATGTTACTCATACGACACATTGTACTCTCATAATATGTGAGTATTTTTTAAAACTTTTGAAGCACATTTAACTGAAAAATAACAATAATATTTATTTTTAACTCTTATTTTATTTTAACTTGTTTTGAAAAGCTTAAAAGTTCCATTTATTTGAGATCTTTCCAATTCTCTTCAAAATGTGTTAATACAGTTAATGTTTGTATATTTTTGCAAATAAAATCAAACAACTGGCTAATTCAAAGCACTATATTCTTTTTTCTACAATAATCAGAGCTGTTGTTATACGTATTTAATTCTGAACTCAAGAGTAACGACATTAATTGAGTACTAAAGGCCGCATTGCATCATCCATCTCAGGAGATATTGTGGCGTTATAATGCATTGCATGGGTAGGAATGATCCCCTGAATGCCAATCATAGTTAACAAAAAAATTAAAAATTAAATAAAGTAAGAAGATTTTTAAACTGTATTTGAATAACTCGCAAGTTTAGAGCCACAATTCGCTAACATTTAATGGGTTAACTGCAATTCAATACAAAACCTTAGTTAAATCCATTCATGTGTTTTTCTAATTAATTACGAAAAATCGTGCTCTTTTATCGACAAGTAGCTCCTAAATAATATTTAAATTAATCAAATAAAGAAACATTAACAACGTTATTAAATGTTTAATTTTGTATTGCCTTTCCTAAAAACAACCATCACGATTTTCTCTTTTGTTTTGATAAAAATAGAAAATTAAAAATATATATAAATTCCATTATTTATCTTATTATAGTGGCTTTGAGTTGAGTTTATAACTCTATTAATTGATTTATTACCAGAGAGCATAACTGTGACCTTACGGAATCGGCTTCCCGATTAATTACTACCAATTATTTGTTATAAAATTTGGTGTTTTTTGAAGATTTTAAAATAATTTTTATGACTTTATTTATTTGTTACATCTCATATGCAAAACGTTTGTGTTGTTTAAACCATAAAACATTTTTCACATTTTATATTAAAACATTGATAAAAGTCAATAACAACATATCAAATAATTAAACCAAAAGCTATGGATCTAATAAGAAACGAATTATTTCTCAACTCGAGAAAATTTATTTCAATTAAAACAGTTTGTTACAATATTGCACACAAACAGTGAGTAGGGAATTTAGAAATAATATATATTTTTTTGTGCAATATTCGGGTTTCGAACAGAATGAGTCTAATAATGATGGAAATTATTAGCCGTGTTGAGAGCATAAAAAAATTATTATTGTACAATCTAATGGAACGTTTATTTTGCTCAGAGAAAACCAGAAAAGTGAATTGATTTCAACTTCCGTGTAAGAACTTTTTCCAAAACAAATTTATAAAAATGAAAAGAAAAATTCGTTTCTAAAAGAGTAAACTCTTTAAATATATAAAAAAGATATAATTCTCTTTTGTAATGCACTTTTCTGAGTCCCTGGTCTGCTTCATTTACTTGTAGAATTGTTATTTGGGTTACGCTATTGGTTTTTCCTAAAAAGTATCAATTCATAGTTCTGTATATAGAAAATAAATAATATCTCATGAATTTTTATTATTCGATTAATCAAAAATGAAATCGATTAATTGATCTGGGGGTTAACCTATTAAAACAATACCGCGATTAATTGAACAAAATAAATCTTAATTGGATAGAATTTTTAAAACAACGGAATTCTTTGTGAACACTGAATGTGCAAAATGCCATGTTTAGACATTAGAAAAATTCTTAGAAAAATTCGATCATAAAACATTTACATATAAAATAAATCTTTATTCTGCGATTACATCTTCAAATTAGGGCTAATGAAATAAAGAAAAAATAACAAATAAATGGCATCTCATATGTATATCCTTTTATTTGTTACATAAAAAATTGTGAAAACATATTTACATTGTGCATATCTGCATAAATAAAGCTTTGAAACCATGCATGTTTATTTATATAGATATATGGATAATAAATTAACCATATGACCTACTGTCATTGTACTATTATAATATGAAATTTGAAGTCTACTGATGATTTGGTAAAAGCGCCAATGAAATGCATGTAGACATTGCTTCACCACCCAACAAGTAAATTGGATATATATTTTTAAATTTTTACAAATCTCTGCATGTATTTACAAGTAAAAAATAAAACAAATTTATTTGTTTGCTTTGAAGCATATTTGTTGCATAATTATATATATTTTTTTGGGTCTTTACGAAAAATATCTATATAGTGCTCATCTACATAAAAAACCCTTTAAAGCATAGACGTTTGTTAATATTGACAGACGTTTAAATACATAAAAATGTACCATAAAAATGTGCAGGATGTTGGTAAATCTCTTTATTTATTTTATGTTTCTGGTGCCTAATTTTTTAACCTTTTTTCTTTTAATAATTATTAAATTTGAGTTTGGACGTTTTTTTATATTAATATTTAACATTATCATTACGGCTAACGAATATAAAAAAACCTCAAAACTGAAAAAAATCTATTAATTATTTATTTATTTTATACAAATTATATAATAAAACTTTCAATTGTTTGTTTTTCAATTGCAGAAAATGTAAAACTTCAGGAAACCTTTGAAAACCCCCAAAAATTAAATACCAAAGAATATTAACAATAAGTTCTAATTGTGATAAATGTCAATATTTGTTGAAAAATATTGACAAAAAAATAGTAGTAACAGCTAGAAACTAGACTAAGTAAGAGTTAAGACTAAATTTGTAACAACGCTCTAGCCAAAACCCAAACTGAAACCACCAGCAGCAAACTCTCTCAATTAAAACAGCCAACAAATGTCATCAACTAGTCTAATTGGTAGATCCATAATACATGAAGGTACGAATATGAATAACAAAATAAAAATGAAAAATGAAATTAATGAAATTTGTTTCTTTATTAAAACACAGGTGCCCGTTCAAATCGCCGCTCCTTGGTGTCTATGATCTTTGGCCTGATCCTGGGCTTTTGTCTCGCTGAACTGTTTGTTTTATCAACACCGGCAAAGCCGGAATGGATGCTATATGATGGTCACAAACATGGTGATATTAATGATCCGCATGCTAGTCATGATCTCATAGATGCTTCAGGACCCGAATTGGATGTGGGATTTCATCAGCATGATAACGAGAATAGTACGGTCGCCCAAAAACTATTCAATGAGGTGCGTGTTCTGTGTTGGATCATGACAAACCCTAAAAATCATAAAACCAAAGCCAGGCATGTTCAACGTACCTGGGGTAAACGCTGTAATAAACTTGTGTTCATGAGTTCAGAAGAGGATAAAGATTTGGGCACTATAGCTTTGCCTGTTGCTGAGGGCCGTAATAATTTATGGGCCAAAACCAAAGAAGCCTACAAATATATTTACAATAATCATTTGAATGATTATGATTGGTTCTATAAGGCTGACGATGATACTTATGCAATAGTGGAAAATATGCGTTACATGTTGTATCCCTATTCTCCCGAAACTCCCATATATTTTGGGTGTAAATTTAAGCCGTACGTCAAGCAGGTACTGTTCTACAAACAATTCCAATATGTACATATTTAAAGATTTTAATGATTTTTATAATATTAAAGGGTTACATGTCAGGTGGTGCCGGCTATGTTTTGAGCAAAGAAGCTGTGCGCCGTTTTGTGGAAAAGGCCATACCAAATAAAAAATTATGTCGTAGTGACAATGATGGTGCCGAAGATGTTGAAATGGGAAAATGCTTAGAAAAGGTTAAAGTAATCGCTGGCGATTCGCGTGACCATCAGGCAAGAGGTCGATTCTTCCCTTTCGTGCCCGAGCATCATTTAATACCCCATCATACTGATAAGAAATTTTGGTATTGGCAGTATATTTATTATAAAACAGATGAGGTAAGTGAAACTTAATACTTCTGCCACTTTCACAGTACCGCAGGAATTCTTTGTTTTTCTCACAACTAAAACAATTCAACTTGCATATATTGCTTTTGTTTTAAATGAAATTGTAGCACAGAAAGAATTGCTTTCTTTCGACATTGTGAAATGGGCAGTTGGAATAGTTTTATGCGGGTCCTTAAGTATTTCGTGCTTAAACCCTGTAAGTAAATGCATTTGGTAATGAAATTTTAGCCAATGATTTATTGAAGGAAACATTTGGTACCGCATAGTTTCACGTTTAGGATCCGTCAAAAGACTATCTTTCGAATAAAGTAAATTTTATGTCAATTAAAAAAATTGTTTTATATCATTTCCTCTATAAAAAAAACTTTTGCAGATGTAGGTAAATGATTAAAATATATAGTTGGCATACTTTTGTTTTGCATTTGAATAAATTTCTTATGTCTCATTTACAGGGTCTCGACTGTTGTTCGGATTATGCCATATCATTTCATTATGTAACACCTAATCAAATGTATGTCTTTGATTATCTTATCTATCATCTGCGACCTTACGGTCTGATTATGGCTCCAGAGCCTCTACCGGAAAAATTAAAAGTTGGCGAAACAGAATCGCCACCCGTGGAGCAAGCGATTGATAAAGAAACTACCGAGTCATAAAAAGTATTTAGTAACTAAAAATTCAACAAATAGATCGATTTTTAATACAACAAAATACAATACAATAAGTTTTTTTTATTAATTTTTTATTATTCATAAATATCATCGTGTAAATACTTAAGAATAATTATAGACTTACTTATTAATAATTTTGCCATACATTTTGATTTTATTGTTTATCTTTAAATTATGTAATAATGTTAACTATTATTCTATTCTCATACATAATTTTTGTTTATGTAATAGTGTAAATTAATTAAAACTTAGTTAGATAATAAAAGAATTGAAATTCCTTTAAATATTTTTAATTTAAATAGGTATATATAAATATATATTTAAAAAATTTTATATATTTTCGATTCAGGTCACCACTGTAGAGCATTTCAAGTCGTGGTAAAATTTTAAACCAACATTAATTTTTTGCACATGCTGTATATCTGAAATCAGTTGCGAGAAAGAATGAAATTGACATATAACATTCCTTACGATGAAGACGTATTTTTACAATAGATTATAAATATTCATATGCCTGAACTCTCATAATATTAGCAATTTTTGATAATATTGTAATGTGAGTCATTCATAAATTTGGCAAATTCAAATATTGTAATGAATTGCTTTCTAATGCCTATTGATGAATTTCTAATGCTGAACCAAAACTAAAATGTTTCCGACAAATTAAATTTGTTATCGTGTTTATTATGAATTCCTTTTCCTATATATAATTCCTTAGAAGAATCTGTGAACACCCTGATTGCTTTCAAAATTTATATATAGCTTTTACAATTATCTATCATCCCATTTAAAGTCGGCACATTTTGCATGATAAACGAAAACAAACGATTGAAATTTTCAAAAGATAAATTTCCTATAACAGCCACAATTATATTATAATATAACATGCTTTTTTACGAAGTATTGCAATACTTATGTGCGAGTTTTATTTTAATATTTGCAGTTTTAGACAAATATTGAAAGTTTGTGATGATATTTGTAAATAACACCGAAATCGACATAAAACTGTTTGCGACGAACCTGAAGTCTAAAACAGATTTTGAATATCTTCGAAAGTCTTATTCGAACTTTCGTATATACCAAAATTGTAAAAGTTTCAGAATTTTCGATTAGTAGTTATATATGAAAAATGCAAATGGACTTTATGAAATTTTGATCCATTTTATGTGTATATATAATTATCCAAAAGGCCCAACGGAAAGTTAATTTTTATTTTTAATGCAAACTAAAAATTATAAAAGCAAAAGCAATTCTTAAATATCTGCTCGTTTGTTTCACTAAATTATTTTGAAAATAAATTTTACTTTAATGATATTTAAATAAAGTAACATATGATAAATTGCAATGTAATATCGAAACTAAAAGTTTTTCGTATCTTGTATGAAAAATTCAAAAATACATGTTATAAAATTTATGTCGACCATATTTTTGTTAAAAAACTAATTCTTAGTTTGTAAACTAGTATCAGTAAAACTTAATAAAATAAGATTCACAACTCGTATAATGAGGTCACCTGGATTCAGTTGCGTTGCTAGTAGGCAACTAAAAATTTATGGTTGTTTCAGCCGCTGACAATCCATAAACGTTCGGTTGCAATTCATATTTACCATAAAAACCTAAATAATAGTAATAAAGTTTGCTTGTCTAATCTAATTAAAAACTCGTAAGCTTAATACAATCGGGCCTGTTTGTGTAAGGCGTTTGTTGTAGTAGAGTAATGAATACGTGTTGTGTGTTACTTTAATCTTGTAAAAACCGCTTTAGCATAAACATTAATTCTTTTACAAGAATTTTTTACTTGTAACACCATACCTTGGAAAACGAAACCGATTTTTGAAATTCAGTATGATTTTATAAGCAAAGAGAAGAAATATTGTTTACAAAAATTGTCACAAGTGTATTAAATGTTTAAGCGGTTGCAAAAAAGTACTACTTTAAAGTAATAAAGATTCTTAGCATAATTGTATGTTCAAATAATTCGGCGAAGAAGCACTTAGAGAAAGCGGCAAGTACTTTGGAAATTTGAAATTATATAAACAGCGTTGAAACAGGATGTTCCTTAGCTCACAACTGATAATTCAGAGCAGCATGGTTTAATGCGAAAAACTTCATATTTAAGTCATATTTGAATCATATATAAGTCATGATTAAATTAAAATTTAACAGTGATGGCCTTTCGAGTCATTAAAATTTATACGTATTTACAGTCATTTTCTGAGAAACAATTTTCGTCTTATTAACTTTTGTACAAAGATAGCTTACCTCCATTGGGAATGTACGAGAAGTCCTTTCATACACGTGCATACATATACATACACATATTTAATCAGAAATAATTTTAAGTTAATTGTTAAAGCTATTATTTTTATCTTCTTTTAGTTTGAAATAAGTATGGAAAAAAGTTTTGTCACAAAAAGTACGAATTGAGTTTATAAATTTTGATTTGATAAATTGTATTAATTAATTTTTACACAAAATAAAAATTAAAAGAAGATATAAAGAAAGAATCATTTTCAATAATGACCCACAAAAATTCATGATATATTTTCGGGAAAGTTTTTGTTTTGTAAACCGAGTTTGCACTTTAACACTTGCGCTTACATGTTATATCAACAATTAAGACTTCTTTTTACTTTCTAGTAACGCTAAGCTTTCTGATTGCAAAAAGTTGGCTACCAAATAATCGATACTGGAATCAATGTATACATATTTTTTAATTTAAAATTTGTTTTATCTTTATAATATATATCTTCTTTATATTTTAGGCACAGAAGATTTGAAGTTTTTTAATTTTTTATTTTTGAAAACTTAAGCTCTCTCTCGCATTTACTATAATCTAGTATAAATTAAAACTATAACATAGTTTTTAATGAGAATATTATGAAAGTAATAATGGTAATAAAATGAATTAAGATATGAAGTACTGAAATTGATTTATTGAAAAGGGCAAGTATCCTATTTATACACGTTTAAACGTGGCTGTAACAGCAGAAAAACTAGCGTTTTATATTCGCTCCTTCTAGACCAAATTATTTATCGCGTTTTGAGATCGTTGATTTAAAAAAAACGTAAAACGGCCTTGAGCACACTTCCAGCGTATAGTTCAATACCCGACTGTAAATAATAGTAAAGTCCATTATATGTGATGTGAAATACGACACGGTAGCTAAGCATAATTCTGATTCTGCAACCATTGTAAACTGTAACTTTGCCAACATCCCGTCGAGACAATAAGAAAAATAGAACACTACCAAATCTTGTTGTTCTTCACAAATTGATTAATATTAACATCTTCTAGCTGTGTTGTAGTACAACTACAACATACACGAGTATGCAACAGTTGCATTTTTGATATTGTCTTGACGTGACATTTGCAAATAGTTACGAAATAAGGGAGAATATCAAAAATAGAGCACCATCTCTTTTATTAGTAATTGCATATTAACTATTTATATAGAACTGAATTCATAAAAAATATTTTATGTTTATAAATTGCTTCTATAGAAAATTTGTTACATAAGAATAATAAAATATTGTTTATGCATCAGGGGCCGAATTACCGCATACGTGATCGAGTAAAATTTTTCATAAATTTTGTTTTTGAGATTACCGCATTCGTTATCGAGCAAGTACAATCGAAATTTTAGATTATAGCATTTGACTCGTCAGCTCTACAACAAAGAAAATATTTTTAATTACATGTGCACAAAAGACGCAAAAACGCAAGTTTATAATTATATTCAAAGTTTAAAAGAATAAAATAACACTATAATAATTTTTAGGACTAATATTAACAAAATAAATGGAACCCAAAAAGATGTTATGGCCCAGTACATGATTGAACATCCCAATTTGGCCAAAAATATATTGCCCAAAAATATATTGCCAAGGAAAAGCAACTGCCAAAAGATTATGGGAGGAACTTTCTCTAAAACTAAATTCATATGGACCACCAACTAAGGATGCAAAATCGTGCAGAAAAGTAAAATAAGTTAAAAGATTAGCATGTATGTACGTACATTGAACAATGTTATATTTTTTTTTTAGAATACAATTGAATGATGCAATTTACTTACGAATTAGCCGGCCAATGTCATTGCCGGTCATCCTTATCCATCATTTTTTTTTCTTATACGTACTGTGTTGGAATCATCTTCAGAGTCAGAACACGATAAACACAATAAAAGGAATGTAGCAATTTTTTAATAATTAGATTCAAACCAGCACAATATTTTTTTTTTTCAATCAAAATAAACCGAACACAATTTAATATTTTTCTATTATGTCTGTTTTGCACAACCATATGTATAACATTTTTTCAAAACACAAGTTTTTATTCTATTCTAAAGTAAAAAAAATCTTGTACATTTTGTAAAAATTTCGATACGTCTGCTATCGAATGCGGTAATCCATCCATTCGACACGTCACGAAATTTTATTCGACACGAAAGCGTACGCTATCACGAATGCGATAATTCGGGCCCAGGTCTTTAGTATTTGAAAATGTCTTGCATTTGCAGAATGTGTTTGGAAAATTGATCTGAAACCACTTCTGCTTGATTAGAATGCCATATAGTGCTTTTATAAGATAATTTAAAAAGTTTTTAATTAGTTTAACCGAAATGGGTTGTACTTATTCGAACTTTTTTTTACTGAAAATCTCGCATGAGCGGAACAAAGTTTTAGTAATTCTACATTTCCGCTTAAAAGAGTTGAGACGTTTTTACCCCTGACAAAATGAAATGTTTCGAAAACGTCATTCATTTATATGTCTTTAATAATGAACATGTAAGACAAAAATACATTTTCGTTCATTATCAGCTTTTTATGTTGTACGTAAAGAAGAGTTAGCAAATAGAAATAGAGAGCTCTGATGTTTAATTGAAAAACTCTCATAATTTCACAATTATATCCATATATAACAAATATATATTCTATATAACACAGCTTTACAAATTTTTAACTTGAAAAAATACCAAGAACGCCACATGCCTAGATAAGTTAATTGGGACCTCCTGAACACGAAAAACACTGTAATTTTTTTTTCCTAAGTACCGTTTTTTAGATAACGGTACTTTTGTGTTTTTCGGAGTATGGTCCCACTCAAACCCTTTTGGAGCCCAACCGAAAAGCCCGATCGAATTAAATCGCATATCGTTGAAAAGTTAATTGAATTCCTTTTCCGTCGATGTTTATGAGACAAGAGATGGCTGAGTTATGGCACCTCAAAGTTGAAAATTTGCCTAGTTTTTACGTTTTTGTTAAAAATTTTTCCTTTTTATTTAGTTTTTTTCTACGTTATAGTAAAAATCTGGAATGCTTTACTTTTTTACCAAATAGTTTATTTAGTTGTCAACATTTTAAAAGTAATTTGAAAACAAACGGATGAAAAATCCAGTTGATTCTTTTTATGCGATTTAAGCGAACAAATTTGATTTTGGAATTATTTATAGGTCCGTCCAGGCATGAATCGAAATATGTGTTACTACCACCATATTTATGCTACTCTTTAACTCTTTTAAGACTCTGAGCGTTCTAAAGGAAACAGAAAATTAAATAAGTTAATTAACTAAAATTTAAGATAGTTTATTAATTTAAAGAAAAAGTTGTAAATCAAGTTCAATAGCCCTGAATAAAATATTTAGTTTTAAATATGGAAAATTGTGTGACCAGACTTTTTTTTTGCCTTTTTCGACGTCGTTGTTTTTAATACAAAATAAAAAATAGACTTGCTTCCAAATTACCGCATTCGATACCGAACGAAATTTGTACATAAATTGAATGGGTTGATTCGAACCTTGATTTCTCTTTTTATGTTTTTTCCTTTAATTCTGTTTATATTTATTTCTTGTTTTTTTCTTAACAACAACAAAATATAGGCATGAAAACTAATTTCATCGTATGAAATGAAATGAAAGAGACTTTAAACGGGAATTAAGAAAATTAGACGTCATGAAACAGAAAGCAAAAGTATCTAGATAAATTCGAACATAACCTAAGTATGCAATGAATTTTAGAATATTTAAAGAAACATAAAAAAAGAAAAAAAACATTAAACGTAAACGGCAATTGCAATATCAAATATATGACGTAAATAAGAAAATATGCAGAAATACGCAATAGAAAATACTGGATGAAACGTGCAAATGGCGTTGGTGAAGATTTTCTTTATAGAAGACTAGCGAACCCCCTGCACACTTCGTGGTGCAAAAAAGAAAATAAAAAATTAATTCGAATTCATTTAAATCAGTGATAAACAGCTTTTGTTGTAATGCTCAACAACAACATTTGTTGTTTTTCCATTTTCGGTGTAAATATATAAAACCGATAGTTTGCCAACGCGCGAACACGCTACATAGAACTGTCCATGTGAGAAGACTGGATGCACTAAATTCAGTCCACAAATTTCTAAAGATTGCCCTTGCGCCTTTTTAATGGTAATCGCAAACGCAAGGCGACCAGGAAACTGGAGTCGTTGAAATTCAAATGGTATATCAGAAGGTATCATTGGGATGCGTGGAATGAATACATCTTCGCCTTTGAATTTTCCAGTTAAAATAGAAGCTTCAATTATATAAGCAAGTCTTGTACCACTACACAAACGGGGTTGATTGATATTACGAAGCATAGCAATAGTGGCCCCAACTTTCTATTGGAGATTATACGGAGGCAATCCTGGTAAGTCCAACGAATTCTAAAATTCTGTTGGACAGTTCACAACATCTTCGTCATTGGTAACAGTATCGACAGACTTGTACAACACCACTTCGCCAGGAATCTTTGATTGTATAGCCATGTTTATTTCAGTAACATCTGCGTTCTTTGCCGCTAAAATCGCTCTGGCACTCAACCATGCATGGCATGTATACTGTTGTGTTATGTAAGTGGAAATACATTCAATAAATTCCTCTTTTGACTGTACGAAACGGCAATAATCATTTGGCAAGGTTATCAATCCAGTGTCATCAATAGGCTCTGCACCGTTCCCAATTTTCGGCAATTGCTTAGAGAACTTATCAGCAGATGGATCATTCTGCAACTGAACACGAACGTTGATAGTGAGTTTCGATATTTTAACAAATCTCCATAAATATGAGGACTTTAAGCAGGCGTTAATTTCATCGGCAGCTGCCGATCTAGGAATGACGGGCAATGTTTGCCTAAAAGCGCCTGGCAATAAAATCAACGTACCACCAAACAACTCAGAGCTATCTCGGAGATCGTTCACTGTTCTTTCCAAAGCTTCAACACATTTCTTATTCGCGTACTCAAGCATATGACGTGGGCTGTGCATGGACTGTGTATCATATTTTGCACAACAAGATCATATAATTCAGGATCACTTATTTGATCTGGAATTTCAGAACATATAACATTCTCAACTTCATGCGATGTGATTTTATTCACCAACCATATCTAAATCTGACAAACCACGCTTTTGCCACTCCACAGAATACATCCAGAACTTCACTTCACCAAACACTTTAGATTTCACGCTAAAACCCATAAGCGCTTCCAATTTCTGCTTAAAAACACGGGAAGTGATATCATGGCGGTCGGTAGGACTTTGGCCAGCGAATAAATTATCTTTAATGTCACTCCATTGCGGATTACACGTAAATTTTATAAATAAATCTAGTCGACCGTAATGACGCACATAAGTCATTGAATCCTACGCGTACTCATGCATATGACGTGGGCTGTGCATAATGTATTTAAATATTTATGTTCTTAGTGTTGTATTTATATGTAATTTATTTCATAGATCTCCAAGTTGTGATTTAGAATAGCTAAGTATATAAATTAAATTAATGGTTTGACCAAAATTTAAATGTAATGAACTTAAAAACAAATTGTATTTCAGTTTTTCAAAATATTAACTCAAATATTTCGAAATGATTGCAGTGTTCACTAAAATGGCTATAACTCATAAACCAATACACATGCAGAAACTGGTATTGACGTCACGTTTGCTGTAAATTTTGCAGAAACAAAATCGGTTCACGCATTCCGGAGAACACCAATTATTAACTTAATGCAACTTATTTATATATATATATATATATATATATATATATATATATATAGCTTATTTTTATATATATAGATGGAGCTGCTACAATCTGGAATTAATTGGAAATATATAAATTTTGATGAAGAAAAAGTTAATGGGGCAATTGTATTGCACAATGCCCCTTTTCAGCTTCCCACTGAGAAAACTAACAATTTCAATTAATCAGTTTAAGTTTTTGGTTGTACCCCGTTTTGCAAAAATAGAGTTGTCATCAGATCTGGACGTTTTGAGCTTCTAAGAAGCTTCCGTGACAACTCCTGTATGATGCGTGTGTGCGCAACTTTGTGAAGAACTTATAAGTTTTGAACGATTGTACGCGGTTCGAACCAAAACGAATCGAACCAAGCTAGTGGCGTTCCAAACAGCTCTACTAAACTTAGATTTTTTGTGAATTGCGTCCAATGGGGAGCCGTAGATTTCTCGCAATTTCGATAAAAACTTGTCACACTTTTGCCAATAAAAACGTAACTCCTTAACAGTGAGCAGAAATATTTTGATTTAAGTAAGAGTTTTTAAGTAAATCCAATATTATCGGAAACCATTTAACACTTTTCTGAATTGAAATATTTTTGCTATATTAATATTTTTATAGGCTAATTGTTCTAACTTATTTAAAATCTCAGAAAGTCATGATGATAAATATTCCTAGGCACGCAGGAAAGTCAACATCAATTTTATTCAACTTACACAGCTGAGCAGAACAGCTGTTTTCGAAAGTCGCAACACTTTCATCTTCAGTGCTCATGTGTATATTGTGTTTATCACCACTGTTTAGGTGGCTTAGTTGAATGTGATAACAGTTCGTATTTACACAAATTTTATTGTGAAAAAGAATCCGAGAACTGTATCCAGCTGATGTTAATATTTTTGATTAGTGTTTAGGGGTTACTCTTTTTTGGGCAAATATTTGCCGAAGTATGACCCTGAACGAGAAAAAATCTAAATAAGTGATTTTTAAAAACTTCAGAAATTTAAAATGTGATTAATTACTGTTCTCGATTATAGGAAGCGAACAATCAATCACCGCTATTCACATGGGAATCGATTGATTATCAAACTTTAGTTTCGCTGTTAAATTTAGCCGGTGCCTTTAAGGTTAAACGTTTTCCTGTTTTGTTGACTGAATTCAATAAATTAATATATTTAGCCAGTCTGACAACAATCTCAAATGTCGCAAATGGACTTAATCAGTGGTCTTAGGTGGCTTGTCTCGAAGAGACTATATTCATTGAACATAACCTGCAAAATACTTTTGTATTGACCACACTGGCCCAGAACTTTAAATATGCAAAAACAATTTTATAAAAATTTTTCTCTTCTTATATTAATATTATTTGAAATCACAATATGCTTTAAAATCTGTTACAAGATTAAATTAATTATTCTAAACACTATCTCTATTCATAAAAAGAAATAATTTCAAATTCAATTTAAATATTATGAACATCAGGGTATAACTTTGTTGTAGTGGCCTCTGAGCCAGGACGAGCTATAGGGGATTATCTGATACTTCATGCGCCCATTTGTCCAACAAAACGCTCATATTCTTTTTTGTTGGCATTTTCAGCGATTTCGGCAGTATGCCGTAGGGACGAAGTTTATAAAGCAAAAAGTCCATGACATACATATCGTCGGCAGAAACGTAATGAAATGATACCAAGTAATCGGAACAGCATGAAGCACCCTGGAGAAGTGAACATGTTGTAAGTTTCAAATATCGTTGATTAAGTAAAGCGATACTCACATCCTCCGTGGCATAAAATATATAACGCCAGTACCAACTTGATTTGGGTTTTGGTATTATGTGACTGTACAAGTGGGTGGGTAGAAAGCGGCCTCGCTTAAAATCATCTCGGGAATCACCAGCCACAATTCCAATATTCTGCAAACATTTGCCCATTTCTATGTCCTCTGCACCTCCCGGTGTTTGCCGGCATATGGTTCTATTCGTATAAGCCTGTTCAACAAAAAGCCTGACAGCTTCTCTGCTTAACACGTAACCGGCACCGCCCGACATATAGCCCTAAAGCAACAATTGTAAGAACTGGCATTTTGTTTGGTTAAAAGATAATGTCAATTGTACCTGCCTAACATGTGGCTTAAATTTACTGCCAAAATACACGGGAGCTTGTGGAGACATCGAATAAAGAAAAGCTCTTAAATTTTCCACGATAACGTAACTGAAAAAGTTCAGAAATATTTTTATTATAAACAACAATTCAGAAAGGCAACCAGCAAAAGCTTTCTTTATAAGTATGACAAAAAAGTACACAAGGATCGAAGTGATATATAAAATAGTTTCACTGCTGAGCTAAAAAAAAATTAAAAGTCTATAGAAAAATTTATTTCGGCTTTTCAAGCAAACTTCAAACGTTTATTCTTAAGATTTCTATTAAATAATTATATTATACACATCTACACAAAAATACCTTTCAAATCATAAATATTTTATTAAGTTTTTAGACGGTACTATTTGTAGAAGTGTACCACAATATAAATGAGATGTGCCTAGGGTTAAGCTTAGAGTTTGTAATTTAATGCTTCAAAGGGGGCGGAGCTACGATGCCCCAAAAAAGGATCAACCCGAATATCTTTGAAAGTATGAATAACATTTTTATGCTGGTTTCCTAATTCCTTACACAATGCCAGTGATGGTAACAAAATTTTAATAAATAATTTATTTTTTGTATAAAAATTTCAAGTTTTCTTGACAGATCTCGTATATGAAATGTGGAAAATTTTGAGAAAATTCATGTACGTAAAGGATATTAAATATCAGTTACATATTAATAGCTAATATCGTGTGTTCTGGAATGTTAGCATCAAAGCTTTTTTTGGTACCTTTTGGAAAAATAAATTTCGAAAAGGTACTTTTCGGAAAAAGTACTTTTCCTAAAAAACAAATAGTTTTTATCATTAAAATCATCTATTTGGAAACACCACTTTTCTTTTTGGAAGATATACTTTTGTGAAATTGTATTTGTGGAAATTGTACTTTTTGGAAAAAGTTATATCTGAAGATATAATTTTGAAATTAAATTTTTGGAGAAGCTGCATTTTGAACGACACACTTCGTAATAAATTTACATAATTTAGAGAGAAATTCTTTGAAAACTGTGCTTTTAAGAAGAAGAACGTACTTTTTGGGAAAAGTACTTTTAAGCAAAAGCAAAGCTACTGTCTTAATATCTTCATATATATTCTTTTTAAAAAAGTGATTTTTTATAATTGTTAGAAAACGTGTTATTTGAGAAAGTAATTTTCGAAAGAAATTCTTTTTGAAAAAAAGTGTTACCGGAAAAAGTACTTCCTAAAAATTTACTTCTCAGAAGAAGCAATTTTTGAAAATTCCTAAAGCTTTTGCTGTTTAATTTCTTCTGCAACAAAAAACTTACGTATCATCGTCTGCCTTCAAAAACCAGTCGTACTCATTCAAATGACGATCGTAAATATATTTGAAAGCCTGTCGTGTTTTGTTCCATAATCCACCACGACCCTCTTTCACATTTAAATTAATGGCACCCAGTTCTTTGTCTTCTTTTGAACTCATAAAAATTAATTTATTGCATCTGGATCCCCACGTATTTTTAACATGACGGGCTTTCTTTTCATGATTTTGAGGACCCGTCAAGATCCAGCACAGCACTTTAACCTCTTTGAACAAACGATCTGCTATTTCGGTATCAAAACTTTCTACCAGCGATGTATCTTGTAAGGAATCCTTTTGCATCCCTTTGGACCCTGTTTTCGTTAGTACTTTCGGCTCTATTAATACCTCGATTTCCTTGCATCCGTTAAGTGTTTTCATAGGCGTTGTCGTTATTAGCACCTCGTGCTGAGTTGTATTCAAAAGCTGGGAAAATGTAAAACCAATTGCAATGCCCATTATCAGGGTGATGAAAAGTTTTATAAATAAAATATTGCTGCCCTGAGTATGCATTATAGGCGAAGTAAATTAGCAGGATCTGTGTTCACTTCGATTTGCGAATATTGATCTGGAAAGATGGAAAAGAGACATAAATAAAAAGCACGTGATTAAAAATATTGCGATTGGGAGCGTGGCTGATCGTAAGAGGCTTATGTCTTGTCATGTGTGAAGAACTTAAAGTTTCGTTTTCATGCACGGTAGTGAGCTTAATTTAACTCACGCTCACATCTCTAGAAAAACACATAAAATACTGCATCGATCATAAGATTATCAACTGCTTGGAATATATTGAAATTTTTGTGCAAAATGTATTGGAATAAAATATTAAAATTTTGTTGCATAAAAAATACGAGGGTTGTTCTACTTTAAACCATTAAGGTATTATTAATATTAGTTTTGAATGTCATTGTTTTGCGCTGTTGTTTTGTAAAATAGTTTCTTTTCTTATGCTGCCACGGATACGGATTCGAATTCAATCAGTTGTTTTCAAATCTAATTGAAATTAATTTTTTATATTTATAATCTCTTACACTGAGATTTTGTTTATTTTTTTAACTAGAGGTTTGTCCATTTTAAATTCAACTCAAATTCTAAATGCGTATTCTTTTTGAGTATCGTTGACGTGTTCGCAAAAAGGCTAATACGATATCGAGGGGGCCAATGCAGATCATGAGGCGACCTTTACCTAAAATTTCTTAGAATAACAATTATTCAAAGTTCTAATTTATTGTATAAAAACTATTAGTAATTCTCTTGGGTCAGTAAAATTTATAGCGCTGAAGATAAAAACTTATTCGAGAGCAAAAATTTATGTACTGTTAAAAAAATTAATGCGGCATATTACGGGACGCGTTATCGATCGAAATTTGGATATAAATTGTACTGAAATTTCGATCAATATCGAACGCGGTAACTTGTTCCCTGATTTTTAAAAACTATACTGCCTTTTATTCACAAGTAAATACGTTTAAATTTTGGAAAAATTCTTATATATCTAAAACTACGTAAAAGCAGCTCTGTGGTAAAAAAAGTATTTCAAAAAATATTTGTTACAAAGAGCTGATTTTCACAATTTTTGAAATAATATTAATTCATATTAATTTAAAAGCTCTTACTTTATTCTTACCAGATCTGTTGAGAATTTTAAAATCGGATAATAGTTACGGTAGTTATTATAAATGTTTTATTGTAGGAAAACCCACGTATTTAAACGCAACTCTAGATTTTGAAGATGTTTCGAAAGTACAATTCAGGGGAATTATTTGTTATCGCGGAGCCTAGTGAAACAATGGATGCATTTTTATCTAAAGAAATGAATTAGTGCCAAAATTTGTTTTTGGGAAAGGTCCCCCTGAGTGCAAAGAAAGTGTAGAGCTTTGAAATGGAGCAAAAAAAATTTAATTTTCAAATTGACATGAAACTAACTTTATTGGAAAGATAATCTTCTGGAACCGCCATGGCTGCCTGGGATGTAGTCTAATATGGAGGTCCAATTTTCGATGACATTTTCCCTCATATGCGGCGTATATCGGCAATAATGCGGTAAATGTTGTCCTCCAAGTTGTCAATCCTTTTGCCCTTACCGGAGAAGACTAGCGACTTTGCAACCCCACAGAAAATAGTCTAACGACATTAATTCGCACGATCTTGGAGGCCAATTCAAGGGTATAAAATATGAAACCATGCGGTTGTCAAATGTTTCCTTCAAATTAATTGTGATATTTCGAATGATTGATCAGTTTTCGCAGCTAAGGACTACAGACGATCGACATATTGAAAATATGTTAATTAAATCTAATTTTATTTAATTTTTAATTTACATTGTTTCCCTGAAGATGACTAGCGAAGCTATTCGAAATATTGGGAAAAATAACATTAAATAAAGATTAAATAATTAAAAAATATTTAATGTTTATTGATTGTTTAAAACCTGGCCTATAGCCGAACGAAAAAACAAGAATATCATTGATTTTAATTTTTTGACCAGCATCATTTTTGAAGAAGTACCGGCCAATGATTCCACCAGCCCATAAGGAACACAAAAAAATCAGTTTTACATTCAGCAAAACATACACTTGAGGATTATCTTAACTCCAAATATAGTATTTTTATATAGTGACACATCCCTTTGAAAAAAATTCCAGCGATATTTCGAATAGGACCATGATTTTCAAAATAAATTTGTACCGGTCTCAGGCGTTATTTTCTTCATTTCGAAATGCCAAACCAAACTAAACATGAGTCATTTGACAAGTTATAAAGTTGTCGCCAATTAAACGTGTTGGCAACTTCAGATTTTATACCTCTATAAAAAACACCCTTTGCATTAAGTACAACATTTTTCAAAAACGTACATGAAAACATTTTAAAACCTTTTAGAGTTATCCCTTTAAAATGACTAAATTGGGAACAACAGCGGAATTAAATGAAAGTTTAGTGAAATACAAGTTCGATTCAATAAACGAATAAAATACCAACTAACGACTAATGGAATACCCCAACAGCTGCGCTAATGATTGTAAACTTCAATAAAAAGAAGAAGAGAAGCTGCTAATTACAAAAAAGTTAAGAAATGGAGACAAAAGCAAATGAAAAAAAAACACTTTGATCAACAGCAAATTACAAGATGCAGATTTTCTTGGTGACCTTTAAAGTACAACAATATGATCAACAACAAAAACAACAACAAGTAACAAGATGCGCAGTAGGAATTTCCAAAAGTTTGCATTAAGTTGAAGAAGACGAAACAAAAAAGACTAGTTACGACAAACTCACATACTCGTGCATTTCTCGCGTGTGCATGTGTGCATGCGCGCTCGCAATTAACACACATTTGTAACTTCTTGTTGCAATTCATTTTAAAAGTGTGCTGTTCACTGTGTCACACACGGCTACATCTTTTAACGGCTGAGCAGGTTATATGGGACTGAATTAAACAAGCAAATCACACATGCACGAATTGATAACTTTTTAAATTTCTGGTAGATTTGACACAATTAAATCGGTTTTAAATCACCACTAAATACTGTTTTATACTCATTAATTTTTGAAACGGTTTCAATATTAAAAGCCTGCATACAAGCTTCTCCGAGTTTGATTAAATTTGGATAAATATAACAAAAATCCTGTTTCTGGAAAATTATATATATCCCAAAGCTTCTTAGATACGTTGGATATAAAGGGTGTTTTCATAGAGTGATACAAGTTTAAATCATAATAAAATATGGTAATATATTTTTGATATCAATGAAAAGGTGTTTATTGGATAGAAAATTTTATGACATTAATGTTTAAATATGATTTCGACCATGTGGCCATCACGGTTGGCGCGTACAAGGCGCAATCTGGAACACCAATTTTCACAAACAGTAACTTTCTGACCATAATCGTTTTTGAAGACATATGGGCCAATGACTCTGCCAGCCCATAAAGCGCACCAAACAGTAATTTTCTGTGGATGTCATGGTGTTTCGACAAAAGCTTGTGGATTCTCCTCACTCCAAATGCGAAAATTCTGTTTGTTTACGTACACATTCAACCAAAATTGGGCTTCATCGGAAAATGAAATTTTGAACGGACGAAGTGCATGATAAGTTTGACGAACAGAACCAATATTTTGATTAAAAATGTTCACAATTTGCAAGCGTTGCTCTGGTGTAAGCCAATCCATAATAAAATGTCAAAGCAAACTAAGCAAAAAGCAATAATCAGCTGTTAAATGGGTGTTCAAATAAAGCAGTGATGCTAACTCAAAGTTGTATCACTCTATAAGAAACACCCTTTAGTTTCAACTACATTCGAAAGAAATTGCTTTCGAATTTCAATGTTATTAACATATGAATTCATGAAAAGTTTTCTCTTCGAATCGAATTCCACAGCAAGTCCTAACTGTAGCAACTGAAAATCGAATAGCAATCCGAAATTATGCTATTGAGCAATAATAGCATTAAGATTCGAAACTCAGGCTTTCTACCCATAATTCAAGATTTTTTTATATGTTTCGAAAATTCCAAAAATACATTTTTACATGAAAAATTTCTTCCATTTTTGTTTCGAATGACAAAGTTTCTTACAGCATGTTCACACGACGTAATGAAGTGCTTGCTTCGCTCCCTTAATTATTATTGTGAATTATACCGATTCTTGCCTCAACGAGAGAGTTGTTTCGAACTTTGTCAAACGCTCGTTTTTGACAAAAACCAATGATCAAACCCGTTTATATTAAATTGGTTTGATTAGAGTTTTTTAGTTTATGTTTTTTTAAGTTTTTTTTTTGTTAAAAATGAGCGTTTGAAAGAGTTCGGAACAACTGTAATTTATATGTCTCAGTGAACATACTCTTAGTTTTTCATACAACTAAATCAGCTGTTGTACAGTTTGTCATATCAGTGTTGTAATAACTAGAAAAAATGACTGCAACATACGAAAGACTTGTTTTATTTTCAACAAATTTAATTAATAAAATGCGTGTTGAAAAATGATTTAATTAAAACTGCGACCAAATTACCTTATCCGAAATCGATCAAAATCTCCATATAATTTATATTATAATATCGACTCGAATCGAATAGCATAACTTGCCCTAATATTGGGAATACAAAATCGAATATATGCGGTTCTAATATATAACATTGAAGCTTAGAAAATAAAATTAAAAAAAAAAATTAATATTAAAATCAATTAGGTTTGATAGGACAGCTTTCGTAACGTTTTAAATTAGGAACGTCCTGATAATCGTTCCAAGTACAAGGGAAAGTCAATATCAATTTTTTTCGAAAGTCGCAACACTTTCATCTTCAGTGCTTATGTGTATATTGTGTTTATCACCACTGTTTAGGTGGCTTAGTTGAATGTGATAACAGTTCGTATTTATACAAATTTTATTGTGAAAAAGAATCCGAGAACTGTATCAATCTGATGTTAAGAGGTTTTTTTTTGAAATTCAGAAAAATGGGACATGAAGAAAATTATCAAACGGTAACACGGGTATTAAAAAAAACGTGTTAACATCAGCTTGATACAGCTCTCGGATTCTTTTTCACAATAAAATTTGTGTAAATACGAACTGTTATCACATTCAACTAAGCCTAGGTGGCTTAGTTGAATGTGGTGATAAACACAATATACACATAAGCACTGAA
Source organism: Linnaemya vulpina (assembly GCA_963675445.1). NCBI lineage: Eukaryota > Metazoa > Arthropoda > Insecta > Diptera > Tachinidae > Linnaemya > Linnaemya vulpina. The sequence continues at coordinate 22,645,598 of OY776276.1, forward strand.
GATGAAAGTGTTGCGACTTTCAAAAACAGCTGTTCTGCTCTGCTGTGTAAGTTGAATAAAACTGATGTTGACTTCCTTTGTGCCTAGGAATATGTATCATCATGTCTTTCTGAGATTTTAACTAAGTTAGAACAATTATCCTATAAAAATATTAATATAGCAAAAATAAAATGTTCATAAAATAAACAAATCACATATAATTATACAACTTTGCATAGCAGAGCAAAATAGCTGTTTTCGACCACCACTACACTGTTATCATATTCACCGGGATAGAAAAAGCTTCTACTGACTAATCCAACGGACTAAGTGGTTCACCCACTTGCAATATAAATAATTGAGCAATTTTTGGTACTGGCAATAATATTGCCAATGTGTTTGTCATATTCGGGTATGTCACAATATGTAGGGAAAAATCAAAAGTGTTGGCAACATTGTTTTAGTCATATTATATTTGAAAATATTGTTCTACTTATTGCACATTATAAACCAAAATGAAAATAAAATGACGAATAATATTGTAGAATGGATGGGCCGCTTAGCAGATCACAATTGGCCGTGTAGCTAATAAACGTATATAAATATTAGGCATACTCTTCTTAGCCATGTTTTAGGGAAGACCATGTTTTTCTTGAAGCAATTAATTTCAATTATTTTGAAACTGCTTGCTTGCTTACACGCAGACAGTCTGTGTTAAATTTTTTTTGCCAAAAGCTATTAAAACGCCGCATTGAGGATGAAATACCGATCCTCTCTCTGCTATACATTCGGACCGTCTGCCCTGTCTGATACGTGACTTATATTTACATGTTTATATCAAAACATATGGGGTAGTCATACAGTGTGCTATTGAGTCATATTGTCTTAAAGCCATATTATTTTAAACCCGTTTAAAAATGTCTGCATACAAAAATAGCATAAAATAATTGGGGTATTCACACACTGTCCTGCTAGTCATATTGTCATAAAGGCATTTATATTTTAGAATCGTAGTTGTGTTGTACACAGACTGTTTTATATTAATAAGACATTCATATCAGATTCGAATGGCTGAAGCTCTTCAGTTGCGACTATGGTATATCTTATATGCTGTCACTTGTATAAGATACAACAATAAACAAATTTATTTTCCATAAAAATGGAATTGTTAGAAAATTTCTAAAAATGCTTTCATTTATTTTTTCTTTGACAGCAATCCTGTCATGTTCTTAACAGCTGACCGAATTTTGAGAAAGAACGCTACATATATATATGCCACATAGGTCACTATGGATGGTCGAATGGGAGAGTAACCTACTGTGACTGTTCCAGGAACACAGTTCAAATAAAAGTATATTTACTAAGTATTTATTTCAATTGATATTTTAGCTTTGGTTGTCTTACAAGAACTGACAGAGGATAAAGTAGAGTAAAAAAAAATGATCTTGTCATATGTCAATAAAGGAAGAGTTGCCGGACGTCTGTGTTGTCTATATGGGTGACACATATTTATGTGATATTATTTTATGATATTGTTGCTGCAGTTGGAGTCCCCCATTCGTCTATGGTCTCAGTTAAAAGCGAGTGAGACAACAGCTGATGATTCAAGATATATTATATCACACTAGGCTTTGCTTGACAACATATTTGTCAACAATTTGTCTTGTGCAGACAATTTTGGTTGTTTCACTATGTTGTCTGATATACATGTGCACACACATGCGTACATTGCATACATGTATTTCAAAGCCTTGTTTCCCGCAAGTAGAGGATCAGGTGTAGCATAATTGCACATCTCAGTGGCTACAAATATGCCGGTGGTAGTACATCATCAACTTAGAAAAACCACAATATATTTTTTATTTAATGCACCAACACAAGACACATTAAAACTTGCCACATGCATAGATATTAATAACAAAAAAATGTACGAACACACATGCAAGAAATATTTTTTGAAATATTTCTCAAAAGATTTTTTCAAAATGATGCACACAACGTAATCGTTGATATCGTGTGCGATTGTGGTTTAACCATTTAGGAGTAGAATTTTAGATGAAATTAGTTTTTTGCAACACACATGCAAACTTATTTAAATACATGCATAAATATCTTGTTTGAAAATTTTTTTTAAATTAGTTAATAAATTTTTTATACACGTAATTTGTTAATAGAATGTTTCATAATACATTCTACAAATGATGTTTTGAGATTCTTAGCTAATTGAGCTCTAAATCTCATCTGGCAAATATTTCAAGAAATAAGCGTAAAGGTGGAATTATTGGTTACTCTTATTTGATCAAATAATTGATAGACTCGTTGCATGGCTCAGCCAAAGCAGTTGGAAATGTTAAAATTTTTTCTTTATTGGATAAATTATTTACATAAAGTTTTTCGAACAAAAATTCCAGTACACTTTCTTAATTATATGTATGTGCTTATGTATGTGTTTTCTGAAGGACAATGTGTCCATAAAAATTATTCGAAAAACTTATTAATTTATTAAAAAAATATATTTCAAATTGCGTTATTCTGATAAAAAAATTAAAAATAAAGAAACGCGTACTGGTTCTTTATGTTACAGTAATTGAATAGTTAGTTTGAATAAAATTATGAGATGAAATATAATAGTAGCCTGTTATTCGAATATATTCCGATTACAATATTTATTATTTTTATTTTTAAAGTTATTCTAGTCACAGCCATTAAATACTTGTCGAAATAGATATTGCTCGGCAAACACATATTCGAATATGTATTACATATTCGAAAATATGTATATTATTTGACACAATATATTTATACAATTATTTAATAAATAAATATTCGAATAAAAGTTATTCGACAAAATATCTTCCAATGTATATCACGAATAAAAAAATTATTCGACAAAAATGTATTCGAATACATATCATTCAAATGAAAAAATGATTCTACAAATAATAATCGAATAAGATATTATTCGACAGTAAAAATTTGCATGTATATCATTCGAATAAAAACATTAATCCACACATATGTATTCGAATACACATCATTCGAATGAAAAATATATTCGACAAAAAAATAACGGAAAATATATTAGTCGACAATACAACTTCGCATGTATGTATATCATTCTAATAAAAAACTTTTCCGAATTATATGTTATTCGAATAAAATATTACTCGAGTAAAAATTTTCAAGCAACAGTTATAAGATTTTTTTTAATAAACAAAATGTTAAAAATTATTCGAACAAAAATTTTTCGACAAACACATATTCGGATATGTATTATTCGAACAATATGTATATTATAAAATTTATAAAAAATTATTTAACAAACAAATATTCGAATAAAAGTTATTCAACAAAATATCTTCGAATTTATATCATTCGAATAAAAAAGTTTTTCTACAAAAATGTATTCGAATACATATCATTCGAATAAAACAGTTTTCTACAAAAATTTATTCGATTACACATCGTTCGAATGATAAATCTTACGACAAAATAATATTCGAGTAAAATATTATTTGATAGTAAGACTTCGACTGTATATCATTCGAAAAAAAATTATTCGACAAACCCATATTCGGATATGTATTATTCGAACAATATGTACATTATAAAATTTATAAAAAATTATTTAACAACAAATATTCGAATATAAGTTATTCAACAAAATACCTTCGAATTTATATCATTCGAATAAAAAAGTTTTTCTACAAAAATGTATTCGATTACACATCGTTCGAATGGTAAATCTTACGACAAAATAATATTCGAGTAAAATATTATTTGATAGGAAGACTTCATTCGAAAAAAAATTATTCGACAAATATGTATTCGAATACGTATCATTCGAATGAAAAAATTATTTGAAAAAATAATACTTGAAAAATATATATATAAACTATATATATTCGACAGTAAAACTTGTATATCATGTATATAATTCGAAAAAAGAAATTATTCGACAAAAATATTTCCGAATATACATATATATTATTCGAATAACATAATATTGGAATGAAATATTGTTCGACTAAAATTTATTCGAGTAAAAATTGTCAATTAACATCAATTAGAAATAAATTCTATAAACGAAATTTTATAAAATTTAACAGATATTCGATTCAATGTATTTCCGTTGGCACAGTCTTTGATTGTTGTATGTGTATTTTATGCATGGAAGGATTTGTTTTGAAGGGAGAATGTCAGTAGATGTGACAAACGCGTTATCGGCGGAGGCCGCTGAGCTAATTTCAAAAGTATGTCGAGTAACATGTTGTACTCGGTTACGTAATCTCTCATGGTCTAGTTCAAGTCGCCTGTTACCGGTTTTATAGTGACTCAAATGTTGTGCGCTTGTTTTGTTTTAGCTGTTATATGACACGTGACATCTAACAGAACTGATTCCGTTTCACCGGCTGCCATTCCTTATCTCTGGCCTTGGCTATTAAAAACATGCTGAAAACTGAACAAAACACTTGATACAAGCCGGCTTAGCATTCGATATACCGCTACAGGCCGGTATATGCTGTACTAAACAATTATTAATTTTTACAACAATTAAGCGGATATAACACATGCCATGTCAAACTGGCAAACGCTTTCAAGGAAACTCTTAAGACTATGAAAATTATTTTCACTGAATTTCAAAGTTGTGGATTTTACTTTTACCCATTTATTTTTAAACGCAGACTTCCAAATTCAGTTGTCGTTAATAACCAGCAGCTTTAAAAAGATTCAAAGGAATTTGTCAGAAGTGGCAGGCATAATTTTCAAACAATTTCACTTTCAATTCAACCGTTTACTTTTAATGAAATATTTCTTTTGAAATAGTTATTTGTGGTTGCAAATTCGTTAACAGCGATTAGCAATAATAAGTTTTTGCTCGCAAGTGCTTTTCTTCAATATTATTTCATGTTTATTTCAATAAATTATTGTTAAACTTCAATACACATTCCGTTTGGTCTTGAAAGAATGAAACAACTTCACACACAAACAACAAGAATAACAAATGAAATCAACTGTGTGTGATTCGTTAACGTTTCTGATTTATTTATTTTATTAATTTATTTTGTATCTTATTTTTTATTGCCAACCATCGAACGACCGTACCCGCTTGTAGCTCGCTGCATACTTGACTGTCACTGCTTAAAAGTCATCGTTCAGAGGCGATGACGATTTTAATATGAGTATTTTTGTAGGTACAATTTTATTCAGTTTTCATATATTTTCTATAGTTTTTAATTTTGTTGTTGTTGTTGTTGTTGTTGTTGTTGTTGTTGTATTTGTTTTCTTGTTTAATTTTTCGGAAGATATTTCTGCTCTTTACGACCAGAAACACTACAAACAAACGTACAAATCATATCGTCATCATTATAATCAACACGCTGCTAACGCCGCCACTAGCACTCAAATACAAGAAAAATAATTCCAGAAATCGCGTAAAAAAATCAATTTCATATATTTGTAATACACACGAGTACGACATCAAAATAAAACAACACAAAAGGAAATCGGAGACAAACAAATCATTTAATATTCGTGAATTGTACGCATGCGCAGCACTTGAGTTCTTCATCGCAGTCATATTGTCACATCGATTAAGCGACACAGCAATCAGGCCTCTATTTACTTTTAAATTGAATAACACACTCTTTCGCATATTTCTCTATATGCAAATAAGTTTGACTTCTCAGCCAATTTAAATGTCACCCATACCCTGACAACATAATGACTGCCTGAATATGATACTCAATCGATTGTCTATTTATAAATATCTTGTTTGCTGGGTTTCATCTGGTCTCCAGAGATGTGCGCGTGACTGTTTTTAAAGTTTCCAAGTTGTTTTGCATCACTTTGACTACGATTAAAATTACAAATTGTACCCATCTGATATATTTCCCCATTTTAGTGTTCCTCGTTTTCGTCGATGCAGATCCTTTCGAAACTTGAAAATTGTCATGCGTACAGAAAAAAAAAAGTTCTTCAAATCCTAGCGTCGCCAGATTTTTATCTGTGAATTGTGGGCGAAGAGAGCCCGACACAGACTGCATTAACATCTTGTATCTATAAATATATATATACATACATATATATATATATATATATATATATATATATACATATATATACATATGTATAAAATTTTAAATGACTGATATATTCAATATTCCAAAGATTCTTAAGATTGATTTTTAGGGCATATAAAATATGTACAAAACATTCCACTCCTAAACAAAAAAAAAGATGATAATAATAATAATAACAATAATAACAATAATAATAATAATAATAATAATAATAATAATAATAATAATAATAATAATAAAAATAATAATAATAATAATAATAATAATAATAATAATAAAAATAATAATAATAATAATAATAATAATAATAATAATAATAATAATAATAATAATAATAGTTTGCAGCTTTTAATAAAAATCCACTTTAACTACAAAAATTTCGACTAATAAAATATATCCATAATTTAAAATATTTATAATAATAAATGTGTACCTCTTACAAGCAGACAGCACTCACAACCCGACAGAATTGCCGCGATTGTTGATGTCCAGTCATAACAGTTTTGACTGTATATTGCTGTGTGGCATTGCCTACTGTATATTTTTTTATGACAGCGCATATGCGATGTCTCAAAAAGCCATAGTGTGTTCTTGGCTTTATTTGTCTGATTTGGCTAATAAAATATCACTTATCAAAAAAAAAAAAACATAAAATCCGTTAATGGAACCTTAAACTAAATCAGTTGCTCTAAAACCTGTATTATATTATGAATGATCCGGAAAGTATGCTACAATTACTTGAGACTTTTGAATGTCTCAACTAAATCAGTCAGTGTTGCCGTGACTAATTTCAAAAATAACACAAAATGAACTTAATTTCAACGTGCAATAAAATAATTTTACAAACAAAAAAATTTTCTATGTAAGCGCATTAACAACGAAGTGCAACATACCGTCAGAGGAAACAGTGGAGGGCAAATGACGGCATTAGAGATGGATAGAGCATTAGAGATGGATTCGAATGCGTTAATTTGGCCCCTGCTGCAGCAAAGTCGGGAAATATTTATTTGGATAAATTATTATACTGTTTTTTAAGGAATTTTATTTTATATATGCTGGTGGCAGAAGAGACACCGCTGAGAAAATAAAAATTCTGAGAGCTCTCTCCTTCCCCACTTTGCAACGCCTACTATAAGCGAATATATTACGGGAAAATGAAGTGTTCAAACTCCAATAATTGTATGTTCGAATGTCCAGTATATGATCCCGAGTACAATTTTAAAATATCAGCCAAGAGCCTGAGCAAATTTTTTATAGCCATCTTAGAGCTGCGCGGCCGCCATTCCGCAAATTTTCACCGTGTAAATCTCGGACTATGCATCAGAATGGTGTGACTGGGTTCTTAAAAATATACAAGATTAAATATTTTTATAGCATTCGAATGTTCTCTCGTATACCCTGAACATGTCAGTCAGACTTTTTATTCGAGCATCTGCCAGCGTTAGCTCGTCATTAAAAAATTGGTGTTAGAAGATGGCAAACGTAGCGACTTTATTTGAAAGTAATAAATATTTTTATGATAATCCAATGACACACTCATACGTGTTTTCTATCATCCATTTGTTTTCCATATAAAAAGTGAAGGGAACCGAAATGTCTGATCGATCATTCCTTAAATCGTTACACGTGTTTAGCTGCTGCTTATCCATAAAGATAAAATGTTTGTTTGAAAAAATCACACAACTAAACTGTCGATAAACACATCTTTAATGCACATTGCACAGTGGGGCAGATTTGATATATCTTTCATAGCCGTTTCTAAATAGTTAATGACATTTAAATATCATTTCTCATATAAATAAAGATTTTCCTCTTATTCTGCAACAAAAGATGTGACACTTCTGTACTTCCTTTCCCACTAATTGACTGCTTTTAATTGACATGCTGTTGCTATATTCAAGGCCACAGAATGACAAACTTATTACAAGAACAATAATGGTATTCTAATGCTGATGCTTTCGTCCATAAGGGGCCATCGTTATCTGTTGCGTCATGCCACAGATTTGTGATGTCAAATAGTTTATCAAAACAAAATCAAACACGTCGCAGTTAAAATTTTTTTAGACATTTTATCCAGTGACTCCTGCAAAAAAATTGTTTGTTATAATAATACAATAAAGAAGAAGTAAAAGGCATTTCACATATGACAGTTTGGCTCGTACGACACAAGAGCGAACAAATAGTTGCCTCCATCTGTCCCACTGTGCACTGAATAATTCAACATTTATTGATGAATTTCGCATTCGTGCAGGTCTTCGCTTTAGAATATGCATGCATACGACTTCAAACACAAAATAATTCTCTAATTTGTTTCACTCAGCAAAAATATGCAAAAAGACAAAAAAATGCACAATTGTTACCCTAAGCAAGCAGAACTATTATCGTGCATTGAAACAGATATTTTGTTACCTGCATTAGAAATTGATGATGTCGCGTTTGCAAATAATAATAATTTGATTTTTAAAGTGTTCGATTGATTATTATAGTTATTGCATAAACTGTTTGTTGTTTTTGTTTATTGTCCGGCTATGAGTGTGTTTTCTGTCAGTTATATAATTAACAAATGTAAATTTAATTGAATCAATGTTAATTGCAAAAGATTTTGGTTTTCTTTTAAACGACAGATTTTCAGATATCGGCTATAACGAAGTTTTAAGTTTTCCAACCCTGAAATCCATATTTACATTTTTTAGATTTTTAACTTTACTTTAATTTTTCTTGAAGAATATAAAATAACTTTAATGAAAAAAAGTGGTTTTTATAAGCTGATGTATTTCAGCTCTGGAAATTTATTTGGATTTCGCTGATTTTGAATAAAAATCTATTTAGGACTACTTCCAATACATCAATCCACCAAAAAATTGTTTGATCTTGTTGGTTTCTTTTGATTTTTCATGAGAATTAATATCTTATTAAAGTTTAATATATGTATATTTGATAGCTGCAAAAAGATTGTTATATTTAAGCATTAAACACAATAACGTCGACAGGCTACAGACTACAACTTGTCAAAAATAGAATGAATGAGCGTACATGAGAATGATTATTTTCACCAACACATGCAACACGGCTACGGGTTGTTGTCTATGCTGTTTTTGTGGTTGTAGACAAATTAAACCGATTTTTATTTTGGTGAGCGACAATGAGCAGATGCAATGTTGCCAGTATAATACAAATAAATTCAATTATGCTACACTTAAGAATATATTGTTTTGTTTTACAAAAAGAAACAACATACTATATTTCCAAGCTAATGAAATGATTTATTATGATATATTGTTGACTTTTAATATGTTTTATTGGAATAACACTATTTAAGAGTGTTACATACATGAAAGCAGCTACACTGGCGTTTGGAAAGAATTCTACTACAAACAACAACACATGGTTATTGATTTGGTGGCGTCGTTCTAAAAATAGTTAAGTAGCTGAAAACGAAGCGACGATTATAGCTAATGGCTTTTGTAGTGGGTGTTCGTGTAGCCTGCTGTCCTTATTGTGTTTAATGCTTTAGTCTAAAAATATTAGTTTTCCACCTCTGGAGTATATCTGATCTCTAATACCAACAGACTTCTTTCTGTTATTTATAGAGAATAAGAAATGTTATTTATGGTCGCGTACCAAAAATAAATTGCCCAACCCTGGAATCGAGTTGTTGATATTAAAATAAAAATATTAGTTTTATTAAGTTAATTTAGTATTGTAAAATAAATTTTAACTTTCTACCGCTGGAGCTGTATTTTTCTGATCTCTAGCACCAACAAACTTCTTTCAAATATATCAAATATGTTCAATATAGGTAAAATAAAAAACCATTTATTTCAGTTGGTTACTTATATTTAACAAAAAAAAAAAAATTCAACCCTGGATTTTTTTTGATTTTAATACCAATTTAAATATTTTATTACAAAATGTTAGGTTACATAAGAGTATTAGTTTAATTAGTTATATTGATATTCTTAAATAAATTTGAATTTTCGAGCCCTGGAGCTGTTTTCTACTTTAATAATTTGATGGCTTTCATACAAAAAAATTTAAATTCTCCGACTCTGGAATCGAATTATAATTTTTGTTTAATTTTCAATAGGAATTTCATTTATCCCGAGGTATAAATAAGCTTGTTTAACAACAACAACAAAATTATTTCTCCGTCGCTGCTTATATCTACCAAAAATTTGTTTCAGTTTTTCATTCACGGAGCCGCATTTTGAATTTGGGTTATTTTCAACACAATTAATTTACAATAAATCAGTTCAATTTCCCTTCGAGGGTAATAAAAATTTTATGGGAATGAAAATCCCACTTGTAATTCACAATAAGGGTGCTTCATGGTACAATTATCTATCAGGTAGCAGCAAGAACAATACAAGTCGACAAATTATAAAACGACAGTCCATTTTATTTTTGTAATTGGTTACCCAGCCTTTACACATGCAAGTGCAAGTTCGAAAAACTGAACACACTCACACTTTTTTACTAACACAACCATATTTTTCGTACTTGTAGCGTACTTGCGTACCATATATATATATATATATATACATATATATATATATATATATATATATATATATATATGTATATATATATATATATATATATATATATGTATATATATATATATATATATATATATATATATATATATAATTATAATTTTAACTTATTTCAAAATATTTCTTGGTTTTTTTGAACATATGCATAAAGTAGACAATTGGTTTCATATTAAAACATCAATTTAATTAGAAAATGGTATAATAATTACTAATGCCAATTGTTTCCATAAAAACGTGTCCCACTTATCTCATTGATAACTCTGATTAATAAACAAAACCAAATAAAAATGGAGATCGCACCTTTTTATAAGTAGAGGTTTTACCCAATATCTTCTTTTTATAAGTCTTGTTTTTTCTTTTTCAATTTTCTCACATAATTTTTTCAATTAATAAACCAATTTTTCTTAGTTGATTTGCCTTCGACGACATCTTGAAAATGAGCTTCGACTTGACTATGTAAACTTTCATGCAACTTGCATGACATTCGGCTATTTCATCACCATTTTCGATGATAATATGTATATACAACTTGCAAGTAATTACTTGCATGTGTAAAGGCAGGGTTATGAACTGTCAAAATATCACGGGAAGAAGAAGCTATTATTTGTAAACAAGTCGGCCATGTTGTTTCTTAATAGTTTGTGTGTATGTTTGAATAACGTAAACAACATTTGGCATGTTCTTACACAATAAAAAAAACCAGATGGTGCTTCGAGACTACCTAGTATATGATTGTACCATGGGGGTGATTGTCAATACATAAAAACTCAATTAAAACGCAAGAGATTTATTCAACTCTTCCGAATATAACAGAGTCCCAAAACGAAAAGTTTAAAGCAAAGTCTGGAAAATACACCATGCTGAATTTGGTTGTCCCGACAGAGTTAAATTTGTACAATTCTTTACCTTGATATTTAGCTTTATGGTCAGAAATTATTTGTTTACTCATTAATTGAAAAGAAAATATAATAATTTCCTGAAAGAGATAATCGATGCACATATTTTTTTCCATATATCGAATATATAAAACATGTGAATAAATCTGAAAATTTAAACAAAATTATAAATTATGTTTTGTTTTGTAATTGAATTTTAATCATGTTTTGGATAATATTGGCTTCGTTCATCAACTACTACTGCCCACTTCAGATTTTCTTTTAGTACGTTGATCTTTCAATTAACGTAAACACGCAGTTGGAAAATTTTTTCTGTTCATAGAAATAAAATAAAAATCAATCACATAACAAATAAACAAAACAACCATTAACACTTGCAGAAAAATTAAAATGCTATCGATCAGACTTGTCACAGTGGGTTGTGTTGTGATCATGTTAATGAAAAATTTCCTCTCGAATTTCTTGCTACATCTCGTTTACACAAGCGAAGAGTTAAAAGGTTAACTGCTGTTGGAAATTAAATGTTAAATAATTATTATTAATTTTACACCCAAAGAAAAAATAATATCATTCTAATTATTTCAGCTATTTCATATAGAATTTATAAACGCTTTTAAATGTAGTCCACTGTAGTGTGGAATTGTACATGTTAAAGCTTGTGGCACACAATTATTATTTGATTTATTTATTTAATTAATACCAGTGCCAGCATTGACTTTGGCAATGATTTCTTTTTGTTTATTAAACTGCGAGTGAATATCCAACTTTATTCATCCTTCATGCAACACATACTGAAAACAATATTCAAGGAATTCGTTGACTATGAATATGTGCTATTTGTTGTGTATGACTACGAGCCCATTATAATTATATGAATCAGGGTAAATGAACTGCCTCTGAAAGGGTAAAAGTGTAGCATACATGCCTTGATTATGAGGTTAATCGATTGCGCTCCTTTGAGATGAAGTTTGATTTTTCAGAATTTTTTTTCGCAACACTGTTCTTGGCAGCTCAGCTGTTTTCGTTTAAAATATTATCGTTAAACATGTGCAGTTTGATCTATAATTTAACTATGAATGGAGTTGTAAATGAGCAAAACTTGCAGATTATTGAGTTCCATTTTCGGTTAAGAAAGTGTGCCTTGTACTTTTTAGTTTGGACGACCTTCTCAGGATATTGAATGTTTACGTGATCTGATCTATTCTTAATTGTCACTTGTCTGATGGAGAGCAATTAGCAGCATCTCTTAATACTACCCTTAATGCTCAGAGAGTCTGGCAATTTCAGCCATGATCGTATGGAAAATGCAACTATTTTGTAAAATATGGGCAGTTCTTGGGGAGACAATATGGCTACAGGACTCACATCCTGAGCCTAGGATCGACACTAACAGTCAGATCGACCGTATCACTACGGCTACCCGATAGTCTGGCAACAATTAGGGTCACAGGCTTAAGAATGATAATTTCATAGTGGGTACCGGCATGCATTTAATTTCTGGGGCGGCTTGAAAGACATGAAATAGCTGACGAATGCGCAAGTACAGGATCGACTTTGAATGAAGCAGCGTCACGAAGGGATATTCGATTCCCTCAGTTGAACTGTAAAACATCATCAAAAAAGTAAGTTAACACAGATATATTTCATAATTGGTTTGCATACTATTACGGGCTTGCCCGAAGTTCTCTATAGGCGTTGAATCCCACAATCTCGGCGAAAAATTGCTGCCCCAAAGTGAAATAAACTGTTCAGCGAACTCGTATTCCATTCGGGCCATTGTTTTGAGTGCAATGTGGGTGCATGTGACACAGTCTTATTGAAACCACATTTATGCCAAGCTCATATCTTTCATTATGGCAAAAAAAAAAAAAGTTAATAAATAGTAATAATAAAAATAATAAAATAAATATATAAAAAAGGGATCATCGTATGGTAGCGCTCTCTATTCACAATAACATTCCTGACTTTGTTGTCTTTGAAAGAGTACGATTCAATAGTTTGCAAGTCGATTCATGTTTCAGTTATAGACCAAACTAAACATGTTTAACAGTAACATGTTACACGAAAACAGGCGAGCTGCCGAAAACAGTGTTCCCAAAAAGGAAGCTGCTAAATATTGGTTACAAATTCTATCTTCGCAGCTTTTGCTATCTATCTTGCCAATACTTTACCCTGCTTTCTGTAGTTCCGTTACAATGCATGGCATAAGTAGGGGCCATGCTCTTAGTGCTGATCCAAACATATATTTGATGTAAAAAATCACAATTAATTAACATCAATTGTTGGCTTTTTAACATACATATAAAATATTTCCAATTAAGTTTTATGTACCTTTCATATAAAGAAAGACAGGACGGAATAATAAATAAAAAGAAAATCTTTCTATTTACTTGTTAATTATTGAAGTTCTTTGTTCTCAAGATGCCACTTAAGTCAATAACGTAATTTTGGCCACCGAACTGTACAACTTTTTTAATATATAAAATCTGTAAAAACAAAACGATCTCTCAAGTCGTTGCATAGATAAATATCTTGTTTAGAATGTATGGATAAATGTGTGTGTGTGTGTGTGTACTGTATATGAGAGCGTAGGTAGATTTTATATTCATGTTGGTAGCAATGAAAAGCATTTTACAGCAATTGCCACCTTTTCACAATTTACGGCGATGATTCACAATTAATTGACCCAGATTTTGTTTCTTAATTTAAAATTTATTCGTTATGAATTTTTGCAAAATAAAAAAAATAATGTATTCGTTTATGCAAAACTTGAACGATGGAATACTTTTTTTTCGCAGTTTTTTGCAGCATTTTAATTAATTAATTAAAATATATTGAATTACAGCACTTAAAAATATGTATGAGTATAAGCAAAGATTATGTACAGTGTATATTCTTTGATATAAGTGAGATATTTCAGCCTTCTTAGCATTAATAGATCAACAGACTTTTGTCTATGGGCGGAAGGCAAGCGACTTCTATAGAAATAATGAAGTTGTTCCAAGATATTCTATAGTTTTAAATTTGTATTCAAATTTGTAAAGAAACTATTTATTACATGGATTAAGTTCATATTGTCATACGTACATACGTATGAGTGAGTATATGTGAATGTATGAGTGCATGTATATGCTAAATAGTTACATATAACTCCTTATAAATTTCAATATTTAAAACTACGGCTTATATTGGAAGAATTGTAAGAGATTCCTTTGGCTTTGATGCTTTTTAATTTAAAATCGTAAATCTTTTATTTGAAATAAAATAATTTGTTTATGTTTAGCAAATGCCCAGTAAACATTTTATATGTAAGGACTCTTTGCCTGTCGATTTTTGAATATACTATATGTATATGTAAAATATCAGTCGCAAAACAGGGGCCAAGTTACCGCATTCGATATCGATCTAAGCATCAATACTATTTGAATAAAGATTTCGATTGATATAGATCGTCGTAATCCGCCTCCATCTCTGAGTCGGCCAACACCATATTTTAGGTGCAGCCGGACCACTAAACGTTTATTCTATATCGAGAATATTGCATCTCACTCACACTAGCTAACTCCTACTTTTCAGATTTACGGTTCTTCTGAGGAAGTTTTCTTGCTTAATAACGTTGCCACTTCTTATGTGAAGGCATAAGTCGTATCCAGTCGGTGAGAGAAACAAATAAAAATATGGGTTAATAGCATATGGGTCAAGTCACCCCGTAGGCTTGTGAACAAAGAGTTACTGTTAAAATAAAGAATTTTTTGTGTTAGTAACTTCTAAAAATCACGCAACGCTGCTTGCCTTTATGGTTTACAAGCCTGGTCAGTAAGTCTAGCAAAGATATTAGATGGTCTGATATGGGGATTTGGTTTAACCGGTTAAATTTGGTTAAGTTATTAAAAAAAAAATTGCTCAAAAACTAATTAATTTCACTTAATAAAAATATCGAAATAGAATAACAAAAACACCACGTTGGCCACAGCAATCTGGGCCAAAACCGCATAGTCTGTTCGTGAGATATCATGAACGACAAAATACGAAAGAAGTGATTTTTTTATAAACTTCAAATCTATATATCTGATCAGTTAGTGATCTGGACTCTTTCATAGCAACCGTAAACTACATCAATCACAGCTTATTATGTGCAAATCGGTTGATTTGAGAGTTAAGATAACAGTATTTTAGCTTGAAGAACTCAAAAGCAAACCAAGTTTCGATAACTTCGCCGTTAAAATTAACGGGGAGTTCCAAGTACGGCCTTAAATTTTACACATTTTTTGTATATAAAGGGAACCAACTAAAACAAATTGTTTGTTTTACTTCATAAATTAAAAGTGTATTAGATATCTTTGAAGGAAATTTATCAGCACTAGAGATCAAAAACGTCAAAGGAACAGCTCCAGAGTTGGAAAATTTAATTTTTTGGAATATTAAAGTAAGTAAATATAAAAATATTATTTTTATCATTCAAAAACATTTTATATATTAAAAAGGAGTTCATTAACTTTAGAAAGTAAACGAAATCAAGAAGATGATTCCAGTTCTGGGCAACTGAAATCTAGTTTGGTGGGTGGATGTGTTGGAAATAGTACTAAGAAATTTTAAAATTAGCAAAATCCAAAATATGGTTCCAGGGCTGTGAATTTTAACTAATTTTTGGTATATAAGAATAACCACCTGAAACTAGTTTTACAGGCATGTTCTAAGTATTTATGACTACGAGAAAAAGGGCACTTATTTATCACTTAAAATTTGTAACAAATAAGAAGATTTATTAAAAAATCATTTTCAACATTCCCGAGCTACAATAAGAACAAAGCATCGCATTGCAAAGACTTATTTGATATGTAATTTGGACAGGTTGATCCAAGTGCAGTCCCCACTGAGATTTATAAAACTTGCCTTGTGGTGTATCTTAAAATCTATTTTTGATTTTTCTTTAACGACTGGTGTTAATAAAATTAAAAAAGAATTGTACAGATTTGCTCCTTAGAAATAAATGTAAGAGCCACTGTAATGTAACTTCATACCTAGAAAGCCTTCAGTTGTGGTTTTGGCGGAGAAAAATAAAAAATCAAGAGTAGAAATACTCGATCAATCATAATTTAACGTACTTTTTTCAAAGGAACTCAGTTGCAGGAATCTTGTACTCATTTTTAAAAGAGAGAGCCAATTGTTATTAAAAACTCGTTTAATCATTCTCGTTTTCTATTTCATAATAAAACTTGTATTAATAAAGACTATTATCGTGTGAAACTGAGCCACTTAATATGTGGTGATAACCAAAAATAGACAGAGTACTGATGATGAATGTGTAGTGGCTTTCGAAAACAGCTGTTCTGCTCAGCTGCGCAAAGTTTAATAACTAAAAAAGAACCTTTTCAATTAAATACATTACGAACAATAGCCCATCACTCTTAAACGAATTTATTACACCAACCTGCATGTTTGCTGGGCAAACACATCGCTCCACGAGCACGTGCGTATGTGTGTGGCCACCAACATATAGACATATAAATCGCAATCATGTGTCACTGTTACAACTCAGTTAATGTTTATATGCATTTAAAATATCTGAACTACTTTTAAAACCGCTAATAGAGTAGAAAATTTTAAAAAATTTAGCAGTTTATGCCAAAACAACTTGAAATTTGTTTTGCAAATTTCATACTACATTTTTGTCAAAAACAGTCTCCAGGGAATTCTGACTATCACTATTAAAAAATTGAGTTGCAACACTTTTGAAAAATCATTTGCGTTGGATATAACGATTAACGAAATTTTATCTAAATGGAAAAACTAGATTTTTACGAAAATATTTTAAATTCAACGCGTAAATATTTTAATACTAATTGTGAGTAGCGTTTGAGATATTAAATTGAATTACAAAAACTATTTTCTCTGCAGCAAGTCAGATGGCTGAGAGTGAATTCGAAAAAATCGCATTCAAATGAAAAGCATATTTGATGCAGGGCTTTTCAAGGATTCTCGAAATGATAATGAAAAATTCATAATTAATTTAATTGAAATTTTTATGGTGCTTAAGCACGTAAAGTCTTGTCAATTGTAAAGTGTCATCATGATATTTATTGAAAACAAATATAAATAAAAAGTCCCAGAGGTGTCCAATGTTAGGCACAGGGACATAATATAATCAGTTATCTTTTTCTAAGTCTTATAGGGTTATCCATTTCATGGTTTTAAAAGTATAGGAATGGAATTCGACATCTGCCAAACTAAGTTATTAAACCAACTTTTTTTTCAGTTGAAAGTCTGACATTGACGAAAATGGATCGCTTAACTATCACACAACGCATAAAAATTGTGAAAACTTACTACAAAAATGGTGATTCTGCAATAGCGACATATCGTGCATTAAGAGGAGATTATGGTTCCCATAATCGTCCAATTACGCAAGCAATTGACAAAATTGTGAAGAAATTTGAAGAGACTGGAGCGGTTACAAATATTGTAAGGCCTGTGCATGATCGTTTCGCTCGTTCCGCTGAAAATATGGCTGCAGTAAGTGAAAGTGTTGCCGAAGACCCGAATGTGTCGATTCCTCGTCGTTCTCAGGAATTAGGACTGTCTTACGGCACATTATGGCGTATTTTGCATTTAGATCTACACCTGCGTCCATATAAAGTCCAGCTCACACAACAACTGAAGCCACCTGACCATTCACAACGTCGTATATACGTGGAATGGGTGCTTGAACAACAGGAAGTGGACGGCGATTTTTCGAACAAAATTTTCTTCAGCGATGAAGCACATTTCTCACTCGGTGGGTATGTTAATAAACAAAATTGTCGTATTTGGGGTTCTGAGAATCCTTTTTGGTCCGAAGGTGTGATTGGACCTTACTTCCTCGAAAACGACGGTGGAACGACTGTCACCGTCAATTCGGAGAGTTATGGTCATATGATAACCGACTTTTTTTTTTTGCCTGCTATTGAAGAATACGACTTGGGGAATATGTGGTTTCAACAAGACGGTGCCACATGCCACACAACTCGAGCGAATATGGCTTTATTGCAAGAGACATTTCCTGGCCGCGTAATTTCTCGTCGTGGGCGATATCAACTGACCACCTAGATCATGCGATTTGACATCATTAGACTTATTTTTGTGGGGCTACTCGAAAGACTCTTGAGCACTTAAAAACCAACATTCATCAAGTTATGGCTGAGATACCGCCGCAATATGTGTCAAAAAGTGCTCGTGGTTGTCATTTAAATGATGTAGTGTTTCACACATAATGTCAGATCTCAAACTTTATAATAAAAAAGAAATATGATGAACAAAATATTTTACATGTGTTTTATTTACGTTTACTTTTGAAACCGCAAAATAATAAACCCTTTATATAGTGTTGGACTAAAAGTGATCTCTTAGCCGATATTTGGAAAGAATTAGGTATAATCAATATTGAAAGGAACAAGGGAAAACTAGCATCAATTTTATTTTCCAGGCTTCGCAGCAAAACAAATGGATGCTGTTTTCGAAAGCCGCTGCACTAAAATTACTAGAGATGGATTTATTTAGAAAGTTTTACATTAAATAGGAAATATTTCCTTTATATACGACTAGAATCATCGGTCCATATTATTTTTGAGAACGATGTTGGTCAGGCCTTGACGGTGAACGGGGAGCGCCTTAGATCAATGATTACCTACATTGTTTGGCCTGAGTTGGATGATCCGGACAACGACATGTCGATTCAACATAGTGGTGCTACGTGCACCGCAGCTAACAACATATTGACCCCCGAGATCGGGTTACGCAACCCTGTTAGACTTTTTCTTATGAGACATTTCTGAAGTCTCAGGTGTATGCGACTGATCCACAAATGACAGCGGTCAATTTCAGCCTGCTTTATGCTACACAGTCATAAAAATTGGCCTGTTCTGAAGAGCTCTACCCAGGCAAACATTTTAACGATGTCATATTTCACGTGTAATGGCAACAACAGCTCTGTCAAACAAACAAAATATATTCGATTGATAATTTTTGTATGTGAGATCGTTTTCGAGATATTGAAATAAATAAACCAAACAAATTCGAATATAACTTTCTCGAGTATAACTTTGGAAAAAACAAATCAATTCTTTTTTGTATTAAATAGAATGAAAGACAGTCTCTGACGGGAGTTCATCCATATCTAGAGAGGTCCAGTCCAACTATTAGTCGATCCCTTCATCTTAGCTTATCTGAAATTTCAAGGTTATTTTTTTCTGAATACCAGCCTTTGGATCGCTGATCAATATGCCCTGGAAAGGCAGAGAGTTATGGACGAGAATTTCTACAAAGTCTATTGCTAAATAGCGGATAGTCAAATGTGAGTTTGCCGGCTTGTCTCAATGTCGAAGGCATAGCCCTGGTCATTGAACAATACCGACAGCAATTGCCGCCGTCATGTACTAAAAGAGCAGAGTGCAGTACTCTTCTTCGTCAGTACCGGCAGCAAAAAACAAAAAATTTTATCTTCAACAAACATTTTATTTTCTAATCTGTCCTCTGAACACTATTCATATTCCCCTGGGTGCTGCTCCAAGACCAACAAAATATTCGTTTATCCCTTCGAAGTAGGGTAGTGACTATACCACTACTTCGGTATCCAACAGACCAAATACCCGCCATCTAATAGTATAACTTAAATATCCTTCAGCTGTCCTGCTACTAGAATCACTATCAGTAGGAATATGTTGTCAAGAGAGGCTTAAATTTATTTATTTGTAGCAGTCCTTCAATATATCTTCTAATAATCTCCATAAAGGCTTGAGCGGCATAATTTTAGAACTACATAAATTTTTTGACGAAAATTTGGTATTTCAAATCGAAGATAAACGATTTTCGTTTAAAAAAAACAAAGTTCAAAGACTCGATTTTAAAACTAAATTAGAGATTCATTTAGTATCCTTCTTGAACTGATGGAATTGCCAGGGAAGGGACAGAGATGGATAACTCTATGATCTGTCACTTCACATTCATTCCTCTAAAGTATTGCAAGTTCTTGGTTCAGTGTGAATCTTATAGACTCGTTCAATTAAGATGGGATAACGTGACCAACTGTCGTGTGGCAAGGGCCACATGGCCCCGCTATGACCCACGCAGAACACGCGACCTTCTGAACTTCAACAAGGTACGAATTCGTCAACTTGTGAATGTCTTAACTGGACATTGTAACTTTGGAACTTTGCGAGAAGGATGCGTCTAGAATACAATGACTTCTGTAGAAGCTGTAATGATGAAGAGGAGGAAGAAACAGTACTCCATCTTCTATGTCAGTGTCCTGCCCTGGGCGGCTTAAGGGCAGTGGCGTTGCGCTCCAGCTTCCTGTCGGACTTAGACAGCCTGGCGAGTCTGGAGCTGACTAGAATATCAGCCTTCCTAAGGTCCACGGGATGGCTTAATGCGGCAGAGGACGACTCGTGAGTGGTCCTTGCTTTAGGGTATCACAACGGGACCGAATCAACGGACCCAAGTGCATTGCTTAGGCAATGGCCCTAACAACCTAACCTATCCTTCTTGAAGTCATACTTCAATTGCTGATCTTTTTCAGTTACAGTAATCCCTTGATTTACGTCGCTTCGATTTATGTTGTTTCGATTTACGTCGTCAAATATTGTGTAGCTTTTAAGTTTGTCTTGCGTCTTCATTGGAGTTGCTCACAACATATTAGCTAAAACCGGGGAATCCCTCTATTGCATTCAAATCTTTTTAATGGTTGGTTTTTCTACTGCTACTGTTTTTCAATCTGAATTATTAGTCAAATCCAACGTACCGTAAATTTTTATAAAATAATTTTTTAGTATATCTGGGAATATTGAATTTTCTTATTTTTAGGTTATGTTCTTTATTATTTATTAAAGCTTTTTTATAGTACTGAATTGTCAAATTAAAAATTGTTTTTATGTTTTTAATAAAATAAATCTTTTAAACAATTTACAATGTACTTCGGTTACGTCGTTTCGCTTAACGTCGCTATTTTTAGGAACCAATAGCGACGTAAATCGAGGGACTACTGTATCACATATACAGACGTGCCACAGAGTTGATCCCCTATTTGCGTTACTTAGTGAAGACGAAGCAAAAAATATTTTCGGAATGAGTTCATCATGAACGGAGTTCAGAAACGAAATTAAACCAGATTTCATTGAGAAAAAATGGGCTAAAGAATCCATACGCTTCCGTCTCCGAGTGGCTGTATGTCAGAATGGCTGACTTCCAAAACGTTCGTAAGCAAAGTTTGTGTACAGTATTGCTACTGTATTTAAAGCACATACATCAACTATAAGACCGATACTTTGCTTGCTTTCTTACTGCGTTAAAAATGCTTTGCGGCGGCGTTTTGAAATGGTATGCATTGTATAATTATTGTACTGCGGCGTTATGAAATGCGATGCTTTGTTCAAACACAAAGCAATTGACTTTTTGGAAGTCAGCCAATAACTGAATAAAGTCAGTTATTCCTAAAGGCAGAATGGCTCCCGAATCCAGTTAATTTTAATCACGATTTTTATAACGCGAAAGACTTTTTTTGTACGATTGAAATTTGGCAACATTCGGTAAACCTTCTCTAAGGGAAATTAATCCACGCAGTAAATCACAGAAAGGTTGGTCACCACAGGTGATTAACAGAGAAGTCTTATTTTAAGCGTCAAAGTGTTGTAATCATTGCCGTTAATGTCATATTGATAAAAAAAAAGTTGCTGGTTTTTTCTGTTGTCCAAATACATTTTTTGTTGTTAATGTTGCTTTTTACATCATCATTTGCGGCAGTAGTTGTAAGTGATTGTTGCCAGTGTTTAATGCAACCAGTGTTAGTGTTACTGCAGCTGTTGTTGTTGTTGTTGTTATTGTTAGCTCTTTGTAGACTGTCAATATCACTGTTTTAATCACAGTTTATTTTTCGCTGTTTTGTTACGATGCCAACTCATTTAGTCACCATCGCAGCTTAACAATCGAAAGAAACGATAAAAAACGGAGACAAGTGCTGACTTTGTATCTCATATCGGTTTCATTGTGTAAAAGCTGATGCGTAAAAGAAAAAAAAATCTACTAGATTTAACTGAATGAAATTCATGCACCGAATGCAGTTCTTTTGAATTTTTTTCTTCAGTTTTGCTAAATCAGATGTCAACATGAACGCAGTTTTCTTGTGTTTTTTTTTTGCTTCATATCTTTTGACAATAAAATTTTAATTGATTTCAACAGGTTTTGATGGATGCACGCACTCTGGCGTGTACACCTGGTATGACAAAGTTTGTTTATGACGCGTTGCTTTAATTAGAATCGTTTAGATCGTAGAACAAATCATTTCAAATAGGGAATTGCATTTTATAAACGATCAACGACTCGCATGTTCGCACTCGTTTATTATTTTGTATTAAAGGGTATCCAGAACGGTTGAAAAGGCTCCAGTTGCAAGGAGCTGTCTTGAGAATCATTGACACCCCCCATGCTATATAAATACTTTAGAAATTCGTGCTGACTTGGTTAGTTAATAGGGTATTCAAACGATTAACCATCTTGCTATCAATCGATTCATTTTGGGTTATGAATCTTTATTAACAATTAATCGACTAATTGAACGCATATATATTTTTATCAGATTACTTCGCTTATATAAAGAAAGAGATTTAATGAAAGAAAAGACAACAAAAAGGACAGAGATATTGGATATGCTCACTCTCTCTCTCCCTCTCTCTCTCTGAACACCAACAATAACTGATCGAATCTATATAAAGTTTCATGAAAGCAAAAGAAAAAAAAAAATCGTCTGAAACATAAACATTTAAACTTCATACTCTTTCCGAAATATTTTTTCAGAACACTATCTTATCGAATGAAAGAAAGATGTCTTAAATTTGATATATGTATTTTTTGAAATAAAATTCGAAAGATCTTAAGAAATCAGTATTAATTGGAGCTTCAGCTTCTTATTTTAATCCATTTAGTAAGAAAGAGACAAAGCGATGCATACAACGGAGCGTTATATAGCGTTAATGAGTACTCGACATCACTACGTTGTGTCAAATATTGTACAAGTAGAGAAAATCACTTATATATTTGGATCGGTTTGCAATATGTTCCGCACAATATGCGATTTCTCAGACTTGCACTACTTTAATTGCATGCTCTGCCTGGTTGTTGCTCCACTGAAGTTTATTAAAAGTTGATGATTCTTTACCACGAAACCGAAGGTCCCAATGCTCAGCCATAAATGTTGAATTTTCGGAGTCCGAACCAGCGCATAATTGTATTTGTTGGTTGTCAGACTGTTGCAATGGCGAAGACATGGCACTGCTCTCTTAACAACACTGACTGCGAATGACATTATCATGTGCTTGAAAACGCATTATAGACAACCCTCGTCCACCCGGTAATGAATCACAAAGACAATTAAATCTCTTAAAAAACAGAGTCGGCCATGCGACCATCATTCGTGATGAAAATTCCCATCAGTACATAAACCGAAGTTTTCGTCACATTATTAAGAGTGATATGAAAAAGGTGCTGGAAAGGTTTTGCATCCCTCTCTTACTTATGAATATTACCGTCCACAGCACACATCGGAGATGCTCAATGTAATATTGTTTACTCTATGTAAATATAGGGCACAGGTGATGGATATGGTGGTCACTGCTGACCAGTCGTCCTTGCTGTATTAGGCAGTAGCCATTAAACAGCCATCTTTTATGGCTATAGCGCTAATGGCTGGTGTGTAAAATGGTCACTACTGATGGGCATAGTGGTCATTGAGGGCAAAAAGTATAGTTTGAAATAATACAGGATTTTTCAATTTGAATTACAGTGCAGTATTTAATATTGCTTTAGTACTTTTTTCAAGTCAAAAGATGCTAAGAACGAAATTTCAAAACACACACTCGTCAGTAGTGATGTACGTTTCCATCAGCAATGATGTCCAAATTTCTGTCAATTGTGTTAGTAAATAAACTGTGTGTAATGGATTCGGCTATAACATTTTTATAGGGTTAATATGGCCTCAAGAGATTCTCTTCTGATCTATCCCTTTAACACTGTCCCATCCATTTTGCAGCTCCGGCGTAATTTATTGCGTTAGTCCCACTGATCTATTTTTTTTACAAAGAAACCAATTCCCGTTTTATCTCGTAGCCTCCATTGATCCGTGTGGGATTAAACTTCCACTCAGATGCTTATTCCAGAGCTCGACTTATACAGCAGAGGCTTTGCCTGCAACATTCTTCTGATAAAAGAAATAATATTTTCTCCTGTTCAATAAATAATAGAAACTCATCGAAAACGTTTAATACACAATCATTTAATTTTGATTTGAAGCTAAATTCTGTGTGCTTGGAAATTGTTTTATTAAATCAATTTATTATTTTGTATTTTGATGCTGTAGTTTTTTGTCAACAACTTTTCCATAAATAATTGCGTCTTCAATCATTGCCAGCTATTCATACATCCAATCGTTCACATATTCATTCATATTTAGCAAAGATTACAATTAAACGACGCATGCGCGTTTGTGTTCTCAGCAGTGAATTGTCTTGAGTTCAACTGTATTTATGGACGTCTGCGTCTGTTGGTTTAAAATGTGCCTTCTCCAACAGAAATATATGTGTGAATGTGTAAGTTTTATTTTACACGGCAAGAAATATTTGAAACTTCTTCTAAACTTTTGTGTGTAAAAAAAGTTTGACATGGGAGTGCAGAAAATAATAAAACGGCAGAACAGGAACTTAATGCGTGTCCACATCAGTTTGGCACAGTTCTCGTGTACTATTCGCTCATAAAATTTAAAGAAATAGAAACTGTTGATACATCCAACTAAAACAGCTGGCATGTGGTCATAAACAGAAATACACACGAGTACTGATGATAAACGCGTAGCGGCTTTCGAAAACAGCACCATTATGTTCTGCATTGTATTTTGAAAACTGTAAATGATATTCCAGCGAATCGTTTTACGCAGTGCGGAGAGAATTGTTTTTATCCGAATACGGAACAAGCAACCTGCAAAGGTCTTCCCTCCACTTTCAATTCGAGAAGGTCCACCGACACTACGGCCTTTCTCCGCCCTTCCAAAAGCTTTCTTCCCAGTTCCAGTGCAATGCATTGCCCACGAGACCTGGTCCTACTCAAGGATTTTCTTCTGTTCCTTGAATACTCCTCATGTTTTCTTAAAATTTAATATTGTGAACTTCAATTGAATTAAAAATATGACAATTCTGTTTGTTCACATGAGCGTCAAGCCAGAAATGTGCCTCATCCCTTAAAGGGATTTGACGATAAAAATCTGTTTCAACCTCCAAATATTTCTCAGCCCATTTACCGAATAAGAAATTCTGGTTTTGAACCTTATATGCATGTCTCCCAAGAGCATTCCTTAAAGTTTTCTAAATACTAGACAGACAGAGGCCGAGAACGGTATCTGCTCGATAAATTTAAATCCAGATCCGTCTGTGCTTGTGGTACGATCTCGATTTAGATAAATATTTACTTTACTATTAATCGATCCTTAAAATAGGGTATTACCTGCCCAGTTGCAGGATTATGGGCACCGTAAAGTTTTTGAACTGCTTCCATACCCTTCAAAGTCCTATGAAGTACTGGGGGCAAATGGCGGCACGCAATACCGGTTGAAATTTGTATACGTTTTATTGACATTTTATTCGATATTGAATGCTGGAATTTGGCCCCTCGTAAGTCCCTTCCTGAAAATGAACTACAACTTCGCACAATACCCACTGGAGCAGCCAATGGTGCATCCCTGATACAGTAGAGATCACGCAGAAAACGATAGCCTAAATGTTTAAGACTGTTCTCCTGCAGGGCCGGGTAGTCGCAGACAAAATATTGTTCTGACTCCTCTTTCTTATCGCGGAAGCAGCTCCTGCACCAGCCATAGTTGGGAAACTCAAATGATTTAACATGTGGTTGTCATGGGTTCAACCAGGAGTGCTATTGACTTCTTTTCAAACATTGGAAACTGTTCTCTCCTGGCACTGCTAAGTAAGATCCAAAGAGTTTTGGATATACTGCAGGTAGTAATTGTGAACCACTTGAGTGTCGCCTTCTTCTGTGTCCACTCTTTAATGATATTTGACAGCTCAACTAACGAAATATGAATATCCTTTCGGGTGTTTGCTTTCGTTTCCCTATTTTTCCATGCCCCGAAATCCAAAGATTGCTGACGTCATGCCGATCCAGAGATAATATGCCCGCCAGTAAACACTTCCATTTTATCATGTTTGAGTTACGGCCTTAATTGTGGCTAAACAGGGCCCATCAATTGTAATGGCTAAAATCTCCGCCTAAGAAACGTTTAAAGCATCAGATACCTTGTGAGGATCTCGGAAGCCAGCTGCAGTGTTCATATTCGATCCGTCAGTAAGGACCGAGTTGCAGAATTTTCTTTCCCCTGCGAAGGGTCTCTAAAAATTCATGACGGGAGACATATAATATTAGTAATAAACTAAAAGTAAACTGATATCCATCAGATCAGCATCGTTAGCTGCAGTAGTTAATATAAAAACTGCGAAGCCTGGCCCGATCCCTCATTCAGTCACAATTGTGTTCGTCCTGTTTCACTAACAAATGCAAACCGCTAAGGCTCACCATTGAAATTTAAATAAACATAAAAATGGCTGCAATAGATTCTCCAACTTTGTATCTATCCTGTCATCTCCCTCCATTTTATACTTTCAAGATCGCCCTTCTATTCATAGTTTCGGAAATTATTGCTTTTAACCCGTTTTGCGAAAATCGATTTCCCATCAGGTCACGTCGTTTTGAGTGTTTTGGAAGTGCTCCTGCCTAATATTTAGAGAATGTAAACATGTCTGTATGTGTGTAACCTGCTTATAACTGGTGGCGTTCTAAAGAGTGGTCCCACTATTTTATGAGTATTACCGTCCACAGCATACATCGGAGGTGCTCAATCTAGTATTGCTTACTCTGTGTGTGTATAGGTCACAGGTGATAGCTATGGCGGTCACGGCTGACCGGCCATAGATATAGCTGTATTACCTAATGTCACTGCTGATGGAAGTAGCGGTCACTGATGACAAAAACTCAATTTTAAATAAAACAGACTTTTTCAATTTGAATTACAGTTTATCATTTAATATTACAAAAGTAATTTGTTCATGTCAAAATATCTGAAGTACAAAACTCTGCAACACACATTCATCATTAGTGAAGTACATTTCCATCAGCTATGATGACAAAATTTCTGGTTTCGTTCTAAAGAGTGCTCCCAGACTTGTATTTCTAGTGTACTTAAACCGATTGGAGCCGGTAGATTCACAATACGTCAAATATACTTAATAAAAATATTTAATTTTTGTTTTTATAATAACTGTAGAACGGGTTTTGACATTGCAGAGCCACGTTGAATATCGCAAGCCGGGCTAAAATCGGTTAATCAGTTTGTGAGATATCGCAAACGAGAAAAATTGAAAACAAGTGATTATTTTTAAACTCTGAAATCATATGATCAGTTAAGCATTAAACACAATAACGACAGCAGTCGACTCGAACACCGACTACAAAAGCCGTGGGCTACAATCGTCACCGCGTAGTCAGCTATTTAATTATTTTTAAGAGGAGACCACCAAATCAATAACCGTGTGTTGATGTTTGTAGTAGAATGCTCTTCAAACGCCAGTGTAGCCGCTTTCATATATTTAATACTCTTAAATAGTGTTATTCCAATAAAATATATTTCAAGTCAACAATATATGATAAGAAATCATTTCATTAGCTTGGAAATATAGTTTATTGTCTCTCTTTGTAAAACAAAACAATATATTTTCAAATTTACAGTAATTGAATTTATTTATATTACACTGGCAACACTACATCTACTCATTGCCGCTCACCAAAATAGATATCAGTTTAATTTGGGTACAACCACAACCAGTAGCCATGTTGTCTGTAGTAGTAAAAATAATCATTCGTATAAAGCACATGTATTCTATTTTTGACAAGTTGTAGTCTGCAGTCTGCAGTCTACTGTCGTTATTGTGTTTAATGTTTTATTCTTCCTGATCCCTTCATCACATATCGGTTGATTCATCATTTGTAATTCAGTTGATTCATTCAGAATTTTTGGCAGATTGAAAATTAATATAATAGCCTTGCGGCTAACATCAGCGGGAAGTTACAGGGATAGTCTTTAAGGCCAACAATCCTTTTTTCATAGAAAAGAATTCGCTATAATTCCTGTTCCAGCTACAACCGATCTCTATATGAAACTATAATGAAATTACAATTTTCTCTTAAACTTTAAAGATCAAGAGTTTTTTCATGGCTTTGTTTTAATTAAACACAGACAAGTAATCGAATATGTTCATCGTATTTTTTTATTTATCAGTGTGTTAAGAATTTTGATTTACTGCTTGTTGCTGCAGCATTGATTTTAAATAAATTTTTTTTGCACATATTTTCTTGCGACTATCACAATTAATCAATAATATTTGTTTTTTGTAAATATTTTTTTCGCCGTTTAGTTTCAGGTAGTTGACACAAATACTTTGTAAATAAAATTTCAATAAGAAACGTGGTTGCTTCTATAATTAACACCATGAAAATGTGGTTTGAATTTAGAATTGTAATTTAAAAGCAAAATAATTGTAATTGAAAATAATTGCTTTAGATAATGGTTCACTAGGCGATTAATCAAAAGGAAATGATGAGATTTTAAAGAACCATTTTAGTACGGATTTTTGGTTGTCAATGGATTAGTAATTGCGGTACTTGGAAACCCTACAATCACCTACAATCCTCGCGAAAAAACAACAAAATGCCATCCCACTTAAGCGCACAGTTGTAGTGCATCGATGACTTCAAATAGATATTTGAAAATTTCCAGCTGTCAATTAAACTGAAATAATGTCTCAGCATATATTCTGATACACAATTTGCAATATCCGTTAAGGTAATTGGAAATACCTGCTGGCTGATGAGTAAATAAATAAAAATGCGCCAAAAAGTTTTTATTCAAATTAAAACAGAGAAATACAACAGAATTCAAGTGCTTTAACACGTACGACCAGGCCAGTTGATGGGGAGTTAACAACTTTAATTGTTACATAAATTAGCATGTAAAAGCAGTATGTGGCCATAAAGCAAAACACTGTATAATTTATTCATTCCCACTGTGCAAGAGCATTAAATTTGGTCCATAAATATTTTTGCATAAACACGAGTAAATTAAATACCGTTTATAGCTGCTAGTAAAAAGTGTCAAGATGGTGTTGCCAATAAGAGATGTTTTTACAAAGATATCCAATGGCCGCTTGATCTCTTTAGCCTTCAGGGGGTAAAAATTATATGTGCTACTTTTTCAGGCCATACATCTTATAAGTTTTAGGGCATAACAGAAAGATTTCAAATACGTTTTATATAAAATATATCATTTCAAAAAGGTACTTTTAAGGAGAGACACTTATTTCAAATAAATGATGTGGAGAAGGTACTTTTTCGAAGAGTATGACTTCTTAGAAACATACGGTAACAGGGTAACTGCTATTATATATAAATATAAACCGAAAACAGGGCCTACATAAATGCATTCGATATCGAATTCAATTTCTGTTTATATTGTATTGAAATTTCGATTGATATCGAATTCAGTGGCTTGGCCACATATATTTGAAACTTTATTCTTTTAAATTTAATTGTTCCACAAAACGAATTCTAATGATATCCTATGACAGGCAGACCGACGAAACTTTTCTTTCGAGAGTTTATTAGGCCTGTAATAAAAAACAAGTGATTGGAAATCGCTTGAGTTTTCAATAGCAGGGGTATGATATTCTGGTGATCTTTAGAGATTTTCAATCCTGGTCCGTAAATATGTGATTTAAAATCTAATCTATTTTCAAAGTTATTTAAAAATATGTCAAGCCTGTTCTGAAAAAAAAATTATTTAAAATCGCATGTGTTTTCAATAGCAGGGGTATGATATTCTGGTGATCTTTAAAGAGTTTTTCAATCCTGGTCAGAAAAATATGTGATTTCAAATCGAATGAGTTTTCAAAAGTATTTAAAAATATATCAAGCCTGTTCTGAAAGACAAGTGATTTGAAATCGCATGTGTTTTTACTGGGGTTTTGCAAGCGACTGCATTTTTATGTTGATCGGTGTGATTTTTAATCGACGAAAATACATGCGAACAGTTGCTTTTGGCAAACAAAAATGTTTCATGTATGCAGCTTCTCTGCTATTCTTAACGCAAATGTAAAAAACCTATTTAAATTGCGTCTGATATCGCAAAAAAGCACAAAAACGTATTATTTTTTGCAAAAAAGGTGCTTTGGAGTGTATAACAAAATATATTAAGAAAGAATCAGTCATATTATAATAACGGATAATAAATGAACTATTTTTTGGGAAAAGTTCCTTGAGAGCTGAAAAACGTCCCTACAATTAATTTGTTATAGAATAAAAACATGTTTGTATGAATACCTTTTAAGAAAATTACCTACGAAGTATTCCGTTTATTTAATATGTCAAAGACTTCTTTCTATATAATATTACAAACGGATAAAAAAAAACCCACTTAAATGGAAATTCCATAAAAGTTGTGCGTGATTAAGTCCCACGTGAAATCCTTTCATCTGGCAGCATAAAGCAAAACTCTGAAGAGAGAGAGAGAGAGAGAGATGAGCAAACAAACCAACGAACAACATGTAGAATAAACAAAAGACTTAAGGCAGAAACATGACTATTTAATACAAGTGTGAATGAGCAGCATTGAAAACTGTCTTGTCCATGAGAAATGCATTTTTTAATTTACGCTCAGCTACAAGATATTGAAACGAAAATGATTTTGAATAAAAAAGCAAACACACACACACACACACACACACTCACGAAAACTTTAACAAAGTATTTTTAATAATTGTCATGGATACCAGGCAAACAGTCAGTCAGTCGGTCAGTGATCGACAATATTCTGTGAATTGCGAGCAACTGCAACTCGCCTAAAAATATATTTTATGATCGTTGTGCGCCTGTGTGTGATGTCATCACGAAGTGATATCAGTTCTCAATAATTTTGGCAGTAAAATTTTTACTCAAACTTAAAAGTGATTAAAAACAAAATTTATCATTTTAGATCGCATGTGTTTGTTAAAAACTGATGCTTTGCTTGCAATCGCATGCATTTGTTTTATCAATATATTTTGTTTTCTATTTTCAATAATTCGTTAAAAGTAATCCTCTAAAGTTCACAGAGATATTTTATTGTTGCAAGCAAATGTTTTTGATAGATTTATTAAGAAGTGAAGCTGCACATAACAATCGTAATTTTAAATATATTTTTTAATTACCTACAGAAACATAATCGTATAATTTCATGTCAACAATATTTTAAAAAGCTGTAGACACTTTTTTTAATATTTGACTAGTTGCCGTTCCCAAACAATTTAAATCAAGTTTGAATTCGAGGATTAGTTTTACTTTAAATTGTTTAAAAAAATTAAATTTTAATATCGAAAATTATTTTTTGGCTCATCCTTCAGCTTTCAAAGAATTTTTCAATATACAATTTTTTCTGTTAAATTTTTATGAAATCTTATTAATCTTTTGTTCATATATTTTGTTATGAAATTTTTTCCTTGAACGACATCACTTTTAAGCTTCTTTTTTTGAACAATGCAGAGTTGCTCTGCTTAACTCCCACATGTTTTGGCGTGAAAGTAATTCTACTACACGGCCTCTGGCGAATAGTTCGACTTCAAAAGACTACAAAAAGAGTCTGTTAATTTGTTTAATATTATTCAGTGAGAAAGTTGTTTCTTTTGTGAGCGAAAACAACCTCTACATGGAACTGTTATTTTCTAAGCAAAACTTAAACTGAAAAATTACTTATATTTTCCCAGGAATAGATAAAAATTATAGCCGTTACGATCTCTCGTTAAAAGATTTACTGACGAAATCGCAAAACAGAAATATATTTTATTTTCTGAGGAATAAATAAAACTTATAATCGTTACGGTCCCTGGTAACATTTACTGATGAAAATACTGAACAAAACAAGAACAGAGTTGCATTTGAAAATAAACTCAAGCAAAATTTTTAATATTAAATTGTTTCTATCAACATAAAATTCTTAATTCACAATAGAAAAATTGGGAGCTCTGCATAAAAATATTTCAGAGCAGCAGAGTTGAAAGAAGATTTCGCAGCTGCTGGAATAAATCCGCCATCAATATTGCAATAATCTGATTACCACTTTAAATGGACAAGCAGTAGCGAGGCTCGTTCCTGGATTGCTGAAATGTGACAAAAAAACAAATTCGTCCCTACAAGGAAACTCCATAACCATGCCCCAACCGTGTTATTCACGATATATATTCCCGTGCGTCTTTTTACCAACAGTGAAGAGACTCATAAAAGTCATAATCTAAATGAACGTGACTTTTCCTAAGGAAGGTTTAAAGAGGCAACCTGTGCCTCTTTTCTGTAACTGAACTGAGAACTTCTCGCATCGAAAAAATTGTCGTCGCTCTGTGAAACACAGGATGAGTCATAATATATTTCTTAATGGATTTAAAATTTTGTTGGTTTTTTATAATAATAAATATATTATTCTATGGATCACCCTACAATAAAAAGCATGACAACCATAATTATTTAGTTTTTCGATGTGAGAACTTCTCACATCAATTACCGAAACGAGGCGCTGGATCGCTGTGTGTGCCATTATAATTAAAACAGTCCACTTGACTAGAAATTTTGCACAGAAAGAACTCGAAAAATCCATAATTTTCATGCAACTTACTCACACAGACGACAAGGCCTTCAAAGTCTTTGACCGGCGCGATTAGCTAAAATGTGAGTCATTTAAATAACACACCGCGAGCGTCAAATATGTCACATATTTACCCGCCTGTGCTTGAAGATTAAGAAACTCTGAAAGCACAAGAATCACCGGTTTTGCTGTTGTTGTTGCTGCTGCTTATAAACAACTTTGTTTATGCATGATGTTGTTTTATTGTTGTTGCCAAAAGCAAAAATAGCAAGAACAACACCAACAACGACAACGGCAACGGCAACATATAAACTCAGCTGTTTGTTTGTGATGGCTCCAAGCAGAGACAAGTCTCCAACGAATAGTCAGTAATTAACGGAGTTTCAGCGGTTGCGCACGGTCAGACGGAATACAACAAAAGAAAATAAAGTGGGCAAAAGAACGGCGAAAAAGAGATCTTTGGGAAAGGAAAGAGTTTCGTGAGTGTAAAAGTTATGTGGCTGGTAACGAAAGAAAACGGTAAAATAAAAGATTAAAACAAAAGCAGACGATTAAACAAATGAGAAAGAGAAGTGTTAAAGTTGTGTTTTAAAAGAAAATCACACAAAAAAATAGTTACACTGTATGTAAGCACATACACAAGCATACATATACTCGTAGTTGTGGGTTTGTGTACATACAAACACCGTAAGAAAATGCAAATTATATGTAAATTGAATTGACAAAAAATCTTTGTAGTTGAGGAAATATCAATGAACAATTAAAATATGCAAATAAGCGTTAAAATCATCCAGCCAAGATATTCGAAATGAAATAATATATAATAAAGTGCTACATATATGTATATTGGATAAGTAATAAATAAAACACAAATTTCCATAAAATATAAATTTATTTAATTAAAAACTTCAAGGGCTGCATGGAAAAATATTGTTGCTTGAGTGCAGATAATGATAAAAACCATCTTTGAAAATGAAAACAAAGCAAAACATTAAATCTACAAGAAATTGTTGAGCAAAAAATGCCCGTACAATGTGACGTGGATTCAAAATTAAGCAACAAAACGTGTATGTGTGTGTGTGTGTGTCATATTGTTGGGTCGGCTTTTAACAAAAATATCTACAAAACAAATTTAATTCCAAAGAAAGCCAATAATTTCACCAAAAATCTGTTTTAATTTATTAAAGAAAACAAGAATGATTTGGTCGAGGAACGCATGCGCAAAGTGTTCAATCAACAAACATCATGGAATCGTGAAAAAATGTTAAAAACATAAAAAAACAAACTTAAACACATAAAAATCAATTCAAAATGTTATTGTGCACAGCAGTTGAATGGTGGTGTGAAATTTCTCTTTTTGTAGAAACAAAAGCAAGAAGAAAAACAATTGTTATAAATCTTTTATAACGAAATGATAAATGAAAAATAAGAAACTAAATATTTAGAGCAGACTTGAGTAAAGCGGCAGTTTGGTTTAGTGAAATAGTTTGTTTTATTAGCGGAACGATAATTTTGAAACCACAAAAAGAAAAATGAGCCAAACCTTTCAAGAAATTCAATCTGTTTTAAGTTAAATATCTGGGGACAAAATGAATAAAAAAGCGGCTAAAACATTAATTTGTTTAATTTGAATGTGTATTTCATTAATCGGACCTTAGGGTTAATTATTGACTTTCATATTTTTGTTAAGAGTGGGATTCCAGTTAAAAAATCTTTAACCTGAAGGTGCTACTCCTGGCGGAACTTGACTGTCTCATTTATTAAGTTCAACATTTATGATGAGGATGAAGGCTTTGAGGATTTAAAAAATTACATTTTGGATTGAAAAATCTATTTATTTATTTTCTAAAATCAGCTGTTTATATCAAAACAAGAGTTGCCAGGCTAATAGAGAGGAGAAATGGAAAGCAATTTCGTAGTAGATCAAAAAAATGTGAGTGGGCTAGTAAAAATTTTTTAATTCAATTGAAAATTAAAAGAGTATTAATATGGACTAATATTTTTTAAGCTTAAGGTCTCTTTATTTTTATTTAATTATATATTGTTTTTCGATATTTCGTCACTCCTTTGTGTGACTTCTTCAGGAAATTTATTTTTTATTTTTTTTTATAATTTAATAAAAATAAAGAGACCTTAAGCTTAAAAAATATTAGTCCATATTATTAACCAAAAAGTGGTCGGAAAACTAGAAGAATTTAAAAGAGTATTGAAATCCAAAAATTGGAAGTTAGTGCGACTTATTGACAGTCTCATTTTAATATAAAAAGTATATTGATTTTGATTCAACTGGCCTTAAGTGCACAATATTTTCTTATTTTTAAAAGTAATAAAATATTCGTTACAAAAAGTACTTTTTGCAAAAAACACTTTTTAGCAGTGCTTTCTTATAAAAAAAAATACATATTAAGAAAAAACCTTTTCCAATATATTAGCAGTTTGAAAAAGTACATTTTCAAAATTGTTTTTTTTTCACTTCTTTCCCCAAAAACTTGTTTTTAATAATTTTCTGGAAATGGCTTTCTTTTTATAAATAAATTTTCTTAAAAGTACTATTTTTATATGAGTACTCGTTTCATAGAGTACCGATCTCAAAATATATATCATACCAAAATGTACCTTTTCCAAAATTTTTCATATCATAAAAAGTTGCAAAAATATTGAAGAATTACAAAAAGTCTAGTTGCTAAATACAAATATTTTTTTTATTATTATTGGGAAACCGGATTTTTCAAAAATTGTGTTGGGATGGTACCATAAAGAAATATCGCCTTAATACCAATTTCGCTATTTCGAAAGCTACTAGTTTTCCGAAAATTGGTTTTCCATAAAGTATTTTTTGCAAAATTAGTTTTTTGATATGGTAAAATATAACTTTTTCAATAAATTACCTCTTGAGGAGACAACTTCCCTGCAAAATATTGTTTGAAAAACTTTTTTTTCAAGTAGTTTTTTAAAGGGACTGCCGTTTTTCAAAAGTTGATTTTTGAAAGAGTATTCTTTTGATGGCGTACCATAATGAAAACGTTCATCTTCCAAAAAGTGCAGTTTCAGAAATTATATCTTCCATAATTATGGATTAAGAAATTGCAATATGAAAAAGGGCTTCCTGCAAATAAACCATCTCACAAATTCACCCGTTTCAACATATGCCGTTTTCAATCACCATATTAAAAAATGTTATAAAGGGTGTTTCTTATAGAGTGATACAAGTTTAAATCATAATAAAAGATAGTAATATATATTTGATATCAATGGAACGCTCCTTATTGGATAGAAAATTTTATGACATTAATGTTTAAATACGATTTCGGCCATGTGACCGCCACGGCTGGCGCGTAGAAGACGCAATCTGGAACACCAATTTTCACAAACAGTAACATTCTGACCATCATCGTTTTCGAAGACATATGGGCCAATGACTCCGCCAGCCCATAAAGCGCACCAAACAGTAATTTTCTGTGGATGTCATGGTGTTTCGACAAAAGCTTGTGGATTCTCCTCACTCCAAATGCGACAATTCTGTTTATTTACGTACCCATTCAACCAAAAATGGGCTTGATCGGAAAATAAAATTTTGAATGGATGAGTTTGACGAATAGAACAATTATTTTGATTGAAAATTTCAACTATTTACACGCGTTGCTCTGGTGTAAGTCGACCCACAATAAAATGTCAAAGGAAACTAAACAAAAAGCAACTATCAGCTGTTAAATGGGTGGTAAAATAAAGCAGTGATGCCAACTCAAAGTTATATCACTCTATAAGAAACACCGTATATGTTGAAATCGTAAACTAAAACTTGTTTCCTAAAGTGCCTTTTGCGAAGGAGTGCCAAATTAATCTTCAAAATTTCCTTTTAATATCTGTTTGCATTGTTCAAAGTACATATTTCGAAAATAGCTTTTTAAAAAATTTTTTTAAATGTTAATTCAGAAAGTACTTTTGCCAAAAGGTATTGTTTACAAAACGTCTTGCGAAATAGTAAGTGTTTCTTTTTAAAAGTTTCTTTTAGAAAATGTGTTTTAATTTTTATTTATTTCCAATAAAGTAGTTCTCTAAAAATTCCTAAAAAATCTTTTGAAAGTACTTTGACGAAAAAATAATTCGAAAAAATGTTTCAAAAACACAATTTTAAGTAAATACCTTTCCCCTAAAGTGCTTTTTTTGAAAAGAGTACTGTTCTCATTAGGTACCATAATCAAAAATCACCTTCAAAACTTCATATTGAAAACTTATATATTCCAAAGTTATATCATCAAAAATTACAATTGAAAATATTGCGTTTTTCAAATATATCATATCACAAAAGCATCCTTTCCAAGAGTTCTTTTTTATAAAATCATGTTAAACGTTAATTTTTTATTAACAAAAACTATTTTGTGCGCAGACTATCTTCTGATAAGTTGTCAAATTAATTTTTTTAAATATCTTATGTTCAAGAATACGAGATAATAATTGTTTAATCCACAAAATCTATTGTCTCGCTTATTGTAGTATTAAAAAAAAAAGAATTTCAAACAAAACTTCTAAAATATTTTTGTTTAAAATTTGTCTCAAATACTACAATAAACGTTATTTGTGAATTTAATTTATTACCTCACTTTTAAGAAGTTTCAATTATTTATATGATTTTTTACAACTTAAAATTTTAAGCACCCTTTTCCCGTGATCTCTTTTTGTTTCCCTCGAAGAGAAAAACCAACACACACATGTTTTACTATCGCAACTTCTACTGAGCGTTGGGAAGAAGAGATTATTTTTATATGCACGTGCAAAAGGACTTTCACATTAACAAAATAGTACCAAAAACGGATACGATTTTACCTCTGTGGGCTCGTCTTATAGCCCAAGTAGAATTTTATCCTTTTATAGGAAAAAGGCGGTAATAAGTTCAATATAACTTATACTATTTATTTCAGCCTCTTGCTGGTATTAGATCAAATTAAGAACTGCATTCAAGTATAAAAAATTCATTTATCGTTAATCACAATAGTGTTGGAAAGAGAAATAATATAAGAAAATGGGGATTTTTAATACACAGAAAGAAAATATTTGAAAGATAAAAAAGTGAATATTATAAGAAATGGAAAATTATTAGTAGAAAAGAAATAAAATTAAAACAAAAGAATAAATAATAATAAACGGTTGAAGTCGCTTCAACAACCTCCCTATAATTATTAATTAGGATAAAACTCAAATCCTTGAACCTATAAATTATTTTTGATTTGTATTGCATTCGATTTTTTATTAACGATATTTAATAATTACAATTATCATACCAGCAGAAGGGATCAACAGTGATCTCGAAGCCCCTACGCCATGTTTACTATTTTGTTAAGTTTTTCAAGATGGCACTAGTCCACTCTTAATAAAAAAAATCTAATTTAATATAGATTAAAAATTATTCGAAAATTCGCGGTTTTGAACTTCTGGCTCAATAATAGTTCTCAGCTTAATAATTTTTGATTTTAACAAATTTTTTCCTTTTCGCTATAGAAGCGAGTTCCTCGAAGTATTAGTTTTTTTGGAGCTTGCTTGATTCGAAACATTTTATTTTTATACTTCCATTCCAACTTGGAGTAAACGGACTGATTCATTTAAAACCGGCAAGTCACTTTCGCTTCTTAGAATTTTCGAAGTTATTATTATTTTATTTTATTTTTTAGTTCTATATGAAACAATAGTTGGCTGAAGTAGGAACACAAGGCTACGATACCTGAGATTTCGAGTTAGACTCCACACTCTGTCATGACTATGGCGACAAATTTTTCCGACTTGCACTGTCGGCTTGTCTCAATGGCGAAGGCATAGGATTGGTCGCGAAACAGCGATTAACACTGTCTACAA
Organism: Linnaemya vulpina; assembly: GCA_963675445.1. Classification (NCBI taxonomy): domain Eukaryota; kingdom Metazoa; phylum Arthropoda; class Insecta; order Diptera; family Tachinidae; genus Linnaemya; species Linnaemya vulpina. The sequence goes on from OY776276.1 coordinate 22,684,704, forward strand.
AGCAGAATACAGCACCCTTCTTCGTGGGCATCTGTAGCAAAAAACTCACCGGTAAAGTAAAAATAGCTACAACAAAATGCTTCAACTTTAATATCTCTTCATCTGTCGTCTTAACAATATCCACTCCTCAAAAAAAGAAAAAAAAAATCAGTCGGTTGTTTCACGCTTTTATTTGAAATACTTCATTTCATATGAAATAAACTGGATGTTAGATTCTCCTTTTCAAATTGATCGCACTTTGCGATTATAGAACTTTAACGTTTATATGTATTTTCTTTTCTTATTAAAAGTCCAGTGACTTTTAGCACATTTTATAAAAACAGAAGTTGAATAAAATATGATTGAAATCTTTTAACCGTAAACGCTGTTGTCAGCCAACTTTCTAAAGAAGGAAAATATTAAACAACTCTTTAGTATCTTTAAAATTAACTTTTATTTTATTGAGAAATTATATTGAAGAATACAAAATTTTATTGTTTAACCACAATTGACAGACAGACAGAAATTTGCTGAAAATAAAGTAAAATAAATCTGATAAAACCGAGACTGTTGTTGTTGGCAGACGTTGTTGTCAATCCAACAGTCATTGGACTTTTTAATAGAAATAAACTCATTTTTCGGCAGTTGTTGTTGTTGTTGTTGTTTGTGTACGATTACAAACGTTTCTTAGAGCTTCAAGCAACCAAGTGTTTCAAGAAACAATTTTACTTGCAGACATTCTTATGTATCATTTAACCGATTATAATTAAGTGCCCTCAAAGCAAATAGTAACGACGTACTACAAATTTAAAATAAAAACCGCCGATGTAATTACCGGTTGTGTAATAATTATTATTTTTTAAGTCTTTTTTTTGGTTTTTTTTGTTGTTTTTGTAACACATAAATTTATTGTACGCTCTTCTTTAGACTTTTGGTTGCCATAAAACAAACAATGACTTTTAGATGAAAATTGAGTTTCCACAGATGTCTTGTCTAGTTTCTGTTCATGTTTGCATCTCATTATGTGGCATGATGATTTAAGATCTTGAACTACTTTTCGTATGAATACCTACTTCTTTTGGTTTTTTATTTAGTAGCAAAATTATATGCGAGTATGTGTAGGTTGTTACAACTTTAAGCGGAGTTTCTTGAATATCAAATTTTAATGCAAATATTAAATGAAAAATGTTTATGGAAATTTCGTTAATATTTTTCGGAAAATTTATTATTTGATAATATATTTTAAGCAAAATGGAAGAGAGCTATTTTCTAGGAATATCAAGTAGTGCAATTCAGCAGAATTAATTTGAATCCAACATATATTTTGATCGGCCTTTCCAATCAATAAATGATTGACTCAGACCCACACTGTGCAAATATTTCAATATTCACCAAAAAATATATAAAACTGCTGTAAAAGTAACCACATACGAGCACTATTAACTTCGTGGCAATTTATTTTTATGCATTGTGAAATAAATTTAAAAGAAGAGGTCTGCTCAAATATAAGCTGAATATTGATTTTGACATTTTAGGTTGAACTATTTGTGATATTAAATTGAATTAAAATTGGTAAATATTTCAAGTCACAAGGGAAAGTCGACACAGCAGAGCAGAACAGCAGTTTCCGAAGTCCGCTACACCATACTCTTGTGTATTTTCGCTTGGCAATGCTGATTTTTTACCTACTTGTTGAATGTGATAACGGCTTTTATTTTGAAAAACCTTCTCTTGAGCAACACTCTTTCCAGCTGCTCAGCTGTTTTCGTGTAACATGTTGCTGTTAAGCATGTTCAGTTTTGTCTACAATTTAACTATGAATTGACTTGGGAACGAACAACGCTTGCAAGCTTTAAAATACTGTTATCAAAATTTGTACTTCGCTAAGTTTGGGTCACCGTACAACATTTCGCAAAGGCTAAAAAATGGCCCAGTTGAGATGCGAATTCGGTGAATTTTTTGTGAAACTATTGCAAGGCTCCGGTCGGTACACTGGAAGACAATAATAAAAAACTTATTTGTGAGATATCCTTTCGATATGTTCGGGAAAATGTGCTGAAATTGGACTTGAAATCGTCTTTAAACTCAAATAATGATTTCATACTTTTGCTTCTTCCATTTTAATTAAATCTGAAAGTACTTAACTTACAAATTTTATTATGAAATAAATCGATGGCAGGACACAATATGTCCTGGTGTTGTCTGTTGATTATGACATGCAGAAATGATATATTCTCCGAATTCGCCTTGAATTTTTTTCAAAAAGAGTTATAAAAATTTTTAAGTATTTTTTCCGGTCCTCGCAGCGATTCTAATATGCACTTTTTGGTAAAGAGACGCAGCGAAATTCGATGTGACGGTTTTTCTTTTTTATTTTTTGTCAAAATTCACTAATTTTGGTGTAAAGAATTAGATTAAATATTAAAAGCGTTTTGTTAGTTTTCCTACATCTCTGTAGCCTTAATTTGAAGAGGGAATTGCATACACGAGATCTGTTTAAGAAGAACTAAAAAAAGAGCTGCATTCGGTGAAAAATAAATTTTGATCTTCCCTAATTATGAATTACCTCCATATTGTCTGTTTATATGCGAAGTACCTTCCAAATGTATAAGACATGATACATAATCTAAAGATGAATGAAGATATTTTCGAAAGCCGCTACACCTTTTCATCAGTAGTCATGTGCGCAACTTGGCTTATTAGCGATGTTTTCTTCTAAGCCTTCATTATCATGGGGCTTTATCAGCACACGCCAGTGACATCACGTGGCGCCACAGGAAATAACTGGAAATTGTCAAGGACATCATAATAAAATACACCTGCTGTTGCTGTTTACCGGAAGGACAACTCAATTTCTAGGTCGTAGACAAGAAAAAATACATTCTGAAGCAAAACACTTACGATCTAATCCCTCTAATCCGATGTAAAAGCAGAGGCTTTTAAAATGAAAATGTTAAGATTTATTTTCCTATTACAACCGCGTTGCATTCTATAGATTAGCTGTTAGCATCTGTTGTATGTTGCGGCTTTAATTGTCAATTTGAGGTCATTGTTATTCTTTGTGCAAGAAAATCAAATACATTCTTATGTTTTTATATTTTTCAGTCTTTGTTAAAGCAAGATTTAAAAGTAAAACATAATATTTCATTTATTAAAGCGTTTTTTAGTGTCAATAATTCCATTCCAAGGTTCTTGGTGTGATCTTTTAATGGCATATAAAAAGTCATACTTTTATTGCAAAATCACTAAAAGTAATAGGGATGATGAGAGGAAATATTAAAATAAAAAAAAATAATAATAATTATAATAATAAATAATTAAGAACCAGAATTGTATGGAATCGTACATAAATGTTGAGGAAATTGCACACAGAATGTCAAATAATAGTACCTTTTCACGTATTTGTGAAGAGCATAAAACTGGACTTGAGCTGTTATTCCAAAAAATCCAACCGTGGGTTTCGTCACTTCACCAATTATTTCATCTGCTTAGCGAAATATTTTTCAAGATCAGTTATGTTTCACATGTGCAAAATTCTTTCACATTCAATTCATAAACACTTAAGTCCCAAGAGAGACAACTAATAAAAAATCAATGATAAATTAATTCAAAAATTGTTTTCAAATTTTGTTGTGAAGACACTCAAAAACGTTTAAATGAATTTCAATAATTGTGTTGCGGTCGTATTGGCAACCAAATTTGTTTTCTTTTTACCATTAACCCGCTCATTATGACTGACTAATTGTGTTGCTTTTAAATTTGATTTTTTATTTTCGCTTTTTAAACAATAATCCGTTTTTGGATTCCGGCGGCATGGCGGTATGGCGGCATGGCGGTATTCACTCGTATCATAATTGAATATTTAATTAAGACAAATGAAATGGAGAGATTTCAATAATAACATTTGCCCGTTTAACATGTTTTTGGTTTTAATGTTGTTGCTTTTTTTACTGGAAAAAATTCTACTTTCATGAATCACAATGCTGGAATATAAATTACACTAAGCAACAAAATGAAAGATTTACTTTTTAGAAATCTGAAATAGGTATAATAAGAAAAAAAACAAACATAAATAGTTCGGAAGAAGTAATTGGTTTTTAAAAGTCTGGAAGTATATATTTGACCCAATTAAAATGTTTTCGATATATATGTAGATTAAGTTTAAACTTAGTTTAAAGTAGTTTGAAACTCCGTTTTTATTATTTCATTTCACGCTGACAAGCAAAACTACGCTGATGAGCCAAAGTTTCTTATACAAACTTGGCAACAGCGGCATAAATATATTCTCAGATTAACTAAACCCAGTTTAACTGCGATCTCGAGAACCCACCCTCGATATTTTTATAGGACTCGAAAAACTACATCAATCACCGTTAAACAAGTGAGAACCAGTTGATTTATATGAAAATCTTTAACATCTTTTTTGACAATCAAAGCAAAAGTTTAATAAACTGTGTTACAACGGCCTTGCGGTTAAACTTACAGACTGGTTGCAAGCATATCGTTTAGGGTCAACCGTTTTCATAAGTTGTTACACAGTGTTGTTGAAAGCAAATAAAGAATTAAATGGAAACGAATTCAAAAAAAATTTACATATAAAAAAGAACGATGAAAGATTGTAATACACAAGCAAGAATAAAGAAACACTTCATTAAAGGATGTATTCCAACGTGCCGAGTCTTACACACACCATTTAACTTGTTATAAACAAAAAAAAATGTCTTGTGCACTTTAATATTATCCAAAATATTGACAAGCATGACAATTCTTTTTATATTGATATAAAATGAATACCAAAAAAAAAAAAAAAACAAAACTATAATTATTATTAACAACGTGCTTGTAATAAATTAAATTCGCGATTAAGAATTAATTAAATAAATAAATAAATGAAATTAGAAAATGCAAGGAAACAAAATTTTCAAATAAAACCATTAATTTTTACAACTTTATTGATGCTAAGCAATTAATTAATAAATAAATAATCAAACAATTATATCTTTTTAGAGAAAGAAAAAAAATTACGAGTAAAATAATGTGATATTGAAGCGAACAAAATACGAAATAATAAAAAAGTAAAATTAAAAATAAATCCAACATAAATGTCAAAAAAGTGATAATAATTTTAAAGTTTAATTTTCAAGTGTTTTAGCAACAAAATAAACAAATTTATTGTCAAGTATTTGTTTATTTTGAAAAACAAACAACATTTTGTTTATCTAATTTATGCAAATGCTTCAAATGCCGCACAAATTATGCCCCCGCAGCGGACAACACCATCATCGGCTGCTCTGGCAACAGCTGTGGATTCGTTTAGTTGTAATTTTATTAGTCTGTTTGGATGTCAATTGTTATGGTAAGTACGGCGCGTTGCTATTATATTTCAGCTTTTTATACACAATCACCTCTCAACAAGTTTATAAGCAACTTTTTAAAATCTACTCTCGATTTATTTCCAAATTGAGTTTCATCTAATTAAAATTTACAAGATCAAGATCTATTGATAAAATGTCGCGAAAAAAACACACAACTTGTTGCTTGAGTTGTTTGTTTGTTAATGATAAATTGACTGTAACTTTTTGGGCACAAACTAGATTAACTTAATGCCAAAATTGGCTTAAAAATCCAATTAGTTTTTTTTCTGTTAATTTGCAATTTATTTAATTTATTTTGTTGAAAAAAACTTAGTGTCAGATGGAAAGGAATCGATAAAATGTACATTATCTGATAGTTTCAGACACTTCTAAACAGTTATTTTTTTATAATTATATAGTTTCAGCCAAATGGGACTTAATTTGTTAACAACATTGGCAAAATAATAAATTTGTCTAATACAGGGTGTTACGTTACAACATTCTAATATAGTACGACTTGTATGTGCGGTTTATTTTGATTTGGCAGCCGTTAACATATTAAGCAAAGATTAAAGCATTTTCAATCATATTTTGAAAAAATCATCGATAACAAAGTATTTCGAAAAAAGAAGAGATTGACATCATGAGAATGAACAGATATTCCCTCGTATTTTGTAACTATTTTTTGATCGACCACATCTAACAGCCTCTGCTTTATCCAAGGCCCTGGAAAATAGTCACAGCCTGTCAGACGTGATGTGGACAAAAAGTTACAGAATAAAGGGGGCTTTTTAATAATATTAAGAACATTTTGTTTGACGACTGCAAACTGTAATGTGTTCTTAGGTTAGGTTGTTAAGGCCAATGCCTAAGCAATGCACTTGGTTTTGTTTTTAAATTAAAAGTTTTTTATATTTTATATTTTCGGTGAGCGACTTTTGTTGTCGCTTCAACTATTTCTTTTATTATTAAAGTTTTTAACTGAGCGACTTGTTATGTCGCTCCAGTGGTTCTTTTAATTCTTATTCTATTTGGGAAAATCTTCTCCTTTTATATCAGTTTTGAGAAGAAAGATTAACACCTTAATTCTCATACTTAAATATTACTTACAAAATAAATATAAGGCGTGCATCAGGCTTACAAACATGTAGTGCATTTCAAGTGCTGCTGCGGTGCCCAATTGTTTGACGCATATTCATACAACAAACGCATAAATGCTGTCTATGTGACTCTTGACATTCTTTTGTCATTCTATATAGTCATATAGTCATGCCTTGCAAAGAGTGCTCTCATGCTACACCTCCTTTTTTCCCAATAATGTTCATATAACGGGACGTTTTATGGACATTCTTTTACAAATAATTGAGAATATATTTATTATGAAAACTTTATTTTCACTATGATATAACTTGAGTGTACTTTTATGAACTATTCGTTCTTTGTTTGTTTTCTTGTCAACTATATATAATTGTTTCTTAAATATATTGTCTTAATTTTATATGGTCCTTTATATTGAGTATCTGGTTTATGTCCAACTTCATTTTTAAGTAAAACTAAATCTCCTATATTTAATTTGTAATCTATTATATTCTTGTCATAACTTAATTTCTGCTTAATTTTATTTTTAATTAGTGATAGTTGGGCCTTCTTATATGCTACTTCTAACCTAAATTTTGTTCATTTGCTTGTATTGGTTTTTTAAAGTGGTCCCATTGTATCTACGTACACCGTGTCAAAAGCTTTGTTAGGTGATTCCGTAATAGTCATTGGACCTTTATGACATGATTTAAAGAGTTTTGTTATGTCTCTTTTCTGAATGAAATTTGAGACTGTGTCCCTGCAGATTGGAAAAAATGTTTTAGATTTGAAAGAAGAGAAAAAAAGGAAAATAGTTAAATAAATACCAAATAATATTTTTAAGATGGTAAGACTGCAAAAAAAATATGTGTGTGAAGATAAATATGCCAATTTAAATATGTTTGACGTAAGAGCTTACGTCGTGACATATTTAACTCAAAGTTAAATATGTTTTTTAACAAGCCTACGCTGCCTGAAAAGACAAGTCCTTTCTCGAAATTGTATTTGTGAAATTTTTTATAAAACTATCAAAATTTTGGCCATTTTTGGCCAAATACTTCCTTGTCACTCATATTCAACTTATTTCGATCTTAGCTATGGACCTACGCTACCCGAAAATACAAGTCCTTTCTCGAAATTGTATTTGTGAAATTTTTTATAAAACTAACAAAATTGACTTAAGTGATTTGTTCGCTCATCACTTAATTAAATTTTGATAGTTTTATAAAAAATTTCACAAATACAATTTCGAGAAAGGACTTGTATTTTCAGGTAGCGTAGGCTCGTTAATGTAATATGATCCAAAAAACATATGTTGTATAGGTAAATATCTCAGTGATGGCACTTAAAAACATATTTAACTTTGAGTTAAATATGTCACGACGTAAGCTCTTACGTCAAACATATTTAAATCGGCATATTTATCTTCACACACATCAAAAAAATTAGAAAATCCTGTAATAAAGTGATTACGACTATTGTTTAGTTTTTATTGGCGAGCGACTTTTTAGTTGTCGCTTCCACCTTTTAATATTTTTATTAGAATTAATTTATGGAGCAACGATATTGTCGCTCCAGTGTCTATTTTAATTCTTATTTCTATTTGGGAAAATCTTCTCCTTTTATTTCAGCTTTGAGAAGAAAGACTAACCCACTTAACTATATACATAATTTAAATATTGCTTACACTTAGTTTCTTATAATTACTTAAAATTAGTTTAGCGGGAAAACAAAATAAATTTGTTCCCCACAGACGAAATATGAGGCGAGCATTAGGCATGCAAATATTTAGTACAATAATGAATACAGCAAACACACATTCCAAGTGCAGCGGCACGAGGTGTCAAGTGATGTCTGTTGTCCATATGAGTTTTACCTGATGTGTCACTTGAGATTCTTTTATTAATATATAGATTCTTTTATAAATATATACAGCCTTGCAAAGAGTGCATTCATGCTACAATCCCAATGCTGATGTTATTATAAATTCAGAAATAATTGACCATAAATCTGCAATAAAGTCATTATAGTTAATAAATAATTTTAAAATTAGTAATAAATTCATCCTTAAATCTTTTGATTAAATAATATTTATTGCATAAACGTGCGCTAAGAAAGAGGTATGCTAGTAAAGCAAATGAATTAGACAAAATCCAGACTATAGATAAATAAAATAGTAATAGGAATGACAAGAAATAATTAATAAATCAAGAACAATAAAATAATAATTTGATCGATCCTTAAACATTTATAGGCCAATAAAAGAAGAAGAAACAATCAAAACTCATGTCAATAATACTACAAGGGACTTGCAAAAGCCCATCAAACAGCAGCACAAGAATTTTTTGGTGAAACCCGATTGCCAAAAACAGCTGATAAAAAATCAGTACATATTGACTACACACATTGTAACAGTCACAATGAGTCAAACTGTGGTAGAGTTTCTAAACGCAGTTTCAAAACTGATATAAAAGGAGAAGATTTTCCCTTTTCACTTCCTCGGTAGGGACACTGGGCCCTTCCCAAAATCTAGCTAAACATTATATTTTCTTTTCCGTTGGAACATCAGTTTCAACAAAAATAGGATTCGAATTTCTCTCATCCATTATAAAGAATCATTTACAAAAATTAGAATTTTATTTTGAAATAAGTTTTATTTATTTATTTTTCTTTCTTAACTCTGAATATTCCTTTATCTTAGTTTGTAATATATTTATTTGAATCCACATTTGTTGTGCGGTTTCCCCTGATGGTGGTGGATTTGAGTGTACTAATTTTATTAAAATGGATCGTTCCCTTTTTAACTTGTGGATAACCCCACCTCTTCTATTCTTCCGCTTTCTTTTTTCTATATTCATTATTTTGGGTTTCTTTATTGGCAGTTTGCCTTTTTTGTATTCCTCTTCCATAATGAACTTTTTAATAAGAAAAAAAAAAAACAAAAAAGTTCTTTGCCTCGAGCGATAAGTCGCTTATAGGCCCTATGAGTGCGGACTTGCGCGCTTCGTAATGGTATATATTTGATAGTCGACTTATATTGAGGGTTTGCCAAATGTTTCTCTATGCTTGATGCCAGGGTTGTGTACAGTTGCTGCTCTCTTCTTGGTGTTGTTGATGTTAGACCTTCTAGATTGTTGTTGTTACTTTTCTGTTATACATATTTTCCATTTAAAAAAGGCCACATTTATTTTTGGTTTGCTTCCACTGAGTTGTTGGAAATGCCTTTAGGCTAGGCAATAGGTTCCTTCTCTTCTGGCGAATTCTTTAAGGCTAATTCAACAGGATAATATATATATTTTTTAATTGATAGGTGCGATTTATGCGCCGCACTCTAACAAATTGGCAGGATCACCATGTGATGTGTTTCTAAATTAAAAGATTTTTATTTTTTTCAGTGAGCGACTCTTGTCGTCGCTTCAACTGTTTCTTTTATTTTTTAAATTTTTAACTGAGCAACTTGTTATGTTGCTCCAGTGGTTCTTTTCATTATGATTCTATTTGGAAAAATCTTCTCCTTTTATATCAGTTTTGAGAAGAAAGACTAACCCCTTAATTCTATTACTTACATTTAGTTTCTTATAATTTCTTGAAATTAGTACAGTGGGAAAACAAAATAAATTTCTTTCCCACAGACGATATATGAGACGAGCATTAGGCACACAAACATATAGTGTATTTCAAGTGGTGCGGCGGTAACCAAGAGTTTGGCGTCACAACACTGGCTGTATACAACAAACGCATACTCCAAGTGCAGCGGCACGAGGTGTCAAGTGATGTCTGTTGTCCATGTGTATTTTAGTGACACTTTATATTCCTTTGTTAATTTATAGTCGTGCCTTGCAAAGAGTGCATTCATGCCACAAAATATTATATTTGAAATCATTTAATTAAATTATATACGATCTCAATTCTGCAAGAAATATTAGTGGACTACTACCTGGGAGAAGATATCTAATAGTACCTCCAACTCTAATTTTACATTCCAAACTACATTAGGACGATGCTCAACGCAATAATTTAGGTTCGACTGTCAGGTTGGGTTAGTTTGAACTTAAGTCGCATTTCACTACTCATTTGTGTTGTGGAGTTGCCATCATAGTTATCCCACTATCAGGGGCCAAATCAAACATTCGATATGGATAGAAATTTCAATAAGTAGTTTTTCCATAAGCCATTTATCAAATAAGCATCTTCTCAAAAAAAAATTAAAAAAAAAAAAATATATGTATATATATCGTCAGAAATTTTATCTATAAAAATTATGTTTTTTTAAATTGGATTGTAGATAGGCGAAGCCTGTTGATAGGGGCTTGTAGTGGTAGAGAACACTGGACATATTTTCTTATCTATTTCCTTCTTTCCTCATGTAAACAAGAGTTTGTCCTTGTAAATGCTATGCGCGAGACCAACAAAGAATTTAAAAATATCTGCGTTTCAATTTCGTGCTTGCATATGCAGTCTATTCTATTCACTATGAATTGATAGTTTATTTTTATTTCATGTGAAGGGAACAAGATTTTACCATAGATTCACAATAGCATTTTTTTCTTCGTGGGGAATGAAACTTTCATAAGAACAACAATTCCATTACTATTCACGATAGAAGTAATTATTACTATTCACGATAGAAGTAATTATTTTTAACATAAAATATATAAGCATTTTTATGACACTCAGCATATTTATATTAATTAATTAGTTGGGGTTGATCAGAGAATAATAATTATTAAGAAGTTTTTCCTAAATTCAAAATAAAATATTATAATTAGGTATTCGCTGTTATTACACAACAATTAATAAAGAAAACATTAGGAGTTTCTTCCATACATGGCGTAGCAACCGAGTTAATGATATGCCCATTCCACACGCAGCAGTAGTTCATGAGCTTAAATGATTTTTCTGTTTACACACACACACTTACAATTTACAACATTTTATATGTTTTTCAATTGTTTAAGAAACAACTTCAAAACATATTTTATAGGAAACCGTTAGAATGAAAAAGCATTTAACATTTAAATAAGCGTCCATTGACATTTGACTTTTCATAGCTGCAAACAAAGACTCGCTTGCATAATTGATTGAATGGATCAATGGACGGCGTATGCAAAAGCTAATGACTTCATAGAATATTTTCTATGAATTCCATATTATTTCAACATCAACTATGTACTGCCGATCTTCTCAGTACGTCTGCGTACGTACAGGCCGAAAGCGAAGAAAAATCAATTCATTATGATTCTCTGATATGAAATCTACGATTAGCAAATAAAACGTGACGAACCAGACACCGTGTCAGACAATTAGAAAACATTTAAGCACCCAAACACATTTGATTGTTCGATATAAACTTCTTACGTTTGCAACGAACGAAGAATGTTTGCTAATGCATTATATTATTTATAAAAAATCATTTAATAATAATTCGATCGATTTTTTCTTTTTATAAATACGAATCTAAACCAATAAAGCTTGTGTGTTTTAAAGGCATGTAAAAATTGCTCTGCTCTCGAACTTCTTGTTAAACTTAAACGCAGCATAAACAATTTGCATACTGTGCACAGTGGCTTAACAATATTTGAGTCGGGAGAAATCTCATCAGACAAATACTTTGCAGTTTCCTAAATATATTTCATGAGATTAAATAGTCTTTTGGGAGGTCAGCTGTTGTCGTGTCAAATGTTGATGTTAAACATGGTTAGTTTGGTCCATAATTAATTAAGTGTAATTAACTTAACCATTTACAAACGCTTATTGAATTTCCAAGTCTATCGCACAGCAATTCCTTCTGTTCGAAGTTTCACTTATGCGCAATTTGAAATTGTTGCTTAATTTTTATAGAGCAACTCCCTATTTCATAAACAACAATATTATTTTGTCCTATTTTTCGTTCTAAACTATTATAAAAATGCATTCTGGATCTTAAATTTTGCTTAATGCTTGATAGTTGTTTCCTGTAGTACAAATGAATTTAAAATTCTTTTTCTGTCACTCACACAAAAATACTTAAGATGAAGGAACATTTTTCTGCTGGTACCGGTACTCAGGATATGAAACCTTCTAATCTGAATAGAAAAATAACTTTGACAAATTTACTCTTAAAATTCCGGAATGTTTCGTTATGCAACTGGAACAGTTGAAGGAAGAAGTTATAAAATTTTATAGCCATTTCATTCTATTACTTTAGCCTGCAGCGCTCTGTAGCATGAATGCACTCTTTGCAAGGCATGATAATAAATTAACAAATTAACTGCCACTAAAATACACATGGACACTTGAGCCACTGTTGTGACTTCAAACACACATTGTTTGTTTAAGTTTTGGTCGCTGCCGCCGCAATTGAAATGCACTAAATATTTGCATGCCTAATGCTCGCCTCATACTTCGTCTAGGAGAAACAGATTTATTTTGTTTTCCCTCCGAACTAATTTTAGGTAATTATAAGAAACTAAATGTAAGATATAGTTAAGGGGGTTTCTCAAAACTGAAAAAAGGAGATTTTCCAAAATAGTATTAAGAATTAAATAGACACATCAGTTGCTCAGAAATAAAATTTAAACAGCTGAAGCGACAACCAAAATCGCTCGCTGAAAATCAAAATAAAAACTCTTTAAATAACTATAACAAGATTACAACTCACTCAAAAGCATCACTTTCAGGCGAAAATTGCAGATATAAAATTTAAGTACTTATTCTTGTAGCAACTCGTCTGCTACAATTCCGCAGTATGATTTAATAAATTACAGCATTGATCGCCGTTGGCCTTTTCCACGTAAACAGTGCAACCACAGTTAACGCAATAATCCATCAAAGCAGATCAGACAGCAGAGATGCCGTTGATCAGCCTGAAACTGTGCACGAGTAAACGATAATTTGTCTGCTTCGCTTTGTAGTCAACGACATAAAGTCATCAGCCAGGCAGCGCCAATAAATTCAACTTTTGTTAAAATACGTTTAATGGCCATGCCCTCTTCACAGACTGACTGACGTGTGATTCAAAAACATCGCAGTTGTGATTGTGACGTCTTGGACATATAAATGACTGACGATTTCACAAATTATAGACAACAACAAAAGTTGTTAAATCACTGTTTCATAAATTAAGGAAGCGTTTCATCAAACTTAAATTGCTAATAATAATTCTTAAAAAGAAACTTTAAGCAACAGAAGCGTTAAAAGATCTACACATTTACATACACACGAATGTGTGCACATTATCAAATGCAATTCTAAGTCAATGGAAAGAATTATTGAAGCGCACAAACACTGAAACTGAATTTCCTATGAATTTATTTAAAGTAAATGTACAAGCAATATTTCAACATATTTTTATAACGCTGTCTTTCTATGTTCATTTGAATAATTATGGCCAAGACGAGAACTTTCAATTAAGGCAATTTGCTTTGAAGGGGATGATAATGATGCAGGAGGAAATTTGTGATTGTTTGAGGGGATTTACAAGTTAATTAACTACTTAATCGCTTAATATGTTTTGAGATTTAATTAAAAGTATTTCGTGGTGTATTTAAACGGTTGTCATATGGTTTTGCACAGTGGGTTACTGCAGTTGGAAATGTTCATGAAATTTTTTTTGTATAAATTATTAATTTAATATTTTTGTAAAAAATATATACAAATTGGCTTTATTAAATTCAATTAAGATTGTAGACATATTTTTAAAATCGAAAGTAAATGATAAATAAGCCAAGGCACAAGGGGAAATTGCCATCAATTCAGAAGCAGAGCAGAACAGCTGTTTTCGAGAGTCGCTACACTTTCATTATGAATGAAAACTATTCTTATTTGTACAGATTTTATAATGACAACACTTCAAATATTACGGACTATTTTTTCATGAAGCAATAAAATATTATCTCATTATGAAGGCGAATATAATTTTTCGATTTCTGTGAAAAAACTGTACTTTTACGTTGTTACTCATCAAAGACTGACACTTTTTTTTCTAAAAACACAAAGAAAATTTGTTCCTGCAATCGAAAAAAGTTTGTTTTTAATCCCTTTATATAGGGATTAATTGTTGCTCTACTTGAGACTTAATTTAAATAAATTAAAAAATAATAATAATAATAATAATAATAATAATAATAATAATAATAATAATAATAAAAATAATAATAATAACAATAATAATATCTAAATTAGCAACTTTAGCAGCTCTTAGCAAGAAGGTTAAACCAACGCACCTCGTGAAATGATTTTTGTGATGTTTTTCTTTTCAACTTTTTTGTGATCAAGTTTTATTAAAAAGGCCGAAAATAAGTAAAAACTTAAAATGTTTACTTATATAATAAATGATTATTTAATCATTAAACTTTAATGCTACAAATCTTTTTCCTAACAATAGATTTCATTTAATAGTTTCGCTTATTTTAATAGCGTTTCCATAGATAATATTTCTACATGAAATACGTTGAAAAGAGGAAAAATATTATTTATTAAGTCATGTATGTTTAGCAGGAAGTTGTATGAAATTTATAGTGGACCACAAGAGCTTCAAAACAAAACAACATTTAGTCGCCCACATATTCCCGTTTTCCCAGGATCATGGCTTATCCTCTCAAGAATCTTAACATTTTTTACACAAAAAATCACAGTTTATCGGCATAGCTACACCAAAGTATTAATTTATTTTCAAAGCTAAGGATCTAGTTGGATGTTCAATTAATTTTTTCCAAGGTTGGTCCAAAAATGTGGCCATAATTCCATTTGGAACACATACACTCAGATTTTTCATGTTTAACAGTGCTCTGTTAACAGGTTAACAGGGGTTTGTTAGCGTGCCTGGTTTGTGTCTAGGGTTATACATTTCGAAATTTAACTTCACACACCTTTATAAAGTATACTTCCTAAAAAATTGTCTTATAAGTTTGCGATAATTAAGGCTGATGGTATGGTGAATCGTTCCCGAAATCTGCTAAGAGACTAATTAATTTTAAAAAACCTGATTCCTTAAAGGTCGTAAAATACATTTTTGTATGAAAACCTGTTTTATCAACCTGTTGTAAATCAGATTATTTTACCCTCCACCAAAAATGTGGTTGCCTATGTCTAGGCATAGAAAGGCTACGGCTGTTCCCCCAAGAATTATCAAAAACGGGTTTCCACGTGAAAATAAATCGTCTGTAGTATTAAAAATTTATTTTTTTCGTACAACATATATTTGAAAATTATAATACACGATTAAATGTAAGTATAAACTAAATTTTTTGAAAGATAAAGAATGTGAAGAATCAATTAATTTTTGATTACAAAATATTAATGAAGAACAAATTGTACTTTAGAAATATCTAACGATCCTCCGAAATCCCCTTTATTGTAACATTGATACAATAAAATTTTTTTAACCTCAGCGCTTCACTAAGTAACAAATTCCATTAATTTAGATAATAAATACATGATTTATGTTGTCACACATGATTTGGCTTTAAATTGAAATAATTCAAATTGAAATGGTTTTAAAATTACAGATATTCTAACAGCTGCAGGTGTAAAAGCCAATAACTTCTTATACATTAACTTTTATAAAATTAATGTTCACGACCTTCTTATAATTTACATTTATTAATCGCTGAAAATTTAACAAAACTTCACATGTCTTAGAAAATGGAATTAAAAACAACTTAAGTAATTTCATATAAAAAAAATTTCTGGAAACCAAAAATTCTATTAAATTGTTAAATTAATATATTTGAGTAAAATATTTAAAACAAAGGAAAAATAAATGTTATTGAGTGACTGACTTAAATATTACATACATTCGAATTTGGTTCTTGATCGGTCACTGGAACGCATAATCGTGATCAAATATTATATTAATAACAATAACACTATGATTATCTGGGATTATACGAAATCCTTACGAATTCTTAGACGGCCGAGGTCTATGAAAATATTAGTTTAGATAAAAGTCAAGTGCAACCAAAATCCAATTGAAGATCAGCAGACAACCGAAAAAAAATTCATAAAAACGGAAATAATGAAAACAGCATTTATACGAAAACGGTCTGTTTGTAGGCTTTAATTGACGTTGGGTGACGGAAAATGGTTCCATGTTCAAACGTGGCCAATTGGCAGTGATATTGTCCAACCTTGGATTGGACTTTTTAATTTTGTCTGATTCTTGATAGAGTTTAATTTTTAAAATAGACATAATAAAAAAAAATAATAAGATTAAACTTTCCAGCTCTGCAACAATATTTTCGATTTTGCTTATTTTCAATAGCAATCTAATTAAGATAAAAAAATTAAATTGTCCCAGAGTCATCTTTTGATTTTGTCTGATATATAAAACCAATCTTATTCTTCCTGAAATGCATATACCAAATACGTTTAATTTAAAAAAATGTCCAGCTCTGAAATCGTATTTTGAATGTTGCCGATTTTCAATAGTTATCCATTAAGGACTATTTCCAAAACATCCATTCATCAAAATAAAGTTTCAATTGCCCAACCCTGGAATCATCTTATTAATTTCGTTTGTTTTTTAATATTAATGCTTTTTGTTCAGATATATAAAATACGTTAGCTTACCAAAAAATTAAAAATTAATGTTGTTTAGTTCTTTAATATGTAAAATAACTGAAACTTTGCACCTCTGGAGCTGTATTTTTACCTTTTGAAATCTCCAGTACCGATAAATTTCTTTCAAGCAAGAAGTTGGTTACTCGAGTGTATCAAAAAACAAATTTCAATTGTTCAGGCCTGGAATCGAATGTTAGGTTCTGTTTAATTTTTAATGCCAATTACATTTTTTTATTCAATGGCAAATGATTTTTTTATCTGGCTTTTTCCAAAAGAAATTTCAACTTTCCAGCTCTGGACTAGCCTTTGTGATGTTTAATATCAATGGTTTCGTTGTCAAAAATATCAAATATGTGCGATTTATAAAGAAACAATTTTGTTTCCTTTTATTTACCAAAAATTTTTCAATTATCCAACCCTGAAAAC
Organism: Linnaemya vulpina; assembly: GCA_963675445.1. NCBI lineage: Eukaryota > Metazoa > Arthropoda > Insecta > Diptera > Tachinidae > Linnaemya > Linnaemya vulpina. Next base: position 22,702,082 of record OY776276.1, read on the forward strand.
GAATTTTTCATTTTATTTGATTATTAATTCCATTCTTTTCTAATATACATATGTATGTACATATATATAAAAATAAATATTAGTTTTATTTATAAGCATATATTTATGTATGTATATTTCTCTGTCAGGACCACATAATTTTGAAAAAAAAAAAATCATAATTGTCGGAAAGTGTAAATGTGCGCAAATTCTGTATCAGATTTCCTTTTTTCTAAGAGAGATTTATAGTATTTTATAAAAATTGATTAAAACCTGAGCCCGAACTCATCACACACGTGAACATATTCCATCTATTGGCCGATATTTTTACTTTGAACTTTTAATCAGTTCAATCATTTAATAAACTCCCACATGTTGAAGATCTTTTTAAAAATTATTGGTTAAATCATAATTTTAGAAATGTGGTACAGTTTTGCATGCAACCTGCCAATATATCCTTCAGTTAAGTCTTTGGCCCCTTATATCACTCAAGGTGAGACATATCAGAACTCGAGTATAAAATTCATAAATTTGAATGCATAAAACGACGCAGAAGACACATAAACAGAACAAAACAAAAAGAATTACCGAGCCGAAAATATCAAATAAAAAATATGTACTTAAAAATGAACAACAATAATGGAAACTTGTTTTAAAACTCTTGTCTCTAAATTTGGTTGTAGTTGTTGCTATTTATTTTTCATTATTATTAATGAACTGCAAAAATGAGAAGATCTCAAACAAAAATAATTAAACCCGCAACAGAAGTAACAACAACAACAACGTCGAAGACAAATAACATATGAGCGGTGGAATTAACGAATGACAGTAAAAAAACAAAGCAAAAGCACTTAAAACAATAAGAAAACAAAGAGGCGGCAATTGTTGTGGATAATTCCACAGATAAAAAAAATAGTCGGTTCGAGTCATTTGGAGCAAAAGTTTATAACAATTTAAAATTTGAGTGTGTTTGTATGTGCTTTTCTCACATGGACTGGTGGGTGATCGATGACTATAATTTAGAAACAATAATGATTAATACACATTAAAAAAACACACACACACACAAAATTAACAAAACTTCAAAATGACAACAAAATCAGATCCGGCATCTGACACTCAAACTCATGCTGTTAAAGGAACTCACTGATATGGAATGTGTCGCGGTCTAACGTTCTCGCGCTGTTCATTTCCCAAAAAGTCTTTATGTACAGGGTGGTCAAATTAGGGGCTATGAAGTAAATTAATTGGCTGTCAAATGAATTAATGACAAGAGTTAGTTTGGGTTCCACTGTTATTAATTTGGAGCAAACTTGCTGAATTTTAATTACAAACATAAAATTTTTGGTTGTGGAAGTGTGTCCGAACATTGTGCGTTGCACACTGTGGATCATTTCATGACAGGGTGACCAAAACAAGTCATCAATTTTTTATGCATATAAATATTTTGATATTTTTACTTATGTCGATTTCTTTTTTCAAAAAATAATGCAACATTTTTGACACTTTTTAACAGAAAATGGCAACATTTTACCATTTCAAAATAAGGAATTTATTAGAAATATATCCAACATCCCTCAAGAAAAATAATTTCTATTTGAAAACTTTTCCAAACCGCCACTTTTTATAAATTAATTAAAAAATGTTACATGTTTTCTAGAAAAGGAAACGCCATTAATTGTTTATTTGTACTTTTACAAATAGAAATTGTTTTTATATCCTTTACAAAAAAGTGAATTTAGGTTTGTCATTCCGTGTGTAATTTGTACGATATTAATATGCGACCGCATAAAGTATATATATTCTGGATCCTTATGAACAGCGATGATGATTGAGCGATGTCCGTCTGTCTGTACGTGAAATCGGTTTTCCCAAGCCCCCAGAAGAGCTAGAGACTTTGTTCTTGGACTGATCGATTGGAAATGGAATCCAGCAATATCCAAAATACGGTTCCAGAGCTGGGAAGCTTACACCTATTTCTCAAACACCAAAACCAAAATTAACACCAAAAACCAAATATTTGTTTGTTTATTTTGTAAATTAAATCTATTTTCTGCTTTGGGAAGCCTCAATTGTCTATTAAAAGCTAAAAAAATAAAAGTCTTTTTCCAGGGATGGAAAATTACAAGTTATTTTTTTGTGGCACATTCGGTATTTTGTAGTACATTTAATAACTAAAATGTTTAAAGGTCATGAAGATTTGCGTTGATAAAAAAGAACAAAAACCATTTAATTTCCACCTCCAGGGATGGGAAATAGGGATTTTTTATAAATAAATGTAACCAAAAAGATAAATAACGTCGTTTCTTACTAATTAAAACTATTTATTAATTCAGGAAAAACAAAACTGGTATCAAAAATAAAAATTTCGTTTCCAGGGTTGGATAATTTTTTATAGTACAGGAAAGTGGCCAAAATGGTTACAAATTTTGAGTTTTTCTTAAATAAAACTATTTCATGCCTCGTTAGAGTTGCATTGGTAAAAGAACAAAGCAAAAAATTCTCCTCCAGGGATGGGAAATTTAAATTTGTTATGCATAAAAGTAGCCAAAAAATTAACTAACATCGCTTTTTTTTACTAATTAAAACTATTTTTAATTCAGGAAAACAAAATTGGCATCAAATATTAAAAAAAATCAATAACTTCGTTTTCAGGGGTGGAAAATGAACTTTTTTCATTAATAAAAATAACCAAAAAGACAACTGTCGTTATTTTTTTTCTAACTAAAACAATTTTATAACTTAAAAGGAACAAAATTGGTAGTTAAAAATATATATTATGCCAGCCGTACGTTGGTGAAGGGTATATAAGATTCGGCACAGCCGAATATAGCACTTTTACTTGTTTTGAACTGTTTCCGGTATTCGTTCACTCTATTTCTTATTTTTCGTTTCTTTTTATTACCAAAATTTCCTATATATTATAATATGATCCTATGGAATGTGTAACCTTTTTAATAAATTTTATTATGAAGTACATAAAATAATCCTAACGCCCAGACTAACTGGAAATAGTATGCGAGAACTGTATCACATTGAATCCCTGTGCTGCCGTTTGATTACTTTTTCATGCTGTATTTTTTTTTAATTATTTAATAATTTATTTATAATTAAGTTCAAAATTTATGTTCACCCTGCGTTATTCCCCTGGACTTGCAGTCAATAAATTTAAATTGTTATTGTATTCGTTTTGAAAATAAGATTTTTCAAGAAAGACGCGTGCCAACACTATTGTCTCCCTCAATTCGCAACCTATAAGGCACATAACAGCGTAAGGGATAGCCAATATACAAAATTTCATTCAATTTTCCTACTTTCAACTCACAATTTCATGGGAACCAACAATAATAATATCAGACGTTGTATGAGTCAGGTGCGTTACTTTTTAATTTTGTCCAAATCGGGTATTTAACAGAATAGCGTGTAAATTTTAATTCCGGCACTTCGGGTCACTGTTTGGCTGTAAATTTCGCAACGCTTATAAAAAAAATTAAAATTCTTTTCACACGAAAAGTCACAGCAGTTTTAAAACATTTTTATTAAATTTAAGAGATATTTATAATAGGCTACTTCGTAACCTCAGGGGTCTAGAATTCGTTTTATATTTGCCCTGTTAAAGATCCCCCGGTTTGACGCATATTTCACTGTACTGCGTCATAGATCCAACACGTTTAGGATTGGTTTCTATAACATTTTGGCATGGAAGCTCTCAGCACCCTCTCGGAGCTATTACAATTTGAATTTCTATATCCCCTGTATATGATAAGACCCGTACGCCCATGCTGCTTCATCTGTTTCTATGGATGGTTACGGAATAAGGTGCTCGTGTCTCATTACAGAGAGAGAATTATTTTTTGACCGAAGAGTCCATATTTGGAACAAACTGCCTGCAAATGTCTTCCTCGTCAAGTACAATTTGGGGGGGATCAAATCAAATTTCCACAGGCACTATTTCCTTTATCCTCCTTCACGAAACATATATTCCCAGTTCCGGCGTTGCATATGCAGGAGTCATCTCTTGAGCGCTGGCTCTACTCTCAAAAGAAGTGGAAAATGGCTTACCTTAGAGGCCATCCCTGTAACTTCCAGCTAATTTTAACATCGAGCTATAGTAGCCAGGTTTTTGTGCTCTTCCATTTGAAACACTATTATTTTAACATTCGAATAAAGCGATTGCCACGTAGTTAGCGGCGATTGGTGAAGTTTTCGGTTACTATAAAAGAATCGAGAACACCAGCTGATCGGGGTTTTAAAAAAATCACTTTTTCTAATTTCGATATCTCATGAACGGATTAACCGATTTTGATCCGGTAAATAGTGATCGACGTGGTTTTCAATATCAATATTCGGACGAAGGAGCCGTTTGAAGTTAGTAAAAAAAACATTTTGAAAATGCCTTTTTTTTCTAAGTGGTTTTGAGATATCTTGAAATCTACCAGCCCAAAATCGCAGAAAATCTTTGTTTGAGAACGCTACCAGTTTGATTTGATTCGGTTTAATTGTGCATATAGAAGCACACTCACACACACAAATGGTGATGGGCTTTCAAAATTAGTGAGGGAAGCTTTCTGGGACCTGAAAACGTGAAGATCTGATGAGAACTCGATTTGTTTCAAAACGGGTTAAGACCGATAACTAACCAATTTGTTTAAAATTGTCAATTTTCTTAGCAGAAAGTTACAGACCTGCATATGTACTCAGTACCACTTTTTTGAGAGACAGTTGTATATTATTAACCAGCAGCTCTCCAAGAGTGTTGAACAGTAATACGCAGATCTTCTGAAAATGTTCTTGTGAGTTTTCTCTTAAAATTTTAAATTTTTCATCGGTTGCGCCTTTCCTAAGAAATAAATTCCATGTACGAATTTTTAAAAGTTATTCTACAGAGAGTTTTTCACAAGTCCGTAAAATTTTTTTTTACAAAATTTCGAATTTTCTATACATACGAGAGGTTCCACTCGATACGACGCCTTCTCTGCGAATCAATCGCATATGCCAATTTCAGGGCGTTGTTGTCCAAGCTTTCAATAGTGTCGGTCAATACTACGCAGGTCCTACAGAAAAGTGCATGTGCTTGTGCACTGTGGTGCAACTATTAACATAATGTGCCATTTTAGATTTTTAATTGTTGTGGGCATATTCAAATTCTTATTCATAAAAACTATCTTTGATTTATAAAAGAATTATAAAACAGATTGCCATAAGTATATTTCTCAACATCAAATTGAACAGGTCTGGTCAGCTTAGCCACTTATGAATGAAAATAAATCATTTTTAAAATGTACGTTTACATTTTCTTATTTCTCGAATGTGGTGGGCAGTTGATGCAAATTGTGAATTATTTGCCTTTTATAGTTTGAGTAAATATTGAGCTTTAAAAGTTTTGTTATTTCAGCAATTTAAGAGAGGATTAATGTCAATCATCATTCAGAAACTATTAAGAATGACGCTGACAAACGGTTTGTGTGTAATACAAATACGACTACACACTTAAACACAAACTTTATCAATAGTGGAAAAATAAAAAAAATATAAATATACGACAACAAGTACGGAATCCCCAAAACTACCAACGTCATCATTTCGATCTTCACATCCGTCCGTTCGTTTGACTGTCAAGCCGTCATTGTTTAAAGTATTCATTTAAGTGGCGAATGTGTATAAAATGTTGTTAAATACTTTTACATTTAAGTAGACGAACAGATGTTGGTTTTTTTTATTATTTTATTTTTTTTATATTATTTTTGTACTCAACATCATTAAATGTATTTAAGTGCTACTATTTTAAGGCATACCAGTTACGGATAGTAGAGCGTATAGCTATAAGCTGATTTAACACTATTTCAATTCATTAAAATGATTATTAAACACATAATTAAAAGTTGACTTTAGTTAAAGTCAGTATTAAAATTAAGTTTAACTGATTTCTTTATCACTGCTTTACTGCAAAGTTATTAACAGCGTTGGAAACACCGACTTTCTCAAGCCGTTTTTAGTGCGTTTTTGATTTATTAACGCGAAAAATTTTGTGGTTGATGCTCGCGGCTTTTTAAAATTAAAAACATGCCACTAAAACTAATATTCATAATTGTATTTTATATTAAAAAATATAAAATTTATGTAAACATGAACTCTTATCACAAGAACCCAGTCACTTAACACATAGCCTTCACAAACTATAGCCACACCCTATTTCTTTGCCTGACACACGAGAACTGATTACGGAAATATATTGACTACCGGGAACTTCGCTCTTCCGTTATGCTGCGTTTCGTGGATAATTGAATTTGCGTTATGTTCCTGTGGCTTTCAGACTTCTTCCGTTAATTATCTGCAATTAGTCGATTATGTAATCTTTGATGTATCAAAGTTTATATATTTTATTCAAAATAATATTTTTATTGATATGAAAAAAAAATACACATTTTAAAATCGAAGTAACTTTCATGCTTTCATCGTCTTTGAAAAACTAGGATCCAATGATGCCAGTGGCCCATAGTCCACACCAAAACAGGGCATTTTTCGGGATGCATTGGCAGTTCTTCTGGGTCCTCTTCACACCGAATTTGGCAATTTGGCTTGATTCGTGGCTAAATTGTGGACCAAACTGGGGAAAAGAGGGAACGATGATTAATTAATTCGACAATAAAAGTTGGTTCTTATAATTATTTTCAGCGGTGTGTTCATGTAAATACGTGTGTGCAGAGTTTTATATGAACTCATCCACACAAACACACACTTGTCATCTCTACAAGATTTTTAATTATTTTTCAACCGTTTTCTTTTCTATTTAAGTGTTAAAATGTGGAAAAATTTTGTGATTTCTGTTTTTACCGTTTATGTTGCATTTACTTTTAATGATAGTTTTCATAATTAATTTTATTTTTAAGCATTAAGGGCATAGACATCAAATTATGAATTTAGAAATCTTTTATGTCAGCCGAAAGTTTTGTCTTTTCAATATTTTGAAGTATTTAATTTTTAAGCTAAAACTAAAACTAAAACGAGTAAACATTTAGTGCAATAATATGGGAACATACAATTGCAGTTTGAAATATTTTCTTCATCGTTGTAACAAAGTCGACCAAGTACTCAGTTGTTTGAAATAAAATTCCATAAATAATTACTTTTAAAATGCACAATAAATTTATTTCCTGATATTTTTCAACTCCATGTCTTTACTTGAATAGAGAAGTATGACAATCAAGTCTTTGGCAGAAACCAAATTCGCACGAAAGTGAAAGAAAACACTCCAAATATTTTGCATTTTTAATTCCGCTCTAAAATGAGAAAAGTGAAACTTTAATCAATCATTTAAAGGAAATATTAAAGCGATTTTAGTAGCACCAAATAAATATTTACTCGCTTAGTTTTTTGTATTAAAATAGATTAAAAGGGCATCTTAAGGTGACTAAATATTAACCGGATGGTTTCAGAATTTTGTTTAGATATACTCCCTTATTTTTTGGGGAAAAGAGAGTGGGGGTATTCACACTTCGTGCTATTTGGTTATATTGTCATAAAGTCATAAAATCTTAGACCAGTTTAAAAAAGTTGTTGTTGTGCTGCATATAAAAAGTCATAAAATAATAGCACTCTTTCGGGTATGTTTTTGTGTTGTCATAAAATGCTCTAGAGATCTGAGTCGAACGGCTGAAAATATTTAGGCGAGACGGCGATAATATATGTTTGCCGCCGTTACTTATATACGATTCACGATTAAAAAACTGTTAAAAAATTTTCACACAACTAATTAATGTCATTTTTATAACATAATTATGAACAATTTTTCTCGTTTAACTTACGTAGCTGGCAGCTCATATCAAGGCAGCAGCTGTTAAAGTTTATATATACAAATTTATTTAGCAGACCAAGTAATAACTCTGACTAGTCATATATTTCGTACTATTATTTTATGACATGACTTTATGACTACAGTACGAATCCCCCAAGTGTTTCCTTCTTCATGTATATAATTCACAATTAAATTTAAGGAATTTCTTATGCATAATAAATAAGTGGTTCTTGTATTTGGATATGTGAACCTTATTCCCTTTTCACACACATCAGCATTGACTCGTCAAGTTTTGAGTTCTTGGGCGAAAGGTGAGAAGAGAATGGAGAGAGACACAAACCTGAACCCATACTATCAAGTTTAAGAAAATTTCATACTTGAAGTTGGCTGCAGAATGGTAAAAAGCATGTAGAGTTGAACGCAGCGAAAATGAGGCTTGATAAAACAATATGCTCGTGTATGAACATAAAAAGAGATTGAAAAAATATTAAAGAAAAACTGATCAAGTAAACCTGATGTGTGTGAAAGAGCACTAATGAAATCTTACATTTCGGTTGAGAGGCGATTTACTGCCAACAAAAATTGTCAGTTCACACGGCCCTCAGATAATTGAATGGCAAAAAAAAAAAACTCCAGTTCGTTTTGCTTCTGAGTTTGCAGTGCTGCCAACAGAGATATTTATCTGCCAGGTTCATTAATTTAAACTCTTCTGCTGATTCCCTTTATTCGTCAACGTCATGTGAAGACATTATCAACAATAAGACATTTATATACTCCTTGTGGACAACAGCTAACTTCTTCTGACACACTGTGCCCACTCACTATGGCCTTGAGTATATTAAAAACCTTTTAAGTCATTTTGTGATGAAAAGGAGTACGGATTGACAAAATTATCTTCCTGTTCACAGATACAAGATTTGCTTAACTCTATTAGCGTTTGACAGCTGGAAAAATATTGTTTATAAATAGGCCACAAGTTCAAATATTTGAATTATTATTTTAAATTTATATATCTTTAATAAACTTACCATCAACTTGACTCGTTATTTTCTGTCTTTGCTCTTTTGTCTTTTTTATATATTTCAGTTTTGCTTACTAAACACACTTTTGGCAGTGTTGTATTTTTCGTTCTACTCAATATTATAACAATTTATTATTAATTGAGCAAATGCAATTTTATACTAGCAATTTTTCTCAAATATGTCATTTATTGAGGAAAACTGAATTAAATTGCATTTTTGAACACCGTATGATGCGTCCAAATTTTTAACGAACACTTCTTTAGTTGACAGATACATGCCAAGCAAAAACCGAATTTTTTTCAAACAGCATTATTTGGAGGAATTGTACTCGCCCACATTTAATAATTATAGTGTTGTTATTATTTTGGTTTTAGAATCTAAATACATCTCGCACATGTTCTACATGAATTAGATTTTTAATTTGCAATTACCTCTCGCTTGGTATATGTGGAGACTGCGTGTCAGTGTGTTAATGTCACACAGTAGCTGTAAATTTTAATCAAATTTAAATTCAAAAATACAATTAAAACTACTAACGATTTGATTTCGAAAGTAACGCCAACTATTTGGATTTATTCAAAGCAAACAATGTATCCTACCACGCATAAATGTCAGATTTCTGATTTTAGAAATGTCTCGATGTGTTTGCATCCAAACAATCCTTGAACTAAAAACAGTACTTGACAGAACACTTTATTTATTTATTTATTTAGTATTTAACGATAACTTTAAGTTTGTTTTTTATTTAACTAAATATTTAAACATGACAGGTGTCTTAGAGTCTACTCTTGTTTCATGGACAGCAAAAAATCTATGAAATAAACTGAAACGCATAAAAAATTTTATCAGTATTGCGATTACGAGTATTATTCACTAAAATTGCAACTTTTATTAATGCCACTTTAATAGATCTACAACATTTTGCACACACCAAAAAAAAAAAAAAAAAGAGAACAACTAGTCTACAATTTCCAAATACTATCGAATAAATTGTAAATTTACTACAATAAAACAAGAAAAAAATAGTAAGAAAAATTAACATTTTTAAAGGCAAACCATGACTAGTCTAGCAATACTTCTCTGTTAAGAGCACTAAATCAATTTCATTCTACTTTAACAAATTTTTTGTATGCAAGTAGATCAATGTTGAACTTAAAAATTGGAAAAAAAAAATAGTCAACCAATTCCATACTTTTAATAGAGATAAAATTCTTCAAGATTTGTTTTACAAATTTTATTTATTTTTTTTCGATTTGAATTAAATTTTTTGAAGTCATTAATTTTAATGAATTTAATTGTCGCCAAATGTGTATTACAATTAAACATTCATTTAATGACAAATGAAAATTTGTCAACTTATTCGGTCCATTATGAAAATAGAAAAATAAAAAATTATTGAAATGTGGTAGACTTTGAAAGCAGCGGCAAACAAAACGCAATAAATTCTGGCTTAAGGCTAAAAGTTAAAAAGAAAAAGGTTTACACAATTTATGTAAAACTTAAGCCAAATAACATTCAGCTTATTGTATCTATTAGATTTAGTATTAGACAAAAACATAAAATTAAAAATAAATGCTTTCGGCTTCATTGTAACAGTCGGGGTAGGCCAGTGATAAAATTGAGCCAGCGTAATTTAATGGCTGCTTTTGCACTGTTGTAGCCGAACCAATTGTAATTCCCCCATAGAACTTAATAGATACATCACCAGCTTATTATTGATTTGGCTTACCGACTTAAAAGTCTTAGCGACCGAAACTACGTATTCAATGCCTTGTGCATTGTTAAGAGGACAGATAAGACCACAGAAAATTCGTTGTAGATATTTTTACCTATTACTTTGCCGGTCAATTTTCTCTACAGTTACCGCTAAAGGAGGATGCTGTATTCCGCTCTTTCAGTACATGACGGTGTTAGTCGGTGTCGGTATTGTTCAGCGACCAGTACTATGCTCTCGTCATTGAGACAATCCGACAACAAGTAACAAAATCTTTTGCTAATGCAGGTGCGAAAAAATCTACTCCGGATTAAGTCCGGAGTCGAGCTCGGGATCTAAGGCATTGTGGTCTGGGGTTTGGGTAATAAATAAAGTTCACATTAAACTTTTTTCAGCAGTTTTATACCGTGTTCAGACATGAATTTTTAATAATTAAGTTAATTTAATTTTAATTGCGCAATTAAATCTGTTATTCACACATACTCAAGTTAGCTGACTGAATTATCATTCAGCAGCTGAAAAAAACATAGTTTTTATTTGTTTCGTGAATATTCGTAATTGTAAATTTTAGAAATGAATGCAAATTTCGGTTTAAAAGAAATTTTACTTACATATAATAGAATTATGGAGCTCTTGGAGTCATTGCGGTCGATTTTTGATTAAAAATTAGCAGTGCTTAAAAAATAAAAATGTAAACTTGACAATTTTGCAAAGTTTGAGAAAGCAGCAGCTACTGCTACTCTCATTATTCCAGCAAAATGCAACCCAAAGTAAATAACAAGTATTTATTTATTCAGCCTGTTTGAAAATTCAGTTTGTTTTGTTTATAAGTTTGCACATTTTTTGACATTTGCCTCGCCATTATATGAAATTTTTCTGCTCACTGAACACAGTTCTTAATACACATACCTCTGACCAGGGCTGCAATTCGAGTTTTACGCAATTCGTGATACAATTTACCACTAATTGCTCAATTTACTAATTTACTTGTAGTATGGTAAGGTCTTAATTGAGAAAAATGCCCTAATTGCGCAATTAAGGGGTATGTCTGAACACTGTGTTACAATTCATTTATTATTTACTCGTATATATAAGTTTTATTACACCAATTCGAATGGCTGATTTGTGGGAAATTCTTGCCTTTTTACATTATGTTAGCATATTACCCTGCTACTCTTCCTTAGCGTATGGTACAAAGACTAATCCATCGCCTAATAACATGATCATTTGTGCTACTTGTAAATAAAATACCAAAAAAAGTATCTTCTCCCAAATAACTCCTTTAAAATAATTATCTTTCTTTAAAAGTATCTGGGAGCAAATTGTGGCATTCGATATTCATTGAATTTTCCATTTAAAGTGTGTTTAAATTTCAATAGATGTCGAATGCCGGAATTTTGGCCCTGCTTGAAAAAGTATATTTTAATAAACTCCCTTTTTCTATTAAGTAAATCTACTTTAACATAGAAAATAAAAAGTACCGAAGAGCGGAACTCTTTTGTCCATTATAACAGAGAATTTTAAAAAAGTAACGAAAGGTATTCGTGATTTTTTTCACAAAACTAGAACGCGCTATATTTTGAAAGATGTGTGGAGTGTAAAATAAGTACTAAATGTGGTTTTTACTGCCAACAGTGCATGCAGAAAAGTACCAATCGTCATCGGGGAATGTTCAGCGTCCAGTCCAATGCCTTCATAATTGAATTGGGCCGATAACACTGCAGCAGTGCAAATCAGAAATCGATATCATATTCACGACAAATTGCCAAGTGCAACCCGGGATGGTACGCTTTGCAGGCTTAGGTTAATTACTTCAGCAAACATTCTACTTGTTTCCTTTTTATACTTTCGTTTTGTATTACAATTCCACGCGAATACTTAATATTATTAATAATATTACTCGTACAAGGTTTGTGGTGTGGTTCATGTTCTTTTCTTCTCATAATGTGTAATTATTTTTACACGCTTTCGAAGCAAAACAAACTGAAAAATAAATATAGTTAAAAAAACTAAAACACGCTTTTTAAGAAAATCTAATAAAAAATTTTAAAAATTAGTTTTAAAATAAATTTAAAACAAAAATGAACATAAATACAAGAATTATTGTTATTCGAGAATTATTACTACATCGAGCGCCCAGCGCTTATTTTCCACAACAATACTTGTGTTTTGGTTAATCAGTGTTTTAAGATTATTTCAAAATTAATTTTAAACTGTTTGGTTCGATTTTCGAAAATCGAAATATGTAAAACTTCATTTTTTGAAGTTATACATATTTATTTTTAATAAATATAAACAAGAATTATAGAAATAAAGATTACGACTTGCGTGTGTTTTACCGGTTGATGACGCAGTAATCCCATAGTCGAGGTTTGTATCGTAATGAAATTTGCAATATATGTATTGGAAAATATGGATGTACTTTTTATGTTTGGCACTCCTGTAATTAATTTACTTATTCCCCTTTTGCACTGGGAAAGTTTACTTTGCAAAGTTTTAGTAGTTCAGTTGGTAGAAAATATTTCACATCTGTCTTTCTACCAATTAAATTAAAGAGATCTCAGAGAGTTTCCCAAAAAAAGAGTGCCAACATGAAGTGTACAGTGGGCAAATGCAAACAAAAAGCAGCGAAAACTAACAAAAGAAATTGAGCAAAAAACTGGAATCAAAAATTTTTTTTACAAAATTTTGTGAAAAAAGAATCAGCATGACATTCAAAATTAGAGAGTTTTAAAACAATAATTCCCAAAAAGCACTAAATGAAAAGAATAAATAACATTTAAGACAAAAACAATTTTTAAAAATTTGTTGTTGTTTATTCGAACGAACAGCAGCTTGCGACATTGGCAAACAGACATTTAGTCTTTACTAATGTCGGGAGCTTATTTTTAGCTGACTTTCTGCCATTTTAAATGACAAAATATTCGCGATTGATTAAAGTAGCTGCAAAGCGATCGTGCATTGCGCAGACAGAAACCGTACGCACATGATCGTTCAACATCGCAAAGTGTTACACATTGTTTTAGCCAATTAAATGTTTGTTTTTGACAAGAATTTATGAAAAATTTCAAAGCCACACCTTCATTTAAACGCAAACAAAATACAACATGACTTTTGTGTTATTAATTATTTCATGCGATATTTGTTGCATTTCACCAGATGCCACAGTGGAATCGATTGCAAAACGAACGGCTTGGACTTTCATTCAAATACGAGTGTGTTTTTATTGCGGCAAAGAAAAAGTTCCTGGTTATAGACCCGAATCGTTAAATGTTATGCACTCGCATATCTTTGTGGCAAAAGCATATTTTGGCAATAAACGCACATCTTTGGAGTCATAATGATTCATTCAATGCATTCGACTGAGATTTTTCTCAGCCGTTTTGAAATGCAGGCATGTGGGCGTACTTACCCACACAATAAATAAAGCGATTGTATATCAATTAATTTCGTAATATTTTGTGAAAATCTACAATTTTATTTACACATTGAAATCGGTAACGCCGGCATGGATAAAATGTTAACTTGCTACTGCTGGCGAAGAGTATATTAAACGCAGGTTAATTTTTTGTGTGTTTTTATACCCTTCACAAAAATGTGAAAGGGTTTATTTAGGTTTGTCATTCCGTGTGTAAATTGTTCGATATCAATATGCGACCCCATAAAGTATATATATTCTGAATCCTTATGAATAGCGATGACGATTGAGCGATGTCCGTCTGTCCGTCTGTCTGTACGTGAAATCGGTTTTCCCAAGCCCCCAGAAGAGCTAGAGACTTCATTCTTGGAATCATCGATTGGAAGTGAGCTAACTTAGAGTGGTATTGAAATTCAGAATCGGAAGGACGGTTCCAAAGCTGGGAAGCTTACACCTATTTCTCGACGCAAAATTAACACCAAAAACCGATTATTTTTTTGTTTATTTCAAAATTGAACCTATTTTATGCCTTGGGACTGCTCAATTGACCATTTAAAACTAAAAAAAAAATTCCAGGAATGGGAAATGAAATTTTTTTTTGGCACATTCGGTATTTTCTGGTACATATAATAACTAAAATTTTTAAAAATTTTAAGTTTTTCTTAAATAAAACAATTTTTGGTGTAATGAAGATTTGCATCGATGAAAAAAAAAAAAAATTAAAAAATTTAAAGTTCCCATCCAAGATTAGGAAATTAAAATTTTTTTATACAACAAACTAACCAAAAATCAACCGACGTCGTTTTTTTTCTGGTTAAAATTACTTTTTATTTCGGCAAAACAAAATTGGTATAAAAAATTAAAAAAATCATCAAAATTTCTATTTCAGGGTTCGGTACTGCAATATTTTGTAGTACATGAAAGTAACGAAAGTGGTAACAAATTTTTAGTTTTTCTTAAATAAAACCGCTTTATACATCATAAAGGCATCCATTGGTAAAAAATAGTTTAAAAAAAATTAAATTTTCGATTGCAGGGATCGGAAATTGAATTTTTTTTACACATTCGGTATTTCGTGGTACATATAATAATTACAATGTTTAAAAATTTTAAGTTTTAAAAATATTAAGTTCTGTTATCACATTCAACTAAGCCATCTAAACTGTGGTGATAAACACAATATACACATGAGCACTGAAGATGAAAGTGTTGCGACTTTCGAAAACAGCTGTTCTGCTGTGTAAGTTGAATAAAACTGATGTTGACTTTCCTGTGTACCTTGGAATATTTATCATCATGTCTTTCTGAGATTTTAATTAATTTCGAACAATTAGCCAATGAATCTTAATTCAATTTAACATAAAAACAATTTTGTTACACATCTTCTGGTGTTTTACTTTTTAAAATCGGATGACTCGTTCTCGAGTTATGGCGAAATAAGTCTACGTATCTGGCTTATATAGAAAATTGCCACGCCCATAAAAAAAAATCTCGACCTGATGGAAAATAAATGAAAACGGATTCGAGTTTAGCGTATCAAAATCCATATAGTCCACATAGTTTTATTCAAAGAAGGATTTGGCTGTTGAGCAGTGTTATTATTAATCAGATCTGATTATTTTTTGATCTGTTTGTTTAATTGAAATGATGTGCAATAGGGAAGAATTATGAATAATAAATAATTGACAATTTCATATATGTATGTTAACTACAGTTTGGATTTTATAAAATTATTTTTTGGCATCTTGGGTTTTTTAGCGCTATTTCAAATCCAATTTTGTTGTAAGTTTTGTTTTTTGATATGGTCACACTGTAATTTTGGTACGATTTCTGTAATTTTTATGTTAATTATAGCAGACTTAAATAAATTGTAATTATTATCTATTTTGGAAAATCTTTCATTTATTTTTGCTTATCTGGGTAGAGTGATTGTTTAAATGTCTAATGAACTCTCTCTCTCGTTCCTAATTTCTGCTAAGAAAGTAAGTGAACACACCTACTATTCGACCAATATTTTATATCTCCTTTTGTTTGAAATTTTATATATACGATAATTATCTTAGTACAATATTATTAACGTTCTATTCGCCATGTATATGATTTCTCATAAAATATATAAATTTTCTTTGTTTTTTGCAGAAAAAATTTATAGTCAAATTGAAAAGCAAAGATACGATGGGTGGTACAATAATTTAGCACACCCCGATTGGGGTTCTGTAGGTAAGTTCCATAATTAATTTAATAAAACAAATGTTTTTTTCAAAGCAGGCTTTAGCCTAAACAACAGAAGAATAATAACTTAAATTTAAAAGATTTTAAACTTTATGACAAATCTGATTTAATTTTAAATATTTTGCTTATGTGTCAAATTTATTTCTACATGATCCCCCAAAGCAGTTGTTTCATAGTTCAATTGAAATAAAATTTCAATCAACACCTTAAGTTTTCTTAATGTGACCAAATAATGACTAACACGACTATTGAAACAAAATAAAACAAGTAAATGTTTAAACGAATTTGCAATACCGTGATTAAATTTGTCGGGACCTAATTCGATTTATTTGAATAAAACATCGATAGGGAATTTTGAAATTTGCATTCAATAAAATATTTGTTTACATAACTTTCATCATTTTATTAAAATTCCTTTTTTCTATATTTTTTTATTCACATTCAGATAGTCATTTGGTGCGCAAAGCGCCTCCTTCATACTCAGATGGCGTTTACGCTATGGCCGGTTCAAATCGACCATCCACAAGACGACTAAGTCGTTTGTTTATGGGTGGTCGCGATGGTCTCGGCTCAAAATTTAATCGCACTGCCCTATTGGCCTTTTTCGGTCAAGTTGTAGCCAATGAGATTGTCATGGCATCCGAATCGGGATGCCCCATAGAAATGCATCGTATTGAGATAGAGAAATGCGATGAAATGTACGATAAAGAGTGTCGAGGTGACAAGTATATACCATTTCATCGAGCAGCATATGATCGTAATACGGGCCAAAGTCCCAATGCGCCAAGAGAGCAAATTAATCAAATGACTGCTTGGATAGATGGAAGTTTGATTTATAGTACATCAGAGGCGTGGCTGAATGCCATGCGCTCATTTCACAACGGCACTTTGCTGACGGATAAAACTGGCAAAATGCCAGTTAAGAATACGATGAGAGTGCCGTTATTCAATAATCCCGTGCCGAATGTTATGAAGATGTTAAGTCCTGAAAGATTATTTTGTAAGTATTAAAGTTCCGAAGTGTTTCTATTTATTCCAAACGACCGATTGCTCTTCTTTGTAGTGTTGGGAGACCCCAGAACAAATCAAAATCCGGCCATGCTTTCATTTGCTATACTCTTTCTACGCTGGCATAACACTTTGGCTCAACGTATTAAGCGAGCCCATGGTGATTGGACTGATGAGGATATTTTTCAACGTGCCCGTCGTACTGTGATTGCCACCTTCCAAAATGTTATCATGTATGAATATTTGCCAGCATTCTTAGGCTCGGACATTCCTCCGTATCAGGGCTATAATAGAGATATACATCCGGGTATCGGTCATATATTTCAGGCGGCTGCCTTCCGGTTTGGTCACACTATGATACCGCCTGGTATTTACAGACGCGACGCTAATTGCAATTATAAAAAAACGCCCATGGATTATCCGGCAATTCGTTTGTGCTCGACATGGTGGGATTCAAGTGTAAGTGGATACTCAAACTTTCAGGCAATTGCCTTCAGATTAAAGTTAGAACGCACCAAGGCTTTTATAGATCTTTTAAAGTTAAGTTTAATTTCATTATTTTGCATAATATATCTCGATCCTAAAATCTATTTTAAGGCAGTCGGTTAGACACATACAGATGAAGCTAATAAAAGCTTCTTAAAAATTCTCACCCCTGTAGGAAATGTTATTAGAATGAATTGTTCGCAATTAAGTTGATATTCTCAATCCCATGAATGATAGTAAAAGTATCTCTTGTGAATTGTTTAGCAGTAATAGTTTCTATTGTGAATTGCTTTGCAAATAACTTGTGCAAAGACAATATAAAGATTTTGTTTTTTAAATAACATCATTTATCTGTGTGTTTTGTGATGCTAGAAGGGAACATTCCATGGAAATAGGAACAAAGATATATATGAGGGAAATTAAAACTACTGCCATTGACGGATAGAAAATAATAACAATCTCATTCTCAGCTATTGTTGAGTAATTCACAGTAGTAAGCATTGGCGATGCCATATTTGTTAACTTTTTAAATTCGCCCCCAAAAACGTTGTTATGGGAAACAATCACGATAACATGTCAAAAACGTTGAGATTTTATTATGGAATAATTATTTGAAATAAGGGTGTTATAAGTTATGAGCCCGATTGTAACATGAAGCCTAGGCAGGTGTAATAAAAATAAAATAAAAGCTTATAGACTTGTTGACTTTATGAGACTTTTTCGTATTTTAGTTTTACTGATAGAAAAATCTAACAATTTGTTGCAGGACTTTTTAACCGACACAACAATTGAAGAGATTCTTATGGGTTTGTCCTCGCAAATATCCGAACGTGAAGATCCCGTGCTCTGTTCGGATGTGCGCGATAAGCTATTTGGCCCCATGGAATTTACTCGGCGCGATTTGGGAGCTTTGAATATTATGCGTGGTCGAGATAATGGTCTGCCTGATTACAACAGTGCCCGAGAAGCCTTCGGCTTAAGTAGACGCAACAATTGGACTGATATTAATCCCGAACTTTTTGCCAAGCAACCTGATCTTTTGCACATGTTGATCTCAGCCTACGATAATCAATTGAACGATGTTGATGTATATGTTGGAGGCATGTTAGAATCGTACGGTCAACCCGGTGAACTGTTTACCGCCGTTATTAAGGAACAATTTCAGCGACTTAGAGATGCTGACCGTTTTTGGTTTGAAAATGAACGGAATGGCATTTTTACACGGGAAGAAATCGAAGAGATACGTAAAATACGAATGTATGATATCATTGTCAATAGCACAGATATTGGCGAGAACGATATACAGCAGGATGTGTTTATGTGGCATGAGGGAGATCCATGTCCCCAGCCCATGCAATTAAATGCTACCGAATTGGAGCCTTGCACATATTTAGAAGGCTACGATTACTTTTCAGGCTCGGAGTTAATGTTTATTTATGTCTGTGTATTTTTGGGTTTCGTACCAATTTTGTGTGCTGGAGCTGGTTATTGTGTGGTTAAACTGCAAAACAGCAAACGCAGAAAATTGAAAATACGCCAAGAAGCTTTAAGAGCTCCCCAACACAAGGGCTCGGTGGACAAAATGTTGGCTCGTGAGTGGTTGCACGCCAATCACAAACGATTGGTGACAGTGAAATTTGGTCCAGAAGCTGCCATTTATACAGTGGATCGCAAAGGTGAAAAATTGCGCACATTTAGTTTAAAAAGTGTCGATATTGTAACGGTGGAAGAATCGGCTCATAACCATATTAAAAAGAAGCCTTATATACTGTTGAGAGTGCCCAATGATCACGATCTGGTCTTAGAGCTAGAATCATATGGAGCTCGACGGAAATTCGTTAAGAAACTAGAAGATTTTTTGATTTTACATAAGAAAGAAATGACTTTGGTCGAAGTAAATCGCGATATGATGTTAGCGGGAGCCGAAACCAGAGAAAGACGACAAAAGCGTTTGGAGTATTTCTTCCGTGAAGCATATGCTTTGACATTTGGCTTGAGGCCAGGAGAGAGAAGGCGCAGATCTGATGCATCTACAGATGGCGAAGTAATGACGGTTATGCGTACTTCTTTATCGAAAGCAGAATTCGCGGCAGCCCTGGGCATGAAGCCCAACGACATGTTTGTACGTAAAATGTTTAACATCGTGGATAAGGATCAAGATGGTCGCATTAGTTTTCAGGAATTCTTGGAAACGGTTGTGCTTTTCTCTCGTGGCAAAACCGATGATAAACTTCGTATCATTTTCGATATGTGCGACAACGATCGCAATGGTGTCATCGACAAGGGAGAGCTTAGCGAAATGATGCGTTCGCTGGTAGAAATCGCTCGCACTACTAGTCTGGGCGATGACCAGGTTACCGAATTGATTGATGGCATGTTTCAAGATGTGGGCTTGGAACATAAGAATCATCTTACCTATCAGGACTTTAAGCTCATGATGAAAGAATATAAAGGCGACTTTGTGGCTATTGGCTTGGATTGCAAAGGGGCGAAACAGAATTTCCTAGACACTTCGACAAATGTAGCTCGCATGACTTCGTTTAATATAGAACCCATGCAGGAGAGACCCCGACACTGGATGCAAGAGAAATGGGATAGTTATATAACGTTTCTGGAAGAGAACCGCCAGAATATTTTCTATTTATTTTTATTTTATGTCATCACAATCGTGCTGTTCGTGGAGCGTTTTATACGTGAGTTGATGGTGGATTCTGTTGGTTTTTTGTTTAACAAATGAAATACGTATCTTGTCTTGCAGATTATTCCTTTATGGCGGAGCATACGGATTTGAGGCATATAATGGGTGTGGGAATCGCAATAACGCGTGGATCAGCAGCATCACTATCGTTTTGCTATTCACTGCTTTTACTTACTATGTCCAGGTATGCGAATTACTAAAAACGCTTAGGTAAAACTATCGGCCTTTCTGTATTATATCAAACTCAATTATAGCTAATAGGCTAGTGTTCGAAATGCATGATCAATAATCTAAAGATTAATGGAAGAAAAAACATCAATTTAATTTCCAACACAAGCGGCAGAGTGCTACAGCGTTATTTTCAAAAGTAGCTGCACTTTCGCATCAGCTGATGTGTACTTGTTTGCTACCGCTGATTAGGTGGCTACCTAAAATGTTGTAGAGACCACGGATCAAATCCCCGTGACGGCACTGTTACTTCATGTCATATATCTAGGTTTGTCATTCCGTGTGTAATTTCTTCGATATCAATATGCGACCCCATAAAGTATATATATTCTGGATCCTTATGAATAGCGATGACGATTGAGCGATATCCGTCTGTCCGTCTGTCTGTAAGTGAAATCGGTTTTCCCAAGCCCCCAGAAGAGCTAGAGACTTCATTCTTGGACTGATCGATTGGAAGTGAGCTAACTTAGAGTGGTATTGAAATTCAGAATCGGAAGGACGGTTCCAGAGCTGGGAAGCTTACACCTATTTCTCGACGCAAAATTAACACTAAAAACCGATTATTTTTTTGGAAAATTTAACCTATTTCATGCTTTGGGCCTCCTCAATTGTCCATTTAAAACTTAAAAAAAAATTTTTTTCCAGGGATGGGAAATTAAATTTTTTTTCCACATTCGGTATTTTCTGGTCCATATAATAACTAAAATGTTTAAAAATTTTAAGTTTTTCTTAAATAAAACCGTTTTTGGTGTAATGAAGACTTGCATCGATGAAAAAAAATTTTTTAAATTTAAAGTTCCCATCTAGGGTTAGGAAATTTAAATTTTTTTATACAATAAGCTAACCAAAAATCAACTGACGACGTTTTTTCCTGGTAAAAGTTATTTTTTATTTCGGAAAAACAAAATTGGTATCAAAAATTAAAAAAAATCAATATTTCGATTCCAGGGTTCGATATTTCAATATTTTGTAGTACATGAAAGTAACGAAAGTAGTTACAAATTTGTAATTTTTCTTAAATAAAACCGCTTTATACATCATGAAGACTTCTATTGGTAAAAAATAATTAAGAAAAAATAAACTTTCGCTTCCAGGGATCGGAAATTTAATTTTTTTTTGTACATTCGGTATTTCGTGGTACATATAATAACTAAAATGTTTAAAAATTTCAAGTTTTTCTTAAATAAAACCATTTTATACATCATGAAGATTTGCATTGATGAAAAAATTTTTCGCTTCCAGGCGTAGGAAATTGAAATTTTATAAAAATCAAAGGGCAACTAACGCATTTTTTTTTATTAATTAAAAGTATTTTTTAATTCAGGAAAATACAAAATTAATATCAAGTACTTAAAAAATCTATATTTTGATTCCAATATTTTGTATAACATGAAAGTTGCCAAAATAGTTAAAAATTTGTAGTTTTGATTAAATAAAACCGGTTTACACAATATGAAGACTTGTATTGTAATTGTATTTCGTTTCCAGGCGTGGGATATTTTGAATATTTTTTTATTTATAAAAGTAACCAAAATATGCAACTGAAGTTGTTTTTATTAAGATATAAGATATAAGATATTTTATAAAGATATGTGTAAAGCCCGACGTACGTTGGTGAAGGGTATATAAGATTCGGCACAGCCGAATATAGCACTTTTACTTGTTTTAATTTACTTTTACATTTAAAAATGTTAAAACATAGTTTTGGGAAAAGCACTATTCTAAAACGGGTTGACGGAAGAAGAAAGTGTCCAAATTACAACATAATGACAATTTCCATGATCATGTCGACACAATATTTTTTATACAGCGAAAATTCAAACTCATTTTAAGACCATTTTCCTAAAGTAGCGTTGCCATATGTTCAAATTTGTGTGATAAATGATTTGCTTACGCAGCTGCCAACGAAATTCAAGCCGCATCTAAAGGGTATTTCACTAAGCGTTTCCTTTATTGTATATATATATATATATATATATATATATATATATATATATATGTATATATATATATAAAGCAAAGAGTGTGTAGGATATGCTCGACATGTTTTATTAATTTGGAAGTCCTGTTCATGTAATTATTTGTGCACTATGTCTCGCATGGCATCCGAAATTTTAAATTGTTGACGACTGCGGCGCATAAATCTTGGCTTTGAGTATTGGTGTGATTTGTGGCTTATATGCTCAAACTTGAGACTTAAAATACCTGGCAAAAAAGTCCGAATCGCACGATCTCTGCGGAATGTTCACATGACTGCCACCTGATCGTGACCTCAAATGTTGTTTCTGTACCGATCATCCAACCTAAGTCAAAAGAAACTGATAATCATAGCCCATACCATCTGCCTTTGGCAGTGATGACCTAGTCAATGAGGTTCCCAAAGCGATATAGACCGATGACGCCACCAGCCTGAAATCCACACTTTTGCGGGATTGGCATCGTTCCATTTATAGAGAAATGAGCCTCATAGCCAAAGATAGCTTTTCGATGGAAATTACGGTCAGTTTCCCACTGCTATAGAGCCCATTCAGCGAACACATATCGTTTTCTACGATCGTCTACCTTCAGCTCCTGGGTCACCTAAATTTTGTATAATTGCAAATTAATGTCACGACACAAAATTCGCCAAGTTGTATGAGCGACGCGAAATCGACTGTTTAGATTGTTCCTTTGTCAGATCTTGCATTTTGTCGATATACGGGTGTTGGTCGAGCGCTTAGGCAACCAGCGGACTTAAATTTATCTATCAAATTGTGAATATTATTCTCTGTCGAACAATTATGGTGACCGTAAAATAAGCGCGGTACGTTGCCCGAACAGAACTTTCATTTGCTAAAACGAAATGGCCATTATCAACTGTCAAAGATCGAAATATCATTTAAAGTATTTACTTTTAGCCGAACTATTCCACTCGTGGATTGACGGAAATTTCTCTATTAACTTAGAATTCGCAGGCAATACACTTTTTTATTCGATTAAAAATAAGAATTTTGCTGCCTTTCTTACGATGTCACTAAATATCGTCGTTTCGCACAGTTACATTTAAAACAAAAACAAATCTTAGACATCTTGAGACAAGCAGTTAATATAAATATTCAATAATTGAAACTGATCCACTTTTTTTTTTAATATAAATAATCTTTTGAAACAAATTTTTTTAATAAATTTAAAATTCATCTACAGAAATCTCATAACGAAACTCAAAGAGTTTCCCATACAACAATATATACCGTTGGATTCTCATATACAATTTCATAAAATTGCTGCCTGTACTGCCCTCTTTTTTTCGGTGCTACATACAGTGGGCCATATAGTGAATTTTTATCATGTCTCCACGCAGTCGCATGAAAATCTTAGATGCTTAACCAGAGAAGTGCACTTTGCATCCGACTACAAACCGGATATAACATTTTGGCTATTCCAAACAGTGACTGGTAAGTTATGGAGGAGAAATATAATTTGTATGTAATTTAATGGAGTCGCTGAAATGTCTTCTTTTAGGTACCACTGGCGTTTTGCTGTTCATTATAATGTGCATAATTTTCGTATTTGCCCATCCCACAATACGCAAGAAGGCCTACAAATTCTTTTGGAATATGCACACACTCTACATTGGCCTTTATTTATTGAGTCTGATACATGGCTTGGCTCGATTAACGGGTCCACCACGCTTTTGGATGTTCTTTTTGGGACCGGGCATTATTTATACTTTAGACAAAATTGTGTCGTTGCGTACGAAGTACATGGCCTTGGATGTGATTGAAACTGATTTATTGCCTTCGGATGTTATTAAAATTAAATTTTATCGCCCGCCTAATCTAAAATATCTATCGGGTCAATGGGTGCGTTTATCGTGCACTGCCTTTCGACCTCATGAAATGCACAGTTTTACGTTGACTTCGGCGCCGCATGAAAATTTCCTTAGCTGTCATATTAAGGCTCAGGGACCATGGACATGGAAGTTGCGTAATTATTTTGATCCCTGCAATTACAATCCAGAAGATCAGCCTAAAATACGTATTGAGGGTCCATTTGGTGGCGGCAATCAGGATTGGTATAAATTTGAGGTGGCCGTAATGGTTGGCGGCGGCATTGGTGTCACCCCTTATGCATCGATTTTAAATGATTTGGTATTTGGCACCAGTACAAATCGTTATTCTGGAGTCGCCTGTAAGAAAGTCTACTTTTTGTGGATTTGCCCATCGCATAAACACTTTGAATGGTTCATTGATGTTCTGCGTGATGTGGAAAAGAAGGATGTGACAAATGTGTTGGAAATTCATATATTTATTACACAGTTTTTCCACAAATTTGATTTGAGGACCACAATGTTGGTGAGTGTTTTTTTAATTATGTATAAGATCATTTCTAAAATGAATATTCCGAAAACGAATATTCTCGATCTTTTTTGGCGGGAATATCATTTTATCAATTTCCGTTGGATTACGAACTAACTGAGAGAACTTTCACGATGGCTCCAGATAAAACTGTGATACTATTGAAATAAAGTAAAAACATAAAAATCGCTTGACAGCTCTTCACACAATTCCCATGCATGTTCTTACTTTCCATCTAATAGATTTTAGTCACTGGGAGGTTGATCTGTAACAAAAAATCTTTCAATAACTTTTTTTAAAACTTCTAATATTTTCCGAATAAATCTTACCAGACTTTTAGACTTCTTATTCAGTCTAAAGATTAGATTAGTTGAGAAGAGCTGCCTTCCTGTAAGCGAGTGCACTTGCAAGCAATTTGGCCGAGAACTTATCTTCAAGCCCAAGATGCTACCCATTGGTGCATATCCAGCAGTGATCAGCAATAAGTACTGGAGTTAGATCATGACTTAGAATAGCTTGTACTTATACGCATTGGAATCCTTTCGAGACACATACGCACTAGAGCTGTGCCGAACTTAATCAAACGCTCGTTTTTAACAACAACCTCTAATCAAACCCCTTCAAATTACATGGGTTTGATTAGAGGTTCTTGTCAAAAACGAGCGTTTGAAAGTGTTTGAGAGCGTTTGATTCAGTTCGGCACAGCTCTAATTGAAATTACATGGGCTTGATTAGAGGTTGTTTACAAAAACGAGCGTTTGAGAGCGTTTGATGAAGTTCGGCACAGCTCTAATACGCACTTAAAAGTTTGACGCACTCATGATTCTTTTACTTCACAACATGTATGATGCTGTCGAATTAGAGTATTAGTGCGGTTGCATACGTATGTATTTTATTTAAAATTTTCCTATTAATATGTGTTTATTTGCAACTGAATGAGTTGAATCAATGGTAAGCATCATAAATATGTTCCACATACTTATAAAGGCCCAACTATAATATGCGTACGCTAGCGCAGGCGAATTTGCGAATGCATGCAATCAAATGTGTACAACCATAATTTGCTTTTCGTTGAATTTAATTTTCCTACGCATAGAGCGAAACTGATCGCATATTCTTTAAAGCCCTACTGTTTGTTCGTTGTTATTGATAATTATTTTTAGATACAAACATACCATAGACTGTGATACGTGCACAGAAGAGAAGCTGCAATGTACGCCGAAATCAATTCTACAGATAATTGAATAAATAATGTCAAAACTTAATGGAAACATTAAATGTTTAGCGTTTGTTTATTGTATATATATTATAGTGTATTTGTGTATTTTCCTACCATTTATGATACGTTGCCAACCACTTGCACACATTGTTATACATTGTTGTACATTGTAGTACTTTCCAATTTATTTCTTAAATTACTTTCTAAATTGGTAATAACCTACATGTGATAATATATTTATGTATGTATAAACTGAAAATACTTATATATGTATTTACATATTATGTATATATCATAAATTAGTTTTTGCAAAAGTGCATTGCTTTACAACTGAGTGTAAGTATAATATAGCCACACAAATGTTCGCTTATGCATTTGACAGTCTTTTCGTCGAGTTTTGACAGTAGCCAAAGCTAGCCTACGCATATTATAGTTGGGTCTTAAGTCATACAGATCAGATTCATAAATCAAACATGTTTGAGATGCTGTGAGTATGATGATGTCAGATTCATATGCATTGTAATTTAGATTTATAAATCAACGTTATTGTGAATATAAGTACATCAGATATATTTTATTCCGACGACTTATACTCTTTTATACCTAAAATTTCATGAATGACTCTAAATACCAAAAACACTACTCATTTCTAATCACTGATACCGAGTAGATATCTCACACATCGGTCTTGCTGGACACTCCGAAAGATGTTGGATTAACTCTTCCTCCTCAAAACAGCTCCTCCAGTATCCATCGTATAAAAAACATAGTAGTTTTCTGCAGGGATTTCGATCGAAATTTCTATATAAATTGTAGTTTAGCAAGAGCTCGTTCTGGTGATTTCAAATAATTACGAATGGCACAACAAAACACACTTCCCGATAAAAAAAGCTCCGGATCAAACACGGCTCTCCTCTCCGCTTTTTCCAACCACTTAAAAGATGAGTAGCACAAGCTGCTTTGTACCGAGACTTCTCACTAGGGTTGCAAAGCTGGTACGTTATTACCTTTTTTTTCAATTCCATACTCAAAATTATATGGTGCAACTTATTGGAATTTGTCTAAATTATTGCTGAGTGATTTACGATTGCACCCAATCTCTGCCATCATTTTTTATGGATTATATTACAACAATTTCAACAACATGTTCATAATTAAAAGAATAGAATCATCGAAGCTGGTCAAGTTTGTTTTGAGATTTTAAAATGAGTAAACAAATTTTGCATTTTGATCTTTGCTCAAGTCAGAATAGAATTGTACAATTTTGTTTCCAATTGGTGTCGAAAAGTTCAATTTTATGAGCTTTTTTGTCGAATTTTAATGTTGTCATTCTCCCATGGATTGTCCTCCGCCACATTAAACCATTCTGTAATTATCAAAAAGGATGATTAGTTTACGTTATTCCCGCACTACTCCAATTCAAAATAATTTGTTATATTTATTGTTTGGACAGTTGTTACAGTTTAGGAGAAGGAATACGTGTTTTTATTCTCATTATAATATTATCCGTTGCGTAAGCAATTTTAAAAACTTTCTCAGTTCTTAATTACGAGATATTGAAAAAAATTTTGAATTGTCTACTAATACAAAAATATTTTATTTTCAGTATATTTGTGAAAATCATTTCCAACGTCTATCGAAAACTTCAATATTTACTGGACTCAAAGCTGTAAATCATTTTGGTCGGCCAGATATGTCCAGTTTCTTGAAATTCGTACAAAAGAAACATTCTTATGTAAGTAGTAAAAATAGTTTTAGTGTAATTTAAATTACTACAAGAAGACCGTAATACAAGTTCCGTTAGAAATGATATATGTATGCATTTAATATTATTTTATTTATTTCAAATATACTTTGCAAAGTTAGTTATCACAATAACAAATTTCAGATTTGCCTCAATATTTGAAAAAATTATTCGTACTTATATAAAAATGAAAAAAAAAAACAAATTTGCACGATAAATGTTAACATCAAAAATGTAACACCATATAATTATACGATTAGTCAACGCATACAACTTTAAGATAAGCTTGCGAATCAATAGTTATGGAAAGAAATTACTTTTATTTCACTGCAGAGTGGAAAATGATATAATTAGTGATTCTGCTTAAGTAACTAAAACAGATTCAGGTGTATTGTGATACTCGCAGAATTATCATATCGAATACGAGTTGCAAATCGCCAAAATTCTTTCACAAACTCGACTGTTTTGCCACCGATTGACTTGGTCGTGGTTCATACGGTGAAACTTTTACCTCAGCAGCTTTTATTTTGTGTGAGAGTGATGAAATGGAAATACATGCTCGTTGTATTTCACTCTCCCTCTTTCTCACTAAAATTTAAAAACGGCTGCAGCAAAAGTTCAACTGTGTGGACTAGTTGTATTCCAGATCTGCTGTTTGTTGAAAGCATCCGTGTCTAAATACACAATAAAATAAATCAATGGAACTTTTTTGTGTTGTGGATTTCTGATTAAAACTGCTCAAAACGATACTCGTGTCTACTCAAGTGAAATTAAATAATATGAAAACTCAATTATGTATCATTTTATCTTTAATATTTAAAGAAATAAAAATGCATAGATCGCTTGGAATTTTAAACTACGATCGCTATTTAAGAAACAGCTGTTTTTGAAAGTAAAACATGGGTTATTGCAACCAGACCTTCGATCGCTTTTTTTTAATACTTTACGCCCCAATCGCACCAGTTAACTTCTAGTTTTTCTGAGGAATTTTCCGTTGTTAACTACGTGGCCACTTTTTATGTGAAGCCTTAATTCTGTCTATTAGCAAAGTATATTGCTAATACAATGCATTCTTTCAAGTTGGAACGGCCTTTTAGGAAATGAATACTAACTATACCAACTATATTTTATAACAAGTCCATGTCTTATATTTCTAATTTTAGGTCTCCAAAATTGGCGTGTTCTCATGTGGTCCACGGCCCTTAACAAAAAGTGTTATGTCTGCCTGTGATGAAGTCAACAAAACCAGAAAGTTACCCTACTTTATACATCATTTTGAGAATTTCGGATAAGTAATTCTTTCATATGTTCTTAACCAACAAGAGTAGAAATTTGAATAATTATAAATTTATACAAGTCTTTAGAAAATACCCACTGTTTTCAAATCAGGCATTTAGAAACAAATAACTTCTAAAATCATTAAGTTTACTCTAATCACAAAATGTATAGAAGCTGCTACATTACGGAAAAGTACTTGTAGTTAATTATTAAAAGGATAAAATGAAATGAAACTGTTTAGTCAAATTTTAGATAAAGAAATTTAAATGAAAATTAGAAATACACATGTGTTTACGTATTTATTGAAATATGTATTGTATTTGAATTTTTTTCATATGTATTTATTTTTTACTTTGTCTTTAGTTTAATTTTCGTTATCAGTGTTTGAATTAACAAGATACTGTTTAACTTATTTATTATTTTTTTATGTTTAATACAGTTAAGTCAATATTTTCAAAATGAATGATTATTTTAAAGTTGTTTTAATTGGAATCTATTATGTATATAAACTCAAAACCAGATTTATGTTATACAATAATTATAAAAAAACATAAGAATAACTTAAAACACATTGTTAATGGCTGCAATACGATTCATTTATTACGTTACGGGGTCTGTTTCGCACGCTACGTACATTTTATAAGTGTTTTTTTATGTTGGTACATTCACCTCGATCAGATTTTGGCTGTTTCAACTACTAACATGTTAAGTTTGTCTGTGAGAGTTAGGGTGCTGTTGAAAATATATCACATTAATTTATAAGAGAAAAAACAAAAGACATGTTTCGATTTCTTCTCTATCAAAGACGTGTATTAGCCATCTCTAGGAAGCCAGTTGGATGAAGTTGCCTGATTTTACTAAGTTTCATAAACACTGCAGAATTGGATAATTTCATGTCAAATCGACAAAGAGTTAGACGCAAGACCTTCGGATTCGGATGAAATTCGGCCGGAGGCTATGGTTTCTTCTACTTATAATAATGAATAAGCATATCATTATCGAAATTCACTTCTGGTTCTAGGCAGGCGTGCTACAGCTGAAAATGGACATATTCCATATGCTTCTTATGAAAATCTATTATGATTTTATTTATTGCCAAATTTTGGTAAAATTGTTAGCAGCATTAGGGAATGTAAAGAATTTCTTAAGAATTCATAAGAAACAAATAAAAATCGTCCATATTGCTTAGGAGTATAAGAGCGCGCAAGAGCATTCACTATTGCCATTAATATTAAGATGGGAAGACGTTTGCTATAATTAGTAGCAGTGTTCTCGTAGCTATAAAAAATAGTGACAATATTCAAAATACATACATGATTTGTAAAGTTTAGCTTTACTTACTTTTTCGCCAAAGGACATGATAAGGCCACGCCCATCAAATAACCAAAATCACGACAGAGTATAAAAACTGGAGAGCTTTCATGTTTCAAATGCAACGGATCGGCACACCATTTAAAAGCCTGTAATTTTTTCGAAAAAAATTGATTTAAAATAAAAATTTTCAAATAATTATTTTAGAAAATAACTGTCCAGTTCATAATCACCTGCCAGAGAGTTGAATTCTGCTCATTGGATATAAAGAATTAAACTCTATGACATGGCTAAATATATGTACTTATATTTTAATTTGAAATTGAGACGAATTTCCATTTTAGTGCACGATTCAAACTTTAATTAATTGTTTTGAATATGTTAGTAAGACTGCAAGATATATAACACCGGATCTATGTAT
This sequence comes from Linnaemya vulpina, assembly GCA_963675445.1. NCBI lineage: Eukaryota > Metazoa > Arthropoda > Insecta > Diptera > Tachinidae > Linnaemya > Linnaemya vulpina. Next base: position 22,732,972 of record OY776276.1, read on the forward strand.
ATCACAGACTACAAGTTGATTTTTATTGTTTGCAAAACATTTGTGAATACAAGCATAGTCCTTGATTTTGACAAATTGTACCCTTTACAATTGTCTTAACTAAAATTTTGGTTTGCATTGCCAGATCTTGTATTTTTATTACGTAATTTTTTAAATATTTTACTTACCATTCGTACAGACCAAAATGGATCCACATCCCCATGTAACATTGCAAAATATGCAATTATGGGTATTGAACCAAATCCAAACACAGCCGTTAACGCTTTCACTTTTCCTACATTCAAAAGACGGGCAGCAGAACGGTTCAGTATGTGTAACGAAACAACAGCGAAGAAGAATCCAATTACGCATTGATGTAAGAATTCATAGAGATAATATAAACGAGTGAACCACAGAAAAGTTGATAACAATGAAACACTGGTATAAATCGAAATATGCTTATCATAGTGCATAAAGTCGAATGAAGAAAAGCAGGCATTTAATATTCGCCAGATCACTACGAAAGTAAATGCAGCAAAGGTTGTAGCATGTGCTGAAGGAAATCCGGCACTGGTATCACAGCTAAAAGGATCAATTTTTATATCTATAAAATTATATTTGTAATTGAAGCTGTTTTCTTTAATCCACCAAACCGGACGGTATTCGGGAAAGCACCTGGAAAAGTTGAAATAAATATTACAATATTGAATTTTTTTAACAGCAACTACTTAACGTACCATTTTATCACTGACGTCAAGGCATTTATCAAGCCTAGTGATGACACCAATTGTACCAGCAATTTATGATTGAAACCACCTACTAAAGGTATCCAAAGATTCAATATATAAATGGGATCCAGGTATTCATTTATAATCCTTAGTATTGGCTCGGCAAAATCAAATCTTGAAATTATATTTAGAAGCAAAGTTATCAGTTAAAAATAATTATTATAAAATGAAGAGACCGTTCACTTACTGCTTTTGTATTTCTCTATTCACATTTATTTCGTACTCATACAAAGATGTCAATAAGTTTTTCAACATTTTATTGGTATTTCTTCCTTCAGCATTTGCAAAAGTTCTTGCATTTATTTTACTTTGGTAAGCTTACACATCCTTATCCAAACAACAGTTCAACTAATCACACATATGTTCAAAAGAGGCATGCGCAGTTCAACAATTTTATATTAAAAGCTCGCTCTTATTTAGGGTTTGCCAAATGTTTAGAACAGTAAGCGCGTTTAACTGTGCTAGTGGTCAAGCGAAAGATGGTCTTGCATATCGGTGAGCATAAAATGCTAAGAATATTTTAGTCATAGTGGCTTGTTCTATAAATCTAATCGATTTGCAGGACAATTAAAAGCACAAATTGCACAATTTATCCAGATTAATTTTTTATACAAGCTTAAATCTTCAAACTCCGCGGATTACAAGGTTTTGAAAACATGTTCCCAGTTGCATTCATTTAGCGTGTTTAGTTTTTCTGAGAGAATCATAAGAGTTAAATAATTAACTTATTTCACAATGACGTATAGCGAGACAACAAGAAAGGATAGCATTCCATAATAGCGTAGTATGTTGTAGATTTTTTGATGAGGACAGTGATTAGAATGTGAGGGGGTAGGGTATGAATTTTTGGTGAGTATTTAGCCTCTACGGTTCGGTCGAGTGAATTTCCCATCCTCCTAGGTGATATAGGAGCAAATTTCTATAGTAATAAAGAGTTCAAATCATTTTTCGTGTTCGGTAATTTTCTGCATCAAATTTTGTGTAACACTAGAATTAACTGATTAAAAACTATGATTCAAAAAACTGAACTGAGTTGGTGCTGTGTATATTTAAAAAGCCATAGTCATAGCTTGAACCCTTTTACACTTGGGAAGTTTACTTCGCAAATTTTAATGCATCTGGTAAGAAACCAGAGAAATGAAATAAATGTATATGGCTGAAGTTGAGCATAGCTTAAGAAGTTTAAATCAAACTTTAATGGATGTGCTGTTGGCAGCTCCCAGATGAATTATGTTATGGTTGTGTAATTAATAGGAAAAAGTCATAACTTTTAAGAGATGCGTTATGTGTCTATGTTACAACGCATTTTATAATAGTATTTTTTTTTTGTTTGTTTTATTTTACTGAATGTTAAAGATTTCATTTACAACTCTTCAAATTCAATTATATTTCTTTAAACGAAAAATATAATGAACTGTGTTGTTTCTATCATTCTTGGTACATACTTACATATAAATATATTGTCACAAAAAATGCAAAAAGTCCTGTCTAAAACTCTAAGTCTTTAACAGCAGAGGCATTTGTTTAAATATTTAAATTAAATTTGTTGAGTGTAAAGGAAAGTTTTTTTTTATGAAATAAACAAAACAAAATTCATTTAAAAAAGAACAAACATAATATACATACATACATATAAATTCCGTTAATTCTGATTCACATTTGGAAGCAAGTATTTAAGAAAAACGTTCAAATCATTAAGATTATTATACAAGTCAAATTGTATGGGTGAGTATCCAAAATATACTAAATGATTATTGATGAAGGCACGTTCAGCGGCAATTTTCAACAGTATAGTTCTATTATATTCGGTGGAATGATGGTTACTACTTGGTGCTGATATGGAAACGCCGCTATCAATGGGACCGTTGTCATATATTGATGACACATGCGGATTGTATGATTGCAAATCTGAATATATTTCTTGCTGACTAAAATATTTTGATTCGGTTTCATTCAAGGATTCAGCTGATGTATGACTACTATTTAATGAAGCTTTTCCATTGCAATAATAGTGATCATGATCAATACTTAATCGATTCAATTCAGTGCATGTATTCAAGCTATAGGCTCGTTGTATAAGCAAATTGCTTCTATCTGTACTTGCCTTTTGGTGACATCTCAAACCCTTGTTTACATTTTCAGCGCTTTTAAATTTGCGAGTTTTTCTTACATATTTATTTTTTGGAAGAACTAAAAGTTCTTCGCTTTTTATACGTTGCAAATATATACGAGGCTGAAATTCCGGCTTTTGATATGATTTTTTATTTTTTACTTCTAAGGCAAACTCATTTTTGAACATCATGGGTTTGGGCAACTCGATTGCCACAGTGTGATCGTTTTGAACATTTAAACGTTCTGATTTCAAAGGTCTAGGAAAATCTTCCCTGACAGTATTAGCTTCGTTTTTTATAATTGCCTTATTTACTTTTCTCCCCTGTTTCTTTTTCTTTTTAGCGGAGTTTGTCTTTTTCTTAGCAACATCCTTGTCAGCGTATCTTATTGGTTTATTAATTTTCCTTTTTAGCTAATAGGAAAAGAAGAGAAAATCGATATAATAATGAAAATTTTAAAGAAAGCAATAAACTTACTGTCCTCAATTTAATTTTATAGTTTTGTTTACATTGCGCCTGTCTTTTTCCCTGTTTATGCATGTTTCTAAAATTCTTGTAATTTGGTTTTTGCTTGTTTGGAGTTTTTATAGTTTCAATTAACTGTGAATTTTCATCAGAGAATATTTCAATTGCCGAAGAATACTTTGAGTATCCACTGGTGTTGTTTATAGAAACATTTGATTCTAAGTCATCGGTATCTGGATCTTCAATGCTAAAATTAACGTCTAACGAAGAAGAATCTAAATTGCAAGTTGAGCAATTTATATTTGATGAAGCACTTTTATATATATCCTAGGATTAAAAATATTTCTTTAAATATTTTTTGTAATATAAGCTTTGTTTCTTGCGTGTTAAGTACATGTATTGTATATTAAATCATTTGATTACATTCCAAAATATGACAAAACCTCTTGTCTTATGAACAAATTTTTAAGAACCATTTGATAATTACGTAAGAAGTGCATTTCACGTGAATCTATTTCAATTTCAACCTTTATGCTTAATGCGTAACAAACAAAACACTTCTTTAATAAATTAACTGAGAAAACATCTCAAAGATATTATATTTCATTAGCTTGGGTATGTGATTTTTAAAAACAACAACTAAATATCTTGTAATTATCAAAACATAACTTTTGTGATTACGGAATCTGTGGTAATTTTATATCAGCGTATTTCCAAAATATTTGATTATTCGACTACTGGTAGTTCTCGAAACGAGGAATAGTATAAAAGTAATAGTTGCTTCGTGCTAGCAGAGGAAGCATACTATTGTTTCAAGGAATTTTTTAACTTCTATCGAGTTGAAAAAGTATCTTCGATAACTTCATTTAAAGTTCTCAATGAAGACTGGAAATAATAAATTTTAAATATACTAAAAATATCTTTTTCACACTGTACTGAAAGCAAACTGTGATATATGTCAAGAACAGGAAGGCGATTTTGCAGTCATTTTATAATGAATTCCAAAATATGTATATTTTTTTAAAGATAAATTTATTCGGGATATTTTATAGATTTTATGATCCGAAATAATGTAAATTCTAGACTAAAATTTGTTCCTTGGTTTAGTTATCTTAGTTTAATTATCTAAAGGCACGTTCACATTAATCAAATATTTGCCCCCAAAAATCGTAAATACCAATGGAAAGCCTTTTAAGTCAGACAAGTGTTTCTGAAGTTAGAGTTTCCAATAATATTGGACTCTATGCCAGCCTATTAGTTAAGTATTGTCAAGACGGCTTTTCCGAAAAAATAAAGTTATTTATTTCATATGTATCCATAGATTTCAGGTAGGTACTTCTTTTAAACGAACACCTAATATTATTATACTTATTGAAGCAATATAATAAGTTAATGAGTGCAAGGTCGAATATATTTCTAAAATAAACAAACACCTACAAAAAGAAACAAAATTTCTCAAAACAATATTGTTACGCATTCTTCTATTCCAAATATTTGACAAGTGTGAACGTATTGTTTTTCATATTAAGTTACGACGTATCGTTTTACGATAAAACTTGGGCGAGAAATTTTTGGTGATTGAAGTTTCAGTTTAGTTCTTACATCAATTGGTGGTGGCTGTTCTGAAAAACATATCGATGAAGTTAAAGTTTCGTTTCAAACGTTTACATGATTTCAATAATGTATGGAGAAGAAAAACTATCAGTGAAATTTAGTTCATGTTTTCTTATAGATTTTTACAATGTAAATGCATTTTCCACAGCAGCCGTCATTATGATTTAATAATTTTTGCTGAATCCTTACTTGTTCAATCGTTATTTAAGCTTGAAAATCATACATACGTATTTATATATAGTTAGAGGCACTTCGTTCAAATTGAGTGCCTCAAAACACATTTTTTGAGATTGTGAATTTACCTGATTACGTTCAGATATGCTGAGATATTGTGATTTAATACTTATTTCATTGAGGTCATTCTAAAATCAAGGAGTAGAAAGTTTATTTATTAATTTGGATATGGAATTCAATGCGTATACCGATGATTGTTCAGCCAGCATTTCTAATGCAATGTTATTTTCTTTAATATCTTCTAAGGAATCTGTGGAATTACTAGAGCATGCAGTTGCCAGTTTTAAGTCAATGCATATTGGCTCTGATTTTATAGAATTATTGAAAGAGATTATCTGAAAATCAAAATTATTCAAAAGTATTTTATAAAGTAATTAATATGCTAAATATTAAGATTAAAATCTAAGATCAAAGAGAGAAAGTTGAATTGTGCTCTGACGTAAATTACCTGACTCTGATTAGAATTTTCTGTCGAAAACTTGCTAAATTTTTTCTTAAGAAATGAAAAAGGATTCTTGACTAGAGTCTCAATTTTACTTTTCTTTGTAATATTCATTTCATTTTTTTCCTTTCCTATTGCAGAATATGTGATTTTATAAGTATCTCCGACATTTGAATCATTGCTTTCAATTGTATCAATAAAATGTGATTCTTGTAAGTTTTTTATTGTTTTAATGTTTGATCGTTTGGAAGATTCATTAATTTCCGTATTCTCCCGTTGAGGAAAAAACATTGAAGTGTTCTTTTCTACGAATAAAGGTTTCTCTTCAATATCTAAAACATCTTTAGGTTGATGCTCGTTATTTACAGGTATTGCATCGGCTTTTATTGGCAAAATAATTTTCGAAGTTTCGCTATTAATCGATATTGATAGACCAGAATTGATTTGCGATGTTAAATCAATTTGTTGTTTTATGCTTCTCACACTGTCTTCGATGTCGTATGCTTGTAGCAATTCACTTTTACACTCAATACCTGTTTCTGTTTCAAGAAGCGATCTTAATTCAGCAGCATTACCAAAACTATGATCTTCATTTCTTTTAACAGGGACAAGGGAATCACTTTCACACGACTCCTCTGTTTTAATATTAAAATCTAGAAGCTCGCATTTAACCTTGATTTGAGTACCATCATTAGCCTTTAATACGTCTGGCTCATTGATATATTCATCCATCAATGTATTTTCAATTTTAATTTTAGCAAAATGTGCAAATGTAATTTTATCCATTGTAGGAGATACTAAATTCGGTTCATTTTGCGACATATCTTTTGCTTCGTGAATTTTATTTAATTTCAATTTGGAACTTTTTTCTCAATGTTCTTTCTAAGTAATATATAACATATATTGTTCATGACTAGACTTAATCTACATTTATTCTACATATTTTCCTACGAAAATTAAGAAAAACACAAGCTAAAAATATAAAATTCAACTGTTGCACAATTTGATGGTAAGGCAGTATTTCGAAACTTGACACATCACTATTGTGAATGGTTTACCGTTAAACAGATAACGGTGGTGCTAACTGCAGTTACTTTAAGCGTTGAGTAATAACGAAAAACAAGTTAAGGGATAAGACATATCAATGTCTCCTCGAATACCGAATTATTAACCAGCAAGACCGACCAAGAATATAACCAGCTGTTGATAGCATGGGTATATATAAAAGATCACAGCGCAACCCAATCTCGTTGACCTGTTTTCAAACACAATCATCTCAATCTATATACATGCCACAATCATATATAAAAGGTACATGCATCCATGTAACTCTATCCGTTCGGTTTGTCATATATCATTGCGTAACATTTAGGTTTCTATGTGCTCTCTTTTTCATTAATATATATTTGTTAAGTTAGCCACGGGGACCAACCATGAATGCGAGTTTTTGATAACAGAGTGGATCGAAAAGGGTATATAGCTTAGCTGAAAGAATACCAATAACCACATGGGAAGCAAGTGCTGATATCATGTCAACGTATTAATATTAAACTTCTGCATAATATATATATATATATATATATATATATATATATATATATCTATATATATATATATATATATATATATATATATATCTATATATATATATATATATATATATATATATCTATATATATATATATATATATATATATATATATACATATATATATATATGTATATATATATATATATATATATATATATATATGTATATATATATGTATATATATATATATATATATACATATATATATATATGTATATATATATATATATATATATATATATGTATATATATATATATATATATATATATATATATATATATATTTGCCTCTTGGGTACTTATGGGGGCAATACGATATGGGATATATTTATATAAACAAGAATATTCATACGTCATCATTGTTATCGTTGCACACAGCATAATCATGAAGTATATCAACTGAAGTCACCTATTAATCGACGAATATATGATAGACTATTGGTCAGGAGTTAAGGAAGTGCTTAATACACGGATCAACTTGAAACTCTGTCAACCTGGCAAATAATTTCGTTCATGTCGCGGTACTTTCCTTCTTTGCGAAAGACACCCTCGTATTCAAATTGTCCGACGTTTTTCTAAACGTTGTAAAAAGCGCTTGACTCCAACTACTTGGCAGCACAGAAATTTCTGAAATATCAAATGTAAATACATTGCCTGATTTATAAGAAGTAATACAAATATATCAAAAACAAGTGGAAATGAGTAAAATTATAGAAATAATCGATTCCGATGACGACAGCCATACACCTACCTCAAGTTCGAACACATCATTGATAAATAATATGGAACAAGATGACAATCAACAATCCCATTCGCGGCGGCGACGTCGCAAAAGTGCTCTACATGCAATGACTGATCCAGACATGCAATTCCAAACTATATCCCTTGATGATGACGACGATGAAGGTAATAATAGCGCCAACCAAACAAGTAATTCCCAACGTCCATTGCTTAGAAACCCACCAAGTGCTCCAGCTGCACCCCGAGGACTTTTGAAAAACTTGAAGCAAACTCCAAAAATTCTTGCTCCCAAAACACCAACAAATAGTGAAATCGTTGATGCAAGTTTTGAAAAGTTTCTTAATGATCCCGAGACCATAACTGATATCTATGCTGTTGCTGAAGAGCGTGCGCGTGTTAATTATTTGCTCACGGTGAATGGAATGCCTGAAATAAACTTCACACTCTATACCCGACCAGAACGTCTGCAATTCCAATTTGAAGAACGTTTGAAACAACGAAAAATGCTTAACAATTGGGACAGTACGCGGTTGCTGGAAAATCGTCGCAGCTTATTGCCAAAAAGTGACGAATAGAATAATATATTCGAAGAATAATATCAATTATTTATTTAAGATTAATATAATAATTTAAATAGGGATATCGACACATATGTACATATAATTACGTGTTTCTCCATATAGCTGATCTAAGAACGTAATTTAATTTAAAAGTCAACAAATTCTTTAGTTAGAGTGTATTTTGCATTTTTTTTTATTATTTCCTATAGTAAGTTTGCTGTTAACAAAGTTTTGAGTATCTACTATCCATAATGCTACGACAAAACCGCGAATTCCTTTACATACGATATTCAGTTTTGCAACTAATGTCAACAAAGTCCTTGGTATATATATAATGGCAAATCGATTTCAAATTCATGTAAATCATTGAAAAAGATATTAATTGAAATTGGCCAAAATAATTTTTTACTATTTCGCCACAGAAATTTAGTTATCAATGGGCGAACAGGCAAAGTAGTGGGCTTACATCTGCATTACGATGAAACAGTCCAAATAGTTGAATTTTTTAAACTTTATATTATATGGTATATATATATATATATATATATATATATAGGTATATATATATATATATATATATATATATATATATAGGTATATATATATATATATATATATATATATATATAGGTATATATATATATATATATATATATATATATATATAGGTATATATATATATATATATATATATATATATATATATGTATATATATATATATATATATATATATATATATATATATAGGTATATATATATATATATATATATATATATATATATATATATATATAAAAGTATATATATATATATATATATAGGTATATATATATATATATATATATAGGTATATATATATATATATATATATATATATATATAGGTATATATATATATATATATATATATATATAGGTATATATATATATATATATATATATATATATATATATATATATATATAGGTACATGTATATATATATATATATATATATATATATAGGTGCATGTATATATATGAGGTTATTTTATATTAGTATATATTTCGATATTTCGCTAGCCTTCGGTTAGCTTCTTCAGGAAATTATTATATATATATATATATATATATATATATATATATACATATATATATATATATATATATATATATATATATATCTATGTGTATATATATATATATATATATATATATATATATTTATATATCTATATATATATATATATACAGCTGCGGTCATTATAATAGCACCACGCACAAATTTATACTGGTTCCGTTTACATCTTTTTAACTGTTGGGCTGATTCAGCTCAAAACAATATAATAAATTCTTTCATGTTTAAGGTTTATTACCATAAGAAAATTATTTGCTTTTTTCATCAGTTGATAATACGCTAATTAATTTAAACAAAAAACTTAAAAACTACGCAGTCAAAATAATAGCACTTCAGTTCATTTTTAACAAAAAATAGTGGTATTTCTTAAAATAAATCAAAAATTTCATTCAGATATCTCGTAGATAAATTAATTGTATTGTTTTAATACTTTGTCGCGTGCCCTTTGTTTGCTATTACAGCGGCACAACGCCTTCCCATGGAATCGACTAACTGCTGGCATCTTTCAATTTTGATGGAACTCCAAATTTTCTGCACAGCCTGCCAGAGCCCTTCAACGCTTGTTGGTTTTATTGTAGACACACCCTTCTTTATGTCTGTCCACAGGTTTTCAATAGGGTTCAAATCTGGGGACTGTGCAGGCCACTCCATTACGTTGATACAGTTATCGTTAAACCATTTTTTTGCCATTTTGCTGGTGTGTTTGGGGTCATTGTCCTGCTGGAAGACCCACACGAGCGGAATTTCGTAAGAAGCATACGGCAGCATAATTTCATCAAGGATTTTTACATAAGCCGATGAATCCATAATGGTTTTGATCCAATATATGGAACCCACACCTTGGTACGAAAAACAACCCCATACCATTATACTATGACCCCCATGTTTAATAGATTTTAAAGTAAATTGAGGCTTGTATTCGTTGTTAGGTGGCCTACGGACAAAAGATCTTGAACCCTTTCCACCAAAAAGAACTATTTTGGATTCTCCAGTCCACAGCACATTTCTCCACATTTCCTTTGGCCATTTTAGATGTGCTTTAGCAAAAGATAACCGTTTAGCAACATGCTTAGAGGAAAGGAGCGGCACTTTTCTAGGACTGCAGGCATGGAGACTATTGTCTCGAAGTCTGCGGCGAATAGTTTCCACGCTTGCCGGCACATCAAAAGTTTTTTTTGAGCTCCGTAGCTGTCATAAAGGGATTTGCTTTGGTCATCCGTACTAAACGTTTTACTAATAATTGTGATAAAACTCGCTTCCTACCACGGGATTCCACTTTTTGCTCAACTCTTACGGCATTTATTATCATTTTATTGGAACAGGCCAGTAATTCCCTTATTTGCGAATACGATTTTCCCTCAGATACAACTTTTCTTATTAATTCACGTTTTTCCGGTGAACAATGCTTTCCGCGACCCATAACTATACAATTTTTATAAAATTATTACACGATTTTATAGAAAATATATTAAGAAATTTTTATTACCTTCCTTTTTCACTTTTTCTCACAAAAATTTACAAAAAAAAATTTAAAAAAGCTTACTGGTGCTATTTTATTGACTGCAAGAAATGATAAGTGTTAAGAAAATATCTTTTATATCTGACTAACAGTTACGAAATTTGACAACAAATGCACACATTCTGAGATAGAATAAAATATATAACTGCTTTTTACACTTAAAAAAATAATGTAATATATAGGTGTAATTTTAACATCTTTCGAATCAGATAATTCCAACTGGTGCTATTATATTGACCGGCACTGTATATATATATATACATTTATATATTTATATATATATATATATATATATATATATATATATATAAATATATTTATATATTTATATATATATATATATATATATATATATATATATATATATAAATAAATATATATATATATATATATATATATATATATATGTATATATATGCATATATATATATATATATATATATATATATATATATATGTATATATATGTATATATATATATATATATATATTTATATATATATATATATATATATATATATATATATGTATATATTTATGTGTATATATATATATATATATATATATATATATATATGTATATATACATATATATATATATATATATATATATATATATATATTGTTGTTATATATATATATATATATATATATATATATAAAGATATATATATATATATATTTATATATATATATATTGATATATATATATATATATATATATATATATATAGATATATATATATATATATATATATATATAGATATATATATATATATATATATATATATATAGATATATATATATATATATATATATATATATATATATAATAATTTCCTGAAGAAGCTAACCGAAGGCTAGCGAAATATTGAAATATATACTAATATAAAATAACCTCAAAACTTAAACAAATCTATTAATTACTAAAAGAAAACAGGTTAAAAAATTAGATACAACATTATATATACATATATATATATATATATATATATATATATATATATGTATATATATATATATATATATATATATATATATATATATATTGGTTGATAGCTAATTAGAAACGTTTCTATTAAAGAAAACATACCCAATTTTTTTTTATAAAACAAAGTAAATAGTATTTACTTTGAAATATTTTTGAAGTTTGAATATTCAGATTTCTATGATTGAAAATATACATTTCAGTAATATATATTTATATATATATATATATATATATATATATATATATATATATGTATATATATATAATGAAATGCATATAGACAATGCTTAACCACCCAACAAATAAATTTCATATTATATATATATATATATATATATATATATATTGTTACGTTTTTAGACCTTTTCGTAAAAACGGTTTTATTACTTATCCTTCAAGGATTCGTTTTATTGCATCAAATTAAAACACGGACAAATTAATTTAAGAAATTTAATGCGGCAACACTTTATTTATTAGTTGACACGAGTATTTGTACTACTCAACCCTCTTTGTAACAATATATATATATATATATATATATATATATATATATATATATACATACATTTATGTATATATATATATATATATATATATATATATATATAAATATATATAAATATATATACATACATTTATATATATATATATATATATATATATATATATATATACATATATATATATATATATATATATATATATATCTATATATGTGGCTGTGTCTATAGTCGATATGTATTGTCCATACGTGCATAAATTTTGCTCGATATGTCACTTTCTACTTTTGGCATTTAAATACAATTCTAATTGACATATTTCCTGGCATATTTCCAACATAGTCTCGTCGGTTTTGGTTGTAGTAGTTTTCTGTAAAGAACAACCACCAGTTTTTAAGTTTGGCGTTTGTCAAATACAAAGTTGTTCTTTGCAGTCGCCTTAACATTGAAATATTTTGTTTTAAGAATCTTGTAGTTCCTAAATTTTTTCTCCTGCGCCAACTCTTTCCGTATTTTTGCACTCAATAACACTGCTGTGCTTTTTAGGTATTCCTAAAGAATAGGCCGCTTTCTAATAAGTATATTGTTACGTTTTTAGACCTTTTCGTAAAAACGGTTTTTTACTTATCCTTCATGGATTCGTTTAATTGCATCAAATTAAAACACGGACAAATTAATTTAAGAAATTTAATGTGGCAACACTTTATTTATTACTTTATTAACACGAGTATTTGTACTACTAAACACTTAGCGATGTTAACACGTCTATATTTGAAATCACACTTTGACTCTCTGAGCTCTGGCAGCGTCCTTATATAGCAAAGTGACGTCGTCTGGTAACTTCGCGAAGCTTTTGGGCATGGTTGTTGTTGGTTGTACTTTACTTAACATGTAGCTATATACGTGTATTTGTATACATGACAATGCTGGCTTGTGTGTTTTGCTTATGGTAAATATGTGTGGTTGTATGTATGAGTGTTCTGTGTGTTGTGTAGTTTTGTTTCTTCTGCTATGTGTATATGGGTTTGTATACTTGTGAACCTGTTTAGTTTTATTAGCAGCGAATACTTGCGTACAAGATCATTAAGAATAACATCTCTTAGCATTTATGTTGCTAGGTTTTTCGTTGTTGTTGTTTACACTTATTATTGGCACAGCCTCGAATGATCTTGTATATTCCAGAGTATTCCATTTCCGTTAATTTGAATGTTATCTATATTGTGTTGACCAGGGTTGTAACATCTTGACAACTAGAGATTAATTGGCAGTGCTGCCAAGTACATATAGCCACATGGTCGTTTTATTTAGATCTATTTCTAATCTTTGCAACAATATTATTCATAAGGTTTTTCTCCTAAGTTAAAAGAAAATTTTGAATGAATTTTTAATATATTATTATTTTAAATGTTTTTTGTTAATTATTTGTAAGTGAATTTATGTTATTTTATGTTTACTGTTTTCGGTTATTTTTTTTTTATATATGATTGAGTTTTTATTTTAAATTTATGGTTTGAAAATAAATGTTTCTTTTAAATTCATAACAAATTTTTAAAGTAGTTGTTAATTAAATTGCGACGAGTGGTATTATGTTTATGAGAGCTTGCGGGGCAAACGTTACTTGGAACACTATTTACGAAGTCTACAGCTGATTGTAGATTATGAGGTAAGGGCAAAATCTCGCTCTCTTCAAGCAACATATATTGTGTAGGACAGTAGTTGCTACAATAACACCTTCTACGTTTTTTATATTTAGGCTAATGCCCAAAGAAAAAATAGGGAACCTTCTTTTCCAAAGACCAAGACTCCTTTCAATGCAGTTTCGTGTACGTATTTGGGACTCATTATAGAGATTTTCTTCAGCATTTTTGACCTTTAATAAGGGTGTTACAATGAAACTTTTGTTGGGATAGCCACTGTTAGCTACAACGAGACTTTCCCCAAACTCATTGTCGCAAAACCTAGAATAAATTTTCGAATTAATCAATACGTTGGAATTGTGTGTGGATCCAGGCCATCTAGCAACTATGTCTACAATTTTTAAACGCGTGTCAACCATAGTTTGAACTTTAATAGAAAAAAATCCTTTCCTATGTATATATATATATATATATATATATATATATATATATATATACATATGTTTCTTTCTCGTAAATATTTGGGATATAATTTTCACATGAGTGGAATCTAGTGCCGCAACAATATGAGGAAATTTTGCGATATCGTAAAAATCTTCTTTGTTTTTTGAAATTTGTTCACTTGTTTTTGGAAAAACAATAAAGCGACTTCTCAGTAAGGCTATGTAATGCTTAACATTAGCTACGACTTTGGAAACTGTAGTCGTTGAGACACCGTAGACATCCCCAATTGTTCGCAACATTCCACCAGTTGCGTAAACTCTTAAAGTTATTAGAAGCATGTGTTCCTCACTAAGGGAATGTTTCCTGAAATATATTGTTTCTGAAATTCTAATGTTTAACATGTTGTATAAAGCTTTTACTTACCATTCAGTTGGATTTTTGATATGATTGCCAATGAGCTCTAAAATGCAGTAAATAGATTTCTTCGACATCCGAAATCTCTGGTAGAACTCAGCATCCCCGACTCAATAAATTTTTTCTATTTGTGCACATAACAGTGCATCCTGCATGTCTTCTTCGTCAGAATCCATTGTTTTTATATAAATAATGGCACGATTGAAACGAATTTATTTGTTTTCATAAATTTTTTAAAATTATTTTTTTATATCTAACACGCTTTAAGAAAACTTATCATCATTGGGAGAACGAAAACAAACTGTCATAAATCATATGGTAGTATGAAAAACTTAAGTTGAATTTAAATAGACCTGGTAGGATATTTAAGTTGTATTTAAATATGATCTGTAAAAATGAATTTTGTATTTAAATAGACTTTAAGTTTAAATAGTACTTAATTTTGAAGTTAAAAGCTGGGCATAATCGTATAGAATAATAATTCGAGGTAGAAAGAACTAATTTTAATTTCGTCAAGCCTAGTAATTAAAAATTAAATTTTTAAAATTAAAAATTAATTGAAAGATGTAACGGCAATTTAGCATTAGAATTTTATTTCTCTTAACAAAGGAGAGAAAAGCTTTTATACAATATATAAGGTAAAAGTTTAAGTTGTATGTTGAAAATTTTTTGTGAAGAGATTCTTTAACATACTGATGCCGTTGAAGAGTCTAAAACCAATGTGTTATAAATCATATCCAATATTTTTGTAGTCTTACCACATTCTGATATTTTACCACTTGTCAGATTAAGGTTATTTTCAGTCGTGTCAAGTATGTATCTCATCTTCTTCATCTGCACTAAGCATAGTTAATAATTTATTGCCTAACTATTTGGTTTCAGACTTTGTACTACGTAGAAAAAATGTTTAATCAAAAGAAATGTTCCTGAGTTAACTCTACCGTTCCTTAAATAATAAAAAATATTAATTGAAAAATAAGTTTCGCATTACTCGTTAACAAACAGTTTAAAATTATTGGAACAGGCCGAACTTGCACATTTCATGAAAGAAAATTACAGTTGTACGAACTTATTCTTTGGATGAGTCCGTACTTCTTTATTTACATTTGAAAATGAAAATAAGTAACCAAAACTTTTATGAGTGAATAAAGCTTTTATTTAAAAATTTATTAAAGAACAGGCTTGAAGTTGTAAATAAATTTTTGCATATATCTCTCTTTCTCTAACACAATAAAATTATCCATGGCACAGTTGTAGACTAAGCAGTCTTGCAGCGCTATTTGGGTTTTTTTGTTGAGGTGGAACCTGATAAATGTTTATAGGTGTGTTGGTTTACTCAACAATGGATTACCACGGAATCATAATTT
Source organism: Linnaemya vulpina (assembly GCA_963675445.1). Taxonomy (NCBI): domain Eukaryota; kingdom Metazoa; phylum Arthropoda; class Insecta; order Diptera; family Tachinidae; genus Linnaemya; species Linnaemya vulpina. The sequence goes on from OY776276.1 coordinate 22,749,486, forward strand.
GCACGAAAAGTGCCCTCGTATTTGAAAATTGAATTTTTCATCTCCCTGGCATTTTAACACCTAAATTAAAGCTTTGCAAAGTGCAGTTTCCCAGTTAGAAAGACAGAGAAAGAAGAATATTTCATCTCTTTTTCTACCAGTTGATTTAAAGCTTTGATGACTAGCCTTACTCAGTTTTGTCTCTATAACCTTCTGGTATTACGGATTTTTACTCCTTGCGTGGTTCGAACTTTGCGCATATTATTTTCTACAAATTTGTTTTTACCATTTAACGTACTTGTTCGGTATGGGGTTGAAGCTGTTTCGAGTGCTAATGCAGCTAATTTGTCTATACTTAAACTTAAGACTGTAAGTATAGTTTGTTTTGCTTACGCTCTTATAGCGTTTAGGAATAGGATGTAATAGGATTACTTTCTCCCGATCTGTTAGGAACCCACAGATTGTTATTATTACAAAAGCTTGTTATATCTTTGAAGTCAGTTTTAATTCATTTTGCCTGAGTTTTCTTTAACTATAAGGATATCTTATAAATCTGCAGATCTTTACTAAAATGGAGCTCGATTATTATTATTTTAATTAATATGAATTTCTTTATCATGTTTATATAAGTAGGAAGCTTAAGCAAATATTAAAGTCATAACAGTTGATCACTTCTTTATTCTACATTTGCTGGTTGTTTTCCAACTCCAATATAAAAATATAATATTAATAAGTAGCAGTAGTTATAAAACGTTTATTTTTCCAAATAAAAAATAGCTTGATTTTTTTAAGAAACAAGCGCCACTGTGCACTGAGTATATTACAAAGAATATATTTATGTAACTACAAACTTATCTACTGCACGGCAACGAAAAAGTAGTTAAATATTTTAAACTTCCATGGAATTTGATTAAAAGATATAAATATTATAAGTACTAATTGAGATTAGAGTATAAGTCAATAAACTAAACTTAAGGTAGGCCCACATTTGGGTAAATATTTGCCCAAAGAAACGTAACCACGAAATAGTAACGAAAAACATATATGTACATACATATATACATATGTAAATTAAAACAAGTTTTCTTGAATCAAATAAGTTCCAGTAATATTGGATTCTATGGCTCCCACTATTAGTTATGCTGAAACTGTTTTGCTTAGGAAATCAAGATATATTGTTTAGTGGTCACGTTTTTTTGATCAAATGTTTGCCATATGTTTCCGTACCTTTAACTATGTGTTCTTTCTAGTCCCACCTACTATCCACAAACTTACTGATAACAAGTTTACTTAAAAAGGCATTATTTAAAAAAATATTAAAATTAATATATCAAAAATTAATATTATAGGTACCTATACAGTTTATCTCTTTCAGTATCTAACAAGTGTACATGTGATCTAAGCATGTGCAAAACAACAAAGATGTTTTTTGTTTCGAGCACGAACGTTTTTTGAAATAAGAAAACGATAAAGAAAAATTAATAAATAAAATTTCAAACCTTTCGCCTATATTCATAGAATATAAAATTAATTTGATTTACATTTTATGAAATATCGAAATTTGCAATAAATACTTTCAGACAAACATATTAATTAGAAGACATATTAATTATTATATACTACGATTTGGAAAACTTTGGTAGTCGTTGGGAGATCATCTATGAACAGGTTAACATTCAAACTAAAAATTTTAATTCGACTAACTACATTATTTTTGTTTTCATTTTAAACTTTCTTCAAATCGATGCACTCACTGCCTTACAAGTTACGCAGTTATTTACAGTTTTGCGGCCACCGTAGCTATTCGTAAGACGCGCACTTTGCGTCTTCCCAAACTTCGTCTGGCCGGCAGGAAATGTCTCATTTTAAAATAGTCCACCAACAGATCAGTTGAATTAATTTCTCTCCTAACGCAACTAACTCTAGCGAAGTCTTCGATATGTCGACACCGCATAAAACCTTATTAGTCATATATTTGCGAAGTAACAGCACATCACTTACGCTGCGGACCAAGTTTTTCATACATACTGATTTTCAAAATTCACAAAAAGTGAAAGTTGTGACGTAGATGGCACGCAATTTTAAAGCAACTTTCTTCTCAAGATGTCGTCGAAGAGAAGACAAAAAAATTAAATTAACTGCTTCCTTGACAGTATTAGAAGAAATAACAATGTAATAGAAAAATATAGAAAAGAAATCGTTTCGTCAGTATGACGGAAAATCATGTTCCAAATAATTCTATAAACAGTGATATTTATTAAACTTATTGGCAAACATCTTTATTTAATTTTAGTTCTAATTTTTAAAATAATCTTATTTCAGTTCAGTTATTATTTTTAATAAACCAAAAGAACTCACAAAATTACGATGGCTCATTTAATAGGTGTGATCCCGTAATCTACTTTGGGTGCCCGCGGATGCCCAATCTTACCCAAAACTGTTCCCGTACTCAAAGTTTGGGCAAGTGAGAGAGATTGTGAGAGAGCAAAATTCTTCTTCTTCTTCTTCTTGCACGAAACAACCCGCAAAATTTTTTCGGGAAGATTGGGAAAACACACAAACGATCAGCTGTTTTAAAAAGGATAAACAATTAAAGACTGAAAAAAACAGCAAAAAGCTATAATTAAAAGATTTTAAATAAAGATTGTAATAAAATAACAGTAAATGGCGAATAAACTAAGTACTGCTTGAGTTTAACTTGCATGCAGACACCATATACCATGTATTTAAATGTTAAAACACTTCGACTTTTTTTTTTTTTGGGAAAGAAATATGGCTTTTTCTGTTCCCGTACTTTTGTACATTTTTAACAATATGTGAGAGAATTTTTTGCTTGCTCTCTCTTTACCGAACTCTATCCAAAAAGTAGGGGATCACACCTAATATGTTATCAGCTGTTTTCTTGCTTGCTGTGGGTGTATTGAAACTTGAAAGGCAAAACTTGATAGTGTGACCCCAAAGTTATTATTAAATACAACCTTGATTTTGCCTGTGCTAAGTCGAATGCTGCCAAGTTATATATTGGAGACAGCTGATAATGAATGGAGAAAGATGCACTACATCTGCTTCTCTTCTTTATATGAAACAATACGATTTCTAAATATTTATTTATTTACTTTTATCTGTAATTTTAAAATATTAAATATTCATTTCCAATACACATAACAATTTCTATTTTAGAGCGCAACTAAAATTACTTTATGAATTAAATATTGCAAAAGGCAAAGAACGCTTACTTCCATGAGATATTTTATTTGTTGTGATCAAATTTATTGCACAATTTGTGTGCTAAAACCTAAAGTTATTAAACTTGCTGTGTGAGCGCAAGATCGGATGTTAATGGTTTTAATATTGAAACCAGATTTAGACTACCAGTGTAAGCACACTATTAAGTTCGACTATTTGAAAACTACACTTCCATAAATGTTTCGTACTTAAATCTATTTTTCTGCACCTGATTGAAAATATAACACATAAACATGATAACATATGATTTCTGGGCAAACTTCCAAAGTGGCAATAGATATTTTTCCATAGATTCACCTCTTTTATATCGGAACAAACTATGCAGAAAGTTGGAAGTTTCCCCATGATATCCACATTGGGTCAAGAAGTTTATACTTACGTGTACAATCGTTCACGTACTTTGCTACAATAACATAATAGTAATAATAATAATAATAATAATAATAATAATAGTAATAATAATAATAATAATAATAATAATAATAATAATAATAATAATAATAATAACAATAACAACAAAGAATATTAATAATAATAAAAACTGATAATAATAATATAAAATTTAAGGCGAACGCTAGATGAACTTTAATTAAAGTTTTGCTCCTGTCAGATAATACAAATAAATAATTTTAAAAACTAATCAATCAAAAATAGTTTTTTGTTTTTTTGTTTAAAGATTAAAAGTTGTTCTAATCATTCATTTAACTCGTGTATTGTCTTATTTTAATATTTTAAAATTTTCATATTATCTTGCAGCTGTTGGCAGAATTCGCCAATTTTGTTCTGTAGTGGTTTTTATCTGCTAGTGCGCGATCTAAATGGGTTAAAATTGGGTTGCTATATGATAGTCTGAAAGCAATTACACACCTACAATAACCGATAAGCTCTCAATAAGAATAAATTAATAATTTGAAATAATTTTTTTCATTTCTAATCTCTCATATTGGAAAAAGAAACCATTCAATTTAGAGATTATGGCCATATTAAGTTTACGCGATTAAACGTACGTACGTACGTGTATCTTCACCTGTTTAGATAACTAATTGATTACTAACACTAATTAATACTTTCCCAATTGACCAGAATATTTCCAAGATAATATCGTTTTCAGTTATTTCGCTAAACATGCTGCTAGAATTTCCAGCAGTGGTGTCTTATGGGACAGAAATCATTAAAAACTTTCACTGTGTCTGTGTCTTGCACTCGGTTTTTAAAGATTTGTGATCAGTATACTTTCTTAGTTTTGGAGCTACTCCTCCAACCAGCGGATTTGCTATTGTTTTTGAGGATCCTGACCGAATAAAGGGATAAATGAAACTTTAAAAATTATGACCGTTGAAATATTCCCACAGCGTCCTTCTATAAACGCAATATTGAAAGGCAGACGGACGATGTTTGTTGTAGGAGATGGACATTTTTCCGATTATTTTTCCTACTTTTCGAAATATACACAGAAACACCTAGTAAACGAATATGTCTGTCTATCTATTAATTTCTGGATTTTAAATAATAAAGAGAGAATATCACAAAGAACAAATTACAATTAAAGGATTTTATATGAACTTAATCCTTCCGTTTTACTTTATTGAAAACTTTTATTGTTTGCTGAAGGGAAACTTATTGCGTGAATGTAGACAACTTAAATGGATTCATATGGAATAAAATTTGTTTTTGCGTTCTAGAAAAATTTCAAAACCAAGTATGCATTTCCTTCTATAATTCTCAATTCGTTTTTGAAAGCTTGTGCGTAAGCTAAGGGTTTTGCTTTTTGGAATTAGGCTTCAAGTTTACTAATGATTTGTTGTAAGAATTAATGAAATGGAGGTACAATGTGGGACAAAAGAAATCACCTTATTGGAAGATGCTCTTATTTTTGCATATGGCGGCTAGTGTCAAATCTGTTTTGACATTTGTGAACTAGACAGATGAAGAATACAAGTGAACAAGCCATGGAGCGATACACTCCCCATCCTCAAGCGGACGATTCTTAGACCAAAGTCATAATGATCGGTGAGACTCATTTCCACTTCAGCGGGTAAGTGGACAACAAAAACTATCGATTCTGCGGTACCGAGAATCCGCGAGTGATGCACGAGGAGCCATTACACCCGCTCAAAGTGACTGCATGGAGCGCTGTTCACGCTGGAGGAGTCATCGGGCCGCTGGTCAAACGATAACAGTGGACGGTGCGTGCTGTAGGGCCATGCTAACAGAGTTTTTTGTGCCGCAATTTAACGAATTAGGACTGAAGGACATGTGGTTCCAACAGCAACGCCACACACTACGAGAGCTACAGCCGATACTCTGAAGACGACATTGAGAGCCAAACATCATTGGATGACTTCTTTTGGTCCACCTTGTATATATGTAGACGTATCTAATCTACAACAAAAAAGCGTAAAGCGTTGATTCAACTTCTTAAGTATCGGTTCACTCTGCGAAAGTTTTCTTTTAGAATCCTGAAATATCGAAAATATTTAGAGTGATCTCAGTGCACAACATTCTAGAATTAGTCACACTAAATTATAGCATCCTCTTTCGCTGAAGTCTACCTTTTTATCGTTGGCTCCGAAAATAAACTCTCCCATACACTTATAATAGAGTTGCCGGCAGAAATAACATTGTAAGTAAAATTTAGCTTCCAAAATCTTAAATTGGCAACACGGGTGAGTCACAATTACTATTCCATGTCTGTTTATAATATTCGTAGGTATTTTTCGGTCGTATTTATATGGTATGAGGGGTACAAAGTTCTTACGAAACCTAAATAAAATTTATTATTCATATTCTACAATTAGGCATTAAGCGTTTTTGGTTTTGGACTATGATCAAATCGCGCAGAAAGCAGATTTAATTTTATTGAAGTTAATAAACGTTAAATAAAAGTTTGATTAATATAGAATAATTTAATAAAACAGAAACTGGCGATAACCAAGAAGGTCCTAATTGCCTATAAAATGTCATTAATAGTATGGCGGCGAATTACGACATTCGACATCAAATTTCCATTTAAATTGTATTGAAATATCAATCGATATCGAATGCGGAAATTTGGCCCCAAAGTTTGTCAATCCTTGTGTTGTTTCTAACATATTAATACGGGACCCCTTAAAGTACATATAATATGTATTCACTCTGGATTCTTATGAATAGTGAAGTCGAATAAGCGCAGCTCGTGTGTCTATACGTGAAATTGCGAAAATATTTATGCGGCAATATTTTTAAGTGCTAACCCGAAAAATCGTTAAAAGGATATACATATATTCTCATTTACAGTCGCAAAGCAGCTCTGAGTCGGTCAACATCAAGGCTCGTTGGCAATTACATTTGTTTATATTGTTTACTCTCTTTCGAGAGTTTTGCGTCTCACTTGCACTAGTTAATTTCGACGGCTCAAATAAATGTATTGATTTACAGTTCTTCTGGGGAATTTTCCGTGGTTGACTACGTTGTTACTTCCTATATGAAGGCATAGGTCGTGTACAGTCAGTCAGAGAAACGGATGAAATAAGGGTTAACAACATCGCCGTTATATGGTCTCAGTTACCCACTGGCATATGTGCACCAAATACTTTATAAATTTACTTTGTAAAGTATTTTATATACAGAGAATGCTCAAGTTAACGTCAGTAGCTGCCTTTTGGCCTTAATTAGGTGTCCACCACCACCCCTGTCATCCTAGGGGCCACAGCAGTGCAGCCTCCTAGGTCTTACACAGGTTGCAACTTCACTCATATGGTTTCGCCACAAAACTATGTTCATATACCTTGCTGAGGTGTTCGGGTCTATCTTAAACTCTGTTACTTCCAAGGAAAGTATGTCGTCAGCACCAAGAGGAACCAAAGTTCAAAGTCGTAAGACTTATCCCTCCGAACACTCTCAGCACCAACAACACACCACCCTTCCATAACTTCTTCTCATTCGCAGCACCCCATAGAGACTGCTATCAGCTGGGTCCCAGCATAGTATAAATATGCCAGAACATCAACCCTTATCTGACATCTCTACCAGCGGCTCTTGGTGTCAAACTACAGCCACCACGTGGACTCACTGAAGATACCTCATCCAATATCTGGCCACAGAATCAGTTAGACATAGAGGAAGAACGAGGTCCGCCACACGCCATCAATTAGATAAACGTGCGTTAAATAGAGCTTCGTCAGTGAAGCAGATGTTTCACTCACGCCTAGCCAAAAGTTTATGTGCATGGCAACATCGGAAATAAGGAAACTGGTTACGCCTCGCAGGTCAAACGAATGTAGGTTTGTAACCTACTATTGATTTTTGATCCTTTGTAATGGCGGGACCCATGTATCCTTCCACCTGTATTTCTTATCTTTTCCCCAGAAAGCACTGCAACGAGGCGTTACGACTGACCAAGTTATCTATTGTGGCCCTCGGGGGGAAGTATTTTATAAAAAATACAACATTCTCATTTAAGTGTAGTGTCTTGTGCGATTTTTCGTCGGGAAGCATAAAATACCATTTTTTAATGAACACGGTGTCGCCGTTTTAATCATAATTTATCAAAATATATTCCCTATTTAGCTAGTTAATTAAATTAAAAATATTCTCCCTTAATATACCTAATAAAAAAATTTCCAATTATGTCTCATAACTTAAGCGCTGGGTACCAAAAATTTTCCAATTTCCGTAGTTCTTCAAAGAAATTTCACTTGTGGGTACAAAGTGTTTTAGGCAATTAGCCACGTAGGAGGTTAATTACCACTTTTTATTATATAATTTTCAGTCAAGTTTAGTTCGTACTAATCAAAATTTATTTTTGCCAATTGTTTTTAATTATTTAATAAATATGGAGAAACTATACACCGATATTGATCTTAAAGTACTTAAAGCAAGATCGATCTATACACATCGACAAACAAAACACTTTCAATTTATAAGCGGAAATGTACTGGGGCAAAATTGATAGTTTATTTTTGATAAGGACACAATCTAAATTATTCCAATTGGAAAGTGACAAGATAGCAGCTTGCCTAGAAGTGGTATGATATTGGACTCATCAAGTACTTGGAAAAATGATTGTAGAGGGAGGATAGAGAAATGTAGTGGTTGTGAGCATTCGACTCGAGCTTGTCGAAGTTGAATCTGACAGGAAAGAATTCTTTCGAACATTCATTTCACATACGGATCATTCCGCTTAAGAACGTGTTCTCTCTGTAATGCTTTGTAAGGATCGCTGGTAGTTCCTGTACTAAGAAATGCGCATGTAGATCACAAACATTTTCGAATTCCTTTAATATCATTTGAGCACATTCTGTTATAGTATCGGTAACATACTGAAACACACTCCACGTAACGTCGATGCTCTAGTAAGTCAATAGAGTGGGCTACCCAAATGTACTCCACTTGACATCTGGGCAGCCAACTCTATTGACTGACTTTTAATTTTAAAATGTACTTTGAAATACAGAACAGCACCTGAAAGTTGTATTCCGATTTCGGTCAAACACATAAACACATAGTGAGGAAATCAGCTGAACTGAAATCTTTTTAGAGACATGGAAAATGTGCTCAGTCCATCACACTATTATTTTAATGCTAAGAATTTCGAAACGTTCTGATCCTCAATACCTACACACTTTACGACAACTCAGCTGTTTTCGTGTAACATATGTTACTGCCAAACATGTTCAGTTTGGTCTATTGTTATATAAGGATGGCACAATATTATGCCTGGAGGTCTTGAAGCGCCATCTAGTTTCTTTTTATTGTGGTAGAAACTGTCAAGTGATGTTTATGTTACATAAACTATTAAGAAACAATAGGTGTGATCCCGTACTATACATTGGGTGCCTGCGGACGCCCAATCTTATCCAAAACTGGTCCCGTACTCAAAGTTTGGGCAATTGAGAGAGATTGTGAGAGAACAGCATTCTTCTTCTTCTTGCGCGAAACAGCCCGCAAAATTTCTGCGGGCAGATTAGGAAAACAGTCGAACGATCAGCTGTTTTAAAAAGATAAACAATTAAAAACTGCTAAAAGCTATAACTAAAATATTTTAAATAAAAATTGTAAATGGCAAATAAATATAGTACTGCTTGAGTTTAGCTTGCATCCAGACGCCATATACCATGTATTAAAATGTCAAAACACTTCGAGGTTTTTTTGGTAAAAATTTGTGGCTTTTTTTGTGCCCGTACTCTTTTACATTTTTAAAAATATGTGAGAGAGTTTTTTCCTTACTCTCACTTTACCCAAAAAGTACGGGATCACACCTAATATTGACGATTTGTTTACAAAAAATGGCGAGTGCAAAACATATAAGAGAAATTGCTATTTCGCCTGTGTTTCATCGGGTGCTGGTTGACAGTTCGAACTCAAATACAACAATAGAATGCACCGTTTTTATGGATTTGTTGTATTTTTGCTATCTAGTGGATAATTACACCATGAATCGCATGATTAACGCTTGCAGATTGTTAGATGTTATTAGCAAAATCCATGCTCTTTGTGTTCAGTAACGAAGCGCATTTCTGGTTGATTAGATACGTGAACAAACAGAATTGCTGTATTTGTCGTGGGGAGCAGCTGAAAGCAGTGCCTATGCACCCTGAAAAACGCTATGTTTGGTATGAATTGTAGGCCGGTGGCCTCACTGGATTGTTATTTTTAAAAACGACGAAGGCAGCAACGTCGATGATTTTTTTGCCCATTTCATATGGTAAATAAAGTTGGAAATAAATACCTAAAAATTTTTTAACAAATTAACTTTAATTTATTTTTAATAAAATAAATGTCTTTCCATTTCGTTTATTTGTTTTAAATTCGGTAAGTTTTTTAAAATTTTGGTTGTAATAATATTTTAGTCGTGGGAAATCTGGTCATGATGTTTACTCATGTTTTCAAATCATCGTGTAAATTGAGTGAAATTTCTATTATTTAATTGAATAAAATTAGTTTGACAATATTTAGCCCATATTTTTGTTCATTTGATATTCCTCTCAATAAAAGTTTAATTAATAAAATTGTCTTGGCACACACTATTTATTTAGAAGTGTTTATAAAAAATCTAAAGCAAAATTCTTTACGCACCCATTCATGATGTGCATGATACATTTCTCTAACGGACTTTAGACTTTGTATCCGAAGAAACGTCAGCAGCTTCTTTGCAAGATATCTATTGCAAAAAAATTTTTATTTTCTTTAGCACGCGTAAGATAAGCAGCACATAGTGACCAGTAGGCATCATGTTATATTTTTCGTATTCTTGAATATTTAATTGAAAAATTAAATGCGAGAAATAAATTTAAATAAAAAATGTGGCGTTTACATTGCAAATAAAAGTATCAAAGGTTGTTCTTTTTTTTTGTATTTGGGTTCTTTAATGCACAATGGGCAAAGAAATATTTTTAAGTCTTACAAACATTTTCATTGTTTACACTTTCAGATACTTCGTTGAAGAATCTTCACTAACTCTGGTTGTCAAAATACATTTCTTTGTATGACATTATACAATAACATGTAGGGTATTCACTATTAAAGACGACAACTACAGCAAGTTGGTGCTTGCCACTTTTTCAGTGATGCAACTACACACTAAACAAATTCTGGTTGCAAATTGAGAGTTACTGTAAGTTGTTGGTGGAATTTTGAAGATTACAATATCTATTTTGGAATATTAATGCAAATAAACTGCTTTTGGGATTTTGGTGAACAAACTAATTTTCTTGATTAATGTCACAATTTAATAATGTAATCGTTCTGTCATTATTTCAAATAACGAATTGATATCAGTTGAGGAACTGTTTCTTTCAATTCTTACATCACACTATGCAACAGTGAAAAAAGTGCAAGGTCGTGACTATATGGGTTCGAGTCTACTATCAAAATATAGTAAAACCCTATACTTAGTTTGGCCAATCTGGTGACCGTTTTCTTTTTATGGGCCTCCAAAGTTCCCCAATATTAGCATGATGCCCAAAAAAGGTGTCATCAGTTTTTGTCAAATAGCTAATCATCACTTATATATATCGCTTAACTATTTTGCGTAAAAATGTAGCCAAAAGTAAGTCGAATATTTCTTGCTAAAATTTTATGCCAAAAATGTATTTTATCCGAGTTTTTTTTTTTTAATTTAGAGAACAAAACATTTTTTTTCAGTTTTTTGATCATAACTTTTAGGAAGTCCTGATTTTGCATACACTATATTTGGAAAAATTGTAGCCACGGTAAAGCTGAACAAATTTTGTGAACATATAAATTTTATCTGAACGTGTCTAGATACCAAAAACAGGTCATAAAGACTCCCTTTTACCTACAAATTTAAGATTTTTAACTCAAATGTTATAATTTTATATAAGTTTTTTGGAGAATAATTTAGTAAAGTATTTGTTTCGGTATTTATTTGTATTTTAAACTCTGTTTCGAAGTGTCTATTTTGTTTGTGTAAAGACTTGTTGCACACAAGAACTCGACAATGTAGAATTTGTTCTGAAACAATTTTCCCATTTCGCACGAGTTTGGCATAGATCAGATACATATATTTTTTCAGATGTTGTGACAATTTTACTTTAAATATATGAATAATTTTTATCTGAGTACTTAATATATTAAAAATTAGTGATTTTTCAAGAGCTTTCTAGTTTGATGTAAAAATATAATGCATAATGTATAATACTGGCTTTCAATGCACTAAATCGTATAATCCAAGAGGCCAATTGACTGGCCCCAAATGTACTCGTCTTTTGATTGTTCATATATATACATATATATATATATATATATATATATATATATATATATAGATATATATATATATATATATATATATATATATATATACAGGAATTTTAGTAAAATTCAATAATCTGCAAGCGTTGCTCGGTTGTACACGAGAACACTGCGTAATAGCGTTGCCAAAAAGAAAACTACTAAAAACTACTCATTAATAATACGCGTAAGTAGTCGTACTTATTGTGTCATAAGCAACAAGTGGTTCAATTGAACCAACAAAACCCATTGTGAAGCTACTTAATAACCATAAGGAAAAACAGCCAACAAAAATAAATTAATTGTTGAAAAACTTTATCACATTCGTGCTGGGTATTTAATTGTGTTTATATGAAGGAATTGTTTCTTGATTAATACTTTATCTTAATTTGCTCTTTTTCTTGAGTTGAGTATTCAAATGGCACACAATGATATAGACCAACATAGATTTAGTTACTCTAGGTCAATAAAAATGTTCCACTTTGTGGGAACGAAATGCATTTGACTGCTGTGCACGCAAAAGCACATAATTGTTCTCTTTTTTCCTTAGAATTTCTTCAACCGAAAGAATTAAGGCACGAAAATAATAATATGAAATATAGAGGAAAATAAATGTTACCTTTGAACCAAAAAATTTGATATACTTTCTTCCACAAATTGTTCTTTAAATATATTTAAATTCGGCATAAGAAATACAAAATTTCTTTGTAGTCGTTTGATAGGAGAACGATAAGATTGTGATTTTTTTCTTAACAAGAGTACCCGTTTGACTGAATAAATTGGACTTTAGAACTTTAGCGCTGATGCATGTGCAGGAGTACTTTATTTCTGCACAACATAAACAATATGGGCTATTTAAAATTAATTACGAATATGTGAAATGATACGAATGAATAACACAAATCGTTGGTGTGCTTATAAAAATGTACAAATTTCATGGAGTTTTTAAAGAGAATATTATAACACAAATCGCCTATAGCCGGGCTGCATCCATATAAGATTTCTCTTAAGACATGCAATTGTTTTCGGGCTCTCAATATCTGCATTTTCTCTTCATTTGCAACACACACTATTCGTATGTCTGTGGTTATGATGTCTTTTACAAATCCTTGCATTCATCTCGTTTTCTGATCCCATCTTGCAATAAATAAACGAGCATCCTTAAAGACTTTCAAAATTAATTGTTATGGAATCAAATTGAAATTCTATGTCAAGCTTTGAAAATTCAATGGTTTTTAATTAGAAAGAGTGGAGAGCCATTTCAGGAAATTCTTCCATCTTTGAACTTATGTTCTTGATATTTAAAACATCGGTAGATCTGCATCTAAAATGCTACAAAGGATTTAAATGCCATCTCTGAAAACTATAGGGTGTTTTTTATAGAGTGCTGCAACTTTCAGTTGGCATCACTGCTTTATTTGACCACCCATTTAACAGCTGATTATTGCTTTTTGTTTAGTTTGCTTTGACATTTTATTATGGATCGACTTACACTAGAGCAACGCGTGCAAATTGTGGAAATTTTTAATCAAAATAATGGTTTTGTTCGTCAAACTTATCGTGCACTTCGTCCATTCAAAATTTTATTTTCCGACGAAGCCCATTTTTGGTTGAATGGGTACGTAAATAAACAGAATTGTCGCATTTGGAGTGAATCCACAAGCTTTTGTCGAAACACCATAATATTCACAGATTACTGTTTGGTGCGCTTTATGGGCTGGCTCAGTCATTGGCCCATATGTCTTCAAAAACGATGATGGTCAGAATGTAACTGTTTGTGAAAGTTGGTGTTTCAGATAGCGCGTTGTACGCGCCAGCCGTGGAGACCACATGGCCGAAATTATATTTAAACATTAATGTCATAAAATTTTCTATCCAATAAAGGCCGTTTCATTGACATCAAAAATATATTACTATGTCTTATTATGATTTAAACTTGTATCACTTTATAAAAAACACCCTATATAAATAAACATATGATGATGGGTGCTAATGATGGGTGTGTATTGAAACGGCTTTCGAAAAAAGTTTTGTGTTATTCCGCGGATTATGTGGGAAAAGGAAATTGATATTAACTTTTTCTTGTTAAGAACATAAACCTAATAAAGACTTTCACTTTAAAAACGAAACATTTTTTTCAACATGCAAGTGCAAGTGAAAAAAATTCAATGGACTCACAGTTCTTTTTTCACTGCAAAATTTTACTCTACAAACTTCTTATTCAGCTGTTAGAAAATCAGAATGATGATATATCACCTCTGTCTTTCTAACAGATATGTCAAAACTTTGCAAGGTAAACTACCCCAGTGTAAAAGGGGTCTTGCTAACACGATTCAGCTTAATACAGTGACAAAACGCAAAACAGTGTTGCCCATTGGAGAGGTTTTCTTTGGTTTGCTTAACATATTATCTGATGTATTGAAAATTAGTAAAAAGGATATGGAGAAATGAAACAAAAGCCCATTTCAGAGGTGAGTTCAAACTCAAAATATTTCTCCACCCGATATATTCAGCCATGTCACAGACTTCCATTCCGTTGGGAAAAAAATTTTCTTTATGTATTTTGATTCTTCGAAAATTGTGAATAACTAAACTTTCCGAGTGAAATCATGTTTTATATCACGACAGGAACTACCAAAGTTTTGATAGCATTTTTTGAAGTCGATCGAAATTCTATAGGATATCTTCCTAAAATAATCATACGAATGTTTAGATAGTCCAAGGGGTCATATGCTTATGAGTTCCAAACGACACTTTCTTAACCCTAGAACAAAAACTCTCGTATATATTACTTGTAGTTTATTTTTATTATTAATGCTGCATAAAGAATCTCATGATTCATTCACAGTAAAATGTTCGCAGAAATCTGGAAGAGCGCGCTGAAATCATTAAATCATAAAAAAACACCCGATATAAGCAAAGCAGTATTTAGATTATAATAATTTAGATCTGCAGCTTATTCAGATTGGTCGGTTCAAACGGTTGTCACGATTGCTTTTACCAATCAGAGCTTTGTAAGATTATTATCGCTAGAAAGACATAAGAACCTGATGAAACCGAGAGGGAGGGAAATTTGAAAACTGTTCCCGCAAAATGTATTAGACCAATTAAAGCTTTTCGACAGGCGGTTTTAATTACGAATATTATTTTAAATTACATACTTAAATATACACACATTTTATAATATATGACAGCAATAGGTTTTTATTGCATGTGTATAATGGCATCACACAATGACATTAACATTAAACTACTTGGATTAAGAGAGACGTTTAAAAGAAATATGCTCTTCTTTACTGTCAGGAGAATAGTGGGTTTTTGCAATATATCAAAACTTAATTCCAAAATCAAATAATTCGGACCACATCGACCTAAATAAATACTTTTATATTACTCATCATAATCATAATCATCATCATCATTACTATCATTATTATGAAGAACTTCATCATCGTCTTTGTTCTAGCCATCGACGTCTATGATTTGAAAATATAAATTTATTCAATAATCAGCGATCTTTAAGTTTGGATGTTTAAAAAAGAGATGGGAATTAAAGAAATCTAAGGAATTGTAGTGATTTAAAAAAAATTATAATTGAATTTCGATTGATAACGAGATAATAAAAAAGAAAAATAAACAACATCTGCAAGATTACAAAATATGTGCATGTCAGCTGTTTAATACAGAGCATTTTAATAGTGCCAAATTATATGACATAAAAAGAACAAAATATCTTAAAAGAAAGTGGCCTAGTAAAAAATCTTTAGTATTTTGTTTCTAAGAAATGTCGTCTATTGTTAGCCGTTCTCAGGTACAGGTATGTTCAATTCATTTTTCCAGGTTTGCGATTTATACAAAAAAGAACACGGAATGACATGATTCTGCAGCTAAAAGCACTCTTTAAGAGTGCCGACTCCTCTGGCTCATAATATAAATAAAGATATTTGTTGCAAAACGCCTAATAAAATAAGTTCCGAGCGTTGGCAAAAATGGACATATGCGGTTATACTTTACAGCCACAAAATTGTAACTCAATAACAATACAGACTTTCAAAAATACATGACACGCATGTAAAGCGTGCCATTTTTGTTATATGTGATTTTTTTTAATCTTACGCAATTAATTAATTCACTTAACATTTTGGGTCCAAAGGTTCAAAACATATTTCTGTTTCTGCTTCTGTTGCTTTTTAAAGCATCATTAAACATACTGTTGTACGAGGGTTATTCTAGAATTGCTTGAAGTTGCCAGTGGCTCACTTTTAGTACTTACTTTTAGGCTCACTTTGATATCGCTTTTAGTACTTCTATGCTTTTCATTGATATATATTTTAAAGATCAGTCGCAAAGCAGCTCCGAGTCAGTCACTATCAAGCCTCGTTGGCAATTATTTTTCAAGTGCATCGCTTACTCTCTTTTAAGAGTTTTGCATCTCACTCGCACTAATTACTGAGGAGTAGAAGCCTCAGATAATTGCGTAGGATTACGGTTCTTGTGGGGAATTTTTCGTGGTTGCCTCTTCTTATGTGAAAGCGAAAGTCATGCACAGTCAGTCACAGTAACGGACAAAATTTGGGTTAACAATATCGCCGACATGTAGTCAAGTCACCCCGTCGGCATCTCTGCACCGATACTTTGCAAGTATGTTCGAAATCTATAATGGAGTATCTGCTTGGCTCTCAGGTACTAACTTTTATTGTGAAAGTGAGAAGAAAGAATTCGTTGTCACCATTTTATTCATTATTTTACCTTACCGGCAAATTTAATCGGTGTTTTTAGTACAGGATCGTGTTACTCGTTATCAGGAGTATTCACTACAACAATTTATATAACCATGCACTATTCAATGCAGATAAGTTCGATCCCTCATATTCATGATTTGAATAAATACGGAATCGAACTCCGGCTTCATAGTGAACGCTTTAACTACTACAGCCAACAGAACTCACCCTCTCAACGTCCGGGATGGTAACCAACAGAGAACGACCTAAGATTTCTATAGTAGGAACGAATTCTGTATAAAGTTTAATCACGAGCTTTTTTTTTTAATTAGGAATCGTACTCAGGGATGACCATTATTTGGGCAACGCGTTATGCTGCAACTGCGAATATTGTTTTTTTTAAGGGCAAGCGAGGATAATTCCCTCAAAACTGCCATGATATTATATGAATAAGCTGAAATTAGCAAAATCACTTTGTTTTGTTTTATATAAAATTCTACAAAGTCACTTAAAAGCGTCAAAGCTGGAGCCGCGCCTGGTTAAGGGGTTTTTCATGTTAAAAATTGCAGAAATGAGCTCCGCTGGGAGTTTGTTCCAACTCCGCTGGGCAGTTGGACCAGAAAAAGAGTTCTCTCTGTAATTCGTTGGTAAATCGACGATAAATGGGTGTGATGTTAATGAAGAGCGCGTTGTACGATGATAAGTGCTCCTTTTAGGATAGATACCCCTGACAACTAAGTCAATAGAATCTGCCAGGCGCAGGAGTCCGGTTAGCGATTACCTTCCGAATAAGACACTCTGGTAGCAAGGGAGGCTTGGCTGGTTTCTCTAGTTAAGAGATAAGGTAAGGCGTAGCTGAAACACTTCTTACGTTGAACTTAGCAGGTGCGACCTGCTAGTGGTCACTGGTTTTCTTGGTGGTCTATTGAAATTTGAACTGGTAGACTCGCCTCTGGGCTGTTTATATATCGAGGAGAAAGAGGTGTTTGATGCACTCCGGTGTTTTGGTATTGGACGAGCGTCTCCTAAGTCCATATTGAAACTTCTATAAAGAAGTTATCTATGACACAAACGAACTAGGGTCGTAGTGACAATCTCTGGAACTATTTCCTCACTAAAACTTTTCAAGGACACTGGGCACCGCAAAGTAAGTACAATAGTATCACCATCTTGCAGTTGCTTTTTGCCGACTGCGATTGAGTCATAAAACTCTTTATATGCACTTTTACAATATTTTGTGCTAATTAGATAAAACTTTTTCTGCTAAGTGTTCCTCTTTCTTTCGTATATTCTGGTTAGGGACTGCGTTTTTTTCATGAGTATGACCAACACTTAGGGGACGACCCTACATATGCTATTCATTGCGGTGGAACTGGGAAGTCAGGTTTTGGGAAGGCTGGAAGAGGGAGTAGATTTTATTCATTGACGTAGTTGGTTAAATTACTATATTAAGCTCGAAATCATCATTTTCATTGTTGAGAATGAGGATGGCGCTCAAATATACTAACTGCCGCACAGTCGCAACAATACTGAAAGGATGCTCAGTCTCGACCTACAAGATCTAATGCGACACGCTTTGGAAAATGAAGAATTCCTCCATGTTCTCACGTTTTTTAAACAGTACCTTTTTTCCCTAAAAATTAAGTTTTTAGTAATAATTTATTTTTATGTGTCACATTTTAAAAGACTTCAAAGATCGCCTTGGGCATAGAGAGGTAATTATTCAGTCATCGAGTGTTAAGCTACGATACGCAATTATTTGCGGATTCTTATGAAAGCATGTCAAATGCCAACCATAATTATTAATTGTGTTCCTGCGATCTGTAAATTGCACTATCCAACAGGACCAATAGTTTAAATTTCATTTGGTTAAACACTTGTTGTGCGCCAATTTAAAATCGTTAGCCCACGATGGGATTATAACAACAAGTGAATACAGCGAAACCGAAGGATACACATTTTCGATCGCAAAAGCTTTTGTGATTGTTTTAGTATTCAACAAAATCAACCATGGAGATGTGCACAAATGAGCAACGCACTCAGATTATTGAAGGCTATACGAAACAGGAGTTTAAATCAAAATTCAGTTCGTACACTCCGTGATTTTTTGCGATTAGCGCAATCGATAAAATGTGTCCACAATCGATAGAATTGTGCGAAAATTTCGGCAAACTTGGTCTGTAGGAAATGTAAATTACACATTTATTTTGGCGATTTATGTGTTAGCGACGACATCGATCCGTACTTCTTGGAAATAATGTTCGCCATTGCGGGATGAGTTGCACTCATAATTGTCATAGATCGTTGCCTCATGGCGGAAAATATTAAGATGAATCTTTGAAAACTTTTAGTTTTTGATTAGAACCGACAATCAAGTGATAACCACTACTTATGCTTCTATTGTGCTCGAACCAGGAAAATTAGCTGTGGGAAGGAGTATAAAGAGAGTAGTGCCTATAAACATTCTATTTGAATCTTTCCATGGTATAAACGAGAAGGAAGGCAGAGAGTTTATTCCACATACGGGCCTTACGGCCAAAAAAATATTTTCCCCGCAATGCGCAGTGGGTTTACTGGTAAATAAATTTGATATCCATGAAAATCGTGTTGAGCCGCGAAAACTGCGCGTTTCGGAAAAGATATCTCTTATTTCATTGGAATATAACCAATTTCAGCATCCATAAAACAATGAAACACTATCCCAAAGAGTTGGCTACCTTACCGTCCCCAGTGATTTTCTTCTCCCTCTTTTGAACGCGGCCGAGAAACTTCAAAATAAACTTTGAAGCACCGACCCATATATGGGAGGTTTATCTTTAGGAAATTGGACTTCTTTTTCCATTTATGTTCTTGTGAGTATCTGAAGAAAACTTAGGTTCTCTGGAAATGGTTTGTTGATCTTCAGTTGAAAAACCTTAGGCTTCCGATGAAAATCCCTACTTTCGAGATATATTTCATTAATCATTCACCAAGACCTATTTCAGTCTCAAATTTCAGGTGAAGAGACAAATAAAGAAAACTTATTACGTATTATTATAGGGGTATATCCTACGGGCTTTATGTTCAATAATATTATTGACCACAAAGCTCATAGAATATACGCCTATAATAATACGTAATAATCAATACAGATTGGTCCCAAAAAACAATAACTTAATGAAAACTTATGTATGTTTGGAGATATAGGGAGAACAGGAAGTTTAATAAAGAAGAGAGAGAGAGAGGGAGAGTTTGTAGTAAATTTTTTTGTAATATTTTACGAAGTTGAAAGTAGTGTACGCTATTGTGTTTCGTTACGATGGCACAAAATGACATAGTGTGCTCTCAATATACTTCTTCTAATATATCCCTTGGCAATTATGTCAATGAGTCTGCTTAGATTGCTCCTAGATTCCCCTCAGACCTCCCTCGTAAATATTTTTTATGATCTCTAAATTTTTTTAAAATAAAATTCCATGAATTTCATTTTCATAAACAATTACTTGTATTGAAACGATCACGTAGTTATAGAGTATTAAAAAATCAATGTTATCACTTTTTTCCCGCTGTTCTGGTTGATCTTGTGGGTGGACCATTGGACTCTATTGGGCTGATAACTTTTTTTTAATTAGCAACAAAAAAAAAATGTATGAAAAGAAACAAACACAGAAATTAAGTATATTCTATAAAATATTTCAATCTTTAAGTTATCAACAATAAAAACTGCATATTTAATATTATAATGCTTATTTGAGTTTCCATTCGGTCCACTGAAGTTGAATGTACGATTGATGGAAGAATTTGTACCAGAAACAAGTTAAAAGAATAAAGATTTTTGTTTGCCAAAAAAGTGTTAATTTTTGAATGTTATTAAAAGGTGGATTTCGCCAGTATTTAAACACTCAGGCACTCAAGCAACATTTCGTTCGATATGTATTAATGAGTTTTTATAATCCAAAAATCTTAATAAATAAATTAAAAAAAATTAAGTCAAACGTTTTTACGCCATCTATTTTTCATAAGCGAATTTTAATAATCAAAAAACTTAATTAATGATGACTATTGTGAATAATTCTTTGTGACTGAAGACTAGGGTTGCCAGTCGGGCTTGTTTTTGCTGGATTGATTTTCAAGCTGAAATAAAATTTGTCCAGCTATTGCAATTTTCCACAAAATGTGTTAAATTTTTTATTAATTTTATTATAATTTTTTACACTCATGGGCAGACTAATAAAATAGTTTTTTTTTGTCTTATGTATGATTTTGTTTTTTCGTTATATAATTATAACGTTAGATGCTGCTGTTATTTTGATCGTAGCTACATATATATCGATATAGATAAATGAACCAAAAAATTTAAGTTTAGTTATATTTTGTTATGCTAATAGTATATCGGAGTAGTATATAAAAATTTTAAAAACAATATAGCATATATTTTTTAATAAAATTGCTTGCATGACGTAAAAAGTAACTATTTTTTCTCTCTCTCTCTCTCTCTGGCAAGCCTACTGAAGACTGGTATAATATATTTTAATGTACGTTGATTTACTTAATAAATAAAGTGGAATTACTTTTAAAACATACACTCGCGTAACATACAGAAAAATAAGAAAATTACATATAAAAAAGTATGAAAACCGTATTGCTTGTAAGTATCCCATATAATTAATAAGATAATCAACTGTTAATTGTACGATAGTGTACCATCGGTTAGCACAAAACATTCCCTTAAATGTTTTTTTCATAATACTGATATTTTGAGTACGTACTGCTTATGTAATTGAGTCCCCTCAAAAAGTCTTTTGAAAATACGGCTCTGATATGAGGCGATAAGTGAAGAGTTGTACTGACTAGGTATCAGATAGTATGAGGTCACTTGCGAATTTGTTTGACTTTTACAATTACAATCTCTTATGGTGGGAAAAATAATTTACAAGAAGAGAGTCCTTAATAAGAGTTAACTCATTATAAATGATATAAAATTTTCTACAGTAAAAGAGTGTTAGTTCTTGGCGACAACACGAAGGAAATTAATATGGGACCGCTCAATACAATCTCTTTTGAGCATATCGGGGCTATATTTTATACATCACATGTCATACCATTTTGTGTTCTTTTGTTATAAAAATTCGTGAGTGCGAGTAAACGTCAAGTAATTTTTCTGGAAATTGCGTGTTCTGGATTGGTTAGAAGCTTAACGTTGTTTTCCGAAAGAATGGGACATAACCAATACTCCTAGGAAAAAGAAAAACTCAGACCCCCAACTTGCATAGCAAATCAGTGCAGCGCTGTTTTCGGTAGTCGCTACTTCATCACAATCAGAAATGGTGTGCTCAAGAAATCTTTAGTTATTGATTTGGGGTATCATGGATTTCTATACACCTCAAGCCACATTAACAGCAAATGTTAGTGAAATTATAGGACCTTCACATTTATAAAAGATACAAATATGACACAAATTTTTTTGTGGTGCAGTTTTAAATATCTTATCGTCTGGCAATATTTATAAAACTTAAATGGTTTGAAAAATAATTTTAGATGAATATACACACTCGATACACACGTTTACAATGAAGTTAATAATGTATGTACTCGTACATACATTATTTTGACTATCTGACGAATCTTAGTTAGATTATATCGATTGTAAACTAATCGTTTAAAGGCAGAAATAAAAATCTATATTTAAAGAATCTTAGTAATATTAATATTTATTTATTTATATCAAATATACGTTTCAAAGCGAATCTGCAAAGTACAGGCGCACAAATGCCGACGGAGTGACTTGGCCATGTTATATTAACTGAAGCTACTGCCGTTTTAGCGAGAGAGAAATACAATGATAATATACAATAAACATCAATTTCATTATGACCACACAAAATGAAATAATATCATATGATAATAATATTTTTAGCAATAAATCTTACATTAAAATATATCAAAGTTATAGTTTTTCCTCAATATATACTCTGATAATATTATTCAGTTGTTGCAATATAAGCACGTGTACAAGTTCACCTAAAGGTCACTTCATTCATCCGCAAGATACGAGTAGCAAAAGTTTCTATGATTTTCTCCACATCAACTTTATTTTGTATCTGAGAGGGTTAAATGATCATCCCGTATAATTTGAATTGATCACAAAAATGCATGTAAAACTATTAATACACTTTTTATTTGATTTGATTTGTAAAAAAAGGCGACATTTATTTCTGAGTAGAATTGAATTTAAATAAAAATCACTTTCTATTGATAATTTTGAAACAAATTATACAATTGGTAAATTTAATTGAGTCAACTATACAAAACGTGTAATACTACTAGTAAAAATGCGCTGAATTATTTTGCATAAATTGCTTACATACGCTGGATTAAAATTGTAAATTTTAATTGATGAGCATCTTGTGTTCGTAAGCTTTTTTTTACAAGTTCTATTGATAATAAAATGTACTCTTATGTGCAGTGGCACTACGTGTGCAATTAACAGGGTGTGAACTGTTTAAAAAGTATTTTGCTTTTTAATGAGTTCTAAATATTAAAATAGAATTACGATATTTTTAGCACAAATCATAAAACAATTGAAACTTTTAGCAGACAGTGAATCATGTGTTTCCGAAGCAGACATGCAGATATTTGATTTTGTGCTCGTCGTTTATTTTTTGGCACTTGGAACATCTGTCAGCAAAATATTTATTGGTGAGGCGCCGCTATAATGATTTCGAGCCAAAATGAAAATCGTGAGAAAAAACGCATTTATAACGTTGTATTGAATCGTAATGGCAATAAAGCTATCGACAGACATAATCATACGAAAGTATGTAATTTGAAGTTTTTAACACGACGAAGGCTATAATAATTGTTTTCACAATGACGTGAATCTACATAAAACTCCCACATGGTAACACTGTGCATAAATGACAACAATTTGTCGCAAATTTTCTGCAACATAACGTTCTTAAAGCTGGACTCACCCATGGTTTCAGAACAAATTTTACGTTCTGAAACATATTTTTAAATGTAGTTTTTGACGTTTCTTTTTTAGAGAGAGAGAGAGAGAGAGTGCGAAATAGAGTAACATGTTTCGGAACCTGAATTGGTTTAATTTTAATTCGCGTTCCGAAACATTGCAACTGTGCTGCCAGTAAGTTATATTTTTTAAGTGAAGTAGAACTGAAATGCCACAACATATTATATGTACATGCATATGTATGTATAATAAAATACAGAACGTGTTTTAAACTTTTGAATGTATAGCAACGCACTTGTTTTATGTTGTTTGTGTATATAATAAAATACGGAGCACTTGTATATAACTGCTGGATATTGTTATAAATAAAATTAAGTAATTAATGGTATTGCCTAATTGTAAAACTCGCTCACATAGTTTACAAAATTATTTCATATGGTAGCCTTGATGTTCCAGAACAAATGCGCGAAGTGGGTGAATCGCTTCAGAGCATGCTCCCAAAAAACTAAAAATGTTCTAGAACATAAATTTTGCTCTGAAACCATGGGTGAATCCAGCTTAAGTCTATTGAAATTGGATAGCAATTCAACAGCTTTCAGTAAAAAATTTCAATATATGTATGTATATTAAAAACAATCTATTTTCGATCTTCTATCGTCGAAAATCAGAGATGTACATCGAAATCGGTCAAACATATTAATTCAATTGCTGCAATTAGTTTAACACACAATTAAATCTCATTGGAAATTGAAAAATATGAAAGCTTTGAGGATGTTCGAAAATTCGCAATTAATTTCGAAAGCTCGAAATGGGTGAGGAAATTATAGCAATAATAAGGTAAAAAAAAGAGAACTTAACAACAGCTAATTGAGAATATATTGATCAATGGTCACTAATGTACTACATTCCAACTGTGACAATATCTTTAATTATGGATACTCTGTATCTTTAAAATGTACTACTCACAGGCAAGGAAAACGAATTTAATATGATGCTACCGCTAGATTTTTAAATCGAGATCAGAAGTGATCATTTTTGAAAGTTTCTTATAACAGACAATAAGCAGTTAATTTCAAAATCGGACTGAAAAGAAAAAGTTTAAACTTTTTGGAAAAAAATTATTTATTTTCTTTTAAAAGTAGACACTATCTTCGACCAAATTATATATAAAAATTGGAAAACGGTTGATCCGTAGGGACATCCCGCTAATTGTAACCGCAAAGACGCCATAACGTAGTTCGTTCTTTCTTTTGAGCTCTTCGAATTACAGATCTACTATTTTAATTTTCAAACTGCTATAACTCTTTAATGAATCAACCGATTCTCATGTGATTAGCAGCGGTGATTGTGTGGTTTTTTGAGTCCATTACTCCGATCTGTATGCAATTATTTCACAGCGAATAAGAAAAATATAGTAGAAAAGCACCGTTCTCGTTATGATACAAATATTCTCATACTGATACCCTCTCCATCTTATTTTATTGTCGATCATAATTTTACTAAAGAATCCATCTTTCTTAATATATTAAACTCTCTTATTATAATCTTCGTAATTGTGACAAAATCTAAAAAATGTGGCATCGCTGCCCACATCTTTACGTCTATAGAACCGATACGGTACTGCAAGTTAAGTAAATATTAAAAAAGAGCTAAAGCTTGTGAAAAATAATTTCGTTATTATAACATTTGAAATCAATTCATGTAAATTCCGTTTACAGTCTATGCGAAATGCTTTTATTACACTATTCTTAATTAACGAACTATTTCGAATTATCGGGTGTATAAATTTGATTGATTTGAGGTTTAAATATAGTTTGAGACGTCATAGTACGTGCCTGACTGAATGAATTATTTAATTACATATAATTTAATTTCATGATTTAACAAAAAATCGGAATTTCAAAATTATGCCAATAAATTTCACTTTATTCTATTTTAAAAAGCACTGAGATTGGAAAACGAAACTGCAAAAATCGGGTTCGTTTACGCTTCGAATTGAAAAAATTAAAAATATTATATATAATAAAACTTATCAATATCAATTATGTCAATTTGTAATTCAAATTACAAATTGTAATCAGGAAATGTAAATGTTGCATTAAAAAAGCCACATTAAAATAATTAATATACGATAGACACTTTAATAAATTAATCCAATCGGATGTTGACTTTTTTTCAAATACGTTTTTGTTTGATAGTAGATTGTTGAAACGTTTTCTCGGTTTAAGAATATTATTCAGAGAAATACATAGATTTATTATTTATAAAATATATGTTAATTAATTGTATAACAAATGATGTACTGAAACAAGCTGTGGATATACCACCACCGGAGGGAGTGCTTTTGATCAGTTTATTTTGTGGGAAAAATACATCCAGTTTTGAATTAAATTAATTATATTTTTAAAAATTGATGACATTTTTCAAAGTGAAATTGGTGCGATTGAGTTGAGCCGTTCCTAGGTTATAAGCGGGTCTCATACATTATGACATAGTGACGGGCTCTCAGAATTAGTCAGGGAAGTTTTTAGGACTTCAAAAAGACGGAGAGAGAGTGTAGCAGCTATCGAAAATAGCTCTGTTCTAGTGTGAGTAGAAAACCACAACCAGTAACCTATTAATTATAATTCAATTTGATATTATTTTTCCCAAAACAGCTTCTAAGGTTAAATACTTTTTTATTCCTAATTTTGTTCGCGTTTTCTATTTAATAAAAAAGGCGTAAATGTTTTTTGAAACAGATTACCGTTTTGAGGTGACTAAAATTAATTCAATGTTATCACCAATTAAACATTTTAAAGTCATAAGATCGAAATCATTTACAGACCATTGCCCTTAACGTTTGAAAATATGTTTACAAATTTATTAGTATTCAGCGCGGGCATGGACAGTTGGTATTGTTATTATAAACAAATCTAAGCGAAATATACTTATTTTTTTGTTATATTTTTCCACAATATATTTTAGATATTTTCTCAATCAATATAATAATAAATAGTCACACCGCCATAGGACTGTAAAATATGCCAAGTTACAAAAATATTCAAAAACTAATTTTGATGAACGTATCAAAACATATTTTATTGCAAAATTTTGCGTATTTGCAATAAAAAATAACGTTTTTATCAAGTTAAAGTATTATTAAATAAAATATTTTGTTTTTTTTAGTAAAATTTTTTCAATCCAAGTTATTGATTTATAAATTTATACGAGGATATATAACAAATATGTCCGAGTAGAATTTAGAATTTTTTTCTAGGGCACTTCCATCACCTTTTATGAATTTTCATTGAGAAACAAAAAGTAAAGTGATATAATGTGAAAACGACATGGGTTTACTCTAGCAAATGTTCAGAGAGGTGGGGTGATGCTGGATTTTTATTAAAATTAAATTCAAACGTAAATTTAATGAATGTTAATATGATATTGATGTGCAATATGATATTGAATCACAATAGGATATTAAGTCACAATAGGATAATGAGACACAATTTAATATCGAATCACAATATGATATCAAGCCACAATATGACATTGAATCACAATATGATATTGATTCGCAATATAATATTCAATCACAATATGACATTAAATCACAATATGATATTGATTCACAATATTTCATTAAAGCACAATTTGATATCAAATCACAATATGATATTCAATCACAATATGAAATAGAATGACAATATGATAATATAATACATATATATGTGGCAGATCGACATAGAATCGAATATATCTTATCTGAACAGAAGCATATAGTGTTAATTGTCGACTGCGAAGGTACTTTCGCTGGTTACTGAACAATCTCGTGATAAGAAGCTTTAAGCAACGCCCTCCTATTGTTACATTGTGAAAAATTACTAAAGCACAGTCCCTCGATGCAATGCCCAATGTCTAGTTGTGAATATGTTATAAAAAAAGTTATATACATATGTCTGAGCTTTCCATCTCTGGCCTAAGGAATGTACTATTTCCAAGAATGATCTTATCTCGCTAACATTTAACTTTAATATTTTCAAATAGTCGATAATTTTGTAATATATCATATATGTTTTTAAAGGCTGATTTTTGGCATGTTTTTCTATATAAATTATTATGGATTAACATAACCCGTCATATTAAGCGTTGGGCAAACTCCTGGTGGTAAACACATCCGGTAACTGGTTAGATGCCTATTAACAGGCAAAGCGCTATTAAGAAATAATAATATTAGTATTTTCACATTGAAATGGTTTTAACAACTGTTTATCTGATCCCCAAAACCAACTGTTAAAATAATACTGTTAAAATGAACTTAAACCATTTTTGAATTTCTTTTAAGGAAGTTTTATGAAATATAATCTTGTTCTTTATCTGTGCTAAATTGAGTGCTGCCAAGTTATGCATTGAAAACAACTGATAATGTTTGTGAAAACGCAGAGAAAATTCGTTCTAGAATTTGCATGGTTTTTATTTGATATAATAAAGGTTTTTTGATTCTTCAAACTAACATTTTGCAAATTTTGTGTGCAATTTTCTATTACATATATGAATAAAGCATAAGGCATCGCCATTTATATGGTAAAAATACCAAATTCACTCATAGTTTTTTCAGTGCGTATGTATGAAAATTTGTTAATATTTTCACAATCACAAAAAACACGGCGGTGTTATATAAGGTGATTCGCTACGACTACAAATACAACATTACAAGTTGTAATTTACAACAATCAAAGAAATTATTGTTTATATAAAGTCATGGTCCAGGTTAAAACCTACAGTCACAAAACACACTGCAATGCTGCGCGAATGCAATTCTCACATATCCAAGTTGACATTCATGTAGCCCATGGTACCATTATCTATTAGGTAGCCGCAAGAATACAACAAGTCAACAACAACTGAAACAACATTGGGTTTTATTAGTGTAAATGGTTACAAACTGCATACGAAGAAACACAAGAGAAATAGCACGCGCTCTTTTATTGCATTATTTGTAATCAAATCGGCTTTTTGTTTCTTAGTAGTTTGTGTGCATGTTTGTATAACATAAACAACATTTGGCGTATTATACCACAATAAGAAAAAAAAAATAGATGGCGCTTCTATTATCTTAGATTAATAAATATTGCATACATGGATCTCCTGTCTGAATCACCAACTATGAAAGAATGGACGGAGCTTCCAATCATGAAAACAGCAAGAAACTTATATATGAAACAATGCAAATGGCTGCACGAGTGAAGAGATAGAGAACGTCACTTACATGTAGAATATGTCTCACATATGATGAACATTTTTGTTCTTATCATTGAGAAATGAAAATAGATAGTTCGGCAATACGATTGAGTTAACATGTTCAGCAATTTCACTTGGTTGTGCTTGCTGGGATAAGTGTTTAGGCGCACAGATAAGACGATTTTATAACATTTATTACAATGTCATCTTGATAACAGCCAAACTACGTATAACCCATTCCTTACTACTCGACCACCTAAGTGCCAAAAATAGATGTAGATATGATTTGATTACATGAAACAAAAATTCAAGGTGTCAAACACACATAATTATTCTCATATATTGAAGTAATTAGAGTTAAAAACGTGCCAACTTAAAGAAGCAAACTTTTCAAATTTACTAAAGAATTCAAGCATTTTTTCCAACGTTTTATTTCATTTAATTTTATGCACAGACACGCATAATTTTTTTGTCTCTTAGCGTTTGTATGGTTAAACTGGCAGCACACAGAATGATGCAATTTTTGAAAAACTGAAAGCATGCAACTGCTTTCTGTTGGTATTGTTTTTGTGTGCCACTATTTAAATCAAAATTGCTAATTATTATGTTTGGTTCTCTTACACAACATTTTCTCTCTGGCGTGCGAAATAAACACTCTCAGAATAGTTTATTGTAAAGATGCTCTTATTTTTATCGGAAAAAGTCACTGTAATTTTAGTTAAGAGAGCAAAATGTTGTGGTTAGAATGTGGTTTCAAACTAAAAGAGCGAGAGTTCTTAGAAAACAAAAACTGTTTTAAACGATTATTAATGCTCGTGCACTACCGTTTCACTTTTCATATTAATCGGCATGTCCATTGATACGATTTTTATTTCAACTTAAACCTTTTAAATCATCACAAATAAATGTTTAAACAATTTTCGTAGCAATTCATTCATGTTGAAGTCTTAGACCGGTCCGGTGTGGTTTCCCCCAGCAGTGAAAGAAAATAAATCTTTTAATTATAATTCAAAATATAAAAGTTTGACGTCGCTTCTAAACGGAATTTGAAATAAGAAATGGAAATTGTACTTTGCCATCTTAAATCAGTATGTCAATTCGTTATATTCCCTGCAAGAAACGCGTGGCGCTAAACAATAAAAATTTTATTACTAATAAGACTTTAAGAAATATTATTTTTAATATTTAAATCTCACTAAATTAATAAAGAAATTTGTGAGCTTGAATTTGTTACAAAATCAATGAATTTATTTGTGTGAAAGAAACCCTAAATGATTTGCTAATATTTTGCTGTCGTCAATCCATAATAATTTGAAATATATATATTAAACTTCTAAAAAAGTGTTCAGCAGTGTTTGTGAATCAGCTTTTAACTATCAAAGGGTTTTAATCAAAATAACCTCGAAAGTGATAATAATACAAATCAATCAAATCACTTTCATCTATTGAAATTATTATTTAATTACGCTGTTTTAATAAAAGGTAAATAAAATTTTTATTAAATAAAAACTATATGGGAATTTAAGTAAAGTTCAGTTTCCTTTTGCCAATAAGTCATTTAATTTCAAGACCCCGGTACAGACTTGTGAAAACACTTTCAGACAATCTGGAGGAACCACGAGAGGTTTTCATAATGCTGTTAACTAGTGCAGTAAATAATTTTTGTTATATAGGAAAATAATTTGCGGCCGCCAGTAAGTTTATAAAGAATTGAATGCGGTATGAGTTCCATTGAAATCAAAACTTATCTCCTCATGTGGCAGAAGAGAAAGATTATTTTAATAATTGAATTTCAATTAATTAATTGAGTGGTAATTTTTTTCATTTCCACGGAATTGCAATCAGTTTCAAATTCGTTTATATAATTATTCGATTCATAAAAAACTAAATTTTTCCATGCTAACTTGTAACAATTTAGTATTTTATTTTTAAAAGAGAAGTAACAACTGATGGATCAGAAGCAACAGTTGTGTTGCGAGATAAATTTTCTACCTCCTAATTGCACTTTATTTTATTACACTCCTACAACCATTAAAATGTACGAGTATTCCCAAACTGTGGGCACCAAGAGATAAACAATTATTTTAATTTTATTTTCCAATTGAAACAGCAGACCTGCTGTACTCCCACCATTCGTACTCTGTAGTCGATTTGCTGTATATTTTGCATCGCGATACTTCTCGCATTAAATATACCATCGTTTATGGGTTCCTAAGATAAAAGTGTTTCCAGTAATTCAGTTACAAATGCTTTACAAAATGTCAATAATAGAAATGAATAATAATAAATCAGTGTAACTAAAAAGAATAACATATAAAAGTAATGTTTTCTTGATTAAAATATACTTTTTTTATTTCAAATAAAAAATAAATAACCGCACATTCTTTTATGCATGCATAAGTTTGAGCAGTGTTCTGTCAATTTCTCTATGAATTTCGATGTTAATCCAATAAAAAATTTCATTGAAATTCAACCAACGTCAGGTTAATATTAGTTTAACGAAAACCTCGTCAAATAAATGAAATACTTTCGTTTATGTTATGCGCCAATTTTATTTACAGTTAAATAGTTTTAACAATAGATTGAAATAACTGCACTTAATCAATGTAACAATTTCATTAATATTGATCCCATGGTCAATTAAATCAGCGAGATCCTGCTTTTTTAAGATTCGATGTGCTTAAGTATTATCATCCTGTTTAAATAACGAAATCATGGTACTAGTAGCTGGAAAATATATTTATAACGACTCGACTTCGTAGGCGAAGTGGAATATAAAAATATAAAATATGTCTCATATATCTTTATAGTACACTTTTGAATATATCATCGTCCATCAATGAGTTTCACGTGTTATTAGAGATATTTTTCTGTAGATATGCACAATTGAAATATTTGCCTGAATTTCGTTTAAGTTTTGCAATTGTAAACATGCTGTCAAACTGACATGTACGCTCGTTATCATACTTATGACACAATGTATCGTGTATCCCTTTAGCGGCCCTCCAAAAAAAAAATATGTTAAAAAGTGTCCGTATATATTTTGATGAAAAGATGTTTGCTAGTTTTCCGAAATTCAATTAGTTTCAATTTGAGGAAAGAATGTAGATGCATAAATATCAAGATGACAGATTTTGATCACCGGGCGGTGATCTACAAATTCTCTCTTCTCAATTTTATCCTCTCCTTCCTACAGCGATGCCAACTTAGTGTTCTTGCCACTGATTTAGTGCACTTTAATAACTCCAAATGCCAAGTTTAAGGCTTTCATTTCAATCAGTGAAAAAGCACTAAATTGGTGCTTCTTAACATTTCTTTGGTCTTTTTAGCGCTTTTAAGAAATTTAGCTACAAAGATATATTTTTCTAAGATATTATTTCGTCTGGTAGCCCATTTTTAAGTAACCCATTGTGGACTGTTAAAATATGTGAATGTATTTAACTAATTGAATACTAAATAAAGAAGGTTAATACAAAACTAACAAACCTTCAAATTCTTTGTCCCACGAACTGTTAAGTTGCACAAAAAAAAGAAAACGCGTTACTGTTCATATTTGACATTTCGTGATTATAGAAATGCTGCTTCAGTAGCCGATTTTATGATCACATTATTTGAAAGATATTTGGTGGATATAGCAAGAAAATCTCAATTATATTTTACATTCTAGTGTATGAAAAAAAATATGTTAAGCAAAACGCAACGAAAAACAAATTAATTTATATCTATTTTTGTTTTTATGACTCAATATGAAAGATAAAAATCCAAATTTTTCTGTCGTATAATTTCAGTAATAATTTTTTTATATTTCCAATTGCTTTACTTTTATATCCACATAAAATGGAGTAAAATTACTCTATTTAGTGGATCTTTTCATTTTATATGCTATTTGATCAAAATAAGTTAGCAGCAGTGCATTCACACAATGAATTATTTTAGTAGAGAATATCCCCTGAGATCCGGGCGTTGAAAAATCGACAATATTAAAAATAAATGTTATAGGGAAAAACTAGTTTTAGTAAATTTTTCCTCTGCTAAATAATCTAACTATTAAAATTAAAATTTCGATTTTTATGTCTTCCTTTTGTATTCAAACGATGAGCAAAGAAAACTGCGTGGGCTCAAATTCTTATAAGAATTGAAAGCGTGCTACAGCTACTGAGTTGCTGGTAGATCTGTTAACATTCATATTATAAAATAAAGCAATTGTGTGCGATGTTAGTTGTACATTTCATGTGGCGTCCCTTCTGTGTTGAAGTGCGGCATCAGCAGCAGATTTCTGATGAAATAGTTGGAATTTGAACATCATTACTTTTGGCTTTCATTTTACAAAATATATAAGTAAATCAATTAAGAAATGCTAAAACTGCATTTTATTATATATTATTAATTAACAAACTAAGAATATACAAACTCTTGTTTAGTTTAGGTTATTAAAATGTTATTAAATTCCAACAAAATGATTTCTTGAAGGATGAAAATAAAGTACATAATAAAACTAGGAAGTAAATATCTTAGTCTTTAATTATAACGGCATTTAATCAGATTGATATTATTTCAAATATGGTCATTTGCTATGCTTTAAACTACTAAAACTGATAATATAATATAATGACAAATTATATAGTCAATACTTTATTTACTTACACATTTTGAATAACCTTGAAAGCCGAATTTTAGAAACACACTCCCAAATAATATAGAAATGATAAGACTAAAACCATTAATAAGAACTATTTAGTGGAAGCATACTTAAGCCAAAAAAATTAAACTTTTTTCAAATTAATTACTTATGTTTAAAATTAAATTTCAAACACTTTCTTATCTCTATAAAATGCATCGAGGGACAATAGATTTTCGCCTAGTTTGGATTCAATATTTATTCTTTATATCGTTAAGCGAGGCAATTACGAATGACGCTAGATCACCTTTAATATCGCCAGATCCTTAAAATAATTCAAAATAGTAGTATGGCAGTGGAAGCGTAATGCTGCTAAAAATTCGTATTAAAACAAAAAGTAGCACAACAAAAATAATTGGCAAAGAGATATACAGTAGGAGTACATAAAAAGGTTGGCGCTAACAAACCAAGAAGTTTA
Organism: Linnaemya vulpina; assembly: GCA_963675445.1. Taxonomy (NCBI): domain Eukaryota; kingdom Metazoa; phylum Arthropoda; class Insecta; order Diptera; family Tachinidae; genus Linnaemya; species Linnaemya vulpina. The sequence continues at coordinate 22,783,433 of OY776276.1, forward strand.
AAAAGACTGATATTGTTGGCTCTTGTAACGGACGTGAAAGAATCTTTTGAAGCTATGAAAAATTTAATTGTTTTTCCACCGCGTTCACATAGTGATTGAAAGTTATGCAGGGTACTGTAAAATAGGAATTGCATTATGATTGTTAAATAAAACCGCAAAATGATCAGCTTCTTTCGAAACGTATTTGGAGACTATGAAATAGATTGAATAAAATGACGTAATACGCTGCTTTAGGCATTTTCACAGAACTCCTATTTGATAGAGGGTAGATGTGCATGATTGTGTCGGTATGTCTAACTGACAAAGGCACTCATCACTGAGCTGTACTCACATAATTTATTTTAAAAAAAAACACCCTTAATCTTCACAAACTCTCTCTTCTCAGCTCTCTTGATCTGTTCTTATAATATTATACGCTCGTTATCATACTTTTGACACAATGCATCTTGTATGTAGGCCCTACATTATAGGGTCATTCTTTTAACGGCCCTCGAAAAAAACACACATGAAAAAACTCATAAAAGTAGAAAAATGGAAGAGATTCATATGACAAAAATTGTGTTTTTTGTTGAAAATAATATATCAATGATTGCCAGGCTTTTCCGTATATAATTCTTAATTGGTTTATGAAGATTTGCGCATGAACTAAGCGTATTTGTAATATTTTTGAATTAAACTCTTATTGTAATTATTCTTCAGGCTCTAGGTCTCAGAATAGAAAATAAAACACTTATTATGTTTTATCTCGGTATATGTGTATATATTTTTATTATTTCGATATTTCGAATACCTTCGGTGTTCTTCTTTAGGAAAAACTGAAAAACCAATTTCGTTGTCACAACATTTGGTATCACAAAAATTTAAATTAATTTAAATTAAGTAAAGAGTTTTTATAAATGGGAGTTTAAAACTATAAACATAACAACACGTTGTCTTAATTTTGAGTAAAGTCGTCTACACAACAACAACTTCCAATATTTAAGTGCTTTGCAGACGGAGAAGATATCATACAAACAAACAAAGAGGAAGAAGAACAAGAGATCGCCACAACAAAACTTGTAAATACGATGGATAATTATTTAAATAAACGATCATTAACAACAGATGAAAAAGCTATCGTCCGCACAGTGGCACGAACACAAACATTTTTGAAAAGAAATAATAGAACTTTGATTTTAAAGGTAGATAAAGGTAATACGACGGTAGCAATGGAGCAGATAGATTATAAAATATATATGAGAAATATTGTACAAAATATGGGTAAATACAGACGGAAACAGATCCAACCACAAAACTACAAACACGTAACAAGAAATTAGTAGAGAAGCTGTTTGGTCAAAATATAATAGATGCTAGAGAAAAATACAAACTACTTGCATCAGTAGCCACTGCTCCAAGAATATATGGACACCCAAAAGCTCACAAAGAAGATATGCCGTTAAGGCCGATTTGTTCTTATATATAACTAAGATCTTGAAGAATATTTCAAATGCATCAAAATACAATGTAAATAATGCAGTCGAATTTAAAAGAAACATTTCTCTGGAAACAGTTTCTCAAGAGGAGGTATTAGTATCTTTTGATGTGATATCACTTTTTCCAAGTATACCAGTCAATTTAGCCATCGATTTAATAAAGGAAAAATGGACAAGCATCTAAGCAAGTATCTTGACGATTTGTTTTGCATCATTAACCGCAACAGTGTAAATGAAACACTCAAATTTTTAAATAGTTTCTATCGAAGAATTAAATTAACTATAGAAGTAGAGAAAGATGGAAAGCTACCGTTTTAAATGACTTTATTATGAAAGAAAATAAAAATTTTTAATAACTGATTGGTATCAAAAACAAGCTCCGTCGGGAAGAATTATAAATTTCCATTCAAATCATCTAAAACACGTCAACATAAATAATGCAAAGAACTTTGTCAGAAGAGTTTTAAAAATAACTGATGAAAAATTTCGTAACGAAAATTACAAAAAGATTCGAAAAATATTAATAAGAAACAACTTTTCATATCCATTAGTAATCAACATTATACGAAACACTATAAAGAATATAAACAAACCACAGACGCCAAAGACGTCAGAGATATACAAGATTTTGACACACATAACAGGTTTCTCATACAGAATCACGCAATCCAATATTTATAATGTTATCTACAAAATATCTTGCTATGGGGATGCCAAAATTTTTGTAAGAAAATATATGGAGGAAAACCAAAATCAAAACTTAGGACAAGATTGGCTGCACACAAATCCAATTATAAATATAGAAACGAAAATTTAGAACAAAAAACCGCATTAGCAGCCCACTGTGCATTGCATGGTCACTCGCCAGACATAAAAAATATGGAAATATTACAACAAGAACATAATTATGAAAAAAAGATTCACAGTAGAAATGCTACATATAATTAACACTCCCGCCGAAATTAGGATGAACTGCAAAACAGACACGGAAAATTGCGCGCATACGTATAGACATATAATAACAAAACACAATAAACCAAAACAAATTTAGTAAACATTTAACCCTTTTCAAAACTAGACGACTTTATTCAAAAATAAAACAAAATATATCTACGTGTTGTTATGGTTATAGTTTTAAACACTCATTAATAAAAACTCTTTACTTAATTTAAATTAATTTATATATTTGTGATACAAAAGTGTTGTGATAACGAAATTGGTTTTTCAGTTTTTCCTGAAGAAGAACACCGAAGGTATACGAAATATCGAATTAAAAATATATACACATATACCGAGATAAAACATAATAAGAGTTTTATTTTCGCTTCTTAGACCTAGAGCCTGAAGAACAACTACATTAAGAATTTAAGTTAAAAAACAAGGTCGATTAATATACAAAAATTAATTATTTTAGAATTATATTGCAGAGTACTTAAGTTTTGGTAGAGGAGCCAAAAAAATGCAGGCATATAAACTTATTTAACCTACAACGAACAAATCAAATTACAAATAAATTAAGTGAAACAATATCTCAAAACAATTACATTCAATGATTTTAAGCTAAAAATCAGGTTTTTACAATAAACCATCAAGAGCGAAAGATTTTCAGATATTCTTTCTGTCGATTACAGTAACTGATACTATAAAAGCGTTTTAAGATAAAACTATTCCCTATTAACATAATTGTGACAGTATAGCACTGGCAAAAAAACACAATGTGAAAGTAACGGGTTGTGTTATTAAAAATGTTACCATGATCTCTCCAATAGATCTTGTGCTTATTGCTCTACGCAATCGTGCGAGTAGATCTATCCGCGATTAAAATTGTTCTGCCTTCAAAACCGTTTAAAGGCTAAATTATTCGTGACTTATCCATAATACCATAACCATGACGCCATAACCTACAAGCGAAATGCAGTTGGTTATGGTGAGTATAATTGAAAACATTGTTATAAGATTATAAAAATACGGTGTTATGATTATGTCACGTCAAATATGAGCTTAAAGCTCATATTAGACGTGACTTAAGCTCAAATTGGATAAGTCACGAATAATTTAATCCTTATCCATAACACCGCAACCATAGCGCCATAATCTAAAACCAAACTGCATTTGATTTATATGGTTATGATTAATTCAAGTTTATTGGAATACAGCGTTACCCTTGAGATTGGTTTGTACTGCATTACCATTTATGGTTACGGTGTTATAGTTAAGCCACCTCTAATTTGAGCTTAACTTCAAAATAAAATTTTTTTTATATTACGTGACAGCGTTGTCAGATATGGCGATTTCTCGCCAAACGTGGCGATGAAAAATTGTTTGTGGCTATGAAAATTTTGATATTGCGATTGGCGATATATGAAGTCCATGGCGACATTTTTGGCTATGTTGTTTTATTTTTCCATTAATTTCTGACTTTTTTCGCTTTATTTCCTACTTTTATTTAAGTGATTGAGTTTAGTTAGTGTGGTATGTATACAAAGGCGAATTCAAAGCATTTACATCTGTGTCTATATCAAAAGTTTATGATTATCACGATGCTGCTGGCACTTACCACTTTAAGGAGTTGTCGACGGCCGTTCTTAATATGTTGTCAGTACCCACAAGTAACGCTTGCGTTGAAAAGAATTTTTTCTATGATGAATTGCGTTAAAGCTAAATTGAGAAATACAATTCAGTACGAACTTAATAATATCGTTTATTAATGTAAACAGTATATGTTGTAAAACATTCGTTCCAACTGAAGATATTTTAGGTAGGTTCAATTAAAAAGAAATGTACCACAACAAGGCTAAATGGTTTTTATTACTTTTTAATTTTTTATTTCCATCTCAGCACTGAAGCATTGATTAGTTTTTATGTTTTTTGTGAAATTTTTTCGCAATATTTAACCAATGTACCCTTTATTAATTTAATTCAATATTTTTTAATATGAAATGTTTTTTTTTAACTTTTGTGAGGATTATTTTGATAATACAATTTTTATATGTACATATAACAATATTTGTATTAAGAAAATTAAAACAAAATATTATCAAAATATTAAATACATTATATTTTGGCGATATTTGCCCGATTTTGGCGATATTTGGTAAGACATTCGAACATTAAACTAGAAAAATGCTAGAATTTTTTGTAATAAAAAAATAAAAATATATTTCATTACTTGAATTACATTCTTCAATATTTTGGCGATTTTGGCGACATTCTACAAACCATTTGGCGATGAAGCTCGATAAAAACGGGCATCCCTTTTACGTGATATAACCTTAACCTCATAATGATATATGGTAATGCATCTCTTAACACTGTACTTCTTTATACTTGATATTACAATAAACATAAAAACCAAGATCATTTTGGTTTTAGGTGTTAGGGATAAATCACAGCTTATAAATTGCTTATAAAGCAATTACGTGCAATTATACAATGTCAGCTATGATTTAATTATTTTTAGTAAAAGTATATCAATAAATTCTAAATGCAATTATTTTATATATTTCTAGGTTATTCTTAGGAGATCAGTAATGCAATAAAATCCACAACGGACTCTTGTCGTATTATACATAAATTATTAAAACTGTCCCAGCAAACATTTCCAAATAAATCTATGTTTATACATAGACAACGAACTACAGAGGAATTTTTAATGCTTCCCAAGAGATAGTTAAAACTGAAAGTGTTTTAAACTGAAAAGTTGTTTATAAATAAACTATATCTTAGGAAAAGTAAATAAATTAAAACCAGAAACATCAATATTTTGAAATAATTACATATATAAATATGGCCAAATATTTAATTACATTCGTATTGTTAGCCTTTTTGGCTTTGGAAAATAATAACATATATAATCGCTTACATGCCAAATCGCAACCCAGTGGTGCCAACCCCGACACTGTGGCACATTTCATGCATGAACAGCACTATCGTCATAGCCATAACAAACACTATCCCACCCATGATCAGCATCGAACACATCGTGCACGCAAACATATAAAGCAGTATCAGAAACAAAATTTCGGTATTAGTCAGGAAGAGGATGACGCTGTGCGGGATTCAAAGCGGATAAAACGTCATATGGAGCAGCAGCGACATCACCGTTTGCAGCATAACAAACGTTTAGAGAGACGCTCCGAACGACCTGCACCCAGTCTAGAGACTTTAAAAACAATGCCACGAATCTGGCAGCATTTGTCTATGGTCTATGACTATGATTACGATGACGTCAACGATCGTATGTATGCCGATGGTCCCGTAGACGATATTATTTTGGAGACTGATGAGAGCAATATTAGAGTAGAGATACCACCGCAATTTAATGAAAAGCAAGAGCATAAAAATGAAAGCGAGCAACGGAAGGAAGCAGAAAGTAAAGAAGATAAGATAAAAGAAGAGACGAATGAAATTGAAAAAACTGATAATGCTAATACAGCACGTTGCCCCAAATGCGAAAGTAATCGCCAAGTGGAGCATGTGACCGAAGAAGAACTGACAAGCCTGCGCATTGAGTTCGTTAAACATCAAATACTAGAGAAATTAAGACTTAAAGAACGTCCAAATGTATCAGCAGTGGGTTTACCCAAGCCCATATATGAAGGCGTCACCATCGAGCAGGAAGAAGACGCCACCATCAATAAAGATTTGGATGATTATTACGCGAGAACGAGTAAAAAGTTCATCTTTCTAGAAGTTGGTAGGTTTTCAATTATTCAATTTTCATGTTTCACTTATTTAATAAAAAGGTGGCAGCGATAGAGTTCAAATGCAACAATACGGGGAGAACACTTAAGCCATAGCACAACTCTCACTTTAACAAATATATTAAGAGTCAAAATGCAACTCTGCAAAAAATTTCTGCACAGTTGCATTGACGTGTTATTTGGGGCATCTCTCAAGCCATGCTTTAGACAGGTCAGTTGTTCTTGATGCAAGTCTGATTTTATGGAAGAGAGAAGAAAGCAGAAAAGAAGAATTGCCTTGGTCTAAAACATGACTGGTTCCGTCAGATTTGCCTCGAAAACAGCTGTTGCAGCGCTGCCACCTTTTTACATTTGCTCTAATGCCTAACTTTTTAACTTTCTTTTCTTCTACTTGTGTGTTCTCCCAATTCAGAAAAACGTGAATGTAGCAAATTGGGCTCACAACCTTCCATGTGTTTCTCGTTCAAAATCGATGATGCCGACGCTGATGGCTACGATGTTAGTACGGCAGTCTTATGGCTATTTAAAAATAAACCTAAAAAAATTTCTAAACGTAATGACACACTACTGACGCAGCAGACTATTGTAGTGTCCGAAGTACAGCAACAATTAAACTCGAAATATTCATCTTTAGTTAAGACTATTGCCATACAATCGGTGGATGTTCAAGGTAAGAAAGATAATTGATAAGTGAATTTTTAGTATCAAGTGCTAGTGGCAATTGGGTATCCAGAGATGTACCACATCCTCGTATAAAAAAGTAAAGATTGTATTTAGTAAAGAGCTGCGCAAAATGTTCCAAAAGTTATGTGTTCTATATCATCTACTTCCAAGCACTGTAACTCCAGTGTTAATGTAAATAAGAAAACATGATTGTCAGTAAATTAAGTAGACATTATTCAAGCATTCTCTTTAACAGTTTTTCTATTCTAAAAGCAAAATATGAATACAAACAGCGCCAATAAAATAAATAAGATGCAAATCATAGCAAAAGCATCAAGTACACTAGAACATTTTTAAAAATCTAGAAGAAATTGTAGCACTGCTGCCAAGTAAGTGCAAATTAACACTTAACAAATTTCTTGGACCAGGCTGACTTTTGTTTACTATTTTAAATTTACCGGTAGTTGGAAGTAAACTTGATGAAAAGTTTTAAAAACTTGTTAGTAATTTATAAAATTTTTTTCTAATATAATTGGGAGCACACCTTTTCGCAATGAAAGGCACTTAAGAAGGGAAACAACATCTTGCTGGTGGCCAATGTTTTTAATATTATATACTTTGTTCTCAATTTATAAAAATTATGTGCTTAATTTTGCGATTTTCAAATGTTAGAGTTCTTAGAACTAGTTGACAACACTTACCGGTACGTATGTACAGAATATAAATTTAATTTCAGTTACTATTTTGTTGTTTAGTACTTTCCCAGGTTTCTTACTCTTCCATTAATATAAAATTTATTTGATAATTTTATATGTACACAAATATGTATATATAGTGCTGTCCTAAATATTGACCTTCGTGTTGAGCCAAAAAAGTTGACATCACTTTCACCTATTTTTTTAATGTTTTATTGTCATACGCTCTTACACGATTTCAAGATTGTTTTGTTAAAGTTTTGTTTTATTCTGAAACATTTTGATCGTAAAAAACAAATATTTTTATCACGCCCCTACAAAGTTATTATAGTTTTGATTTTGGGCCCTCTGATGGTAGGAAAGGAGGGCGGTTTTACACCTACACAAAGGAAATTTATCTATTTGTTTTATTTTATGCAATTCTAATGAAACTTTAGATTAAGACTTGCTTTCAGCATAATGGGCAGTGCCACTCCCATATTAAGTAAATAGTTTTCTGTAACTGCTTTTACTTAACATATTTTTACTAAATTCGGAATTAATATCGAGTTTCTACGATAATTGTATTTTATTACAAGAAAGTGGGAAGTGCCACTCCCATATTAAGTAATAAATCTTCTGCAACTGCATTTACTTAATATATTTTTACAAAATTCTGTATAAACAACGAGTTTCTATATTATTTTCATTTTGCTGCAAGAAAAGTGGGCAGTAAATATACTAAGTAAAATATGTTCTGCAACTTGTATTAGTTATTCTATTATTGCACAATCCGGCATGAACATCGAGATTCTATAATATAAAATTTTATTTTGGGAAAAGTGGGCAGTGCCACTCCCATATTAAGTAATTAATCTTCTGCAACTGCTTTTACTTAACATATTTTTACAAAATTCGGCAGAAACATCCAGTTACTATGATAATTTTATTTTATTATGAGAAGCATTAAACACAATAACGACAGCAGGCTACACGAATACCGACAACAAAAGTCGTTGGCTACCATCGTCGCCTCGTAGTCAGCTACTTAATTATTTTTAGAACGACACCACCAAATCAATAACCATGTGTTTTTGTTTGTAGTAGAATTCTTTTCATACGCCAGTGTAGCCGCTTTCATATATGTAATACTCTTAAATAGTGTTATTCCAATAAAATATATTTGAAGACCACAGTATATAACAAGAAGTCATTTCATTAGTTTTTAAATATAGTTTGCTGTTTCTTTTTGTATAATAAAACAGTATATTTTCAAGTTTAAAATAATTGAATTTATTTATATTAGACTGGCAACACTGCATTTACTCATTGTCGGTCACCAAAAAAGAAATTAGTTTAATTTGACTACAACCACAAAAACAGCAGGGACAACAACCAGTAGCCGTGTTGCCTGTAGTAATAAAAATAATCATTCGTATAAACGCACATGTGTTCTATTTTCGACGAGTTGTAGTCTGCTGTCGTTATTGTGTTTAATACTAGAAGGTTATAGTGAAAAAAAAATATATGACAATGATAAATAACTTCCCTGAAGAAGCTAAAATCAATCATTGAAATACAAATAGTCTCATAACTCAAGTAACTATTAATTGTTGAATTAGAAAGGTCGATGAACTAGATACAAGCAACATGGAATATTTAAAATACATGTTGCAATAATTATATTAGCAGAAGTTATCAGTATCGAGGCCACTGCACATTCTCTTTAGCGTTCTTTCTTCAGCTTTTCGACTTTTGCCGAGGGTACATCAACTTCTTAATCAATGTCTTTAACGAAATAGAAGCTTAATGATGCAGACTCCCAGGGTAAAAACATATCCTTTAACATTTCCCTCTTGCCCATATATTTACGCGCGCCTTGCCAATTTGTGTTGCATACGTTAATGCCATCAGTAAGTGGCCTTTTCAATTGTTTAGTTGTTCTTGTTCCCACAGAAATCACTATTAAAGTTTGCCTACCAACATCGTGTCACATCGTTATCAGCCTCTTAAACGCTAATAATTTAATGAGGTTTTGGGAATTTTGTGCGCGATCTTTCGATTCATACTCCCTTAGCAATTAGATCTGTAATCCGGCTACAGTTGTTGCTAATGCCAGCTGTGACTTTTTCTAATCACTTAAAAACATATTTTTAACAATTAAAAAACTAACAGATGATGTGTTATTTTCTGCTGCCCCATGAACCCTTTAGCGAAATAATCTTTCGGTTTTCTTTTAATTAATATAATTTCTCTCATAATTAAGTTTAAGAGCCGCCCGTTTATATAGCAAACATGTGGTACCTTGAATAATAAATCATAAAAATCAAGGAATATATTTTTTGTATACCAACACACAGAACTTATAAAGCTTATGTTATACATACACGCACACATACATATGTATGCGTGTATGTATTCAAATATCCGGGCAGTTGTTTTGAAATTGAGTCTTGACGATTAGAAGAAGAACAAGTTGATCTTTTCATAACAGAGCAGATTTAAGTGAAATTAATCAAGTTGATTTGGTATACAGTAGAGATGAGAGAGTGAAGCCTGTCACTCGTTCCTCAATCCTTCACACGTTCAAAGCTGAAGAAAGAGTTAAGCGAAAGCAAATAGTTGCTTGTAATATGATAAATGAAAAATGTGTGATTTTATTTTTATTGAACATTTTTATTTTTGCTATATTAATATTTGTATAGGCTAAATTGTTCTAACTTAGTTAAAATCTCAGAAAGACATGATGATAAATATTCCTAGGCACAAAGGAAGTCAACATCAGTTTTATTCAACTTACACAGCAGAGTAGAACAGCTGTTTTCGAAAGTCGCTACACTTTCATCTTCAGTGCTCATGTGTATATTGTTGATATCAGGTTGATACAGTTCTCGGATTGTTTTTCACAATAAAATTTATGTAAATAGAAAACTGTTATCACATTCAACTAAGCCACCTAAACAGTGGTGATAAACACAATACACATGAGCACTGAAGATGAAAGTGTAGCGACTTTCGAAAACAGCTGTTCTGCTCTGCTGTGTAAGTTGAATAAAACTGATGTTGACTTCCTTTGTGCCTAGGAATATTTATCATCATGTCTTTCTGAGATTTTAACTAAGTTAGAACAATTTAGCCTATACAAATATCAATATAGTAAAAATATATTATTAATAATTCATCTCTTATGAAATTTACTATTTGACATGTGTGATGTTAATATTATGTTTAATATATTCAAATAACGTCGTAATGCTGTAACATTTACATAAAATTTTTGAAAACGATTTAAAAAAATAAATCTTTCTGAAACAAAAAACTATTTCCAGTCCCATCAAATAGTTTTCATTTTAACCCTCTTGTTTGTGTAAGAGATTGTACAAAAGAAAGTTACTCACTATCACGTGTGATTACACTTTGCTCACACCAATCACGTGAGTTGCCCTTATCTGCTATTAAGATTACTTTTTAATTTATATCATGAAGAGGTTATTTTGCTTTTAGTGTGTGGTTGGCAACAATTAATGGCCATAAATCAAATTATTGTCAAAACTGTTTCCAGATTATGGTGAATATATTGTGTTTGCAGAACTAAGTGATCACTCGATTTTGTTTTTGTGAAACGTGTCTTAGAATGCCATTTTGACTCCATATACGAAAAACAAACAAATTAAGTAAATAATTTAATGAAACAGTTTGGTTGTGAATCAAGATGGTCGAAAATCGCGAAAATGTGATTTCTATAAATAGTTATGATCTGAAATTAAAAGCTAATAATTTAAATTATAATTGAATTACACTGAGACGATTAGTCACTCTTTTTCTTTGTTATAAAATAAAATATTTGAAAAAATAAAACATGAATAATTCCACTTTAACAATATATATGAATATTAAATGAATATTATTTAAAATCAGTAAAATTAATTTAATTTCGAAAGCTCTTCATGTAGTGTCTATTATTATCCCTCCAGTATGTGTTCAATTATACGTGACATAACCACAAACATAGAAACGAAATCCATTTTGGTTTTAGGTCTTGTCTCACGATCAAGCTAATCCAATTAAAATGCTCTGGTGTAAAACGAGCTACAGACGTTGCAATTCAGAATGAGTTCGTTCCAAGTCGGTTGTTATCACCGACTTCCCTACACGCCATGATTTTTTAAACCATCAGCATTGAAACTGAAATATTTTTATTGAATAAAATTTTACTCGAATGCAATATTGTTCGAATACAGTTTTATTTTCAAATATAGTTCAATATAAATAAAATTTTATTTGCATGTATTTTGTATTTTGCCGGAATACAATAATTTAATTAAAGTTATTTCAAATAAAAAAATTTTAATTAAAACAACAGGTCTGTTTGTTTACTTTTCCAGCAATATTTATCCAGCAGCTTCGTGATAGAGAAAATAACGAAATTTACTCTCAATAGCTCTCAATTAAAAAAATTAGCAAAAAAGTACGCGAACAGCTTTTGCCAGTTATTTTGCTGAACAGCTGATGAGCAATGCTAATTCAAAAGAATGTCCATGTGTACTTATGTTTATATGTGTTAAAAATAAAGTTTTCAATAAATAAATAAATTTTTATAACTTTTCTAGTGCAAATACATAAATACATACATACATATTTTGACCAGAAACTCAATTTGAAAACTTTTTGCAAAATATTTCACAAATAAAACTTTTTTGTTTACTTTTTAAGAAGAAGCAGCCAAAACATCTGTTCTATCTTGCAAAATTTTACTGAACAAAATTTCTTTAGCAAGATTTGGCAAGTTCTCAGTTATTCAAATGTCAATTTTCTGACTCTCTTTCTCTCAATTTAAATAAATTTTCTTGCTGGAGAAAGTAAACGAACAACATCCACAAACATTTTGCACGCACAATTTGTTACAAAATATCACGTAAACAAACAGACCTAATGCCAATAATATTATTATTTTTAATATATAGGGTGTTTTTTATAGAGTGATACAAGTTTAAATCATAACAAAACATAGTAATATAATTTTGATATCAATGAAACGGTCTTTTTTGGATAGAAAATTTTGTGACATTAATATTTAAATATGACTTCGGCCATGTGGCCGCCACGGCTGGCGCGTTCAAGGCGCAATCCAATTTTCACAAACAGTAACATTCTGACCATCATCGTTTTTGAAGACATATGGGCCAATGACTGCGCCAGCCCATAAGGCGCACCAAACAGTAATTTTCTGTGGATATAATGGTGTTTCGACAAACGCTTGTGGATTCTCCTCACTCCAAATGCAACAATTCTGTTTGTTTACGTACCCATTCAACCAAAAATGGGCTTCATCGGAAAATAAAATTTTTAATGAACAAAGTGCACGATAAGTTTGACGAGCAAAACCATTATTTTGATTAAAAATTTCCGCAACTTGCACACGTTGCTCTGGTGCAAGTCGATTTTAAATAAAATGTCAAAGCAAACCAAACAAAAAGCAACTATCAGCTGTTAAATGGGTGGTCAAATAAAGCAGTGATGCCAACTTAAAGTTGTAGCACTCTATGAAAAACACCATATATTATTCATTTATTATTCAATTTATATTATGCGAATAAACATTTTTATAAGAAAATTTAAGATATGAGAAAAAAATTTACTACAAACAATTGGAATGAAATGAATCAATAAAACTGGTTTCAATAAAATTATATCAAAATTACTAATATACAAGTTATTAAAATAAAAATCATTCCAATAAACAGCTAAAAAGGGTAAATTAATCAAAATTATCTTGGTTAAACATATTAGTAATATACTATTCGATTAACATTATTCGAATAAATGAATGTTTGAATAAAAATTATTCGCATATACATAAGTAAGTTATTCGATTACAAGCTATCATAATAATATTGCTATCGGACAACGGATCAACATTATTCGAATAATACAACCCGAAAAAGAGGTTCGAAACAATTGGTTATTTCGCGGTGTCAAAAGATGCTTAAAACATTTAAAGGAAACAAGTCGAATAAAATTATTTAATTAAAAATTGTTGGAATAATTTTTTTTAACGATTAACATTTTTTTAACGATTAAAAATTTAAGAACAATGTATTCGTACATAAAATTTAATGAATTATATAAATGGATGTATACTATGGGGAAAAAAGAATCGAATAAAATTATTCGAATGCAAATTATTTGCGCTTATAGTCAATATATAGAACAATGTGAGTAAAAGTTATTGGAAGACTCACTTCACTTATGTTTTCGATTCACACACTTCAACTTTTGCTGGCAACTGTAGCACAGCCTCTTGTCGAAATGAAATAGAAACATATAACTATCTCCTTCTATCTCACAAAAAAAAAGAGTAAAGCAGCAAAAGTGTGCGATGCGAGACTTTCTTTCATATGATTTGATATAAAACAGTTTTTTTGGTTTGAATTATAATTGAAATATACAATAAATTAATACAATCAGAATTACCGGATGTAATTAAAATTTATAAAAAAATACATTCGAAAATTTATGTACTGGATATCCAGAAAGCCACTTATAATTGCTTTATAAACTCTATTTAGCTAAACATTTTTACAAACTCTCACCGTTACAGATGAATGGATGAAAATCGATATTGAATGGCCGATAAAGCGCTGGTTCGGCAACCATGATTTAAGTCATCTCATACAAATAACCTGCCAGTCATGCGATATTGAGTCCATGGAACACATGATATCGACCGATAAAGACTATCGGCCCTTTATAATGGTCGATACACAGAATCGTAGGAGGCAGCCGCGCCAAAAACGTGAAATCAATTGCACGGACGGCGTGACAGAATGCTGTCGTGAGAAATTGTATATATCTTTCGATGACATTGGCTGGGGTGATTGGATTATACAGCCCAGAGGCTACGATGCTTATTTCTGTCGTGGTACCTGTGGCATGGTGGCCAGTATATCCGAGTCTCTTTCAACACACAATATAGTTTTGCAGGTAAAACTCAAGATTTTGTCAAATATATTTCATAATTTATCGACTGATCTTTTCTTTTTTCTTATAGAAACTTTTAAACAAACCCGGCAAGCGGCGCAAAAATCTAGAATTAGTTCCCTGCTGCACAGCCAAACAATATTCTTCACTACAGTTGGTATTTATGGACAGCAACAACACGGCCACCCAAAAAACATTCCCCAACATGGTGGTCGAGTCTTGTGGCTGCAGATAGTTGTTAAGGGCTTTAAGTTGTAATAATTTAGTCTTAAAATATTTATTGTATAATTTAGTTACTCCGTTTCGCTCATCAAACAGATCAGTTCCAATTCATTTCCAGTGTACATAATTATTCATCGTATTTCATAAACATTTAGATCTAAAAACACACACCGAACAAACTTAAATTATATCTGCTCGTAGATTTAACTAATACAAAAATACTGCCCTATCTTAGAGCTTAAGAAGCGTTTGTTATTCCTGGCTTAAATAACTCATAAGTTGCGAAATTGTACTTAACGAAATACTTGTAAATTTTCTTGTTTATTTAGTTTAGAATTTAGCGTGGATTATTTAGGATATTCACAGACTGTTGTTGGCAGATGTTTGGAAAAACGTAGAGTTGCTATTTGGCTAATAACTCTGAGTAAAAGTAGGCTGGTCTGTGAGTATTCCAAGGCAAGCAGTTGTAGTCACAGAGAAGAGCAAATTAATTTCCATTTTTCCACTACTCTTAAGTCGAGCTCATTTCTATTTAAGTGAATTAATTGTTTTAAGTGATATTAATAGTTTAAGTAGTTAAATTTTTTCCTACGATTTCTTATTTTTAAAGAAATGAAGATGTTTTTAAAAAATAAATGAACAAAACTTGAAGAGAGAAAGAAAAACTTTTTTTTTTGTTTTTACTTAACAGATAATCGATTAATGAAGGCTTTAGTTTTGCTACAGATACAAGTCGAACACTGACGCACTGCAAACCAGCATTATTGTTATTAATTCTGGTGCTTTAACTCAAAACACTTTTAATGGGATTTTGAAAAATAAATAGTTCTGGAGTTTGTAGACGCGTAGTCCGATGATTCAGCACTTAAAGTGCTTTTTTGTTTTTTTATTTTAGAGTGTGAATATCCTGATATGCTGGATATCTTACGTTCAAGGTTATCCAAACTTGTCAAGCCAAACTTGTTATCCTTCTGCTTAAAGTTTAGAATATATTCCACTGTAATACAGAATTTAATGAATTAACTCCATTGTTTAGCTATTAAGGAGGTCAAATATGATCCGATTAGCCGCAGCTTTGTTTTCGTAAATAAAAAACAAAATTTTGCAGTACTAAAAAAGAGTTGAGGGTGCAGTTGGCTGGAGTAGTGAACACGAGACTACAATGCCTTAAGTCCCGAGTTTGACACTGATGAGAAATTTTTCTGATCTGGTCAACTGAACGATGAAGGCATAACACTGTCGGCATCTGTAGCAAAAAAAAAGTTAAAATAGCTGCAACAAAATTATCTTCACATGCTCTCTTAACACTATCCCCTCCATTCTAATTCTGGCACAGTGCTCTGCATATGTAGGGCTCATCTCCTGAGTGCAATTCGACTAAATATAAGTTAAATCTGCCGTTAGCTCTTGACGTATAATATATCTTTTAAATATTAAAAAAAAAAGAAGTCAAACGGTGTCAAATGTAAAGATCGTGGTCATTGAATTTCTCTCTCAAATGAGCCATTACTTTGATGGATGTGTATCACGAGGCACCACCCTGCCAGAATCAGATATTGTCCAGTCCAATGTTCATAGTTTCTGGTCACAAGAAGTCAGTTAACATTGTGCTATAGCGAACACAACTCACTTGGCCGCTCTCTTTCCCAAGAAGTATGGCCTGATGGCAGTGAGAACGAATTGGGCGAGTGTGCACAGTTGTTCTCATAATTCTCCAGATTGCGGACACATTTGACCAATTTGGCTGGAAAAAAATCACGAATTACACGATATGCATTTTATTCATCCATCGATCTGAACGCGCTGCTCAATTGCATAGTTGAATTTATCAAGTATTGTAACAAAGAAATGCAGTATGGTTGGACCACCCTCTATCTGATTAAGAGATAGTCCTATAATGCTCTCAGCATATTCACTATTATGCCCTGAGCATAACAACGATCATTTTGATGACAGCAAGGCAACACGACTGCAGGTTGTTGTCCATGCTGCATTTGCGGCTGCAGTCGAATTAAAATAATTCGTATATTTTGTCCTACTCTCTGGCATATCGGCCGGTATCTCACAAATAAATTCTTCAATTAAATTTGTTGGTAACTTTAGCATTAAGATTCCGAATAGCCACCTTCGAAAGTCAGCCAAGCTGATCATAAATTTTGATAATAAAATTCCATAATTTGCAAGCATTGTTGGGTTGTAATTCGATTCATGGTTGCATTACAGACCAAACTGAACATGTTTAAAGTAGCGTGTTTCGCGAAAACAGCTGAGCTGTAGAAAACAGTGTTGCCAATAAGAAAATTTCTGCAATATCACTCACAGTTAGTCCTGAGAGCCCTTTACATGGGGAAAGTTTGTTTTGCAAAGTCTCAATTCAGGTACTAGAAAGACATAGAGAGAGAGAGGAATATTTCATGTCTCTTTCTACCACCTGAATTAAAACTTTGCAAATTAACTTTCGCAGTTTTAAAAGGGTGCTTAAGCCCAATAGCAACTTTTAATCCCAAAGTATTGGCGATACCGAATTGTTTGGTTTAGTTTTGCTCCCAAACAACATTCCCGATTGGGAGGAATATATCCATTGAGTGCGTCAAGAACTATTTAAAGCTCTTGGGTTCGATCTATCTTTCGAAATATTAACTAGTTTTTAGTATTTTTTGAATTATTATTTTTTCTTTATTTAATGTTTAATGACTTAAATAGATAATGTTTTATATTTCAATGTTTTTAATTAGTTTTCATTAAGTTTGTTTTCTCATTTTTTTTTCATTAATAATGATAATTAGCAAATAATGATTTTTTTTTTATATTTAATATTTTAATAATAATTATTATTTGTTATTTTTCGTCTGTTTGTTAATATTAATGTTTGGAAATATTTACTTAAAGTATTTTTTAGTTTTCATATTTTTTGGAAAAGAAAAATAAACAATCTTTGAAATATTAAACAATTTACATCATATAAATTTCATTAAGTATTTTACAATAATGTATGGAATTTTATTTCATGTTTAATTTTTGTTGACTTTAATTTATTTAATTAAAAAGGATTTGTTTTTCGTTTAATTGTATTTGTTGCCTTAATGTTCTTAAATATGTTAATGGGTTTTATTTTGTTCTTGTATATAGTGAAAGGTTAGTGAATAAGTAATGAGTTTAAGGATTTTCCTAAAGGTTTGGATTAAATACAGAAATAATTGTAGTTCGATATAAAATATTAATCAAATGAAAGAACGGAAAAACTACTTGATGTGTTATTATAAAATAGAAATTTGGAAATTTAGTATAGAAATTCGGTTTTGTGGCAGATCTCAGAGACAATCTAACAAGCAAACATTTTTAAAACTAGTCAAGTTACATATTTAATGTTTCAAATAAGATTTTTAAACAAAATTAATTTAAAGGGCTAGAATACAAAGTGTATTATTACATGCAGTAGGGTGTGTTGATACAATTGATAGTTTCGATGCAAGCAAACGGATGTGTTTCATTACATCGAAATATATCGCAAAGACGAAGCACGATTCTGTCGTGTGAACAGGATGAATCACTGTCGTAATTAAGAGCGAAGCAACTGTTTCATTGTATCGTGTGCATTAGCAACTGAAAAATAAGTGTGATTTGAAGCAGCTAATAAAATTTTCATGAGAAATGAATGCAAACGCGTTCACGGTATTACAGATGCTCTTGTCTATATATATTTTGTTGGAAAAATAAAATTAATAACATAGACAAACGCATGTTCCTTCGTATGAATGCAGAGACCTGATTTGATTAACGAATAGAAAGAATTGCGTGTGCCACAAAGCCTACGCTTATTTGTGCGCTTTATTGTGTGGAATTTGGTAACAGAACTTTGTGATTAACTTGTACACAGTAAATATCTGTTGAAATATTATATTTTTTTTTTGTCGAGTACTCCTAAATCCCACTAATTGTTGCATTTAGAATGGAAAAGAAGAACGAATGGCAGTGTTCGACTCACAATGAATTTGCCCATATTTAGAATATGTTTTAGTCAAGGATACATACAAGAGTACATAATACAACGAATTTAGCGTAATTGTGTGTGACAAGTTACATAGGACAAAGCTTAAAGCGCTTGAAGCTACAAGTAATTTGGTACATTTGCACAGTACGAATCCCAACTAAAGAGTGCAATGGTACATTAATTACTTATTTGGTACCATCGGCAAATCGTCTCAGTTTATGCTTTTATGGAATGTTCCTAATATATTCTTATGACTTATTTACAACGTCAAACTTGTTTGCTGTCTCTTCTTGGTGATACAATTTTTATATTCAATAAATCATTGTAGGGCAACTACCACCAACTTCACTTAGCTGTTTGTAGTTCTCTTTCATTTCATTAATTCCAACAAAATGTTCATAAAAAATACAAAACAAACCGTATTTAAATTTATATAATAAAAAAAAAACGGACTCTAACTAATCCGGATATATTTTTAAGATGTTAATATTAATTAAATTATAATGTTATATTTATTTTGGCTCAAGTAAGCAGAGAAAACAAAAACTCTACCAGTTTCTTTTAATAATTAGGGCCGAAAAAGTACGATTTAATTTTCAGTATTTATCTTAACTACGTCACATGTGGAATATTTTTTATTGGAAAATGTGACAAAAGTAAAATGTTATTCAGATAATGATATCTAAAGACCTAAAAATATTTTTTATATATTAATTTCATGGAAGTCGGAAACAGTCTGGAAGCCGAATACGGTTGCTGCAGATTCATTTCAGTGATAATTGATACACTCTTCGAATTAATAAAATATTGTAATATGATTTTATTTGCGGCGAACAGTGACCTTTAAAATTTAGTATATTTGGAATATTTTCGCAAAGAATAATCTTGAATGACGCCAGATATTCAAAGGCTTCAGCCTTTGTGATTACTAACCAATCGATTTCACATTTTCATGCGTTACACAGGGAACTTGGCGCGTAATTCTCTTACATCTCGAATCCAGAGCAAAAGTTAAAAAAATAAAAAATATCATAAAAATGATTAGTAGGTTTAGGATATGCTCACACGTGCAGCGAAATACACTATTCACAGTAGAGCTGTGCCGAACTGAATCAAACGATCTCAAACACTCTCAAGCGCTCGTTTTTGACAATTTTTGACAAGAACCTCTAATCAAACCCATGTACTTTAAATGGGTTTGAGTTCTTGTCTAAAACGAGCGTTTGATTCAGTTCGACACAGCTCTAATTCACAGTTTCATTCACAGTTTTCTCCCGAACCAACATGTTTCAACAAACACAATTGAGAGAGCGAAGCACTTTTGGCTTATAATGAAACTTGCGTCGGGTCGTGATATTTTCCGAAACAAACTGCCGTAGGATTATTAACAAAGAAATAGAAAAGGCCACAGAGTAGACAATGGGAAAAAGAACTGATAGCTAATGTTACAAGCACGTTCAGTGTCAGAAAGTATTTTAAATAATGACAAAAGTAAATAATAATTGAAGAGAAATGTCATTGAGAGTTATATTAAAATTAACTTAATCATAACTTAAAGAGCCCTTGGTTTCTATGGATGTGCTTATGTCAAGTATGCAAGTAATGAAATACAGTGTTACCCTTCAGATTTGTTTTCACTGTATTACCATTTACGGTTAATTGAGATTCAACACTAACAATCCGACCATAATGATAATGCAGGTATCACAAATCGTATGGGTAACAATGTAATAAATTATGCTAGACGTAACCGAAACCATTGAAACCAATTGCATATATCTCTTACGATTTGGCGTTATGGTTAAGGGCTCATGTCGGGCTTATCGGTGTTTATATATACAGTTTCAGTTGAGTCAATATTCTTTAATTGGTTACCTATTCACATGTACAAAATTAAGATAATTTAATTAGCGTATGATAATAAAGAACCAAACTTCTTGTTATTCATAATGACCCAAATTCAAATCTGGGAGTTTAATTTTATTTTTTCATTTAAAAATCAGTAGCAACCATAATATTTTTCTGCATTTCAGGTTACAAATCTCGGCAAACTTGTTGTGTGTTGCTCACCCATAAACTGGTTACAGTGCTGCATTTTACGGTTTGCACACTTTTATAGACAATGGGCATGCAGAGCACACTGTAGCATGTGTGTTCTAAATTGTACTAGTACGACATAAGTAACTGATAAAATACAGTTTGTAGTACGAAAATCGTAATATTTTGATTTTCATGGCCAGAGCTTCGATAAGTCCGACGACAAGTGTTTTATATCATGCTTTAGTACAGCGAAATTTAATTTACAAACAGCTGATTTATGAAGAGCAGTTCTCATGGTACTTATTTTGAAATATTGGAATGAATTAGTATGAATAAGCACGAATTGTAGTATCTCAAAACTGTACTACAACTCTTACTTCGATAAATACGAAATTATGTATCGTCTATACCCGCCACTAGACGAGCAATTTGTTAACTAAAATTCATTAATTGAGCTCAATAGTACTGATAATTGCTAAAAACTCAGTTAAGGCGTATGCCCGAAAACCATATTAACTACTTGCGAGTAACGAATTCTGAATTGCATTAAGTGACAAAAACACGTCGGAGTTTTGCTGGCATCCCAATATATTTTGCTGAGTTGGCTCTTTGACTTCTAGTGGGTATGCAATAGTTTTTTAAAATTATTTTCTTTTCTAACAACACATCAAGTAGTTTTTTTTTTTGGAAATAATAAACAAGCAAATATGCAATTATAAATAAAACTTATTTTTATGATATTTTTCTTCTTCATAATTATAATTAATTTTGATTTTAGGGAATTACATATTATTTTTAATTTTATATAAATTTATTTTGTATAATATTTTTTTTTCGTTTCTTTTGTATGTTTTATTAAATTGCTTTCCAAAAGTTTTTCTTTAAATCTTGTTATCAATAAATTTTAATGTGAGTTTAATGTAGTTGTAACATTTATACTGGACATGTATCGTATATTGTATATTTAACATTTTAGTAAAGTTTAAATTTTCCATTTTAGTTGTAGAAAAAAGAATGAAATGAATAACAAATTGAAATACTCTTTTAAGAATTTAAAATAAATGAAGAAGAATCAGGAATACAAATTTATTAAATTGCTGTTTAACTACAATCTGTATACTGAAATGCTTAAGGAGGAAAAGTACTTTATGTATTCGTTTATTTATTAATTACTTGGTTTAATGTAGTAAATGTGTGTGTGAGTATGTGTATGTATGTGAGCTTTTTTAGATGTTTTTAAATACTTATTTAAATCGATTATATGAGGAGAGAATTTAATTTGAGTGAACATTTTTATGTTGAATGGGTTTTTAGGGGTTTGGGTTGGTTTTCAGTTTCCTTTTATATATTTTAGTTTTATTTGTTAAATTGTTTGAGTTTCATATATTAAGTGTTAATAACTAATTGTATACAAATATTTTGTTTAATAAAATATATGCCTTTATTTTGCTTTAAAAAATCCTCATAAACAGTTTTATTTCGTTTGTTTTCTTTTCTTTTTTTTTTTGTTTGAATATTTTTAGTTCTGCCTTTAATACAAATTTCAAAACATACAATACATACAATATAACAAATTCTGATATTTCTCGATCTAGTAACTAGATTCTGATCTTAATAGCTAAACGGTATTTAATATATATATTTGTTTAATATATAGAAACTAACTGGACTCAGACACTCGTTGAAGCAGTCAATCATGTAAATTGCACACTTTCACAAACACTCTGCCATGCAAACATGCTCTTCACACGTATAATACAAACTTTATAAATACAGTCACTTTTAAGTTCTATTAAATATTATTCGCTTACTAACTTGCCTCTGTTTTCTTTTTAGTTGATATAATTAACCTGGCTTTAAACTGTTTAACCTAAAGAGTTTAAGTCTAGTTTCTGATCCTCACACACTCTCTCTTAAATACATTCCGATATCATTTCGTATATGCATTTCATTAGCCTACTCTGTTATACAAATAATTTAAGCTTAAATTGCTCTAGGAAAAGTTAAATATAGTTTTGAAAACAATTTAGTCGCTGTACTGAAATATTGACATACCTGAAACGAAATCAAGAGCTGCCTGTCTCATGTTTTTGTATGCATAAACATTTTAGTTACTTTTTGAGCTCAGCTTTTGCCTTAAAGCTTTAAAAGCCTTGCGCTATATTTATTGAATAGCTTTTGTAAAGAAAGAAGCAGCACTAAGGAAATAAACAAAAAATCTTATATAAAAAGTAATTTAAAAATAAAATTATTTTACAGCAATCTTCAAGTCCATGTTAGTTTTTATGAATACGGCAGTAAAAACCTAACCTCTTCTTCCTACTGCCTAAAGAGTTTTGGTTTAGCTTGCGTATCGTCTTAAAATGTTTACTTATAATAGAAATATAAAACACAAACATCAATTGTGTTAGTTATCATATTGTAAGAGCTTTAAGCTGTTATACCTTTTAAAGCTGAAAGCTTTGCTGTTTTTTATGCATCTCTCTAAAAGTAGAATCCGGGGATATATGTGATAAGTTGTAGGGAAAAGAGCGTAGATTATATAGATGCAGTAAGAACCGGTTTACCCTATGCCATTTTATGTATTTCTTTCCCGCTCCTTCTCATTCGAAAAGCGACATTTCTGAGGGAAAGCTTTCATAGTGTGAACCAAGATTAATAAGATTTACTCCCAGTTCACAAACTCCAGATTTACTTGATAAGTTTTTCTTCAGTTTTGTTTTGAACCCGCTTTTACTTTCATGTGCTATAAGTTGGTTGCAATAATATTTATTAATTTTCTTTGCTTTTATGTTAATATCTTTTTCTATATATAATTTTCTATAGCCAACTTGAAGTATATTTTAAATAAACCTGAAGGTGCGGTCAGATTTGTACCATTCTCGTCTCGTCACTCTTCCTAAAACTCAAGAGTTGACGTCTTAAAAACTCAAGTACGCATGCTTCGCAGGTGTTTTGAGAAAGTTTTAGTATAGTGGATTAAATTTTTCTCCCGTTTTGTGTTAAAAAAGAGAAAAGCTTGTTGAAAAAAACTCGAATTTCGAAACGCATAGAATCTATGCAAAGTATGAAACACATTTTCATAGAATCCAAAATATATTTTAAAGAAGTCATACAAAAGCTTTTTAAGCTTGTTTCAGAGATCTTTATAAATAAAAGCTTTTTTAAAATTCTTGGTATGAACTTTCTGTTAAAAATGGTTGAACGAGAATAAAAATATTCCCTAATATATTTCTCTTTAAACCCGGGAAATGTGCTCTAAATGCTTCGCACAAACTTTTTTTTTGAAGTAGCTTAAAACATTTTTTTTAATAAAGTGCTATTTTGAATTTCTAGTTTTATTAACAATTTGTAAAATAATATATCAA
Source organism: Linnaemya vulpina (assembly GCA_963675445.1). Lineage (NCBI taxonomy): Eukaryota > Metazoa > Arthropoda > Insecta > Diptera > Tachinidae > Linnaemya > Linnaemya vulpina. The sequence continues at coordinate 22,807,550 of OY776276.1, forward strand.
GAAATATTTTCGGCACAAGGACTGCTCTTAGTATCAATCTTTAAAATGTTATTAAAAAATTTTTTCTCAGAGTTAAAATAAAAAACAAAACTCAAAGCTTTGTTATATTTTTAAGTACAACACTATAGTTCTTTTTTTAATTTTTATAAAACAAGTGAAATTTAACCTTTTTGAAAGTTTCTTAGAGAAGTATTTAAAGCTTAAACTGAACACAATGCTTTTTATACCAAAACATAAAGATAAAAAGCTTTATTAGAAATTTCAAAAATATAATAAAGAAATGTCAAACTTTTAAATAACTTCGTTTAAAAAAGAAACGCCTTACTAAGGGAAAAAATATTGTAAAACTCCTTTAATAATGCTTACATATGAAAGCTTTTTCGAAAACTTCAAAGCTGGAGATTTCAATACTTCACTAATTAAATTTGCAATGTATTTTTGATATAAATTATTTCTTCAGATGTTAAAGATTCTTCGGAGGTTCTCCAAAAGTTATTTCTTTTTTTAATATCTTACAAAGACTTTATTTCACATTTAAATAATTTTCAATTATTTCGAGACATTTGACCTTGATTTCCCTGTTCTTAAGCTGTTAATGGAACCAAAAGCTTTCTGGAAACTTATTTTTTGAACTTGATTTAAGCAATACTTTCGAATTTCTCATTGACATAAACTGTTTTCAAATATATATTTGACACGATTTTAAGTTGATCTAATAATAAAAACTACACCATTTCTAGTTTTAAAAATTCTATAAAAATTTTTCTATATAATTGCTACTTAACTTAAATTATTATAATAACAAAACAAATCTTTTATTTTACAGTTAGTCCACAAAAATGTCTAACCTTCATGCAATTAAAATAGTTAACAGAATTTCGTTAGCAAATGGTGTAGAGTAAATCTTAAGAACTAGTTAATTGAAAATAAGTAATTATTTACAAAATTATAATATATGGTGGGCCTAAGAATGAAAATATGATATACTAAAAATGGATTTCAAATGGAAGTTTTTGTATAAATAAAACGTAGAAATGTTTGAGGATGTCTCTCTTGAGGATGTTTCTCTTTAGGTTTCAGAGGACGAAACTATTTCCTGCAGTTTGATTTTCAAACAGGCTTTGGTAATTGGGATCATGCAATCTTATTTGATATTTCAATACCCTTTAAAATGAACTTCAAATCGCTATCGAATTCTGTAATTTGATCCTCTAAATTGTTTAAATATATCCAATATAAATTTGTGGATTCTGTGCTGATAAATCGGGATCTACAATCAGAAAAAATTTTGTGTTCACTTCATGCATGTTCACGCATGTCTTAATTTAGCTCAGATCCACATATGTAAAGAGTCATAAGGAAGGATAGATAAAGAGAAAGGAAGAGAGAGAGGGAGAATGATACAATTATTTTTAAAAAAGACACTTCGTAATACTCCTGTACACCTATTTATTTAGTTACTGTTCACACTCTTCAATTTTCGCTGATCAACTTCTTGAAAAATGCCCCAATTCTCCAAGAGAAAAATCTGACAGTTTTGCAAATATCTTAGAGAAGACCTGAGTAGCACTGGCTCTCTTCTGACAATTCGCTTAATAGTCTTGCAACAATATTGTAACATTTTGTGAACTTTTTCAAAAAGTAGTTGAGTTATTTTACCAAATAAAACACTAAAATGTGAATTATTTTAGACTTTTCTCAGTTCACAAAGAGTTAAATTATTTATTGCACTATAAGCTGGTCTTGCAATGAAACTATGACTCCCATACTACATAACTTTTTTTAGTTTCAAAGTTTCATTAAAATATCATATAAATATAACCATAACATATTTTGGAAAGAAAAGAAAATATTTTTTCAAATTAAAGTAGTTTTTAGTGCTCTCTGCTTTTTACATTCACTTAGGACTAAAAGCGTAAAAACTTGTTTGCGGGCGATTCACGATAGCATACATATTTCCCTTTGGGAGAATAAAAATTCATGTTATTCACGATAGAGGCGACAGTGTTTTCTTTATCGTGGAAAATATGTATATATTTATTGAATTCTTTTTCGATCTTTTTATTCTTCCCCTAGGAATGCTTGACCGAGGCTTGACCAATAACGTAATACTGGTGCCACAGGATCCGGTGCAATACCTTCCTTGGGGGTAAAGAAATGATGTTCACCATGCATGTGCTGACAGGATCATTACAACAATGAAGTTCGAGAGTGGGCACGTACGTTCACGTAAAATATTGGGGCGAACTTCGTTGCTACCTCAATTAGTGTTTGATGACTCTGTGACCGGATAGTGATAAAATATTCTTCATTGAATAAGAAGGATTTTTTTTACCGAAAGAAGTAGCTATAGCTCTTGATCATGATTTTGAAGTTGTTTGGTTTATTCTGAAAACTTTTGGATAACACCCCTGGGTGTCATATCAAACTAGAGCTGTGCAATATGCCAACCTATAAAATAACAAGGAAAAATTTTACTAATTGTACATTAAAGACAGAAAAGTATAACTAAGAGAAAGACAATAAAGGTGAAAGTAACAGCTAATTATGATCTCTCCTAAGCACAGCGTTCTCTTACCCAGCAGAATATATATATATATATATATATATATATATATATATATATATTATATATCAATGTTTGCGTCTGTGGTGCCTGACAATTACTCTCCGACGTGTCAGATATTAACACGGGGCTTAGCATGAAAGCTAATTCTAGACTAGACACATTGGGGTAGCGACCTCAATCAAATTTGGCACACTTTCCTAGCCTAACATTTCGCTCAGACGTAATAAAGAATTCCTTCACACAACTTCCAGACGACTACGCTCGAGATTGGCACCAGTGCTATAAATTTCAGTAAATTTATGAAGCGGAGGGAATATGAGAATTATAAAAAGGAACATATTTGATTTGTGTTTTTTTGAACAGAAACAGTGGCTCCTCAAACATAAATTAATAAACTAAATACATACATATTCTTAAAAATTTCAACAGATAAGCATTTTAGAAACAAAATAAATTCTTCAATAGGCTTCTAATCAAATCGGGTTATAATACAGAGATATACAATTTCACAAGTTAGTGGTATTTAATGGAATTAATACTCGTAATTCGTTCATTGCACACTACTTAGAAGCTAGATATAATTGGTTTTTTATTCTTCTTCTAATAATTAAGTTTAAGTTATTTAATTAATAATTTAAAGTTTAATAGTTTTGCTTTTGTTGTTTTCTTTTAAATACATAATAAAAATTGTTTTCATGTTTTAAGTATTTCTTTTTTTTTATATAATGGAAGACATTCTTTTTATACAAGTTTTAAGACACAGAAAATGTTTTTAAAAATGTTTTTTGTGTTAATCTTTAGTGGTTTCTTTTCTCTTTGAAATAGTTTTTCTTGTTGTTGTTGTCGTTTCTTTAGTTTAAATTTAATTAATATTTTTCAATAGACAAATAACAATAAATACATTGACTAAAAAATAAAATTATAGGAGTGTGTATTTAAAAGCATTTGTTTTGTCAGTAATTTCTTTTTGTTTAGAGAATATATTAATTATACAAAAAATAATTTAATAAATAATTATAAAATACAAATACAATTGCTTTCTTTTATATAAATTTATGTAAACAAGATATGTTTTGTTAGATTTTTATTTCTTTTAAAAATTTGCTAAGGACTTGCGTTTGCAAAATGTTTTCAAGGGATTTACAAATTTGGTTAATTCTCTATTGGATATCAGTGCCAAATATGTTTCAAACTTTTCTTTTATATACGAGTATTTCTGATTTTGTTAGTTTGTTTTTTTTACAAATTATTAAGTTGATTACATGTTTGGGGTGTGAATTTTTTTCTAATAATTTTATTTCAATTTATTTCTCTTTGTAGTCTACTTAAAGTAAAATTAAAAAAGAAAATAGTTTTATTCACACTGTTTCAGTATTTGTAATTGGAAATGTTTCACTTTTACTGAATTATTATGACTGTAGAGCAGCACAGTGTACCGTGTTCTATATGCGATATTTATATACTGAATATCCATCGGTTTCTTTCTCTCTTGAGATGGTGCATTGCGGAAACTGGTTTATTTCCCAGCGAAGTCTGACGCCGGATAATAGGAAAGGAACAACAATGTAAATTTCAAAACTTCCTTGCAAGCATTTTAGACAATTTGTGTGAGTCATTAAAAGAAAAAACTCATTGAAACATTATCATTTGTTTCAATCAGGCTGGGTTTTTGAAATCTCAGTTAAACTAGATTGAGTTAAGCGGTGCATCTTAGTATAGCCTTACAATTTAAAAAAAGTAATTAAAATCTGCCACAAAAACTTTAATTATTTTAACTAACTTTCGATAAATATAAAAAATATATGTAAATAAAAAAAAAAGTTATTAATGAGCATGCTTTTGGGAAAGTTATCCAGGAAAATATCTTTCCACAATACCAACACGGAAAGAAGTGTGAGAAGTCCACGGAAAGTTCATGTTCTATAAAGCTCGATTCATCAATTGTGCCCGAGAAAATTTTTTTGAATGCAGAAGTCAAGGAAAGTTTAAAGGAAATTGAGAAGACTTTTTCAAATTCAAGCGTTACTTTGTGTAAAGAGAGCAAGGAGAGTAAGAACACTTGAAATTGGTTTCTTTATGTATGTATATAAAGTGATTTAAGTAATTAAGGACTCAATATGTTCACTTAAAAATTATTTAATTTTACAAAATAGCGTTGAGTTGGAACAGTACATTTAAGCAAAATTGAGTAAATGGGGTAAGTTAAGCCATTCGATATCGATCGAAGTTCTTATACAAATTGTATTGAAATTTCGATCGATAACGAATGCTTTACTTCGCCTTAAATTATATAAAAAAATTTTGATTTATTGTCTTATTTTAAGTTGTATAAAATTATTACATATTTAATTGAAACTTATTATGTAATTTGTATCTAAAGATACTACAAATGCAATCCTGCATAAAAAAAAGTTTATTGCAGCTTGAATTTGGGTTTTTTAATATAGCCTGTAAATTTAACTCGTTTCTATTTAATGAGGAAGAGTTTAGTTTCATGTCAGAGAAAACTATGGTTGGGTTTTTGAGATTTCACTTAAACTGGGCTTAGCCGCTGTCACCGAATTGTATACACAATCTTAACAGAAAAGCTCAGTTTTTATCAAAATGTTGGTCCTTAATGACATAATAAAATAGAACACTTTCCGCTGCATAAATCAGAGCTTCAGACTACTTCAAATTAAGTTTAAAGTTAATCCACATTTCAAAACCTGGTCTTAACTAGGGTAAACTTTAATGCTGTTATTCATAAACGATTATTAAAATTAAAGTTGCTTTAAAATATGGATTTTGTATGGTTAAAGATCTCTTAAAGGGGGTAAAACCTTAAATCATTAAAATCTTGTACTTAAATCTAAAAGAAAGCTTAGTTTGTTACACTGTGCTGCTGTGGCATTATGTTTCATCAATATTTTTTCGAAATTGTGTCGAGATTTTGGTTACATTTTATATAAAAAGAAATTATATAATTTTTAGTAGAGATTATGTTTGTGTTTTATTCTTTTTGATATGAACAATTTCACTTCGATTCAGTAAGTCTTAGATTTTAAATTTTTCAAAGCGTTAATTAACGTTTTTGATGTTATTTTGGTTCAAGTTTCAATTAAATTAACTTAAGAAATAAAAGAATTTAGTGTTTTCAATTATTTTTGGCGTAATTGTGCGTTTTTTCTTTGTTAATAAATTCAGTGCAAACTTAACACAATACAAATGTTTTTAAAATTTTTTAATTTTATAGTTTAAAATTATAATTGGAAAAATAATTAAATGCTTTAGTAATATAATTAATTTTCAATTTATTTATTGATTTATTTATTTTTTGTATTCTTTTGACTACTTATTTTTTTATTTTTTTATTATTGTTTGAGTCTTAATGAGAATTTTGTTTTTAACTTTTAATGAAATTAATGAATTTATTGTAAAAATAATTTGTCATTTCTTTTTTTATAATATTTAATTTTATTCAATGAAATAATCGGTAGGAATTTCTGTATTTTCTGTATGTCTTTGCTCATTTCTTCTGCTCTTTTTTGCAAAAAATCAACATTATTTACACAATTATTTGTTTTAGTTTTAATTCTATTAATTGTTTACACCCTTTAATTAAATAAAATGTTTACTCTTAATTAATTTTTATTTTACCAATAATAACTTTTTTCATAAATCTTTTTAGCTACTCTTCTTATGACATTAAGACTAATTAATAATACTTTTGTTTAAGTTTTTGGAGATTTTAGTTTAATTTTTGCTGTGGTTTTTAATTCAATTTTTTTTTTATTTGAAACATAACATTTTTTTTCTTTTACCAACAATATATTTTCTATTTGCTTGTTTAACTTTTACATAATTATTCATAAATGTTTTGCTCGTTATTATATAAAAGAAATAATTTACAAAAAAAACTATATAAGATTTTCTAGAAATTATTGTCTACATAAAGAAAATTATTTTTTATATTAAAGGCTTCACTTAACCCATTAAGAACGGAAAAAGAAAAATGTAAATTTAAGAGTTTTCATTGTTGTTTCAGTATAATTACCCAGACGAAGATTTTTAATACACTTACAAAAAGCAGCAGTTTTTAAATTTTTCTTTAAGTGCTAGAACATCGAACGAGATTCAACACATTTTTAACAAAAACTAAATTTTCTAGCATGGTAAAAATATGTACTTTTTTTGTGAAATTGTTTATTGTTACTATGAAAAAACATGATTTTAAGAATCAGCAAGCAAATCCTATAGGCCTAAACATAAAGGTAGGTAGGAGAGAATGCTTTTAAGAATTGTGACAATTTTGTGATGAGATTTAGTCGTGATACAAATTAAAATATATATTTTTTAATATTTCAACTAAATTTAATATTTGAAGCCAAACAACTGCATTGAAACGCCTGTTTAGTCGTGAATCCCTAAATTTCTTTGGGAATCGAACAGAGAAAATTTTTGATTACAGATAGGCCTTTTACGTGAGCAAGTTGACTTTTATTTTGATCGCAGCTGGTTTGCGGTTAAGCTGTGGCATTTGCTACTCTGCATGCAAGAAGCAATCTGACGAGCAAATCTTGTACCAAGTGGACATGTCGTAGCTACGTGGTTCTAAATTTCAGGGTTGAAAATGTGGTGTAAGAAGATATGACAAAGTTGAGAAGCTTTCACAATAATATATTTTAGCAAGATCAAAAAGAGATAAGAAACTATGCTTTTCCATTTGAAGGCAAAGTTGAGTATCTTTATTATTGTCCATCATATAAACAACGATGCTGACAGAGAATTATTTTGGATTGCAATGAAGTCAGGAATGGACAATATATTTAATTTAAAAGAAATGTGCTTTTTTAACATGACAGAACCACTAATGTGTCTAAAGCAGGTACTAACGAAGGTACTAAAACAAACAGAATGAGAGTTGTGACAATATTTTTCTCCGTGCTTAAGTTTTCATACTGTGCTGAACCGTCATTTTTTCCACACCAAACAGAGGAAAGAAATTCTTAAGCGTTAAATTGAAAATCGCTTTTAATTTAGAAACGTTGTGGCTTAAATGGGTTAAGTTCTTAAAAAAGTTTAACTTAGGAAGGTCTTTTAGCCTTTTTCGATTACAAACTAATTTCTAAATTAACCTCTAATTTATTACAGCATTAAACTAATTTAAATTTATCAAATACAGAATTTTTTTGTTTTTGGTTTTAATTAATTTGTAAGTTTGTAGGTACAATTACATAATTTGCTTAATTAATATTTTTCATTGTTTTTTTTTGTTTGTTTTAATTAAATTTTTATTTTTCTAACAAAATCTAGGTTACTGTTGTTGCTGTCGTTTTACTCAATAAATTCTCATTTCATTTTAAATACACTCTGCTTAATATCAATTCATTGTGAATGAATAATAAAAAATATATTTTTGGTTTGATTCATAAAACATGATGTTCCATACAGTTTTGTTTTCGCATTTCTTGCTACTGTTACACTTAAAGAAAAAAGTTGGGTTTTGTTTATAAAAACAACTCATTCACATACACTTTTATAACTACAATGTAATAATCATAATTCTTTAAAAAGGACTAGGTTTCTTTTAGTTAAAAAATCATGATGGAAAAATATATCGAATTATATTTTGTGTTTTTTGGTTTCGTTTTTTCTTCTTCAAGTGTTTTGATGGTTGTTGCTTTTGAGTGAATTCAGTTTAAGTGGTTTCTTGAGGATGTTTTTGAAGTGGAAAACAAAATAGAGTCGTATTCTGGTGTGTGTTTGTAAATGAGTATGACGGTGTGCTAATTGGGGTGATTAATTTGAATTTAATTCACTCAGCATCACGCATTAGTCAGCAATAAAGTCAGAACGATCATGACTACGTGAGCGAATAAAATGGATAGCGGATTTTGCAGGAGATTTACACCCCTGCCACACTGTTGTATTTCAATTTCTTCCGGATGATAATTTATGCACTTTCTAGGTCTTCGTCGCTTTTGTGTTTCTTGAGATTGCCGGCGTGTACTGCAGGCTCCTGCAGGAAGTGGATTATATTAATGAAAATTGCAATAAAATCAAATTATACATTCCGAATACTAACCCACAATACCTGTCTCTTCCATGGGTTCTATATCTAATTGTTTGGAGCCACAAGGACATAAAGTGTCCACTACTAGAAGTATAAGATTGCTGTGTGGGATCTTTTGAACACTGAATGGACGTTCGCAACCCGAGACATGGCAATTCGTCAATTTACCCTGTGCACACAGAGAGAGAGAGAGAGAGAGAGAGAGAGAGAGTATAAGAGTGTAAAAATCTGCAAGTCTAGCAAAACTTACCTTCAAAGGATTATTTTGACCTCCCTGATTCAATCTTTCCGGCTGCAGCATATACAAATCGGTGCGTAAATCGCAGCGGCGAGCATGGTTAGGATCGGGATTAGACCGTGGGCCAGTGTGAGGCTTATGTTGTTTAGGAGCGGGTGTGGTATATTCCTGTAAAATATTAAGTTTTAATACAAAACCAATTTTAATGTAGAATTAAGCAACTACCACATCGGCGGTGGTAAACATTTCATCCAAGTCCTCATCTATGGGGGAACTGTAGTCATCCTCAAAGGGTTCATAGTCATCTGGATAGGTGGGTTCTTCGAAGCCTTCTTCATTGTAACTGTAGTCATCTTGTGGCCAAGCCTTAATCGGTGTTGGCAACAATGCTAGCCAAGTGGAGCTCAAGGATATAAGATATTTAAATAGCCAGGAAGCGATTCGGTGAGGTCGCAGAGTAGCCCCATCGGCCGCATAGGGATTATCCGCATTGGAACATACACCTTGATAATCATTGACCGTAACACGTTTATAAATACGATCTTGCACCAAAGAATCCATTATGGTGCCATCAATTTGACCAAAAAATTTCCCAGTATGTTCCACTTCCTCGGATATAATAACAAAGCCGCTGTTGTCCAAGACATAACAATCCAAGTTGTCGGAGGCACAAGTACGCTTACAGCCAGTCATACCCGTGCACTATATAAAACAAAAAGAATTACAGGTATATAAACCTGCCTTGTTGGCTTTCAAAAAAATTATAAAATATGTCTACTTACAGCCGATGTAATGCTGATGAAATGTTTAGCCAAAGAATCGTGTTGGAACTGCAAACCCACCACTGCAGCGGGTGCCTTATGGCCGCGATGTTCCACAAATATGGCGTGCGAGGCTGTCACTAATGTGGAATTGGTTTTGGTGTTATAGCCCGAACCGAAAGGTACGCTGTAAACGAAACTGTCTGGTTCCACGGTATGTTGATCGATAGCCCTCTTGTACCAGGACATGTCCATGGCTCGAGCATTGTCTTCACTGAAATGTCTGTTTAAAAGGAAAATTATTTACAATTTATTCAGCCTCCATTTGCAGAGTAAAAACTTACGGTTCTGGCGCATCTTCAGCCGCTTTAATATGATCAATCCATCTTAACAGACCCGAACGAGTGGCCACAAATGAAGTTGTGACCACAAATTTTTGATAGCCTTGCCTGTAAAATGTAAGAATTCGAGAATTATTATCGGAATCGAATACAGTTTTCCAAGCGTCTAGCAAAGGGACGTAAGCATTTCTGGAATTACACAACGTTAATAATATCACAAGCATCATCATTTTACCTCTGGGCCTAGTTGGGAAATAGAATAGCTAAAATTGAGGTGTGTTTGTCGGGTAAGGCTTATTACGGTTGTCGTAGCCATATTTGAAACAAACGCAAGAGTTGCCACATCTGATCGATTTCGTTACAACTACGACAATCATAATGAAGCTGATCATAATAGGGTTTGAATAGTAGAAATTTTGCTACTGATAGAAATGAGGGTGAGGAGTGCATTTTTTTACCAACATTAATATATCCAGATCTTAAGATTAGCACTATGAAGATCGATTTGTTTAGGGAACAGGTTAAGAGTGCACAAATGAAGTCAAACTTTTAATTATTTCAACGAAGACAAAATGGTATCCGAGTTACAATATAAAATCGAGTAGCAATATGAAGTGCTGAACTGATCATCCCAATCAATAAAGAATAAAGTGAACTTGAAGAACGCTTAAAGTAAGTTTGGTATGAAAACCAATGAAACGAATGAATGAAATGATTTTTTATAAATACGAAAGTAAAAGTAGAAAGTTTTAGTTTATTAAATTCGTCAGAAATTAATTTTATTGTTCAGAATATAAAATTCAGCGAAACCATACAAATCAAGTGGCAACTGCAGTTTGTTGGTGAGAGCACTGTGGGTCTAACATTTCCATTATGATAAGCCAACCTACCGATCATTTACTTCTACAACATCATAACTCAAAAAATGCATTTTTAGATTTAATCTAAATATCGTTGCTGTTATTGTACAAATTTTGTTAAATATCTTATTTACTTTTGTCCCGAGAGAATAATTAGTTTTTAGATTTCTATTAAACTGTCAGTAACATAAAGCTTTCAAAACGTTTTGGGCAAAAACATTTTTTTTTGGGTTATGACACTATTGAAGTAAATAAGCGATATGCCTTTGGAGCTATGGAGCGCTTATAGATCACTCCGCAAGGCGGCTGCTTAAATATCGAATTTGTATTTTAGAGAGTCATGCAATTAAGTGTAAAGTGACTCACTGTTCGATTAATCGACTAATTTAGACGATTAACTTTTCGAATAATTTAAAACTGCTTATGTCGATTAATCTAAAAATTATTATTTTACAGTAGATATTTGTTTTTCTTTTCTTTTATGTAAAGCAACGAGCCGGTACGTACACATCATACGAAATATGGGCGCAATAAAATCCAATCTCCCAGCGTCAAAAAAAAAAAAAAAAAAATATTTGTAAATAAAAAATTCGTGTTATCATTAAAAATGTCGTTTAAGTTTAAACAAATAAAGGAATTGATAGCCTGTGTAATTATTGGGATATTAAAAAGATTAATTGCTGTTCTCTTAATCGATTAAGTTTCGGCAGTTAATTGTTTGAATCATTTAAAATTTTTTATTTTCGCTGACTGAATCATTCATGTCGATTAAATACATAAACATTTAAACTTCAAAATCTTCTTAAATGATTATTTTAGAAGATATTTCAATGATGATATTTTCAATTAAAAAGTCACTTTAGTTCAATTGTTTTGCTACTTTTTTTTAGAAAAATTTTATTTTTGGTCTTGTGTTTAAACTATTAATTAAGATTATTCGATTAACCAAACAATGTTAAGCTAATCGATTATTACTCGATGACAGTTTTTCTTCGATTTATTGTTCTCGCGGTTAATCGAACAATAGAGAGAATTGATTAATTAAACGGACTAGCAATTCTTTACTTGTGTATATTTAAAAGAAAGTAATTAATTTTTCATTTTATTAATTTTTGGGACCGGTACTCATGAGATTTGATTATCCAAATAATATTGAATTAAGCGATTGTTATTCGATTAAATTTTTAAATCGAATAACTGTTCACACAACTAATCGAATAATGCAGAGCCTCGATTAATAAATTGGGCTATAAATTCAATGATTTTTGTTAATGATAACACAAATTTTTTATTTAAAATTTAATTAATTGTGAGTAATTAATTGTAAAATTTAATTACTCGTGAAATATGTTTTGCCGGAGCTATAAAAGGAAGTGATTGGTATTGAGAGGATATTGTCCTCTCTCTTGCAGACATTTTATTATTTCACCTCACCGATTTATTTGCTAATGACGAGGGTTATTAGAACCACACGATTGTTTTAATCGGTGTCAGGCAATTAACTAGAGTGATAATAATTAACACAATCACAAGAATAATGCAGATCAGAAAATTCACTAGTTGACTGAATATGGGATCGAACTCAGCACATTCATCGTCTTATTCAACGCGTTATATTGTGGTATCACAGGTACGAATTCGGCTTTAAGATTTGAAGCTTTAATTATTTATAATCTCGATTCAGCATGTATCGTCGCTGTTTATATTTTACATATGAAGGAAAGAAAATTTCGCAACAGATCGTAGCTCCGGAACTGGACTCTACTGACTGATTATCAAACACAGAGTATATTATTTATTATAGCGATGGCAGTACAACTAGCGGAACATTGAGAGCTTCAATATAAATTCGTAAGGGGATTTTGCTGGATTTTGAATTTACAAAGCATTTTTTTTTACTGGCACTTGATGTTTTCTCCAACCAAGTTTGTTATACTTTTAATTACGCAAGCTGCTTATCCGCCAATAGAGTGGTGCAAACGGGGAGCATGATTTTTATAAAAATATTTTGCTAAAAAATTACCTTTTCAAAATTGCCATCAAAGTGGCGATGGGACTATATAAATATTATAATTTTATCATGTATTTGATGTTTTGGTGTACACATTTAAAGAAAGTGTTGTAGTTTTTAAGAATCATTATAAAGAGTTTTATTTTTTTTCATATATTAAAGATATAAATTGAAATGATATTTGCGTTAAAAGAAATGAAATCAAAAAGAATTGGGTGGAGACAAATATAAATGAAGATAAAAAGGTGCTTTAATAAACTGTGACAGACAAAACCAACCGCCTGTTTTACGATGCCGCAAGAGTTCTTATATAGAGTTACATATAATTAATAAGTTAACTATTTGTGATACTGTCATTGTACTATTATAATATGAAATTTATTTGGTGGCTGGCTAAGCAATGTCTATATGCATTTCATTGGCGCTTTTAACCAAATCGTTAGTAGACTTCAACCACAGTTTTGAAAAGTTTCAAACTTCTCAACTTATTGAAAGACTTTTATAAACCATCTGAGAATTATGTTAATAAATTGACTATAAAACACTTATTATAATGTGATTTTTTTAAATAATTTGTGAATTTATAATGAATGAAATAAACTTCATATTATTATAGAATTACATATATTTAAAACGAAATTCCATAAATTGCTTTTGTTTAAAATGAAATAACTTTTTCTTTGTCGTAAAATAGGCAGTTAGATTTTTTATAAATAACAAAATTTGAGAAGGTGCTCTTAGTGCTCTTTCAAAATGAAATTAAAACAAAACTTCAGAACATGAAATAATTATTGAAAACAGCGGCTAACCCTTTTATTAGCAAAACTTACTTTTTATCTTCTTTGCCATTCGTGGAGCCGGTCGAATTGCGATCCAAACCATCTGTAACCATGGCATCACGTACCAAACTTTGCAACAGGGTTCGATCGCAATAATATGGCTCTGCTTTGCGAGAACCCTGTACATTCATGTGCTGGGCAAAATGGCCCACAGGTGTTGCACCATGTAAACTATGATGTGGCTGGGGAGATTTTGGTCTTACCTTGAATTAGGAAGAGTTTAAATACATTATTCGATATGTAAAATAAGGGAAAGAGGAATTTAATAAGAGGTTGCAGCTGTTGTAGGGGTTGCAAAGGTATGGAACAGTTGCACTTTTTTGGTACAATTCCAGACTCGTAAGTGAAATGGTACATTAAATGCTCACTTGGTACCATTTACAATATTGAATATTAAATAATTCTCCCAGTCTATAGTTTTTTATGTGATTTGGCATTTTTCTATTGATCTGTTTATATTCAAACAACAACATCTAACTTTACGTTGTTCGTTATTTTATTACAAAATCTTCAAAAACATTTTCATGATTTGATTTAGAAAGAATAACCTATTATTCACGATATCTAAATCAATTTGTACGTGTTTAAATTTTTATCCTAAATTAAAAAACTTGTTTTATTAATCTGTTATAAATCACAAAAAAATATATATAAAATAGAATCTTATAATTAAAAAAGGAAATCTGAAGAGTTAACAAGACTCGGTATTTTTTTTAAATTCTGTATTACTTTGCAATTGCTTTAATTGTTTTAATTGTTTTGCATGCAACAACACAATTCAAAAACTCTTAAAATACAACCGCTACGACACTTGGAACACTCTTGTGAACTATTTGAAACCATTTTGTTCAAAATGATTTTCCTAAGTTTGCTTACCGACATCCATTTCCAACCAGGTCTACCAGCTCTAGCCAAAAAGTGCAACACCTGTTCTTCGGGCGAGCCAAAACTTGGCTCTTGATCTCTTGAACCCGAATATTCGCCAGAACTTTCGCGTTCTTTTTCCAAATCGCTGACACTGTTGTATTCACAATACACCCAATCTGGATTGACGCGCCAGTTTTCTCCCTTAAAATATTCAGTTACTGTAAAACAACAAGAAAGTGATGTTAAATTTATTTTTTTAACAAACGATTTATTTGCTTTCTTACCATTCTTTCGGGAATGTCTTATTTCCTGCTGGGAGACTAATTCATGGCTGCCATATTTCTCGGGCAATACAACAGCGAGCGTAAATGGTGTATCCTCAATGGGACCATAGAAATATCTGCAAAAGAGAAATAAATTGAGACAAAAACTTATTAAGAGGATATTTTACAACTTTCATGATTATCGCGGCACAAGTCGTCTTATTCAAGAAGTTTTTTGTTGCCAATTTTTTGTATTTGCGGTAAATGTCTTTTTTCGGTCTTAAGGATTTTGAACAGAGTTTGGCGATATTCACATTTTACAAAGTTTTCTAATTTTCTTAAATTATTCATGGTTTTAAAGTTTTTAATAAATTTCGAAATGCGTTCTCAATTCAAAATCAGTTATCCAGAATAATAACCATTCTTGATTTGTCAAAGCCAAAAATTAATAATGACGAAATATCCGGGAAATAAATAAGTTTATTATTATTAAGTTTTAAGTTTAAAAATGACAAGAAATAACTTTTATTTTCTCCGGAATACATAAATGAAAATCGAGAAATAGTCTTTATCTTCTAATCGCAAGGGAAAAGTAAAAAAGTTACTTATTTTTCGCAGAGCAAATAAAAATCAAGAACCAACTCTTATTTGCTTCGGAATAGATAAAGATCAGAAAATAACTTAATTTTCTAAGCAAAAAATAATACTTGGCAAATAACTATTAGAAAGTGATTTTTAAAATAAAACTTATAACCGTTAAGGTCTTGATTATCTTGATTAAAAGTGCTTAGGCTGGGCCGAACCTTCACCGACGTACATAAGTTGTATTTCTGGACCAAGAAATAATTTTTATTTTTATATCCTTCGCAAAAAAGTGCAAGGGTATATTTAGAGCTAGAGACTTCATTCTTGAACTGACAGATTGGAAAATCGGAAGGACGGTTCCAGAGCTGGGAAGCTTACAGCTATTTCTTGACGCAAAATTAACAAATTTATTTGTAAATTTAACCTATTTAATACTTTGGGAATCCTAAATTGTCTATTTAAAACTGAAATTTTTTTTCCAGGGATGGGAAACTAAAAGTTCTTTTTTTTTTGGCACATTCGGTATTTTGTGGTACATATAATAGCTAAAATGTTCTAAAATTTTAAGTTTTTCTTAAATAAAACCATTTTATACATCATGAAGATATGCTTTGATGAAAAAAAATTTTTTTAATTTAAAATTCCCATCCAGGGTTGGGAAATTTAATTTTTTTTATACATTAATATAACAAAAAATCAACTAACGTCGTTTTTTCCTGGTTAAAATTATTATTTATTCCGGCAAAACAAAATTGGAATCAAAAACTAAAAATATAATAAAAATTTCGATTCCAGGGTTGGATACTGCAATATTTTGTAGTACATGAAGGTGACAAAAGTGGATCGGATATTGACATTTTTTTATGCATAAAAGTAACCAAGAAAACAACTAACGTCGTTTATTTCCTAACAAAAACCATTTTTTAATTCAGAAAACAAAAATTTGGTTTCATAATTTAAAAGAAATCAATATTTTAATTGCAGGGTTGGATAACTGAAATATTTTGTGATACCTGAAATTGACCAAAATGATTAAAAATTTTAAGTTTTTTTAAATACGTTGGTAAAGAAACAAAAATAAATAAATTTTCGCTTCCAGAGATGGGAAACTGATGTTTTTTATACATAAAAGTTACAAAAAAGCAACTAGTCGTTTATTTTTACTAATTAAAACTATTTTCAATTCAGGAAAAGCAAATTTTGCATCAAATATTAATATAAAACTAATTTTTTTCATTCATAAAAGTAACGAAAAAGGCAACTGACGTTGTATTTTTTTTCTGGCTAAGACTATTTTATAACTTAGAAAGAACAAAATTGGCACTTAAAAATGTATGTAACGCCAGACGTACGTTGGTGAAGGGTATATAAGATTCGGCACAGCCGAATATAGCACTTTTACTTGTTTTGTTTTTATTTTGTTTGATTTTTAATGTCAATTTAATTCTGATTGAAGTTAACATTCAAAAAAAATTAGTTAGAGCTAAAAAATTTATTAAATAAAATTTTAATTTGATTTATCTATTTTTTCTTTCTTTTGCTAAAATAATTGTTATTTTATGATTTTTATTATTTTGTAAAAACAAATTTTACTATCTGATTTAAATTTTTCTTAATTTAGATGTATCTTATTCAGATTCTTGTTAACAAAATTTTTTTGTCAGATTAGTGGGTTTTAATTAAATTAAATTTTTTCATTTGAGATATTTTTGTCACGCTCTGGTTGCTGCCACTGTTTGGTAAAAATAATTCTTATAATTCGATTTTTGCTATCATACTGTCTACTTTTTTTGCCAAAAATAATTGTTATTATGATTTAGATTTTTACAAAAAAAACTTTTAACATTTTCTGATTTCAATATGTTTAGCCGGTTTGACAAGGCAAATGTATTATCATGGTCATTTTATGAGTGCAAAGTTTCGATCGGTAAACTTTTTATTGGGGACAATTGGCATGAAATATTTTATTACAATGCGAATTTTAAAATCATGTCGATAAATAAATCATTTAGTCCACGTTATTTGATGAGAGCTAGAAGGACAGCAGGTGTATTTGCTTAGGTTTTTTTATTTATTTATGTCATTATGAAAACTTCATGAAGTTGCCAGGAACGCAGAAATACATACAAGAAAGATACTACGAAATTCATGGCATAGTTTTAGGATTACAAATAAAATTGTGTATATAAAGTGAAGAAGCGGTAAAAGTAGTGATTGTGGTCTGAACGGGTACTGCCACATTATAAAAACGATTAAATTGTATTTTACTGGGAAGTTTTAATAACCAGAACATTATTTGTCACTTCAGCTAAAGTTATCTTTTAATACCAGCTACTTATTAGGCAACTCGTAATAACGGCCCTAAGAGTTTGATTTCTTATAGACAATTTGTACAACGATTTATTGAATATTTTCCGCTCACCTTTGAGTTCTAGCGCTAACACGTTTCATATCATCCAAGTGATTCAAAATAGTGAATTCTGTTTCACCCTCTTTGGGCATGATCATATCACTGCGCATCTGTAAAACACGACAATTAAATTCTTTGCTTAAGCATTTAATTAGCCAACCAACCACTTACATCATACAATAGATTTTTATTCATTTCGACAATTTCGTGGTCGTTACCAATTTCGGTTTCCGGCAATTCCAACTCCGTAATATCGACCGATGTATAACGTGGTCTCAACTGATCAATATACTGATTACCATCGCCCAGAGGCCGCAAGTCGGGATGATAGAGTACACGACCGTTGTTATCGACGATAAACGAATACCCATTCGGTCCTAATTTATGTTGCGGTATCATTTTGCGTATCTCCTCCACAGGGACATCAGTGCCCACAACACCCAATAAATTTGCTACACGTACCGAATGGTTGCGTCTATCGAAGACCGGAGTTGAAACTGTCGTCACCAAACGTCTTTGATACTCGGAATCCCGTGCCAAACCGCCTGATTTGCCACCCATAAAAACGGGACTCCAATGTACTGGATGATCAGCCTGATACATAATCATGGGCCGGGCCATAACCAAAGCGTAATCCATTACTTTACGTTTGGCATCTTCTATGTCATTGATTTGTACGAAGAAGCCCTTGTTCGAACAGGCCATTTCGTGTAAATTGCTGCGACTTCCCGAATCGGAACCAATTAAATAGGTAAAAATGCGCACTGGCATATGGGGCCAATTGTATTGTTTAATGATCTCCTTATGAGACTCTGAGGAACTTTCGGTCAACAGCATTATTGCCTGATTACACTGACTGCCTTCGCCAGATTGGTTGTACTGAAAGTGGAAAGAGGTTTCGTTATTGACGTTTTCGTTTTAGCTTTCGTTTGGAATAATTTCACTCGAGTTACCTTGTGTAATAGACTAAAAGCGTACTCCAGGCCTGCTGTAAAGTTTGCAGTGTCTTGCAGCTTAATGGCCTTAACAGCCGATTTGATTTCTTGCACATTGTCGGGCGTGGCTCGCACCATGCGATCTTTGAAGCAGGGCACTGGAGTCTTAATGGCATCGGTAAATGTTATCAAGTTGACAAAGTCATTCTCGCCCAAAGTGTCCAAAATGCTGAATGCCGTTTCTGTAGCCAAATCAAAGGATTTGGCCGATATGCTTGAAGAAGAGTCCAACAAAATCATCTGCCAGCAGGAAAGGAAATCACAGTTAAGATGGAAACAATTCATGTTAAGAAAATATCGGATGGATACTCACAATATCTTTGGGTGATGAGGCAGCCTGCACAAACCAATTTTGTGTGCGGAAGTCATGTATCTGTTTGCTTCCCTTGGAACCTTCCGGGGGCCAGGCTGTGCCAGGAAAACGACGCAGAAAACCAGATGTGGAGCCAAAGTACTGCCACGACAATGCCGGATCTCGCTCCAAGTTGTTCTGGAACAGTGGATCCAAATGTGAACTCCACTGTAGTGCTGCCTTAACGT
Source organism: Linnaemya vulpina (assembly GCA_963675445.1). Taxonomy (NCBI): domain Eukaryota; kingdom Metazoa; phylum Arthropoda; class Insecta; order Diptera; family Tachinidae; genus Linnaemya; species Linnaemya vulpina. The sequence continues at coordinate 22,826,884 of OY776276.1, forward strand.
CTCCCTCATCCAATGAGACACCATTAGGCACCAGAATCGAACTTAGACTGAGATTTACGGGTAGTCGCTCAAAACGCCGCATAAAACGAATATCCATATGTCTTGCTCCATCGGCCAATTTGCCATCGGCATTGTATTCGTTAATGCGTCGTGCATCATAGTGCTGATTATTCGCTGTGGCCGAGTGAGAGCTTTGCGTATCCAGTTCCGATAAAGCGGCCTGTTCTGCCGAGTCCATTATGCGCTAAAATTAAATAATTTTTATTTCATATTATTCAAAACGTTGAAAGCTATTAAAGAATATTATGAAACTTTTCTCTAATCGTTATTTCAACTTTAAGTAGCAAATTTTATTCATGTGAAAAATTCGAAAAGTTTCCATTGCAACTCCTTGGGGAGTTTCTTTCTGTTTGTATTATTTTTGCAATCTCTTTTATTTAAAAGCAGCGTTTGCTATAGTGTTGGTGTTGTCTGTAGCAGTGTTTGTTTAAATAAAACTTTTCTTTTTTATATTTTTGAAATTATACAAATCTTTTGCCGAGCTGTACTCACATGCTCGTACACTCACACATGCGAAATAGTTTGTTGGTGAACATTTCAAAAATATTTAATGATATTTGGCGAAATTTAAAGCAGCATAAAGGAAGACGAATTCATAACACATAAAATTTAACCAAATGAATTTATTAAAAAATATTCGGGCACAGAATCATCCAATTTTTTGTTGAGGAAGCGACGAAGTCCGAGAACACGGCATTTTGATGAATGAACTTGCACATTCATAACCGTTGGAGAATAGTATTTTGAGGCGAGCACTATCACTTTGTCTGCCAAAGACTGCCTTCTTAGCAAACTTTCTTTTTGACAACACTGTTTTGGCAGATCAGCTGTTTAGGTTTATAGTATAGCCATGAACTGACCTACAAACGAACAGCACTAGCAGATTATTAAATTTTATTATCAAAATTCATGGTCACATCGCTCGAAAAAATGTTTTCAGCAGAAAAAAGCACTGCGAGAATTGCCATGCATCCCGAAAAATGCACTGTTTGGTGCGGACTATGGATCGGTAGCATCTCTAGGAGGTACTTTTTCAAAGACGAGGAAGACAGCAACGTTAATACGAATGACAATTGCTACCATGCGACAACTACAGATTTATTTTTAGCCAAAATGGAAAAGCTGGAATTAGCTGAGATGTGGTTTCAATAAGACGGTGCCACATGCCACACAGCATGCGAAGCACCAGCCCAATTGAGAGGTGCACTCCGCTAACAGTTGGTTTCAAGTTTGGGGCTTGTGAATTGGTCGTAGAGATTATGCGACTTAACGCCTTGAGGCAATTTTTTATGGGGTTATGTAGAGGCTCATGTCTATAGTGAAAAGTCAGAAATAGTTCACACACTCGAAGCGAATGCTTAAGAAATTATTCGTGATATACCCTCCAATAAATTGGAGATAGCATGTTACAATTTCATCCAGCGTATGAAACTTTTGAGGCGTAGCCGCTGTTAACATATACCCGAAATCCTCTTAAAACATTTTTTATCGGCTCCATACATTTCAATAGTTTTTATGTGCTTTTTTATTGAAATCCCAAATCTCCTAAAAAATCACCCATTATTAAAAGTAAAAATACTTTCCAAAGTAAACTTACGTATTATCGGCGCACAGATATTAATTGTCAGCGATTTTATTAGCCCGTACTTTTATCCGTTAATGTTACTGAGTCATAATAACCGTAATCCTATACAGTTATCTGAGTTGTAGAAATTAACTAGTGCGAGTGAGACGCAAAAGTAAGCGATCGCTGGTCTGGCTGCATTTAAAAAAGAGTTGTCAACGTTTTTTGAAGTTGACTTACTCCGAATCGCTTTGTTACTAAAAATTCCAAATATATAGGGTGTTTTTTATGGAGTTGGCATCACTGCCTTATTTGACCACCCATTTAACAGCTGATAGTTGCTTTTTGTTTAGTTTGCTTTGAAATTTTATTATGGATCGACTTAAACCAGAGCAAATTGTGGAAATTTTTAATCAAAATAATGGTTCTGTTAGTCAAACTTATCGTGCACTTCGTGCATTCAAAATTTTATTTTTCGATGAAGCCCATTTTTGGTCGAATGGATACGTAAATAAACAGAATTGTCGCATTTGGAGTGGGGAGAATCCACCAGCTTTTGTTGAAACACCATTACCTCCACAGACAATTACTGTTTGTTGTGGCTTTATGGGCTGGCGGAGTCATTGGCCCATATGTCTTCCAAAACGATGATGGTCAGAATTTTACTGTTTTTGAAAATTGGTGTTCCAGATTGCGCCTTGTACGCGCCAGCCATGGCGGCCACATGGCCGAAATCATATTTAAAAATTAATGTCGTAAAATTTTCTATCCAATAAAGACTGTTTTATTGATATCAAAAATATATTGCTCTGTCTTATTATGATTTAAACTTGTATCACTCTATAAAAAACACCCTTTATTCTTTAATTATTTTGACAGTCAGCATCTATTGTGAATTTATTGTTCAATTCAAGGAATTGTGAAATTTTAAAACTATTGTGAATATTAAAGAAAATTACCATCCATTTGAAATTGTATGTCACGATGCCACTCTATTCGCACGGTTGACGCATCATGTAAATAATTTTTCGGATGATAATCGAAACGATCGCGGATGTGGTGATTCGTGACCTGCTTGTGTGTAGTGGAATTAATTAGTCTTTGTCTTTGAAACATTCCTTTTTGTAAATCTCTTTCTGATTAATTTTATTTTAAATTTTTAGACCATCTTATTTACAATTGCTTTCTAAATGATGAGCTTGAAACATTTTATTAATAATACTAGTGATATATCCTCTTTTTTATATGAAGTTCTATAGTGAATGCCATCACCCCAAATGTTGAAACCACTACTCTGAAGCACATTCTGCTCTTACATTTTAGTGTGCAGAGAGAAATAACAAACTCAAGGCCGTTTAATCAATGATCTGGCATATATTAGGCGAGAGTGAAATAAAACGCTGAAGATGGCGCACTGCCGAAACCGGTCTGGTGCCAACCAAAACTGGTTTCAGCTAACGGGATATCATTTTTTTCAAATATGATTATAATATTTCTCTTTTGAATGAAATCGTGCTTTAATATATTCCGTTTTTAAATATTTAAATTTCATCATTTCTACTGCAGTCATACGATTATTTATTTCCACTTTTAATCTGACTGTAAAAGAGAAAAACAAACAAAATCCATGAGAAAGTAGAACAAATATGAAGAACAAATATGAAGAAAATATCTTCAGTGCATCCTTTATTAACAGTTCTGGAATACGGTGTCATAACAGCAAGACACCTGCACATGTTGTATGTAACAATATATGAATTTGAAGCACACATACATACAGAAAATGTTATTACATGGCTATGAACTTATGTATATATGCATGTATGTATGTATGTATGTATATGCTCGCATATAGACATGAAATTCCCATTATGAATTCTGAATGTAACAAGCGAGGGGGTGCGATGAAGGAAAAATGTTAAGCAGCAATATTTTTGAACAATTTCGGTGCAACGGATGAAATGGACGTTGTGAAATTGGAAATTAAACGAAATTATCAGTTCCGAAATAGAGGTATTTGTGGCGAGTTAATAGTTTATGGTTGCCGGATCCAATTTCGACCACGAAAACATTTTTTCAAAATTTATTGATATTCATCAAATAACTTTCAGCTAAAAACAAACAATTTAAAATTTATAAAATGTTTTTAATCTCTATAACAGTCGAATATTTTCGGGACAAGTTCTTGTAGAATTGAACAAAAATCACTGCGAATTATTGTCTTTCATATTATTATTGAATGAAGCGTAAGACTATGAATTTATCTACTTCGAATCTCATTTGCATTTATTTACTTGGTTCTACATAAAACTCTTCAATATTTGTAGACAATATTTGATATTGTCAAATCTTGTCATTAATTTGGTTTTATGTCAGACAACCTGTTTGGACCATGCACCGATATGCAATGGAGGCTATAATTGAACTGAAAATATTGTTCTATTAATTTATGTGGAAAGAGAGAGGTTTTGGTGGCCTTTTTAAAGAAATATATCTAGAGGTATTACCAAGCCTATAGCAACTGCATGAGGACCTTGTTTTAAGGCTGTCGAAAAATGTGTCAGTGAACCGTTTAATATCAGAGCAAAGCTTTCAAATTGTGGAAATTTACTTTCAAAATATTAATACATCTTTTCGCCACGTTCATAAAGCACGTTGTTTATTTTATTGCCGACATAATTGGCGTACAGAGCGAGCAATTCGTCAGTTATCGTGTTCGCACTAATTTTACTCTTCCTGGTTCATAACAATCAACGACAAGCATCTGACAAGACGATTCAACTTGCCATACAGCACGCTTAACCATCGATTTATTGCAAAATCAATTTAGAGACAAATTTACTTTCGGAAGTAGTCCCATTCACTAGCGAATTCGTCTGTGTAATTCAACGCCTCTAGACTATGATTTATGTTGACAAGCTAATATTCTAACCACCACTGACACTACACTGATCAAATGGACCATCTGGCACGTATCCGCTGTGGATCTATACCGGTAATCAGATTATTTCATTCCAAATATATTTTTGTCCTATATTATAACTTTTTACCCGACACGTAACTTTTAAGAATTCTGCGTTAAAAAGCAGAATTTATAAGTGTATGCGCCTTTACTTTCTGCTGATGGGAAACGATACATTTTTGTAAATGTGTTTTTCTATTATTACAACTTTTAGATAGTTGTTTTCAGGATAATATGTAAAGGATAACTCTTATTTGGTTATTAAAAGTTGATGTCAATCTTAATAGTAACTGATACGTTAACATGAGGGTGATACTCATGGTAACTTTCACTTGAAGCTGCCATATTTTCTGTTGATAATATGGTAACACCAATAAAATTCTTTCTATTATATTGAATAATGCAAAGCTTTAAGATGAAAATACACAGCGTTTATTTTATTTAAATGAGTTGGAAGTTTGTATCTTCTGCTGTTTAGTTTTTCGCATTCTTCTTCAAATTTCCTTATTATTATTTAAATTCGACATTCTTTATAATTTAACACAAAAAAAAAGGACTTGCAAACAGACAGTTTTATGATGTTCTGAATTTCATAAGTAAACAAATAAAAGTCGTTGCCACTACGTTTTGTTTATGACGACCACAAGAAGTCGGCATCCAATGCAATATTGCCACACTAAATAAATTATATTTCTTATTCTAACAGACAGTGGTAATAATGAAAAACGTTTAACGTTTACGTTAGCTGGTACTCAGGATAACTATTGCGGATTTTATCTTTGAGTTGTTGTAGTGGACATTAAAGGTAGGATTTCATCAAACGGATATACAGTTTCTCATGGTTACAACTTCTCTTTGCCATATTATTTTAATTGTACTCATTGTAGTTGCCAGAAGCACCAAAATGTGAGAGGAAAGCAGATCGTAAGAAAATGAGATATTTCCCCCGCCCCTCCAAACGAAATAAAATTAGTTGAATAAACTGCAATTAGCAAATTACGCAGTTTTGTTTTCTATAAATTACCTCACTGAGCTATTTGGTCGTAATATTTTATTGTTATTGGATTTTTGCTCTTTTACGTATTCAATAATCTTCTAAATGAAGTCTTCTAAATGAAATAGTTTCTGCTTTTCAAACCACCTTCGTAAACGAAATGCTTATGTAAAAAGTTTTGCAAAGATTTTCAACACCATAGAATTTTATAATCTTCGCCGTGAAACTAAAATTTACATACACACACATGTACGAATTCACATGATGACAACATACTGACACAAAATTGTTAAAAGAATACCTTTCGCATGTTAGAAGGCACAAGATATATAAAGAGAAAAAACATGAAATAAGTGAAATATATTCAGCCGTGCCGAATCTGGTAAATGCTTCAAACAAATATGAAATAGTAAAAAATAGCTTCTTCTTGCTAATACTTTTTTTAAAATCATTTGATAGCATCGGGATTTCTAAAATCTGATATATTTTAATATCTATAAACAGAAATTATTGTTTAAAAAATTGTCGTTTTAGTCACTTTTAAAGCCCTGAAGTGATGACCCACTAACAGATTTCCAACAAAAGTAACATGTTCTATGCCGTCATATTAATTATTTGTAACTTCCCGCTGGGAAAACTTAATATAAAAAAAAAACCGGGTAGTTATTGATTTTACCCCACTTTGAAAAAATCCAGTTGTCATCAGATTTTCACGTTTTGAGGTTCTAGGAAGCTTCTCTGACTAATTCTGAGAGCATGTCAATATGTGTGTGGGTTGGTGTCTGCGTATAACTTTTGAACGGCTTAAACGAATCCAACCAGTCTGGGGGCAATCAAAAGCGTTTCTCTATGGGGTTCAGCCTATTTCAAGTGGTAAATCTCCATAAATCTACAAAAAAGTTAGAAAAAACTTAAACTTACATTTTTGTAAGTGGGTTTTCCCAGAATTAAAAAAACCGCGTCGACCACTGAAAACTTGGTCAATACGTTCGCAAGACATTATAAACGAAACAGTTTTTTAAAAACCGAAGCCATATTAGGACACTCGTTATCCTTCGAAAGTTCAGTACAGTAGTAGTAAAAAAATCCTGGAACTAATATATCTGATCACTTGGTATTCGCGACATCAATCACCGCTTATCACGTGGAACTCATTCGATTTATTCGACTAAAAAAATATTATGAGTGGCGGCGTACAGTTGGAATCGAAACTATTTACTTCACTAGATAATCGTTAGCATCAACACTTTTGACTGAAGACTGGAAGAGATTGTCATAAAAGATGAGCCGCTATCCAGCCTAAATTTTTTGTTCTCCTATAGAAGTCGGCGAATACCGAAGAGATGCAGTCGCAGATTGTTTACTGATGAAAATGACGCAGTAATATAGTTTGTTTCCTATAGAGTGATACAACTTTGAGTTGGCATCACTGCTTTATTTGACCACCCATTTAACAGCTGATAGTTGCTTTTTGTTTAGTTGGCTTTGAAATTTTATTATGGATCGACTTACACCAGAGCAACGCGTGCAAATTGTGGAAATTTTTAATAAAAATAATGGTTCTGTTCGTCAAACGTATCATGCATTTCGTCCATTCAAAATGTTATTTTCCAATGAAGCCCATTTTTGGTTGAATGGTTACGTAAATAAGGAGAATGGACGAATTTGCTTTGACGAGAATCCACCAGCTTTTGTTGAAACACGATAAAATCTACAGAAAATTACTGTTTGGTGCGCTTTATGGGCTGGCGGCGTCATTGGCCCATATGTCTTCAAAAACGATGATGGTCAGAATTTTACTGTTTTTGAAAATTAGTGTTCCAGATTGCGTCTTGTACGCGCCAGCCGTGGTAGCCACATGGCCGAAATCACATTTAACATTAATGTCATAAAATTTTCTATCCAATAAAGTCCGTTTCATTGATATCAAAAATATATTACTACGTTTTATTATGATTTCAACTTGTATCACTATAAAAAACACCCTATACTTACGTTTTGAAATATATTGTATCGTGAGAGTCTATTTTATACCGCGCGTCTGGTTCAAATAAATTTGCCGAATCATCTCCCTCGATAAAGTTCAGAATATTTTTTTAAACAAAAATATTATTCAATTCTGCTTTAAATATTAATGAAGCCTTTCGCTGTTTCCCCGAGCTCCTAAATATATCTGGTCTATGGTTTCGAGCTTTTGGAACTTAAAAGTCTAACAACAGTTTGATCAAACACTGTTATTTCAATTTATAACTTCTAAATGAAACAACTGAAAAGGAATCGCAAACAATAATTGATTAAGTCGGAAATTACAGCATTCGATATGGATCCAAGTTTCTATTTAAATTGGATTTAAATTTTTTCGATATGGAACGAGGTAAGCTTTTATTTCAAGATATCACTTCTTTGTAATTTTTTCGACACGGTATCGGTTGGCGTCGATTGACGACGTTTTTCAAAATCAGAAAAAAATTTAAAAACTGTAAAAAATAGTAACACATTTGAAAATATTTTATTATAATTTTTTTTGTGTAGATTTCTCTATTTGTGCGTATCGGTCCGAATTTAAAATAAATTCTAGGGAAAGCCAATAGTCCGATTCGTTGAACTTACAGGCGGTTCACGTACATACAATTACACACACACTCATACGAACAGCTATGCTTGGGACGTTAAGAAAGGATCATGTCTAGAGGTGCAAGCCCGCAACGGTTGACACACCGGAAGGCAACATTCAGAAATTTGTTCGTGAGATGCCGGCCGATATGTTGGAGAGAGTATAAATAACGATTCAAGCAAATTCCATTTGTTTTTTTAAAAATATAGAATATTAATCAAGCAATTTTTATAGATAAACAGTGTGCGCCTATCCGGATTCGACGTTGTTTCACTAACGTTACCAACTAAATCACCAACTTATAGAAACAGATGCATGTTGTGAAGGGTATAAAATGTATAAATGACTGACGACAGAAAAAAGAAATATTAATAATAATAAAGTAAAACGAAATGTAAATACACGTACAAGTAACAGCACGAACAAGTGCAGTGAGTGAGTGAATATGTGACTGGATATACACTCGCATGTGAAAATAATAAAGAGGAGATTAACTAGAAGAGGATTTAGACATTTTCAATTTCAAAGTGAACACGACTACAAGAAAAACTTGAAAAAAAAACATTAGAAAAAGGAATATGTAATAAGAACAGCTACTGTACTAACACAAAGTTACACGAGTACATACACGGAACGTATTAAGACTTAAGCACGGCAGCTTTTTTTTTTTCGTTATTAGCAAATATTTCTGGTACTTCTTCAGCATCTACAGCGATTTCTTATAGCAAAATGTCATAATCTTAATTAATACTCAGGCGCTGAAAGAACTAAACAGTATTAAACACGCATACATAAGCAGATCCTAACTAACACCAGGCAACAAATATTTGCCAGCAGGAAGTTTATCAAGATATTAGTGAATTACGGGCACGAGTATTCAATTATTCGGAGTTTTGCTTTAATCAGATAACCGCTCGATTAGTTAATCGATTTGTTAATGGATTTATATATATATTTCATTAGAACACATAAATTATTAATGTCTTCAATAAAGTTTCCAAGTGTAATTTTATGTCTGATGTGTAACCGCAAGTTTTTTCGCTGCTCAAAATGCTAAACTGTTACGGAGTGAAATTACGAGCAGTTGCAAGTTAAATCGTAATGAAGTCGTATGTAAGAAACTTTTCCTTGCTGGTAGTCAAAAGCCTTCCTGGTTGGTAAATAACAAGACTGTGTCTGCTTCGTGGGGATTAAGAGATTTACTAGAATAACATTTTCCCATGCAGCATTCATTTTTTTCATAACAAAAAAATTATATACGCAAATTTATAATAATCGTTATTATGTTTGTATTGTCTTAATTTAATCAAACAATTTGCTTTTGTTGTATTTTTCCTAGTCCTTGTCTAAGCAAAGTTAAGGCGTGGTCCGTATATGATTTATGGCTAAAGACAAAACTTCGTCTTTTAAAGGCAATGGTTTTTGTTGTTTTTCTTTCCTTTTGTTGTTGCGCCAAACTGGATTTAAGAGTTAGAGATAATATCTTTGCCACGAGCTCATCGGGCTCAACCCAACAAACATAATTGTTCGCACTCGAAAGCAGCTTGTATAATTATAATGGGAATTAATATATTTATACAATTTCCTTTCAGTTGCTTTCAAAAACATTTTATTGGTTCTATAGCTGGTGTAATAATTGGTTTATTGACTAAAGCTTTAAACACAATAACGACAGCAGGCTACACGAATATCGACTACAAAAGTCGTTGGCTACAATCGTCGCCTCGTAGCCAGCTACTCAATTATTTTTAAAACGACACCACCAAATCAATAACCATGAGTTGTTGTTTGTAGTAGAATTCTCTTCAAACGCCAGTGTAGCCGCTTTCAAATATTTAATACTCTTAAATAGTGTTATTCCCATAAAACATATTTCAAGTCAACTATATTTGACATGAAATCAATTCATTAGCTTGGAATACGGTTTGTTGTTTCCTTTCAAGTCTACACTAATTGAATTTATTTATATTTTACTGGCAACACTGCATCTACTCGTTGTCGCTCATCAAAATAGAAATTAGTTTAATTTGAATACAACCATAAAAACAACATGGAGAACAACCAGTAGCCGTGTTGCCTGTAGTAATAAAAATAATCATTCTCATATACGCACATGTATTCTATTTGACAAAGTTGTAGTCTGTAGCCTGCTGTCGTTATTGTGTTTAATGCCTAATTATTCAGCAAGTACGAGGTCTGTTCAAAGACAAGCTGAATTTTAATTTTGTGAAGAAAATTATTTTTTCAATTTCTATTTTTATTTACTTCAAAATAGTCCCACCCAAATCATCGAAGAAGTTCTCATGTGTAATTTTTGGTATACCATTGAGCTTTCTCGGCGGTTTGCTTGCTATAGCCTCAACCATAGTAAAATCCTGTCGTTTCATGGGTCTCTTTAATCTTGGCAACAGGAAAAAGTCACAAGAGGACAATAAATCATACGAAGACTTACGACATGCATCGTAACTTCGCTAATGCTGATCGGGTGGTTACAACAATTTTTGATACGTTGGGGCGTTGTTCGCATCTTCTCGACTTTCTGGAAGCACTTGTAAGCATTATTGTGAATCAGAATATAATCACCGGGCGCCACTTCCTTTTGAACATTTAATTCCACTTTCTAAAACATTTTTTTTTGCGAATTCGAAGCGGCCAACACGCAGAACTCTTCCAGTTTTTAATACTCTCACAAGGAAATTAAACATGACAAATAGTTGAAGCTCCAAAAAAATGTTCGAGAGGAGCGTACAAACATAAAAAAACGACAATTGAATTGACGTGGCCCACGAAATTTTAATATTTTGTGGTGATAGTCTGGCAAGAAATGGGGCCCCAGATTCAAACATGATGAAAACGAAGTGTGAAGTGCATGGCTTGAAAGACATGACGTCCAGATGGCATAAATTCCGAAGTAGGGGCATTCAGGGAAATGAAATATCGGACCAGTGTCCAAAAGCAGCTTCGGTCTTGGATGAGGCTATCTCACGAAGAGCTATTGACATCCAAAGGGCGCCAATGGCTGCCCCAGTTGGTATACCAGATTATACCTGGGATTCTAAGCATCCCAATGAGAATTTAAGGCCTCCGAGTATTTTCTCACTACCTTGCTGGTAGCCCTTTTAAACTAACCGCCAATAGAACTCGCCTTTAATCATGCAGACTGAGTCCCGGTTATACCAAACATCTATACAATTTCATTGGTTTTTTTTTCGTTATATTTTTTATTCCTAATTTGACAACACGCATCTGAAATCATTTTATCAATTTCATGTGAATGACAATGCGAGAAGTTAAATACAATGAGACGACACTCAAACCGTGCAGAACAGCAGCCGTGTACTGGTGGTATGTGACACATTTTCTTGAGAAATAGTGCGATTTTAAAAATTCATAAATTGATAGTTTTCATGCGATCAGAGTTGTATTTATTTTGAGGCAGCTGTTGGCTGAAGTAGCAGGACACAAAAAACTTTTCTGACCTGCATTTCTGCAGAGTTTTTTTTAACACTGTCATGCACTAAACGAGCAGAATACAGCACTCTTCTTCGGTACCTGCAGCAAAAACTCCACCGGCGAATTAAAAAGTAAAAATACCTACAACAAATATTCCCTCTTCTATTCTGTCTTCATTTGCCCCCCTAATACTATCCACTGTAGGGGTCGCCGCTTGAATGCTGGTCCTACTCATAAAGAAATGGAACAAAATATATATGGCGTCAAGGCCAACAGAATTTTTTACATCATTGTTGTTGACAATATTATTTTTCGACGTACATACTTTACTTGCGCAATAAAAAAGCGAATAGTAGTACCATTTCACTCCTTATAAATGCTAATTTTCCAAAAACACCACAGGAAGTTAGAGTTTTTACTTAAAAGAATATATGATTTTTGCAATGCTCTAAGTTTTAGAAGATATATGGAGTGCATAAAAGTACCAAGTTTTTTTTAACCCTTTTTACCCTCTAAAGGTACTCATATCAAAAAAGTACCAAACACTTGTCTAATTATTTTTAAGCGTTATTTGTATTCTTTTGAAATTTTTGGTCTATATATCGTAGTTTCCAAGACACAAAATAACCGCATTTACCCGTTTTTATTCCCTCAACATTCGAATTCCCAAAAATTTTTCACTGTGTATCTATACATATATATGAAGTGGAACCGTTATACACCCAATAACGTTGCTCTTTCATATATACAGATTTCTTATGCAATCGTTGATTTATTATTGTAACATTGTACTGTTATATATTTTTCTATATAGTATAAAAAACAATTCCTATTTTTCTATTAATTTCTAATATTTAAAAGTTAGAGTAAGTAAAAAAATTTATATTCTTTAAAGATTTCATTCACAACGAATTGACTACTCTTAGAAGTTTCTGACAAGCGATGCAATAAAATTCACTACTCACAATGTTATTGTGAATACAAGACTATTGTGAACTGGTCATATAAAATGCAAAAAATCACACTTCAAATTTTTTGAATAAGAAATGAGGCTATTCATTTTATTGAAATATTATTATTCGTTTGACAAAAACAACATGTTCGAAAGGATAACATCATTGAAGAAATAGTTGGCATATGCCATGGCAATAATTTCTAACAGAGAAATAATTCTATAGAAATAATTTAGTACAGTTGCTATTTGACATTAATAACAGTAAAGTTCTTCTAGGGTTAAATCAGAAAAATTTACTTATATATTGCGGTTGCTTAAGATTATTTTAATTTATTCCAAAAACTCGACTGTTATTTCCACAATTCGTTTCCAGCAAATACTTAAAGTCACAAAATTTATTATTTAGAATGCAAATAAAAATATGAAATATGAAAAATAAATATCAGCTAGAATAAATGCAAACAGTTTCTACACAAACAAAACCATGTCCTTCTATTTAAATATCCAACAACTGAAATATTATAAAAAATAGTTTTAGGATTGAAACATGAATCATATACTTTTTCTCCTTCTCCTTCTCCTTATCCGTCTGTCTGTCTATCTTTTGAACTTAAGCGACCTAAAACTTAATAACAGACTGAATGGCCGGCGGCTGGTGGTTCGTTGCACAACTAGACGAATGATTGAATAGATGGTTGAAGATGATATTAAAGATGGCGACTGGCTAAATGAATGAATGCACGTTGGATTCGTTTGTTGAATGTTTAATTTTAAGGTTAGCGCCGTGTTTCTATTTGCCACAGAGTTCATTTGCAAAAGATATATGAAAAATTATCAAGTTCTTGTCAACAAATTAATTCTGCACGTACAGCAGGAAAAATAGTTGCAAGTTGCAACGAACATTGACTTGAGGAAATTTTAGAAGGATGATCGTTGCTGCGGCATATAGTCGACTGACCTGCCAGAAGTCATCACGTGACGAAAAAGAGTTCAATATTCCCCACAGGACAATTCCTTTTCTTTCTAAGTTTGTAGATAAAAGACGACATCTAAAGAGAACTAAAGGTTGTATGCAACAAGTGTTTTCTTGTAGCGGCATGATACTACAAGACCGAAATATTTGTTGGAATGACATTTTCTTTTTGTTATAATTCTGCATTCGATATCGTTGGAAATTTCAATTTAATTCACATAAAAATTTCGATCCATAACGAGAGCCGTAATTTTCCCCCTGGCAAATAATTTTATACAATTAAATTTTTAACCGTTCAACCAGTTTATTGTTTGAATATTTCCTGCAATAAAATTAGGCCGTATGATAGTCCTCAAAAGGTAATCCAGAAGCACTGATTCGCACAATAGGGGAAGGGGCTCCAATAGTGAACAGGGCCAGTTCTGGAAATAAAGTCGTCGTCAAATTGATTGTGCAATAAAACGATAAGTAAGCGCGCTGTATTGCAAGTTGCCTTGTCCTGTTGGAATCGAACGTAGTTGATGTTTAAATGATTGACTTGGGAAACCAAAATTCAGTCAACTCGATGGCACTTGCCCTTTACGGTAACAGCAGTCCGTTTCTCATTTCGAAAGATATAAAACCCAAAAATACCGCGAGAGTGTAAACTATACCGATTAGTCAATTGTGATGGATGTGTTGGTCATTCGTTAACAGCTTAAAAATTGCGTTCACTCCAAATAATAAAATTTTTCTTATTGATGTTACCATTTAACGAGAAACGAGCTTCATCACTGAACACAATAAAGTGGACGAAGTGCTCTGTGAAGTTCGAGAACTGATCTTTTTTTTTAATTTAAAAAACTTGGAATTTTTCTTTTTTTCCTCAAAGGACTTACGATGACTTGCGAAATCTTATTAGCTGAAATGGTCAACCAAAAGCTCTCAGCTCTTAAGGCGTATCACAAACACAACAAAAATATCAAGTCAAACTGCATAAATCTTTATGCACTAAATAAAATGATGGAGAGAATATTTGTGCGGTACACATCATTCCGATATCAATATGCGATTCTTATGAATAGCGATGACGATTGAGCGATGTCCGTCTGTCTGTACGTGAAATCAGTTTTCCTAAGCCCCCAGAAGAGCTAGAGACTTCATTCTTGAACTTATGGATTGAAAATGAACCTAAATAGAGTGGTATTGAAAAATCGGAAGGATGGTTCCAGGGCTGGGAAGCTTACACCTATTTCTCGACGCAAAATTATCACTATAAACCAATTACTTTTTTGTTTATTTGTAAATTGAACCTATTTCATTCTTTGGGATTCCTCGATTGTCTATTTAAAACTCAAAAAAAAAAACTTCCAGGGATGGGAAATTAAGTTTTTTTTTTGGCACATTTGGTATTTTGTGGTAAATATAATTACTAAAATGTTTGAAAAAATTAAGTTTTTCTTAATTAAAATCGTTTTCTACAACATGAAGATTTGCATAGATAAAAAATTTTTTTTTATTAAAAATTCTCATCCAGGGTTGGGAAATTTAAATTTTTTTTACTTTAAAATAACCAAAAATCAACTGATGTCGTTTTTCCTGGTTAACATTATGTTTTATTCCGGCAAAACAAAATTGGAATCAAAAACTAAAAATATATCAAAATTTCGATTCCAGGGTTGGATACTGCAATATTTTATAGTGCATGAAAGTCACAAAAGTGGTTACAAACTTGTAGTTTTTCTTAATTAAAACTATTTTATGCCTCATTAAGAGTTGTCTTGGTAAAAAAGAACGAAAAAAATTATGTGTTTCGTTTCCCAGGGATCGGAAACTTAAATTTTTTTATGCATAAAATAACCAAAAAGCAACTAACGTCGTTTATTTCCTCACAAAAACCATTTTTTTATTTAGAAAACAAAAATTTGGTTTCAAAATTTAAAAAACATCAACATTTTGATTGCAGTGTTGGATAACTGCAATATTTTGTGATACCTGAAAGTGACCAAAATGGTTACAAATTTTAAGATTTTTTAAATACGTTGGTAAAAAATCAAAAAAAAAAATAATTTTCGCTTCCAGGAATGGGAAACTGAAATGTTTTTATACATAAAAGTAACAAAAAAGCAACTAACGTCGTTTATTTTTACTAATTAAAACTATTTTTAATTCAAGAAAAGCAAAAATTTCTCGTTTTCAAGGGTGGAAAATTAGTTTTTTTTCATTCATAAAAATAACCAAAAAGGCAATTGACATTATATTTTTTTCTGGCTAAAACTATTTTATAACTTAGAAAGAACAAAGTTGGTGCTTCAAAATATATATTATGCCAGATGTACGTTGGTGAAGGGTATGTAAGATTCGGCACAGCCGAATATAGCGCTCTTACTTGTTTTATTTATGTTCGTAATTATATTTAAGTTTTCCGTAAATTAATAATTTAGTTCGGATTAATAAAGATTCGTGGCGTATTCTAAGACAATATTGCAAAGGGAAAATTTTGTCATGGCGGCACCATCAGGCGAATTTCAACTTTCGGGGGATCATAGAGTTGTTGGCATTTATTTCTCGGCAAGTGAAAGTGTTGCATTTTAGTTTAAAATGTATTCAGTTTTTTGTGTAACACAACTACCACCTCACAAGTGGTAGTAAACGAAAATACTCATGAGTACCGATGATACAAATGCAGCGGCTTTTGAAAACAGCTGTTCTGCTCTGTTGTGTAACATGAACATATAAAACTGATATTGACTTTTCCTTGAGCTTTAAAACATTTACCATGTCTTTTTGAAGTAAAAGCACTTTTTGAAAAATTTGACTAAAAAATTAACTCAACAACAGAAAAAATTTTCTACCACATTTTAACCCTAAAGCTCTATCCAACCGTTTAAAAATAAAAAAAACTGCATTATGGGCGTATCGGAAAAATATTTCATTAATATGATAATTCAGTTGGTATTTTTCAACAAAAAATTCCAGTCCACTGGGTTCCTAATTGGCCAAAGTGTCTTTGAGGAAACATATAACAATTAGAAAGACAAACCAGCCGCGGATTGGTAGCCATTACCGCATTATATATTCAAGATAATATCTCTGATGGCTGTTTAAGACTATTCGAGGTGTTTTTGTGTGCATCTGCCTTAAAAGAGCGTTTAATGCAGAGGCCTCCTCTTCAATTATTTACTACTCCTTGTGTTCATTCACATTTGCTCCAACTGCCAAACATGTCCTTTACATGTGTCCCGAGTAATCGAAATGCAGACAAACAAGAGGTTATTGTTACAAATACTCGTACATACGAGTGTGTGCACCAACACACTCTCATAACCGAAAGGATTTAAATATGCATGTGCGTCTGTATGGAAGACGTCCTTTTAGCAAAATATCAGAAACAGCAGCATATGAAACCATGAATTATATTGTCATTTTTAACACTTTTGCCTGCAACAAATAACAGCAGCAACAATCTAAAGACGTTTTTACATGCATACGCACACACAAACACACACACACCCTTGCGATTGTTCTGGTTAGGAAGGGGAAGTGTTTAAACGTTGATTGTATTTTGCTGTCTTTTTGTTCATCATTTTTTAACGAAGTCTCTCGTCATCTTCTCTACGTTTATGTCTTCTAGTGGAATTCTTTTCTTTTTCTTTTTTTTCTAGTTGCAACCTCTTGACATTTATTTTTTTCTGTTGTCTTCCTGTCTTTTTTTCTTATTGTACATTTTCAGCGGACATTTATTTTACATTTGCATGAATCGTTAGCGATTTTTTTCTTCTCTGTGTGTGTTGACTTTTTAGTGCTGGCTCTGCTTCTGCTTCTGCTTCTGCTGCTCTTGTCGTCTGGCTGGATTTGTTTGTTATATCAAAAGCATGAATGTAAATGTAGTGGTAAACAAGAAATAAATACTCGAGTCTTAAAGAGACAAACTTTCAAATTACAAGTTCATATGCGTCCTGTTAACAAGAACAGCGCAAAGAAGAACTAACAGAACGACCATTTAAGATCGTTAGAAACGCTGTCTTTGATGCAGAGGAACGAGTGTAACGACCGAGTAAATCAGAAGTGATCGTATTGACATTTTGCCAGCATTTGCACCCTAAATATTTGATTAATAAATATATGAAATGTTTTGATGTCTTCAATTAAGTTTTTTAATACTCCAAGACCGTAAAAGTCAAGATATTTACAATAATAAAAATTGTTTAAAGAAACTGAAATAAGTTTCAAATTTTTAGTTTGAGGTGCTTCGAAAGCGTGTAAAAATACTTACACGCTATGAGAAGATGAGAACATGAACCACACCAACAGCCTTGTGCGTGGAAGCACAATACAAAAGAAGACTTAAGCATTAAACACAATAACGACAGCAGACTACAGACTACAACTTGTCAAAAATAGAATACATAAGCGTAGTTGGGTTGTTGTCCATGCTGTTTTTGTGGTTGTAGCCAAATTAAACTAATTTCTATTTTGGTGAGCGACAATGAGTAGATGCAATGTTGCCAGTATAATATAAACAAATTCAGTTATTGTAAACTTGAAAATATATTGTTTCATTATCAAAAGGAAACAACAAACTATATTTCCAAGCTAATGAAATGATTTCTTGTCACAGACTGTGGACCTTAAATATATTTTATAGGAATAACACTATTTAGGATTATTAAATATATGAAAGCGGCTACACTGGCGTATGAAGAGAATTCTACTACAAACAACAACACATGGTTATTGATTTGGTGGTGTCGTTCTAAAAATAATTAAGTAGCTGACTACGAGGCGACGATGGTAGCCAACGACTTTTGTTGTTGGTATTCGTGTAGCCTGCTGTCGTCATTGTGTTTAATGCTTTAAGCCCATACAAACGAACAAACATACAACTGAAGCCAATAAAAAACGTATAAAAAAATCAAAATGCTTTTCAGCTGTGTGCCGAAATGAAGCTCTTCGCTTCACCCTTGTAATTAAAATTGTGAATCTTACAACAGTGTCTTATTTCATTCCGTTCGGTGTAATAAACGATAGATGTCTATCAATATTTTAAGAAAAAAAAATTTAATGGCTCAAAAACTGTTATTATTTTATGACTTTTCTTTGTACAAAACATGTTCTGCAATATTAACACGATATGACTAAATAGCGCACTGTGTGAATACCCCAAATGTATCCATACGCTGTCAATCTCTTTTCATTCATCGTTTAGGAAAACAGCTTTCTTTAATTGTTCTACATTTTCTTAAATTTTTCTCTCAACATGCCGCGTAGTTTTCTCTTGCACTATTTCTTAAACGCGGTAACTTAATTGATGTGCTAACAAATTCTGCTTAAATTGCATTGAAATAAAGTGCCCGTCGTAAATGTTATTTTTAATAGCAAAAATAAATTGATTGTTCATGCGATTACAAGTACGACAGCGATGGTGAAAAGTTATTGACATTTATGAAATTTAAAACTTGAAACTGAAACATTGATCTGGAACAACATTTAACACACGCATTCGTTCATTCGTGCGTTTGTGCAAGCACGCATGTATGCTTGCATACATACGCACATGCATACTAAAGCATTTTTCATTCTACACACATGCAGATATATTTATGGATTTAAATATTAACGACATTCATACACACATACAAATAATTCGTTTCACGACAGCCATAATAAAATCTATTTGAAGTTAGAAACTCGTTAAGACAACCGGAATCAAAACTTTTAAAATAATATTTTAGATTAATATTTTGAAGCAGTTGAAAAAATTGTTGTTGCGTCTCATAAAAAAGGCATGAGCCATGTTTGTTTGGGGTATTCGCGTTGTGGAAAATGATATGCAAGATGACCCTACAAGAAATGAATGACTGAAACTAAACACACACAATCATTTTCACTAACACAATTAAAAATATTTTAGCCTAACAGCGTTACCATTTTTGGACTTTTCATACCAAATTCTTACGAGTTGTTTTTAGTTGATCAAATATGTACTTTTTCAGTATGTTTGTGCATGTACAAGTTCAATGAAGTTGCAAAAATATTTGTATAATAAACCAATTAACAAAACTTGGTTAAATTTTGCTCTAATTGTTGTTTTAAATGTTTCACGAGATTCAGGGATTTTTGGGAGCATCAAAAATATATATCGGAATTAAGAAAAGAAGTATGAGCGACAACGCTGGTTTTTACAGGCTAGAATACTGTGTGCAGGAGTAAGACAATAAATTTGTCAAGCTTTTGTATAGAAAAGCTTCTAAATTGAAGAAAAAATAAAATAAAATATAAAATATAATATAAAATTAAATAAAGTGAATTTCGAATACTAATGACATCCTTGCGTATTATGATGACCACTGATGATCGTTTGGGATGTGGAGAAAAGGACACTGCAAGAGGTAAATCTCTCTTTTGTATTATGTACATGTTCTTTTGAAAAATTCTTAGCGGTGATACTTTATTCTTATATTGCAGCTGATGACAGTTTCCTCTCTTTCTAGGAAATGTTGGAATTAGCTAATACAGGAGATGTCGATTTCATTTTGTTGGGCGGTGATTTATTTCACGATGATGTGCCAAGCCAAAATGCATTGCACAAGTTTAGGTTGGAAGAAAAAAACAAGGTATAAAAATAAATTAATTTCCATCTTTAGCTGTATGAAACTATTGACAATGTATACTCTTGGTGATCGTTCAATTTTCAAGCCACAAATGAAACGGCTAGTTAAGAGGATTTCAACCTGAATATCTTCCTACGGGATTAAGTTATTTGGATTTGTTGTACACCACGGGCTTATTTAATTATTTTGGTCGACGGACTGATATCAGTAAGTTTTGTGTATGTTAAATTATAAAACAAACATACTTGTATGTATATAGAAATAATAAATTTGTTATAAATTAATTCAAATGATATTAAATGCGTTTTATTTTATGGAATTTCGTTAGGTCGGGATTGTTAGCAACCCTATCATCGGTGACACCATACCCGTCAAGGGTGACCGGTCACCAGTGACACCATACCCGTCAAGGGTGACCGGTCAGCAATGAAACCATACCAGTCACATAAGAGTAAGTAGTCTGAATATATGTTCTACAGGCGATAATATACACATGTTAGAGAGGGATGCAAGATTACACGTACACAAATGTTTCAGTCAGATTTTTCCTTTTGGCCTAAATAAAATGATAGAAACTTTGTTCTACGTGCTGACCGAAATTTGGTCAGCAGTGCCAGTCATATGACCGGTAATATGACCGGCACTGTTCTTGTAGGGAAGTAACATGCGTTTAAGAGAACAGTTAATATGGCAGCACAAAAACTAGCTGATCTGACGTATAGGTGGCGACAGTGGTTTGAATGAAATCCCTGTAGTAAAGTTTGGCAGCCTCATATAAAACAGAGATGTCAGGTTGTTCAATTTTGTTCTTTTTTTTACCTAACAAAAATAAACGATTTAAGTGAACCCTTAAGCATAAAAAGCAGGTATCGTAATGACTATAAATTTCATTATAAAAACCACATTTTGATCAATATTTTCTGAAATTTACTTTTACTGCTTAGGAAATAAAAATTATGTCTAGACTTTTATTCTTTATTTGATTATATGATAAAGGTTATTTCCCGATTTTAGTTTTTTCCTGAGAAAATAAAAGTTTTTCCTTAACTTTACTTTTTTAAACTCAAACTTCAGCCTTTAACGCAATATTCTCAGCGATATGGCTGCTCCAGGTCTGCCCAGATATGACAACTTCTCGCGTTGCGCCATATTCTCCTATGCGGCAGGTAAGCGCGTGTAACAATTTTCTTTGTAAAATAGTTTTAAATTTAAATTTTTTAATTTTGCTTTAAATTTCTCAAATTATGAATTCTTTAAACTCCGCTTACATCAAACTAATCCTGTAATTATTTCTCCATTTCGGCCTCTTCAAACAAAATTTTATTTCAATAATATTTCCTTGAATTTTTAAACTTTCGTCAGAGTTTAATATGGCGGTGACAAAATAAGTTGTTGTATTCTGTTGTATCAATTATTTGGCTGGAATGACACATTTTGTATGACCACCGATCCATTTGCCCAAGCAATTGACATTTTGGTTTACGAATATTGCCCACACAATTACCATTCAATGGAACAATAAACGATTGAATTTACTTATTTTTAATTCCCCTATTTTACAATTGTAAAATAAAAATAAATGGCTGTTATGTGATCGTATCGGTATTTTCTTGGTACTTATAAAATATAACAACAATTGCCGCATGCATTGTTGGGGGCATATTTCTACGTGCCCGGCCATTCAATGATATTTTTATATGTTTCAACAATTCTTTAATAATACCGAAAACGCAACTCTCAGACTCGTGCTGTTTATCGCCAATTTACCAATTTCTATGTGCATGCACGAGCATGCATGTAAGTGTGCACAATATTTCTTCAAATTGGTGTACTCGTGTGTGGCTGTAGTTTTCATAGTATTTTCCCTTCTTTTTTTAAATTTCCACTGCATACTTTGAGGTTGCTCGACGACTCAATGCAGTGCCTGTCATACATACAATCAACCAACAACTTTCGCAGGAGTATCGGCAATTTGCACTCATGTCGAACATGAAAATAATGAAAAACAATTCATGCGTAAACTGTTGATGCCTACACACACACACACACACACATACGCACACACTCACACCTAGACGTCAGGCTGCTCTTACATCAGCACGATTGAATACACGTATCATATTGCCAGATATATGAAAACATGCATGGGTGTGTGTGTGTGTGTGCTGTTCGTATTATTGTGTATATTGAACAAATCTGACCAGACAAGACCAGACCAGACCAGACCATAAGGTAATCAGTTCGTAATAACAACAAAAACAAAAGCAGAAACCTTTACCAGACCAAGAGTCGTCGTTCGTGGGTTGTTTGTATGATGCAAAATAAACACACGAAAAGAAAAAGGAAAAAACAAAAGCAATCCAAAATCATGGAAAACTAAAAAAGCCAGGGATGTCAAAACTTGATTTTTTAAATTGAGAAGAGTCTGTTGGAATTAATAACAGGGATATTTTTAAAACTCAATTAAAGGAGATTGAGAGGAAATTTTTTTAGTTGCCTTATCAAATCAAAGTGGACACACACTGTGGAATAGAATAAGATTTTTATTTCCAGCCAATTAGTTTTTTACAACTTGACACTTGTCGGGATATTGATAATCTCTAATTATTTATGTTTCCCGGACCCTTTGAAACACTTTTAAGAAACTGAAAGAATAAACAAATAATTTGGTCACTTGGGAATTTGAAACAAATTGAATTCCATCTCTTCTTATTTTGTACATGGACCGCAGCACAGTCCAGGAGCCCCATTCATTCAATGTGTAGAGCCACTTTTTATTCTTTCATTCACCGGCGAAGAAGAGGGCTTTAAGGCGTTCTTTAGCACATGAAAGTGCCAACCACTCGCTGTAGTTTAAAGAGGTCACTGCAATTTCCTTGCCATTGAAGCAGGCCGCAAATATATACTACTACAGATCAGACGTGCTCAAGATTAACGTCAGTACTGGTCACTACGGCCTAACCTGATGGTGCTCTTCACATCATGTGAAGATGAGTGTCCACTATTACCTCCGAACGTACTCGGAAGACCCACCAGTGAGATTTACAAGATACCCGCCGATGAAGAATTTTTATGCAGGTGTTTGGCCTCCAGTGGCTATAGGCATGCCACTAGTAATCGAGGAATAACCAGCCAGATAGACGCAGACGGGAGCCGTACTAATCTTCTCCAGCACTAATTCACACCCTCACGAAATCGGGTGATAACACATGACTTCAATGGCATTGCCGTGTTGTAACGGAGAGGATATTATGGAGAGGATATTTGAAAAAAGGTGAGAAGAAAGAGAATCTGTAGTATTTTTTCTTCTTCAGCAAATTCCATCAGAAGCTCAGGCTGTTTACATCGAATCTCCATGTCTGTCTGTCCTCCACAAGATGCCGCACTTCGTCAGTTTCATTTAAAATTGTACACCTCCGGGTTGTTCCTGAATTTTCGCCTTTTGAACTGAAGGTTGACATTTTCGTCGCTCACAACTTGAAGTAGTTGTTCGTTTATGACTACGCTTGGCTCCCATATTTTTTAAGTATTTCGGAGGGAGGGGTAACTGGTCAATGTTTGGTTGATGCTCTCGGTCTCGGAACCATACAGTAGAATATTCCTTATGCAAGAGTTTTGAAAATATATTTTTGTTTTGTATGCGATTTTATTAGAGTTCCATACACACGGTTGGCACATTTGAGGTTAAGAATTAAACTGGCTGTCAAATGCTGATATCCCAATAATTGAGCTGTCATTCTTTGATATTTATTTAGTAAAAGATTTTAGAGTTTCAACCATGAAGCATTAAACACAATAACGACAGCAGGCTACAGACTACAACTTGTCAAAAATAGAATACATGTGCGAATATGAGAATTATAATTTTTACCACTACAGACAACCCGGCTACGGGTTGTTGTTCATGCTGTTTTTGTGGTTGTAGCCAAATTAAACTAATTTCTATTTTGGTGAGTGTCAATGAGTAGATGCAGTGTTGCCAGTAAAATATGAATAAATTCAATTATTACAGACTTGAAACTATACTGTTTTATTATACAAAAAGAAACAGCATCCTATATTTCCAAGCTAATGAAATGATTTCTTGTTATATACCGTGGACTTTATATATATTTTGTTGGAATAACATTATTCTAGGGTATTACATACATGACAGCGGCTACACTGGCGTATAAAGAGAATTCTACTACGAACAACAACACATCGTTATTAATTTGGTAGTGTCGTTCTAAAAACAATTAAGTAGCTGACTACGAGGCAACGATTGTAGCCAACGGCTTTTGTAGTCGGTGTTCGTGTAGCTTGCTGTCGTTATTATGTTTAATGCTTGAAACGCCAACCTCTTGAACAGAAATTTTAACTGCGAAAATTTACTAGCAAAATGGTGAAAATTTTACTGAATCTCTTCGTAAAACTCGAGCAGCTTTTCAATTACCCAAAATGCCACGGGATATATATTTAGAGAACTAAAAAAAAGAGAGCCAAGCGGTATAATGAAAGACTACAAATTTTTAGATACGACAAGAGAAGGACAGATAAATTGAATTAACGTTTTGCACTCAATCTGTCTAACGCCAACAACAACAACAGAAAAAAAATCTTGTTTAAATCAATTTCAGCAAGAAATAGAGTGAAACCTTTTTGAAATATTATTTTATAGGATCGGCTTAAGCTTTAGTGCTATTTTTTATTCAAAACGTTTTTTCCTGGTATTACGTGGAGTCCTTGTTATTGAATTTATATGTCATTATTTTAATAAAATCTTTGTTTTAATAAAAATATAGCTTTTGGTCTTATTTTTATGCTATTTAATTTTTAAAAAATTCAAATTATTCGATTAACCGAATAGTATTCGATTTCACGATTTTATTCGATTAAATCTCTAATTCGAACTCTTAAATCGATCATTATAAAGCCTTGATTAGTTGCATTAACAAACATGATATAATAAAGGGTGTTTTTTTATAGACTGATACGAGTTTAAAGCAATAAAAAGGTCTTCATTGGATAGACAATTTTATGACATTAATTTTTAAACATGATTTCAGCCATGTGGCCGCCACGGCTGGTGCGTAAAAGTCGCAATCTGGAACACAAATTTTTACAAACAGTAACATTCTGACCATCATCGTTTTCGAAGACATATGGGCCAATGACGCCGCCAGCCCATAAAGCGCACCAAACAGTAATTTTTTTAATGTTATCGTGTGTCAACAAAAGCTGGTGGATTCTCGTCAATGCAAATGCATCCATTCTGCTTATTTACGTACCCATTCAACCAAAAATGGGCTTCATCGGAAAATAAAATTTTGAATAGACGAAGTGCACGGTAAGTTTGACGAACAGAACCATTATTTTGATTAAAAATTTCCACACTTTGCACGCCTTGCTCTGGTGTAAGTCGATCCATAATAAAATGTCAAAGCAAACTAAACAAAAAGCAACTATCAGCTGTTAAATGGGTGGTCAAATAGAGCAGTGATGCCAACTCAAAGTTGTGGCACTCTATAAAAAACACCCTATACTTAATTATTCGATTATTCCAATAAATCAATTGCGCGACTAATCGATTATAACAAAAACTCGATTAATTGACTACCCCACAATATATTGATATAATTGATATAAAAACTCGATTATTTGCATTTGTCTTATAAATATTAAACGATATTTTGTTTGATTATTATTCGATTATATTTTGGACTCGAACAATATTTCACGCCATTAATCGTTTCATATAAAAGCTCGATTAGCTGTATTACTTTACTATATATTAAATGATATTTAACCGTTTGATTATTATTCTATTAGATTTTTTCCTCGAATATTATTTAATTATTTATTAAAATATTTTATTATTAATAATTTTTACCTACAATAATTATTCACGCGATTAATCGATTAATATAAAACCTCTATCAGTTGTGTTACTCTACTAAATGTTAAATAATATTTAATTATTCGATTAAGTTTTTACCTCGAATATCATCGATTAGTTGCACGTCCTACTAAATATTAAATAGTATTAAATTAATCGATTATTATTCGATTCTATTTCTAACTAAAATAATTGTTTACCTGATTAATCAGTCATTACAAATGAGTTGAATACTCTGCTGCATATGAAACAAATATTAAACAGTTCGATTATTATTCGAATATATTTTCATGCGTTTATTCGACTAGTGCAAATACCCTACCAAATAAAAAACATACGGCTGAAAGGGCCACACTGCTTCCCAGGGCTTCCTTTACCACAAGAGAACGATTAGGATTTTTAGTCTTGATTCCTCATTTCTAATTTCTTTCATGTTCCCAACGAGTTTTTGCCTTAATTCGAGTAACCTGAAGCGCATGTTAAAGACTGCCCAACACGGAGCGTCTGCACACCTTTGCACGTGATATAAAGCAGATATTGCAACGTCGCCCACTTTTAATGAATTGAATCTTATTGAGGAGGACAATCATTGCTGGGTTAGTTGGGACTGTGCAAATAAAAGCGAAAAGGTAAATGAAAGGACAGCAATACAAGAACAATTGCATGCCAGCAAACTCGCAAGTTGCAAGAATAAAAGCCCAACATATTTGTCCACCTTGGCGAAACACAATCGGGTGGATGTAAAAATCACACGTAAAACACATGTTCGATTTTGTAAAAAACACACATTCGCTGTTGCTAATTTCATTATTTCCTTCTTTCTTGCTTTTTTCATTTTATTGCATGTGTGTGTGTGTGCTTTGTTGTTGTTCTCATCTTTATAACTGAGAGATGGCAAGCAATTTCTAAGCTGCAAGTGTACACGAAAGTGTCTGGATGTTACCATTCCCCACAGTCATGGGGCATGTGGACTTTCTTTTATTTCCTTTTGCCATTTCAAAAGTGATACTTGAACACTTTTACTGGCGTCAATTTGTTTGCACTACTTTTACACATGACTGCAATTTTTCAATAGCAATTCTTGCCCCAGCATATTAAAGAGAAAGAAGGAGAGGGAGAGAGAGAGAGTAGGCAAACAAAGTTGAGAACGACCATGCTACACCGTCAGACTAATGGAATGAAGCTCGCAAAGATTTTTCAAGTTAATAAAATCTCTCAATTGTCCGTAAATATTAATTTCTTTCAACCCTCTTTATTTTTTTGCTCTGGATACTGGCGACGACTTTGAAATTCCATCAATTTAAAATTCCATCACTGTCACTTGAACTTGATGGCCTTTTGAAAAGTGTCCTAATGGCAACCAAAGACATCGTTAGCAGCTCCGCAGTGAAGAAAGTACGGAAAAGAGATGCGTTTATATGACAGTCCATTCGAATAATAGAGAAACAAGACCTGCAACTTGACAAATATTTTCGAGTAAAGATTTACTGCAACACATCCACAGTCACATGAATTTCCTGCAACACTTTCGCAGCCACAAACATTTCTCTTGTGTGATATCAAGTTCATTTCTATAAAACACTTTTGCTCCATTTTTATTTCCTTTCTTTCTTTCGTCTTGAGTTGCATTTCGGCACTGACATTTCATATGCTGATATTTTTAAAAGTGCTTTTAGCGGCTGAGTGCGAGTCAACAACTTCCAAGAAATGCCACATTGAGCACTGGAGAGAAAAGCAACAGACTTAATAACAGCAACACGGAGGCAAAGTCCTATGCTTTGCTGGGGCTTGCAGGCAAAATCAAACCTGAAGAAAGTGCGAAGAATGCTTATTTAAATACATTTTGGTAAATTTAAGGCAGCCGCTTTAAGAGATAAGCAGGTAGAAATTATCAGGTCCAGTTTCATTCAGCGGTTAAGTTTGCTTAAGCGATAATTTTGAAAACAATTATGTGCTCTTAGAGCTTTCCAGTCACAATAACAGATAAGATAATGTTGAAAAAGGATATATGACGGGTAGACATGTTGTTCCATCAAATAATACAAAATTTACAACATAAAAAAGCGCGTAGTTTTGCGGGCTTTTGAAGCAATTCAGTCATAAATGAGGCTAATGTTACATTTTGTATATAAAAGGATATGTGGGAGAAGGGAATGTCCTTGCGCCGAACGATGGGAAATTTACAAGAGCGATAAAAAGGAATAGTTTAAAATTAATTATTTTTTCTTAGAGTATTGCAATCATTAAGGCAGCCAAAATTATATACTTCTAATAAAAAGGATATATGGAGGGTAGTTATGTCCTTGCACCGACTGCTACAAAATTTACAGCATAACAAAAGGGCGTAGTTTTAAAAATAGTTACGATCTTTCGAATCAATTCAATCATATATACGGCTAATGTAACATTTTGTATCAAAAGGATCTGTGGGAGGTGGGCATGTCCTTGCTCCGAACGATGAAAAATGTAAAAGAGTGCTAAGAGGAATAGTTTAAAAATAATTATGTGTTCGTAATTCTTAAAACTATATATTTCTAAGAAAAAGGATATATGGATGGGTACTCATATCCTTGCATGGAATGCTACAAAATTTACAGCATAACAAAAACGCACAGTTTTAAAAATAGTTATAAGTTTTGTAGCGATTCAGTGATAATTACATTTTTAGAATAAAGGATACATGGCTGGTAGTCATGTCCTTATAGCGAGTGTTACTAAAATTACAAGACAATTAGAATACAATATTTTGAAAATAGTTATTAATAATCTTAAAGCATTTTAATCTGAAATTACTTCATTTTGCAGAAAAAAGGACACCCCTCTCATAATCTTAAAAATATGTAGTTTCTTTTTTTTATGCAAACAATTTTTTTCCAACAGGATGTGTGAAAAATTGGATATGTAATTGGCAGGAGAGCAAAAACGCATAATTTAAAATAACTATCAGCT
This sequence comes from Linnaemya vulpina, assembly GCA_963675445.1. Classification (NCBI taxonomy): domain Eukaryota; kingdom Metazoa; phylum Arthropoda; class Insecta; order Diptera; family Tachinidae; genus Linnaemya; species Linnaemya vulpina. The sequence goes on from OY776276.1 coordinate 22,855,879, forward strand.
TTAGCGCTGATCCAACCACAAATGCAGCTAAAATTATATATTTTTTAGAAAAGGATATTCAGAAGGCAGTCGTGTAATTCCTCACTGTAATACAATATTTACAACAGAACTAAAACTCAATATTTTTCACATGGTTACGACTTTTCAGAGCGTTTCAAGTATAAATGCAGCCAAAATTGCCGTTTTTTAAGAAAAGGATATATGGGAGGTGCTCATGTCCTTCCATCTACTCCGAAAAAATTCACCCCTTTTTAAAGAAATAAGTTATTTTTAATGAATTTTAATTATAAATAAATCTGAATTTGGGATTTTGGGAAGAAGGGTATCTGCAAGGTGGTCATTTCTTTGCACCGGATGGCACAAAATTTATAACAAAATTAAAGCGCACAGCTTTAGGACTATTCTCCGATGATGGCTATTAAATAATATATTAAAACAAGTAACAGTGTTATATTCGGCTGTGCTGAATTTTATATACCCTTCACCAACGTATGTCTGGCGTTACATATATTTTTAAGTACATACATGCTTTTCGTGACGGAAGCCATGGTTCATTTATTATTAGCCCTATTCCAATTTTTAGTTACCTAAATTATAACATAGTTTTAGTTTAGCAGAAAAATGAAAAAAAAAACGTCAGTTGCTTTTTTGGTTACTTTTATGTATAGAAAAAAGTTCCCAACCCTGGAAGAGAAATTTTAATTTATTCTGTTTTTTTATCAGTGCAACTCTTAATGAGGTATAAAATAGTTTGAATCATGAAAAATTTTAAATTTTTAACCATTTTGGACACTGTCATATACTATAAAATATTGCACTTGTCCAACCCTGGTTTTGATTTTTTTTAATTTTTGATACCAATTTTCTTGCTAAGTCTTAAAATAGTTTTAGTTAGCAAAAAGAAAACAACGTCAGTTACCTTTTTGGTTACCTTTATGAATGAAAAAATAATAATTAATTTACCACCCCGGGATACGAAATTTTAGCTTTTTAATATTTTTTTACTAATGCAAATCTTTATGATCTATACGGCGGTTTTATTTAAGAAAAACTTAGAACTTCTTAACATTTTAGTTAATACATGTACTACAAAATACCGAATGTGCAAACAAATTTATTTCCTACCCCCGGAAAAAGGTTTTTTTTTAGTTTTTAATAGACACTTAATTGAGGCTTCCCATTGCATAAAATAATTGGCTTTTGGTGTTAATTTTGGGCCGAGAAACAGGTGTAAGCTTCCCAGCTCTGGAACAGTATTTCGGATTTTTCAATACCACTCTATTTAAGTTCATCTCCAATCGATCAGTCCATGAACGAAATTTATAGCCCTTCTGAGGGCTTGAGAGAACCGATTTCACGTACAGAATCAGAATATATACACTTCCAGAATATATACACTTTGTGGGGTCCCATATTAATATCTAAGAAATTACATACGGAATGACAAACCTATTCTTTGCGAAGGGTCTGAAAAAGAAAATTTCCTAATGAGCCCTTAAAAATGTTCTCAATATATTGAATTGTTGGAAAAGTGCAGCATTTCTATTTTAGCGTTCGATAAATAAAAAAGTGACTGGATTGCCTCCTAATTTTTACTGAAGTCTTTTAGAAAATATCATCTCTCAAAGGCGATGCATATTAGAGCGAATTTTTCTTAGAGTGCAACAACTTTGAGTTGACATCACTGCTTTCTTTGAGCACCCATTCAACAGCTGATAGTTGCTTTTTGTTTAGTTTGATTTGAAATTTCATTATGAGCCGACTTGCACCAGAGCAACGCGTGCTAATTGTTTAAATTGTTAATCAAAATAATTATTCTATTCGATGAAGCCCATTTCTGTTCGATTGGGTACGCAAATAAGCAGCTTTTTCGAATTTTAAGAGAGAAGAGTCCACAAGCTTTTGTCGAAACACCATAGCATCCACTGAAAATTACTCTTTGGTGAGCTTTATGAAATGGCGGACTAAGTGGCCATTTTTTCTCCAAAAACGATGATAGTCAGAATGTTATTTCTCAGTGGTGAACGGTACAGGAACATTATTCGAAATTTTTTTGGAGCTCAATTATGTGGCATCAATTTTGCTGATAAGTGGTCCAAACAGGACGGAGGCACATGCCACACAGCGGCGCTGCAACTGACTTACTCAAAGAAAGTTTTGATGAAAATATAATTTCAAGCAAAAGCCCAATTAGTTGGCCACCAAGATCGTGTGTCTTAAACCAATTGAAATATTTTCCTTCTCGATAAATCACAAACAGTTAAATACTTGGGAATCAACATTCGACGGCCGCAAATGCTGAGAAAAGTTGTTGAAAATTAGTGTACCAGATTGCGCATTCTGCGCACCGGCCGTGGCGATCATATTTAAACGTTACTCTCATAAAATTTTTTTGCAGATTAAACCCGTTTTATTGACATTAAAAATATATGTGCCTTGGAATATTTATCATCATGTCTTTCTGAGATTTTAAATTAATTCGACCAATTAGCCTATGAATATTAATTCAATTTAACATAGCAACATAAAATGTTCGTTAAAATAATTACCATATACATATATTTCCTTGTTTTATTATGATTTAAAGTTTTAATTAAAAGTTTAAATTTTAAACTTTCGTGACTTTTTTTCTGTGGCGTATGATTAATATGATCTAAATGGACACATAAATGTTAAGTATACGAATGTTTTAACTACTCTACTACGTCCTCCTAAAACTAGGCTACAGTTTTTGATACCAGAACGGCTGTTGGCACTCACTCTAGAATATGTTAATTAAGAAATTAGCTCAAGGCAAACGAACAGAAGACGGAGCCGAAGGCTGAAACTTTTCATCCCAGTACTGGAACACATCGAATTTTAGCACTGGCTGCACAGTGGGGGATTTGTACGAAAACTTGATATAGTTCTGTGGTAGAATGAAACTAAAGTTCTTATATGAATTAACACTGAAGTCTTATACTACAAAATATTTATTAACATTATTGCGTCTGAATATGAAACTCAGAGGGATAGAGTGCAAGGAAAACCATATGAAATTTGATTTTTATATCAGAAACAAAAGTTCCAAATCGACAGATTTGTCATTTTTTACCATTTTAGGTGAATTCAAATAATTGTTTTTATTTTATAAACTTATTCGACCTTGTTTTTTTTTATTAATTTATTAGGTTTATTTGAGCAACAGGTATATTATATTTTTAAATTAATTTTAATTTTAAATTACATATCCCTGAAGAAGATATACAAAGAAGTAGTGAAATGTTGGAATTAAAACATAATTTTTATATAAAAAATAGACATTTTGCTTAAACAAACCTAATAAAATAATTTTTTGTTTGTTTCTTTTTTTTTTGTTTAAGGCCTTGCCACTTATTTGAGTTTTATAATGATTCGATTGAAATTTCATATATTTGTATCTTTTATTCGAATATTCAAACCAATAAACCATGACAAATTTCATTCGAATAAATTTATAAAAATTAAATAAGACAGGACACATTTTTTATTGCCCACTAAAAGACAAGTCATTACCAAAGAGAAACTTTTTAACTGGATCTTAAGTTTAAATCTTTCAACGGCAAGTTTTTTGGAATCTGTTCAAATTTTAATTTTATTAAGAGCTAAGAATTTTCAATATATTTTATAATCATCAAACTATTTAAACGGATCTTGTCAGTGTTCCTTGTTGATCGCCATAGTGAACAAGAAATTCGTGAATTTATTAAGGGCTTTCGCACCAATTGTATTTACTCCTCTTCATTCAAACCATATCAGCAAGAAAACGAAAAATATATCTCTTTGGCAGTATTGAATAAGACTTCCAAATGTCCGTTCATCTTTGTTCCGCACTTGACGGACTATGAGCCCGTCTTTCGAGCAAGAATTCAGGTCGAACAATTTTCATTTGCGGAAATTTTTTATTTTTTTTTTTCTAACTAGAGTTTTCGAAAAGCGACCAAAGAGAAGCATTTTTAGCTAAGAATTGGCATAAGTGAAAAGAAAACATTTTCTTCTTTTATTAAAAACAAAAAATTGGAATTTGAACAAACTCAAAAAAATTATTTGCAGATTGCAGAGCCGTTTGAACAGCTTTCGACTTAGAAAAATGTCGTTTTTGTAGCGAAAAAGGCTGCCAAGCCATTGACGAATCCATTAAAATTAACTGTTTGGTGCGTTTTACAATTTGGCGTCATCGTGGATACTTATTTCATTCGATATAAACAAGCAGCTGTCATTACGGTAAGCGAACGCTATCAAGCCACCGTGAATGAATTTTCATTTTAAAAAGTTAATCAGCAGAGCTTCCAAAACATTTCTTGCCAACAAGACGATGAAACGTTTTTAACAATCGATTTGCTGCAAAAGCAATTCAGTGACAACTTTGTTCCCTGAATTATTTTCTGACGCTATTTCAAGTCATTGACTGGCTCATGCCGATTCGTGAAGCATTTAGAGTCAGTATTCATGTCGGCGTCGATGCCATTTGGTCCAATTTATTAGAAAAAAGTATTGGAAAATTGTAATAATCGAATAGTTGAAATAACTCGTATTTGCAGCGGATATATGCCTCGAATCATGTTTACAAAACGAGTCATAATGTCATCTGTCAGATCATAATCAAAAGAATGTCATTCCATGAGGCAAATTTTCCCGCAACAAATAACCCGAATAATTTGTGATGCTTCCCAGTGAAATATTTGATTATATTTTTATAAAAATAGCTTAAATATTACCCGCGTGTGTCCCTAAGAAAGTCTAGTCTACTGCGAAAAAAAAAAAAATATTTCTTGAAACTTGATCAAAAAAGTACCTTCTCCAAAAAAAAACTGTTCTCCTGTTCTTTCTATAAAACATATTTGTTCAATAAATATATTTTAAGAAAGTTTCGCTTTCAATGAAATACAAGTAGTTAAACAAAAATATGTACCGAAAAGGGGTAAAATTTTACCCCTTATAACTATGAATTTTTAAAAAGTCCCGAAACATAGTCGAGACTTTTTACCAGAAAAATAAAATGCACCAAACAATTTCTGCTAATGTAAAGAGTGCAAAAAAGTACCAACTTTTGTTGTACCCCTTTTTACACAATACAGGATAATAATTCCCCTTTTTTTGCTTCATTTGAACCTGTTTGCAACCGAATTTCTAAAAATTACTTTTTATAAATACTGAGCGGTAGAGAGTCAAATTTATTTTTATGTATGTGTGCTTTGCTGTTGGAAAAAAGTACCGAAAAGGGTACAATTTTACCGCATATAGCTGCGAATTTTCAAAAAGTACCACAACATATAAAATATTTATTAAGAAAAATAAAAGACGCAAGAACAATTATTGTTATGTACTTTAATTAAAAAGATGTCTGGAGTGCAAAAAGTACCATATTAAGTTTCTACCCCCTGAAAGTACTTATTTAAAAATAGCACTAAACTCATGTCAAATTATTTTTGATAATCATGTATATGACTATGAAATTTTGAGTCCATTTATCGTAGTTTCCGTATTAATATATTAATGAAGCGTAAAATTCCCCTTTTTCATCGTTTTACCCCGTTTGCAACCGGATTTCGTAAAATTCTTTGTTACACACACTGTGTGGTAGAGTTAAACCTATTTTTAGACAAATGTAGGCATGCATTTTATTATAAACAAAGAGTACCGGAGAGGCATTCGAATTTCCGAAAAGTACCAGATCATATGAAAGATTTCTTTTTCAAGCATAAAATAAGTTAGAAATATTATGGCTGCTTTGCACCATAATTTAAAAGATGTAAAAGTACCAAAGCGCGAAACTTAAAAAGTACCAACAGATTAATAAAACGTACCGGAAAAGTTGTATGCCATGTTATATAATTTAGGAGATGAGTGGAATGCAAAAAGTACCAAATTGAGTTCCTACCCCCTAAAAGTACTTATATAAAAATAGCACCAAACTCATGTCAAATTATTTTTGAGAATCATTTATATGATTATGAAATTTTGAGTCCATTTATCGTAGCTTCCGAGTCAAAAAATGAATGAAGCGTAAAATTCCCTTTTTTCCTTTTTACCCCGGATCTCGTAAAATTCTTTCTTACACGTACTTAGCGGTAGAGTCAAACCTATTTTTACATAAATGCACGCATCAATATTATTATAAACAAAAAGTACCGGAAAGTACATATATAAAAAAGGTACCAAAGCGCGAGACTTAAAAGTTACTAATAAAATTCGAGATTTTTTACAGAATAATAAAACGTACTGGAAAAGTTGTATGCCATGTTATATAATTTAGAAGATGTGGGGAATGCAAAAAGTACCAAACTGAATTTCTACCCCCTAAAAGTACCTACAGAAAAACAAGCACCAAACTCGTGTCAAACAATTTTTGGAAATCATTTAAATACCTTTGAAACTTTGGGTGACTTTTCGAAATCTAAAATGACCGAAAACGGGTAAGTTTTGCCCCTTTTTACCCCCTTTTTAAACGGATTTCCAAAACCGACTTTCATTCCTACTAAAATACTGCTGACATTAAATTTATTAATAACGCCATCGAATTTTAAAGCAGCTCCCTTGCACGCAGTCTCTCACTTTGCAGCTCCACATAAAATTTGATGTCAAATAACATTTTGTTTAGATCTTTTTCTTCTTTTTGCATCACGGCGAAACAAAAAACAAAAAATTGTGTTAATATTAAAAGTGTTATTAAGAAAGCATAACTGCAAATGACACACAAGTTTAATGGACTCTCTGCGAAATGCAAAAACGTTGTAACAAAATTACTTCGAAATGGTTTTTCAGTTGATGTTTCTTCAAACCCTTCTTAATCAGTTGTATTGACTGGAAATGGGTGTGTATGGGTACGATGTGTGTGTTAGGTACGTCAGTGTGTTTATATGGGCATATGTGTGTGAGTGTGTGTGAGCATTTGTTGGCACTTTTATTGTTCTTATTTAGCTTTTGCAACTTAAGTTGTATAGTAGGGCTGCATACACGCACACATACATGCCCACACACACACATACACTCACACAGGCAGAAATATTTATAAAATGAGTTTATGGATTGCATTAACAGTTAGAACATGTTTGGATTGTATGTATGAAAGTGCATGAGATTATGAGTGCTTGTGTGTGGGTGTGTGAGTGTGTGCTGCAAAAGTGCACTTCTTTCTCATTCCTCTCGAACTCTATCAATTTAACTGACAAGACACCAAATTACTCTCGCATTTGCTTTTATTTCTCCTACAAACAAGAAGAAAATTAAAAAGTAGACTTAACTGAACGAGTATTTAGAGAAGCAGTTAAAAAACAATTCCAAGAAAAAAAAATTAATCGATTTCCATAAAAGCACGCTTAAGGATAAACCGATTAAATACGTTTTAAGGCTTGTAATTTTGCTTATCGTTTTGCAGCAAAATTGTTTATTTCACAAGAAAAGAAGTTCCAATGCATTCTTTTCTTTAAGTGTATTTTGATCAAAAGTGAATATTTTCAAATAACTGCAGTTCTAAGAAAATCGATTTTTAATTATCTTCGTCACTTAGAGTTGCATTAAAAAAAACTGTTGTTAAATGGAATCACAGCAAACTGACAAACAAATAAATTCTTTCAGGAAATTTAAAGTTCAATGATTTTCCTGCGGATCTTTGAAAATGTTGGAAAGTGTAAAATTGTTGACTCATGTTATTTAAAAAGGGTTTTTACCTTCCGCCTATTTTTTCCAAATGTTTTACTAATTCCTACTTATTTTTGAATGCGGTCGCGAGTGATCGCTAACAGAAGCAGCTTTTTATATCTCGCAATCACACACGATTACGGATATTTTTGTATGGGGCCTTATTTATGAAGCAGCCGGTAGGTCGTTAAATTTAAAACACAAAACACGAAAAATTATATTTTGTTGCAAAAAATATGTTTATTGGAAATTGACAAACAAAATGTTTTATTTTATTGGCAAAACGCGATAGTACATCTTTCATTTAGAGCCTGATTGTATAAATCACTTGCAGTAAGTGATATTTATAACCACAAAAAAATTTTCAAAAAATGTCTCTCTCTCTCTCTCTCGCTAATTGTTTTTGATCACAAAAGTTTTAGAAATTAGGAAGACCAAGAAACGCCCGAATTTCTGTGCGTTTGTTTGGTGAATTTATTTTTAAATTTCTTATAAATTCCTTTTTGCTTTTCTTCCATTTTATTAAAATAATTTTAATTTCTTCTTATAAATATTGTAAAATATTTATAAGAAAATATAAATAATTGTAAAATATTTTTTTTTTCATTTCGCTTTATTAGATAATTTTATTGTTACTCCAAGTGGAACTCACTATTTAAGAGTTGCACAGTGGGGCAAACCAGTTTTTTCTTATCACGGATCACTCTACTTCGCCACAACTATATTAAGAAGACTCACTAAATTTGAAATGGGTAGCACCAAAAATAAACAGCCAACTGCAATAAGTGTGCAGGTATAGAAAGGGACGGATAGTTATTCCTCATATAAAATATATATTATTAATTTTCCTACATCAGCATAACGAGAATAGCGAGGCTGTCCAAATTCAATGCGCAGCATTCTTAATGTAAAATAATGATTAATGTTCTTATATCTGCACAATAAGAATAGCGGGGTTAATTAAATTTAAAGAAGGCAACTCGTTGGCCAAACTGCAAGTTCCTTTAAATTCTTAGAATTATAGGAGCAGGGAGAGGGGTATGCCCTTACAAAATATTTATTAACTTTTCTGTGTCTGCTCAGATCTCAAAACAAGCAGCTCTCTCTAATAAAATCTTGGAGTTATACTTAAGAAAAAGAAACAGTTGCCGTCAAGGTTTTACACAAAAACACCACACATATTTTTGTGGTACCCTTTCAAGCCCTTAATTGTCCACTTATATCCATAAAAGATATATGATTTTCAAGGTATTTCTTTATACAAATGCACAAAATATATGACTTGCAACAAGAGAGGCAGTGAAATGAGCTTGAAAAGTAGCAAAGCTATTTTTGTGTGACCATAAGGCAAATATATTTCGCTTTAATTGTGTCACATCTATATCCCGATTGCAAATGGAAATGTGCAATTTCACATCAAAATATATTTTGTATTCGATTTGAAAAGTTTTGGAAATATGTGGTGATATACAGTTTTAAAGCGGCGCTTAAGTTTAAAGCATTAAACACAATAAGGACAGCAGGCTACAGACTACAACTTGTCAAAAATAGAATACATGTGCGAATATGAGAATGATTATTTTTACCACTACAGACAACACGGCTACGGGTTGTTTTCCATGCTGTTTTTGTGGTTGTAGCCAAATTAAACTAATTTCTATTTTGGTGAGTTGCAAATTTGAAAATATATTGTTTTGTTTTACAAAGAGAAACAACAAACTATATTTCCAAGCTAATGAACTGATTCCATGTCATATATTGTTGACTTGAAATATATTTTATTGCAATAACACTATTTAAGAGTATTAAATATATGAAAGCGGCTACACTGACGTATGAAAAGAATTCTACTACAAACAACAACACATGGTTATTGATTTGGTGATGCCGTTCTAAAAATAATTAAGTAGCTGACTACGGGGCGGCGGTTGTAGCCAACGACTTTTGTAGTCGGTATTCGTGTAGCCTGCTGTCGTTATTGTATTTAATGCTTAATGTTGCGCTTTTCTGACAACAAAAATAGAAATAAAATTAGTTTCATTTAAAGAACTATTTCGCCATAATTATCTTGTATCAATACAACGGCGTAACACATTTATTGTGGTACACTTTTAAGGATCTCACCGTCCACCAATAACGAAAAAATGTATGAGCTTTTAAGGTTAATTTTATGCAGACGTGCAAAATTATAAGTATAAATACGGCACGTTAACATTTTTATTAATTTTATATATTTTGTGGTACACTTTGAAATATTTTATCGTTCACCATTATTAATAAAATATATATGCATTGAGAGGGGATTTCAGGAAGATAAGCATAATATATAGAAACTTTAAAATGATGCATATACAAGCGATAAAAACAATTTGTAAGAAAGGCAGACTCTTTCTATTTCATTTTGCGCTTACGTTTGCAAACACACATGGCCAAAGGAATAAGAGGATATACCAAAAGCCACTTGCAATTTTTCTGAATCTCCAATTGTCTTAATTTGAAGATACAATCGTATATAAAAACAAATTAACTTCTATTTTATAAGTAAATACGAAGTGGTCGAATTTCAAACAACGGGTCACACTTTTGCGATTTACAGGAACAATTCTTTCTATGTAAATGACGTCGTTTCTGTGCACAGAATTTGTGGCGTGTAAAAAATTATGCAAACAAGTCGCAGTCACAAATCGCCAAGTTTGTGGTCGTAATTCAAATTGTTATAAAATATTGTGTTAAGAAAACTCAGCGGCACCGAAAAGAAAAAATTTTTAATTACAAGCACCTTTTCTTAAATTAATAATTTTCGTAAATATACATAAATAAATTTGCTGGAATTTATTAATAATGAGGGCAACATTTTTTCAGATAAAATTCTTTTCTTTTTTCATTTTGTAAAATAAACAACGAAACAGCTCAAGTCGTTAAAGTAAAACACTTTGCATACGCCTGGGAGTGGGGGCTGGCAGATCTATTTGGCACCTTGAACACAACTTCGTAGAAGTAATAAGTTACAACCACAAACACATACACACATAAACATACGAGTGCACGCACACACATACGCAGTTGTTAAATACCTACAATTGAGTGAACAGAAATATTATTTATAAAGTCCTCTTTGACACGAATACATAATCCCTGGAGTAGGAATGTCAGATTATTATGATAAGCGAGTGTTATGAAGTTTTTTGTTTTGTTGTTGTTGTCGTTGTTGTTGTTATTCCTACACAACTGCATGCTAAGCAGTCGAGCGTGTAAAATACAGCCGTAAAATTTATAGTTACACTTTAAAATCCAGAAATAATCTATCAAAAAAGAAGAATTCTTAATGCTGGGGAAAAATGACATTAAATCGACATCGATGTCTCTATAAACGGCTCAAATTTTCAATACGTTCTTCAACACACGTTAGTTCCGAATATTCATTTCAATAAATAATTCTTAACTGAATTTCTTAAACAATTTGTGTCAAGAATGCAAAGAGAAAATATTTTAATAAAAAATTTGTATGGCAAACGGTTAACCCTAGAGGCCATTCCAGTAACGCCGTGCTAATTTTAACCGCAAATCCATGGTAAAGTGGTTTGTTGTACCATTCAATCTTTTTGAGCTCCTCGAGTAAAACGCTATTCTATTAATTTTCAAACCGCTACAACTTTCGAATAATTCAAATGATTTCCTCGTCACAAGTGGTCGTTGAAGTAGTTTTCGGTTACCACAAAATAGCGGAGAGCACTAACTGATCAGGTATATATTAGTTTCAGGGGATTTTAAAAAGATCTGAGGCGAAACTACAACATTCCATATCGATCGTAGTATCCAATTAAATTTTATTTTATTGAAATTCCAAACGATATCGAAAGCGGTTATTTGGCTCCAGTTTTTTTCTAATTTTTTCAATCACGGTGTCTCACGAACGGGCTAACTGATTTTGCAGGGGTGAATGTGGTTTTTCAATTTTGATAGCGTTTTAGTTTAAAAGTTATTAAAAAAAAGAAATCACATTTGAAAACTTATCCTATTCCAAGGTTTTTTTTTGAGATTTCTGGAAACCTACCGGTTTGAATCGGGTCAAATTCCTAGCAAATCTCAATTTGCGAAAATTCTAGGAAATACTCTGTTCGATTCGATTAAGCGATTCAAAAGTTGCTTACACACACACACACATACACACACACTTAAACACACATAGACATTGTGACGAGTTCTCAGAATTGGTCAGGGATTATTCCTAGAGCCTCAAAGCGGGAAGAAGAGAGCTCTAATTTATCAAAACGGGCTGAAATCAATAACTTCCCGATTTTAAGAATTTTCATTATCTACAACGAAAAGTTAAAACAAAATCTACCAAAGTTATTGATTAAAAGTTTTCTAAAAATTAAACATTTTTAATTGACAGCTTTTTGAATTTAAGTGAAACACTGCTCCAGTCGACAGCCATCTATCAGTTCACTCCTGAATGAATTTTTATTCTGCGTCTTTTTGAGTGATGCCAGATTTATGCGGAGCAAAATCTAAAAGTAGGACAGTTTTGATTTCCATAAATATTTTTTAATCAAAACGAAATATATTGAATCATAACAGCTTGTTCTTCTTCTTTATTTGCCTTCTCGTCTATCTCTGGACCAGATAAACCACACAAGCGATTTGGCAAACAAGACTGAAGTTTATGTTTGCACAGTCCTGTTGCGCAATATATGACGACGTTGTCTTGTTTGGCAAGCGGCTTAGAGGAAAAACCTTCTGGCCGCCATATTGAATTTGGAACAGCTACAATTAATAAAAAACTTGAACGTGTGAATTTCATGTCGTTTGAGTGCAAGTGAAAAAAGTATGTTTGCCGAACCGCTTCTCCCTCTAGAATGGTGCAATTTTTATCTCGAGAAATATGAATTATCTGGAAGTTATTAGAAGAATATTTCGGATAGAGCAAATTTTAACAGAATATCTACTTCGTAGTTTCAAACCAGCCGATCTGTTTTCTGAAGTTTGTTTACTTTTTTATATCTTATCGTTTCTTTTCTGTAGTTAAACTTTAATAGAAACATGGTGGTTGAAACGGACCCACTTGTCGTTCACTAAGAGGTGATCATGATTATCATAATTGGCGAGAAGATAATGAAATTTAAGAGACTGTAAGCGTTACCAGTGATGCCAGGTGTAGGAACTTCGCCTTTTTCGCAGGGATATCACATGTGGGATATCCTCTTGTCAAACTGTAAAGTTATTTTCAAATTGCAGATTCTTAATTTTGGGAAAACTCAAAATTGTATGTCTCCCAATTTAAACCTTAAAATAAATTTTCAATGGGTGATTTTTTAAGATCTTTCGGATTATTTCTAATGAACACATAAAAGACAGGGAATTGAAATATTTTATTAGTATCTATAGAACGATCAATATAATTCAATATTTGAAAATAATTTTATATACATGTTGACCGTGGCTACGTCTCAATCGGTTCCAACGCCCGGTGTAATTTTGGCATACTCTTCGCAAGATTGCACGATTGAACTCTTTAATATTAAGTTTTAGGGGGTTCCCCAATTGAAGGTTTGTCTTTGTAGACATGGACCTTTAAACGCAATCCTTCCGAGAGTTTTCCAGGTAGAGCAGTAAGACAGACTAGACAGATGCGAGCTGCATCGTAACAATAATTCATAGTCATCAATAATGCTGTCGAATACAGCCGCGAACTTCTCCCCTGTCTGCACTTTACGTATGCGTGTTACTTGTTCAACACCCAATAATTTAGATTCGGTGAAAAATTTAGTTACAAGATTCTGAATAGCCGCCTCAAAACGTCGTCCAAACTGACCGTGAAAGAGAAGTACACAATGCACTTTCTTAGCTGAAACTGAATTTCGATAACGAAATGCATTAATTCGCAAGCGCTGCTCGCTTATTACTTAAGTTCTAGACCAAACTGAACATGTTCAACAGTAAAATGTTACATGAAAACAGCTGAGCAGCCAAGAACAGCTGAGCAGCCAAGAACAGCTGAGCGGCCAAGAACAGCTGAGCAGGGAAAAACAGTGCTGCCAGTAACGAAATCACCAAAAATTACTTACTCTTTATCATGATTTATTTAGCCGAGAATAACAATTTTAGGATTTGTGTGTGTGTGTGTATGAATTTTATTCACTTACACTTTCGAAACTGAAAAACGGATAACCAGTTTTTAACTTCTGCTTATTATATTTATTTTAGTGGTTTATTTCATTTAAGTTTCTTTTAATTTATTCAGATTAGTTTTGTTTTGTGTTCTTTGACATAATTTTCTGGCCTGTGTTGCTTTAATTTAATTCTATTGCCCTCTTGTACAGGTACTTCCCTCCCAACTTTTGTGCATGAAACTTCCCTGAGTCCCGTCAGTCGAGGGATCACAGTAGTTGCCATATTTTTAGTATTATTATTTCAACAACTTTTATGTCATTGGGTCACATAATTTAATTTTATGCAGCTCACAGGAATACAATACAAATAAATTCCTGAAAAAAAGAACATGAAAACAAAAACTTCCACCCCGCCCGCCTTCAATCAATCATACACTCCATCATTTACCATCAGCTAATACTCTTTTGGCCTGCCTCTACTTTTATTTTATTTCATTTTATTATTTTTTCCCTACTCAAAAAAGCTCCCTAACCTGCCTCCCCTCCCCTCCCCTTTCCACCATCATTTTTTTGAATTTCTTGCCACGCCAGTCACTCTTTTTATTGTTATTGTAAAATGGATGGATGGATGGTTGGATGATGGTTGGTGTAAATTTTGGCCTTGGGCACCTTTTCCGTATTAAAATTTTGCTACATTTTATATTTTATTGATTTCAATTCTGTTTTAATTTAAATTCGCCAGAGGATGTTTGGAAAAAGTTTTGCTATTTTTTGGCGTTTTTCTCTATTGTTTCAGTTTTGTTCTGCAAGTGTTTGGTTGTTTGTGTTGTGCTGCTTTTTGTTTCAACTCCTGCTGGAATAAAATCGTTTCTCTCCGATAATTGTTATGGAAATTGTTTTATAGTTGTTGGAGTTTTATTTTATTATGATTTTATTTTATTTTACTTTTTCAAGTTTTACTCTCGAAATGAGTTGAGAATACAAGAAATTCTTATTGTTACGTGTTTGAGAGACTTACCATGACGGCGTTGCGTTTGAAATCCATAAAGTTCTTTACCTCCGCTGCCAGTTCGCGCAAAAGTATGATGCCATCCTTTCGCTTAACTTCGACGTCGTTGTCTTTGAAACGCTGTAAATAAAATTAAGATAAGAAATTTATAATGAAACGATTTTAAGTTGCTGAGTTCATTACACGCTGTCATTAACTGGCAGATGTTTAATTAAATTTGAAATTTTTAGCATTCCAAAATCTTTGCTGTTGATAAACAATATTTTTTTATAAAGCTTCGCACTATTGAGTTCTTCATTGAGTGCAAAAGCTCGTGGTTTCACGTTACAATCGACAGCGTTTAGTGCGATCCATCTGATCTTCAGTACACAAGTTAATAAAGACGAGCGATAGTCGAAGCTGGTCTGTTTATAGGCCAAATCTGATGTGGGTTAATGGGAAACTATTAAAACCGTTGGAAAGAGCAAATTCAACATGAGATCTCCTCAATGAAAGAGATCTCTTTGCCACAGCATCTCTTAAAAATTTCACAAAATTTATTTTTTCTCTTCATGGCACTAAATTTAGGTTCCAAATAAAATTTTTTGGGCGGCGAATTCTTACCCAACGACAACAATGCTCGATTTGTATAGAGAGCATATTAAAAAGGATTTTACAAAATCGTGTCAAGTCAACACAAATTCGTGTTGAAAAGAATCATCTTTTGCAAACCAGGGGACCAATTGAATCGTCACACTTTGAATTTACTCTTTAAAAACTTTTCTGAAACCATTTACTAATAATATTAAGAAATACATTTCCAAAAAAGTACTTTTTATGAAACGTACTTTTTATAAAAAATACTCTAAAAATAATTTACAATTAGCACCTTAAAAGAGTAATTTTAAAGAGTGAAATATTTCTTTAAAAGTAGCACATTTTCATAAACTTAAATATGAAAAAAAGTACTCACCAATGATACTTAATTTTAAAGAACTTTTTTAGAAAGAAGTACCTTTTTATATATAAATACTTAATTCATTTTTTTTAAAAGAAATATTTTAATAAGAAAAGCACCTTCCAGACACTTTGTATGAAGTTCTTGTTTTATAAAAAGTAAAGAATTTTTCAGAAAATTATTAACACAAAGACACTACTTATTAAAAAGGTACTTTTCTTTAAAAGAAGTACTTTATTCATAGTTTTAATGATAACGTTACTATTTAACTATTTTTTACAAAATAAAAATAAAAAATTATAAAAGCTTTTAGTTTGCAAACTATTATTGACACTAAATAAATAATATGGCATTTTTTTCAAAAACAAATTCTTAAAAAAAGTACTTTATTTGTTAGTATGTTTATATTTTTCTAAACCAGAATGCCTTTTTAATATTTTTAAAAAGTATTTATTATATTTTATTTATTTTTATTTATTATATATTGAAAAGTGCCTTTTAAAAACACCACATTTTCATTTAATTATTAACACTTTATTAATACTTTTTTTAAATGTACTTTTCTTTGAAACATGTTGTTTTTTCAAATGATACTCGTACTTTTATAATACGAGTGCTTTTAAAATAATTTAACTGAGTGCCTTTTTAAAATTTCAATTTTTTGTAAAATTAGCTTGAAAAAACCAGTACATTTTCACAAAATTGTATGCACTTAATAAATACTTTTTAAATTTGTACTTTTCAGTCCTTAAAAAATAGTACTTTGTTTTTAAAAAGATATGCTAGAAATACTTTTAAAAAGTACTCTTTTTATAAAATATTTGCCTTAAAAAGCAAAGAATAGACCTAAAAACTATTTTAAAAAACTCCTTTTTTAAAGTATTTATTTTATTTTTATAACAAAAGCATTTCAGAATTTTTTTATAAACATTTAGAATTTTTTGCAAAAGTACTTTTTAAGAAAATAGTACTTTTTTTAATGTTATTAACACCAAAAACATTTTAAACAAGTACTTTTAAGTTCTTAGAAAAATTACTTTGTTTTTTAGTAAATTTAAGAAAAGCTACTAAATTTAAAAAAAATATTTTTATTACAAACATAAATACTTTCTGAAAGTCCTTTTTTTATACAATAATGATTCCTCACAGCACATTTTTATTAAAACACTTTTTGAAAAATTACGTTTTGAAAGTAATTCTTTTATCTTTATAACAAAATTTTTTTGAAACACTTTTTAAGTACCTTCTTTATAAGAATTGGAAATTTCTTCAAAAACACTTTTTAAGAAACAGTAGTTTTTCATAATATTATTAAGACCTTAAAATAGTTTTTAAAAAGTCCTTTTTAAAAATAGTTTTTATATTTTAAAAACAAAAGTATTTTTAAACACTTAAAGAAAGTACCTTTTCTGAAAACTAATTTTTTTTTATAAAAATTAATAAAAAGAACAGCACACTTTCATAATGTTATTAACACTAAGAAGGTACTTTTTTAAAACAATAGAGTACTTTATGCAAAATAGCTTTGTCGAAAGCAGCATTTTTCATAAAATTACTAACGCTAGGAAAAGTGTTTACATTGGGACTTTTGCCCGTCTTTACTTGGGACTGAGTTGGGCCGGTGAAGTGTCCTGCGTTTAGGAGAGTACCATTCGGTTCATCACCTGTTTGACTGTCAGATGGTTATGTGACTGCAGCAAGCGAATGGGAGCTTCAAATAAGTGTTAGAAAGAGTTTCGAAACTCAATATCTATCTCTTCTCTGGTAGTGAGGTAACCCTGATGTGGGTTAATTGACCCAGCTTTCAGCACCAGAGCAGACTTTTGTTTGTTTTTGTCGGTCTGTTTCAATGTCGAAAGTCGTTGTACATCAACGACGGCACCGTTCTTCGTCGGCACTGTAGCGAAAATTCATCGTCGAAATAAAAAATGAAATGGCTACAAGAAATTCGCTACCTTCTCATCCTTCTCTTTCTGTTGTCTCGTCACTTGCCGCCCATTCAATAGTATCGGAACAGTGCGTGGCAAATGTAGGTATCACACCCAATCCAAGCAAGAACACAAAAGCTGCCCTGGTCTGTCTCGATACTCTCCCCCGCATATCAGCAAATATAACCGCAACTGGTTACAATGAATCTTTTCCACATCCATACACTGGTCGACAAACCTACTTCCCCACTTCTAAACTGATTATTAAGGGCGTGTTCTTTTGAGGAAAACATGTAACATTTTCTCCCTTCTTTTCTAAAAAGTGGCAACTTGGAGGAGTTTTATAACAAAATTTACTTTTCGTAAGAGATGTTGAATTAATTTTTAATAAATTCCTTACTTTTAAATATCGGAATGTTGCTGTTTTCTGTTAAAAAGTGCAGAAAATGTTGCACTCTTTTCTAGTAAAAGAAATCAACTTAAAGAGGACAAATTTTATTTTAACACTTAATTGTTACTTTTACAAAAATCAAATCTTTCTCTTCCACCTCAGTAGCGCAATTATTTCAAAACATTTAACATCTTTGCCAAGTTCATGCGATCTTTAGTTAATAAAGTCTTGAACAAACAATTAAATCAATCGCATTTATCTTTGGTCTACAGTCTAGACCATGCGTCTGTCTGACAAGCCTAATGGATTCATGTATTTAATAATTTATTCGCATCCTGCGCTATTGGAATTTCCTTCAGTCTCCCTCTCTTCCTCCCTCTCTCCCCCAGACTGCAATAAAAAATAAATATTTCAATGATCTTTTTTGGCAATTAATGTTTTTTGCTGGTTACTTTTACTCACACTTGTTTGAGTTCGAGACGGACAAGGTGACATGGAGGAACTTCAGGCACACACAGAATTAAATTTATAGACAAACTGCTGCTGCAATAATCAAGGATATCGTGTTTATATTTAAATCTAAATAAATGTGTACAAAATGATGTCGGCATGGCTCGTATTGCCATTTGCGTAGCTGAAAGGAACAACAGGAGCTTCTGTGAGTGTGTGGGGTGCATGTGGTTGATGGCGGGACGACAAGGCAAAACATATACAAAAAAAGCAAATCGTAAATCAACGTAAACCAAACAACCATGTTTTTTGTGTCTGAACATTTTGGGCTCTTCTTTCTCTGTTTGTTTTGTTTTGCTGAACGCAAAGTCGCAGAACATGGAAATAGTTTTCATTCGTAATAATTTTGTTTTGTTTTTTTTTATTATTTGCCAGTTACTACGTTCTATCACAATTACTTTTATTATATGCCGGCACTGCTCCACAATCATTAACACACACCCACGCATACAAGCACACACGCACACCCATGTGTACAAATACCGTGTGTGTGTATGCAATTATAACGAGAATTTTGACTTAAAACCATACAAACACAAAACATATTTCAACTTCTTTCTCTCATGTCTATGGAAATATTTGCGTCTGGTCCTGTCATTTAACCAGGACCATTTCCTGTTAATAAAACTTTAAATAATTGCATTTTTGTTTATTTGGAGAGTTCTTTTATTTGAGACATTTAAATTAAAATGTTTAACGAACAGAAACGAGTGGCAGGCAGTAATAAAAGGTGCTTTTTATAGAGGCATCCAACTTTAAGTTGGCAACACTTTTTTAACTGGCGGCCATTTTGTTAGCTGCCAATTGATTTATTGTAAGTTTGATATTTCAACATGAATAGACTGACGCCTGATCAACGTTCCCACTCGACTCTGCTCGAAATAGGTATCGCTCCATTTTACGCTCAACATGGGCGACCACCGGAGCAATTAATTCGATTAACCGAGAATTGATCTCCAAAACCGTGCGACTGTTTTCTGTTTGGGATCGATCTCTTGGGGGACAACATTCACCGCGTGGTTGCCGATATACGGCCACATGTGCTGCAAAAAGTCATCGAGAATCGGAGCTCGAGATTAGACTACACCCGAGCCAGCTGTGGTGGCTCTTTGACACACGTCTTATTTAAATTATAATTATAAAATTAACTTTTCCCACTTTTTGTGGGAATTAAAAGAACACATTTTTGTTTACAAATTATGACATATTTTTGGGAATTGTCGTTTTTTAAACTCCTTAATTTTATTTATGTGCTGATTCTTTTTTCCCAAAATCTTAATAAAAATGCAAAGTGATCAATTGACGGGTTTTAGCTACTTCCTATGCGCCTTTCAAAGTTCCATACTTCTATAAAAACACCCTCTATGTTTCAAATTAAAACTAAAGACTATGAAGAAAAGGTCTTATTCATGGATCGCCCGATGGTCAGAACTCGACCACCTGACAGTTTCTGCTGAGATAAATCTTTTAATAAATTATTTTTAAGACTACCGATATTTAAGAGAAGATTAAGTAGATTCTCATAAAATCTTAAAAGAACAGCAAAAGGCACTTGTTCTCTTCACAAACAGCAAATGTGCTGTTTAAGACAATTTGAAAGTATTTTTACACTTTTTGTATTGATGAATCCACAAAGATATATAAATTGTGCACATCTACTTAAAAGTACCATTTAAATATTATATGTTTTTTATCTATTAGAAGACGATTAAATACCGAAAAGTGTACCACAAAAAATTATAGTTCAGGGCAGAAAGATTTTAGTTCTTTTGTAAAAATTCTCGAATAAGTAGTGGGGCTTTTAAAAAAGAGTTCTAAGAAATGTGCCCCTCGTCAGAAGGACAATTTTAGGGAAAAATACTTATTTCAAAGAAGTCTTTTGGAGAAGGTACTTTTTTCGAAAGGTACTTCTTTGCAACTTTCTGTTGCAATTTACAAGTCTCAAAAGAGATCTTATTATTATTTCGGTTATTTATGTAAAATAAAGAGACTTTTATCTTGAGATTGTGATATAAAATCTTGGTTCAAACAATTTTATTAATAGCTCATGATCAGCGCTAAATTTAAACTCATTTAAAGAAGTTTGATTAAAAAAAATTAGCTGATGATCTAATTAACTGAAGTCAGTCCACCTGATATTGTGGCCCAACTTGGGTCCATCTTAACTGAACATTTTCCCATCGTGAAACGTTTTATAAAAATAAAACAATAAAAGTAATGAAATCATTTAAAGTACAACACAAATTATATAAAAACATGCTGCTCATGAGTTATAGCTGAAGGCGATTCAATATAAAAAAGGGAAAAGATATCGATTAAAATTAACTTGAGATAGAACCTTTTTTAAAGACTTAAATCGTCTGTGACACATTCAGTCTTAAACAAGAGATTTTAGTGAGTCTATGGAAAGCAAAATAAAAAGCAACTCCATTTTGCTGTTACAAACAAACACACTTGTGCATACACACACACACACACACACACACACACACACATACTTGTATATATTCACATCAGTTGTTTTTGCGGGTTTCAAATAATAATATGCGAGTGGTTTAAGTATAACATCAGCATTAGCATCAGCAACATTTTTGACGTTCTCTTCTTTTTTGTTGTCCCACACAAGGAAACATAAACGTGCCAGGAATTTCATTAATTTTTCTCTCATAGATTTTCAATAAAATATAGAAGATATAAAGCAAACGAATCTATACAGAAGGCAGGATAAAGGAATGAGAGGAATATAACCGCACAGGAAACATGATTTCAATAAATTCATGTTGAACCGTGCCGGTGCTGTATTGCGTATAGTTGTTGTTGTTGTTGTTGTTATATTCTTATTCCTCTTTTCCCAATTGTTTTTGCAATGTGGTCTTCGTTTTGCGTTTGTTACCTTTTCTGTTTTGGGGTGAAAGAAGATGGAACAGACACAATTTTTTTTATTCATATTATTATCCTGGTGCTCGTGTCTGTATCAGATAAAATATGTTTATTGAGGTGCGGTCACACTTGGCAAACATTTGCCCAAAAAAGCGTATCCACTAACGGAAAATATTTCGGTTTAGATTCGTGTTTCTTAAGTAAATCAGTTTTACGCGTAACTGGTAGCCAGAGGCGTAGAATAAAATATTATTGGAAGATGTTCAGCACAATAAACACTCGTTTGAATTTGTATATTTTCCATTTAGTGGTTACGCTTCTTTTGGAAATGATTCATTTATTATTACTGTTGCTGTTATTATTATTATTATCATTATTATTATTATCATTATTATTATCATTATTATTATTATCATTATTATTATTATTATTATTATTATTATTATCATCATCATTATTATTATTATTATTATTATTATTATTATTATTATTATTATTATTATTATTATTATTATTATTATTATTATTATTATTACTATTACTATTATTATTGGAAAACGTTGTGACAACTCTTTTCCCAACCCACGAAATTCGCAGTGAAGAGACCTTCGGCGGCGATGACCAAGTCACCGAATTTAAAGTAGCAGAACTTCAAATCGCAGCGTCAAGCCTTAAAAATAATAAGGCTCCCGCCCCTGATGGAATACCAGCGGATGTAATGAAAGAAATTGCGAGCAAACGCCCTGAGATACTCCTCAGAATGTACAATAGCTGCCTGAGAGAGCGTACGTTTCCTAGAGTGTGGAAAAGGCAACGGCTGGTACTGATAGACAAGGGCAAAGGGGATACAACGTATAGGCCCCTGTGCATGTTTGACATGGCAGGCATCCTTTACGAGAAGCTGATAAAGCCACGCTTGCAATGGAGTCTTCAATTAAATGGAGGACTTTCGGATCAACAGCTTGGCTTCCGCGGGTTTTTGGTCGGTATGCCAATTGGTAAATCCGACATATCACGATTGGTGACGGCCATCGTGAAGGCATAAAGCGTTTTCCCACCTTATCCGCAAAAAAAATATATTATAATTATAATTATTATTATTATTATTATTATTATTATTATTATTATTATTATTATTATTATTTTTATTATATAATTTATTACAATTATAAATCAGATATCAGTCTATCGAGATGGCTGGAGCATTATCAAAGAACAATATGGCTGACGACCTGGAAAATAGATTCTTTGGGACATTGAAAATGTAGTAAAACGTTAAGTCTGCCCAGGCCACTAGATATTGCGAAGGTATTACAAGAAAGTTACCGCATCCTTGTATATCTGTTAAGATTATTCCGTAGTTATCTGAAGAATCGGGAGCTCCTTTATGACATGTCAGAGGAACAAAAAGTTGAAAAGGCCACATCCTGGGGTCAATCCTGCTACTTGACCTTTTAAGCCTGACTTATGATGTCACCCTGAATATGAAGATGCGAGAGGCTATAAGACTTGTAGGATACGCCAACGATCTAGTGGCAAGGCGAGAATATGTTTTCGGATAATGTTAAAAGAAAGCTGAGCCAAGTTTTGATAAGGACTCAAATATGACTGGAGGAGAGATAAATCGAAATAGCAGGAAATAAATTCACAGAATTCGTTATCAAAAATTTACATGGGGCTTGATTGAATAGTATGTATGAATTCATGATAAAATGAAAACGATATCACTAAAAGAATTCTAAGAAGTAACAGAAAGTTATTAATTATAAGGAAAATACTACCGCAGCAGTGAATAAGACTGATTAAAGTGCTTCCACACCGAAAGTCAAAACCTGCTTCTAAAGTTAAAACCGCAAACACGTGACTTTGCTTTCGCACTAAAATTTTAATAAATTCAACCCGAATTAATATATACTTTTACCAATAAATCTCACCATAAGATATAAAACGTTAAAATCCAAAACAAAAAAGTTTATCTCAAGAAATATGATACAAAATATTCAGAAAAATTGTGCACGAAAAAAACGATCAAACGGGGCTTAACAAAAGATGTGCTGCCATCGGTTTGGCACAGTTCTCGAAAGCTTTTTCATAATAAAATTCATACAAATTCAACTCAGTCTCCAGACAAGTGGTAATAAAAACAAATACACATGGATTCTGATGGTGAATATGTGGCGGATTTCGAAAACAGCAGCTTTGTTCTGCCGTATCGGTTAAATATATAAAACTAAAGTTGACTTTCCCTTGTGCCTTGCAATATTTATCATGTCGTTCTGAATTATAAACACTTTTCGCACAATTAAATTTAATATGAAAATATTTTATATTTTGCAAATGACTATTTTAAAATTATGAGAATGCTTATAAAAAGTGAATAGGTGTATTGAAATCAAATTATTTCATATAAAAATCTATCGAATTTGAAAAGAAATTATATTGACAGACTTGTTGGATAAATTTGTTCAGAAATCATCGAAATCAATGCAAAGAACGTCAAAATCATAAGAAAATATTTAAAACTCGCCAAAAATTGCCATTTAAGAATATGTTCTTAAATCCATATCTGTAGTAACTCCATTCATAAAGAAAAATCCTTTTTATTCATTAAAAAAAACAACAGAACTTTTTACACTTTTTTGCATTGTGCTACCACGCGTATACTTAATACTGTCAATGATGTTACCCATACGTCACGTTGTACTTCTACAGCGTTGTTGGTGTGGTTCGCTTTCTTATCTTCACATAACGTGTAGGTATTTGGATTCGTTGAACGGAAAGGGTCATACATATCTTGTGAGATCAATTTCAGAATGTGGCGCTGTGGTCTGGCACCTGCTGTACGAATTTCTCATATGAAAAATTGAGTAGGAGCCAAAACTGTTTATTCTATTTTATCCCGGAAGCCTGTGCTGAAGTGAATATGTCAAACTTCCATCATGTGGAAGCCGGCTACTTTAACCGTTGTAAAAAGTAGAAGCACGTATCCGAATAATCCATTTGTTTTACATTTGATTGACAATAACACTATCTCCGATGTTGTTAAATTTATTATTCCACATCGCCTGGCAAGATATCATGGACCTATTAATTTGCTTCAAACTATCCCAATTTCTATTAGTTTTGTCGAAAATATGCTGAATCAAACGTTCATTAAAATTGTATCTAATCCCGATATTTTCGCAATAAACATTAAATTTTTTAATAATTATTTCTGAAAATGCATAAATTGCTTAAGTTTGAATATAATCAGTACATGTGACAATTAAGTGTTTGATATGGTGTTAATGAATTCTGTCTTTAAACTTAAAACCAACTATTAAAACCTGGTTTTGCCTTTAAAACTATTTTGTTAAAACCGACTTTAAACCGTTTTTGAATTGGTTTTAAGAAATGCAACCTTGTTTTTTTTCTGTTTTTGTCTGTGCTAAGTTGAGTGGTGCCAAGTATCTGATAATGTTTGAAGAATGCACAGGAAAAACCCATACATCTTCATTTTTCTTTTAGATTTGGCCTTATTTGTATATGAAATATTGTGATTTCACTTTGTATAATTATTTTTATAGTTTCAAAATACTTCTTTGCAAAATACAACAGAATTTTTATTTTGGAGTTCAGTGAAAAATTGTTAAAAACAGCTGCGGTACAGTTTGTGAATTAAATATAACCAAAAACGTACAACAACATAGTATATGATTATTTCTTTCAGAGATTTTATTTATTGTGATCACACTTATCTAACAATCTGCGTATTAAAGCCCGAATTTATGAAACTTGCAGCACAAACGCAAAATAACATGTTCATGGTTTTAACTTTCATTGTAAAAACACAATTAATCGCTGGTAAAACTTCAATTTATTACAATTGTATTTATAAAACATGAAGAAAAATAAAGGGTGTTTTTTATACAGCTATAAAACTTTAAGCTGGCAACGCTTTTTTACTGGAGGCCGTCAGTCGATTTATGTTTAGTTTGCTTTGGCATGTCAACATGTCAACATGCCAAACATGCTTGAACAAGACTTGCAAATTGTTCAAATTTATTTCGAAAATCATGGCTCTGTTCGAAATACGTGTCGCTCATTTTAGCGTCAACAGAATTGTCCATCAGAGCAAATAATTCGACTAACTGTGAATGGTGCTCCAAGATAGTGCGATTTGACGCCGCTAACCTATTTTTTATGGGGACATGTGAAGTCGTCAGTCCCCGACGCGATTGACCACTTGGATGACAACATTCGCCAAGTCATTGCCAACATGAGGCCACGTCAGTTGAAAGAAGTTGTCAAAAATGTAACCTCCACATTAAAGTAATTCCGAAGCAGGCCCGGCCCATCATATGCCGAAAGTCATATTTGAATCACAATGACAGGAGGTTATCTCTTGGAAAAAGTAAAATTTATGTAAATTTAACAAACTCATATTTTATTCCATTTCGAATTTCTATACCTCTAGAAAAGCACCCTTTAGATTAGTACCAAAACTACATGTTAAAAATATTTCCTTTTTTTGGAAATTCATTAACGAATGACGGAAAACCAAAAAAAGGAAGGAGCTGTCGGTGGTGGAGTGATGCCACTCAAACAGCACGCATTTTCACGAAAAATACTCCGAGTGTTAAAAAATGTTCAGTTGTCAGAGAGCAATTGAGCGGGCTACAGTTTTATGGCTTCGATTAAGGTACACCTGACTTTTTATGACATGAAGTCAAAGTGGCATAATGAAATCAAAAATCTTTTCTCAACTGTTTAAAGTATTTCTTATCAAATCGTTTCTTCATGAACTTTTTACATGCCATGAAATGGACTTTTACAATTTAAACTTTTTCTTTGTGTCACAATTCTTCTAGAAACATCAACGACCTTCTAATGAACTTTAATGCTGAAATTAGAACACAAAATACAATAACCCAGTAAAAGTGCTGAATAAATGCAGTAGAAAACAATACAACACGCATACATAGAATATTGCACAAGCACAGTGGGACCGTTGAGCTTAAATGTAAAGCTAAAATACATAATTTTATTACTGCGCGCACAT
Source organism: Linnaemya vulpina (assembly GCA_963675445.1). Taxonomy (NCBI): domain Eukaryota; kingdom Metazoa; phylum Arthropoda; class Insecta; order Diptera; family Tachinidae; genus Linnaemya; species Linnaemya vulpina. The sequence goes on from OY776276.1 coordinate 22,882,347, forward strand.
AATTTTTGTGTGAACAGCTTTCGTGTGTTGCATTTAAATGCATATTGAAAATAAAAAGAGCTGAGAATATGAGCAGCAAGAAAATAAAATGAAATAAATAAATATGGAGCAGCTCATTACTTTTCCTGCAACTGAACAATTTAATTTTTTTTCTTCACTTAAAACAAATGAAATATTTCTTACAGTTACTGAGGAGTAGGGAAAGACATATTAACACATTTCAACGCAAGTGAACAAACACAAAGTTAAAATAATGCATACGTGCACACACACACACACAGAGATGCGCTAAATTATATACAACAGGAAACAGGAACTTGTTCTTTTAAATGGTGCCACATTTATTATTTCATTTGTTTTCCATGTTACACTCGTATTAAAACAACATTTTCTTTACCACCCCCTGTATTCTACCCCACAGCCCTTCTCGCACTCTCACTCTCTCTCTCTCACACGCTCTCATACTAGTCGTTTTATATTGTTTTTCGTACCCATCCGTTTTGTCCTCATCTTATACTTGCGTGGTGCTATTTTTTCAACTTTTTGCTACTTCAACTCAGTTTCTTCTTTTTTTTTCTTATTTCCTTCAAATGTGTATACGCACACATCCACACACACACACACACACACATACAACACACATTCACCCTTAAAAGTACTGTGTAAAATATGTGGTTTATTCACATACAAACACTCATAAATATAATTGCGAACGTGTGTGCGTTATTTAAAGCAAACATTATTGAAGGACAACTATCAAATGAAAAAATTGTGTCAGTCGAAGCGTGAACAATAAATATACTTCACTGTAGTTGTCTTATTGTTTTTCCATTAAAGTGACTACTTCAAAATTCTAAAAGTTCACAAAAAACTTTTGCATGGAAAGTGAACACGAATGAAGGTTTTTTCGTTCATGTTTAATTAGGGCAGGTCGATGTTGCCTGTTTCAGCCAGTCATAACGCTATTCGATGGCTGTCAAATCTTCTGTTTAAAACTCAGAACTTTGTGGGATGAAAGGATTTGTTAACAGCGTGATTAGGCCGTGGCGGAGGAGTTATACCAGAACGAAAAGTTACAATGGGCATCATAAATGTGTCGTAAAGTTAAAAACATTCAGTCTTGTGGCATTCGGCATACAGCATGAGCCAATGAAAATAATTATTTTTAATTAGTTAATTAATTTATTTATTAATTTTATTTTAATATTTATTTTTTGCTTAGCGTGATCGATATGCGGTAGAAAAAATGGCTCAATGCGGCCCACTGTGCCCTATTTCAGATGACAATTACTTTTTGTAATAACCGATTTTAAAGTGATGCCCCACTGTGCAATATTTTAGATAAGTCTGTCTATAACAATTTTTTTTTTTTTGTAATTTGCGATTTCGGATTTATGCCTCCATCATTCGGAAGTAAATATCAGTATATCTCAGTAGCCAAACTATGTATATCACTGCGAACAGGGGGATCCAAAATAAACTTTCTCACTATTTCGCTAAAATTACAACGTTTCTTCAAAAACTGCAATTTTCAAAAAACCATGATTTTTTATTAAAAATAATTTGAAGGCAAAATAAATATCATATGATTTTACAACTTATAAGCTGATCGTGCTAAAAATATCAAGATTTTTTAAATCCTACAAAATAAAAATAAAAATTTTACATCTTCCATTGATTATAAAACAACTTCTCCCGGTCGAAACATGATTTCCAAAGGAGAAATGGGTTACCATTTAGCTCAGCTGGTTTGATAGAAATCGAATTTTTTACCTAAAATCGGCATTTAGTAACTTTTTAGTACAAAAATCTGGCCTTTTCCATATCTCGTTTCGTTTCGTTTGTGCGATGTAACTGCGATGACTGGACGTATTTTGCATTTTGTGCAGACCTTCTTGATCCAGCAAGTCAGTTCGATTGCTAATAATTTATAGTTTTGTAATAAAACAAGTAAAAGTGCTATATTCGGCTGTGCCGAATCTTATATACCCTTCACCAACTACGTCGGGCATTACACATATTTTTAAGTACCAATTTTGTGCTTTCTAATTTATAAGCGCAATAAAAACCACTTCAGTTGCATATTTTGGTTAATTTTATATATAAAAAAATATTCAAAATATCCCACGCCTGGAAACGAAATTTTAATTTTTCAAATTTTTTTTTACCAATTTTTAACTATTTTGGCAACTGTCTTGTTATACAAAATATTGGAATCGAAATTTAGATTTTTTAAGTACTTGATATTAATTGTGTATTTTCCTTCATTAAAAAATAGTTTTAGTTAATGAAAAAACTGCGTTAGTTGCCCTTTGATTTAAATAAAATTTCAATTTCCCACCCCTGGAAGCAAAACATTTTTTCGTCAACGCAAATCTTGATGATGTATAAAACGGTTTTTTTTAAGAAAAACTTGAAATTTTTAAACATTTTAGTTATTATATGTACCACGAAATAACGAATGTACAAAAAAAAATTCAATTTCCGATCCCTGAAAGCGAAAATCTAATTTTTTTAAATTATTTTTTACCAATGGAAGTCTTCATGATGTATAAAGCGGTTTTATTTAAGAAAAACTACAAATTTGTAACCATTTTTGTCAGTTTCATGTACTACAAAATATTGCGGTATCCAACCCTGGAATCGAAATTATGTTTTTTTTTAAATTTTTGATACCAATTTTGTTTTGCCAGAATAAAAATAACTTTAACCAGAAATAAGCGAAGTTAGTTCATTTTTGGTTATGTTATGTATGAAAAGTTTAAATTTCCTAACCCTGGATGAGAATTTTTAACTTTAAAATTTTTCTTTCATCTATGCAAATCTTCCTGATGTATAAAACGGTTTTATTTAAGAAAAACTTAACATTTTTAAACATTTTAATTATTATATGTACGACGAAATACCGAATGTGTCAAAAAAGATTCAATTTTCGATCCCTGGAATCGAAAAGTTATTTTTTTAAAATTGTTTTTTACCAATGGAAGTCTTCATGACGTATAAAGCGTTTTTATTTAAGAAAAACTTTAAATTAGTTACCACTCCCAGGTACTACAAAATATTGCAGTACCGAACCCTGGAATCGAAATTTTGTTTTTTTTTTAATTTTTGATAAAAATTTTGTTTTGCCGAAATAAAAAGTAATTTTAACCAGGAAAAAACGACGTCAGTTGATTTTTGGTTAGTTCATTGTATAACAAAAATTTAAATTTCCTAACCCTGAATGGGAACTTTAAATTTTTAAATTTTATTTTTATCGATTCAAATCTTCATTACACCAAGAATTGTTTTATTTAAGAAAAACTTAAAATTTTTTAACATTTTAGTTATTATATGTACCACAAAATGCCGAATGTGCAAAAAAAATTTAATTTCCCATCCCTGGATTTTTTTTTTTTTAAGTTTTAAATGGACAATTGAGGAGTCCCAAAGCATGAAATAGGTTCAATTTTCAAATAAGCAAAAAAATATTCGGTTTTTGGTGTTAATTTTGCGTCGAGAAATAGATGTAAGCCTCCAAGCTCTGGAACCATCCTTCGGATTTTTCTGAATTTCAATACCACTAAAATCAAGTTAGCTCACTTCCAATCGATCAGTCCAAGAATGAAGTCTCTAGCTCTTCTGGGGGCTTGGGAAAACCGATTTCACGTACAGACAGAAGGACAGACGGACATCGCTCAGTCGTCATCGCTATTCATAAGGATCCAGAATATATATACTTTATGGGGTCGCATATTGATATCGGACAAATTACACACGGAATGACAAACCTAAATATACCCTTTCACATTTTTGTGAAGGGTATAAAAAATTAAAATGGTTGATCCTAATAATTTTTTTCAAAATAATCGTAACCTGGGGGCAAATTACGGCATTCGATACGATTTGAAATTTTAATATATTTCCATATAAACTGTATTGAAATATTTCGTAATTCCGTTCGATAATGAGTGCTGTAATTAGCCCCTGATTTTTATGCTATTCTATGTTTTTGAGCTCTTCGAACCAAACCTTTTCCTTTAATTTTCAAATCAACCGACTCCCACGTGATAAACAGCGAGCGATTGAGTTAGTTTTCGATAACTATAAAAGAATGGACTACACCAACTGAACAGATTTATAATTTCGGAGATTTAAAAATATAAATTACTTCTTTTAAGTTTTTTTCGTTCACGGTATCTCACGAACGGATTAACCGATTTTGCCTCAGTTTGACCGACGTGGTTTCTAAATGTCAAGATCCACTTGAAAATGATTTCTTTCTAAGTTTTTGAAATATCTACCGATTCGAATCGGTTCCGATTCACGGGAAATCTAAGGTTAGCAACGCTCTTCATTGATTCAATTCAACCATCCAAAAGATATAAGCGGATCCCATTTTCACTCAAACACTTACGCGCACACATATACAGACATGGTGACGGGATCTCAGAATTGGTCAGGGAAGCTCTTAGGACCTTAAGATGTCGAGATCTGATGAGAACTAGAATAATTTTGCCGACTCAATTTCAGATATTTTGTGCAAAGTTTATAAATAAAAAGATTTCCTTGAATAAATTTAAATTCCTCTTCAAAAAAGCACAACGGACAAAAAAGATTGATAGAAAAGCTGCAGAAGCTTTTAAGTCATCGTCAGGCTGCATTACAAGCCAATAAATATTGAGGTATTCAATCAGTTAATCCTTAATGGGTGCAAATTAGATAAAATTTTTTCTTTATTTGCTAAAGCATGTAGCAGTATTAGGGTACTCAACTCATCGAGTTTTTCTAATAATCGATTAGTCCCGCAAATAATTATTAGAAATAAAAATTTAGGCGAACAAAAATCGAAAACTTGTGTTCCGTCTAGTTTATTAGTTTATGCACAAGATAAAAAACTTGTTATAATTAATTAATCGCTTGAACAATTATTCGGGATAAAAATTTAGTCGACCAATAATTATTAAGAAAGTAAAATAATAAAATTTACTTGAGGCCATAAAAGAGGCTAATTTTTTATATAAAAAAGCATAAAAATAAATAAAATAATCTTTGAAATCAATCAAATTGATGACTCAGACATCGAACAAAGTTGTCAAATGTCTCTCACAATGATTGATAGAAAAGGGGTAGAAGACTTAACCCAAACAAAATCATCGTGAAGTTAGTGAACATGCCAATAAAGATTAGGGTATTCAATCACTTAACTTTTATTTGGCTAAAAAAATAGAGGAACTTTTTAGTATTTGGTAACATGTTCAATAAGCATGTAGAAGTATTAGGGTGTTCAATTAATCCTGCGAATCATTACTTGGGTTCAAAATTTAACGAATAATAATCGAATAATTTTTTATTATTTATATAATCGAATATTTTGGATTCTGTGTGGTTTAGTTCCATAAAAATAGAAACAACTATTTAATTTTTTAATATAAAGATTTTATTTTAAAAAAATTACCGATTTAAAAAAGGTGTTTGAGGTATTAAAAGAGGGAATGTTTTTATTCAAAAAGCAGCATCAAAGTTTAACCGAGTCTTGTAAAATAATATTTCAAAAAGTTTAAATGTTTTCTTTTCTTTTGATGAAACTTGATTTGGAAAGGGCTTCCTGCACTGTTTATTGTTGAAGTTGGAGAGATTGAAATTGAAACGCCAAAAAGCATATCAAATTTCCTTTTTCTTTTCTTGTCTTTTCTAAATGATGAGTACAAATCAAATTGAAATATGTAAATTATTGTTCCAAGACTTCATATGAAGTGTCCATACCGGATGACTTTTTTTGCTTAAAAGCACAAAAAAAAAACAAATGCTGTAATTTTCGATTAATCGATTACTCCACATATATTATTCGAATTATTCGACATTGAAAAACTACTTTAAATTACTGGAATTGTTAATCGTCCAAAATTAAATCATTAATCGAATAAAGGTTAATCGTTTGTTCAGCCTAATAATTGCATACTTTGGCTATACTGTCGAATAGCAAAGACAGCAGGCTTTTATTTGATATACAAAATGCAAGAATGTTTGACCAATTAAAGATAAAAGTGCACAAAACTTAAGAGGAACGTTGCAACCCGCTCGTTTAAATGCAGACGTGGCCATTAATTTTGTTATCAGAATTGGAAAAATTTTCAAAGTGAAACGGTGATTGTGATCGAGCAGGTGTCCCCTCAATTCCACAATATTATAGTTCAATATGTTGGATGCATTTACATGACTATAAAGCAGTGTTGCGCACCACTACAAGGGTTGGGAAGGTCTATACAGTCATACTTTTTATATGCAATGAAATTTTACAATAATTCAACACATAAGCATACGTTTGTGTAAGAGAAAAAGTTCTGCCTACGCTAGTTAGAAGTGGAAATATTGATTCGAATCACTTTATCACACAAAGTGGTTTAATTAATATGTCCAGACTAACCAGCTAACGCATAGACAAACAATATACATGCGTTGTCCATGCCTGCTACTGTTAATTGGTTTGAAGAAATTCAAAGAGCGCGAGAGAAACAATTTGTTGTTTACAGTATACATGTTTCAACGATCGCGCGCAATAAGCAAATAAAATCTTGCGCAACACTGCTACAAAGCAAATAAATTTATTTATTTAAAAGGTCTTAACGCATGCGCGCTGCATGTGCGCATATCGATCACGGTATTCAAATTTCATAATATTCTTTTGTGTTATAAAATAAAAACATTTCCAGGAACCAATTCGCTTTATTAGTTATGTTGGCAGCACTGTTTTTTGTTTTGCAACCTTTTAAAGAGACCTCCAGGCACATCTTACCGTCCGTAACGATCCAGTATCTTCCATTTTCTTAACAGCTCTTCGAACGGTTGCCACCTAGTGGTGCCGCTTTCTTGGCCGAAAATTCTTCGAAGTTTGCCAGAAGTCCCAAAATAACTTTCCATATTTTTGTAAGAGCTTTCACAATTATAACGCATTAATCGGAATAGAGATAATTAGCAGCTGACAAAGTTCAAAGTTGCCACCCGCACGAAGACATCAAAACTGAATTTCAAAAGTATATTCTTCCCGAGACACCCCACAGCTTCTGCTTATTAATAGTTATCAGTCACTGTTAAGTTCACTTCGCACCTCTTGCTCGCGATAAATGGCCGAATGTCATCATAAGAAAAATGCTGAAACAGCATGATGAGTTCTCAGAATCAGTGGAGTGATGCCGTCGTATTTTTGTTGAGCGAAGTTTCACTAAATACTCTCAGATGCTGCTTAAATTCTATTCGTACAATTCTCACAGATTCTATTATTTAAATTTAAAAACTTCTGCAACGATGACATCGTTATAGCAGGGCTGGGAGACCACCTTTTTTAATGGCAGGAATGGCTTTTCCGTTGCTATTATTCACAGAGAACAGGATATCTGTTACTCTGTTTAAAGGAAGCAAAAAACTTTTTATGAAATATTAATTATTTTTATGACCACGAAACATTGTTTTATTTCTACAAAAAACTTTCGAAGAAATCGTCAACTTCAAATTCCCATAAACGTCTCTCAACAACTTCGTACGTTTGATTTTTTTCATCTTGTTTTTGTTCCTGAATAAAAAGAAAAACATTTTTGCTTTATGCGATAATATATAATATTTTATTGTTTTTTGTCTTTCCTTTTGGTATTTAATATTAAAAGGAAGTGAGTGTGTTAACAGCTCACACACACACACACTCATACACACACACACACGCGCGCTCAGGCACATACACGTGCCAAAATTAAGAGGAAGACAAAAAAGAAAACCGAAACATCTGACATAATTTTGTCAGCAAAGAAGAGAACTGCAGACTTTTTATTTTATTATTATTATTTCTTCTTCTTTTTTGTTTTTGTTTTATCCTGCCATGTTTCAAGGAAGTATGTGAGATGAATTTGTAAAAACTTAAACTTTGCATGAGACTTTCTGTGTGTGTGTGTGTGTGCGTGTGTGTGTGTACTATTTCAAAGAGTGTTTAGCATAACGGCAATATTATTTGTTGGTGTGTCGCTGTTTTAGTGAGTGCCAGCTATACCCAGCAAACATGCAGGTGATTGTTTTACAAAAAAGCGTACAAATTAATAATAATTGAAAAATAAAATTGAGAAAGAAACTTAAATACAGTGGAATATAAAATATGAAGAGAGGCAACAATTTATTGAATCAGCCACAGAAACGAATGAACTCTGCAATTTTAGTTAATTGATAAGAGACTAACACGTGAAAGAAATGAGAATAACAAACACCAGCCATTAAATATTATATTTTAAAAATTGTACTGGTTCATTTAAAATAAACTTTACTTTTTGATCCGTAATTGCATACTCGTAAATATCAGAGAAATTTTATAAAAAACATTCTTAAAGTTTTACGCCCGACTCAAACTTGTTTATGAAATTCAAAGGCTGTTTTTAATGGCGACACAAAACTATGAGTTGGCAATACTTTTTTAACTAGCGGATATTTTGTATGTTTATTTAGGTTTGGCATTTTCATTTGAATGGACTGACGCGGGAACAACGTTTCCAAGTTGTGCAAATACATTTTGAAAATCATGGTTCTATTCGAAATAGGTCTCGCGCACCAGGCCTATTTCATGGTTAAAATAACAATAATCGTTCTATCAGAGCAATTAATTCGACTAATCGTAAATGGGCCTCCTAGGTCGTAGGACTTAACGCTGCTAGACTATTTGTATGGAGATATATGAAGTCGCCAGTCTAGGCAGACAAGTACGAAAGAATTGAACACTGGAACGAAAAATTAGTTTATAAAATTAAATTTAATATAAAAATTATTTGGTACAATTGGTGTCGAAAAAGTACAACTTTATCAGTTTTTTGGTACAATTTTGATGGCCTTATTTTGTAACCCTGCTGTTTGGATATGATAATGATTATTTTGACGACAACAATGCAACACGAACGGGGGTGTCTCCGAAAACGTTGAAACATCAATTCCGCATCGTTCTCAACACTATCGAGTTTCACGAAGCACTAGACAGGGAATTTGATAAAAAATAGGTCTTCCACTTTCGTATGTACAAAATTTAGCCCACTCAAGATATTAAACCAGCAGGCAGTGAAAGACCTGGGCGCTGTTGGCCGAACTAGTACACACAAGACTACGATGCCTCAGATCAGTGTCGAATATTTCTGATCTGCAAAAGTGCAGGATTGCGGTAATTGTTGTCGGCTTGTTTCCATAGCGAAGGCATCCGCTGGTCGCTTAACAACATCGTGTCTAAAAGAGTAGAACACAAAACCCTCCTTCGTGGGTTCCTATAGCGAACAATTCAACGACGAAGTGAGAGAAGTAAAAATGGCTACAGCAAATCTTTTATCTTGGCTTATCCTCTTAACTCTATCCTCTTCCTTCTAGCTCTTCCACAATACACGCCATTTGTGGGGGTCATCCCCTGAGTGCTGGACTCAGACCAAAAAAGAGACAAAAAATGTATTCAACGACGCAAAGTGAAGGCAATACCAAATTATCAAAAAAGTCATCTTCTCCAATGAAGCGCCTTTCCATCTCAACTCATTCGCTAAGCCTGACACACACGACATGTTTTTTACATCTGACATGATTGTGCATGTCTGTCAAAATCAACCATTTTACTTACACACGGTTAATAGTATTCGGGCCCAAACGAACACTTTTTAAGAACAGCTGATAAAAACGATTGGACTCAATATAAAACAATAAGAATATCCAGCGTTATTTCAATTAAAGCTCCCACATCGCAACCACCGCAAGTGCAGTTTCTTTGGGTCTGTAAATTTTATGATTAAAATAATTTTCTCACTTTCATGAATCGGGTTTTCAATTTACAACAAAAATTTGGTTTAAAAAGTAACAAAATCCAGGCAAGATTATGAGCAGCAAACATTTTTGTTATTTTTACTTATTTTTTTTCTTAATGAAAACAGCTGATGTCAGAAGTCATCTGACAAATGTGTTTCACTTTTACAGAGGCCAAGTGTTTTATTTTGAGAACTTTAACGTAAGAACTTCTTTTAGGCTTTCTGCTATTGCTCGTGCAGCTAGATGGCTGAGGTATTAGAGGATGTCGAACGATATCTATATCTTTACCGATAGCAAGGCGGCCATCTCTGCTATCTTTAAATGAGATAGCGAGACATTCGAGGGTGACACTTGTTTGGGTACGGGGACATTCCGACTGTTCTGGCAAGCTCATCGCTTATGGAATTGCCAGGGAAGGGACAGAGATGGATAACTCTATGATCTGTCACTTCACAGGCATTCCTCTATCGCATTGCAAGTTCTTGGTTCAGTGTGAATCATATAGACTCGTTCAATTAAAATGGGATAACGTGATCAACTCTCGTGTGGCAAGGGCCACATGGCACCGCTATGACCCACGCATAACACGCGACCTTCTGAGCTTCAACAAGGTACGAATTCGTCAACTTGTGAATGTCTTAACTGGACATTGTAACTTTGGGACCCATGCGAGAAGGATGAGTCTAGAATAGAATGGCTTCTGTAGAAGCTGTAATGATGAAGAGGAGGAAGAAACAGTACTCCATCTTCTATGTCAGTGTCCTGCCCTGGGCGGCTTAAGGGCAGTGGCGTTGAGCTCCAGCTTCCTGCCGGACTTAGACAGCCTGGCGAGTCTGGAGCTGACTAGAATATCGGCCTTCCTAAGGTCCACGGGATGGCTTAATGCGGCAGAGGACGACTCGTGAATGGTCCTTGCTTGAGGGTATCACAACGGGACCGAATCAACGGACCCAAGTGCATTGCTTAGGCAATGGCCCTAACAACCTAACCTAACCTAAGTGTTTTATTTTGCAGGCTTCAAAACACAAAATTGTGGAGTTTTGGGGCCCAAATTTTTATTGCTGGTACGCGGAGATATTAAGAAATCAGCAGCTGACTGTTTATATTCTTGACATGAAAATGCGGTGTGATGTTTGATGAAGGAATCCGCTCTTTCTTGGTCCTCTTTCTATTTATGATGAACAAAAGTTTAACAGGACTCGCAGGTATAGAGCTGGCGTATTTGCTTGTTTGTGGTTGTTATAAAAAAAACCCGCCATCATTCTACTCCGCACACAACTCATTTTCCAGCGATACTACATCCATTCCTGGCCAATATAACAATGAAAGTTCGCAGAGGAGTTTCGTTTTTTGACCGAACACGAACTGTAGAAATTTGAGTCACTTGAAATTTGAATGAAATATTCACAGGCATTACTGCCTCTATACCGCTTCCAACTTGATCTTTCTGTTTAAGGGGCATTACAGTTCACGTAATTTCTTAAATGCCGTGACATATTTAAATATGTCTTATATTCCGACATATTGTTGTGGTACACTTTTAAGCATTTTAACGTTCGTCAATATTATTGATTTGTATCTGATTTAAAAGGTATTTTTGCGTAAATAAGTAGAGTGTAAGTTATTTATTATAAAAATTGCAAGAAAAGCATTTGAGAATCGCTTGAAAAGCAACAATAAAGCTCTTCTATCAGTCTTAATAAGATGACTTTCAACATCCGGAAGATTTTTAGTTATAAGTTTGAATACTTTAAAAAATAATATGGCAACAGGTGCACGAATGAATAAATTTTACTCATAATTTTCTCATTTTGGGAGCCCATGGGGTATATATTTTCTGGATCCTTATAAATAGGGTTGTCAAATAAGCCATGTCCGTTTGTTTGTACTTGAAATCGGTTATCTAAGGCCTTCAAAAGACCCAGAGGCTTGATTTCTGGACTGTTGGACTGGAGCATTTCATTAGATTCGTACAAAATAGCAGCGATTTTGTAAATAAAACTCCAGAGCTGGAAAACTTAAACCAATTTTTGTATATAAAAGGAAGCAGTTAAAGCTAATTTTTGTTTTCTTTTTTTAATTAAACATATTTTATACTTCAAGAGAAATTAATTGCTATTTAATATCAAATAAAATCGAAAATTTGATTACAGAGTTGGACAACTGAAATTTTGTTTTCATATAAAAAGTGATAACTTGAATTTTTTTTATTTTGCTTTCTAAGTTATACTCATTTGAAAGAAGTTTATTAGAACAAGAAATAGGAGAAGCCTAAAAGAGAATTACAGAGCTGGAAAATATAATTTTGTTTTAATTTTGTATTAATAAAGAACGAAGTAAAACTTGTTTATTGAATGAAGTGCAAACAACATATTAAATTCGATTCCCGAGTTGTGCAATTGAAATTAAGTTTTTATAAAAATTCTACCATTTTAAAAATTTTCTCTTTGTGTTCTAAATTAAACCCATTTGAAATAAATTTTTTTAGAACTAGACACAAAAAGACAGCTCCAAAGGTGGAGAATTAAAACTTTTTTTTTTAAGTAAACTAACAATTGAAAGTTAAACAACATCCAAAATTCGACTGCAGGGCTGGACAATTGAAATTTTGTTTCTATATAAAAGAAAGCTTTTCTTTTTCTTTCCAAACCAAACACGTTTGAAAGAAGTTTCTTAGAATTAGAAATAAAAAAACACTAAAAAGACAGCTCCAGAGCTGGAAAGTTAAAATATCTTTCTGGAATAATAAAGTAACTCAATAAAACGACTTTTTTAAGAAACTAATTTATAGTAGTCGAATCGAATAAAACAGCGTCTGTTATCCGATTGCAGGGTTGGGCAATTGAAATGGTTTTTGGTACATAAAGGCAGCTTTATTCCTTTATAAATTATCCCTGTTTGATACCTTTGAAAGAAATTTATTAGTACATGAAACAAACAGTTCCAGATAATTTTTTTTATATTATAGTAACTCAAAGGAAACTTATTATTATATTATTTTGTTTTGCATTCAAATACATTATGAAAGGAATTTATTTGTATAAAAACTCCAACGTAAGATAATTCCAGGCTTGGACAATTGAAACTTATTTCTGAATCTGTACTGGAAAAAGTTCTAAATGGATTGCTATTGAATATCAACGAAATCCCAAGCACGGTTCCAGAGTTGGAAAATTTAAGTAAACAAAATTTAACAAATTTGTTTTTCTTTATGATTCAGCATAAATCAAATTAGTATTAAAAATCAAGCAAGATCAAAAAACAATTCCAGAGGTGGACAATTAAAACTTTTGTTGATACAAAAATGTAACAGACGTACTTCGCTGATAAGATCCAGTACAGCCGAATTTGGCATTTGTACTTATTTTTGATAATTTCCACTATTTTATTAGGATAAAAACTACAAGTCAGTACTTTCAAATTCGAGCTTTCTTGGGAATTGTCGTTCAAAACTCCTTAATGTTAATTTCGTGTTATTGAAAAATTTAAAGTGATCAATTGAGTGGTTTTAGTAAGTTCCTATACACATTTCACTGGGGCTGATGTCAGCATATTTAAGTGAATGGTGATATGCGAAATATTTAATAATAGCGAAGTTGTTTTGCAAAGATTAAATAAAAAGATCTGGATTTTATTTCCTACAGAGTTTTATTTTAAACGCAAAAACCGTGATCTACTTTTCCTAATTAAAATAAAAACGGTGCAAAAATTACCGAGTTGACAACCCTGGAATAAATATTTGGCTGGTTGCACAAATCGAGGAGTTGTTATCGAAAAAGGCGAAGCTACACTGAACGAATATTGTGTCAAGATGGACATGGAATTGTATTTGAAACGCGCCCCCGTTTAAGTTTGTATAAGGATTTTAAATTTCTATTGATTCACAATTCCCTTTTTTACCGTATCAATCACTTCCGGTTTGTTTTAATTGCTGCTCAAACCACAACATGGAATATCAGCACGAAAAAACAAACAAAAACAAAAACAAAAGGAAAAAAAGAACAATAAAAGAAATGAAAAGTTGCAAGAAATAAAAACTGAACAGAAATACAAATCTAAGCTTTCGAAAACTGTCATCGTTAAAACATAAAATAATTATAAATTTTTTCCACACGATTTCGCAATGTGCGTAAGCTGGTGTGTGTGTGTGTGTGTGTGTATGAGTATGCCCGCTTAATATTGAGTTCCATTTACTGTTTGTGCTGCTCCCTTTTGCCACACACACACACACACACACACACACACACTGACTCGCACATTCATCCGCATAAAAACTGTAGCAGCGTTTGTGTAATTTTTTAATTACATGTAATTAATTGTGACAAGTGACATTTCTGTCAGATTGACTGTTATACTTTTCAAAACATGCGTGCTAGTATTTGTGCCGTTCGTTGTACAAGCAGAAGTGTATTCGTTTCAAAGTGTGCTTGTGTGTGTGTGTGTGTTAAGTTAATTTTGATGATGGCACGATTTTATGCTGCTCCTGAATGAATTTTACAATTTGTGTCAAACACTTTTTGTTCGCAATTTTCTCTATTTTATTAGGAATTTTATTTTTTTTTTTATAACAACTGCAAGTCAACCCAATTAAATGAATGATGAAATGCGAAATGTTCGATAACGTTGAAATAGTTTAAAAAATATTTTTTAATCAAAATTAAGCGTAATAAATTTTTAATGGTTATCTTTTGTCATCGTTCGTTTAGTTCTGCTACAAGTAGAACATAAAAAGAAAATTATTTTGCAGAAGAAGCGCAAGGAATTCCGCCAGGATAAAGGAATTATTAATTGCGAATTGCAACACATGGCGTTCGCATTCATTAACAAATTCTTATCTCAGAGATTTTTTTTATTGATTTTTTCTTAAATTACGGTAAATTAATCGCCTTTTTGGCTGTTTCTAAAGTTTTTATAAAAAAATTTTCTCATTGAAAACTTTTTCCAAGGAAAATTTTTTCGTCAAAATTTATTATTTTAGATGATTTTTTTTAGTAAAAAATAATTTTTATATCTTCACAATTTTTATCGGTAATTATTTTTGTTAAAGCACTAAACACAATAACGACGGCAGACTACAGACTACAACTTGAATGATTATTTTTGCTACCACAGACAAGACGGCTACGGGTTGTTGTCCCTACTGTTTTTGTGGTTGTAGCCAAATTAAGCTAATTCTATTTTGGTGAGCGACAATGTTGCCAGCATAATATAAAGAGATTCAATTATTGTAAACTTGAAAATATATTGTTTTATTATACAAAAAGAAACAACAAACTATATTCCAAGCTAATGAAATGAGATCTTGTCATATATTGTGGACCTGAAATATATTTTATTGCAGTAACACTATTTAAGAGTTTTAAATATATGAAGAGAATTCTACTACAAACAAAAACATATGGTTACTGATTTGGTGGTGTCGTTCTAAAAATAATTAAATAGCTGACTACGAGGCGACGATTGTAGCCAAGGACTTTTGTAGTCGGTGTTCGTGTAGCCTGCTGTCGTTATTGTGTTTAATGCCTAAGAAATAAAATTTGTTGTGAAATTTCTATTTAATTATTTTGCGAAAATTTTCATCGACAAATTTCTTTCCAAGTCTGGCAATATTTGACTTGGTGTTAGCAAATCACAGAAGCAATTTTAATAAATTATATTCCTACAACTTCATGTGAGTTAAAAGTACAATTTTATCGTATGGACAAAGCTTTCCATCGCCACAAGTTGACTTCAAGCCGAAGCGTGTGATAAACTACATTCTATGTGCCTCTCACACTTGGAACACCCCTTCCGTTAAATTTTTAATGTTCATCCACCCTGTAGTCGACCACACAGTTCGGGCTAAAGTGAAACTAAAATAATGGTGGACACACTGGAAGCCAATATTGAAGAATTTTTTGGTTCATACCGGCCGATATGTTGGAGAGAGTATGGCAAAATCGGACCCAGCGTATCAGCCATTTAGGGCGTAGCCGCGGTCAACATGAACATGAAATCATGTTTATTTATGTAGATCGTGTTGAATTATATAGATTGTGTTAAAAAGATCGCTGTATAGACTCTAATAAAACAATTTTTCCCAATATTTCTTATTCACATGCTAAAGCTCTTAAAAAAACACCCACTATAAAAATGAATCTGTGCGGCTTGACTGTTGTGGTCACTGTTGGTACTGTCAAGTAATGAAAATTTGGAAAACGGTTGACCCTAAAAGCCATCTCTGCAACTTCCGGCTGATTTCTCTCGCAGAGCTATCGAAACGTGGTTTGTTGTGCTGCTCTACGATTTTGCAGTCTTCGAACTCAAAAGTCTAATGAGAGTTTGATATATTGATCAGTTTCCAAACTGCTATAAATTGTGAATTATTCAAGCGATTCTCACGTGAGTATTTTCTTTACAGAAATCACTTTTTTCGAATTTTTTCGTTCACGATATCTCATGAACGGATTAACCGACTATTAGCCGAGTTACAGAGGCGGCCGACGTGGTTTTTCAATCTTGAGAGCTGATTAGTTTCTGGAATCGATTGCTAAAGCAGTTTAAAAGTTAAAAAAACAACACTAATTTCTACCGGTTCGAATCGGTGAAAATTCTCAGGAAATCCCAGTTCAGTAGAACGTCATCAGTTTGGTTGAAGTCGGTCAAAACGTTCCAAAGTTATAAGCTGTTCACACACTTACACACACACACATGCAAACAGACATAGTGGCAGGTTCTCAGAATTAGTCAGGGAGCACAAAATGTCGAGATCTGATGAGAATTTAATTTTTTCAAAACGGATTTAAACCAATAACTTCTCTATTTTCGAAAATTTTCGATTTTCGTGTCAACTTAAAATTAAAACTGTCATAAAATAAGTAAAACTTTTAATTAAAAATACTTTTTGTTAAGTAAAAAATACTTTTTTTGGCCAGTTTTTTTGAGACAATACTTCTCTGCGCAATGGCCGCGCTGTTCTCCAGTCCCTGCTTTTTGTTCCACTTGCATTTTGCCGAGAGCAGTCCGTTGAAAACAATTTACTCAATATACCGGGTTATCCATTTCGTGGTTTCAAAAGTATAGGACTGGAACTCGACATCTGTCAAACTAAGTTGTTAAACCAATTTTTTTCTTTTCAGTTGAAAGTCTGACATTGACGAAAATGGATCGCTTAACTATCACACAACGCACAAAAATTATGAAAACTTACTACAAAAATGGTGATTCTGCAACAGCCACATATCGTGCATTAAGAGGAGATTATGGTTCCCATAATCGTCCAACTACGCAAGCAATTGGTAAAGTTTGAAGAGACTGGAGCAGTTACAAATATTGTAAGGCCTGTGCATCATCGTTTCGCTCGTTCCGCTGAAAATATCGCTGCTGTAAGTGAAAGTGCTGCCGAAGACCCGAATGTGTCGATTCCTCGTCGTTCTCAGGAATTAGGACTGTCTTACGGCACATTATGGCATATTTTGCATTTAGATCTACACCCTACACCTTCATCCATATAAAGTCCAGCTCACACAACAACTGAAGCCAGCTGGCTGACCACGTCGTAGATACGTGGAATGTGAGCTTGAACAACATGCGATGAAGCACATTTCTCACTCGATGGGTTTGTTAATAAACAAAATTGTCGTATTTGGCGTTCTGACAATCCTCAAGTAACTGAAGAGGGACCATTGCACCCAGAAAAAGTCACTGTTTGGTGCGCTCTTTGGTCCGAAGGTGTGATTGGACCTTACTTCTTTGAAAACGACGATGCAACGACTGTCACCGTCAATTCGGAGCGTTATGACAACCGACTTTTTCCCCCTGCTATTGAAGAATACGACTTGGGAAATATGTGGTTTCAACAAGACGGTGCCACATGCCACACAACTCGAGCGAATATGGCTTTGTTGCAAGAGAAATTTCGTGGCCGCGTAATTTATCGTCGTGGGCGATATCAACTGACCACCAAGATCATGCGATTTGACACCTTTAGAATTTTTTGTGGGGCTACGCGGAAGACCGTGTTTATGCAGATAAAACTTTAGCTCTTGATCACTTAAAAACCAACATTCGTCAAGTTATGGCTGAGATACCGCCCAATACGTGTCAAAAAGTGCTCGAAAATTACCTCAAAAGAATCAATGCTTGCAACACTTCGCCTGGTGGCATTTAAAAACGATAAAACTTCATAATAAAAATGATATATCATGAAAAATAATATTTCACATGTGTTTTATCTACGTTTACTTGCGAAACCGCAAAATGGGTAACCCTATATTTAACAGTGATGTTAAAGTTAAAAACCAATAAATTAATTAGACTTTTTCCTTTCATTCGAACTAAAGGAGAAGTTAAACTGACAATTTCTCAACTACAGTGTATACAATGTAAGTGTATATGTGTGTATGTGTGTGTATATTGTACAGAAAATTCTTTGGAAATGACCTTAAAAGTATCGGTGCACAGAGGCCGACTATTGTGACCATTGCGGCGATGTTGTTAATCCGTTACCGAGACTGGCTGTACATGTCTTATGACTTGACGTAAGAAGTGGGAACGCAGTTAACCACGGAAAGTTCCTCAAAATAACAGTGATCCTACACAGTTATCTGAGGTGTAGAAGTTAACTAGTCAGAGTGAGAGGCAAAACTCGAAAGAGAGTAAATTACCAATCAGCGGTCTGGCTGCACTTAAAAAATAGTTGCCAACGAGTCTTCACGTCGACTGACTCAGAGCTGCTCTGCGACTGTGTGTGTGTGTATGTGTGTGTATTCCTGCTTATCTGTATGCAATATTTTATTTCTAAATTTTCTATTGCATTCCACAAATCTCCGAATCGTAACTGATGTTGGTTGGTGTTCTTATTTCCTTTTCCTTTTAGAATAACGCTGCAGTAGTTGTTTGGAAGCGTTGCTTGAGGGGCAGGAGTATGTAAAAATGTGTGCGTATGTGTATAATTACACACATACACGCATACATACTCTTTCCTAAACACATGCCACTGATCCCTAAAAGCACTCGTATGCAAAAATGTTTGTTTGTCATACACGATAACAGTTTTCAGGCGAAATTTACCAAAATTTATGTACGAGGGTGGGTGTGCAGAGACTCACATAAAAATTATAAAATTCATATAGAAATAAAATTTCAGGATATTGTTTCGATACAATTTTTCCTTCTTTATTTTTATTTTTGAATTATTCCTGCTGTTTTCTCTTTTTGATATCCTTCAATGATTTACTTATTATTAAAATGTTAATAATTTTTATATTTACCAAAAAAAATAAAAATTACGGCCTAAGGGGAAGCAGCTTGTAAGCGAAAGATAGCCAACTTTCGCTTGCCAAACTACTTCGTTATCACAAAATTTTTTATTCGCAAAGTCTCACTTCGTAAGTTTCTTTACCTTAGAAAAAAGTCACTCTCTGAAATAATTGTATCATCGCAAAATACCAGAATTTCCTTTTATTTGTGCTTCGCTGTATTTTATGGATGCCAAATTTGAGGTTAGGAAACAAATTGGCTGCCACATAATGAAATGTCAGGAATCGAGCTGCCATTCTTTGACATTTATTTAGTAAAAAGTTGGCAAATTCTAACCATGGAACGCTACACTCTTCAATAAATATTTTTAATAAAAATTTATTATCATGTGAGTTGGGTCTTTGGAAACGCATTCTTCAACAGAACACTCTTGAATAATGAGCCGTATTTTCAATTGGTCGCCCAGCCAATTGAAATACCGGTTTTACGCAAACAAATCACAAACAGCTGACGCTCTGACAGCTGAAATTTTACAGGATAAGCGAACTTTTGTAGCAAAACGTGCTTAAACATTTTCGGAAAAGAGCGGGAATCTATCGACATGCTGGAGGTAGACATTTGTCCGGAATAATAATTTAGTATTGATTCCCTTCTTTTTATTTCACATTATCAATAAAATAAAACTGAATTTGTCAATAAAAAAGTGTGTTCTTAAGCCAATTTATTTCTTAACCTCAAAATGACTACTTTCAATGTCAATCGGATCCAGCTTCTTTTAAAGTTCTGGCTTCTGCTGCAAATCTATGCGTTGAAATTTCTTGCGCACTAGGCTTTGGACCGCAAATGCATATTTTTCACGTCGAATTCCCTCTTGACAGAAAAATTTTAAATAACAATTTATATGATTAAATTCATTGGATTATTATTTTTGATAATTGTCATTTTTAACTAGTTAATTTATTTTCATTCGAGTTGGCTCTTTTTGGCACATTTTTTAGAAAAAAACTGGGTCCAAATTGCCGTATTCGAAAACGATCGAAATTTCAATACAATATATAAACAAAAATCGATCAATATCGAGTGCTCCCTGAGTTATTTATTTATGGTTGATTTTGTTGCGATTCATTCAATGAATTTTTAAAGTAAATTTTCCAAAGAACTTGAAAAATATATAACTTGAGTTCATTTTTCAAAAAATTTTGATAATTTCATTAATCGAATGACAAAAACGTCGGCTTAAATGAATAACCAGGAATGTATCTTGAGGTGTTTTTTTAAAATAAAATATGCAAAAATGTTTGCGATTTTTCTAAAAAGTTTAAGTTTAGGCGGAGTTTTAAAACAAAAACTCATATGCTTAAAAGATTGTAAGTCAATTCTCAATAAATTCTCATCCTCAAATGACAAAAATTACCCTTTTTCATTAAAAAGTGCAAAAATAGAACAGAACACAGCATAAATACGCCAGTAACTTAAATAATTTACATGCGAAACCATCCTTCAACAATTTGAATTTAATTCTACAACAAAAACAAAACAAACCGTAATCATTTTGACATTTCAATTAAATCCTCTTTGGAAAATGCTCTCACCATTTCTCGAAACATTTTCTTTGAAAAGCCACCAGCACTCGCAACAAGAAATGGGAACGAAACTTTTGGATGACCGCAAACATTCGTGAAAGCTAAATACTGAATACAATATCTTCAGAAGTTTCTTCTTCTTTTTATTGGATTTTATTTCGTTTTTCCCTTTTTCTTGTCTTTAAGATTTAGACACAAGAATTGCAATAAAAACGCATAAATTATTCACTGTTAAAAGTTGCAAAGAGATTGTGGCGAGTTCTACTACTGCTACAGCAGTTCGTTGTTAGACTTTTCAAAAATAAGTTTTAGAAAAACTTATTTCTATTTTATATTTATTTTCTATTGTATGAAAACTACTGCTGGAAGCACATACGAGAAGGAAAAGGTACTCGGTTAAGCATGCAGAAGTGTAAAGGCTGCTGAGGAAGGACTTTAGCAATACACTTGGAGAAAAGATGTGAAAACTTGTAAGAGAAATAAAAGATCTAGGGAATGCCAGGGCGCATATTTCAATTGTAAATAAGAATTTTTTTAAAAGGCTAAAAACTATTTTTGTTTTCAATGCAGAAATTGTCTTTCACTTGTTTTTATCTCCACAACAGTCGGGAAGCCCCATTCTTTAATGGGTGTCTTCAATCTTGCGAACGTAACGAGGGCATCAAATCTGCTGAATACGATGATTTTTTGGCCAAATATTAAAAAAAAATCAAAAGTCTCGAAATAAGCTTCCCTGCCAACTTTTTTTGACCAGAATTCCCCAAATTCCTCCACGCCCGTCGCCCACCGCCGCGCTGATACAATCCAAGTCAATGCTTTCAGGTCAACATTTCTTTAAGCAAAATGTTTTCGATTTAATAAATACACTTTCTAGAATAAATAAAAACATACATGCCAACTCTTATCCTTATTAACCATGCCCACCTCCCTTATAAAATGTTTGTAAATAAGCAAAAATTGTATTCACAAGATTTCATTATAACGGTTTCAAATCGTTATTTTAAGTGAGAGCTCTTTCCCGCACAATAGATTTTTTTTATTACATTTTATTTCTCGAGCAGCTGATTACTTAACTGCTTGCCCAAGCTATCCCGAAGAAAGAGTACAGGCAAGAAGGAGAATAATACTATTCTCTCAGTATCAATCTCATTTACTCAAGCATGCAGTGCGATATTTGTTATCGTGCTAATTGGGATTTCAACGTTCTATATTTAAAGGTGCACTTATCAAAACGATATTATCCCTTGGAATTCAAGTTGAGCCGTAAACCTAATTTTTCAGTTTTTTGCATATTTTGTTATAGACAGACCGATTGTTTGGTACACAAGTACCGTTTAAAATATTATTTTTAAATCCGATTCAGCCTCGTTAGTTTCGTTTATATACGATAAACACACAAAAATGTTTAAAATCCAATTGCTAATCCCTCTATAAAATATCATATAAGACAATAAACTCAATGTTAAATAAAAATATTATATAAAACTAATTCATCTCCAACGAAACAAATATATTCAAATATTTCTCATGCTTCGAAATACCTTGTCCCTAAAATTAAAAATCGTTTTCTCTTTCCGGCCTCACAAAATACTTAAAATATGAAATCTTCGCATATGGCAACTCTGATTCCCATTCTAAACAAATTGGTATCGTGAATATTTTGATAGTAAATATTTTATTGTGAATGGCTTGGAAGTAATAATTTCTATTGTGAATTATTTGTTTATGTAACGGGCAGAATACAGCAGATGTGGTGTAAAAATGATATAATACAGATTTTGTCTAAAAGAAAACATGAATAGTAGTTTGTAATGCCGCAATTGTAGAGATTAATTCTCTAAATCAGTTGTTACATAAGAAAATAAAATATATGCCCGATATATAAGAAAATAGATGTTAATCTAACCAATCCAACAATTTATGATTTTATATATTCTTGATAGAGTTTCTACAGATTGTTGATTTGATATAAAGCCGACAGAAAACTTCGCCGCCAAGCTTTAAATAGATGGTTGATTTAATTTTCAGTTAAAATTTTTATTTGTAGATAATTCAAATTAAAACTTGTTTAAGATACGTTGTGTTACTCATTTTATAAAACAAAAATGTACTTCCATAAAGTTCTGCCTTAAATAATAATTAAAAGTTCCAGGTTTTCTTCTCGTTCCCGTTGGCATTTTTTGTGAATTTATTTGCTAAAATAATTCGAGGTCATATTTGTTGTTTGTGAATTCTTTCCCAAGAACTTTGTGGGAATTATTCACGATGTCAAATCGGAAACTTTGGGAGTTCTTTACCTTCTATACAATAAACATATTAAACCTATTTTTATAATTTTATATGTATTAATTTTATTAAAAATTGTCTTATAGTCCATTTACATCAACATGAAGTCTTTTAAATTTAAACTGAAATCTCCATCAAAGTCAATTCCATTTACACTAATTTTTTGCTTATAACAAGATTTGGTTTCAATGCCAAAAAAAAACCTTCGCTCTTTACTTATTAAACTCCATGTGAAAAAAAATTTCCTTTAAATTCACCTCATCTACGCGCTCACACCTCATCAAGTATATTATTTGTACAGCGTAGTATTTTTTCGTACATTATGAAAGAAATGCACAGTCGTATCTGTTGGTAGTATAGATTTCAACGAGTTTTCGACAAAATCTAGTCAGTGACTAGATTTTGTTTTGTATGTGATATCTATTCTAATTTTTTATTTACGCGAGCCGCCGTTAAATTTAGTGCTCCTTAATGACCTAAAAGACCCAAACCAAACTGAACTATTTAATAAGACTGAAAAGCACGTGAGAGTACAAGTCTTAAAGTCCCACACGGTACTTATTTTAATTAGTCACGCCTTATTTACACGTGAGTTGTACGTGTTGCTCGCTTAGAAAACATCTTTAAAAAAAGAATTCTTAAAATATTTTTTCCAGTGTAGCAGTTGCATATTTGCAGCTCATATACATAAATATTCATAGCAGTACATAAAAATTAAACACACACACACACACACACACGAATAGACAAGATAGCACATTCGTTCACATATTAACAAATATATTACCCACTTGTCTCTTCGTTTTTTGTTCCTTTTTATATTTGATTTTACATAAGATTAAAGTTTTCAAATATTAAATGTAGTGAAATAAGAAAATTTAGAAAATGTGTGCTGCTTTGTGTGCACACGGATATGGGAATATACAGGGTAATTTTTTAAGGCCAATGGAACTTGCAACTGCTTTCAGTTTTTCAAATTTATGACCGCTGTACTCCGGAAAATTATTCTGACTAGAATAATTGGAGTAATGCTATCATATTATCCGCAGAGTTATTTTGATCGTCAGTCATTTACACGAACAACTTTAGACGAATTTGTGATTTATATGCCGCCCGCAATTTTTCATTTGAACCAGTCGTCAATCGAACAGCTTTAAGGCTGCAAACGACAGTGTAGCTTGGAGGCATTGGCGATCTGTGCGTCCACCCACACGCACTCAAAAATGGCTACAAACTAATCCGACCTGACAATGAGGGTTATTTTTGGCTTCACTGGTTTGTCAATAAACAAAATGTCAGCATATGGAATGAAAACAATTCAGTTGTCCAATTCATAGCAGACATTATAGAATTAATTACGTATCGATTCATCGTCTTCCGCAGAAACTAGGACTTAGTCCGTCCACTATGTGGGGGCCACTGCGACTGACAGGTACGAACGCTAGCCTGTGAGTTCAATGATCATGTGTTCGATTTCGCCCTGAAACTTTGAGCACTTTCCGCAGATAACTTAATTGCTTGGCGAGACGTTTTCCGCTTCATTTAAGATCCAGTCGGTGTTCGCATTAAAGCCACGAGGGCAAGTCGTGTTTTAATCTACAGCAGTTGGTAACTGGCCCGACGTTAAAAAACAAAAATCATGTTTAGGTTGGGATTTCTTAATTTAAAAAATAACTGCTACTATTTTAGTAAAACCAATCCCCAACAGATCCTGCACATTTCTTATTCCCCAGGAATGATACATTTGGTGTGCTTTGCATGCTGGTGGCAGCACTGGGTTTGAGTTTTTTCAAAACTTAAAACGTGGCTCCCTAACGAGCAATCTTTGGCACGCCAGAATATTGTTTGAAAATATGCATGACTTTGACCCCAGCCAGATGTGGTGTCAGCCATTGACTTATAGAAATTTAGCAATCAGAAGATTTCGAGAAATTAATTTGCGTACTTTTTTAAATAAGTTGTGACTTGAATAATTTTGATGTACAAGATCATGGGAATTCAAGCAGAAATAGAGGGCGTGGCGGCAACGAAAGTTAAGCTTGTGGTAAATTTAGGCCGGAGTTTATGTTCACTGAACAAGTCTTGAGAAAAGTGTTCGAGAGACTGGCTCTCAGGGGATGACCCGATGCTTTTGCCGGAACAGATAGAGAAAATTGAACGCGGAGAGATTTTATTGCAGTCATTTAAATTTTTACTACCCTGGCGAATTTTTGTTACTTTTGCGACGAATACCCTCTTCGTGTTAATCGCTATCAGTACCATTCAGTAGCCTTCAATCTTGAAACAAGCGGACAAAAACTACCACAACCATGCGCTAATGCGTATCAGAAATATTATTCAATGACCAGTGAGGATCGCATTTGATGCGATTGCCAAGTACGTAGAAATACGACGCTCCTTGAATCCATTGAAGGAGTAAATAACATTAAACTATTTAATCGAATTCTCTTGCAATAGATGTAGCGCTAATCGATTATATTCTTTCGCAAAAGCTCTTTTAGTAAATCAAATTTCAATAGATTTTTTTCGATTTTTATCGATTAAAGGATAATAAATGATTAATAGTAAATTAATCGAAAGAAATTTGCTGAATATGAAAGTGAAATACGATTGTACGATTAATCGAGCATCAATCGAATATTTCCATTCAATTTATAATCTTTCGCTATATTCTTTAATGAATGGAATCTTAGCAGATTTTCAACTTTTGCTTAATCGATCAGTAGCCGATTATTTTCTTGCGAATAATCGATCAAGCGATTTAACGCATGGTGCTGGCAACGGTGGAAGCATTGGAAGCTCAAATACGGAAAAGTTTGTTTATTTTTGCGAGTAACCGATTATCGAAATATGTTCGTGGGTACTCGACTTCTTAAAAAAGTTTAACCAGAAAACTATGGTCGATTAATCGTTTTTACTCACTTTTAATTGATATGGTATCAACCGATAATACCCTTCGGATATATCTCATACTTTAAATCAAATTTTAGCCGATTTTCCACTTTCGGTTAGTCGAGGATAATTTTCTTGTATATAATCGGCTTTCAAAATTAACACAAAAAAACTTGATTTACCAAAGGAGATTAATTGAAAGGCTATAATCGATTAGTACTAAAAAGTCTGTTGAGAGTCTCGAAAGAAACTAGCGGAATGAAAGTAACCGATTGCACACGAGCAATTAACCAAGTACTACAGGAAGCGAATTGAAATAGTCGACTGATGCTCGATAAGTAGACTAACTAGAGCAGGGTAGCCGATTACTCGGAAAAAAGTAACCAACTTTTATTGGAAATTTTAATGAAATTATATATCAGCCTTATTCTCATGACGTGCAATGTGTGTGCAAATACGAAAAGTATACCACTCATGCACATGCAGTTGTATGAAAAAGAAAAAGACGTACTTGTGTGTTTGTGCATTTACACACACACATACATGTGTGCATACATACTCGTATGTAAACACTTGTGCAATTGTTTGTTTTATAAGACAAGACTAAACACGTTCATATTTACTTCTCTGTATGAGTGTTTACTTATTATTTTATGTGTGTGTATGGATATTATAAATATTTATGTATGTGTGTATGTATGTAAATGTGTTTGGGTGTTTATATGTGTATAGAAAATAACATGTTATATTTGCAGTATAAAATATATTTTAAGAGAAAAATTAAATGGTAAAAAACAACAGTTCCAAATGCACACACACACACAAATGCACACTTACACAGAAGCATTGTCACTCCCTTTTATTTTTCCTTAAAATATATTTTATATGCTTTTGCATTATATCTGCATACGCATTACAAAAAGCATAGAAATAAATGATTTTATACAAATTCGAATGTGCTCATACACACACACGAGTGCACACTCACGTCCATCCATGTAAAATATAGTTAAATAAATATTAATAAAACAATAGGGTTATTCACACCGGCCTTGTTAATTCGTTAGTCGTTATTCGATAGTTTTTTACGTGTATTTTGTTTTTGTAAAATTAACAAATTATCGAACTGCCGAGTAACAAAGTACCAGTCTGACAAGCTTGGTAATTTTCTTGTTACTCGGTAACAAAAAACGAATAGAAAAAAAAGAAAAAAAAAAGAATTTTCAATTAAATTTTTTACTATTTTTGTTTTTGCACTTTCTCGAGGCATTTTTGCTTTTTAATAAATTTAAATCATCTGTTTTGTAGCAAAAGTTACCGCACTACTGAGATAGAACAAAAAGTGTGTTCACAGTAAAGTGTTTCAACAAATTACCAACTAACAAATTACCGGATTAACAGACTCGGTGTGAATACCCCTAATAATTTATCTGCAAACCAACAACACACAATAGAAATTCAGTAACGCCTTAGAGTGCTTTTTAGCAAACTTCCGTTTTGGCAACACTGTTTTCGGCGGCTCAGCTGTTTTAGTGCAAAATGTGAACCTCAAACATGTTCAGTTTGATCTACAATTTAACTACGAGTCGACTTACTTACGAGCAACGCTTGCAGATTATCAAATTTCTTTATCAAAATTCATGACCTACCTCGAATTCATATTATTGGACATTAAATGCATACATAGAGACACGACAGAGGCAAATATCGCAGCTGTACTTGTCAGTGTTGTTAATAACCGTGAATTATCGATTCAGCGCCGTCCACACAGGTTTGCTATCTGTTACTCCACTTCGTGGAAAGTTTTACGAAAAGATTTATAAGAACTTCCAATGCATCCCTGAAAGTGCACGGTTTGGAGACGATTTTAAGCCAGTGGCACTACTTAGCCGTACGTTTCCAAAGGCTATGGAGACAGCAACACTACTGTGAATGGCAAGAGCTGCGATGACTACAAATTTAATTTTGCTCCAAATGGAAGAGCTGGAATTGGTTGCCCTACAGCACGCGAAGCGAAGGCCCAATAGAAAGGCGGGTTCGGCAAACCGTTTATTTCACGTTTGGAACCGTTCAATTGGCTGCCTAGATCATACGATCTAACACCTTTAGACTATTTTTTGTGATGCCCATGTCTGTAGAAATAAACCCCCAACGGTTGAAACACTGGATGCTCAAATACTGAAAAATTTATTCTTTATATACCGACCGTTATGTTGGAGAGAGTATGCCAAATTGTTTCATAAATTTCTCTAAATTGTATGCAATTTTTTAAACCAATTCCGAAAGCTGTTGAAAAATCAGCCATCATTAAGAGGCAGATGCTTAATTTATAATGCCTTTTGTTTCATCATGACCTTTTCCAAAATATATATTATTTTCCAATTATATTCAGCTTATAAAATAATAATTTTATATATTCAACACTCATCTTCATTAAACGTGCGTGAGGGCAGCACTTCTTAACAGCTGATTTGTTATTGTGTGGGCATTTACAAACGTTGCCAGATCACAAGTGAAACTTTTCTCAGAAAAGATTCACAATCTGATGCTGTTTTATTTCTTCTTTGGCTTGACATTTCCAATTCAGCTAGTGGTTGTACAAGGAATTTAAAAAGTTTCTTGTTTTCATTGTATTAATATTTTCACAAAAGAGAGGCAGCCAGAAAACGCGTGTCCAAGCAATTTGTGCTTGAGTACGTGTTTTTGTAGTTGTGCGTTTGCTGTTTTTGTGATTTGAAATTTAGTGGCAAAAGTAAAAAAAGAAAATAAAAATAAGGGCGTTCCAGAAGGAGGTTGAAGTAGATAAATAAAACCGAAAACCTTCGGGACTTTAACGGCAGCAAGTACACAAACGCACACACACACACATAAGCATCCACACGCACACTTTACCAAGAAAATGCAGCAAATGCTGCACTCATGAACTGCAGCAAAAAACTGTGAATGTGTGCGTGGACGTTGAAAGCAGCTTAACTTAAAGTAGAGCAAGGACACGCGTAATATCGTTGACACGCACTTGCAAAACAACAGCAACAAAAACAACAACAACAATAACACTTAATTTATGTACATTCTGCTGCATGTGTTTGTTGTTGGTATTGAAACTTTGTCTTGTTCCGAAAACCAACTAAACCACACACACACTGACAATACACACAACCGATTGAGAGCTGCATCCCCCCCCTCTGGCATATTTATTCATGAGAGTGTGTGTGTGCTTTACAACGGGCATAACATATAAACACTACTGCTTATAATGTGTGTAAGTTTATTGTAGTTTACCCAACAGCATTTGAGAATTACGCTTCTGGGCAGCAAATCCATAAATGAAGCAGAAAAAGAGTCAACAACATATTCGAGCAACATACGAGGTGATAATACGCGTTACAATGAAAATAACGATCAATGGCGAATACTATTATTGCTTTTAGTTTATTTATTTCTTCCCCTCTGCAGAATAGATTTTAAGGATTAACCCAAAATTTTATGTTGAAGGAACATTTAAATGGGGGGCAGTACTATTTGTGTGTTTCTAATTTTTTAAATAAAAATTTTAATTGCAATTATTTTAGCCAACATTCAAAAAGGTTTTCCATGACAGAATTTTAAATTCGATAAGGACTTTTTAGTTTATCGTTCAGTGAAACTACAGTTTTGATATACTACGGAACTCCATGTGAGTTGAAAGCTTGTCACGTCATTTGCTGTGGGTAAAAATCGCAAAGCAACTCTGAATTAGTCAGTTGCCTCGTGGGCAATTAATTTTTGAGTGCAGCTAGACCCACGGATCCTTTGATCTCTTTGGAGAGATTTTTATCCCAACCCAGGCAAGCGTATAGTAGTACGGATCTTCTGAGGAACTTTCCGTGGTTGCCACTTCTTATGTCAAGGCTTGAGTCGTGTACAGTCAGTCACAGTAACGCATAAAATTCGGGTTAACTACATCGCCTTCAAATGGTCAAGTCAGCCCGTCAACATCTGCGCACCGATACTTTGCAAATTTAATTTGCAAAGTTTAATTGAAATAAATAAATTTGTTATGGACAACATGAGATCTTTTGTAATAGAGGAAATAATTTAAAACAATTTTTGTTTATTATTGTTTATTTCACTTGACGAAATGTTGAAAGTCATTCGTGCCAAATCACATCGCTTAAGGCTGCATTCATTAAAATGGCTGCCAATAATTCGATTTTGTTTACGAGTACGCCCGCAGTCATTTGTAGCAACAGATCGTCATCATCATCATCATTATATAAGAACTTCGAAATGGAAACAGAGACAAATATCTTGGATTATTATGTTGTAAACTTAAAATTAAAAAAGAGAAAAGAAAAAAATAAAACAAATACATTGAACGTGCTTGCAACAGTACGATTATGTTTCCTTTTATCTTTACGACAGTTTTGCAACATGCCACCTGCTTGTGTTAGTTTTTTAAGAATGAATTTTATCTTACAATATTTTGCACAGTGGGATCGTTCAGTGATCAGGCTGCCAGTTATGTAAGTTTAAGTAGCAAAACTTTTAAGTAGTTTTTTTTTTATTTCACAGTTTAACTTTTGTAATAAGAGATTTAATAATTTTGTAATAATCTTTTATTCTTATATTAGTTATAGGGTGTTTTTCATGGAGGCATAGAATTTTGAAATGGCATTAAACATAGATGAAATTATTTAATTGACATGAAATCTACTCTATTATAATATTAATCAAGCCTGTGGTCGTTTTTATTAAATTTTATTTAGTCTATTGTTGTTCGATATTTCGTTAGCAGCTTGTTAACATCTTCGGGAAAAAATAAATAATATGATAATAAACTGATAAGGTCAATAAAGATAAATCGAAATCCACTTTAATCGCAAGATTATATTCTGGCATTATAATGTAAATATGCATTCTAGCTTATGGCTGCTGGGCCTGGCGCAAACGCAATCTAACCCGGAGGTTTAGGTTTTTATATTCCAAGATGTGTGGCGATATATCGGCAACGATGCAAAGAATATTGTCCTCCAAGCGGTCAATCTTTTAGGGCTTATCGGCATAGACCAGCGACTTCACATATTCCCACAGAAAATAGTCTAACGGCGTAAAATCACACGACCGTAAAGGCCAATTCACGCTTAATCGACTTAATTTCTCTGGTGGACGATTCTATTGACCGTAAAATGGGCGCATTTCGTATTTCAAAATAAATTTGCAAAATTTAAAAACGCTGTTCAGGCGTCAGTCTGTTGTAGGTTGATATAGGGTGTGTTTTATAGAATGATACAACTTTCAGTTGGTATCACTATTTTAAATCACCATCAATTTAACAGCTGACACTTGCTTTTTGTTTAGTTTCCTTTGACGTTTTGTTATGGTTCGACTTACACCAGAGCAACGCGTGCAAGTTGTGGAAATTTTCGATCAAAATAATGGTTCTGTTCATCAAACTTATCGTGCACTTCGTCCATTCAAAATTTTGTTTTCCCATGAAGCCCATTTTCGGTTGAATGGTTACGTAAATAAACAGAATTGTCGCATTTGGAGCGAGGAGAATCCACAAACTTTTGTCGAAACACCATGACATCCGCAGAAAATTACTGTTTGGTGCGCTTTATGGGCTGGCGGAGTCATTGGCCCATATGTCTTCGAAAACAATGATGGTCAGAATGTTACTGTTTGTGAAAATTGGTGTTCCAGATTGCACCTTGTACGCGCCAGCCGTGGCCGCCACATGGTCGAAAACATATTTAAACATTAATGTAATAAGATTTTCTATCCAATAAAGAAATTAATATCAAAAATAAATTACTATGTTTTATTATGAATTAAACTTGTATCACTCTATAAAAAACACCCTATATATCAAACAAAACGTGAGCCGCTTAAAGTTGTATAACTTACAAGTATTTTATGACAGAACAACGAAATATGTAAAACGATTGACCCTAAAAGTCATCCCTGCAAGTTGCTAATATTCCTGCCTGGTTCTTGTGCTATTCTGCGCGTTTAAACTCTTCGAGCTTAATTTACTTTTCAAACCAACCGGTGTAGTTTTCGATTTCTATAAAGAGAACACTAGCTGATCAGTGCCTCGTTTCTGTAACTGAAGGGACAACTTCGTCACTCTGTGAAACACAGAATGAGTCAGAATATATTTCTTAATGCATTTAAAATTTTGTTGGTTTTTTATATTAATAAATATATTATTCTATGGATAACCCTACAATAAAGAGCATGACAACCATAATTATTTAGTTTTTCGATGTGAGAACTTCTCACATCTGTTGCAGAAACGAGGCACAGATATATAATATCGGAGTTTTAAAAACATATCGCTCCTTTCGAATTTTTTCGTTCACAATATCCCACGATATCACTTTGAAAATACGTTTTTTGCAATAGCTTATAGTTTACCGCTTCGGATCGATTCCAATTCCCAGAAAATATAAGTTCAGGAACAGTCTCCAGAATACTGCAAGTTTGGTTCGGTTCAGAGGTTCAAAAGTTATAAGCGGATGACATACACACACCCACACACACACGCAGTGTAGGGCTCTCCGAATAAGTCAGGGAAGTTTCCTGTTGAGTCATTCTGGAAAATCTGATGAGAACCTGATTTTTTCGTAACATCACAAAACCAATAACTTCCCGGTTTTTTTTAATTTAAAATTTTTCTAGGGGGAAGTTAGAAAATGGCTTTAAAAGTCTTACGTTGTAATTTATAAGATATCAAAAGATTTTAATAAACCATTTAAGAGAAAAGTTCATACAATTTATTATGAATTCATTAAATATTGTGAACACAATCGGAATTTTTTCTGAATCAGATCATTATTATTTTATAATTTTCTTATGCTGTACAACAACAAATATTTACTTTTAATTTCTGTTCAATATTAACTGTCGTATTTATAGAAAAATAATGCAGACTTGGAGAGAAAATTTTTCATGAAAATTATGTTTTAAAGAACACTTCAAGTCCACATTATTTTCTATGAATATGACTAAATAGGCCACTGTGTGAATACCCCAATTATAACCTCCTTCGTCGGTACCTGTAGGAAAAATATTCACAGAATTTTTATATTCTCTAATCTGCCTTCATCTGCCCTCTTGGCACTATCCCTTCCTGTCCCTGTTCCAGTACAAGGCACTGAATATGTAGGGGTCATCCCGTGAGTGCTAGTCCAAGTCAGGAAAAAAATATTCCGAATACGAACACATATTTACATACACAATTTTCAATTGCCATCTTAATATGAAATATACTATCGTGCTCCACACAGTGGAACTTTTGTCTCAGCAGTTTTATTTTTGTGAGATTGATGAAATGGAATTATATTCATTGTATTTCTCTCTCTTTCTCACTAGAATGGAAAAATGACTGCAGACAAAGTTTCATAGTATGGACGAGGACACAGACAGCAAGTAAACTGATACCATTAAAATTTACTACCGCGGACCAGTGATATCAGGCGAGGATATGCCAACGCTTCTAAGAAATATTTGGAAAACAGTAACTCTCTGCAACTCACCACTAATTTCAGTCGCTAAATTATCGCAACGTGGTTGAACTCGAAGTTACAACACGTTTATTTAAATTTTTAAACTGCTACATGTTTTGAGTGAATCAAGCGAATCTCACATGATAAGCGACGCTTGATAATGCTTTTCGAGTCCTATAGAAGAATCGAGGACAGATATATATTTTTGAGTCAACCAATTATAGTCCACAGATGTGGAGAAATAATTACTCAGTGCAATCGCTCCGTAAAAACAAAAAAAATATTTTTCTTATTTTTGTAGAGATTTCTCCAATTCTACTAGAACGAATCGGTTCCAATTCAAAAGGAGTCGATAGATAGAATTATTTTGAACGTCTTTAGTTTGGTTCAAAAAAGTCTATTAGTGGCTTACACACATACATTGAGACATAATGAACACCCGAACGTAGTGGTCAGCCCCATAAAGAGCCCAATAAACTACACAAGCGGTTTGGTAACAATTTTTCCTTATATAGACTACACAAAAGTCAAACGTACAAGCATACATTTTGCGGCTTGTGACAAATTCAATGAGGCACCCAAAATAACCAAATTATTTGATTTTTTTCCCAGCCGCTTGTCAAGCACGACAACGCCACCATATATTCATCGACAGGACTGTAGAGCTATAGATTTCCCTTTTATAGGCCAAACCGTTTGTGAGGTTTATTTGGGCTGTAAATCAAAAACCCTTTCCCAGATCGACTAATCTTGAGACAGCCATATTGCAGTTGTCATGTGAGTCAAGTTCATTAATAACTTCTCTTCATTATTTTAAATGTTTCTAATACTCCGAGAATTAATTGTTTCTATTAAATATTTTTTTCTTTTCACAAGAATTAAGCTTTCAGGCTTATTATAGATTTCAAGCTATTTTTATTGCCTGCGGCCCCAGTGTGTTTTTTCAAACAGTCCACATTCATTCATATTTACGTGTGCATGTACATGCAGGCCGTAATCATTTGAAGGCAGAGGCGAAGGAATGTAAAGAGACAAACAAAAAGGCGCTGCATAAAAAACAAAGTTATAGAGAGCAGGTTGCAAGAGATACAACGTGCTAATTAGATTTTAATGAAGATGTGCAACTGCAGCTCGCCTAGTGGCAGCAACAAAACAACAACAACAACAGCAATATAAAAATGACATCTTCTACAACAACAATAAGCACCACGAGTCTGAAGCACCGACGACAGAAAAAGAAAAAAGTCCCATGAACATTTTCTAAATGAAAAAGTGTCTTCCGCTTTCTTCTTTTGTTACTTTTCATTGTGAACGCGTTCACCTGCACTTTTTTACATATTTTTCTTTTATTATTATTTCAATGTTTCAATACATTCTCCCCCCTGTTTCCTTACAAACAAGGGCTGCAATATTTAAATCGCAAGAAGTTACAGAGCTGGCAAACTTTCTACTTGACAAATAAGTTATTGATTACAGGCTCCAATAGGGACAACAGCTGCGGTTCAGGGTAGTCTCGCAAGACTTTGGACCTTTTGCCCTCTTCAGCTTAACCGATACCTGCAGTAAAATCCTAAAATCCAATTTTATTTGAAAATATATAAAGAGTCAGCTCGAAATCAGGTCCTTATGGTTGTCATGAAAGTCACAACCGAAGGATGCGCACAATTCTATAGTTCTTTTCTTTCTTAATTTAAACATGCGTCTCTTCAGTGTCCCTGCTTGTATGCAACACTATCAGCAGAAGTGTAAAAATATTTCCAAATGCAACATTGAGCTCTTGTGACAACATTGTTTTTGTTGTGTTATAGTGAAATTTCATGTTTATGCATGTCGGTGATATTAAAAATAATGGCTTTTATATGCTTTCGCTGAGAAATATTTTTCTTTTAAGTTGCACTTAAATATTTGCAAATGCTGGCGAATAAATACCCGCCCACGAATGTGTCTATTTGCAGAGAACTAAAAAGACATTCAAACACATTCACAGCGTTAAGGCGACAAATTGAATGAAAGAAGCGAAAATAAATAGTGATTCCTCAGAAGCTTTCTTTTTGGCAGCTCAGCTGTTTTCGGCAGCTCAGCTGTTTTCTGGTAACATTTTCCTCTTAAACATATTTGCCCTACAATTTAACGAAGAATCGACTTACAATCGAGCAACGCTTGCAGGTTATGAAACTTCTTAATTAAAATTTCTGGTCCAGTTAAAAAAAATTAATGCAGGTGCACTTCTTCCATTTTATGATCAGTTTGGTTGACTTTTCGCGGCGGCTGTTCGCAATCTTGTGATTATAATTCTCACCAAATTTATATTATTTATCATTAAACTCCGCCAAAACGCACACGTAGACTGCGGACAGAAGAAAATGTCGGATGGATTCGGATGTAAAACCTTTTGAAATGCTGGTACAAGAATTGTACCCGCAACTAAATAATATTTTGTAAATGGGGCACTCGCAAAGTCGGACAAACATCCACTATTTTATCGGAAAATTTTGCTCAGCAGCGAACAATGTTTCTGGTTAAATGGATACGTGAACAAGCAAAACTGCCGCATTTGGTGCGAAGAGCAGCCAGAAAAATTGCAAAAAAAAAAAACACACTGCATCCCGAAAAATGAACTACTCGAAGTGGATTATGGGTCGGAAGCAACATGGCACCGCACTTTTTCAAAGACAATAGATTCAGGAACGTTACTGGCAAGCGTTACCGGGCGATAATTATAAATTTTTCCCCCAAAATGGAAGAGCTGGACTTGGCTGACATTTGGTGGCACATGCCGTACAGCACGGGAAATAATGGCATAAATGAGAGCCGAGTTCGGTGAACAGTCTATTTCACGTTGGGGACCGTTCACTTGGCCGCTTAGATCGCGCAAGTTAACGTCTTTATACTACTTTTTGTGTGATGATGTTGAGGCTGATGTCTGTAGGGACAAGCCCGCAACCGTTAAAACACTAGAGAGCCAAGGTTTTAGAACCTATTTGCAAATTGCAGAGAGTTGGACCCAGCGTAAAAGCTGTTTTTGGCGTAGCCGTTTACATGAAATCATCCTTAAGCATTACATTATGTTGATCGCTCTATCCATTGAAATAAAATATTTCTTTTCCGTAAATTTTTAATATATTTTCGTCTAGTCAAGTCCCAAATCTCTTAAAAAAATCACCCATTATATTCAAAGTAAATATGCTACTGAATTTTTGCTTTATTTTAAATAGTTTTTCATGGTGCTTTAATAAATATTTATTATATTCTCCAACAATTGCAGTCTTCCTCAGTTAATTATATCACCAAACATTTAAGAATAGAGAATAAAATAGAGTGCTTTAGTGAGAATATCAAACGTATGTGAGAGTGTGTGTGTGTGCACAGAAAGTATTTAAGAAAACAGGTGAAATAAGTCTGCTTTCTGGTTTTGTTAGCCCTGATTCACACTCTTCAACTTTTGGTGCTCATCTCTTGAGTTTTTGGAAGAGAGTGGGGAAGAGAGAGCTGCATTCATTAAGAAGCTGCTTTTAATGGGTGTTTTTATAGAGTTAAAGTTCAATTCATAATAAAACGAGGATATAGTTTTTTAATATCAATGAGGCCGACTTTATTTGAAAGAAAATTTTATGAAATTAATTAATAATGTGGTCTAATATTTATTAAGCTTAAGGTCTCTTTATTTTTATTATATTATAAAATTGTTTTTCAGTATTTCGTCACTCCTTTGTGTGACTTCTTCAGGAAATTTATTTTTTAATTTGATGTGAAGAAATAATTTTTGTTTATTTATTATTATATATTTTTTCACATTAAATTAAAAAATAAATTTCCTGAAGAAGTCACACAAAGGAGTGACGAAATACTGAAAAACAATTTTATAATATAATAAAAATAAAGAGACCTTAAGCTTAATAAATATTAGACCACATTATTAATCAAAAAGAGGTCAAAAAACTAGAAGAATTATGAAATTAATTATTAAATATGATTCCTTCAATGTGCCCGTCACGGCTGCCTCATAGTGCTGGCAATCTGGAACAACGATTTTAAACAACTTTTCGCAGCAATTGCAGCCGTATTCTTCGAATGTTGATTTCCAGGAGTTCAATTGTTTGTGGTTTAGTGACATGAACAAGTAAATTAGAATAATTTAATGGAGTTAAATCACACGATCTTGATAGCCAATTAATTGGGCCTCTAAGTGAAATTATTTCTTCATCAAAAGTTTCTTTGAGCAAATCAATCGTAGCGCCCACTGTGTAGCACGTGGCTCCGTCCTATTGGAATCCCATATCAGCAAGATTAATGCCACGTTAAGGAGATACGAAAAAATTTCGGATAATTTTTCTATACCGTTCCCCACTGACAGTAACATTCGTTCTATGGGCCAATGAACCCCGCAGCCCATAGAGCGCACCAAATAGTAATTTTGTGTGTATGCAATGAAGTTTCGACAAAAGCTTGTGGAATCTCATCTCTTCAACCATTCAACCAGAAACGGGCTTCATCGGAGAAAAAACTTTGAATGGATGATTTTGATTAAAAATTTCAACAATTTGCACGCGTTGCTTTGGTACAAGTAGATTCATAATGAAATTGCAAAGCAACTATCAGCTGTTAAATGAGCGCACAAATAAAGCAGTGATGTCAACTCAGTAGTGACATTCTAAGAAAACACTCTGTACTGGGAAGCTCGTTGTTTGTGCCATTTTTAAACAGGAATTTAACAAGAAATGAACATGAATTTTTTATTAAATTTGTATAAACAAGAACTGTTATCAAGTCGCTTTCACAGGGAAACTTTACTTTGAAAGTGGTTCAATTTTCCTAGCGGATATCCCTTTTGTGTCATTCATATTGTCGTTGTAGGGATTGACAAACGGCTTGAAGAAATTGTTTAGATATTTTGGGAGTCATATTGTGTTGCTGCTGGGACTAGCAGCAATGCAAAACCTGCACTTGTACGTTTGAATTTCGTGCAGACAGTGTGCAAATGAAAGAAATGTGTTTGCCAAACCGCGTGTGTAGTTTATTTGGGGTCCTTTTCTTGCAACACTGTCAAATAGTACTGATACAATTAATCGAATGTAATTTAGCGGACTTTTTGTGTTGCGACTTCATTTTTAAGGCAACTAGTTAAAGTATGTGAAGCATATTCCAATTGAAGAGCGAAGTTTATTTCAAAAAGTTAGGAGAAAAGGGACTTGTAATATCGTCCGCATATTTTTTTTTTTTTTAGGAAGACAAAGGATCGTAGCGTGGGGCAGTTCGATTTGTGATTATATGCCGATTTGTTGTTTTGCTCGTGAGCATGCATGATCATGAATAAAATGCTACTCCCAACACCATCAATAGCGGCACTAAAGAAAAGTAACACAAAAAAGTAAAACACAATTTTTGTGTGTACAACACAGTGGGATGCTTCTAAGAGACTTAAAAACAATGACTGGTGGTGGTGACATTTTACTTTTATCGTTATTGTGTCGCTCTGGCTGATGTTATTTTGCCCCTTTATTTTCACTGAGAGGAGTTTCTAATGAGGCAATAAAGACAGACACATGAAACACTTACTTTATTGCAAGTGTTTATGTGTCAGATTAAATGAAAATGTACGAGTTCATCAAGAGGAAAAACACATAAAGAAATGCATAAAATAATGCTGATTAACTTCAAGACACCATTTTCGTGTAGAAAAATAAATGTTTCAATTTTAGCATGTGTGAGTGAATCAGTTTACCCAGCAAAACAAAATCACCTGATGACGCTATCGAAACCTGCAGTTGAACATTTTTTTATTACATCGAGGTTTCATTCCAATACTAAAAAAGAAATTAAAAAAAATATTTTTACGAAGTGATTTCATATCACATTTTTCCTATATGCCAAAGCTGCTAAATTTAGCACATCACGTGAGTACCCTCAATATTTTATTAATAAAAAGGAAAACAATAAGTAAACAAACTGGGGACCGTGGCAGCTATAAGTTTCATTTTAAAAGTCATCTGAAATCATATTTCTCGAGTCTTATATATCACTTATATAAGTCTTATTAATTACTCCGAAATCTTAATTTTCTTTATTCCTCATAAAATGAAACTTATCTCTTAACTTTAATTCTCCATCAGAAAATAAAAGTTATTTCTGGTTTCAGACAGTTTCTGGGATTCGACCACGAGACGGATAAATTTATTACTCAATGAGTCGATTACCGAGTATATAATGAATTTATGTAATATTATCGCAATTTGTTCAAATTCCGAAATCGATCCATTTTCTCGGAAGATCAGTTTTAGTTTGTAGATTATATTAAAATTTTTTTATGAGAGACTAGAAACAACATTAACCGCAAAAATAAATTAATTAAATTTATGGGGATTAAGAGAAAATAAAAGTTTCTGTGACGGGCCTGAACATACTCGTAAATACTCCAGCGATCTCTCTCTCTCTCTCTCTCTCTCTCTCTCAAGATCACGTATTTCCTCTGGAAAGCGGTTAATGTTGTTTTGAATCAGTCTATTCATGTTGAAATTCCAAACTCAGAATTAATAACTTGACAGCTAATAAAATTACTACCAGCTAAAAAGTGTTGCCAGCTTAACGTTTTATGTCTCCATAAAAAACCTCTTACGATTATCATTATTTATTTGGAGTTTCTCATGTTGGGTTTTTTCCGGATCGAATTAATCAATCGATAAAGCTATTTAAAAGTTTATAAGTCTAAGGCCTAGACCCCAAACAAAAAGAATTAATTTAAAAGTTATTAAAAGACAAACACACTTTAAAATTAGAGTTTTTAACTGTTCTGAGATTTTCCGAAATCTACCGCCTCGAACCGGTTCACATTCACAGAAAATCTAAGTTCGGGAACACCCTTCGGTTCGATTCGGTTCATCCATTCAAAAGTTATAAGCGAATTAAATACTTACACCCACAAACATAAACACACACTTACATACAGAAATATTGACGGGCTCCCAGAATTAGTCGGGGAAGCATCCTAGGACTTCGAATCGTGCATATCCCATGATGACACAATTTTTAAAAAAATTTTATAAATCTAATAACTTTCTAAAAATTAAAATTTTCCTAGGAAGTTAAAAAAGTTTTCTAGACGAGTTGGGGCAGAATATAGAAACATACACCTAAAACAATCATCTTCATCATTCTCCGGACAGTTTAGGACTTTTGACAACTTCATGTTTTACGCCAACATGGACGTTTAATATTTATTACTCTGATATCGGTAATAGCTTTCGATAAGAAATTTTTTTATTTCAGTTTATCAACCTAAATTCTTCGCCCTTAGCAACATACCACGCCCACTACTGCAATAAATTTTTTTTGTCTACCCTAAAATTATTAAGAATCTATGAAATCAATGAAAAATGAAAATTCATTGTGAGCCACGGTGCTCTTGCTACTATTTTGGGTCCGTCAGTAAACAAATAAATATATATTATGGGAAACGCTGGTACAGAAATCCGCTCGCTACTGCACGCAGTGGAATGAAATAGACCACCAAAGGAAGGCATTGGTGCACACCTTCCTTTCGTGTGCATTAAAACTGGGTGCTAAATATGAAGAGAAATGCTTGGCCATAATATATTTAAGTGCCGTTCTGGCTGATGGGGCGACATGTCAAGCTGTTAGTGAAGTGAACGTAGTTTCGATTGCCGCTGCAAAGTCTGGATATTTTCCTCAGGCAAGCAAATCACCTCGCGGCTGTGCTTGTTATTTACATATAATAAAAAAATTATATTTAAAATGAAATTTATTGTTGAAATTTTTAACTCAATCATGTTTTTTTAGAATGTCATAACTGAGTTGGCATCACTGCTTTATTTGAGCGCCCATTTAACAGCTCGTTTTATTATGATTTAAGACTGTAAAATAACGAAATAATTTTTATTTGTCACCCATTTAAAATATAATATTTATATTATATAAAATTTTTGATCGCAATTATAGTTATCAACTGCAGTGTTACCAGCGTTGTGAACTCGATGCCTTTAACATGGTTTTTACCGCTTTTCGTTCCTGCGAAACGAAAAATGTTGGTATTTTTTATAGTAACGATGGCACTAAAATCAAATTTTAAAGCAAAATTTTTGGTTAAGAATATGAAAGAGATCGCTTAATTTGACAAAGTCATTTCGCTTTTATTCCATTTTTCTTTTTTAATTCATAATAATCAGAGCGATGAAGAGCAAACATCAGAGTCTGTACAAACTCCACATCTTTGGTTGTGCGGCAGCGGCATACAACCCTTGATAACAAAAGCGGATACTCACGAGAACGGATGATGGGAGTATAGCAATTTCCAAGAACTTAATTTTTCAGTTGCTCCTTGATTTGCCAATCCCTTTTTAATTTATTCTGAATATTACGTTAAAAGCTTTGGTCTGGTAATCACTTGGGAGTTTAAATCGAAACGTATTTCCACAAACAATTTTTATGTTGTTTCTTTTTAATGTCTGCAGTTATTCTAAAAATATTTCTCTTTAAGAAACATTCAAGTCTATATTTTTTCATTCCAGTAATTTATTTTTATTTCAATAAAATTTCACATTTTTAATCTCAGTGCTTTTTTGCTAATATTACGCGCTTTTTTTCTCGGTTATAGCGCCTTTTGAAATTTAAGAGTTGACAACACTGATTGTCAGCATGCTTAAGCACAATCGGAATGACTCACGCAGATCGCCAACTGAGTGAATGTGTTTGTAGGGCAGGTCCAAAGCATTTTATCTAACTTTTTACAATACCCGCAATTTATGTTTTATTTTTCCAAATATACATATATACATATATGTGTATGTGTGTGTTCTTGTGATTAGTTTTTAATTCAGCACAATACAATAAAACATAACGAAGCATGCACACACATACACAAGTTGCATGTACGAGCATTTGCCACAAAAACCAAACATACAGTCATTTATTTTTTTTTTTTCTGTTATCTTGTAATATTACTGCATCCCTTTTGCCCCCTCCCCGGCTGCAAGGGGTGTCCTAAGCTGAAACAACCCAACATCTACTAACCAACCAGCCAGCCAACCAACCAACCAACCAACCAAACATTCATCCAACCGTTCAGTCATTCAAACTAATTCATTTCCCCTTTTAGTGAATGACGACGACAAGTACCATTTTAGTTTTAATTAGGTTTATGTTCAGCTTAAATATCTGCACATACTTATACCATCACAAAAGCTTGCACACACACACACACACGTATAACGTCATTACAAAATGTGTATATTTCACATACGGGTTGTTAGTAAAATCAAAAACCAAATAAAACTAAAACACAACTCAAATACAAAAATTAATTGTCATCTTGTTTTTACGTTTGTCAAAGCACCAGACCCAGTTGATGTATTTTATTTATAAATGCGAGTGTAAAATATTTTAGTTTTATTATTATTTTTATTATTATGTGAATTCCCATTTCAAACTTCCATTCAACTTCTTGTATCCTCTACAGGCATTTGCAAGATGCGAATCTTTTTCGTTTAAATTCTTAAATAATTAAAATGCATAGTTTTTACTTACACTTTTGATTTCGTTCATTTTTGTAAATTGTCTGCCGAATTCCCACAGATCCACACCGAATTTCAAAGCCCAATTGCGTACTCTGTAA
The DNA here is from genome assembly GCA_963675445.1 of Linnaemya vulpina. Lineage (NCBI taxonomy): Eukaryota > Metazoa > Arthropoda > Insecta > Diptera > Tachinidae > Linnaemya > Linnaemya vulpina. The sequence continues at coordinate 22,925,252 of OY776276.1, forward strand.
AGAAAAATGGAAAAGAATTAATTGCTAATTTTAACAAAAACAATTTTAATGTAAAAATTCTCTTCATACTGTCAGAGAACGTTCGCACTTATGACATATTTTATCAAAACTGCGCGACCGCTAAATAATAATGAAATATATTTTGATTAAAATTTAAGATCACAAAAAATTTGAATTCTACAGGGTATGTCATTAAGTGCCTTCCGCATTTCAATTTATATAAAAGAAAGTCCGTGGAAGATGTCGTCTTAATTACCCTGCGCTTAATATAACGCCGTTCAAAAATCCGCTATGGCTTCTTTGGCACATAAATTAAGCTGAATTTGGCCCATGGAGTGGGTTGTATTGGCTTGGAGCAATCCTGTACTTTGAGGCTTATTCAACTGATCCTGAAGAACACTCCATAAGAAAAGGTCTAACGGGGTCAAATTGCACGATTTCGGTAGCCACTTCTCATCATTTCTATGTGACGGATCATGCCCCCAAATCGCTCGTATAGAATAGCCATGAGTTGTGTACCAGGTAGCGTCGCCCTGTTAAACCACATGTCATTAAGGTCCAAATCGTCTAATTCATTCCAAAAACAGTTCGTAATGAAAGAAATAGTTTCTGTTGACAGTGATGATCTGGCTAACGTAGTTCTCAAAAACATACCGATCCATAATGCAGCCATCCAAAAAGCCATTCAAGCAGTGACTTTTTCGGGATGCATTATACACTCTTGGATCTCATGTGGATTGATGCCGTCCCAAATTCCAGGATTTGCGTTCTTTGCGTAACAATTCATCCCACAATGTGTCTCATCGTTGAAGATGATTTTTTAATTAAGACAGGGCTCATATGCGACCTACTTCAGAGCCCAGTCAGCGAACACAAGTCGTTGTCTGTGAGCGTTGACCTTCAGTTCCTGGATCAGATGAATTTAGCATGCCCAGTCACGACTCAAAATTCTCTAAGTTTTGCTTCTCGAAGACCGACTTTTTTTGTAAGGGACACGAAATTCGTTGTCTCGAATCCGCCTTCACACTTTTGCGAACAGCGGCGATGTTTTTGGTATACCCTGCAATCTTCGATCGCTTACTGAACCAGTGGCTGAAATTTACCCATCCTATAGTGAATAGTCCTCTCGATTGAATGATTATGGGGAAAGTAAAATAGGCGCGGTGCAAGTGTAGTAATCCATCTTGATTTGGCCATACAGACTAAATAAATTACAATTACTAAGACAGAATGGCGGTACAATAAACTGGCCGTCACCCACTGTCAGCGATCGGAAGCCCAGTTGGAAGACCCTTTATAAATGACTTCTTTCTGCCGGAATTGAATGAGCCAGAATCGATTGAACAAGACAGCGCAACCGCAAACAGATGTCACAATGAATATTGTGAAGGAAGCGTTTGACAGTCCCTCTTTGGTGACTGGGCATGACCAACAAGGCCGCTTAATGAAAATATCCCAGGTTTTTCTTCTGGGGCTTCTTGAAGCCACTGGGTAATGCCAACAAGCCCGGGGCAACCACTACTTTTGAGAAGAATATTCCAAAGCAAAGCGAAAGTCATGGAATGCGTGTCAACATCGGGAAGGGAATCATCTTTTTTACTTAACCGAAAATAACCGTAAAAGTCTAAGTAAAAACTTCCATCACTTTAACTTTTTATTTCCATTGAAAAATAAAATTGCAGTACTGTTTTGCACAACCCCGTACAATTCGGATCGATTTTCCGTCCTCCCGCGTCAATGTTGGTTTGCAAACAGACCGGTTTCGGCAGTGAGACAAAATAAAATACTGAGAAGTTACATTTCCGAAACAGATCTGCTTAACACGAAAATTATTCCCAATATAAAGAAACCCTACTTTTAGTACCACAAATACGGATGCGGCGTTACTCCTACTGCCATCCTTCCCCGGCCATACGCATAAGCAAGTGAAGCTTGTAAAATAAACTATTTCTTTAATGAAGTCAACCAAACATTTAATTAAATTCATCAATATTCAATTTTCCTACTTTAGCACAGATTTAAAGGTGGAGTGTAAAAATATAAAAACATTTTCCGTTAAAATGACCCAAGTCATGATTACGAGTTTTCCACGTGAGCGGCTAAAAAAAGTCAACAGTCGAAATGAAAAAGCAAAGCAGAAAAATTAACTCAATCCAGGCTGCTTTGGCGAACGAATTAAAGAATAAGTGAAGATTGTAGAAGGAGAGGCAGAAGAAACCCCAGTTAATGCTCTTGCAAGTCAACAACTAAAATGTGAGTGCGTGTGTACGTTAGCCGAAGATAATGAGGCTGGTGTGGTGTGGTGTGTGCCAGTCTATAACGGGTTTTAGCTGTTGTTTTGTGGTCTTTCAAAATGTGTGTTCTATATTTGTTTATGGTTGGTCTTGTTGTTGTTGTTGTTGTTGTTGTTGTAAGTATTCCACAGACAACACGACAAACTGTTGGAACACATTTTACTTTGACTTCAAACAAAAATGATGAAAAAAGAGGAAACAACAAACACCCGCGTTCACATAAACAGCGATTTGTTTAGAAAATAAAGAGGAAAAAAACTTGGAGAAAAGTGTCTCCCTGAGCACTGTGCAGACTTTTAAGTAACTAAATGAGTGGATTTGTCTGGTGATGTTTTTTTATGAGACTCTGTGCCGCCTCTTATGAATACAAACAAGTGGAAGAACACACACACATGCATATACGCGCCTAAATATAATAAAAATACACGTACAGTCATGCACAAACACACAATCGCTCACCAGAGCACAATGGCAATAATTTTATTTTACAAACAATTTGATGTTTTAGTGGGTGTAAATATCCGTTAGTTCAGTATGCGGCATCGTGCTCTTTTTTTTGCAAGTTTATTCCAGAAGATAGTCAGGGCTGGATACAACAACGAATTACTTATTCATATATAAAGGGCACTTCATCAAATGTTTGCGGCATTTATATTTACATTGAGTAAACTGTGCGTGCATTAGTTTAAAGATTTACTGACGCCGCTCATACATCCGCCCACGCTTCTCTGGCGCATAAATCATGCTGAATTCAATCGATGACATGGGTTATGTTGGCTTAAGGGCCGCAGGGGTTTATGGGTTTGAGGGAAATCAACAAGAAAATATCTAAGAGAGTAAAATCGCACGGCGGCCATTTCGGATCACCCATTCCCTCAAATCGCTAGTGTAGAATATCCAATATTCCTACGTTGAATTCCAGATCATCTATCCAACTCAGGCCACAAGAAAGTGGAAGTTATCGCAATAGCGTTAGCTCTTATCAGTAATGGTTTAGCCAAAGCCGTTCTAAAGAAACATATGGACCGATGACGCCGCCAGTCGAATATTCATATGAAACAGTGACTTTTTCGGAATATATTGAATGCTTCTAGATCTCATGAGTACTGGGGATGTTTTTAAGTCGACTTTTTTATTTATTAGCGTGTGCATCCATCCAAAATTAGACCACTGGTCCAGAACCGATCTTGTCAATACAAATCGTTGTCTGTGATCCTTTACCTTGCGTTCCTGTTTCAGTTGAATTTGGCTCGTATGCAGTCCCAAGTCATGACGCAAAATGCGTCACGTTGCAGTCTGCAAAATTCAAGTTCTTATGAGCGACGTGGAACAGACTTTCTCGGATTCTCTTCCGCACTCTTAGGGACTGCAGCGATCTTTTCGGCATATCTTGCATTTCTTCGACGTCTGGGTATTTGTCGATCGTTTACTGAGACAGTGGACTCTACTTTATCCACTACGTTGCGAATAGTCGTGTCAGTGGGACGACTATGACGACAGAGAATGCTCAAGTTAACGTCTGCTGATGCACAGCAGCCTATAGAGACTAAAATCAGCCGGACCGAAGTCCCAGCAAAGTATAAATATGCCAGAATATAAATCTGACATCTCTCCCAGCGACACTTGGTGTCAAATCACAACCACCACGTGGACTCATGAAGAGACCTCAACCAACATTTGGCCACAGAATCAACCGAAGTCTCATCTGTGATGCTCAACCAGATCCCCTGGTATCAGTGTAAGGAAACTGGTTACGCCTCGCAGGTAGGGTTACCACCTTTTTTTTTGGAAATAAAGTACATTGGTTATAAAAGGTTAAAAAAATAAAGTACACAACATCAAAATAAAGTACAATTTAGTTTTCTTTATTTTTAAATTTAAAGGCATATTTTTTATTGCTTTTCGCAAGTTTTATCAAATAATTATCATTACTAAACAATTGCACAGCATCATTACAGTCTATATTTAAGTTAAAATAAATTAAAAGTTCATTTTTATCAGATTCAGAGAAGCTTTGTTTCTTTCGTCGCGCCATTTGCTATTCATTACAGAAAAAACTCTTTCTGTAAATGCTGACGTGGCAGGGATAGATAGTAGAAACGAAATTACTTTGTACAAATTCAATAAATTATCATCAGTCTTCTTGAATAATTCTCGCCATTTATTTGCAGTAGACAATTCTGCAAAACCCTCAGAACTGTATATTTGAGCATACATTTTGTTTAATACCACAACTTCTCCATAAAGTTCATCCATATTTATTTTAAGTTTCTGCAAATTTAAATTTTCAATTATGTTAACAATATTATCAAATTCAATATTGCTCTTTAAATTTATATTGCTAATTGTAAATAACCAGTTTGTATTATTATATCAAACCATTTATGCAGGTACTCTAAGGCTTTATCAATAAATAATACAAAATTCATGTGAATTTCTCTTGTCAGTTCCGTTGAAGACAAAATTTTAATTCTTTTGCCTGTTTCATAGCCAAAAAAGAGATCTTGTTTTCTTTGTGTTAGTCCATTTCTTAGATTGACCATTATTCCATGAATATCTAAAACTGTTATACAATTGCCTTCTAGACATTTTATAGCTTTGTTAAATAAATTTAACATGTGACTGCAAAAATGTAAATAAATTTCAATCATATCATCATCAGTGTTGTTGAGCATCAATAAATTTTTTAAAATCATTGGACAGTTTTCTAAGCTTACAAAATAACTTCTAATAGGTGGCCAATTTAATAATAATGTGTCAACGCATGGCAAAAGAGAGAGCCATCTTGTTCCCACATGGCGTTTAACTTCATGGAAGTCTCCGTCTACTGATGCTATAAATCTTTTCAATTCATCTCTTCTTACAGCAGAATGTGAAAAATGAGCATAAATTTTCAAAATAACATTTTCAATGTCATATGATAAAAAGCTCATGGCATGTTTCACGCAATTATGAACTATGTGTGCATGACAATTTCCTTTAATCAAACCTGGTACCAAATCTCTCATATTTGTAAATAAAGAATGGTTGACACCAAAATTAGCATTTGTATTGTCTGCACTTAGCGCAGATACATTATGAAAAGATAATTGGTATCGCTCCAATGAGTTTTGAATTGCTTCAAACATACCATCAGCTGACTCGTTGCTATTTTCATAAAAATCTATTAACTTGTTTTGAATACCATTTTTGGCAGTAAAATATTGTATCACTAATGGGAACAGTTTTATATTTTTTTTGTTAGAGGCGTCTGTTTGTAAACAGTAATATAAATTCCCTGTATTTATTTCATCTATTACATTTTGTAAAGCATATGGTCCCAACACCTCTGTAACTAGTGCTTCCATTTTTGTTCTAGCTAGACGAATTCCTGTAGCTGCACTTGAATTGACATAAATAGTTTTATTCAATTTTATAGTGCAATCCATGCTATTGTAGGATAAATTATGTTTTACAGTGTGATATGTTAGGGCTAACTCAGCTGCAACGTTTCCTTTATCACTGCTGAATGAATTTTTAGACGATGTGGAAGCAGGAGAGGTGCCTATAAATTTTTCAAGAAGTCCAGATGTTTTCTTCGTTTCTGATTTTAATTTGTGTTGCTTTGTTTGCAGGTGTTGTTTAACCTGAAAATAATATGAATAATCCTTTCATCATTTGACATTCGTTATACTACAAACACACTTACTTGTCCAATTCCAGCTGAAGCAATTCCAAATATTATTCCACACAATTTGCATTTTCCGTTATATTCATTTTGGGGATGTTTGGTTAGCCAATCACCGTATTCAATTTCCCATTGATTTTTGTACTTCTGCAACCGTTTATTCTTCTGTTTTATTGCATCAATTTTTTTCGGGGTTTTTTTTGGGGTAACATATTCAGAATCACTTCCATCCGTTTCATCTTCAAGATTACGTTTTGTAGGAGTATTTTCCTTACTAGAATACTTGTCCATTGTTTATATTTTTTTATCATATATCTATAAAAACTATTAATCGTATTCTTAGAAGAAATAATACAGTAAGAATTTCTTATTGCACTCAAACAAAACAAAAAACAAAACAAACAGGTGAAATAGTGCTGCCAGATTATCTTTTCGGAAAAATCGTCAAAATTTTACCCTACGGCTACACCTAACATAATAAAAAGCAATTTATGTTGAGTGGAGATATGGTCTTCAAAATGAATAGAGAATCATATAAAAAACTTTAACAAATCGTCATTCAGAAAAAAACTATTTTATTCCGTTCATTACGACCTGATTAAAATAATCCGAATTTGTTTTTAATTCAAGATAAATCAAACCATGCGAAATATAGTACTTTCGCGTACTTTATTGTTCTAATAAAGTATATAGTACAACTACTCGAAATAAAGTACAATACTATATTATATAGTACGGGTGGCAAGCCTACTCGCAGGTCAAACGAATGTAGGTTTGTAACCTACTATTGATTTTTGATCCTTTGTAATGGCGGGACCCAGGTATCCTTCCACCTGAATTTCTTAACTTTTCCCCAGAAAGCACTGCAACGAGGTGTACCGACTCATCAAGTTGTCTATTGTGCCCCCAGGGGGAGATTATGACCATAGTAAAATAGGCGTGGCACATTGCCTGAATATTCTTTTTAATTTTTGGCATGTGCTGTTGACTGTTTTATCTATCCCTGTTAATTTGCCAAAGTAGACTTAATAAGTAACAACTAATTTGACAGGCGTTGATGCAACAATATGACCCTTACCAAATGTTAAAGTCTCTGTTGGAAAACCCTTTATTATGATTCAGCTGATAGTAGACTTAGTTTATATTTCAATGCTCATGGATGCAAATATATTCATAATGTGTCAAAGTCGAAGAATTTATTCGACAAAACCACAGAAGGATATATAAAAAAAAATTTATTTCTGTTTGAGAATTATTATTTAGCACTTCAATTTCATTTTAATGGCTCTTCTTCTCACAAATTGGAAAAAATAAAAATACGAAAGTGATCAGCGAGAGGTTCTTAGCCGCATTTCACTGGGTCCAGTGTAGATCATCAGGAAATCTTTGAACAAAATTTCTTGCAACTTCTTCCAACTATAATTTTAGTTTTAAGAAATAAATAAAACAACAATAGCTGACAATTGTTTTAAGGAAAATAAGTATTTCAGAACGTTTTTTTTTCGTCTTGGAGTAGCATTCAGGGGAAGACCCCTACATATCAGGTCATTGTGTTAGAATTAGAGGAGAGGGAAGGATAGCGTTAAGGGAATAGATGAATACAGATTAGCAGATAGAAAATTTGTTGTTGCTATTTTTACTTTTCACTTCGCTGGGAAAGTTTTTGCTACAGCTACCAACGAGGGAGGGTGCTGTATTCTTTTCTTTCGGTCCATGACGGTGTTAATTGATGTCGGTAGTGTTAAGCGTGGTATGCCTTCGTCATTGAGACAAGCCGACAATTCACACAATCTTGTACTGATTAAGGTTAAAAAAGTTCAACACGACAGAATGCGGCATCTAAGACATCGTACTCTTGTGTTTACTACTTCAGCCAACAACATAACTGGCGCTTTTTTTGAGCTGACCCTCGCAAATTGTATAGTTAATTATATATAGAAGTTATTGCTTGACATTTATTTTGTTCCAAAATTTGAAATAGTATGCCAGTTTCAAGATCTGCTAGAGACAAAACCTTCTCCAATAAAAGAAGAAGGGGCAACTCTTAACTACCGGCGAATAACGACAGGGTTACAAATCATTACTGATGCAAAAAGACCAGAGCGTTTATTGGAAAATTATGCTGTCTCAAGGCCGTATTCCCTTCAAATTTTATTTAATCCTTCTTACGGTTCACACCGAGAGAGGGGGTTGTTCGATTTTCCCAGACCTAGAACTTAGCACGTAACTCTGAAACTTCAATGAACTGGAGAGCGTATAAGAAATGCCATAGGAACTCTGCGGAATATGTTGCACCAATTGTCCTGAAAGTACCGCTTCCATGACTGGTGTAAAATCGACCGGCACAAAAAATTCCAGAGTAGTGACTACTGAAAAGAGGATACGCCACAACAAAAGAACAAAACTGCTTCAAGAACTTTTCCAATTAGCCCAGAATCGAAAGATATATACTTCTTTAAAGGCTACTCTAGAATGGTTCCATTGCCCATTTTTATGAAACCATAACTGGAATTGGCACCAAAGACACCGTAACGTGACAGGTGCTTAAAGTTTAGATGTACCACCTGCTGTCGAGTGTCTAAACTATGTCAACTGACTGATTCGAGCTGTACTAGTCCCTGGTAAACATTCACCTGACATGTCCTGTCACAGGTCCTTTTCCCTCAAAGAAAAGTAATATCGCCTTCTAGAGTCTGGCAGAAAGCGCACATTCACTTAAGTTTCCCTACAGAACCAAATGCGGTATGAAGTTAACCTACAGAAGCTACAGTTCGAAGCTTTACAGGTCATGTACACCCCGCAGATGTCATGCATTCTAGAAGTTAAATAGATGATGGTAGCCAACAAGAACGACATAATAACTTTGTCTGAAAGTGCTCAGAACATCATCTGTTCGGATGCCGGAAATATGTGAGAAGTCCTCTTCGGAAGTCCATGTGGTAGCCGTATCTGGTTACCAAAACTCAGTTGCGGGAATGTTGGGTACCGATTTATACCTGGATTGTAATGTCAGATAATCACTCAAATTTTTAAAACGTTCTTCGCAGAGTCCTTGTCTTCTTCGCGTAGTTACAAATACGTAGTATTTCCGGAACGTCAGTGTTCGAAAGTTCTAAGTCAACTGAGAGTTATTTCGGAATATTTCAGCCAAAGAATTATCAATTAAGGTAGAGTCTTTAGGATGGAGGTTGGAGATTAAGTCATTCCCAATCTCTGTTTTCAGATTTCATTATTCATTAACCAATTTTATTCCGAAATTAAGTCCAGGTTGACGCAAGGACGTTTTGCTGCTCAAATACTTTCACTGCCTGCATGTTCACAACAAACTTTCGTTTTCTTCTACTTCCAAAATCCTACATTTTTACAGTTGATTTTATTTGGTTGGGATAGCCGATAGCCCAAGCAGCTAGTGCTACATTTTTATATACTTAGTATATAATACGTATATATATATTAGTCTTATATTTATATAAGGTTAATATGATTTAAATAAATAAATAAATAATATTATTTTATTTTAGATTATTTCAAACAGTTTCTTTTACAAAAAAGTCTGCTTCTTTTAATATGTTTAAGAGATTTCTTCACAGTGAAGCAGGGACATAAAAATATGCAAAATAATAATAATAAATACGAAAAGAACTTGTCGTGCACTAGCAGCTCCATGTCAAAAACTGCTCTCCTCTTCCCTAACTGCAACAAACTCCAGAGATGAGCAGCAAAAGTGCTCATCCAGGTTCGTGTGAACCTGGACTGAGCGGCCAAAGTTGCTGATATAAAATTCAAGAAAAATATTAACACTCACGACAAAACAGCTGCCCCATACATGAACAAAACAGGTTGCACTTAAGAAAATATATTTTTAAAAAATTTTTATTTATTATATTTATAATCTTCATTTTTATTATATTATTATAATCTTCACCAAAAATGGGAAAGGGTCAGTTTGACAGTCAACTTTAACGGATGCAATTTTGACTCATTAACCGCTTGATGATCGTAAGATGGACAAAGTGCCCTATGAACGTCGGGTTTTTTTTCAAATTAAATTTCCTCCGCCTGGAAGCGATGTTCTGGCGTTAAACGGTGAATGAAAACCGGTCAAACAAACTTGACTGAACAGAAATGCTAACGCAGTTTGACATTTCCAGCTGTCAACCCACAGTATTCGATTATTCTCATAAAAATAGTTACTTTTAGCCGCTGCTAGTGGAACTGTTTTAGCTGAACGAGTATAACGTACTCCTACCGGCTGCGTATGTTAATACAGTTGATTTGTGCGCCAACTGCAGTTGCTACAACATTGTTGCCTGCACATTAAATGCATGATTTGATTTTTAATGCTGCTGCTGTTGTTGTTGTTTTTTCTATACAGTACACATGCACGTCCATAGTCACAGCAAACACACATGCCTGCACACACTGGAGTCAAGTTATGACTCCATGTAATAGACTCTGTCGCCTTGTCTATAATTTCCGTTTCATATTTTGTTCTCCCAATTCGTGTCAATTTGTTAGTGCAAGTGTGCCGAATTGCTTGTGTGTGTATGAGCAGGAGTGTGTGTGTTTACACGATTCTCTTTTATTTTTTTTTTGTGCACAAATCACCTGTTTGTCATTTTTATGTGTTTTTGTAACTGAATAGAAGTTTCGTTTATTATTTCTTTGTTGACGTTTTATCAAACCTGTAAATTTTCATTTCACATTTTGTCATGATATTTTTTATTGTTGATGTTGTTGTTGTTCTAAATTTAGATTAGTTGCCATTTGACATGTGGAGGAATTTACTTACATCATAAAAATGTAATTTGTAGCATTTTCAAAAAGTTTATTGGCCCGTTTCTTTTTTATAACGCAAATTTATTTTTTTACTTAATTCACACGATAAAAAAAACTGTTGCTAATTTTCGTACTGTGACATGAACTTAATACTGATGATTTGGCTTCAATGTGATAATTTGTGGTTTTGACAGGGGCGTGTACTTATTAACACATACAGCTAAAGTAAAAAAATATTTATTTTACGGCTTATTGGCACTGAAATAATTGTAGTTGCTAATTTAAAGCCGGCTGCTAAAACGTCAATTGCTTTAGTTACGAACATAATGGCACATTGTGAATGAATACCGGCAAGTGTAAAGCATTAAACACAATAACGACAGCAGGCTACACGAACACCGACTATAAAAGCCGTTGGCTACAATCGTCGCCTCGTAGTTAGCTACTTAATTATTTTTAGAACGACACCACCAAACCAATAACATTGTGTTGTTGTTTGTAGTAGAACTCTCTTCATACGCCAGTGTAGCCTCTTTCATATATTTAAAACTCTTAAATAGTGTTATTCCAATAAAATATATTTAAGGTCCACAATATATGACAAGAAATCATTTCATATAGTTTGTTGTTCCTTTTTGTATAATAAAACAATATATTATCTGATATAGTTGAAAGAAAATCAGAAAATCCAAAATTACAACTCCAGAGCTGGCAAACTTTAACATTTTTGTCATATTAAAGAAAACTAAATAAAACAATTTCTTTTGATCAAACAAATTTAATATATTTCAAAGAATTTCATTGTCATTTTAATCAGAAAAAGACAGCTTTAGGGTAGAAAATTGAGTTCACTTTTTGGTATATAAAAGCAACAAAATAAAATTTATTTTTATACCCTTCAACAAAAAAGTTATAGGATATAAAACGATGTCCGTCTGTACTTGAAATTAATTCTCCGAAAGTTTTAGAAATGCTAGAGTCTTCGGTCTTGGATTGATGTATTGGAGATATTCAAATTCGGGTCCAGAGCTGGAAAATCTAAACTTGTTTTTGGCACACAAATTAGCTGAAGCAATTTTTTTGTGAACTTAACATATTTTATAGTTCCAGAAGGATGGAAATGGTGTTAAAGGTCAAAAGGAATTAAAAAATTGGATTCCAGGGTTGGACTCTTGAAACTTTTTGCGGCGTAAACTTAACAGAAGTGCATACTTCTTTCTTTTACAAAATCTATCCAACAAATAGGGTTATCCATACGCTAGTCTATTCTTACAACCGGTTTTCTGTAGCGTTTCTTAAGCTGGGTTCACACCATGGCAAACAATCACAATAGTCTACTAGTGGCAACGTCTGACATATTAGCATATTTCGTTGTATGGCGTTACCTGGTAAACTGTAAATTTCTAAGAGGGAGCAAAATTGTGATGTCACAAAATGCCATGACGTGTTCTTATCTTTAAGCATTAAACACAATAACGACAGCAGACTACAGACTACAACCTGTCAAAAATAGAATACATGTGCGTATACACGAATGATTATTTTTACTACTACAGACAACACGGCTACTGGTTGTTGTCCCAGCTGTTTTTGTGGTTGTAGCCAAATTAAACTAATTCTATTTTGGTGAGCGACAATGAGTAGATGCAATGTTGCCAGTATGATATAAATAAATTCAATTATTGTAAACTTAAAAATATATTGTTTTATTTCACAAAAGGATATAAAAACTTTATTTCCAAGCTAATGAAATGATTTCTTGTCATATATTGTTGACTTTAAATATATTTTATTGGAATAACACTATTTAAGAGTCTTAAATATATGAAAGCGGCTACACTGGCGTATGAAGAGAGTTCTACTACAAACAACAACACATGGTTTTTGATTTGGTGGTTTCGTTTTAAAAATAATTAAGTAGCTGACTACGAGGCAACGATTGTATCCAACGGCTTTTGTAGTCGGTTATTGTCACTATCGGTTCTTATTTATTTCGAAATGTTGGTGAAATTTAAATTTAGCAACTCTTCGTCGGTTGCTCGATTTAGCGTCTCTGGACTACATTTTATGAAGCGAGATTAATTTTTAATGGAGTGAGCTTAAACTTATTCTATATATTTAGCCTCATTATGGTTGTCGCAGTCGTGACGAAACCGATAAAGTGTGGCAACACTTGCCATATGTTTGACAGTGGAGTCGTTTTATCTCGACTGCGCGTACCATAATCGCAATTACACCTATCGTTGTTACAATATTTTTGTGAAAATTTATTCATTATTTTCAAAAACGAATTTATTTAGCAATTTTAAATTCGAGGGCAGTCCATAAAATGAGGTGCCACACTATCTAGTCTCGCATCCACTCGTACGTTTAAACTTGAAGTTGTTTCACTTGTTTGTAAAAGTCCTACAAGTTAGAACTCTTTGTGCTGAAATGAATTTCGCAAAAAATATTTACAAGTTTTTCAAAGAAAATCGAGAATATAAGAATGAGGACGCTCGCTCTGAATGCCCCAGCACATCAACCCAAAAATGTTAAGAAATTTATGAAAACAGTTGAGGAAAATCGACGAATTAATATTAGAGGCTGTTGCCATATCGGTTGGCACATGATCTGAGGTTTCGGACACGGAGCTGGTGGAAGCGAAGCTCGCTCCGAAATCGCTGAACTTTGAACACAAAAAAACATCTTAATTGGCCAAAAACTTTTTGCCGTTCCCAAGATTTAAGCCACTGACGAAGGAACGAAATCTTGTAACTATTGAGTAAACGAAAACCAAATCGCTGAGAGTGCTCGAGCACTTATCACAAAGAGCATAACAGAACTGCTTCGGCGTTTGGAAGAAATGGTAGCACAAGTCGGGGGGAGGGACTACTTTCAAGGGGGAAAAATCTATGAATAAGTCAATATTTTTTGAGAAGAATTAAAATTAAGTAAATTTAACGAACAGATCTCGTATGTATTTCATCTTGATAAAATAATAATATTAAATAATATGCACACGGACTCATTGCAGCACAGCAAGTCAAAGAAATCTCCCAAAGGGAACAAACTTCTTCGTCAAAAACGTCATTTAAAGCGATTTAAACCTCATTCACTGAGCCCGATTTTATAAATGACTTTGCATTAATGAAACTCGCAGGAGTATAAAAATAAATTTCGAAAACATTTAAAATTTTGTTCCGGTTTTGTACACGATTTGTTCACCGAACAGGTAAAAGGAGTAAAAGAGAGTAAAAATATTTTAGATTTTGTTTTTGAGTTCAAATAAATGCCAGTAACGCAACGTGATTAATAAATAAAGTTAAGGGCTTCCGTTTGCTTAAGCGTTCCGAAACTTACAAAACCACCCTCGTGATTATTCCAGGGGATATAAAGAAAACGAGTCATGGATAAAAAAACTTAATTTAGTTGAATATATTTCACGGAATGACCTCAATAATTTTGTTCTTCTTGTTGTTGCTGTTGTTGTTGCTCCATTTACCATACCATTTGCATGTTGGCTCTACTGCGAATAAAGAGCACTTGGCCTCACCATCCACTTGTTTTCTTCCATTCTCCTATTTGTTTGTTGTTATTATTGCAATATTTCTCCCTTAATGTAACAAAACACACTGCAAACAAACACATTAACAAACAGGGTTTGTCATTTAAGTGAAATATGCCCATAGAATTTGTAAACAGCAAAAAAATATAAATAAATTTAAATAAAATATTAAAAAAAAACTCAAACTAATAGCGAAATTGTAAAGAAAATATCTTGTGCAATATTGTTGGTCCTTGATTCGATATTTAAATTTATTTTACTCTACTTTTAGTTTTTGCATTTTTCTTTCTTTTTTTTTTGGCAAAACTCTTGTCGTTTTCCAGCAACAATGAAAAAATGTTCGTAGCGAAGAAGGTTAAAGTAATTTATTTTTTCTTTCAAGATTGTTAATGTTTGTTAATTGGACTTAATAACTTGCGTCCTTTTCTTTCCATCAATTTGTGCAACTCGAAAAAGGTTGTCCCATATTTAATATTAAGAAAATTGTATGACTGTAATTTGTTACTTCAGCTGCTTATCTTTCATTTCCAGGTTAAGGCATTGTGTGACTAGTCTTTTGCACCGAATAGGAAGGGGAACATTGTAAAACGTCAGCTTGACCATTTCTATGCAAATTGAAAGTCTCAAGAACATCATCGACTGGCACTTTTAACTCTCAGCTGGTTTTATTACCAAAATGAAAATTTCATTACGAACCCTTTAAAACTTTGAAATCGTTTTGTCATTCAAATTATTCATGAGATTTAACCTCAAAAACAAATGAAAATGAAAGATTTCAGCAAAAACATTTAATCGTTTAAGAGTAATCGATTGTGCCTATTCCATCAGAAGTGATTAATTAACACCAATAAAAATATATATTATTTTATTGCATATATAGACGATTAACTTGGATCGATTGTTGACTTTTCGATTAATTGAGAAATATGCGATAAATTTTAAAGTAATCGAATGGAGTCCATGGAGATTGAACTCAACAATATCATTAATTTTTGCCTTTTAAATAAGTAAATCGTATTCCAAAAATATTTTTTTAAATGTAGTTAAAACTAGAACATTCAATTAAATGGGGTTCTTATTTTAATCGGTTAATCACTCGACTAATTAATAAAAACTAATTGTCTGTTGAGCTTGAAACCGATTATTTGAAACTTTTATACATCAATTAGTTTCAGTTAATAACAATCTGTTTTGCCAAATCAATATCAAACACAAAATATTTTAGTGTGTCAATTCAATGGAACTATTTCATGTTGGCAATAAATTGACTTCACTGTATCAATGAAACTGTTACATTAAATAAATGGAACTATTTCATTGTATACATTTCCTTGTATCATTCGGATCATTCCGTTGTATCAATTAAATTACTTCATAGCATTAACGAAAGTATTTCGTTTGCTTGATAATGTTTTTATTAAACAAATTTTACCGAATCTTGTTTCATTAATCCAACAAAGCGTGACGTTAGTTTAATTTAAATAAAATTGTTAATTGAATTAATATCGCGATTCATAGAATCTTAAAAAAATGATTTTAGCGTACTTTTTAATCAGCGGATTATTTGGTTTAAGAACGAAAAAAATTCAAGTGACTAACGAAGCAATTGTTCACTTAAAAAATGAATTTTTGTTGAGTTAATCGGTCAAGTGTTCCAGTCTGGTTACTCAAAGTTGGCTACATCCCATAAATTGTAGCAAACTAGTAACTAGTATTAGTTTTAAAACATAGATATATACGCTTAGGAAAGTATAAGAATAAAATGTTTCGAAACAAAAATGAAAGAAAAATGTTTCGAAACAAATTAATTCATCACTTCCATTCAGATCTAGAGACAAACTTATCTCATACTATAGAGATAGTAGCGAACACGTCTTAACATGTTTCTCTAGTATTGTGCCAATACTAGAGAGTCCTCTTCTCTCTAGTGCTAAGAGGGCAGATGAAGACAGATTAAAAGGAAATTTTTACGTCTTATTAAAAATTATATATTTTCATATATAATTTCGGATCTCGCAATGCCACTTTCTCCATCTTCAAGGAACCTGAATTTATTTCATTTTCAGTTTTTTAATTTTTCAAAACTAAAGCAAAACAAAAGTAAACGTGACAAAATATTGTTTCTCCATACACAAACGTTTTTAAGAGCCAAAAGTTTATGTAAACAGTTTGTTGACCATAAGGAAGTGCAACATGGATTTAAAAAAAAAAAAAAAGAAAACATCGCCGCGCTGAGTCCCATCGAAAAACAAAAATTAAGTAACAAAACAAAAATTACAGCAGTTTTAGGATTTTCATAGTCGCATTTAACAGCACGACGAAAACGAGTAAAACTTTTTTATTTTTTATTTTTAATAACAAACATGGCTGATTCTTTAGTGCTTTTTATTTCTTTAGTTTTGTTTTCTTTGGGATTTTTTCATTCCACCAACTAGAAAAACAAAAACTGAATACGGAAAACTTCTGCCAAGATTTGGGTCATTTTCATCAACGACAGCGGCAGCTATAAACTTAAAAACAGAAGCATTAAATGAAAATAAACCAGCAGCAACAGCAGCTACGGCAACAGCAACAGCAACACAAACTATTTTTTGGTGCTATACCAGCAACACTACAACAACAACACCAACAACATATTCCATAACAATAGCAGAATACAGTAGGAGGCGAAAAAAGAGCAAAAAAAAAAACGACTGTTACAACACTGTCTCATCTTGCCGTCGAGTTTACAAAAGTTTAATTGGATTTTCTACGGCACGATTTTTAGAAGAAAAAAATTAATTTCTTTTTTCTATGACAACCAGCGAAATTTCACAAATTAACTAAATTAACTTTTATTTTTTCCTGCAGAAGAATAACACAAAAATAATAAGAACATTTTGTGAGAAGACAGACCGATAGACGCTTGGCACAGTGACATGAAAGTTGGAATAATAAAGAAATTGTCAAATGCTGGTCTAATTAAACGCTAAGCGACGCATTGATTTGTGCAAATGAGTTTCAAGATTGAAAGAGCTAAGAAAAGGTGGGGAATATTCAGAAGGGAAACACTAGAATTGCCGGGTAGTCAGAAAGCGACCACTTGACATTTACGTTTACAATAATATTCAGTTAAGCGAGATTTTATTTTATTCGATTAATCGTGTTTTAACCGAGTAATAATCGAAGAATCGTATATAATTTAATATTTAGAGGCAAATGCAATTCATCTAGATTTGCATTTCGAGATTAATCGCGCGAATAATTGGCGACAAAAATTTAACCATACAATAATAGAATATTTTAATACCACTTAGCACTTAGTAGGGTATTCAACAAATAGACATTTAGTATCAACCGATTAATCGCGTAAATAATAATTTTAGGTAAAAATTTAATCGCATAATAATCGAATAATATTATATTATTGAACATTTAGAAGGGTATTCAATTAATCGAGATTTTATATTAATCGATTGATCACGTAATTGATTCGAGATAAGAATTTAGATAAGAATTTAATCGAATAATTTAATAATAAAATAATATTGATCCGATGTAAGAATGTTATCAATTAATAATCGAATAACATTTAGTAGGGTATTCAATTAATCGAGGTTTTGTTTTATTCGATTAATCGTGCTAATAATTATTCGAAATAAGAAGTTAACCGCATAATAATCGAAGAATTTTATATAATTTAATATTTAATGGCAAATGCAATTCATCTAGATTTTCATTTCGAGATTAATCGCGCGAATAATTGGAGACAAAAATTTAACTATATAATAATAGAATATTTTAATACCACTTAGCATTTAGTAGGCTATTCAACAAATACGGGTTTGATGTCAACCGATTGATCGCGTGAATAATAATTTGAGGTAAAAATTTAATCGCATAATAATCGACTAATATTATATTACTTAACATTTAGAAGGGTATTCAATTAATCGAGGTTTTATATTAATCGATTGATCACGTAATTGATTCGAGATAAAAATTTGGATGAGAATTTAATCGAATAACTTAATAATAAAATAATAGATTTTTAAATTCGTCGATTGATGGCGTGAACATTGATACGATGTAAGAATGTTATCAATTAATAATCGAATAACATTTAGTAGGGCATTCAATTAATCGAGAATTTATTTTATTCGATTAATCGTGTTAATAATTATTCGAAGTAAAAAATTAACCGAACAATAATCGAAGAATCGTATATAATTTAATATTTAATGGCAAATGCAATTCATCTAGATTTTCATTTCGAGATTAATCGCGCGAATAATTGGAGACAAAAATTTAACTATATAATAATAGAATATTTTAATACCACTTAGCATTTAGTAGGCTATTCAACAAATACGGGTTTGATGTCAACCGATTGATCGCGTGAATAATAATTTGAGGTAAAAATTTAATCGCATAATAATCGACTAATATTATATTACTTAACATTTAGAAGGGTATTCAATTAATCGAGGTTTTATATTAATCGATTGATCACGTAATTGATTCGAGATAAAAATTTAGATAAGAATTTAATCGAGTAATTTAATAATAAAATAATATTGGTCCGATGTAAGAATGTTATCAATTAATAATCGAATAACATTTAGTAGGGTATTCAATTAATCGAGGTTTTATTTTACTCGATTAATTGTGTTAATAATTATTCGAAATAAGAAGTTAACCGAATAATAATCGAAGAATAGATTTGAATTTCTAGATTAATCCCGCGATTAATTGGAGACAAACATTTTATCATACAATAATATAATATTTTAATACCGCTTAGCACTTAGTAGGGTATTCAACAAATAGACATTTAGTATCAACCGATTAATCGCGTGAATTAAAATTAGAGCTAAAAATTTAATCGCATAATAATCGAATAATTTGATATTATTTACCATTTTGTAGGGTATTCAATCAAGCGAGGCTCTGTATTAATCGATTGGTCGTGTAAATAATTATCCTAGATAAAGATTTAATGGAATAACTTAAAATAATTTAACCGATTTTTAATACTAATCGATTAATGGTGTGAATAACGGTCCGAAATACATATGTAATCAAATAATAATCGAATAATATAATATTATTTAACATATAGAAGGGTATTCAACTAATCGAAGTTTTGTATTAATCGATTTATCACGTAAATAATCGAATAATTTATTATTAAACTAATCTTTTTTTTAATGCTAGTCGATTAATGGTGTAAATAATGGTTAGAGATTAATATAATAATCGACTAAAATAACATTATTTAACATTTAGAAGGTTATTCAATCAATCGAGGTTTTCTATTAATCGATTGATCACGTAATTAATTCGAGATAAAAATTTAATCGATTGATAGTTTGAATATTGGTCCGATGTAAAATGTAATCAAATAATAATCGAATAATACAATTTTATTTGTCATTTAAAAGGGTATTCAATTAATCGAGATTCTGTATTAATCGATTGGTCGTGTAAATAAAAAAATAATAAAAAAATTTAATAGATACAAATTTAATCGAATAGTTTAGTAATAAACCAGACGATTTTTAATACTAATCGATTAATGGTGTAAGTCGAATCATATAATAATATTTAACATTTAGTAGGGTAAGCAATTAATCGAGGTTTTGTCTTGACTGATTAATCGCATAAGTAATTATTCGAGACACAAGTTCAATCGAATAATTCAATAATAAAAAAAATAGTTTTTCTGTTAATCGATTAAAGGCGTGAATACTGGTCCGATATAAGAATGTAATCAATTAATAATCGAATAACATAATATCAATTAACATTGAGTAGAGTATTCAATTAATGGAAGTTTTGAATTAACCGATTGGTCGTGTAAATAATTATATTAGACAAAAATTTAATCGAATAATGGTTCGAGACATTAATGGAATAATATAATATCATTTAACATTTGATAGGATATTGAATTAATCAAGATTTTATATTAACCGATTGATCGCGTAAATAATTATAAGTGGCAGAAATTGAATCGGATAATTCAATAACTAGCTAGATGAACTTTAATATTAATCGATTAATGGTGTGAATAAAAATTTGGGGTACAAATTCAATCAAATAACATTTCAATATTATTTAACTTTGAGTTGGGTAATGGAGCTTTTATATTAATCGCGTGCATAATTATTCGAGTTAAAAGTTGATTCGAATAATAATTGAAAAATTTTATATTATTTCACATTTAGTAGGATATTTCATTAATCGAGGTTTTGTATTGATCGATTAATCGCACAAAGAATTATTCGAGGTAAAAATTTAACCGAATGTAATCAGGCAATTTTATTTTATTCTCTTAGTCGAATAATTTAAATTTTATTTAGTTTATGAGTATACAAATAAAATTCATTAAAAGTGTAAGTAAAAATAGTTTATCAAAATTTACTTCGTGTACCAAAATAGGAATACTTTTTAAAAAATTCATCAAATCCTAACCTAAAATAATCTTTCAATCAGAGTTTGCAGTTTAAGTGTTTATGTTTCAAACGATTGTTTTCTTTTGCTTTAATGAAACGTGATACGGAATAGATTCGACATAAATTATTCAAATTAATCGAAAATGAGCAACTTTCAATTATTCGAAAAGTTAATCGCACAAAATTAATCGAGTACTCGCACAACGATCAATCGCTTGAATACCCTATTATATATGTACATACGCTTCTTTTTTTCAGACATGGCTGGTGAAATTTAGTGAAAAATAATTTATGCTTCAACGAATATTAAATTGTAATTAAAAACCAAACAAAATCACAAGTTAGGTTCCAGGGTTGGACAATTGAAACTTTTTTGGTACATAGAAGTAATAGAAGTGGGTCGGTGTAGGGCTTAGCGGGCAAACGTAAAAAAGTGTTCCCCTTTTTCTGTTATATATCAAACATATTTTTGATATTGCAACTCTTTTAGCAGTACTAGTGATCAGAAAAACGACAGCGCCGGAGCTAGAAAATTTAAACTCTTTTGGAATGTTAAAGAAACTAAAAAAAACTTAATTATTTTTGTTGGTATTGAAATATATTTTTTATGTGACAAAAGAGTTCGTTGGTACTAAAAAACAAAAGAAAATGAGAAGATGAGGGCAGGGTTGGACATTTGATATTAAAAAAATCAGAATATCATCTAAATCCAATATACGATTCCAGAGCTGAAAATTAATAATCTGCAACAGCAACTGCTTTTTTGTTAAACCCATTTTATACTTCAGTAAGAATTAAATTAATATTAAAAATCAAACAAGATCAAAAAGACGATTCCAGGCTTGGACAATTGAAATTTTTGTTAATATATAAAAGTAACAGACGTACGTCGGTGAGGAGTATATAAAATTCGTCATATCTAAATATACCATTTGTACTTATTTTATTTTATTTTATTTTTATTTTAATTTTTTTTTCAATTAATTACTCAACATGATTGCACTGAACCAGATTTTATATAGTCATTTTACTACTCTAATTACGTAAAAAACCAAAATGATGTTAAAAACTACGATATTCAGTGTTTAATTCCGTTTTACTTCTGACGTTATTCACACACACACACACACACGCACACACAATAATTTGCAAAACATTCGCTGCTTTTTAGTTTCTTTTAGCCATTTCATTTGAAAACGTTTTTCTAATGAACGATTAATTAAGCCTTTTTGAAAAAGTAAAAATAAAGACGAGCCGATTGTGTTTAGGAAGTGTTTAAAACAGCTAAAACGACTGTTCTGGAGGGTGGGAAATATAAAAAAAATATTTTAAAACATGAACATTCGAATTGAAATGAAAAGGAAAATAAATTAACAAAATCACAAAATCCTATTATGAGTCCATTGCATGTCGTTGCACGCACAAATACAACAAATACTTGTGCTGTGACATAAAGTCATACGGCCACGTATCAAATTAATACATGAGATGTGTGCCAGAGGCCTGCGTTCGTTTGCTTTAATTATTTTCATGTGTGGTGGCACATTTCGTCTCTAAAACTGTTGTTGCAAATTGTGTCACTAGCAGTGACGTATATTTCGATCTTTTTTAAAAGCATGTAATGTTTCCTTGATTGTTTAACACGGACCTGCTTTGCAACCGACCATCTCAGAAGTGGTCACGGCACCTATTCTGATTTCTAGTACAAATAAATTTTTTTCAAAAAAGGTAAAAACTTTGTTTTAGTTGGATATTTTCATGTACAAAAATAGTTCAACTCTCCAACCCTGGAATCGGAATTATATTTTTGTGTAAAGCATTAAACACAATAACGACAGCAGGCTACACGAACACCTACTGCAAAAGCCGTTGGCTGCAATCGTCGCCTCGTACTCCGCTACTTAATTATTTTTAAAACGACACCACCAAATCAATAACCAAGAATTGTGTTTGTAGTAGAACTCTCTTCATACACCAGTGTAGCCGCTTTCATATATTTAACACTGTTAAATAGTGTTATTCCAATTATATATATTAAATATATGACAAGAAGTCATGTCATTAGCTTGGAAATATAGTTTGTTGTTTCCTTTTTATAATAAAACAATATATTTTAAATTTTACAATAATTGAATTTATTTATATCATAGTGGCAACACTGCATCTGCTCATTGTCGCTCACCAAAATAAAAACTAGTTTGATTTGACTACAACCACAAAAACAGCAGGAACAACAACCAGTAGCCGTGTTGCCTGTGGTAGTAAAAATATTCATTCGTATATACGCTCATGTATTCTTTTTTTGACAAGTTGTAGTCTGCCGTCTGCTGTCGTTATTGTGTTTAATGCTTAATTTTAATATCAATTAGGTATATCAATTAGATATACCTAGTTACTTTTATATACCAAAAATCAGTTCAAGTTGTCCAGCTCTGGAGCCATAGTTTTGATTTCTACTGCTGTTCAGTAGCATTATATTCAGGGACGTTCCCAATAATTCAGTTAATGAATGCATTCACTAGCTTTACTTGGGCTTCGGAAAAACGATTTCACGAGCACACCGACAGTCGTGCTTGGCTTATTCGACTTCCCAATTCAAAAGGATGCAAAATATTTATAACTTAATGGGCTTTAATATTAATATTCTGGAAATTAAACACGAAATAAAAACCCTTATACTCTTATACCCTTTAAAATTTTTGTGAAGGTTGTAATAAGTACAATTGTACTGAATTTACCACCTCTGAGTTCGATCTGAGAGACTAAATCAGTTCGCTTGAATATGAAACCTGAACAGTTCCAGAAGGCTACGTTAATTCCAAGATCACATTAAAGGAAACTTTTTTAAAATAATACGCTTGTTAGATACTGACATCATATGCCAAAACAATAGCACCCTATTCACAGCCCTGACACAACCGTGTAACTGCGGCGTGTCAAGTTGAGTTCAATTACAAAATAATGAAGTAAATATTTACGGCCTAAACTCAGCACTTTCCGTGTTTTCTTTTTATTTATTTCCTTTTTGCAATAACATTTTTCGTCACATTATCTGAACCCGATATTCGTAACAAAAGTATATTAACAAGGTTATCTTGAATTACCGTGTTGTTTTGGGCGTTATCTGACGCTTAACTCTATTAAAGATCCAAAAGGTATTTTACAAATTAATTTCCTCGCTTTAATTACACTGCGAGGTTTTATGGAAAACCAAAAATAAGTTGTAAAAATGGAAAATGTTAAAAGCAAATAAGTATAAAAAGACAAACTTCTCTTACAATTCCACACACACACACACTCTCGCACTGACACAGTCATACTCCCTAATAAAACAAATAAAAGAAAACAAAAAGAAAACACGAAAAACATGGAGCGAGAGAAAATAAGTTCAGTTACATGAAAACCAGATGCTTCATTTTATTATTATGAGATGGAGTTAGTTTTAGTTGTGTCGGTGCACAGACGCACGCACACACACAAACAAACACACACTTACACATGCACACAAGCAATTGCATTAATTCTTTGGCAGTATATAAAGCTTTTATGTAGATTTAAATAAATGTGTGTTAAATGCGCTCGCCCCTCTGCGTCTGTGTGTGTGTGTGTATGTGTGAGTTTAAACTGAATTTCAATTATCATGATCGTGTTCTTAAGCGAATTTTTATTTACACATTTCGCTTCATCTCCACAGCCAACCAACCGCAAGCAGAGTAGATGCTGAAGAGATTTATGAAGTTTAAAAGAAGAAGGAAAAAAGAAAAACTCGTGCATTTTAATTTCTAATGTGAGTGCAAGAATTAGTTTTTCTCCGCTAAAACACACTTATAAATCAAAATGAAAATGAAGTTATCGCGAAATCTAAGACATGTTTAAATGCACATTTCCTAGAACAAGTGCTGCAGACAAATTACACCAGCGCTAAGAAAGTCGTTTGGCAACAGTAACAAAATAAAATGATTCGAAAACTCTTTTACACTTTTCGAAAATTCGTAAGACATCTACTGTTTGCAGAAAATGAATTTGTAGTTAAAAACTCTTAAAGAAAACTAAATAAATAAAATAGATCCAAAATAAACGGGGGCGCTATTGGCTGGAGTAGTTAACACTAGGACTACGAAGCCTAAAATCTCAGAACTCTTCTCCCCACTTGGTCAAGAATATGGTATCGAATTTTTCTCATCTACATTAGCACATGGTTGCGTGGGCCTATTTTAAAGACGAAGGATTAGCACAATACCCTACATCGTTGGTAGTATATCGAAAATTCGACGGGGAAGTAACAATAAATTGACTACAACAAATTCTCTATCATCTCATCTTTCTTTATCTGCCCTCTTAACACCATCCCTCTCCTTTCTACTTCAGGCACTGCATATGCAGGGACCTTCCCCTTATTACTGATCCCAATAATAACAACAACAAGTAAAAGTGCTATATACGGCTGTGCCGAATATTATATACCCTTCACCAACGTACGTCTGGCGTTCCATATATTTTTAAGTACCAATTTTGTTCTTCCTAAGTTATAATATAGTTTCAACAACTTCAGTTGCCTTTTTGCTTACTTTTATGAATGGAAAAGAAATCCCACCCCTGGAAACGAAATAGTTTTTGTTTTTCCTTAATTAAAAAATACTTTTTATTACTAACAAAACGACGTCAGCTGTCTTTTTGGTTACTTTTATGCATAAACAATTTTAAATTTCCCATCTCTGGAAGCGAAAATTTTATAATTTTTGTTTTTTACCAATGCAACTCTTA
This sequence comes from Linnaemya vulpina, assembly GCA_963675445.1. Taxonomy (NCBI): domain Eukaryota; kingdom Metazoa; phylum Arthropoda; class Insecta; order Diptera; family Tachinidae; genus Linnaemya; species Linnaemya vulpina. The sequence continues at coordinate 22,950,740 of OY776276.1, forward strand.
ATGAGACATGAAGTAGTTTTATTGAAAAAAAAACTTCAAATTTATAACCATTTTTGTGACTTTCATGTTATACAAAATATTGCAGTTATCCAACCCTGGAATCGAAATATTAATTTTATAAATTTTTATACCATTTTTTTTAATTAGGGAATAATTGTAATTAGTAAAAACACGACGGTAGTTGCCTTTTTGGTTAATTTTATATATAAAAAACTTCAATTTCCCATCCCTGGAAGCGAAAGTTTATTTTTTTTGTTTGTTTTTTTACCAATGCAAATATTCATGATCTCTAAAGCGGTTTTATTTAAGAAAAACTTAAAAGTGTTAAACATTTTAGTTATTATGTATATGTACCACAAAATACCGAATGTGCCAAAAAAAAAATTAATTTCCCATCCGTGGAAAAAAAATTTTATTTTTTACTTTTTAATAGACAATTGAGGCATCCCAAATCATGAAATATGTTAAATTTACAAACAAGCAAAAAATTATTTGGTTTCTGGTATTAATTTTTCTTGCAAGCTTCCCAGCTCCGAAACCGAATTTCGACTCCACTCTATTTAAGTTCATTTCCAATCCATCAGTTCAAGAACAAAGCCTCTGGCTCTTCTAGGGGCTTGGAAACCCAATTACACGTACAGACAGACGGGCGGACATCGCTCAATCGTCATCGCTATTCATAAGAATCCAGAATATATTGAAAAAATTACACACGCAATAACAAACCTATTATACCCTTTCACTTTTTTGTGAAGGGTATAAAAAAATAGTTTTTGCTTGATGGTAAAACTGAAGAAGTTTATATTTGATAATGAATATCTTTGATAACGTCGTTGCGGTATTTGAAGAAGTTTTAATAGCCGAATCTTTAAAACCAGTTTGAAAGGAAAGCGTAGCGAAATGAAGACATAAAATATTGGAAATTTTCGGTGCGCATGTCACTTCAGAGATTTTGATTATATGCAGACATCTGGCAACACCGGACGTTCTTGTTTATCACTCGTGACCCCGGCTTTTCAAAATTTTGGTAGAAAATTCACTTCCAGCGACGATCAATACATATGAAATTTAGAATCCCTCTTTTGTGGTTCCACAGGTATAAGAAAATTAGGAACTATTTCGGAATGTGGTACACGAAATTTACTGGGAGCAAATAACAATATTCGATATCGAACAAAATTGAATTGTATTGGAATTTCGATCGCTATCGAATGCAGCAGTGTGGATCCAGTTTGTTCCAAAAGCAATAGCAAAATCAAAAACTCAGAATAATGTGTTGCGCAGATAAAAGAAGATTAATATTGATTTTTATGGGGATATGCGTTTGCAATCATTTATAGACCGTCCAGAATACACTAAGAAAATGTTCTTATTTCAACAATATAAAATTGTGAGATTTTCACTAAATACTGTTGTTGTGCATTATTTTCTAAAAAAAGTTTTTCCAAAAAGAAATTTTGTCAAAAGGTATTTTTTTGAAAGTACTCTTAACAATAAGTACTTTTTTCTTTAAAGTACTTCTTCCAAATAGTATTTTTTACAAAAAAAAAACCCTATCCTCAAAAAAGTGCTTTTTCCAAAAAATATTTGTTCCTTTTAAGCAATCTTACCAAAAAGTTTTTTTGCTAAAAGCAACTTTTTTCAATAAGTATTTTCCCTATAAAATACTTTTTCCAAGAAGTACTTTTCACAAGACGAACTTTTGCTTAAAAGTATTTAGCTCTAAAAAGTACTTTTTGCGAAAAGTGTTTTTTTTTCTAAAAAGTGTATTTTCCAAAAAGTATTTTCCCCAAAAAGTACTTTATCCAAAGAGTCGTTTTTGCAAAAGAAAAAAATTTGTCCTCAAAAAATTTTTCTGTTTATATATACATATATATACATATATATATATATATATATATATATATATATATATAATATATAAAATTTTTCAAGACGTACTTGTTCCTATAAAGCACTTTTTCCAAAGATTACTTTTTATAAAAGGAACTTTTTCGTAAAAGTATTTATCTGTAAAAAAAATTTTTTTTTCCAAAAAGCACTTTTGTCAAAAACTACTTTTTCCTCGAAAGTGTTTTAAAAAAAATATACTTTTTTCCCTTAACGTACTTTTTCCAAGAAGTTTTCTTTCTAAAAGCTACTTTTTTCCAATAAGTATCCTTCCTGAAAACTACTTTTTCTAAAGAGTACTTTTTACAAAAAGAGCTTTTTTTAAAGTACTTACCTCTAAAAAGTAATTTTTGCAAAAACTGCTTTCTCCTTAAAAGTACTTTTTGCGAAAAGTATTTTTCCTTAAACATGTTTTTTCTAGAGTACTTGTTCTTAAAAATTCATTTTTTGCAGCGAGTATTTTTTCCGAAAATGTACTATTTAAAAAAGTAATATTTCCCATAAATCACATTTCCCAAAGATGATTTTTTACAAAGAGATCTTTTCAAAAAAATTAATTTTTCCAAACATATGCTTTTTACAAAAGTAAAAAGTACTTTTTCCGAAACGTACTATTTACACAACAACATTTCCCAAAAAGTACGTTTTAAGACAGGGGCTCTTTCCGAAAAGTATTTTTTTCAAAAAGCATTTTTTCCAAAACGTATTTTTTACAAGAGAAAACATTTACTAAAAAGTACATTTTATAAAAAAAAAACCTTTTTTCCAAAAAAATATTTTTTTTTAAGAAAAACTATTTACAAAAAGAAATTTTTCTTTAAAGTATTTTTACCAAAACATACTTTCTGCAATAAAAAAATTTGTCAGAAAATATTGTTTATAAAAAGATCTCGTTCTGAAATGTACTTTTTCAAAGAAAAACTGTTTTCCAAAAGCACTTTTTACAAAAAGTTTTTATGTAAATATCTTTCTTTAGAAGTAAATTTTTCTTTCTTAAAGTACCCTTTTCAATGAAGTACCTGTCAAAAATGTAATTTTCCCAAAAGTACTACCGACATAAATGCCTTTTCTTACAGGTACTTCTCATGTAGGAGTATCTTCTCATAAAGTACAGTATGAAAACGTACGTTTATTAAAAAGTACCGCCTCGTAAAATTTTCATATCCTCAAAATACACTTGCAGAAATTAAGTTCGAATAATAAGTAAACATTTTAAAAAAGAAGACAGTCAACTTACTCATTGTGGGGTATGTCCTCGTCCTGTTCAGCAACAGCAATAAAAATGTTCAACTTAAAAATGATTATTCCCAATAACAGGGTGAGCACACAAAATTGTTTACGCTCCATTATGATGAATGTGCCAATTCTTAACCAACGACGACGATTTCGCTGATAATTACAACTGAGTTGCTGTTGTTGCTTCTGCTGTTGCAGTTGATGATACTGATGGCAATGCTGTTGCCGGTGATGACGTTTGTGTTGTAGACGATGATAGTGGCATCAAATATTATCAATTTGAGGGCTGGGAAAACGATTTAATTGTTTCAACTGTTATCACTTTTGTATCGCATAGATTTTTCAATATTTTTGTTTCACTTATTTTATAACTTTTTCTCTTTTACACTTTTAATCTCCAACTTTTTTTGTTTTAATTTTGTTTTCTTTTGTTTTTTTTTCATGGGATTGTTATTTTTTATTTGCTTTTTTACGTGCTGTTACGTCTGTAGTATTACGTATCTAGTCAATGCAACAACGGTATTATTGTTGTTGTAGTTGTTGCTTTTTTCTGCAACATTTAAGCGCTCAATATATGAGATATTTTTAGCTAAAAGAATAAAATATTTGTGTGGGTTGAGTAAATGCGAATAAAAATATGGTGTAAATAAAATCAGTATATACACACACACAGACACACCTACAACGTACGAAAGCGTATATATGCAAGCCAATTGCATAAGGTAGCATCAGATATATGAGACGCTGGTTGGCCAACACGAATATATTTTTATAAAACATTCCACGTCTGCTAAACTAAAAGTTTCAATACTTTTCACTCAAAACTTTCTTTCGTAGCCCTTCGAATTGTGAACATGGAAATATTGGTTTGTTTATAAGGTTTTATATGAAAGTTGGTTCACGTCTTTGCTTACTAATTGCAATTAGCCCACTTTTGTATTATATTTGGACTAGAAACCTCACAATCGTACCACTATAAATAACTTTTCCAATACAATTAGGGTGCCTCTAATATGGAGTTAGCAGCCAATGAAATATTTTAACTTAATCAGGATCCTTCTAAAATGAGATTAGCAGCCATGATCTGAATAAATTATGGGAACTCTTATCTAATCTCCTTTTGATATATATTTCTCAACTTAGAAGGGGATGAATGGCTCATTTGGCATCATATTTTAAAAAAATTACACACATTCATTCCACCATGAGGCAAAATTTTGTGTGGGCTAAAAACTTCACTCTCAAACTACTATAAATAAATATTAAATATAATTACAAAGGCTGTAATATTTGTACCCAAGAATATAAGATTAAAAAATTGAGTCATAAAGGCTCTTAAGAAAATTTTTTGTGACAAAATTTATTTTATTAACTTGATTTAAATCAAAAACTACTTGATATATTGGAACTATAATTTAAAAACGGAATCGGACGAATTAATAAAGTCTTTTCAAAACAGAAATTTTAGTGGTCACATTTTGCAACCCTGAGCTACAGCCACAAGTCGAATTCACTCCCCACTGTGCTATAACAATAGATCAGTGTTGTCAGCTTGGTGCGTTACGCACCGTTTTGGATACTTTTAAAATTTTTTGTGCGAGATGCGCCTTTTTTCGATGCGTCTTAATTTTTCTTAGTATGAGAAAAAAACGATTGAATAATGAAATGCAACAGTTTTTATTATTTTTTTAAAGTCCCCGAATCCAGCGACTGTTTTTTAATGCGTTCTGAAATTCCAAAGTTGTGAACACTGCTACGGATAGATGTGGATAGTATTGAGTGGGCGGATGCAAAAGATGAGAAGAGAAAATATTTATTGCAGCCCCATCATTATGACCCATTAAATATTAATATGCCACCCCATAAAGATATATGGATATATTCTGGTTCCTTTTAAATAGAACAGGTTTGCGCTTGTCTATATGTATCGGTTTTTCCAAAGCCCTACAAAAGCTACAGACTTCGGCCTTGGATTGATGAATCGGAAATAGTCCTAAATAGATCGCTGTTGAATATGGGCAAAGTGAAACACACGATTCCAGAGCTGTTAAATTGAAATTTCTTTGTGGTATATAAAAGTAACCAGTTAAAACTAATTTTTGTCTTTTTGTTAATTCAACCCTTTTTATAATTCTAGAAGAATTAAATTGTACTAAAAAATCAAATAAAATTAAAAAGAATAAATTGAAAAATTGTTTGCTACATAAAACTAAAAGACGCACGTAGGTGAAGGCTATACAAGATTCGGTACAGCCGAATATAACGCCTTCAATAATTTTTATCCACTTAATAAATGTTTTCGATATTCACTTTAGACCGCTACATGCCAAAATATGTTGCAAGGGGGAAAATATGTACGAATTAGTATCCGATGGAGTGCTCGAGTTCGGCAACAAATTACGTACGACCGAAGTTCGGCCAACGGAATTTTTACCAAACATGGAATTTTTTCATTAAATAACATATTGTAACACAATTTTAGGCTAAAGAGATTTAAGGATGACATAATAAAATTATTAAATGCGTAAGACTTTCGTTGTAATTTCAGAAGTCGTTAAAAACTACAACAGCAAAAGTAACGTTTATATTCTATTATAAATTTTTAAGAAAGTCACATTTTTCAAAGACACATAAAAGTTTTTATGAATTAGTTTTATTTTCTTTTTTAATAAGTAAATTAAAAAAAAAAAACATTTAAAAAAGTTCGGTGCGTGTTTGGCCGAACATTGCAAAATTTACCAACTCTTCGGTGGTACACTAATCGAAGCCGCTTCAATAAAAATAAGTCCGAGGTAAAGTGGAAAGAAATAATCAATTTAATTATTCAATTTGCATAGAGGAACATAACAGCTGTTTTCGGAAGCCGCTACACTTTCCTCATCAGTTTTTAATAACATTTTTACTTATCTCGACTTATTAGGTGGCTTAATTGAATTTGAGTTATAGTAATTTTTCAGTTATTTATAGCGAACCATGTAAATTTGACAAAAATATATTCTCTTCTTGAATGAAAAAAAAAATATTCCCTATCGTTGCGATGGTTTGATGTTGGGGTTGAAATCTAAGTCGATCATTAATTCTGAGTTTATTTAGCATGTCCTGCGACCACTGTTCCGTTAATTATAATTGAAACTAATTAAGAAATTATGGTTCCACTACTTTTAAGTGACCGCATCACTTTGCAGCGCAAATAGAATGTTGCGGGTCGCCAGGTGGCGAGTAAAGCAAACCAAATGAAAGAGATTATAGGGATTTGAAGAATTCGTGTCAGACGTCGACTGACTTTGCGAATGTTGAATTTTTTGTTGTCGTCATTTATTATTCGCAATCTTCTCTTCTCGTTATTTTATCTCGTTTGTGTGTTTGGAAAATAGTATTTTATTGCAAAACTGTTGATGGATTTCGTTTTATGTTTTTAACAATATGGCAAGGTTGTGCAGGTTTGTGTGTATGTGTGAGCTTAGGATGGGGCCTGTATTATATTGATATGTTGGTCTTAACAAAAGCCTTTTGGATTTTGGATTCGTATTGTTTTAACGATTCATTCATTCGTTCACTTCATCTATTCGTCAAGTTCTCTTTTCACTTGAATATCGTACTATTTTCCATTTTCCGCATTTTCTTTTTCACTTTTATATTTACAAGCATGTGTGTAGAATATATGATTGTGTGTGTGTGTGTGTGTGAGTGTTGTTGTGTATTTTTAATTGTTTGTTTAATTCATTATTTTTGCTGCTGATGTTGTTTGTTTTTCCAATTGTTCTTTAATCGTTCGTTTGGTGTTGTTCTTGTTTTAGTTTTTAGTTCTTTTGCTGTTTTCATTGTTTTTTTTTTCACATACAGAAAAGTATGTATTGAAATTATTGGCAATTAAAATCATTTTAGTAATTCTAATAGAAGCTCTTTAACACAAATAAAATAATTATTAGATTTGCTTTCAAATTCTGTATCTTACTTGGCGTTGTCATTATAAAAAATCATGTTGAGATACTGACAGCATACAAATAATTAATGAAACAGGGTTATCTAGAACGACATAACATACGCAACTTATAAAGTTCAGACCACATGACAACTTATATACTATTCAGACTTGCAACTCCACGAGTTTTTAGTCAGCAAGGCGCCCAATTAGGCATATGAAATTTCAATTTCTTTATTACTCAATTAGTGCGAAATTGCGATAATATTGAGTAAAACTAAAAATGCAACGCTGCCGAAAGTGTGTTTAGTGAACAAAGTTTGTCTAGCGTTTTAAGTGAAACGAAGATAAGTGTGAGTTTATTACTGACTTGAAATTTAAGAAATCTCCGACTTGAGGTTGAAGCCTCATGCATCTGAATAATGTCTACATGCATTCGGGTGTTCGTGTCATTTCATATCCCTTTTCCGAAGGGCAATAATAAAAAGTAATTTTTTTTAGCAACGTTCTTATTTCTTTTTGAGTTTTGTCTGTAATTTAACCCTGAATCGAAGAAAACTCTACAACTGGCTATAATGCAGTTTTGGTCCCCATGAACGGCTTAAAAGTGGACACTTCTACGAGGGTAGTTTATTATTACTCAGGCTACTTGCTACCTAAACTGTTATTTAGACGTTGATTTTTGCTATTTGGGCTCAACTCGCAGACCACAAGTGCAGCAGCAATCAGGGCCCTGGATAATAATACCTAAGTGGTTACCGGCATGCATTCAATCTCTGGCTCGGGAAATAAAAAAACATGACGTCATCATAGTTTCTCTTAGGCGAAATGAAGGCGTTCAGAGATATTAATGGCAGACAAGGGCGCAAGAGCAGATTCGGCCTTGGACGAAGCAAAGAGTGGGCGCAGAGGAAGACAAAACTTAGAGTATCTGAAACTCTTTATCCCACAGGCAGCTCCTGACACTTGAAAAAAGTCATCTCAGATTTGAGCTTGAGAGCTTATGGATCTAAATAATTTTAGATTCCCGTGGATCTAATGGAGAGTAACTTTTTAGCAGTTCTCTTTTGGCAACATTGCTTTTGCATGTTTCAAGCATGCTGAATTTAAACATGGATCCGCCCACTTACAAACAACGCTTGAGATTATTGAATTTTATTATTAAAACTCACGCCCACGTTTCTTGTTGAATGGGCAAAATTGGAGTTCTTGGTGTGAAGGGCAGCCAGAAGCATTGCAGGAACTATAAATGCATCCCGACAAATTAACTGTTTGGTGTGGTTGCCAGTGGCATCGTTGCCTTGTAATTTTTCAAAGACGTTACTGCCGCAGGCTTTACCGTGCAATAATTACAAAGCTTTTTTTTACCCAAAATGGAAGAGCTGGACTTGGAACATAAGTGGTTTCAACAAAGCGATTCCACAATAACACGAAATAATGGCCAAACTAACAGACGACTTCGGCGAATAGTTTATTTCACGTTTGAGTCCGGTTAATTGGCCGCATAAATCGTACGATTTAGGCTATTTTTTGTGGGGCCTCGCTAAGGCTGATGTTTACAGGAACAAGCCAGCAAATCTTGACGTATTTGAAAACAAAATTAAAAAGTTTATTCGTGAGATATCGGCTGATATGATGGAGAGCGTATGCCAAAATCGCAACTGGCGATCAACAGTTGCATGACATCATCTCTAAATATTGAATTTTATAGATCGTTATATCGACTCAAATGAACACTTCAGATATTTCTCTATATTTTATGTCTTATTTTTTCAATTCAGATCCGAAATCTCTTTAAAAAGTCACAAATTGCTCTTGCGTTCGACAAATAATAAAAAATGGTTACATAACTTTTCTTATTAAATAGAGAGCAGTCGAAATCATATTTTATTCGATTGTGCGACATCGACATTTCAGTATCACTCGGGTTACTCGATATCTAAACCGTTTTCCAGTCGTAGATTTATGGCAGCACCAAGGTCAGACCTTATAGACACTGGCATATTTTGTCTGTCCCCTAGTTAAAGTTCTGGGTCATGAAAGCATTCAGGAAAATGAAATGCGCTAAAGCAGACTCCGTCCTTCGAAGAGATTTTTATATTCACGAAGAGATTATAATATGAAATTTATAATTTTTTGGGTGGTTAAGCAATGTCTATATGCATAAAGAATAAATTTTATATTATAATAGTACAATGACAGTATGTCAAAGAGTTAATTTATTCACGAAGAGATTTTTATATTCTCTTAGTTGTACAGCCAAATATGATTTAAAGGTGGGCGGAGAGGATGGCAACACTCAGATGGCCAAAAAATTAGCACCTGCAGGGTATCCAAAACTCTTCGGCCCTCCCTCAAAATGTGTTAAGACTAAACAGCTCCTAACACCTGAAAAGAAGTCACTGGTACTTCTAGTCAAAGTCATGACGGGTACTGTGCCTTCGGGCATTTCCCCGAGGGGCACTATAGGCAGCTTGGTCAGTTGTAACGCCTTGTTGCAGTGCTCTCTGGGGAAAAGATAAGAAATACAGGTGGAAGAATACCTGGATCCCGCCATTAAAAAGGATCAAAAATCAATAGTAGGTTACAAACCTACATTCGTTTGACCTGCGAGGTGTAACCAGTTTCCTTACACTGGTACCACGGGATCTGGTTGAGTCCCATAGATGAGACTTTGGTTGATTCTGTCACCAGATATTAGTTGAGGTCTCTTCGTTGAGAACACGTAGTGGTTGTGGTTTGATTTCAAGAGTGGCTGAGAGGAGTCAGAGAAGGGTTGATGTTCTGGCATCTTTATACTCTGCTGGGACTTCGAACCCAGCTGATGATGGCCCCTGATGATGGGCTGCTGCAAATTAGCAGACGTTACGGAAGTGGGCAACTTTAAGGTTAGAAAGTATATTGACTCAAAAACATACCTTTTTGACAAAAACTCAGTTTTATTGCTGTCAATGAAAAGTAGAAATGTGGGAATTAGCAACGAATTAAAATATCGAGCGAATCTTCACCTCTAGTGCGTAATCAGAAGGCCGTTCCTTTCAGAAAATGTTTAATTAAATTTTGCAAAAATCTTCGCTTATCTCATAAAATTTCTTCTTTAAGAACGTCAGATGTTTGCCTTTTATTCACTTGAGACCGGTCTTTCAAATAGCTCTAGAGAGCGATGTCAAGTAACAAGAATGAGGCAGGCGATCAGTTGGAAATTAACATCATCACTCAAGATTATTTTTTAGGAAAATTCATAGTTTTCGTTCAGTTTTGAAAACAGCCATTTCATATGATAGTAAATTTTCACAATAGGATTTTCTTCCATGGTTCGAATTTCCCAACTTTTTACTTGTTAAATGTCAAAGAATGACAGCTTATTTCTTGACATTTCATCATTTGACAGCCAAATTATTTACTAACGCCGAATTTACCAGCCTTTCTTTTGTGACAAAACAAAAAAATTCCTTAAAAAGTCTTATTATTTTGTGCGCCCACTTTTTGTATGCAGCACAACGCCATTTTTTTAGCCGCTTTAAAATGTTATAACTAAATAGCACACAGTGTGAACACCTCAAATAATTAGAATTCAAAACATCTGAAGATTCTGAAACTTTACATGAGAGGTACTGATAACTTTTACATGGCGTTGTCATGGCAGGGGGTCATATAATTTGGATACTCGATGACAAGAGCAGGGCGGCCAATTGCAAATGACCCTCATCACTTAAGCCAGTTGTGGTTAAAAATGCGTTTTCAAACCGCCAATTTAAAGGATTTTCCCAACTTTTCAAAAAATAAACTCAAAAGATGGCAGCGCATTTCTTGACATTTCATCATTTGACAGCCAATTTAGTTTTTAATCTCTAATTTACCAACTCTGTATCGTTTTATAAGAATGGATTTTGTGTTGAAACTAATTCTGTTTCTTAATTGTCTTGATTTTTTTAATTGGTTTCAATTTAAGTATCCTGCATTTTCTATGCTGGCATCTCCCTTTCCTCAAAACAGTAACGGCAAACCCTACTCATACACCTAAAACACTTTTTACTGAATTTGATTGACCGCCAAACACTAATTTAGTATTTCAAACAACTACGTGTGTATGTGTTATGCATACACTCCCACCATTTAACGCACCCACTGTAAAACAAGAATATTTCCTAACAGTTTGAATGACCAAAACGTGTGACACACAAATTATTGTAAATGTACTCATGAGAGAGAGAGAGAGAGAGAGAGAAGTGTGAACAAGTGAACTGCATAAAACGGAAATTGATTTCCCGCTAGCTGGTGTTTGCTTGTTTCTTTTTTCTTTAATAAACATTTTGTTATAAAAACAATTATTCACTGAATGACTTTTTTTTTTTTTTGTAAATGACTTTTAACCTTTTGCTGTTTGTTTGTTTTTGCTATTTTGAGCTTTTTAACAATTCACACACTATAATTAACGACCAATATTGTTGTTTAGTCGTCGCTGTTTGTTGTTGTTATAGTTTCTTCTCACTTTGTAATCCAATTTGTTGTTGCTGCTGTTTCTGGCTCTGCTGTTGATTGCATGCCTCATCCATGCATTTACATAATTCACTTTAGCCAACGTTTTTATTTTCATATAATCGCAAGCATTTACATGCACACAAAACGTCATTAATTTATTTCATTTGTTTCAATAATTTTTTAATGTCCGTTAATTTTAATGCACTAGCATGTCAGGTTGTATGTACTTCTCGTACACACTTTTCGTTTGGCTTAAAATCTTGTTAATGATAAATCTATTTATTGGGATTTTGTTGATATTAAAACGTGCATTTAGTTATTCTTGTTATCGATGATGTTGTTGCTGTCCTTTTGTGATATGTTGATATGAGGAAGTCTGGAAAAGAGAAAACAGGAAATTAGTGTGGCATAACCAATTCAAAATTTATAAATAAATACACACATCCATGTGTGTATGTGTGTGTATAATTACAAATGTATAGGTAGCCATAAAAACTTATTTTAATTATACGACTAAGCAAGATCTGACTAAGCAAGATCTGTGAAAACGGAACAAAATTAAAAAAGGTTTAAAAGATTTGCCTGTACTTCCAATTAATATTAACATTTAATATCCTAAACGATTCGAAAATTCAAAATCTGTATACGAATTATATTCCTTGACTGACGAGCTCTACGAATTTCTTTAAGCCTTTAAAATTTTTTCCATAAGATAAAAACATGACACCCCTTTTATTTTATTTTATTTTATTTCTAATACAAAAAGTAGATACAACGCACATTAACGTACGAGTACATAAATAAATAAATTTCTTCACATATAAATATTTAAGTATGTGTGTATGCATGTGGACGCACTCGCACTCTGTCTGAAAGTCCTATATATGTGTGTGTGTGTGTGCAAGTTTATTTATCTGAATGTTGGTTTGGCAATTGTATTCACATGGAAATAAAAGAAACAACATCCCCAAGGATATCGCATGATAATTTCTATTAATATCGAAGAAACTTTGCTATTTTGTTACAAAACTAAACTCAAATTGCAAACAAACTGATAAACACTTAGAAGATACTAAAACACTGCCAAGAACACATACACATCCATGCACACATGCACACTGAAAAAGAAAGGAAGAAGAAAAAACAAAGTGAAGTGCACCACTGCAAAGGACAATAACGATTACAGAAACAAACGAAGGAAGACACTGACACACAAATAAGGACAAACAGCAGAAGCATTTTACAGCAGAAAAAACAAAAAACAAGCACAACAGCTGAGGCAGCATCAGCCAACGCCAGCAAAATCAGCAACAACACCAGCAATATCTTCTTGGAACAACAGCAATAACAACAACAAAAAGTATTAGAAAATAATGGCAATTTATCGAGAACACATTCAGTTTTCTTGTGTTTCTCTTGTTTCTTTTTTTTGGTTTTTTTGTTTTTTTTTGTCAGTCAGTCTGTTCGCTTTCGTCTGCCTACCACTACTTTTGCAAATGCCACATTTAGTCCTGCTTCCTACTCCTTCAAACTGCCTCTGAGCCGACAAAATGGTTAGAAAACCATTTTTAGATTTTTCTTTTGTTGCTGCTGATACTGCTCGTTCGTTTCGAAAACTTTTTTCTGTGTGCTGAAATAAGTGTTGCTAATTCAGCGTTTATTACTTTGCATCAGTTGGTCACATTCGCATATAATTTGGGTCACGCAAAATGGACCACAATTACAGTGGACACAATATAAAACAACCCAATTAAAAATATTCGACATGAGTTGTAATAAAATTTTATCAGATAAAATTGATTCGAATAAAAAGTGGAATCAAGTCTACTCGAATAAAAATGTTTTTAACAAAATTTTATTCAAAGTGATAATCATGTGAAAAACATTCGCTAAAAATTATTAAAATAAAGTTTACTCAAATAAAATTTATTCGAATAAGCACTGGAGTAATATCTACTCGAATAAAAATTATTCGAATACAATGTTTTCGAATTAATAGCCTTATAAAACATATAAGTAGAATATTATTAAAATAAAATGTATTCAAATAAAATTGATTCGAATAAAAACCGGAATAGTATCTATTCGAATAAAAATATTCGAAAACATTTTTTTTTGAGTTGTTAGTGATATAAACTTTATTCAACTGAAAATTAAACTGATTTGAATAAGAAATAGAGAAAATTTTACTCGAAATAATATCAATCTAATAGAATGTTCTTCGAGTTGAAATAATTAGAATGAAAATTATTCGAATAATTATTTGCTAAAATAATATTTATTTAAATATATCAAAAGTTTTTCGAGCAGAAGCTGGAAGAAACGTAGTAAAACAATCTTGATGGACAAAATGAACTCGAAAAGAAAAACTCAAAGTTAAACTCCTACAACAAACACTATTCGAATAAAAATTAGTCACATACGAATTGTTCAAACAAAAGTTGATCGACAAAAGCGAAAATTACTCAAACAAAAATTATTTGAATAAAAACTATTCACACAAAATATATATTCGAATAGAAATTATACGAATAAAATATTTGATTTAAGTATACTCGATTTAGGGTTTCTTAAATACATAAAAATTATTATTCAAATTAGAACTCTTCGAATAAAAATTATTCGATTAAATAGTGAAACAAAACTGATTCCTTTAAAAACTCCAAGAAAATTCGTTCGAATAAAAATGATTTTAACAAGTCTTGTTCACATAAATGTTAATCGAATAAAAATTATCCAAACAAAAGTTATTCGAAAGAAAATAGAAAAGTATTATTTGAATTAAAATTATTAGAATAAGAATTGTTCAAATAAAATTTATTCGAATAAAAGCTAAATTTAAAACTATTCACCCAAAAGCAAGTCAAGTAAATATTACTTAAGCAAAAGGTACGGTCACACTTGGGAAATATTTGCCCAAATACACGCAGAAAAATATTTTGATTTGGAAGGTGTTTCTTAAATAAGACAGGGTGAACTTTAAAATAAAAATAAATTAATATTATTCCTACAAAAAATTATTGAACAGGAGTTGTTCACATAAAAATTATTCGAATAAAAACCATTGCACCATCAACAGATAAAATAAAACATATTTGAATAAAACAGTGGGATAAAATAAAAGTTATGAAAATTACTCAAAGCAAACATCGAATAAAAGTTATTCAAATAAAACTTATTCCAATACAAGTTATCCGATAGAATTATGTTTGATATTTATATTATTCTATATATATTTCAAACATATAACATTATTTGAATATATAAAATATTATCAAAGGAAAATATTACAATTATTCAAACAGAGACTTATTGCATCACTTATTCCAATCAAACGTATTCATAAAAAGAGTGAAAACAAAAATGATTCGAATAAAAATTACCCAAATAAATTTTTGTTATTAAAACTACCCGAATGAAAGCTAAGACAACAGCACTTATTCTAGTCAAAGAAAAAGAAAACAAACAAAATTATTCGATTAAAGTTTAATCGAATAAAAATTATTTGAAGCAATATTTTTTATTAGAATTAATGTTGTATAAATAAAACTCATTCGAATATATAAAATTTTTATAAGATATATTCATTCGAAAATTACTAAAGTAGAGTTTACTTAGAAGAACACTGATTGAAGAACATTATTCGAATAAAACTTTTTCAATATAAATAGCAACTATCCGATTAAGGATGTACTCGTATTATTGAAAGCAAAATTATTGGAATAAAAATCTTTTGACAGGAAATCATTCAAACAAGAGTTCTTCAAATAAAAATTATTCGAATAAAAGACATTAGAAATTAATGAAAATTATTGGGATAAATATATTGTCAATTATATATTAATCAAGCATATATTATTGGAATAAGATTTTTTATATAAAAATTATTCCAATAAAAACTATTCTAATCAAAATCATTCAAATAAAAATTGTTCGATTAAAATATGTTTAATATATTATGTTATTCTTTTTAAAATTACTGGAACAAAACTTTTTTATATTAAAACTATTCGAATAACACTTTATTCGATTAAAAATTATGAAAACAGCTCTTCCAAATAAATAATAATAATGTATTAGAAGTATTCATTAGAAAACTACTAAATCAGATGAACACTGATTGAAAAATATTATTCGAATAAAAGTTGTTCAATATAAATAACAACTATCCGATTACGCATGTCCTCGTTTCATTCAAAATAATATTTTTAAATTAAATATTATTTTATAGAAATTATTGAAAAAATATATTATTCGAGTCAAAGTTGTTCGATTAAAAATTATTAAAAATTAATGAAATTTATTGGAATAAATATTATCAAATAAAAACTACTTAAGCATATATTATTTGAATAAGATTGTTTTATATACTAATTATTCGAATAAAAATTATTCGAATCAATATCATTCAAATAAAACTCATTCCAACACAAGTTGTTCGATTAAAATATGTTATTGGAACAAAAATTTTTTATACTAAAACTATTCGAATAAACGTGATTGGTGTGGAAGTTCTAAAAACATCTCTTATTCCAATCAAACTTATTCAAAGCAAGCCCTGTCGTTGAAAAACTAAATATTATTATAATCAACTTTGTATAAATAAAATTTATTCGAATAAATACTATTTTTATAAAAAATAATCATTAAAGAGTTACTAAGCCAGATGAACACTGATTGAAGGTTATTCGAATAAAAGTTGTTCAATATAAATAACAAATGTCCGATTACACATGTACTCGTATTGCTCAAAGTTTTATTTTTCAATTAAGAAATTATTTGAATAGAAATTATTTTAAAATAAAATGCTTTGAATAATAGTTACTCGATTAAAAAATACTGGAAATTATTAAAAATTATTGAAATAAATTTTATCAAATAGAAATTACTTAAGAATATATATGATTAAGATTGTTTTATATAAACATTATTCGAATAATAACTATTCGAATATATATATAATAATATTATTTTGATTAAAAACAGAGGCTTTCCGAATTGCTACAATAAAATTTATATGAATACAAATAATTCGAATAACAAAATAGTCAAATAACAATTGCTCGAATAATAATTATCCGAATAAGAATTATTCGAATAATGATTATTGTAAAACAGTGGCTATTCGATTAAAAATTGCTGCAATAAAATGTATACGAATACAAATAATTCGCTGATATATTATTCGAGATAATTTTTTTTTATTTATTCAGGGAGTGTAATTTTAATTAAAATGTTACACTTTTTATATTAATAATTATTGGAATAACAATTATTCGAATAATGATTATTCGAATAAGATTATTTCGATTAAAAACAGAGGCTATTCGAATTGCTACAATAAAATTTATACGAATTAATAATTTTCAACGAACGACTGACTGTACAGGATTTGGAAATTGGTTAACGGCCACTTCTTAAGCAAAATAAATGTTTATGTTATACGACTTTTATAATATATTTCATACGATCCGATTTTACAATATCTAGTCCTTAGATTCTTTTTATGGTCATTTTAAGATTAAGAGCATATTTTTTAAATTCAAACACCTCATAGATTTTGTATATGACAAGAAATAACTAATTAAAAGCACTAAAAATATTTCAAAATTCTACCGGATAATTGTAAATTCTGTTAAGTCGCTTAATCGACTGCAGTCAACCGTTTTAAAATAGTTTATATCTTTTTCTGTATGTTCTTTTAACATTTTGCCCATAAAAACTTTTTTGGTGATGGCAACACTGCCCGCAACATGAGATTCTAAATCTAGTTTTTTAGCCATTTAAATTTTTCTCTTTTTTATGTTTTTTTTTTTTTCATTTAAACATGAACACACGCCCACTCTCAGACTCGACTCACACACCCACCCGTTCACGTGCACATTTAATCGACGAGTATCAGCATTGAAGACTGACTATTTGGTTTCCTGTTTAGTTCTTTGGCTCACTGAGTTTCTTAGTTGCATTTTTCTTTCTACCAACGATAACTTATTTCTTGGATTTTGTTATTCACTTCTTGTGCCTGCACTTGTGCATGCAGTGCACAGTGGGCTAATTCACCATATAAATAATAATTATTCAACAACTTTTCTTCTGCTTGATATGAAAATATATAGACAATAATTCTGCGTTCAATTAATTTTTAGGCAAGAAATTGTTTGTAATATATTTTTAAATTCCATAAATTATTGCTGGGCTTATTGAAACTTTGAAGTGAAGCTCTTTAGTCTCCACTAAACAACAAAATGCAGTTTTTATAAACAAAAATACACTTGCATACTGATGATGGGAGTGTAGCAACTTCCAAAAATAAGTCGCAGATATGCTCTGCTGTGAATGATGAAAATTTAATTGGTCTTGATTTTTAATTCCATTTGTTAAATGCGACACACATGTTTTTGTGGTACACTTTTAATTATTTTATCGTCCGCCAATATTGATGAAACATATATGATTTGAAATGTATTTTTGTGTTAATATGCACAACATAAATAACTTTTAACAGATTTTAAAAATGTTTATCAATTTCGCTTTTGTGCTGTACTTGCAAACACACATGTCCATACACGTTCAAAAATCTCTGTATATCTTTTTGTAGAGATTTATTGTCAGTGTATGAGTAAATGCCAAGTGGCCGAATTTTGACCACCAGCCGATTCTGTTATACATGCGTATAAAACAGCAATAAAACTGTCTGACATGTATTTTCTCAGCTCAAACGCCCACAGCCAAAATTCTAGTCCGATGTGTCTACTAAAAAGGGACTTTCGGAAATTCCAATTACAAGGTTGTAAGAAGGGCAAAAGAAGGTCAAATCCGTGCCTCTATATATCGGAAACTTCCAAAAGCAAAGCTCCTAAAGCAAACGAATGCTGTTAAAAAATTAGCGGTACTTTCTAAATATTAATTAATTAATTTTGGTACTTTTTCGCAATCTACACTTGTTCCAAAGTACTGAACAGAGAAAGCAGAAGGCTATTTGGCCCGTCATGTTCCTCTGAAAAGAGCCTCAATTATCTTTGGCACTTTCTGAAAATTCGCACTTTAAAGGGATAACATAGTATCACTTTTGGTACTCTTTTATTAATTATGAGATACATAAGCATAAAAAAACTACTCAGCAGGAAGGGGACAAAAAAGTACATATAAATGAACCCTTTTAATTCTCAAGTAAATATTAATAACTGCTTTGACTCCTGAGCTGTGGCGCAGGATACTTTGAAGATTTATTTGGTACCTTCAAATCGAATACTTTTCGGAAAGTTTACGCTTCGAAAAAAGTATTTTTGATGGATGTGGTACTTCTTGGAACATGTAATTTTTGAAGACACAATTTTGGAAAATGCATTTTAGGAATTGAGAGAAGTATTTACTCAAAAGATTGCTTCCTAAAAAATGTACTTTTTTGTAGTACTTTTTGAATGAAGCTGATTGCATTCCTCTATAGCCTCTCCTGGTGATAGTGGCCCTACTTAACAACAGGCAGATATAAGAAGTGGTTTACCCCTTGAATTATATTTGTAATAGAACATGCGTACTTAAATATTTTCAATCGGGTGCTATTTGGTCATACTGTCATAATGTCTTAATATTTTAGAACTTTCCGATCCCAAAAATCGCTGAAATATAATGTTCTCTCCCTCAGAATCGGATATATTAATTTTTGTAAAGAATCTGTATTATTTTATTATTAGACAAAATCTGGGACAAATCGCGGCATTCAATATCGAACCAAGTTTCTATTTAAATTGGCTCCTGTTTTGTTTATATTTTTAAAAACCGTGAAGCTCTTGGTCTTATCTCTCTATAAAAAAATCGAGATCTCATCAGATCTTCATGTTTTGAGGTCTTGGGAAGCTTTCTTGACTAATTGTGAGAGCCTGCCTGCGCGTGCGTATATGACCCGCTCTTGAACGTCTGAACCGAATTAAACCAAACTGGTGGCGTTCTGAAGAGAATTTGAAACAATTCGAATTGATAGATTACAATGATACATAAAAAAAAATTTTGAAAGATAATTCTCCAACTGCGTCATAAATTCCACAAAACAATCAGCTGTCAAGCCGATGACCGCAAACTGGGTCAAAATGTTTTTTTTTCTAATAACTTTTCAGAGACTTCACCCATCGATTTTACAAACTAATCAGATCTTTATATACACAAGCCAGCGCGAAAAGCTCAAAAGCATGTAAAAGCACAAAAGCCAGGTCACGATAGTATTGAGGTTAAAATTAGCGGGAAGTTACAGGGTTGGCTTTTAGGGTCAACCGTTCGCCATATTTTTTTATATGCATGACAATTGTATCGCAACAGAAAATTTTGCAACAAATCAATTCACAATAGAACTTTTACTCCCAAAATATTCAGGGAGTTTGCGTTTGTTGCAATACCACTCCTTCCCATAATGATCGCATTAGGGGTGATTATTTGATTTTATTTTATCATAGAAAATAATAAAAATTGATTTGCACTGAATTGTCACTTTTCAGATTTGTAACTCACCAATAATGGATACCCCAAAGTTGCATTTCTAAGAATGGCAGCACAGCAGTGTTGCTCAGAAAAATTTCGACATAATTTAAGGTGAATCAAGTCATTTGAGATGATTTTCTCATACGAAAACTATATGAGAAATCATGTCCCGAATTGCTTAATTTGGGCAAATGACATTATTCAGTCCCAAAGCTCGTATATCAAACGTACCGTGACGGAAAATAAAAGCAGTTTGTGGAGTTGCCGTACCGCCGTTAAGATGGTAGCCGATGCTGCGATGTTAGGAGTTGCCCCAACGCCCGCCTGTCTAAACTTCAATAGCACATCCCGTTAAAAGTTTGAAAATCTCATATTTTTATAACAAATTTTTCCCACTATCCCACTGTCAATTGCCGTTAGTCTTAATTTGATAAGAGTTTGTTAGTTTGAGTTGGTTTTTCTTTTTCCTAACGACTGCACAAGACACTAACCAAAACATGAGCTTCCGAACATGGCCAAGTATCATTGGCTTCCAAGGCATTGACATATATTTTATATTGGCCAATATTGGCTTAAATGTAATTTTATTTATATAAAATCGGTATCATCTATCAATTTGACAATTCGCCATGCAGTCTAGCACACACACACACACACACACACGCTACGGTTTTCAAAAGGTTCTCTTTTTGTGTTCAGATTTTATAGACACTTAATTCTGTTTTTACGCTTTAAATACGCTCTTCGAAAACTCGTGTAAAAAGAGCGCTTAGAAAAATAGGAAAATTATTAATACAAAAGGCAGCGATTGCTTCCACGTATTTTATATCACGTGACTGGTGATTTTTTAAAGCTTTCGGATTTAAATAAAAAAAATCTTTGTTTGAATCTGTATATAGAACGATCTATAAAATTCCATGTTTAGAGAGGATTTTATGTAAAAGAAAAATCATTCATTTTTAGTGAGTCAAATTTTTTCACACTCTCCAAAACATATCGAACGCTTTCTCACGAATAAGTTCCGCAATATTGGCTTCCAGTACGTCAACTATTCCCTATACACGTGAGTCTTAAAAAAGTCCCATAAAAAACTGATTCTTTCCCTTCTTTCATGTTGGGCAAAAAAAATATTTAATTAGTAAATATCGCACGGTAGCCATTCGTAGTAACGTTTCTGCCTTCGTCGTCTTTGAAAAAAATATGGAAACCGGTTGACCTTAAAGGCCATCCCTGTAACTTCCCGCTAATTGTAACCGCAAAATTACCGTAACCAAAATTTGTGTTTTTATGCTTTTGAGCTCTTCGAGCTAAAACGCTGTTATTTTAGTTTTTAAATCAGCCGATTCCTCCCTGATTAGCGGTGATTGATTGTTATTTCTAAAAGAATCGAGATCATAAAACAAATAATTTTTTTTTTCAATTTTTTTGATAACGATATCTCACGAACCGGTTAACTGATTTTGACTCTGTTTACGGTGATCGCCGTGGTTTGTGTATATAAAGAGCTGATTAGTTTGTAGAATCGATCGGTGAAGCCTCTGAAGAGTTCTTCGAAACAAATCATTTTGAAGAATTCTTTCTTCCCAATCTCTTTTTTGAGGCATTTTGAAATCTGCCGGCTGGAACCATTTCATATTTACAGGAAAACTAAAAGTTCAGGAAAGCTCGTCTTTCGATTATTGCAAAAAAAGTCTAGTACGCTTAATCAGATGTATAATTTCAGAGTTTTTAAAATATATGATTTTTTCAAATTTTGTCATTCAATGGTATCTCACGAACCGATTTAGTGATTTTGACCCGTTTTGAGGAGATCGACGAGATTTGTAAATGTTAAGATTGTGGAATCGATCGGTAGAGCTGCTGGAAAGAATTTCACAGGAAATCATAGTTTAGCTATTCGTTTCAGAATGCCACCAATTTGGATTAAATCGGTTCAACTGGCCAAAAGTTATAAGCGCGTCATATAATTGCACTCACACATACACAAAGACGTAGTGACGGGCTCTCAGAATTAGTTAGGAAAGCCTTCTACGACCTCAAAACGTATCTGATGAGGAGGCGATTTTTTCAAAAAGTGGTAAAACTAATAAATTTTCGATTTCTAAAAAACTTTAAATTTCCCTGGCGGGAAGTTAAAAAACGGTACAATCATGTCACCAGCCCACAATCCACCCCAAACGGTTATACATTTACTGCAGTTCTTGCACTGCTTCCAGCTGCTCTTCACACCAAAATGCGGCAACTTCGCTTTTTCAGGTATTCAAGCTCCATCTTCCGCATGACGCGCTTTCCTAAACGAACATAAATTCCGATAATAAAATTCAATGAAATGCAAGCGTCGTTCTTTTGTAAGTCGATTGATTCGTGGTAAATTATAAACCAAACTGAACATGTTTAAGAGTTGCACGAAAACAACTGAGCTGCCAAAAACCGTGTTGCCAGAAGAAAGTTGCTAAAAAGTCAGTCTTTATTTAACAATAAATTTTTATCTAGTGAAGTTAAATTTTTATGCTTTTGAAGCCAGTAATTTTAGTCTTCACGGTACTCGAAGTATTTTTCATTAATCCGTGATGTGGTCACCTTTGACCCCAGTGTGATTCGGCCGAAGATCTAAAATGGGTATAACTGTGCAATGCAACTGAGTCGATTATTTAATTTTATTTCTACCTGCCATATTTTACACGATTTTTATACCCTTCACAAAAAAGTGAAAGGGTATATTTAGGTTTGTCATTCCGTTTGTAATTTCTTCGGTATTAATATGCGACCCCATAAAGTATATATATAATCTGGATCCTTATAAATAGCGATGACGATTGAGCGATGCCCGTCTGTCTGTACGTGAAATCGGTTTTCCCAAGCCAAGAGTGGTATTGAAATTAAAAAATCGGATATAGGGTTCCAGAGCTAGGAAGCTTACACCTATTTCTCGACGCAAAATTAACACGAAAAACCAATTATTTTCTTGTTTGTTTTTAAATTATAACTAAAACCTTTAAAAATTTTAAGTTTTTCTTCAATAAAACCGTTTTATATATCAAGAAGATTTCCATTAGTAAAAAAAAAAAAATTTTATTAAAAATTCTTATCCAGGGTTAGGAAATTTAATTTTTTTGTACATTAACATAACCAAAAAGCAACTAAGCAAAATTAGTATCGAAAATTAAAAAAAAAATTATAATTTCGATTCCAGGGTTGGATAACTGCAATATTTTGTAGAACATGACAAAAATGGTTACATATTTGTAGTTTTTTAACTAAACCCGTTTTACACATCACGAAGACTTGCATTTTATACATATATAAACCAAAAAGCAACTAACGCCTCATTTTTTACTAATTAAAATTATTTTTTTATTCTGGCAAAACAAAATTGGTATCGAAAATTTAAAAATATTAAAATGTCGATACCAGGGTTGGATAACTTCAATATATTGTGATACATGAGAGCGACCAAAATGTTTATATACATAAAGTTTTTCTTAAATAAAACTATTTTATGCCTCATTAAGAGTTGCCTTGGTAACAAACAAAAAAAATGAATTTTCGCTTCCAGGGATCGGAAATTGAATTTTTTTTTATGCATAAAAGTAACCAAAAAGACAACTAACGTCGTTTATTTCCCATTAAAGCCCATTTTTTAATTTAAAAAACACGAATTTGATTTCAAGATTTAAGAGAAAAAACTAAATTTTGATTCCAGGGTTGAATAACTGCAATATTTTGTGATACCTGAACGTGACCAAAATAGTTACAAATATTAAGCTTTTTAAATAAAACTATTTCATGCCTCATTAAGAGTTACGTTGGTAAAAAGAAAAACAAAACAAAAATAAATTTTCGCTTTCAGGGATGAGAAATTGAAATTTTTCTTTATACATAAAAGTAACCAAAAAGCAACTAACGTCGTTTAATTTTACTAATTAAAACCATTTTTAATTTAGGAAAAACAAGATTGGTTTAAAAATTTAAAAAAAAAATTTAATTTCGTTTTCAGGGGTGAAAATTCATTATTTTTTTCATTCATAAAAGCAACCAAAAAGGCAACTGAGGTTTTTTTGGTTATTTTTTTTCTGCTTAAAACTATTTTTTAACTTAGAAAGAACAAAATTGGTACTTAAAAATACATATTATGCCAGACGTACTTTGGTGAAGGGTATATAAGATTCGGCACAGCCGAATGTACCACTTTTACTTGTTATAAATAAAATCAATTCAGTTTGTTGCAAATGTCGCCGCAAGATGGCACTAGACAATATTTGATATTTTTCCAGCTGTTATACTTAAATAAATGAGGAATTAACTTTTCTTAAAAATTTAATAAAATTACATGAGTGGTCGAATCGCTGAAATAGGAAAAAGTTGCAGCAACAAATTTCTTCGACAACTCCAAAAATAGTCTTCTGCAATAAAAAAAATTGCTGCACGAAAATTGCATTTTTTTCTTTACAAAAAATTTATATCCAGTTAAAATAATTGCAAAATTGAATAGCACGCCAAAACGCATTCTCACAATATATTTTCTTCAACTCAAAGGATCTCATTACGAATTACGATCAGACAATAGAATTTGTTATTGGAAAAATCATATTATTAAATTTTAATGCATTCAATTTTCAAAAGAAGCTTTTTTAGACGAACATATAAAGATTTTATTAGAAAAATTGTTCTTTTTTTAGTTAAAACAAACCCACACCAACAACATGGACGAGCACTCGCATGAGTTTAAGTACTTTTTATGTTGTTTATCTGCTGGTGTGGGTGGGGTGTGGAAGACGAAAGGTCAAATTGAATTGAATTGGTCATCATCTTCATCATCATCACCGCCATCGTCATTATCATCATCGACATCATAGTCATCCGTTGTCCTCCACCCCTGGTTTGGCATTTGAAAAACATTTGTACGTCTACATTGTTTGGTGTCTTGTTTTTTTTTTTCTTTGGCCAAAACTGCATACGAGCAGAACAACATGCAAACTAGAGGAGGCAGAAGGTCAAACGATTATCGAAAAGCAACATTTTCATATTTCAAATGTTTTTATAGTTTTTTTTTTTTTTATTATTATTTATATGCGGACTTTTTCTAGTTTTTGAACTTGTTCTACATTTATTTTTGAAATACATACGAGTTGGAATGTTGTGTTTGGCTGTAGTTTTTATTTGTTTTTTGTTTTTTTCTTTTGCTTCTTGCACGACGAGCAGCCTGCTGGAAGTCCTTTTTTGTTGTTTTTGTTGCATAAAACAATATTTCATTTAATTTAACACGTTCTACGTACAACTATTCAAAATCAAAAGGGCTTCAAAGCATAAATTCAAGCAAAATATTACGGCATGCAATTTTATTTTTCCTTTTTTTGGATTTAAAAATTATTCGAGAAAAAGTTGAAATAGAATTAATTTCGTTCTTAAGTTGAGAGTTATTCCGGCTCAAGTTCAAATCCGTGTGCTTGCAAGTAATTTTGAATATAAATTAAACTAAAATTTTTATTAAGAGGAGAGTATTTCTTAAATTCGTCATTGTAAAAGAGGCGTTTAGTGCTGATCTTGAGGCCACTACGCCCTCTTATCGGTTTCTTAGATCAGTTTTTCAGATGTGGATTAAGTTTAAACTTAGTTTAATCTAATCCGAAGCTCTTATCTTTCCATCGAAGTGTGATTTTTATTTTATCATTTCATTAAAAACCAACATTTTAGGCAGAGCCACTCTGTCTCGTAAAAATTTTGTTCACGAACATGCCACTGGCAGGACGATTATAATTTTAGGATTAATTAAACCCAGTTTAACTGAAATCTCAAGAACCCGGCATTAACAGTTCAAATAGATTTTACAAATCCTTTAACTTTTTAAATTACTAATTTTAATAGCAGCACATTACCCGCTACCCCGTTAGCGTATGTTGCTAGGGAAGTCTAATACACCGGGAAAAATTCAATATTTGGGCGACTTTGAAAGTCGCAGAAAGTACCTTCTCTAAAAAACTCTTGTGAAATATGTCGCTTTCCTTCAAAGCACCTTTTTGAAAAAGCATATTTTTAAAAAAGTGCCGTTTGCAATTAAGTAAACATAGATTAACAAAGAAAAGTGCCGATTAGGGGTACATTTTTGCCCCCTGTAACTGGAAATTTGGAAAAAGTACGAGGGCATATTCCAGGGTTTTCTCAGGAAATTTAATAAAACGCGCTGAAAGGCTTTCTCTTTTGTACTTTAGTTCAAAAGACTAAAAAAGTTCCAAATACCCCCTAAAAGTACATATATAAAAATAGTACCAAACAATTTTAAAATTATTTTTGGTGATTATTTAACCGTCTTTAAGATTCTGAGTATCCAATCAAATCCATTCTTCGTGCTACTGAGTAGTAGAGAATCGAAATTATTTTTAAATGCCTGTACGCATATACTTTATTATTAACAAAAAAGTACCAAAGAGCGGCACGATTTTCCCGTACTTTTGTAAATTTTCAAAAGGTACCAAAACATATGCTAAATTTTTTACAGAAGAATACAATGCACTAAAACACTTTCTTGTATTTTTTCTAATTGAGCAGGTGTGTGGCGTACAAAAAAGTACCAAATACAGTTTTTACCCCCTAAATATATATATATATATATATATATATATATATATATATATAAATATATATATATATATATATATATATATAAATATATATATATATATATATATATATATATATATAATGGGTGATTTTATAAGAACTATCGGAAATTAAAAAAAAAAGAAAACACACAAAATTCAGAAAAATGCAAATGTTGGCCGCGGCTGCGCCTCAAATGGTCCATCCGCTTAGTCCAATTTTGGCATACTCTTTCCAACATTTCGGCCGGTATCTCACGAATAATGTTGGCAATGTTGGCTTCCAGTGCGTCAATCGAAGCGGGCTTGTCGCTATAGACATTAGCCTTAACATAGCCCCACAAAAAATAGTCTAGAGGCGTTAAATCGCACGATCTGGGCGGCCAATTGACTGGTCCCAAGCGTGAAATAAACTGTTCACCCAACTCGCCTCTCAATTGGTCCATTGTTTCGCGTGCTGTGTGGCATGTGGCACCGTCTTGTTGAAACCAATGAATGTCATGCAAGTCAAGCTCTTCCATTTTGGGCAAAAAAAAGTTTGTTATCATCGCACGGTAGCGCTCACCATTCACAGTAACGTTGTGATTCGCATCATCTTTGAAGAAATACGGCCCAATGATGCCGCCAGCCCATAATCCGCACCAAACGGTTGTTTTTTCTGGATGCATTGGTAGCTCTTGCAATGCTTCTGGCTGCTCTTCACTCCAAATACGGCAGTTTTGCTTGTTCACGTATCCATTCAACCAGAAATGAGCCTCGTCGCTGAACACAATTCTTCGATAAAAAGTGGATCTTCATTTAACTTTTCAAGAGCCCATTCACCAAATATTTGGCGTTGTGGTAGGTCGTTTGGCTTCAATTCTTGCACCAGCTGTATCTTATAAGGCTTCACACCCAAATCCTTCCGCAAAATTTTCCACGTAGTGGAGTAACAGAGGCCCAATTGCTGCGAACGGCGCCGAATCGATAATTCACGGTCATCACCAACACTGGCCGATACGGCTGCGGTATTTTCTTCAGTTCGCACTCTACGTAAGCGTGTTGGTGGTTTAATTTCCAACAATGTAAATTTCGTGCGAAATTTTTTTACAATACCCCGAATAGAAGCCTCAGTAGGTCGATTAAACTGACCATAAAATGGAAGAAGCGCGCGATGAACTTTCTTAACAGAGCACGCATTTTGGTAATAAAATTCAATAATTTGCAAGCGTTGTTCGTTTGTAAGACGATTCACGATTAAATTATAGACCAGACTGAAGATGTTTGACAGTGACACAAGATACAAAACGTGCGCGAGCTGTCAAAACTAGTGTTGCCAAAAAGATAATAGCAAAAAAATCACTCGTTATATATAAATAGTAGCAAGCAATTTTAAAATTATTTTTGATGATTATTTATCCGCCTTTAAAATTTTAATTATATTTATTGTAGTTTCGAAAACATAAAATTAAAGATTTTACCCTTTTTTACTCCCTTTTGCCCCTTTCGCAGTCAAAATTTTAAAAAATCCATTCTTAGTCCATTTTTAAACGCCAGTACGCATTTAAATTTAGTACTGAAAGGGGACACGCTTTTAACACTTATTTTTTGGGAATTTTCAAAAAGTACCAAAACAGTAAAATAAGCTGCACCTTCTCCTATTTTCTATAATTGAGCAGGTGTGTAGCGTACGAAAAAGTACCAAACTTAATTTTAATCCCTGAAAGTACCAAATACGAGCATTATTTGTTTGCTTTTAAAATTCTAAGTTTATCTATCGTAATTTCGGAGATATAAAGTTACCAACTTTACCCTTTTTACCACTTGGATGCCCCAAAATCCCCTCTAAGGCCTTCTTTTTGAGCAGTGGATTGGAAAACTTTGTTGTAGTTTGAATCCTCGAATTTATTTTTTCATTAGAGACCAACATTTTAATGTGAAACTAAACTGTTCCACCAAAATTGTTTATACAAATTTGGTGATGGCGGCCCAAGTCTGTTTTCAGATTAACTAAACTTAGTTTAACTGAGATATTAAGACCAGGCCTTAGTGGATCTATAAATCGGAAGAATAGACCATATACAACATATAAAGTTTCTACTTTGGGCTGGGCGATTATTTCAAACTTTTGCTTAATCGATTCAATTATTTCTGTAAATAAAAATTTTTGTATTAAAATTTTAGCTGAAATTACATTTAATTTTGAAATCAACCGATTCCCACATCATAGACGGTGATTGATTAATAGAAAATAATCTAGAGCACTAATTAATCAGACAGTGGTTTTGAAATGTAAAGAGCTGATTAGCTTGGAATCGGTCGGTGGACCCGTTTAAAAGTTATTCTACAAAAACCACTTGAAAAATTTTTTTCTAAGTTTTTTTTTGGATATCTTGAAATGCACTAGTTCGAATCGATTCAAATTTACAGGAGATCTAAGTTCAGGAGCGCTTTTCCGAGCCGGCTCTTAGAATTACTCAGAACAGCTGCTGGGAGATCTGATGAGAACTCGATTTTTTCAAAACGAGATAAAACCAATAAATTTTAGATTTTTGAAAATTTTAAATTTTTCTAGCTGGAAGTTGAAAAAACACAACAATCTAATTAGAAGGAGACATTAAAAAGTGCTTGAAGAGAAATTGGATACTCTCTACTGTGAATTATTTGGGATCTCTTCAACATCCAAGTCAAGTTTTATTACAATTGAAGAAAAATATACTTTAAATACTCAACATATGAAGCAACTTTACTGATAAAAAATAAAATTTACGAGATCTCCACAAACGATTAAAATTAACTATTAAAGGATCTCTTTTTTAATAACTATTTGCGAGACCAAGAATTGTTATTTTGCTTTTCTCATAAACGGTTAAACTGTTCCATTAAAAGCTCGATTAATTAACCCAGCGATCAAAATATATTCGGATTCATTGAATCCTCTATTATGATAAATATATGAGGGATTTTAAATTGAAGAAATGTTTCTACGAATTTTAATAATTTTTTTTTTTTTTTTTGACCGGGACTCAGGTGATGAGCCCAATCAACGCAACTCACTGTAGCGGAACTATGAAATGAGGGAGAAAGCGTTAAGAAGATGAATACAGAAAGAGGAGAAGACAGATAAATTTTTATAGCATTTTCATGTTTGTTCCTTTCCAGCGAATTTTCGTTACAGTGCCCACGAAGGAGGATGCCTTAACGCGCTCTTTCCACACAATAGTGTCCATCCATGTCGGTAATGGAAAGCGATCAGTGTTATACCTTTTCGTGCTTTAAACAGGCCGACAACAATTAATCGAGTCGAATACAGGATCTTGGGCTTCGCAGTCTAAACTCACTGGAGTATCGACGCAATTTTTCTTTCTTCTTAGACCGGCTCACAGGTGAGGCACATCACCTGAAATGCATTGTGACGGAACTATGAAAAGTTTTTTGCGTTACAACAACCGAATGTGATCAGATGGTTTAAGAGAACTTGTGACGGAAAATCGTTTGTCTTTGCAAACTACGCAGCGCTCTACATTCTACTTTTGTGATAGAATTGACAGTCAATTGCACCACGCATTATAGAGAGGATTCGCTCTTTGGCCGAACGGTTCGTATGTGAAACAAACTTCATTCAGAAGTGTTTTCTGACACGTTCACATCAGGTGTCCAAGAACGCTACTTCCTCTATCATTCTTCCCATAACCAATTTTCCTTTCTCTGGTCTTACACATGTAGGGGTCATGCCCTGAGCTGCTGGTCCAAGAAAAAGAGAACATTAGCTTTTTTTTAATCATAATAATCGAGTATAAAAACTGCATCACCAGAAGTGAAATCCACCACTTTTTAACTTCTATGACTTTCTATATCCTTCTCTTGGCTTTTTATAATCTGATCCCTAACTGAAGAAGATTTTGACAAACTTAAACGTGGCTGTAGTAATTCGCCTAAAATAGTTTTGAAACACTTGCTACTGTTGGACACTGGTTTGCATTTTCATAATCGAAAAAAAATTTATTCAAAATAATATCAATCCATGGGCTCGCACTGCTATTCAGTGATAAAATCAATGTAGTCTTAATTAACTCTTCCGTCTGATCATTTGCCACTGCTGGTCCACATGACGTTCAAATTAAAGTTTGTAACACCATTAAAATCGTTAGAAGTGAACTGTCTGTCATTGTGAATTACAATTGTGTCAAAATTCATGAATTTTATTTTATGTAGTCCCCTCAAATCTCCACCGTTTATACAAATAAAGAGAGAGTTTTTTTTTGGCAGCTCAGCTGTTTTTGTGCGACACGTGACTGTTAAACATGTTCAGTTTGGTCTCTAATTTAACCATGAATCGACTTGCAAACAAACAACTCTTACATATAGGGTGTTTTTTATAGAGTGATCCAAGCTTAAATCACAATAAAACATGGTAATATATTTTTGATATCAATGAAATGGTGTTTATTGGATAGAGAATTTTGTGACATTAATGTTTAAATATGATCTGGAACACCAATTTTCTGACCAGGACATCAGGGAATACCTGGAAGTACTGAGGCAGATAGGCTAGCAAAGATGGAAGCATTAATGGCAAACATCACACTAGACAATCTAAAGCAGGGATGCCCAGCTCATGAAACAATTGTTTGGAGAGAACTCACACATATTCTTATGCTCTTTCATTTAGGCGTTGACAAGTGTACATGTTTAGCGAATGCTTTGTTGGTTTTTTCAGGTTCACACTCAAAAAATGTTGTGTGGCCATTCAATGAAATGTTAATGCTCTTTCGCGCAAGCGTCGCGGCTGTTTTTATTTTTTGTTATTATATGATTAGAATCGTTTATATAAGATTCACAATTGCAATCTTTTATTTTTCGAGAAAATTTTTTATAATGAATTATACTAATAAGTTGTTTTGTTTTTGTTAAACAAAATGTATGCACAATATAACATATATATCAAATTAACATCTTTCATTTTTATAGAGTTTATATATAATTGAGTATTTTGATTTAAAATTTAAGAAATTAAGTTGAATTATTTTATTTAAAAATATGTACATACATACATATATTAATATGTTTGCTTCTTAATATCAATATAATTTTTCCGTTTTTCAATCTCTAACTAACATTATAATTTGGCTGTAAATAAATAATTTCTCTCAATTTGTTATTTTTCTCTGACTCACTAATACACAAGAAAAAAATTGTTGGGCATCACTGATCTAAAGCCATTTCAGGTTATTAAGAACGACCTGAAACAATGGGCCATAGAATTGCATACAAGGGATTGGCAGCACTCCACCGTAGGTAGGGTGACTAGAATTCTATGGGGGGACCCAGATGGTAATAGGACAAAGGAGATCCTAACATTGACAAGGCCAGCATTACGGAGACTGGTTCATTTAATAGCAGGACATACAGAGTTAAGGACTCACCTGGCACGAATGGGTATCGTTGACGATATAACATGCAGGGCCTATCAGGAGGAGGACGAAACACTGGAGCACTACTTGTGCTACTGCCCAGCTTTTAGCCAGGTCAGAGGGCAAACACTTAATCAGGGGATTATACAGGAGATGGATTTTCTTAGGGGCTCTAACTGGAGGGACTTAAGAAGATACATTGAAGAGACTGGGTTCTTAATGTAATCAAATTCTAAGGCTTTTTAATGGTACGATGGAGGTTCCATAGAATGGTAACTCCTACTTTAGAGCGCACAACACGCCTATTGCGGCCTAAGTGTAATCCTTGAGAGGATTGGAATGACGCATGCCCCTCTTTTCAACCTAACCTAACCTAACATTCTGACCATCATCGTTTTTGAAGACATATGGGCTAATGACTCCGCCAGCCCATAAAGCGCACCAAAAAGTAATTTTCGACAAAAGCTTGTGGATTCTCCTCACTCCAAATACGACAATTCTGTTTATTTACGTACCCACTCAACCAAAAATGGGCTTCATCGGAAAATAAAATTTTCAATGGACGAAGTGCACGATAAGTTAGACGAACAGAACCATTATTTTGATTAAAAATTTCCACAATTCGCAAGCGTTGCTCTGGTGTAAGTCGATCCATAATTAAATGTGAAAGCAAACTAAACAAAAAGCAACTATCAGCTGTTAAATGGGTGATCCAATAAAGCAGTGATGCCAACTCAAAATTGTATCACTCTATAAAAAATACCCTATATTATTGAACTTTGTTATCAAAATTCATGACCATTCAGGCTCGTGCACGTCTTCCATTTTACAGTGTTTTCTTACTCGAATGGATTTAGTAAACTCTGGTTTTATCATACAAAATGATTTTGTTAAAACCAAATTAAAGTCTCTTTTGCATAGATTTTATGAAGTGCAACCTTGTTTTTTTCTGTACTAAGTTGAGTGCTGCCAAGTTATATATTGAAAACATCTGATAATGTTTGAAGAATGAACAGAAAAATCCACCACATCTGCATATTCTCTTTTACAATTTGCATGATTTTATATAAAATTATGTGTTTTTGAAGATTTTCATACTTTTCAAATATTAATTTAAGACAATTCCTATTTCAAAGTGCAACTCAATTTTTTTTTTTTATTTTTATACAAAAAAACGCTGCAGCACAGATGGTGAATTAAGTTTACAAAATGTAGAGGAAAATAATACAACAAACACAGCGGTTTCTAAGACAGATTTTATTTATTATGATCAAATTTATTGGACAAACTGTATGTTAAAACCTGGGGGCAAACTACAGCACTCGTTATCGAACGAAATTACGAAATATTTCAAAAGAGTTTATATGGAAATATTTTAAAATTTCGAATCGTTAAAATTTCGGCCGTAATTTGCCCCCTGAAGTTATTATATCTGCGTGTGAACGCAAAATCACATGTTTTAATGCTAAAACCAGGTTTTGACTTTCAGTCAGTGTGAAAACGCTATTATGGTCAGTTCGAGCGACCTTCTGAGGCGCGGCTATTCCAAATTTTGTTAGTAAGTTTCGCACCTAATTCGCATTATTGGACATTAAACCACCAGGTTTAATGTTGTGGATTATGAACGAGTGGCACCATCGGACCGTGCTCTTTCAAAGTCCACCGAGACAAGAATGTTACTGTGAACCTAATCGTGCTACCGTGCGATGATTACAATTTTCCCCTGTAATCGAAGAGCAAATTGTGACACTCGATATCAATCGAAATTTGTATTTAAATTGTATTCAAAATTTCGATCGATATCGAATGCGATCATTTGAAATGGATTTATAACAAGCCGGTGCCACATGCCAAGTGTTGTCAATTGCACGCGTTTTACAATCGTTGGAATGAAATTTAATAGTTTTTTTCCTTGTGTGAACAGCCGAATAGTGTTATGCTTTTATTCGAGCATTCAGTCGGATAGAGAATAAAAAATTTCAGTATTAAATTCAATTAAGACAGGCCACTTGTTCGAAATGCGTTTTTAATTTAGAAAGACACAATAAATATTCCAAAAGCACAAGGGAAAGTCAACATCAGTTTCAACTATTCATCTTGTACTGTAGAGCAGTACAGCTGTTTTCCAAAGCCACTGCACGGAGCTACGAAATAACTTTAAAAACCACCACGAAGTCAGTACTGATCCGTTTTGCTTGTATGACGATTGTAAAAAATATTTCACTCTTAACGAAAAATCGAATTTGATTAAATTTAATTTTTAATTTAAATTAAAAATGAATTATAAAATCGTGGGTTCAAACTTGGGCCTGGATAATAGTTCTTGTCTTAGTATTTAAGAATTTGGTACGTCTCTCATTAATTGGGGTTTCCAGGCTTCTGATTTAATCTGGGGAAAAACTATTATTATTTTTTCTGAAATTAAGAACTACAAAACCCCTTCCAGTTCCCTTAAAACGGCATTATCTTCTTCGGGCTCCTTAATCGATGTTCCTAGAGGCTTTAAAATATTTCACTTTTGAACGTATCACATTTTCAAAAACTTGGAAAATTTATTATTATTTTGCCTCAAACGCTATTTTCAATTCTAAATTAAAGAAAAAAAGATTATTCGAATATTCGTGAAAAAATTACGAAAAATTTTTCGAATATTCGATTATTCTTGTAAGAATAACGATACTATGGCCCGAAACTATGGCCCGATTGAGAGGCGAGTCCGCTGAAGAGTTAAATTCAGTCTTTGGGACCGACCAATTAACCGCCTTGATCGTGCTCATGTCTATAGGGAACAGTTGAGGCAGTGGATTCAGTATTAAAGAATTTTTTCGTGAGATGCCGGCTGATATGTTGGAGAGAATAATTCACTCTTTGGGACCGATCAATTAATCGCCCAGAACATGCCTTTAGACTATTTTTCCAGAGGTTAAGGCTCATGTCTATGGGGAGTATTTGAGGCAGTGGAAGTCAGCGTTGAAAAATTTCTTTATGAGATACCGGCCAATATGTTGGAGAGAATAGGCTGGAATTGGACACACGAAACATGAAACAGGGCATACGAACCATTTGCGTTGTAGCCGCGGTCAACATTTACATGTCGTTGTAACTACTCAAAGATTTGGTGCATTTCTTTAAATTTGAAGTGGTTTTTATTAATAAAATCCAAAAGCTCTTAAGAAATCACCCACTATTTGCGCTCCCTATTATCATTTAGGACTTCTTTCCGTCCCCACCCGGCTCTATGTTTTACAACCTTTTCTTCCAAAAAAAGCCTCCCCCGCACTTCTTTCTAACCGCAATAATAGGCCCTGCAATTCCCTCTAAGCACACAATAGGTCTGTTCCAGTTGCAAAGCAAAATGGAAGGTTTTTTTAATATTAATTTTGATCAGTTTATGCCATCATGCCTTTTCACAGCTGTTGCAAGGATAGAAATTTTTATTATTCAGCCATATGAGAGAAAAAATAAAATTTGCTTGAGGTAGTTCAAAGCTGCTGGCATGCGAAATCCTATAACTTCACATTTTGGTATTAAATTGAATTTCAGTGATTTGAAATACTTAAAACTTATAAAATAATAATCAGCAGTGTCGCAGAGTTCAATGCTGTTCGGGAACAGATTTCGTTCCGTAGTTGGGCTCTTCAGAAAACGGGAACCGAAAATTATTTTCGGAATAAAATAATTTTTAGTATCATCAATGGAATTTTATATGTCCTGGTCTTAGAGTGCAACTCGATATTTGAAACTTCCTTTTATCAATGAAAAAATTAATTTTGGAAAAATATCATTGAATAATTCTTAAAAGAAAAATTTTGGAAATATTTAAAATGCCTTCAAAAAGTTTTAAAGAAGACAAAATTATTGAAATTGATTTTCGCTAATTTGCAATATTTTCTCTTTGTACGAACGCTGCTTGTGTCATTCAATTATAACTCATAAGCCGGCTTGAATAACGTTAACAATAAGTAAGTGCGGCGTAACTTGAAGTTTGACAGAAGATCACACCTGATTTTTGTTTTGATAAGTCATTATGGCGCTGTCAGACTAGTCTTGCAGCCAACATATTATTAACAAAAACGTTTTGACAATTTGACCACAGGAAATAAATTTTACGGAATGGAAAAACAGAAGCAAACCCATTCCGAGCGAAGTCCGTGACATGGCTGAATAATAAAAATTTGCATTCTTGCAACAGCTGTGAAAAGGCATGATGGCATAAACTGATCAAAATTAATATTTAAAAAAAAAACCGTCCATGTTGCTTTTTCATAAATCTTTAAACAAAAACTTTCTTTCTTTGTTTGCAATTTTCCGAATTCTTTTTTCAATTTCAATTGCAAACAAAAAACAGCTGATAATTTAGTTTTAGTACGAACTAATCCAAAGAAGAAGTTCGTACAAGTTTGAACAGGAAATGAAAATTATTACTCTCTTCCTTCCTCCCAAAATTGTACCAAATTGCTACCTGAAACACTTTTAGATTAATATATGCGTGTTCGTACTGTTTTGTTAAGCAGCTGGAACAGGCCTATTATTGGCAAGACCATTGAAGCTGGCTAATAATAATTGTGCTGATAGGCAGTATAACAAAATAACCACACTTCTAAGTAGCAATTAAACAACGCTTTCAAGGGCAAACTCTTAAAAAATCACCTTATGTAACAATAAAAAAAATACTTCTTTTCAAACTACACAATGGATAAATAATTTAAAAGAAAAGATGGATTAATGGCTTAAAAGCGAACAAGTTAAGATAGCAAATGGAATAGATTTATATCAGTCATTATAGCACGAGAGAAAGAGAGCGCGTAAGGGAGAGAGAGAGAGAGAGAGATAGAGAGAAGGAGAGTTCATTTTTGACACAAGGCCCATTTTACAACAAACCAACAAACAAAACTACAACTCAAGGAAAAACAACCAAACTAACAACAACAAATATAATACAACAACAACAACTAATTGTATGCACTGCATACAGAGGATGCAATAACACACACGATTAAGATTGTATTTGCAATCGTAAATACAATTCCATAAGAGCATAAAGCCACTCCAACAAAAACAAAATGTGTGTTTAAATAATCTGGATTAAAATAGTGCATGTGTTTGTGTGTGTGTGTGTGTGTATGTGTCAAAGAGGAAAGGAAAGTACGAGAGCTTGAAAATAGTATGTATTTCACTTGCGAGCAAACAAAAGCAAAAACAAACAAACAAACTGACAACAACAAAAACAGAGTTAAATATCAAACCAAATCACATTCTCTTTTTTTGTTTTTGTTTTTGTTGTGCACGTTTTACTACAAGACGAAAAACGCAACATGGAAAAAAGTAGCACAAAAACGGAATAAAACTCAAACGAAATTGCAAAACATAAAGAAGAAGGAAAATAGCAAAAAGAAAGAGCACGACGGTACATAATAATGGCCAGAGCAAATTTGTTATTGTGAAAATACAGGCGCGAAAAGGGAGGCAAAGGAAAAGAAAGATTAAACTGTCTACTAATAAAACGACAGCATGCGCTCAAACAAACTGCTTTTCCCCATCAGAAAAATATATATACGGGTAACCTTGAAAGCAAAACTACGACAGAGAGACAAAGAAAGGGCAGGAGACCATTGTGCCAATAGTTGCAACAAGGAAATTTAATTTTATTTATAAAAATAACAAACGAAAATATTTTAGAACAGCTCCAGATTAGGAGAAAAATAAATTTAGATTAACAAGACTGGTCACATGATATTTTGTACAGATTTTTTATTTCCACATCAAAACTGTTGCTCTCTAACTAAACATTACAGCTCTGGGAGAGGTGCAAGGCTCTTTGGTAATAATTGAAAAAACAAAAAAAAAAAAAACTATGAGTTGCTCTCTTTCGAACTTACATGAGTTACAATACAGTCAGGCAATTGTTTTTGTTGCTTTCGAAGTTTCAAGTTGGCTGGCGAAGCACTGCAATTTCCGTTTTCGGCAATTCGATGTCGACTTTCCACATAATTATTTACACATGCACATGGGGATGTTGTTGTTGTTGTTGCGGCTTTTGTTGTTGTTGTTATTATGTTGGTCTCTGGCCAACCAAGAAAGAACACAAACAAGTCGTCAGACACACGAAATCGTGGTGGATGGTTGCAACTTGCAATATCTTCTTGGCCACTGGATTGAGTAGCTAAGAAAACTCTCCGGCACTCAATCGCTCTTCTTTTCGCACTCTTTCACAAAACACTTTTTATTGAAAAGCACTCTCACATCAGCACTTTCGACATTTGGAAATTGAAGAAAGAACAAAAAGCAAATACGAAAATAACACAAGTCGGCTTACAAAAAGCGGCACATTATGATACTCGTACGACATACTACACACTAGGAAGGACGTGGGCAATACTAAAGTTTAGTCGAAATTGGGGGTGCGCCGCGCGGCCCGAAGTGTAACGGCAATGAAAAGGCTCGTCTACGCGACACGTTGTCACTACACAATGCAATACAACTACTACTACGAGTACAACGACGCCAACGATGAGGATGATGAGGACGACAACGACGTTAACGATGAGGACTAAATCTGTATGTATGACATTTAACGACGACTAACGCTATGCGCTACTTGTTCTATAGTAAATGTATGGGCATGTATGGGGTTCCAACACAACATACAAAAAGTGTGAGAGGATGTGTGTGTGTGTGTGTGTGTGTGTGCGTGTGTGTGATGATGGCTACAATAAGGAATTGTGGTGTACAGAGATTTTTCGTTTTGTTCGAAAATATATAATTTTTTCTTGTTAAAATTTGCTTTTATTTTGACAAAAATTCTACAATTTTTCTCAACTCTTTTACTTTTTAGTTATTCTTTCTGTTATTTCTTCGGAAATGGATTTGATATTTATTTTATTTTCACTACTTTCAGCAAATTTTTTAGCAATTTTCTTTATTGTGTAGAAAAATTTAAGGTGGATACAAAATTTCCTCCACCAAAAATAAAATAGTTCTTTTTTTTATTATTTTTGCTTGGCTTCTTGACCCGTAACAAATCAAGCCTAAACTTTTAATACTCTCTTCTTTTATTGCCTTCTGAATATATTTTGTATTACATTTTATTCACATAATTGAAATATTTACTTTTTGTTTCACATTTTTTCAGTGTATCACACTTTTGTGCAAATTCTTTCTTTTTTCTAAAACGCGTTCACAGATTTGAACAATTTTCTATATTTTCTTTATGGTTGGCTTGGTTACGAAAGACATCCACATTTGAAGGGTTCACGCACTAAACTGAGACTTCGTTATTGTTTCGATATCGTTATGTTGCTTGATTAGTTCGATGGCTGGATGTACTCTTTATGTTGGCTCCACATACTTGAGCATGAAGTTGTTGTGTGCTATAAAACAGCCCCAACTGTTAACCTCCCCCATCTCCTTTGCGCTTAATTCACATTATTTTAACTTAACAGTATCCCGTTTTCCGGTAGTTGGCTCTACTTTTCGAACTGGATTTAGAGTTGCATGGCAGTGGAGAATAGATGCTGCCAGACTATTAATTTTTGGCTAATAATTGTTTACCCTGCAGTGACACGTCCAAATTGGCTTGCAACTTTTTCAACACACGCTGCTTAACAAAATTCTGATATATTTAATATTGCGATGCAGGCTGCAGGTGATATATTTTTAAAATGTCCTTAAGAAGACAACTTTGAATAATTGCTTCGTTGAAAAGAAGCAGAGATAAACCCATAAAATAGCAGCAGAAAAAGAAATGAAGTAGTTTTAGGTGATTAACTGTTCGATTTATAAAAACTGCTTGTTTTAGATCAACAAATAGTTGACATAGTTTTTTTCGATTAATCGAATATTTGCTTTTCACAACATATTTTTGTCGTACATGTAAAAATAATTGAAAAGCGCTTATTATCAATCAACAAATAATTGGAATAATTTATGTCTATTAATCGATTAATCCACAGTATTTTTTTTCTTGCATATAAGATTAATTTAAAATTACTTATTATCGACTAACAAATAATTCGAATAAATGAAATCGATTAATCGCTAATTTATTTTTTACAGTGTGTTTTTTGTGAAAATAGTTTTAAATTACTTATTATCGATTAATAATTAATTCGAATAATATATATCGACTAATCGAATATTTATTTTTCATAGTATATTTTTGCCTTACACGTAAATAAAACTGAAAATTGCTTATTATCGACCAATAAATAATTCGAATAATATATGTCGATTAATCGATTAATCGAAAACTTGTTTTTCACAGTATATTTTTTTTCTTATATATAAAAATAATTTAAAATTACTTATTATCGACTAGCAAATAATTCGAATAACTTCAATTGATTAATCGATTAATCGAGAAATTGTTTTTTGCAGTGTGTTTTTTCTTGCATGTGAAAAAAGTTTAAAATTACTTATTATCTATTAATAAGTAATTGGGTTAATTTATATCGATTAATCGATTAATCCAATATTTATTTTGCACAGTATATATATTTTTCTTACATGAAAAAATAAATTTAAATTGCTTATTATCAACAAATAATTGGAATAACTTATATCCATTAATCGATTAATTGAAAACTTGTTTTTCACAGTATGTTTTTTTCTTGCATATAAAAATAATTTAAAATTACTTATTATCGACTAACAAATAATTCGAATAAATTAAATTGATTAATCGATTAATCGCTAATTTATTTTTTACAGTGTGTTTTTTGTGAAAATAGTTTAAAATTACTTATTATCGATTAATATATAATTCAAATAATATATTTCGATTAATCGGTTAATCGAATATTTATTTTTCGCAGCATAATTTATATCGATTAAATGATACGTGTGAGAATAATTTAAAATTACTTGTTATCTATTAGCAAACAATTCGAATAATTTGTGTCGGTTAATCGATTATTTGTTTTTCGCTGCATGTTTTTTTTACATTAAAGATAATTTAAAATTACTTATTATCAACTAATAAATCATTCGAATAATTTATATCGATTAGTCGACAAAATGTTTATGGTATATATTTTTATTTCTCTTATTTGACATTAACGAAAGATTAGCAAAAGTTTTAATACCCCGTTTATGGTATCTTAACTCAGGAACATTTCTCTCGATCAAGAAATTTTTATATTTAAATACGATTTTTGACACGAATAAAAATAACCTTCTATAAGACCTTAACAAGACTACTAAAAGTTTCAAAAGTGTTAAAACATCAACACAGAGATTCAAGTGGTAAAATGAGGATCTACAAATTTTTAGAAAAGACAAGAAAAAGAACAAAGAAATTGGATATGAATTATAATGCTTTACTTTCAATCTCTACAACTTCAAGAATAAGTGGAAGAATCGTTTCTGAAACACAAAAGAAATAAAAGACAAAACTTTTAAATCGTATACATTTTTGAAAGATTATTTTTAAAAGATTTCATGCTATTTTTTATTTAAGGAATTTTCTCATCTATTACATGGACTAGTACGTTCTGACAAATTGTTGTTACTTTTTTATAAAATCTGCATTTAAAACAGTTTATTTTGCAACTACCAAACCAGATAACATTAAAATTACTCAATTAACCGAATAACATTAAATTGTTCGATTATTAGTCGATTAAATTTCAACCTCAAACAATTAATTGCGTGATTAATTGATTCATACAAAAACTCGAATAAACGGATACCCTAATATCATACAACTTAGTCGCTCAATTCTCATCGTGGTATTTGAAAAAAAAAAACTAATTAAAAGCAAAATTTTTTAAAATGAAAACAATTTATTTGTTAAATATTTTGCTAGAAAAATTTAATTTTAAATTATTTATTGAAATAAATACTGCGATACAACAGGTCTTATGGATCCAGCAATTACATTTATTCGCAAACATTTTATTTCAATTTCCAAAGTGCTTTTCAATTTTGGCAAAATATCATTTTATTTTAAATAAAAAAATGAATACAACTTAAAATACGAAGCGTAACTTGAAAGGAAAATTGGTTATTTTTAAAATGTATGAGTGAAAGGTAAAACTCTAGCAATCACTCAGCAGTTACAAGTTCAAGACATCGCTTTCAAGATTATCACACGAACTTATTGCCACTGTAACGCAGCGTGCAAACAACTTTAACACATTTTGTTTTAAGGCTTAACTTCCCGCTAAGAAATATTAAAATTTTCAAAAACAGGGTACCACTGCTTTTAAGCTGTTCCCCAAAAATCGCGTTCTCATCAGGTCTCGACATTCTGAGTTCCTAGGGAGTTTTTCTGACTGCTGCTCAACGGGTGCCACGTTGGTGTATGTATGCGTATATAAGTTTAGGTATGCGAACCGTTTAAAGCTTTTGAACGGCTTTAACCCAATCGAGCCCAACTAGTGACATTCCAATGAGTTCTGAAAAGCTTAGATTAGAAATGAAACCGATTTGGAAATGAAAAAAACAAGTTGTTCGATTGTGGTCCTTTTGGAATAACTTTACCGATAGAATCTTTAGTATCAAAATCGCTTGATTCGTTCGTGAGATATCGTCAAAGTAAAAATTCAAGGCAAAGTCAATTTTTAAAAACTCCGAAATTATATATCTGATAAGTTACTGTTCTCAATTATTTTATAGGCCTCATCAATTACCGCTTATAACTTGAAAGTCGGTTGATTCTTTCAAAAGTTGTAGCAGTTAAAATTATAAAATTAATTATTATTGACGACATAATAAATATAACAATTGTGTATTTGATAAATTGACGGAGAAAAGTCGCACATATATTTCATTGAAATTTATCGTTGTGCCATGTAAATACATTATTTTTTTCCCGAAAGAAAAATGATTTTATAAAGGTAGAAAAATAATATATATTCATATCGAATAAGATTTATGTATTGCAGTTTTTTTTCAAAATTTATAGTTTTACCTTTGTAATTCTCAGATATTCTTTGAAAGTTTATGCAAAAGCTAAGAGATGTTCTTATATTGCAATTGAGATGAAGGCTACTGCTACTTTAATGTATGAACCAATGAAATACTGGCCAAAAGTGCTTGCATAT
The DNA here is from genome assembly GCA_963675445.1 of Linnaemya vulpina. Taxonomy (NCBI): domain Eukaryota; kingdom Metazoa; phylum Arthropoda; class Insecta; order Diptera; family Tachinidae; genus Linnaemya; species Linnaemya vulpina. Next base: position 22,993,776 of record OY776276.1, read on the forward strand.
TTAATTGGTAATTAACAGTATTTATTTGGCAAAACTTTTAATACTACTTTAGCAAAATTTTACCAGCATCACATTGAACGTGAATTTCACATGCTGACTTTGAAAAACTTAAACCATATTTAAACATACAACGTGGGATATTTAACTCTATTTTAATATTCCAGTAAAACCCGATATAATTTGTTCAAAATATGTTAGAAAACGTTTTAGTATCCACTGATTTATTGGGCATTAATGTTTAACAGACACAACTCTGTTATATTGTAATAGATTTGTAGCGATTGATTCAAAACTAACAACCCTGTTATCTACAAATGTCAGCTGCTGTTATCGATATATCAAACAGCTGTTCAATAGTCAGTTTCATCTAAACCGTGGCGAGCATTTTGCATTTTTGCTAGTATATTCTATTAATTTTTAAATTACATTGCAACTGCCGAAGATGGCTTCACCAACTGGTGGTGTTAAACCTATGGCCATTGGTGGCCGTATGGTCAGGGAACGCGAGCGTTTGATTGGTATGACCGATGAAGAACGCGCCTGGCGCAAGCAATATTTAAAAGATATGGAACTTCATCACGGTCCCAGAGAAGTACCCGCTTTAGAAAAAGAATTTATGAATCCAATAAAGCGTTTTTATAGAGCTCCGTTGGATGGTCTTTACAAAGCTTTGATTCCATCACTTGTAAGCAACTGAATCGTACATTTTTTTTATTTTGCTGGTCTCTTATGTAATCATAAAATAATTGCATTAAGTTTTATTCTTTTGATTGTACTATTTCATGGATAATGTTTTCTTTTTAGGGACATGAACGTGCTTGGTCCTTGCGTTTTTGGATTGGTAAAGCTGCTATAAGCGCAACTTTGCTCTATTCTACATATTATTATTTTAAGTACAACCAAAATGTAAGTAGCACAATGAACGAGCAGAAATACCATAAAGACACTCGGGATTATGTTTGACTAAAATATCTCAAACTTGGAAATATACTAGGAAACATTTTAATTTTTATAGTTTCTTGCTAAATGGGGATTATAAGGAAACATTGATTTTCTAATTAAAAAAACATACTTTTCAACTTCATATATTTTAGAATTAAAAATATGATTGTGTTCTTGTGTGTTAAATACATCTCTATATCTGTATTTCAATGGTTCTCACACCAAAACAGTACAACCACAACAACAACAAAAATTTTGGATGTGTAATAATATCTATAACAAGCTTTAAAAATAGTTCACTAATCACTAATTTTAATTGGTATAATTGCAATTTAGGGATAATGTAACTTAATTGTATGTTACATTTGTTGATCATTTTCTACAAAAATGTGTTATAATACTACGTTTTAAATTTTATATACATATTTTACAAATGGTTGCATGTGGATCTAGGAAAATAAACTCATCTAAATAATAAATTTATGACCATGTTCTGACAAACGTAGCATTTTCAAAATACCAACCGCATTAAAAACGCATTGGAGCATGTTCTGAGAACCGCGCGATTTGTTGGCATTTTCCTATTTTCGTAAATGCGTTTGAACACTGAAAATATTTGCTTTATCAGAGAAATAAAAACCAACAATCACGAACAACGTTCCTGATTGCTAAGCTGACTTAAAAAAAAAAAATTAAGTAAAAAAATGATAACTAAACAATTGAGATAACAGACTAGTAACAAATTTAAAGTAAAATTTTAAAAATCAAAATATAATTTAAAAAGTTTTCTACAAATAGAATGAAGAAATTAAGTTTACATTATGCATCATTTAATTTTTTCTTTACGATGCAGTTAAAATTATATAGACCATATCGCTTCAACCATAGCGGTTTCAAAACGCCAAATTTCTAGCGTTTTCATTTGTCAGAATGCGCTACACGATATACGTTTTTAGAACGTTAGATACAATTAATTCATTTTAATTTAAATTTTAATCAAATTCAAGCTAAATTATTTATCACAAGAAACTTATTAAATATTTAGCTTCAAACCAGGGTTGCCTGATTGAAATAGCTATTTATTTGATATTTTCGAATTCTGATGTTTGAAAATGCAACAGTATAACGATACAACAAAATTGGCTGTCCGTAAGCACATAAATATATCGTATTTTTTAAATCGCAAAGCAGCTCTGAGTCATCCAACATCAAGCCTCGTTGGCAATTATTGTTTAAGTGCAGCCAAACCACTGATCGCTTACTCTTTCGAGAGTTTTGTAGCACCTCAGATAACTGTATAGGATTTTAGTTCTTCTGAAGAATTTTCTGTGGTTAACCACTTCTTATATCAAGGCATAAGACGTGTGCAGTCACTTACAAAAACGGATAAAAATATGGATTAATAACATCGCCGATATGTTGTCGCAGTTATCGGGATCTGTGAAAATTTGTTTGCAAAATATTTCAAATACAAATATATCGTATTTTTAAAATTGCTTTTTACAATTTCAAAAAAACAGTTGCAAAAAAGCGAATTCTAACGACTTTTTGGCAATGAAACAGTTAAGATTTTCCAAGTACAGGCATATTATCTGATTTTTCGCATAGTCTTTATATATAATTTTTACAAAGAAGCTTTTTTGTTTTATCATTTGCTCTGCATTAACCCTTTCATAGCCATTTTACCGGATGAATGGCAATATTAAAATGCCTATATATTTTATACTAGGAGGAATTATATAATGAATCTTTTGGTTCTCGCATTGAACACATCAATCCTTAAAAAGACATACAAAACTATAAAAGAAAGTCACTGTACTTTCAGCTAATTCTAATGCTTTAGATCTCTTAGAGTTAAATCATTATTGTTTAAATTTTCAAACCAACCCATTTCCACGTGGTAAGTTGTCATTAATGTAGTTTTCGACTACTATAAAAGAATGGGTCAAATCAGATATATAACATAGGAGTTTTAAAAATAAAAATCACTTATTATTTTTTCATTCGCGATATCAAAAACGGATTAACCAATTTTGAACCGATTCACGGTGATTGACGAGGTTTTTAAATGACAAGAGCTGAATAGTTTAAAACCGATCGATAAAGCCGTTTAAAAGTTATAAAAACATCATTATGGAACTGATTTTTTAAAGATATTTTGACATTTACCAGTTTGGATCGGTACGAATTCACAGCAAATCTAAGTTTAGAAACATTCTTCAGAATGGTGGTTTGATTCGGTTCAGCCGTTCAAAAGTTATAAACGTCTCAAATACTTACACTCGCATACATACAGACATAGTGACGGGCTCTCGGAATTAGTCCTGGAATCTTCCTATTTCCTTAACACGTGGATATGTTATAAGAACTAGATTTTGTTTTTAAATGGAGTAAATCAAATAAATTCCTGATATTTTTAAAGTTTCAATTTTCCCAGCTGGAACAATAATCCTATAGTTTTTGAAAGGCTCTTGTAAAAATAAGCTGCGTTACTAAAATAGAGCCTGAATAAAGTGAAACTTATTTGACGAAGGCTAGGTGTTTTTTTTATAATTATGCAAAGCAAAGGGAGTGTAGAACGTTGTATGAAAATATCTTAGAAAATATATATTGGACAACATTAGGCCAAATTGATGCTTACTAGGGATGTATTTTTTTCTACATTTTTTCGTTATGTTAAAATTGAGTTTCAACTTATCATAACAGTCAAGTATGTGTTGAAAAACGATTTGAAAATGATAAAAGTCAGCTAATTGAAACTAGCTGTCAAAATTAATTTTTGATTTATTTTTATAAATGATAATATTTTTCCCGATCACTTGCTAAATATACCAACAGTAATAGGGAACATGATATTTCACTTTAACAGTTACACTCAAGTGCTCCTTACCAAAACTTCCCTAACATAATTTTAATTTGTGTCAATACGGTTATGCATAAAAAACTCAATTAATCAGTTAATGGTACATTAGCTTACATATGTATGTATATATATATATATATATATATATATATATATATATATATATATATATATATCAGTTCAATACTTAAACACGTGAGCGCAGAAAAAACGAAATATTCACTCGGATTTAGAGCCGTTCTTGATTCTTTAGGCAATTTTCTTAAACGTTCAGATCATGTGTCCTTTTTCGGCCATAAGTAGCATTGACCTTCACGACCAAGTTGTCAATAATTACAGAATAAAAATTACTTTTGACTACAATGTTGGGATTTGTTGGGGTAACTGCATGGAAGCTGCATAAAACTGCAAGCAGGTCTTCAATGGTCTAGCTAGTCCATTCCAGGAAATGTACTCTTCAAATAGCCCAAATAAAAGTATATCAGATCCATAATCAGATAATTTTGTAGAATATGCAACAATAGGCTTTGCTTTCAAAAAGCAAGCCTTTAAAATATATTTTCACAATACGTTCCTGTTACAAGATTCAAAATCTTTGAATAAATTTTATGGCGAAAGTTAATATTATTAGCAAACAAATCGCAATAATATTTCACATTTTCAGTTTTTAAACTTGTTTCGGAGCTGTTTTGCATATTTTGCAATATATTTCCAAACTCTAGCCACTCTAGAGTAAAATTATGTTGCATTATTTCAATGTTGAGTAGTTTTGGATGGTTCTATTATGCAAAACCCAAACTTCAGTTGCGCTTTTTAGAAAAGTTGCGATGGAAGCATCTATAGTTTTAATAACACGTGTTTCATCTTACAAAATGTTCCAAGATCTAATAATTATTTCCCAACAAAAAGTGAATATTTACCAAACATATTTCAAATGTAATTTTCGAATGCCGCTACATTTTCATCATCAGTACCCATGTATATTTTAGTTTATCTCTATATGTTAGGTGGTTTATTAAAATGTGATAACAGTTTTTATACCCTTTCCAAAAAAGTGAAAGGGTATATTTAAATTTGTCATTCCGTGTGTAATTTCTTCGATATTAATATCCGACCCTATAAAGTATATATATTCTGGATCCTTATGAATAGCGATGACGATTGAGCGATGCCCGTCTGTCTGTACGAAAAAACGGGTTTCCCAAGCCATGAGTGGTATTGAAATTAAAAAAATCGGATATACGGTTCCAGAGCTGAGAAGCTTACACCTATTTCTCGACGCAAAATTAACACCAAAAACTAATTATTTTTTGTTTTTTTTATAAATTGAACCTATTCCATGCTTTGGGAAGCCTCAATTGTATATTAAAAACAAAAATTTTTTTCCAGGGGTGGGAAATTGAACGTTTTTTTGGCACATTCGCTATTTTGTGGTAAACGGTTTACCACAAGTTTTTCTTAAATAAAACCGCTTTATAGATCATAAAGATTTGCATTGATAAAAAAAACAAACAAAAAAATTAGTTTTCGCTTTCAGGGATGGGAAATTGAAATTATTTATACATAAAAGTAACCAAAAAGGCAACTAACGTCGTTTTTTACTAATTGAAACTATTTTTTGGTTCAGGAAAAACAAAATTAATATCAAATATTTAAAAAAAATCAAAATTTCGGTTCAAGGCTTGGATAACTGCAATATTTTAAATAACATGAGTCACAAAAATGGTTACAAATTTGAAGTTTTACTTAAATAAAATTATTTCATGCCTCATTAAGAGTTGCATTGGTAAAAAAAAAACAAAAATAATAAAATTTTCGTTTCCAGAGATGGGAAATTTAAAATTTTTTATGCATAAAAGTAACCAATAGGACAGCTGACGTCGTTTTTTTAGTTAATAAAATATTTTTTAGTTCAGGAAAAACTAAACTGATCTTAAACATTAAAAAAATTAAAATTTTCGATTCCAAGGTTGGATAACATCAATATTTTGTAGTACATGAAAGTGATGAAAATAATTACAAATTTTAAGTTTTTCTTAAATAAAACTATTTTATGCCTTATTAAGAGCTGAATTGGTAAAAAAAACCAAAGAAAAAAATTAAATTTTCGCTTCCAGGAATGGGAAATTGAAGTTTTTTATACATAAAAGTAACCAAAAAACAGCTGACGTCGTTTTGTTAGTAATTAAAAATATTTTTTAATTCAGAAAAACATAAATTATTAAAATTTCGTTTGAAGGGTGGGTTTTTTTTCATTCATAAAAGTAACCAAAAGGCAACTGAAGTTGCTTTTTTTTTTTTGCTAAATGAAACTATGCCTTAGGAAAAACAAAATTGGTACTGTAAAATATATGTAAGGCCAGACGTATGTATGTTGGTGAATGATTCGGCACAGCCGAATATAGCACTTTTACTTGTTATTTACACAATTTTTATGAGGAAAGATTAAAGAGTCTTTCATTACGCGCTTCATTAAATTTAATTTACAATAAATGTATGAATATAAATATATTCGTTATTCGTTTGAACGAAGTCATTATGTGTGGAATATAATATCGTTAAATATCGCCCCCTGCTCCTCTGAGAGTTTTTCTTGGAAAAAATATAATTTCCAACATACCGTTTGTGCAATGTGCAACAATATTTAAAAATTTCGGAATATCCGTTACTTTTGTCTGACTTCTCGTTTAGTTTCATAGCTGTCTCAAGCTCATTACTTATACAGGGCGCCCGCCGGTAAGGTATACTACTTTCTTTTGCCGCCATTTTGGTAAACATCAGTCTTGACAGTTCATATTTGGCAGTCGTGAAGTATCGTGGTAAATTTGTTATGGAAAAATATTCGATTAGCCAACGTGTTTTAATCGTTAAGACAATGGAATTATTGCGAGACCTCTTTCCTCAACCAGTTATTTCAAGAAATGGTGAAGTTGATTGGCCTTCCCGGTCGCCTGATTCGACTGCTGCGGACTTCTTTTTATGATGATATCTGAAAAGCAAGGCTTATGCAAATAAACCAGAAACGCTTGAACAACTTAACCAAAATATTCGTGATGAAATTAATGAAATACCGAGTTAAATGTATGAAAATATAATGAATAATGTGCTTGTATTTGTGAGGCTACAAGAGGTGGACATTTATCTGATATTGTATTCCATACATAATTGCTGACATTGAATAAAACATTTATCAATATAAGATCCATCCTCTTTCTTTTAATCAAAAATTATAAACAAAACAAACAAAGTAGTATATCTTCCCGGCGGACATCCTGTATATTTCATTGAACTGACTGAGGTTTAACCTAAGAAATTCAAATCGAATATTGTTTTACCGCTTCATTAAAAAATAATAGTTTCTTTTTGATTTTAAATACATAGAATATCTCAATAATCTAAACTTGACAAACTAAATAAAACAGATACTTTTATTTTCTGTATAATATTTTGTATAAAAATAGATTAAAAGTTTTACTGCCAGTCCCACGATATCACTCGTTGTCGTTCTGGCGACAAAATATATTTAAAACAAAAACAAATTCTAAAATTTTGTTTTTGTTTATATGTATTTTGTGGAAAAATCGATATCGAGTGATGTCGTGGGCCAGGCAGACAGTCTGCCTAACACTTGAACCTCCAATTTTTGCTACATTTACCTACAATTGGAAACCATTTCATTGCCTAATTCCAACTTCTACATGTTGAATTAATTTTTGCTCTGTTCGTTGTCCGAAAAGAACGTCCATTTTGATAAAACAATTTTATTGTTTGCTGGTATATCAAAACAGACTGTATAAATCGCAACTAATTTTACAACTGTCAAAGTCAGAAAGTCTCTGTTGGAAACCCCTTTATAAGAAAACTATCAATGGTAAACTGATGTTTGAACACATTAAATCTGCGTGTTGTATATCATTATTTTACAGCTCTACTCAGGGCATGTGAAATATAAATAATACATATGTTTATGTATGTATGTCCTACATACGTAAAATGTAGATTTATGATATTCTTTAACTAGCTATTTCACGTTTTGGAAAGGCTTCTTTCTTTCTTATAATTGCATTTAAAAGACAAGCAACATATAAAATCTTGTTCTGTTTCAAATATAATTGTTCGAAATAAAGAATTCTTTCGAAATTGTAAAATAGACAGTAAGTAATTTCTTTTTTTAATTCTCTAAACTCCTATACTAAAAAATCCTTTTTTATTCTTCTATTTTCAGGATTGGACTCGCAAAGGTGGCTGGCGTGTAATAACTTCGCGCCCAGCGTGCAATCCTGGTGACGAGGGCTATCCAAAATTATCAGATCGCTCAAAGCCACAAGACTATGCTGCCCGTGGTTTCAAACAATCGCCCATCTAAACTATCCATCTGCTGTTTGTGCATCTATAAAAAATGCTTTTAAGTATGGCAAAATTATATTCAATACTATTTGGTAATTTAATTATTAAGAGAATATAGAACAAATAGAGAATGAAAATACATGAGGAGAAATCTGAATACGAAATAAGCTTTAACCCGTAAGCGACTAATTCATAATAACTTAATGCAGTTTTTCAAACTAATTGTATGCGAAATTCCGAAAAATTCATTTTGTTCGGAGTAAAAAATTTTTCGATACTGACGAGGGAATGGCCAATGTTATGCCTTCGTCCATTAATAGGCCGACAGCGCACTAATGAACAATTTGATGAAACGCGGAGACCTCGGCTTCATAGTATAGGCGATAAATATCTTCAGCCAACAGCATTCAATACGTATTTCGATTTGAAAGTTACAAAATACATCATTTTGTCTAAAGATGTGCGCGTGGGTAAAATTGAGCTTACGATGACCCATGACCACGTAACTTTATTTGTCTTCACGTACGGCAAAAGTTAAGATTCGCACGATCGCAAGCGAAATATGTTTAATCAAGAACTTCCATGATAAATAAAAATTTATCATTTAAAAAAATTTTATTTTTACGTATCTACATGGATGTGTATAAATGTTATTCTTTACACTTGTATGTTCATCGAAAATACTTTATAGTCCCACTATGCAAATGAAATACAGCCTACATCATATAAAATAGTGATTCATAAGAGGGTCATTAACCGAGTTTTTTATGAAAATTTTTATATACCTCTCAGAAATCAAAAAGGTTATACATAACACGTTTAATATTTTTCGTTGAAGGTTCGTTGTCGCTTTTACCATAAAGTGGTTTGCGATATCGAAAGTTGAAGTTCTCTAAAATACACGGTGTTCATAAATACGGTTTCTCAAAATTACTTACAAGTTATCAATAGCTAAAAAGTCTCAGTTGTACATATTTGCAAGTTGCTATTTGCCGACAAGTGTATTTGTTAAAAATGAAGACGCTTTAAATACATTTTCCAACCATCGCCAACCAATTACGTTCGATTTATAATAAACCATCATCTGTTCCCTATCCAAGTTTTGTCTAAAAACAAATATTTAGCTGATCTTGCATATTGCTTTTGTTTGCATTTTAGTTTTTTTTACAACTCTATTTATTTCTTGGTAATTTTTACATTTGTTTTCTTTTCAACTTGATGTTATTCTTTATACTTGCAGTCGATTCGGCTTTAATAGCGACAATTATCATTAATATTTTCTTTTCGGTTTTTATTTTAGTTATTTATAAATAACTTTCCGGTGCTTTTTAAATGTTTTCTTGTTTGCAAAGTGTTATGCAATTCTTTCAAAGATGACACCTTAATTTGCAAGATGAAAGTGAAAGGAATTAAATATTTCGTAAAAAGAGTTTTGAGCTAAAATGTTGGTGAGTCTAAAATTTATTATCGCTTTCTTTGATGATTTGTAAGTAGACAGTTTTTCTTGGCAGTTTTCTTAAAAATTTTAATGCTATTTGAAAAGTAGTGCACTATGGCTATTGCAATTTCGCTTGCTTCATATTTTTTTATGACCTAATTTAAGGGAAAAAGAAGAAAAAGCACATGCACTTTGTTTAATAGTTATAGGACAAATTCGACATAAAATTATAAACATTTGAAATAAAGTTTTAATTTTCAGATTAAATGTTTTTGTGGTCCCTAGTTTTAATACAAAAGACGGCAAAATAATCCTTTTTTGTGGTTTTCCTATGCAAATATTCTATGTTATTGAATACGAGAAGTATCAGAACAAATAAAATCGGATTATGCGTCAGCAAAAATGTTATGTTGTTTACTGTTCGCGATTGTCGAAACTTTTCCCGTAATTTCAAGCACTGCAACACAGGAATTTATGATTCAAAACTATTTGTGTCAAGTCAAGCCAAGGTACATGTCTGTATGTCGATAATGATAAGCACCAACTCTTCAGTAAAAAAGTGCTACAAATTCAGTTGGCATTAGTTCCAACAAAGCGCAGGCATAATTACTTTGCAAAAAAAAACAAGTATTAATTCATAGAATGAAGTCATATTTTAACAGTGAAATAGTTATGAATTTCCCGTTTTCACCTGCTGTTGACAAAATGACAATATTAAAATTTTTCTTCGCCTTTTAGTTTAGAAAAATATTTATGTTGTGTAACCAATAATATAGTAAGCATACCGCATATTATAATTTCAAATGGCACAAAAACTGCGAAAACAAAAACCGCGAAACGTAATAAGGTCCATTGTAATCAAATTTCAATGTATGTCAACTGCCGTAGTATGATTGATCCTCAGTCCAGAAAAAATTAGCTTAAAGTTATCCTTAATAATTATTAAAATTTCGCCGGTCGAATTCAGGGCACATCAATATAAATAATAAGAAACGGAAAATATGAATGCATTTGTAAAATAAAATTTGTCTTAACTCTAGTTATCATTTGGCTGTTGTGTTTTTAATATTTTTAAAGGATGATCATATTTACTTGGCAACTCCCCATGCAACTGTTGAAATTTTGCAAGACCGATTTCATATTTCTTACAAAATATTTAAGTGTATTTTATTGTTTTATTTACTTTTGAACGTAAACGCGATATAAAAGGATAACTAAATTCACTATTTACCCGTTTTTAAAACGCGTTCGAATGTCCTTCACATCCATTGAATTAAAAATATTCACAAACACATTCAAGAACAAAACTCACGCACTCAAGAATTTAGATAATTTAATTGTTTTGCATACTCAAGCACACACACACACACACCGTATAAATTCGCCTCAATTGTGGGGTATTTACATACAACATTGTTCTTTCCACCAAAAGTCGTTTCTCAACATATGTTTTCCCCAACTCATGCTCAAATATGGTAAGTAGTTTTTCAATGGAATGGCATTTTCACCATACTGGCGGTGTACTCAGCAGGTTAGAAAATAAAAACAAAGATTAAAAACTCCAATCAGCTGAGGCACCTGACAGCTGTCAAATGGTTTCGCGCGCTGCTCTTTGTTGCTGCGGCGAAGTAGTTGCTTTATCCATATACATACTGGCAGAGCGAGAGCACAAGGAGCGAATTTAGCTACGTTGGCGTTGCTTGGTTTCATTGCCTTTTATTTAACACTTCACGATCTCAACGCATTTACTGCTCTGTTCTGGTTCTGTGCTGTCACCAAAAATAAAGAAAAAATTTTCGTTCGTTTAACTTCCACACACCATTTGTGTTGCCGTCATCATTTTCAGACTAAAGTTACTAGAGAAAAGTTAATAATTTCATTTAAATTATTGCACAATTCATATGGAAAATGCAATAAACATTTGGGCAAACCGCAGAAAAACGTGCAAGTGTTTATTAGTTTATAATATTAATTTGGTGCTTAAATAAAGTATAAAAGGCTTTTCAAGAGCATTTTTAGCAACGTGGTCACGCCTTGTCAAGAGATTATTGAAAACTTTTTAACAATATGGTTTTTGCATAATTTTCCAAACAATTGGAATACTCGGAAGTTATTTAATTGATACTCATTGTGCTGTAATCGCCACGAAAGTCGACAACAGTTGGTGGCTGACTACTACCTACAATTGTAGAGGGCTTGGTGCTTGGTGTATGCTAAATGAAACGAGCATTGCATTACTAATTGCTACAATACATCCATTCATTTTCTTAGTTGGCATGGCTCGCAGCAGATATTCCTAATTTTCTACAGGATTTAAAAGCCGACTATTTACCACCCAAATCAAGAGAAATTGCAACATTCGCTGGCGAATAGCATATAGAGGATTAGATTCATTTGAGGTAAGTGTCCATAAAATATATTCATTGCTGCGCCAAGGCAGAACAGGTTAAGAAATATAATGGCAGGTGTCTTTTTCGGTATCGAAATTCCATACCCTTTTTCTATATATGCCAAAACGTGTGCATGTGCATAGTCATCTCCTTATTTGACCCCCTAAAATGTATATTTTTGTTGGATTTCGTTCATAAGTGATTTCTAATTTTTTTCTTCATTCAATGGCTTTTTTCAGCTTCATTTTACTTTTTTTTTCTTCTTTTTTGCTCTGTGCAGTCGTCGTCACTAGTCTGGATTTTTGCCGCTTTTTTTCACAGTAACAAAATTTTTTCCTATCAATTCTCATTATTTTACCATATTGTGGTGGTTTGCTGAGGCCGCTGCAGCTACATACGCTGCTCCAGTCAACCATCCAGTTGGTATACTCTCTCGCGCCCATATTATTAAGTGCGCGCAATACTCAACTGTCAGTGTCAAGTTCTCTTGTTCTCTTTATTTCTAGCCCAAAAAGCCCGCGCGCGCCAAAATGGTAAAAAGTAAATGTGGATTATTTCCACGAATTTGTCCTGATTTTAGATTTAAAAAAGGAATCTGATTCTAGAGGATATAAGCTTTTCGGCATGGTGGCATACTTGGTGGGTTTTCATACAATGTCTTTGTGAAAAATGCGTCCAAAGTTGGGTCTAAAAACATCAAATATATGTTTGTTGTGTAAACAAATTTTTGTTTTGATGTTTGTGAACAGTGATGCCAACACGGGTAAAAGCGATTTCAATGATCATTGGTAATGTGAAATGATGTGTGCTTATAGCTGGGAATTCAATCAGTCGTATTGTATGAAGTGCTTGTGTTGATTTTATTTACTGCGAGTTTTTTTTAATGATATCATTTCTTCACTGCAATTAACTTACGTTTGTGTTTTTTCACTATGATTTCTACGTATCGTGTTGATATCAAATATATATTTTTTAAATAATAATTGAATCTGTATTATATAAAATATCTCAGATTTGTTTATACATGCAATTGAGTTTGTAAACATACGATATGTTTGGCAAACAATGGATTGTGGTAGGTCTGAAAGATGTGTGTAGTCATTATAATCAAAGTTGTTGTGTGTTATATTTTTCTGTTAGTTAAATACGAAGGAATACATATTGTAAAAAATTATAGTTTGGTATTAGTTAAATAAATACCACATAATGTTTTACTATATAAGAGAACAGCTAAACACCGTTTTTAAAACTTCATATAATATATCGACAAATTTTTATGTTTCTGTCTGTTGCAATAACTTAATTTTCAAATCTGTCGGTAGTATATCTAAAAAGTTTTTACATAAATTAAATTAGTACGAACTTTTCATTTTTATTATAAAAAGTATTTAAAACTTTTATCAATCTCTATTAATATGTAATGGAACGGGGCCATTTGGGACTCAACTGGACTAGATTTTGATTTTAAACTTTAGCATTAAATTTTATTAATAATAACAGATATTTGTTTTTGTATTTAATCTCTAATATCGTCTCATAACCGCCAAAAATAAAAAGGCTTAATCGACAAAAAGTAAATTTTGCAGTAGAAGTAAACTTCATTATCCTTAACATTGGCTACATATAAATTTCCTGTAATACAAAATATGCTTGTGGCGGTTAAGATATATTTGTTGTCATGGAAAATAAGATAATTTTAACGGTTTATTTTCAAACTACTAATCATTAACATAAGCTTACTATTAATATCAGTAAATATAACGTATTAACAATTCAAAGACAAAATTCACTTCTGCTGAAAAAGGATTTACTGCGTTTCCGTAATATCATTTCACGCGGCTATCATACTTTGGCAATTACATTTTCGTAAAAAAAATAATAGTTTTCCAAGATGTCGATAAATTATATTACTTACATAAAAACTAATAAATCTCAAAAATTGTATATTATTAGTTTTCATCTAGCCATCTGTTTAGGCATAAGATGTGCCTTCGGTTGAAATTAATTGTTCAAAATAAAGGAAAGCATATGACAACGTTGTTCAAATCTAACTGATTGACTTTTCAACCTACATGAACTTGTGCAGTCTCAGTATGCAAACTTTATTAAAATAATTTTTTGCAAAAATATATTGTGAAATAGTTAAAGGTAATAAATTGGAATTTTGGAGCTCTATTTCAATTATAGCTCCCAAGTTATTAAAAATAAAATAAACTAAAAAAAATTCTCCGGTTTCCATTTGATAAAACTACTGTTGACAAAAACTTGGGCTAATATTCAAAAATGTATGAAAAAGTATATTTTTAATATATTTTTCCCGATACAAACAGTTTTTGTCAAGAAAATAAAAAGCGATCTAATTAATTTTTCCCAGACGACTTGTGTCTTGACTTTTAAACAGGCAAGGTTTCAACCCTACGTCTGCAGTAGACATCAATATATCCAGACATTAAGTCGGATATGAAAAGTCAATGTATTGCAAAAGTCCGCGACTCGTGCATGTCTAGCCATAGATGCCCGGAAATGAAATTAATGTATAATTTCAAAAGAGATTAAGGACATATCGCCTAGATATAAAGTTTTTCTTTTGTGCACAGTCTAAAAACTTCTTGGGAAGTCTGAACGGGTAATCGCTATTGTCATATTAATACCGTTGCTCTGTCGGCTTCCATTTCATGTTCAGGTCGATGTCTATGGTATGACACGAAATGTATGTATTTTGCTGTGGGAAAGCAATGTGAGATATAAAAAACGTGTTATGTGTGGCATTCTACTTGCTAATGCAGATTGCACTATGCATGTTTCAGTTTTATGCATAAAATTAGTTTGTTGTCCTAATGACATCCCATTTATAGGGAATAACATTGTTTGAATAACTGCACTCTCGTGGAATTTTTAATGATTTCACTGACAACTAGAATATTGATAACACTGTTTTAAAATAACATCAAAAACCTTATATATCTTCAATTCCACCGATAATACGGCAACACAGCTGATTTAATATGTACTACATTCCCATTGACACTCGCTAATCTCGGACTTCATTGTCGGTATTCCCGTGAGTGTGAGTGCTGTGAATATAAGTTAAAAAGTGAACTGCAGAATCTGTAAAAGATTTTAGAAATAATTAAATTTAACCCAGTTCTTAAATTGTACTTTTATCTAAATGATATTACATACTTCTACGTTTAGGTATATATGTAGTTGAGTTAAGGAAAAATTAAATTTTATATGTTTAGACTGAAAAAAATTAGAGCTGCAATATTCAGGTTTTCTACTTTTTACATTCTTTTATTTAATATATGATTTCGCCTTGGATTTTATGTTGGCTGGTTTTTTGTTGTTGTTTAATTCTGCCTCCATAATGTATTGAGTAAAAGAGCATAGATAAACGTAACTGCGAACGCCGACGCCTCTGCGACGTCGGTTACTTTATGCGCGTTTTTAAAAGCATATGTATAGATGCGTGTGTGTGTAATAAATAAAAGAATAATGAAAAAAAAAAATTAAGTACGTACATACATTCATACATACATTAAATTTTGTTGGTGGTGTGCTTAGGTAAGAGATTGATTTGGTTGGGTGTTTGGTTACTTCTTTTCTATCTGTGCTTATTTTTAATTTTTTATATAGGTATTTTGTTTCTTTCTTCAATTCGGTCGGTCGTCGTCTTTTGGGGAATGTTTGGCGAACTTTATTAAGTGAAAAACTTGTTGAACTGTGTTGAAAATTGTTCTTTGTTGTTGTCATTTTTATTAGAGAGTATTGTTGTTGCCGCAGTTTGGCGCTTGATCATCTGGTTTTGGCGCAATTGTATGTGGCTGCAGCCCGTCAATGCCAACGTCTTGGGCTCTGCTTTGTTTTATATATTTTATTATTCTTTTATATTTTGTTTTTTTATTTTCACATTTCACAGAGAGTTGAGTAACCATAGCTAAATTTTTAAAACCACTTTGGCAAGTTGGTTCACAAACATACAAGCATACACAACAATCTCACTTACAGACTTCTAATTGAATAGCAAGGAATTTCTTTATTTTTCATTCTTATTGGGTAAGGATATCTTAAATTATTATTGCTCAAATTTTACTTCTAAGAATTGAAATTTTGCATAAATTTTATCAAGTTTGTAGATTTGGGTGATTGTGTGTGCCAGGGAAAGAAATTTGCAATAATACACTTTGGAATGTAGTTTTTTTTATAGGTAGGCATTCTATAAATAAACATTTTTCATTATCATTTTGTTTAGAAGCTCTTAATATTTCAGCCATAATACACTTGTGGGTATCACAATTACCAAATCATCAGTCAGTCAGTCAGCCAGCCACCAACATCTCGTTTACGTTTCACACAGTAGATATATTTATCACCCGTAGTGTTTCAATGTTGGCGCAATTTTCTTTACTTTTACTTCAATTTTGGCGCTTTTTCAATCGTTCGTTGTAAAAATATTGCGCCAGTTTTTTATGACTACTAGCTCGTTTTTTATACACATGCCTCAACTCCCCTTAACATGCATTAGAATGTATGTACTATTTTGTCATATTGGCTATTCCTAATTTCCATACGTCATGCATACATGTAGAAATATTTATTTTGCTTTTGTATTCAGTTCTAATGCATTTTTTTCTGTTCTTTTTGTAAACTTATTTTTATAATTTGTGGGTACTTCGTGGTTTGTTGCCGGCAGGCATCGGGTTTAGTTTAATTCAGTTCCTTTTGGATATTATTGTTGAGAGCAAATATTGTTTGAGTTTTGATTTGTTGGTCTCTATAAAATCATCTTCCTTTTGTTGTACTAAAAATAAATAAATGTAAAATTTTGAAAATCTTCATCATTACACCGAAAAGTTCTGTCTTGTCTATAATACAGCAGCCTCTCATTATATATATATGTATATATATATATATATATATATATATATATACATGAATATGTAGATAATCCCATACATACATAAATATGTATAGATAATATTTTTATTAAGAAATCCAGCCCGATTGAGTCCTAATAGGTCTTGACAACGTTATCAATATTGTGATGCCAGAATTTCTAGACTCAATTCAAAACATTTTCACGAAAATATTGTAAGAAATTTTTTTAATTTTCAAAGAATTTTAAAACAGTTTTTAATATATATGCATTATTTAAAAGACCTATAAAATTAACCGAAACATAATTTTTAATTCATTAACATAAGAAATTAAGACTAGAAATTTACCTACTTAAGTGTATATTATAAAAATAAATCAACAATGGAATTTATTATATATTCACGTCATTTAAAGTATTTTATTAGTGCAACTTTAGTATAACCCAGAGTGTACGAGACGCTAAAGGTAGGAATATCTTACTTGTTACTTGTCGCTAGGATTATATCAATGAAGTTACCAGAAATATATGAATATGAGATACATATACTATGAATATAATATATTTGATTTTAACAGATACTTTCCTTACGCAATAATATTTATTCTATGCCTCCCATCATTGGGCGTTTCTGGCAACTTCAACGATGTAATCCTCACGATAAGTTACAGGTAAAATATTCAAAACACTATGAATTTTTCAGTTTATGTAGACTTTTGTAAACAAAACACGTACTAGAGATTTCGATTTTTTATATAAGCCCAACAGATTAAATTATTATAATTTTCAAAGTAATTTTTATAAATTTTTATGTATCTCAAGGTTTGACCGAATATTTATAATGTGAAAAACTGAAGTCGGTCCCGTTTTGAATGTTTCTATCTTTTTAAAAATAAATATTGAGCGCTTTGATTTCGTTTGAATCAAATATACCAAATTATTTTTAGATATGATATTTTAAGATTTGAAAAATTTAAATAGTCAACCATATTAGAAGTGTATTAATTAACAATAAGTTTTGACAATTTTAATATATTGCCTCGATATCGTTCTTTAGTAAAGTTACATTTACCACACAAACAAATTTTGTTCTTTCCTCGACAGAACGATATCGAGCGACATTGTGGCCCAGGCATATAAATTAATTGTACATTCTTACTTCGTTTAACTAGAAAATGTTAGGTTCGATATCTGAGCTGATTTATTTTTTTCCACTTGAGTTTAATAGCAGATTTTTGTAAAAATTACAAATTTGCTCTTGTAATGTACACATTAGGGTGTCTGGGTACCGGGACATTCTAACTGTCCTGGCAACCTCATTGCTAACGGAATAGCCAGGGAAGGGACAAAGCTGGATAACTCTATGATCTGTCACTTCACAGGCATTCCCATATCGCAATGCAAGTTTCTGGTTCAGTGTGAATCATACAGACTTGCTCAATCAAGATGGGAAAACGCGACCAACTGCGCCTGGCAATGGCCACATGGCCTCACATGGAGAACACCTGACCTTCTTAACTTCAACAAGGTGCGGTTACGGCAACTTGTGAATGTTCTAACTGGACATTGTAACTTCGGGACCCATGCAAGGAGAATGGGTCTGGTACATAACGACTTCTGTAGAAGTTGTAATGATGAAGAGGAGGAGGAAACAGTACTCCATATTCTATATCAGTGCCCTGCACTGAACAGCGTAAGGGTAGTGACACTGCGCTCCAACTTCTTGCCAGACCTGGAGAGCCTGGCGAGTGTGGAGCTTGTCAGAATATTGGCCTTCCTAGCGTCCACAGCATGGCTTAATGCGGCAGAGCACGGCTCATGAGTGGTACCTGTTTTAGGGTATCACAACGGGACCGAATGAACGGACCCAAGTGTATTGTCTTGACAATGGCCCTCATAACCTAACCTAGCCTACACATTAGGGTATTCGAAAGATTTATATTTGTTCGATTAATGATTTAATGTTGTGCGATTAGTTGATCGAATAATTAAAGGCGATTACTGGAAAATTAACTTTTTCACAGTACCGGACTTTTCTGTAATGCAAAGCAAAACCAAGCCGATACGTGCACATCAAAAAGAAATTGAAGTTGTTTAATGGAAGACTACCAATTCTTAGAAAAGACATGAAAAAGTACTGAGTTATTAGATATGCTTTATAAAACTTTACTTTCAATAGAGCTAACGTAGGAATCTTTTCGAAATCATGTAGAAAACAAACAAGCATTTAAAGTGTATGCTGTCTGCCAAAGATTATTTTTAAAATTTACCTCAACTTAACTTAAACTTTTATGCTATTTTCTACTTGAAAAATTTTCCACTTTTATTATATGAAGTACCTTTTGTCAAATTGCTGATTTTTAATAAAATGTTTATTTAAAAATTGTGTTTTTTTTCTTCTTATATTAAACTACTAAACTAGACAAAATAAAAATTATATATAGTTTGTTCGAGATCATTATTCGATTAAATTTCTTACATCGCATAGTACAAAACCTCATTTAAAACATATACATATGGTTTTATATGATGCTATAGACTTTGAAATTCTTTAACTATCGAAGTTATTAATAAAACTGCACAACCAGTTTCTAAAATAAATATTTAAAAAAACTCAATAGAATTGGACAAAACACACAATGCACTTTTATCGATAAGACTTATCTCAGTGGAAAGTAATAAATTTTGTATATCAGTCGTTAGAAATTTGGCAACAAAAATAAGTATTTTGACAAGTTATTTGTAAATGCTTTAGCAGTCTTAAAATTTGGTTCACTATGCGATTCCAACTAAGTCAACTTTTGTTCAAATACAATTTGATTAAAAAAAGAGAATACCATAAAATCATAAAGTGGACTTAGCGATTCGTAATGTACATAAAACTACATTTCTTTTGAATAAAGCCACTTAATAAAATAAATTGAATAAATAATAAATTGAATCCACTAGATATTCCAATAGAAAATGTTTTTTAAAGTGTTTTAAAACTTTGAAATCTTCCTTCTGACAAATGGGTCGAAAGTTTTAATTGTGAGAAGATCCTGAAAATTTTTTGAACCTGAACAGTATGTTTTCACGTTATGAACGCATATGATCCCATTTGTCCTTCCAGATCGTCGGCTATTGAACTCATAATATGATAGATTTTGGGGAGCGATAAAATTCTAACTCGGGTATTATTGAAAATTCGTGGACACCGTCTAGGTTTTACATTTGTATCTCATTTGCCATGAGATTTGAAGGCGTTATTCATAAAGAAATATTTTCTGCTTATTAGCTGCTCATAAGACAAATTTCTTATAAAAACTTGTCTTAAAAGCAACTTATAAGCACACAAATTTTTTTTATGAATAACGCCTTTAGTAGTCAGAAGTGACGTTCGTCTTGTAATCTATTTATCAAGTCTACAACAAACATATTTTGGACCTATTTTAGACTAGGGTTTGGGCTTCGGAGTTCGGAAAAAACTTATGGCTAAATTTTTTGTTCGGAATTTTTACAAAGTTTTAGCTTAGAACGAACTTTTTTTTATTGAATGGCATGATTATTATCAAGTGTGTATATTGAAATAATACAAAAACAATATTGTTAGGAAAAAATTCAACGACAACAAAATAAAATTGTATACAAATTTCGTTGTAGTATAACTTGAGCTGCATTGACTCCTCAGAAAACAAAATTTAAATTATTCTTAATATCATGAATGGTAGGAAGTAACGAATGAAATTAAAAAAGATTTTATGAAAATTTTTTTACATTTTAAGAAATCTAAATCACATCCGTTTCCGAACGGAATTGGATTCTGTAACATGATTGTATTTTTTAGTATTCAATTTATATACTTAACTTTTAAATAAATAAATGAATGAAGAGAATTAAAATTTCGTGATTTCTAATATGTCCAAATCCCGAATATAATGTTAGATGTGTTGCAACGCTGTGTATTGATCACTTTACTATTTAAAACGAGGCCGATAAACGACTAACGTTGATTTAAGTACATAATAGGTCAATAATTTTCTTTTTATATATGTATATTAACTAAGTCACAACAATAAACTAGATAAGCAGCTTTATGTCTTGATATGCAATTCTTGGGAATCTGAGAGATTTCTTTGAACAAACAAACAAGCAAATAAAAAGAACTCTGTGAATTCCGGCAACTAAAATAACACAATATCAGTCAAAAGAATGAATGAAGAAAAATGATTATTCTCATTAAAAACGTATCCTCAAATGTAAAAAAATATCATAGATTAAAATAAATATGATCTTCATATAATATACATATATAGTCCTTTTGTTTTCTCTTGTACATTTAATTAAACGCTTAAATAAATAATTTAACTGATACGCACAGATAAAGAAAACCCAAACTTGTGATTTTTTTGGTATCTCGGGTACCGGTATTTGTATGTTTTCCTTTTTTTTCTTATTTATATATACTAACAACATCTCTCATTGTTACACATATTTTCCCACCAGTCATTTCGAAGCCCAAAATCCGAAAATATGAAAAGAAATAAAGACCTAAGAAAATAAATAGCAAATGAAAATGAAGCAAAAGAGAACAGGTCGTTCGTTCTGAAGAAGAGATAAAATAAAATATACATAAATTTCGAAACGACGGATATACATACTCGTACATACAAACATATTTATGTACTGCAAAAGCATATTGTCCTTAAAACAAGAAACATTCCAAAGATACATAACTCTCCATTAACTAACAAGAAAACGACAAATCTGACGGTTACTATATATAAGGCAGTCATTTAAAAGAATGAAGTCTTTGTGTGCAACTGATTTTTACAATATTAATAACTTATTTTGTATCCTTTTCAAGTTCTTATAAGTATATATAAAGTATAGTAACAAAAAATAATGTATTTCTGCAAAAGTATTATATATCTGTAAATAGGCGACAATGTCCTTGAAGCTGTCAATAAGAATAAAGAAAACTTCGAGAATGAAATTGCGAATAGTAAGTACATATATTGTATCGATTTATTTATTGTTATATTAAATTTGCCTTTTATAGGCTAATTGTGGGAAAGTCAATATCAGTTCTAATTATTCAACTTAAATAGCAGCCGGTACACTTGTTTACATTACCACTTGCTATGTGGCTGCGAACAATTTTATTGCGTAAATCGTTTGGCGTTAGTGAAATATATCGGCTATTTTTTATTCCAAAATATTATAAAATTATAGAAATGTATGAAATTTTTATTTGAATCGATAAAAGGTGCTTCGTCGCTGAACCCAATTTTCTGATTTGCTAGTCGATTCATGGTTGAATTACAGAACAGACTGAAAATGTTTAACAGCAAAAATTTTACGCGAAAATATTTAGCTGCCAATAACAGTTTTGCAAAAAAAAAAAAAAGACTACGAAGCCTAATATTCCGGCCGCGACCCGGCACTCAGTTATGAATAGGGCACACAGTTATGAATAGGGACACATGTACCAAAGAGAAGAAACAGCACTCTTCTTCGTGGTACTCCAGAGAATTAAGCAGCAAATTGCTACAACAAACACTGTTCATCTTTTTGCATATGTTCTCTCAACACTATCCCCTCCTCTTAAGTTGTGATACAATGCAACGAATGCGCAGGGGTCATAACCTAAGTGATGTACCTACTATGAAATAATCCATATTTAAAAAACGTAGAAAAGCCCTAATTCAAATAATTAGAACTTTACAGGAGAAGATACTACCATAACAGGAACTGTATTGGCCACTACAGAAACTGTAATTATAAATTCCAGGCAAAATCATAATATTTTATACCTGAGACTATCGGCATATATTATTATTATTATTATTATTATTATTATTATTATTATTATTATTATTATTATTATTATTATTATTATTATTATTATTATTATTATTATTATTATTATTATTATTATTATTATTGTTATTATTGTTATTATAATTATTATTATGATTATTATTATTATTATTATTATTATTATTATTATTATTATTATTATTATTAATTAAGTACAACTTATTTATTATATATTAGTGTGTATAATATATCTTAAATCAAAATCAGCTCTCATCTCCTTTATATCTTATGGCAAGTTTTCACTTTGTAGTAGAAAATTTCTTTAACAAACTTGTTTCATTTATCCGAAATTATTGTCATTGCAAAATTCCTGTAACTTTTCATATTCGTTTATCTGACAATTAAAGCAAGTGTTTAATGATTCCTTCCTACATTTATATTGGGGACATTTCAATAAAATAAAAATGCAGTTTGTTATTGTTGCTTCTGCATCCATTATTTTTAACTTTAAATTACAGTAGCTGCGATCGAAACCTTGACAGTTTTTACTAGATATTAGGGGTTTGCGTTAGTCTAAATTGATCGCTATTGAAAATGGAGTTGATACGTTTGGTGGAAATTCAATTGAATCATTTGATTGCGTATATTTGTAGTTGCAAGTGCATGGGAGAAAGTCCTATATTAATTTTCTTTTAAGATTTAATACCTTTCCTGCTCTGAATATTTGAAGTTCCAATGTATGCAATTTTAACTCATCCCTGTGGTCAACGAATAACAAAGACCAATAAAAACAGTATTTTGTTAAAAAAGGCACATTTTTAGCTGGAATTACTTTTATAATAATAAAAATAATGAATTTACTAAAAGTCTCCTTGTACGTGTTTTTAATTCTCTTTTATATGGATCTTGCTGAAAAACAGGAAAGAAATAATATTTGATATAAAGCAAATAGCAAAAAAAGCTAAGATCTCTTTTTATTCAAAATGTTGTTGTAATGTTGTTTGTTGCTGATGCTTTTATTTCGTTTTTGGGTTTTTTGTTTGTTTGGGGGACCGGCATAAAAGATACACTCAAATGCAGTTTACTATTACTGCAATCCTTTGAATGTGATATATGGAACTCGTACAGAAATATATAAATGAAGCAACTAAAACAGAATGTTTGTGAGGGGAGAGCAAAAGATTGCGTATAAACATAATTGATATTTAAATGTGTAACAAATGTGCAAGGCCTTAGAATCTTTTGTTTCTATTCATTTTGCATTTACTTAAGTCTCTTTTCACTTCATCTACAGATTTTTTTTTTATTTCTTGCCTCTATTTGTTTGTGCCTTAGTTGCCGTATAATACGTTTTTCCTTATGAACAGTGTGTATTTTGTGAATAAAATCTCATGGAATTTATTCTTGTAACCTTAAATGCATTGGCTGTGTGTGTGCTGTATAAGATTTCTTGGAAATTCGTTGGGATTCTAAAATTAAAATCCTTGAAGTAGCCGGTCCATTTCTGTTTCATTTTAACACTGTTGTTGTTATTGTTTAACTAAATCCCTGCAGTGTGTATATTTATAAACATATTTACTATTCAAGGTCGTTTTTCAAATAGTGTGTAAATGCAGTTTTCCTTTTCTTTTCACTTGAAATAAAAAAATAACGATCTTTATACAAGATTTGTTTCTTTTTCTTGCCTTCCATATGTAATTGTTTGAAAATTATTTTAACATTTTCTTATATGAAATCTATCCTTTGAGTTTTAAAGTCACAACGTTCAAAAGGCTTCAACGGTTTTTGGTAATTAACTTTTCAAGTATTTTTCAAGAAATCATACATATCTTATAATTGTTTGTGTTCTGTTAAAATAATATTTTTCAAACAAAAGAGTTTGAAAATTAAAATTTCATTTAAAAAAGTAAATAAACAAAATATTTCATTGGATTCTGAAAATTTGGCGAGTTCACTGCTAGAGTGCCCAGTTATTAATAAGTTAAAATAGGATCTAAAGCATATCTTAAGGATGAACAAAATACTGCTTAGTGTAGTGGATGACAAGTATCCACATCACAGGCTAACTAGACTGAACATTTTTTTATCGTACAGGAGGTCCCCATTGCAAAAGTAAAACATTTATGTCATCAATAAAGCCATATTTTTAAAAACTGTGAGCTTAAAAATTAAATATATTGTTTAATATAATTTAAACTATAAAAAATATAAAAACCTTTGTCTTACAAGAATGGAAATCTTTTGAACGATAATTTTAATCCAACAGACGATGCAAAATTTATGAATGAGTAATGGGGATTATTAATGGATTAATTCCAGGTTGAAATATAATCGCATAATAATTGTACAATTAATATCATTCGGTTCATGGAATAATTCTAATTTTGTCTAATTTAGTAGTTTAAGGTTAAGTGTTTTAAATAACGATTTTATTTAAAAGGTGAGAGAACTATTTAACAAAAGATACTTCTGGCAATAAAAGAGAAAAACTTTTTAAACAATTAAAGCTGAAGTTTAAACGTTTATATATCAAAAGGTTTCCTCTTAACGAAACTCCATTGAGACTCGTTCACGAATACCTTAATGTGCACCATCCCATCAAAGAGTTTTTAGTGAACATTTTATGAACTAACAAATTTAGAAAACTGTAGACCTTAAAGGCCACACCAAACTTTCCGCAAAGCTTTCGTAACGCGGTTTGTTGTGCGGTTCTTTTCTTTAGAGCTCTTTGGGCTGAAAAGCCTAGTGAGAGTTTGATAAAATACTATCATTTTCGTATTTGAGCAGCTAAAACTTTTAATGAATCACTAATTTTCACTTCATTAGCGGTGATTAATATAATTTTTGGAGTCCTATAAAACAATCGAGAAATCTAAACTAATTAGTTAAACTCATCTTTGTTTTTCATACACATTTTAAATCCTTTCAAATCCTGTTGTAGGTTTTCTTTTCAAAAATATATTGTGCAAAATAAAAAAGTTAATATTATATTAGAAATTAGTTTTAATTTTCCTGTAAGTTTGAAAGCAAAGTGGTTTACAGAATTAGGTCCTTTTTATTTTCTTGTCGATTTATCTAACCTCAAACTATTTACTTGTTTTTTAAGCACACAACGAAACTTTATTATTGATATACTGGAAAACTGGAATTGAAGTAATATTCATTAGTTTTAATTTTTAAGGGTGCTAACAACAAAACAATTAATTTGACTACCTTATTTATAGTTACGATGTTTGTAAATATGTATGCATGTAGGGTCATAAGTTAAATAACGCTTGTGTAAGTGGTCGAATGAACAGGAAATTATTGTGTTTAACCCAAGGTGTTATAAAATTAAATGACATTAGGAAAATGATTGAAACATATACGTACATACATGCATGGATACTTACATACGCACATATGTCACTGTAAACAAAACAGGATATTTATTAACTTTTTATATGAAACAAATTGATCAAATACGTGCATTGAAATTATACTATTGAGATCTTCTTCCTGTGGCTTTTATAAGAAGAAAT
Organism: Linnaemya vulpina; assembly: GCA_963675445.1. Classification (NCBI taxonomy): domain Eukaryota; kingdom Metazoa; phylum Arthropoda; class Insecta; order Diptera; family Tachinidae; genus Linnaemya; species Linnaemya vulpina. The sequence goes on from OY776276.1 coordinate 23,019,955, forward strand.
ATAAAATAGCATCGTGTAATAGTTCATAGTTGTATTATTGAACAACAGCTGCGTGATTATTCACCTGCCCGCAGCATACGTTGACTTGTTTTGTTTTTTATTTTTCTCCTTTTATTTCAAATGACCATGTTGCCATAGCAGGTGGATTAGTATTAGAAATACGTTTTTCAAAAATAACACTCGCACTCATGTTTCGGAAATTTCCTCTTATAAATGTAAAAAACGTTTTCCTGTTGCTCAAAATGCTGGTTAAAAGAAAAGAATTATTTTCAAAGAGACACACAAGTCTTGGCATTTTATTTGGCCGTTATATATTCGCTTTTCCTTACAAACTGCAAACGACCTTAATTAAGTTTTAGTATTTTTATAAAATTTTTTTGTAAGAGAAGAAAAGCAAAACGGAAATCATTATAAAATAAAATTAAGGGGCAATTGCATCATGAACTGCAAACATACAATAAATAATGTTGCCTTATCTTTGAATGTACGTAATGCGTATGTGTGGCTGTAGATATCTTATATCTATTTATGCTCTTAATATTATTTTAGTAGTTAAACGAAATACATATATATTTACCAAAAGTTTTCACACTTGTAAAAATTTCGTCGAATTTTTGAAACAAATATGCACAATTTCTTTGTTTAGTCATTAAAAATCAGATATTGCAGGCATAACACACAAGAAGCAGAAGGATGTAGTATTAAGGACTTTGTTTAGATATTTGTTTAGTTTTTTATTTTATTTGTTAGAAAAATAAAAATAAAAAATACTGACCACATGCACAGTTCACACAGACGAAAAACTGTTATCGTACGTTAACATGTGTATGATATATAAAACTATTTTTATTTGATGAACATTTAGATTTTATTTCATGTGTCAATGGATGTGCATACATTTATTTGTTTATGAATATAATGTTGGCATAGAAGTTGTATACATGAGTATATCGTGTGTATTATATGTATAGACTAAAATATTTTATTTTTTGTGAATGAATATGAGAATATTTTTATCTCTGTTTTATGTTTACAAAAGAAATATGAATTCCCAGGTTACCCAAATAAATGTTCACTTTCATAATCCGCTTTTCAGTTTGATTGGAGTTTCGTATCACAAAATCTTTTCATTGCTGAAAGTAAGAGTCATAAACAATCTTAAAAGATGTAGTTTTTTTAGGATTCGAAAATATTAATGTGATTGGGAAAGCTTTCAGTTTAATTAACAGCGCTCCTGAAAGTATGTAACAGAAACAGGCTTAATTGTATGGCAATTGTCATATATTCATTGCAATTACCAAAGAAAATTTCAATTTTTTTAAAAAGACTTGCGAACACAATGCTGATCTGCACGAAGAGTTTAGTTTTCAACACATTAATAATTACCCGGCTTATAGCATTTTTTATATCTGCAAGATAAATGGATATGAAATGGAAAAAAGGTAAATTGTTGAAATTTATTTGTTTGTTATAATCCGGCAGATATCATGTCAAATATTTTTTAAGTACGTTTCTGGTATATGCGGCATACATCAATGAAATTTTAGACTACTTTTTCCAATAAATCTGGCCTTTTAAAAATTGGTGTTAATCTAGGGACGTTAAATTTTGCTCACTAAACAAGACCACTTCTGAAAACCAGTGCTTTTCTGCTTTCAATATGACTTGCCAAACATCCCTAAACGGAAATATTTCAGCTGTCAAACCATAGTTATCGATATCATTATAAAAAAGCAAATAAACTTTTTCAGTTTTACATATCTTAAAAAATTCATAAATTTACTAATTAATTAATTTATCTCTTTCAGTACAATATATCACCACACAAGTTGTTCCATTTTGAATAAATTCTGAAAAAAAACCAATCGCATAACGGCTGTCTCAGGCCGTTTCATTATGGATTTTTATAAAAGGTAAGCTTTAGTTTAATTGTATTAGTCTCGAAGTTTAAAATAATTTCATATAAGTGGCATTAAAAGTTATTTTTTATTGCCCCATATTAACAAAATTTCAAAATGATTGAAATGTATTAGGACCTAATATTGTATATCAATTGTTTTATAGGAAAGCATTAACAAATAAAAAAAAAATATATCTTGTTTTTGTATACATATACAAATTTCAGTGACGCAAAGTGATTTACGTAAGTAAAGTCTTAATTTAAAATATTTCATACGAAATTTTTTTTAATAAATTGATATACAGTAGAATTTGGATAATTGCAATAGAATTCGGATTACCGCGCGCTGTGTTTTGAAAAATTTTTTAATTAAAATTAATTATTCTTCTTTATTTGCCTGGAAGGACTTCGAAGCACTTTTGATCGCTTTAAATTAAAATCTTTTTAATGAAATTTTTATTGATAATAAATTTATGATAATAAATCTAAAGCAGCTGGAAAAATTGTGTTAATGAGCTCAAACGTTCATTGCCATAAATTATGTGATGGTATATCGTTAGAAAAAAAAACATTTATTTTGAGCCTGCCGTTGCTACCTCATAACGCCATTGGATCAATAAATCGTACGAACTTTTAAGCCACAATACCGATGGGTCACCATATTAAAATAGCTTGTAACAGTCTTCATTGCGTGAACCGCACGCAGGATAATCACAAAAATGTAGTTTAATATTTGGATCGCCATAAAACAAATAGCACAAGTATACAGAAAAATTTTGAAATATGGAATATAGAGATGATAAACTTTTTGCAGGAGGCATTGTAATCAATCAGTTTTTATAACCTATTTTGGAATTAAATCTATATGTATTTTTATAATTTTTAATTAAAATATTAAGTATTTGTTATATTCAATGTTTTTATAGGACAGTTTCGAAATACATAATTCGAATAACCGACTGTACATAAAAAACTTATGTATTTCCATATTAGCATAAAAGGTGCCAAACACATGAGAGGAAGTGGTCTTGCAGAATTTTATAAAATTATATCTTCCAGTTCTCTTAAGTAAGTTCAATAAGATAGCAAATTTTGTGAGTTTTGTTTATAATAAAACTATCTAAAAATGTAAACGAAAATAAAATGAAACGAAAACCTCTCGTTAATTTTTTGTTTTGACTTCTCGACAAAAAAGTCAGATTTTTAAGATGGAGATGGAGTGTTTTATTCCATTTGTTATATAAATTTCAATTTTGTATTGCTTTCAAATCGAATTTAATTGCAACCGTTAAAATTATTAGACATTATTTATTAAATTTTGCATTGCGCAAATGTTAATGGAGGAGCACCCCAATGTCTTTAAATTTCACTATTCGTATGCGCATGTTTCACATATTCGTATACGCGCATGCCAAAAAATTGACATTCACAAATTTATGTATATAAAAAAACCCATGTGAATTGAAAGAAAATGTACTTTTTCATATCCAGGATCTTCCTTTGACGATAATTATCTTTTTATCTTTGCTTCTTGTAATTACCTTTGCATTGTTCTGCTTGGACAATTTTCCTTTTTTGCTTAATGTTTTTATTCCTGTATGCAGTAGTCAATGGATAATCTATTTTGTTTTTTTGTTTACCCAACAGTTATTATGTGAACCAAGCAAAAAAAAAATGTCAAATGTGGTTGACAAAATTGTAACTTTTTTTGTTTCTGCTGTTACGGAGTGACTAACTTCCTTTAGAAAGGAAGAAACAAAATTACATTTAAAAAAAAAAAAGTATCCCCTAAATTAATGTTTCAAATATCTTTCTCACACATTTGCTAGTTCTGGCTTCGAAAACAATTCTTGATTGCAAAAAAAACAAAACATTTTTGAAATTGTAACGATTTTTGAAATATGTTGTAAAGTAATTTTCCATATCCTAGTAGAATTCCTTAATGCTTTTCCCTTTTTTATGTTCGGTTATTTTAAAAGTAGTAATTATTGTTTGAACTACTTGACTAAATAACTTAACATTTATTGCTGCATATTCATACATCAGTTTAAATATCTTTACACATTGCATTACATGTTTGGTTGTTGGCTGAAAGTGTTGTTGATGAAAATTCTAAAACACCCCCTCCTCCTGTTGTTATTATTGTGCTTTAAAGTGGCACTCATTTATTTGTCCTTTTACGGCCCTTGATTATTTCATCAAATTTTTCTGTTGTCTAACCATGTCACACATGACATTAAAAATTAAATTTGTTTTTGGTAATTTGCTTGGTTTTTTTTTTGCGGTTTGTATCAGTTATCCTTGTTGGCCCATCTTTTATACTTTTAATAATCGACTCCTGTCAGTTGGTCATATATTGCCAATGACATTTAAAATGTATGCTCACATTGCGTTTATGCATTATCATTGTAATTATTGTAATCAAATTAATTGAAGGTAATTCAGTTTTTATTTACTTAAATAAAATAAACACCCTCTCTTTGACAGCAAGTTTTATTATTGTAACACACTTATCGAATTTTAAGTAAAGTGGGTTATGTCCTTTTATAAGGATAGATTGTAAAAATTTTTAAAGTTAAATTTTTTCAAAATTGTTCTAAGAAATATAAGTTAGTTTTTTAATAATTAATAAACACTACGATCAATACTGCCATGGGATCTTCCGCAGCAATTAACCGATTTACAACGATACATAAAAGGTATCAACCATCGAAAATGAATTCTATAAGATTTTTCAGAATAAAAGCACAATAAATAATTTAGAAAAATTCTGTTGTAAACACATACCCGTTTCTATATGTATATCTTTGTTGTGGACTTTCGTTCACTACTTATATTCATTGTTATATATGTGATTGTAGATGTATATCTTATGTAATTTATGATTTTAAATCTAGGGTTATTTCTAACCAAAATTGGCAATTGATTTTTTCAAAGTGGGGGTTTTAGTAATTGTTAATAAATTAACTATTTGACATACTGTCATTAATATGAAATTTATTTGTTGGGTGGTTAAGTAATGTCTATATGCATTTCATTGGGGCTTTTATACCAAATCGTCAGAAGACATCAACCACAGTTTTGAAAAGTTTCAAACCTCTTAACTTATCAAAAGAAACCATTTGAGAATTCTGTTAATAAATTAACTATAAAAATTTACAAATGATTTAAAAAAATCACATTATAATAAGTGTAGTAGGTATATATATATGTATATATATATATATATAGTATATATATATATATATATATATATATATATATATATATATATTAGTAATTGTTTTTCTAAAATAACTATCATATGTATGCATATGCTTTTTGTATACTTCTCAGGATTTACTATTTTACTTTTAAGATTCCAGCCTGAAGTATTAACATGAATTTCAAATTCTTATGAATAAATTTTGTAATACAATATTATTTTTCATTAAAAAATTTATTAGAAACTAATTATTATTTATTCCTTTACTTTTCCATTAAAGTTTTGCTAATTGCATTTTTAACAAAATCACTTTGAAATTTTTCCTAGACTAGAAATCGCCATAAGTTTCTTATTTTGATCACACATTTATTAAATTAGATTTTAATTTTAAGGGCTATTATAGCCACTTCATTTTAGTTTAAAGCAGGATTTTATCAGACGGATAAACAGTTCCATTATTACAACTTTGCTTTAACCTAAAATGTACGATAAGCTAAAGGTGGGAATATTTTACCCGTAACCTATCGTGAGAATTATATCGAAGTTACCAGAAACGCGCAATGATATTTATTGTGGCATGGTTTTATGAGCACGTATAAAACTATTTCGTAAGATTTATGTAGTAAAACTGTACTGAAGAGATTCCTAAAAGTAGTCTATCGGTATATACCGCAATATTGCCACAATTAGTAAATTATATATATTTTATTTCATCAGACCATATAAGCAGTCCAACGTCCACGTTAACTATTGCTCAGGTTAACTAGTGGGAACTTTATCGTTAAGTTATATTAAGAAATTTAGCAGTTTATTTTACTTTTTAGTACAACATTTTGCTAATTGTATCGACGATATACAAAAAAGTTTCAATTTATAAAATAACTTTTGTGTATATAAAACAAAAAAAAAAATAATAATAAAAAAAAAAAAAAAAAATATATATATATATATATATATATGTATATATATATTAATAATACTTCAAATAAACAAAAAAGTTCACACTAAAGCTGATTTCTTTTCTACAAAAGAGTGCAACATTTTTTACACCTTTTAGTAGATAATGGCCACACTCTGTCATTTGAAAACAACGAATTTATTTGAAATTTATTTAACATCCCTTACGAAAAACTATTTCCATTTTAAAACTCCTCCAAACTGTTACTTCTTAGAAAGCAATTGAAAAAAGGCAATATTTTTTCGAGAAAAGAAAATGCCATAAATTGTAATTTCTTTTAATAATTTGAAAAAATCAAAGTGAAGTGAAAGCTGGATCTTTAACGAACCTTTTAACCAAATTCTCGTAGTGAAACTAGAGATAATCTAATCAATTGATAAATAAGCTTAAAAGTATCAATATAATTTTTTATCATGGCATCATATATTCTGGTCATAATTATTTATTTTTATTAATTATATTAATATAAATAATTATTTGTTTTTATATATTATTTATATATATTATTATTTTATTATTATTATTATTATTATTATTATAGAATTTTATATTCTCAGCTTATGCTGGAATTGACGTACCGGGTCTAAGACCAAAGGTTACGCTCTGTGGGGATATAATTCATCTTTTATATCCGTTATCCTAATTTTTCCCTCACGATCGTTGTTGCTTTTATTAGAATTGCCTTTTGCATTTCGGTTAATATTTTTACATTAAGATCTAATTTTTCGATTGCACACGTGGTTTCTTTGGGTATTGTTCCCATAGAGCTTATAACTATTGGTAGAATTTCTACCTTGACTAGATTGTGTGTATTCTTAATGTACTGGGCAAGCAGTATATATTTAGATTTTTTGATGGCTATGGTGTCTTGGTTTATTTATTACTATCATATCTTGTCTATTGGGTATATTTGTGTCTGTTGGGTTATTGGTTAGTATTGATCTATCCCAGTAGATAATATATTGGTTATTTTCAATTATTGGCTTGGGTTGATATTTGTAGTACTGTGTTGTTGGCTCATTAATATTTAGTCTTATTATTATTATTATTATTATTATTATTATTTATTATTATTATTATTATTATGGTTATTATTGTTATTGTTATTATTATTGTTATTATTATTATTATTATTATTGTTATTATTATTGTTGTTATTATTATTATTATTATTATTATTATTATTATTATTATTATTATTATTATTATTATTATTATTATTATTATTATTATTACTATTACTATTGTTTCGTTTTCTGCATAAAACGAACCGCTTCACAAATTGTATCCATATAAATACCTCTCAGTAAAAATCAAGACGTAAAATGACAATTAACAGTAACAAAAAATCTAATAATTTTTAATTAATTATTTAAATTATTATTAAAAAAATATTTAAAATCTCGCAAATAATTTACTGTCGCCAAAAAATAAAATGACTTAATAGTTATAATTGAAAACTAAAAATTAACTCATTGAAAAACGACATTTGACAAAAATTTAAACAAAAAAATAATTACTATTTCTGCCAAAAAGTTAACAATTTGAAAACCATATTATATCATGAAGAAACTCTACGTATTTACTTGATTACTCTGGAATATATGCTTGTGTTTGGCTTTATTCTTTGAAATAAAAAAAACTTGTGGATTGATATGTGGCCTCAAAAGCTTTTAATTAAAAATTATTGATGTGCGGAGTAGGCTCTAGACGATAAAGTTATATAAAAAAATAGAAATGAAAATGAATACAAATTCTCAAAAAAATTATAAATTCACTAAAAGTTCACTAAATACGTTGGCAACCCTTAACTAAAATAGGAAACTTGCAAATGTTAAGTTATTTCGAAAAAAAAAGAAGTCCCCAAAGATCTTAGACCTCAAATTCTTCAGATGTGCATAACAACTGCCTGGACCACGATGCCACTCAATCGTTCTGTCAACAAATATACTTTTACAAAAAAGAAAAAAAAGTTATAAAATTTAGTTTTTGTTGAAATGTATTTTGTAGACAGAACGGTGACATCGTCGACCACGACAGTGAGTTATTTAAAGCAGTCGGAAGCCAATAATTCAGCTAAATATGACACACAAAAACACTTGGTGAAACCAACAAAATCAAAAACTCCAAAATTTAAGTTAGAGTTACATTTCACGGGCTACCACATAATCGTAATCAAAACAAAATTCTTCAAAAAGTGAAATCCTGTCATATCCATCGTTAAGAGCTTTCAATTTTTCATTATTTTATTTTTATTATATTCTAATTATTGAAAAATAATTTAATTATCCTGTAAAATCCTTTTTCCTAAGAAAACATTAAAAAAGACATAAATTCTGTTTTTTATTATCTATTCGACGTTTAGTGCTCCACCAATAATCAGTTTAGAAATCTTTTGTTTCATTTACGATTTTTCTTTCAAATAGGCGGCGACGGCGGTCGGTATCAATTACTTTTCGAAATGACAGCAAGTAAACGTTTTTGTTTGATAACAAATTTCTCACAGATTCTGTTGAAAAGAATTTTAAAGAAATCATTGATTTATTTATGTGAGCGTGTGCGTTCATTCATATACATATTTCTCGATATTGTTACAAAACCTTAAATTTTTTCCAGTTTTTATAGCATTTTTGTATGGTTTATTTTTTAAGCTGAGCCCATTTTTTTATGTGAAAATATTTTTGTTGACAAAATGTTTGTATATGTATGTGTGTACGTATTTCGAATTAAACTTGTATAAATCTAGGAAAATATTTTCTGTTAAGGGTTGCAAGTTGCAATTTCTTGAGACACCAAGAACCAGGGATATTAATTGAAGTTGTAGTTTATGTTTAATTTTCTTTAATATTTTCTTTTTAAAATAGTACGTGATTAACATTTTTATGCTCTTCATGATTAACCTCTAATATATTTTTTTTTGTAATGCACAAATTTGATTTATATAAACGCAAAGAAAGAAAGCAACAACAACACCCCTTTGCTGTCAAACTAAAAATCCTTTTTCATTATTTTACTGCAGCCGGCCCTTTTTCAACGGCTTTTTAATAAATCGTAAGATTTCAAAAGAATGAATACAGAAACCCTTTGAGTGTAAAAGCAAGTTAAGGGTTAAAAAGGGAATCATCAGCAGCATCTTGTTTTTTTTTTTTTTTTTTCATTGTTAATGTGTGAATTTAAAGGGAGAAGAAATTCCTTGCTTCTCGCTATTTAACCTTTTTTGTTTGATAAGGTTTGCAAAAATAGTGTTTCGTGAAAAAACCGAAAATCAATCGCAAGCAACTACTTAAAGAAATTCGTTATGCAGCCAAAATTTTTGAAATTAAAACTCAAGTATTATTTATGTAAAGAAAGAAAGGAATGCAAATTTTCCTCCAAATTTATACAATTACTTAATTTGCTTAAATTGTTTGTAAAGAGTATGGAAAAACCCTTGCAGCATATAAATTGATTTTCATATGCTACATTTCCGGGATATGGAAATAATTGTACACTCGGCATATTAACAATAACGCCTTTATCTTTACAACACCATCAATTTATGTGTCTGTCTATCTGTGCGCCCCTATATTTGAATGTATCAATTTTCTTTTAAGAATTATTGTTTTTGCAATTATATTTAAACAATTTCTAAACATGTTTTAAATTTCATATTTATAATTCAACTTCCTTTTTCATTTTCTTGTCTATTTAATTGCAGCCGCAGCCGCAACAGTAACAGTACCAGCAGCCAACATAGTAACAGCAATAGCAGTTTTAAATCCCATGCCTCAAGTAATAACGGTGCTTCATATAATTTAGAGTATTGTACCTCATCATCATCACTGTCACCTTTTGGTACAAGAGCAAATCTTTCATCTATTACCTCCTGTCCATCTTCATCTGCCAAAACAATTGCTAATGTGGGTTTAGAAGAAGTCATACTATCCATTTCAAATAGTAGCAGTGCCTCACACATTTCAGCCTCATCGTCGTGCTCTTCAGCTTTGACGCTTAATAAATTTGCCAACAATATGTGTTCTTCTAGTCGTAACAGTACAACAGCGCCGTCATCGCCAACAGCAGTAACAAGCATTGTAGCAACTTCAGGCGGCATTAAACGTAAACGTTGGCCATCCTCCAGCTACGACGACAGGGTAAGTGAAATTAAAAGCATTTTCTCTTCCCATCCTTATGATGGGAATATTTATTTTTCTAACTTCCAAATTTATCCTCGATTAAGTTTTTTTTTTTTTGTAATGGGAAAAATATTTTCAAACAAAATGAAATTACATCATGTCCTGTACCAAAAACAAAAAAAATGTGCATAGAGATAATTTTTAAATCCTTTTGTAACGGAAATCTAATGATTTGTTTATATTCCGAGCAGCACTTTCAGGGATGCTCAACATTCTCCAAAAGAAAACTTTAATTGTAACTGAATAGTGTGCAGTAGGCAGTAAGATTTCGCTCTTAAGATTACCGAATAATTTACAGTGTCGAAAGTGTTTATTTTTCTACAATTACAATCAAAACAAAAGCAATTTTTTATGAACTGCTCTATTTTTCAAATGTCAACATGCGTAAGAAAAATTCTTTCGACATCGTAAAATAGGTAGCTAATGCTCTCGAATTTCCATTCTAAATTTATTATAATTTGGGAAATCCTTTGATTAAATCTTTCCTCTGCGAAAAATATGTTTGCGGAAATTGCTTTTTCAGAAATTTCCTCAAGAGACGGATAATTTTATAACGCTAAAGCAATAATGATTAAATATAGCTTGTTGCCAAAAAAAGATTAGCTTTCCGCTTGATTCAAGCTCGAAGTGCTCGAAAATACGCATTTCGTTATCATGTATTGTAATAATGTCTCATTTCCGAATATACGTTGAAAAACAATAAATAAAAAGCTCTTTGCTTTGAATATCAAGTCCCAAACTTTTATTTTATTTACCAAAACAAACAACAAAGTTATCGAATATCACTCGAAAATAATTCGAACGAACAATAACTAGATACTTTTTGATTTAATTTTAAGATAACACTGCTCTGCAAAAAATAATTTTTTGTCTCTCCTTTAAATAAAACTATGTGCACTATATAGATTTTGATGCGCTAAACTCGAATCAGTTTAGCGCATAGTTTTTTTTTCTATCAGGTCGAGATTTTTTTTAATGGGCGTGGCAATTTTTTGCCCCTAAATTAGCCAGGTACATAGACATAATTCACCCTAAGTCGAGAACGACAGTATTTTGCATGGTTCTGGGATTTAAAAATTATAAAATAGTATTTTTCATTTACCTGCAAGTCTAAATCGAGAATATTAGGGTAGATTCTAGTATATATTGCAGCAGTATAGGTGGAAATTGATGGACAATAAGTGTGTCAGTTTTAATTTGATATCGTGCGGTTAAAATCATTTGGAAATCCAACAAGTAAACCTTATATTTCCTGTACCTGTTCAACTGACGAAATGCTATCGTCATAAATATGGAAGGTTGGTTGCATTACGATATTGGGTACCTGCGGTAAATTGAAAATAAAATCTAAATTTTTTAACCGATTTTTATGGTTTACAGCTTTTTTTATATCTAAGATCTGTAGCTATGAGACAAAAGTGCAGTGTTGGATATTTGCTTTAAGTTTTTTAAATTCCATTTTCTCGATTTATTTGTGAATAAATTCAAAACGATAAGAGATAAAAAAATTGTATTTAACTAAAACAAAAACAATTTTGGTGTATTACTTTTTAAAATCGGATGACTCGTTGTCGAGTTAGGGTGAAATATATGTACGTACCCGTCTAGTTTAGGGGCAAAAAATTGCCACGCCCATAAAAAAAAGTCTCGACCTGATGGGAAAAAATCGAAAACGGATTCGAGTTTAGCGCACCAAAATCCATATATTGCACATAGTTTTATTCAAAGGAGGATTTGGCTGCTGAGCAGTGTAATCAAACGACTATTTTACTTACTGCCTATTTCATTCGCACAATTAAGTAAAAAGAATTGGAAATATTATAATATTTTGAATAGTGCCCGACCGAACATTATTGTTAGACTTTCGAGTTCGGAAAAAACTGTATTGGATTATTTTAAATTACATGTATTTTTATTAGTGTCTAACCGAACATATATTTTCAGACCGAATATCTGGCGATTTGGCAAAGTTCGACCGAACTGAACTCAATTTCTTTGTCGACTACATTGTTTTGAAATTCATTTATTTAAAATAATAAAATATAAAGTGTTCATAAAGACCATTTATGTATGTTTGGGAAATGTGACTTTCTAAATGATCAATATTTTACCAAAATAAATTTTGTTGTACTTTGAAATTGGTACAAATTTAATAATTTCATTTTGTCATCGCTGAATTTCTTCGTATTAATATTGAATTTCTATTATATTCTTATACACAAATGATAATAATTAAACATAATGCAATTTAATTTAAAAATTTAATTTATTAGGTGAAAGTTCCGAACATTATTCCCACTCTATTTTTAGCTATAGTCGTCTATCTCCGTTCGGTCGGACACTATTATCAATTGTGATATGTACAAATATGTCTACGTGATGTTACCTCCTGCCCATAAGCTTGTACATCTCTGTACAATTACTAAACATTTTCAATACTTGTTTCTTAATGAATATGCAAAAACAAAAAAAGGACAAATTAGCATAAATTCAATGTCCCGTATGGAAACATCCTAGACATATGGCATTTTTGAAAAAAGCGTTACTTTTTTCTTTCTGCCAAGTTTGTTGTCTCCACAAACATCTTCCCATCCTCGTCAATGTTCTACCTTAACCTCGAGGTTACCTTTACAAATGTGCAATAATTTCTCAGCATAAAATTATATGGAAACCAAAAAGAACAAAAACAAACAGCGAAAAAATAACAACAAATGTTGTGTTTGAATATATAATTAGATAATGTCTCGAAAACAAACTTGTTATAAGTTGCGTTCTTGATCACTAGAACTTCTGCTACTAGTAAACAGGCCCAAAAAAGGACATTTGTCTTGTGGAATCTATCACTAATAGTACATTTTAAGAAACACATACATACACATAAATACATATCCACATGTGCTATTTGGGTTCATACATAAATACATACAAGTAAGTGTGGATATGTTTTTATGAATATCATTTTATGGCAGACTCTTCCGTTGTGTTTTTGTATAAAACTATCATTTAAATTGAACACAAAAACCCCAGATCATAGCACGCAAGATAACACCATATTATTAAAATGATAGTCTGTCCAGTGCTTCGTTTTCTTCAAACATTTGCCGATCATATCACAATTTTATTTTATTTCTTTCTTAGACAGAATGTCAACCACCTTCTTTTGCTATTATTTTTACTCATATTATTATCAAACTTTTGTCTTCCATATATGCAATCGTTTTCTCTATACGTCCATTTGTATGTCTGTCTTAAGGATAAACAGTGAGTGGCTCATTCCTATATTATCATCAATCTATTGTGGCACGTTCGTGAATTTTTTAATTTACATAAAAACAAATTTCATGTAAATATTAACAGAAAAATTGTTTAGTATTTTATTGTTATACATAAAAATAACCTAATTGTTTTTCGTATTTTAATACCAGAAATTTTCCTGCCAAATATCCTGGCGGTATAATTTGGTTCTTGCTTTAGTTTATAACGTCTGTTGTTGGTTTCTTTTATTTGTTCCTGGTTTTTTTTTATTATTGTAAATATTTCTTGTCATTTTCTTTTAACGTCTGCTTAAGAAAAATGTCAAAATTTATCAACCCTCTCTTCTTTACTGGCTTATGTATTTAGTAAGTGTGTATGCATAAATTTTTCGAATGTCCTCCGTTAAAATGTTCACGCATGCGTAACTATTTTTACATGTTGTTTTTTACTACTCTATAATAACTGAGTACTTCCCATGTTGTTGTTGTTGGCATGTCCTCTTTTAAGACATTGCACTACTTTTGGTATATATGTAAGTACTTATGTTTGCATTAGGGCATTCAATTAATTGAGGTTTTGTATTACTCGAATAATGGCACAAATAATAATTGTACGTTTTACAAAATTAATCGAATGCTAATAGGAGAATTAATATTATTCGGCTAATCGAATAACGTTATTTTCACCTATTTAAGTATTTTAAAAATAAAAGCAACAATTATATATTCTTGAATAATAATTTTATTAAAAAAATAGTATAAAGATTTCTTTTGTTTCAATTATTGATTGCCTTTCTATCAATTAACTTTGTAAACGCGACAGCCTTTTTTTAAAGATTCTTATAAACACTCAATAATAAAATTTAAATACGTTAATGTGATATAATCACTAAACATGATTCCCGTGGTATGTTTGATAAATGAGACCATTTCATAGCATAACATGTTCGTACATGTGAAAGTTAATGAAAGCAAATTCAAGACGAACTGAACGGACGAGTACAAGACAAATTGAAATATCTTATTGTTCCCACATTAAATATAATTTTTTATATAAAAGAAAAAATAAGAAATACTGTGGAAAAAAAACAAGTTTTCGATTAATCGCCAAAAGTTATTCGAATTATTCTGTAATCAAAAATAGGCAATTTTAAGTAATGCGAAGAGTTAATCGTCGAAAATTAGTCGATTAATTGAACAACGGTTAATTGTTTGAATACCCTAGTTTGTGCAAGCAAATATGTATGTTGTGTGTCTGCATGACTTTGCTGTTGCTGTATTTCTTATGTTTTATCGGCAAATGTGTTGATTTGCACCCCATTGCTTTCAAGTATTGAGTCCTTTATAATGGGTAAGGATGTATGCGTGTGTGTGTGTGTGAATATGTATGCAAGGGCATTTTCTTTATTTTTAAACTTACCTTAAAATTCCTTTAGCATATTGCTGTGGCATGTTTGTTTTGTTTTGGGTATGTGATTCCTTTTGTTTTAGCAATAAGTAAAGTTTCTTTTTTATAATTTATTAACTGAACATCCTCAATTTTTATGATCAAAATAGTTTTTATAGAGCAACAGATTTATTTTGCAGTTAATAAATTATTGGTAAAATATTTGGTTTAAGCAATTTCTAAATTGTTTGTGGATTTCGTTGATATTAATCGCGGTATCACAAGCAATTAAATCAAAATTTGAAAAATCAACAATTTAAGTGAGTTTTTCAAAAATCGTTAAAAAAATTTTTTGTGAGACCGGTTTTCATATCAATCATTGAGTATTACGAAAACCGCACAGGCTCAATAGCAATCAACAAACAAAACATATAGATAAACCGATCCAGTCTGTCAGCAGAGTAAAAAAAACTGGTTGGTTAAAGGATTCAAAGGAGTAGCGTAAACGAGAATACCCCAGCACGAAACAAATGACACTTTGACAAACATCAAACAAATTTTTATTGTATTATTATGCTTGTTTGTGAATGCTTTCATAGTTTTCCCACTTTTGACACTTTTTCTTATTCCGAAAAATATTTCATCTTAATAAAAAAATGCTTTGAGTTATTAAGAAAAGAATTATTATTCAGGCTTAAGCTCAAAACCGCGAATTTAAAAATTTATATGTATCAAATGCAAAGAAGTTCTCCTTTTAAATTTTCGTCAAATCGTTAGTTAAATAGTTGATGTTTTTTCCAAGTTTTTTTTTTGTGTGAGATATCAGGAAATCTAAGTTGAGGAACGTTCGGAGTAAACCAATAACTTCTCGATTTTTTTAAATTTTCAAATTTGCTAGCGGATAATAATTTAATAAAGTCGTACCTTAATTACAAATCGCACCGGAATGGACCTCGTTTATATTGATAATTGTTGTGAGTTTATTTCCTGAAATATTTCGCTAGAGCATAAGTCATAATTATTAAGTTTATGAATTCACTCTTAAAAACTTTGTTATGGGAAACATTTATAATAGCAAATGGGGTTTTTCATGAGAAAAATAATACTGAAAAAAACAGAACAAAATACAAAACAAATTTTAATAGTGTCACCTGGAATTTATTAATCGGGCTGTGATATGAGACACAAACAAAAATACAAATTATAAAACTTACAAATTTATTCACATGCCTGCGCAGTTGGTTATCGTTACACAAAACGAAAAAGAACGTAACTGCACGATTTTGTTATAATTTACAAAAGAAGGGAAACAAAAAAAAACTTTGTGAAATAAATAAATTTCAATAGAAATGTTGGCAGGTCTTGTATGAACGAACTCTTATAATGAATAGATTATGTTACACATTTTTTATTTCTAATTCAAAATTTTTCTTAAATTAATAATTTAATAACAATTTTGAATTAGAAATGGAAAATGTGTCTTAGCTTTATTTATTTCTATAATATTATTTATTAATATAAAATAAGCCGCTACTTCGTTAGACCAATTAACATTCTTCTTAAAAGTACCGTTTTGAAGTAAATATAGTTTAACAAAAAAAAAGTACCGAACAGGGGCTCACTTTTACCCCTTATAATTGGGAATTTAGGAAAAGAGCCAGAACATATTCGAAATTGTGTTCAGAAGACCAAAACTATAAAAAGCTTTCTGCCATGCACTACAGTTTAGAAAATATATGGAGTGCAAAAAATTACCAAATTCCATTTTTATCCCCTAAAGGTATATACATATATCAAAAAAGTCCCAAATGCATGTTGAATGATGTTTAAGATCATTGTTTATGTTCTTTTAAAATTTTGAGTATGTCTATAGTAGTTTTCGAAATATAAAATTACCCGTCTTACTCTTTTTTGTCTCCTTTTAGTCCTTTCACAATCGAATTTCCTAAAATTCCTTCTTAGTGCTATTAAGTGGTACAAAGTGAAAATAATTATTTTTTTTAATTACTGAATTTACCCTTTCTACCTACTTATCATATGAATTTCTAAAAATTCATTTTGAGTGAACCCCTATACAAAATTGTATGTTTCTAACTTTTATGGGTTGGGCTGGGCGATGATGAAGCAGTCAGTCAGTCGGACATTCAATAACTTTGTTGACTTCTCGCTAGGAAAATTAAAAAAAAAAATCGAAAAGTTATTGGTTTCATCCCGTCTTGCGTCAAAACTCAACGATTTGAATTCCTAGGAAGCGTTCTAATTTTGAGAGGATGTGACCCGCTGAACCGAACCAAACCAAATTGGTTCTGTAGAACATTCCTGAAAGATTTTCTGTGTATTTGAACCGACTCGAACTATTGGATTTTAAAATAAAGAAAATCATTTTTGAAAGTGTGTTTTTAGATTAACTTGAACTCCTTCACCTATTAATTCTGCAAAGTAATCAGCTCTTGATGTTTACAAAACAACTCAATCCGTTCGTGAGATATCGTGAACGAAAAAATTCGAAAAAAGTGATTTCTTTTAAAAAATTATATATCTGATCAGTTAGTATTCCCGATTCTTTTACAGTGATCGAAAACTACATCCATCACCTCTTATCACGTGGGAATCGATGATTTAGCTCGAAGGACTCAAAAGTATAGAACAGCACAAAAACCAAGTTGCGATAACTTTGCGGGAAGTAACAGGGTCTTTATATATTTTTGTATATCATGAGCTGAAAATTAAAACTACGCAACTGACAAGAAGTGATTTATTATGATCCATATCAACGAGGATTAAGCCCTCCAAAACTTCAAGTCTCATTTAATGAAAATTGGATATGTAATCAAAAATCAGAAGCTTAAAACTGCAAGTACAAATACAACTACAACTACTACATAAGCCTAAAGCACGATCTGCAGTTATGATGCTTTTAAGCAAACTTGAATCTCCGTTGACATTAAGAGGCGGATATTCAGAATGTTGTATCTAAATTTCGTGCGATTTAATGCCACTGGACTATATTCAACAGTCTAGAGGCCTGTAAGACCGCAACAGTTGACTCACCGATATGTTGGAGAGAGTATGAACTGTTTGAGGTGTAGCCGCAATCAACATTTACATGAAATCATCTTTAATCGTTACATGGACTCAAATAAAGATATCATAAAATTCTCTAAATTCTATATCGTTTTTATCAACTCCAAAAGCTCTTAAAAATCACCCTACAGCGTTCAGTGGTAGAACCCCGGATCTACTGCACAGCATTCAATAGGAAACCGATTTTGATTTTTTTTTGTCTATACATGGTTTCTCGTTTCATTTGACGATATTTACATCTAGAC
This sequence comes from Linnaemya vulpina, assembly GCA_963675445.1. Classification (NCBI taxonomy): domain Eukaryota; kingdom Metazoa; phylum Arthropoda; class Insecta; order Diptera; family Tachinidae; genus Linnaemya; species Linnaemya vulpina. Next base: position 23,038,163 of record OY776276.1, read on the forward strand.
TACGGATGGTTGTGTTGGCCGCCAGCCATACTACACACATAAATAAATATGTATGACTGTGTGTTTGTAGTATAATTTAATAGGATTTTAAATGTAAATCTTTATATAACTGACGTTTAATGAAGACTACTCAAATAGACGATTTAAATAGATAAAAGAAAAACTACCAATTGATTTCTAGGAAATACAATCGCTTGCATGAATGAATGTACGCTATTGACTTGAAATTTTGTAAGTTACCTTCAAAACGTAAACTATTACTGCACTAGATTTTTGTTATCAATTAAACCTACACATCTTGACGATTACAAGAATGAATAAGAAAAAAAGAATAATAATAAACCCCACAAACGAAACGGCAGTTGCAATAAAAAGGAGCGCATGCGTCCAATGTTAGTAATAATATGTTATATTTTACACCTGGAAAAAGAGCTCAAGATATGGATGGCAAAGAAATAAACAAAAGAAATTACTAATGCTTTTTAATTTCATTGTATTATTGTATGTTTGTTTCGACAAAAGTAGTACTCCTAATGGAAGACGACAAATTTTAAATGCAACCACCACCACTTACAACAAGCACAACATCGAAGGCAACGAATAATAGTTGAAGTATAAAATTGTCAAGGTGTCCTGTGACTTGCGACGCTTATGCAATAAAACGAGCCAAAGAAAAAGGTTCGTTCTGTTGTAAAGGAATTTTGTTGGTTCTTTATTTTTCCTTGAATGAAAAGGACACAAAAGCAAAAATCTTTGCGAGTGATTTCTTCTTTCCTAATGCCAGTACTAAACAGCCAGTAGCATGAAATGTTTGCCACATTTCTTATCTATGGGAATAGTTATTGTTTAGCAACAATGTAGAAGTTTTATAACAGTTATTTTGAAAATTTGAAAATTTCAATCATCTGCCGAATTTTATTTGGTTATAGGGAATTTTATTGACAAAAATGATAAGGATAATAAAGTTAATTGAATGGCCAGGGACTGACTAACTGCCAGCTTAAAGATATTCTAATGCACTTATAGCCCCGTAATATGACATGAAATTAGTTAAGCTGTTTAGTTTTCTTACAAATTGTTATATTAAGCATATGTTATCTCTTCTTCTCTCTGTCTTCCTAGAACAAATTATATCTGTAATTTGGCTCGCCTAACTGCTCTATTTAGTTCGTTGCTATTATTAAATCAGGCATTGAAAATTAACACAATATTTGTTGCTAGTTTTTTTTTTTTTTTTTTTTTTTTTGTTTTCAACAGAATTTTTACTTTCAGGAGCATATTGAAATGTTAAGGATAATTGCAAAATATTTTAATAAATATTATTTCATGCACACAGTGTGTGTGCATGATCTTCAAGGATAGTCAGTCGTATATAGTAGATATAGCAATCGGTCCTAAACAGCTTAAGCTATTTGCTCAGAGATATTAAGAGGCAGATGTGTATCCCTCCAGCAACGCAGTAGGTAATTGGGTTTAATAACAAACTCTTGTTTGGGTAAACCACCTCAGGCGTTTTGAAAGGATTTAAAACAAAAAGTACTCAATTCAAGACATCATCTTCTTTTTCATTTACTTTTGGCAGTAATAAAATCAATAAACTTAAGGAAATAACAAGGATGTTTTACCACCAGAACGCTCAGCCAGTTTAAATACAATTTCAAGTGTATTGATCAAGAGAAGTTGTATATAATTTTAGAGATATGGAATATAAGAGTCTGTTGAAACAATGGCGCAGGATATCGTACTGTCACACAAATAGCCTGTAGAACAAAAACAAATTCTAAAGTTTGATTTTGTTTGAAATTTTATCTTTAATTTTCGAGTTAGTGCTCCTCTTTTCGTTTTCCATTAGTTAAGGTTCCAGAAATATAACCAATATAATTTCTTGTTGCCTTAAGGTACGTTCACACTAAATGCTAATGCAACATAATTTTATCCAGATGTGATTTTATTAAATAGAACAGTTTCACACATGAATAATGGACAGTGTCAGAAAAGTTGTCTATAATTGGCAACTGCTTCTGAACTTAATAACCACTTCTCTATTAGTATTTAGTGGTCACGCTTCTTTGTGAAAATATTGGTCAAGCGTGAACGCACCTTTAGAAAAGAAGATAATTATGGCAGAAAAAATATTTTAGTTCTTTAGAGTTGTGTGGCCAAAGTGCAATGAAGAAGCGTCGTCAGGTGGTGGCACAGTGCAAAGAAGATGAAATTGTATGTTATTGGAAGTTGTAACAACGAGTGGGCCGTCTATCGGTTTAAATTTTAATTTTCTATCTGGCAATACTTATGTCATTCTATTCTGTCAATATGTCATCTCCACTGAGCGCAAAAAATCGATTTGCACACGAAAATGAAAAAATCGTATATGTGGTACAGAAAATCCCTACGCGGTCTTACAGAGGCGCCCATATTTCCGAAGTATTCGATTCTTTGTGCCCGCTCTTCATGGAATTGATGTGAACGATGTTTGGTTTCAATGGGATGATGCAACCTGCCGCACATCTCATGCCACAAAACGATTTATTGCGCCAAACGTTTGATGACCGTTTAATTAGTCGAAATGGTAGTTTGGATTGGCCGCCAAAAAGTTGCGATTCGACACCGTTGAACTATTTCCTCTGGGGAGCCATTGAAGACAAGTGGTATGCCGACAAACCAGAGACAATTGAGCATTTGAAGACCGAGATCCGAGATACGAACCCATATACTCGAAAATTGGTCCGATGGGATGGAGTGCTGTGGGAACAGCCGTATGAATAAAATAATATTCCATCTATAACCTGGAAAGTTCTACTTAACAACAAAAGAATTAATTTGAAACGGTTTACGTTTTGTTGTATTTTTAAATATATATTTTTGAATGGCCCTCCCACTAGTTTACTTCTTTCCTCACTTTATCTAAATTCATCTTTTACAATCTACTACACTAAAGGCAAATGGTAATAATAGGCCATAAAGAAATAAAATTTGGACGAAAAATTATGATTTCACTTAAGGCACGTTAGTTAATAACCGAATTGAGTAATAGGCATATGGCCAAACGGAAATAACGATATTTCAGGTTGTAAATTAGTATCTTGACGTCATTATTTCAGTTCCTGGAATTCACAAATTACTTGGATTTGTGTGCTACATTTAAAAGTAAAAGTGGAATATATAGAATATTTAACTGGCATCATATTTCGGGACCGTTTCACCCTCTCAGCGTTCTTCAATTTCAATTTAAACTGAAAACTGAAGAAACGACTGAGAACTCATAAGATAAAATATTTATTAAGGGTATGCGTTTAATCTCCTACTTGTCTCTTGTACCTTTTAAACTGCAAATATAATTAAGAGTGTTGAAAATTTGTATAGAAAATTGTTATACTAGTGCCTCGTTTCTGTAACTGTCACTCTGTGAAACACAGGATGAGTCAGAACATATTTCTTAATGCATTTAAAATTTTGTTGGTTTTTTATAATAATAAATATATTATTCTACAACAAAAAGCATGACAACCATAATTATTTAGTTTTTCGATGTGAGAACTTCTCACATCAGTTACACTGGCTGTTAAATATATTAGAAACAATTTCGACTATTTTACTACCATAATCCCCCCTTTCATGAATACTTTTTTACATGAAATGTTACCCCTTTCCTTTCAATTTTAATCGTGAATAAAATCCATGTGATTGATTTCATGCTAAAATAAATTTTTCCAGATTGTGAATGATTGTTTCCCCGCGAGATGTTTCACTTTTTCCATTAATTTTCACTTTATTATATATTATTGGTTTATAGTATCAACCAGTAATATATAATAAAGTGAAACTTTATACATACACAGCATTTTTAAAATAAAATATGTTTATTAAACTCATTGCTCTCTTGCTAAACCTAGGGGCGTTTTCGTTGGTTTTAGTGCTTTATGAAATCTAAAAGTTGACAACGCTGCTTTGAGCTTGTAGTATTGTGTTTATGGACATACATTTATATTTTAAGTAAAAGTATGGCATAATTTAGAAAATATATATCTAATATTTATATTGTGCACATCTACATAGAAATACCTTTTATTTCATATATTATTCATCAATGCCGGTGAAGCATAAGATACATTAAAGAGTAACACAAAAAAATGTGTGGCATTTATTTAGATGCATGGTAACTTAAAATGATAATATACACAAAACAAAAATATTGTTGGAACTTTTTATTATAACTCTAGTAATTTTTTTCATGAAATACGATATTCGGCATAAGTTCGCCGCGACTACGAGTTACAACATTTGACTTAATAATCTCCATATAAAGCATAAAAAACACATTTTCGATATTTTCAAATTTGCAGGAACTTAAGCGTTTTGAATAGACTTACTTTTATATATTCTTATCTATTCTTTTTATTTTATTTATTTTTATCTCAATAAAAGTTTAAAACCACCTTGAGAATTAATGTAGACTTAAATATTTCCAAAAAAAGAAAATGTATCCTGGGGAAAAATAGAAACATCAAAAATTCTTATTTTGGGATTTCAGGAAAATTCTTAGGGATTTATGGGAATCTCCAAAACAAAACACGTTAGTCTGCTTAAAATATTGATAAATAATAATTCTTGTACAACATCGTTTTTCTTGTCTATAGCACAAATAACATTTAAAACAACAAATTTGTCGACTTTTTTTATATATTTTTTACTTGTGGGCTAGGACGCGAGCTAGTGGACCAGCCATTTAATGTTTCTAAAATTCGTACCCACACCTGACCTATAGTGCTAGTTTTTCTCTTGTGAAAAATTAGCAAATACTCCCACCAAAACATATACAGATGTTAGCCTCATCATGTTAGGCAACTTATTCTAGGCCAACAACATCAGCAACTCCGATCCCTGGAATCATGATAATAATAAACCGTGCAAACACTGAAAGCCATTCCGCAAACTTCCCACTAATTTCAACAGCAAAGCTATCGCGAAATGGTTTATTGCGTTGTTCCATGCTTTTAATCTCTTCGAAGTCGAAAGTCTAATGAGAATTTGAACAACTCCTACTATTTTAATTCTGAAACTCCCACAACTGCGGAATGAATATACCGATGATCACGTAATTAACAGTGATTGATATAGTTTTTTGAGTCTTAAAAAAGAATCAGAGTATTCTGAAAAATCACTTAGCGATTATTTTCGTTATCGATATCTAACCAACGATTAAACCAATTTTGAACAGGTTAGCGCCGTTGCACAACAGTTTTCAATGTCAACAGCTGATTATTCTGCAGAAGCGGTCGGTAACGCCATTTTTCGAATCGGTTCCAAATCACAGGAAACCTAAGTTTGGTGGAATTGTTATGAACGCCAGGAGTTCGGTTCGATGAGGTCAAGCCGTTCTAAAATTATAAGCACATATACATAGTGATACCCTCTCAGGAGAGAAGCTTCCTGGGAACTCAGAACGTAGAGATCTGATGAGAACTACATTTTTCCAAAGTAGAGTACAACCAGTAACTTGCCGATTCTTTTAAATTTTCTTAACGGAAAGTTGATAAACGTAAAGAGTTTATCTATCAAGTAAATCTTGACAGAGCCTGGCGCGAGAGTGAAATTCTTAAGGCTCCAGAAGCCGAGGTCTTTCTGGAGACGCATGGGAAGAAGCAAACATAACAACAGCAAACTGCGTGAGATGGAGATGCTTTCTCAGAGCCACACTCTCCTAAGAGAAAGAATGAAAAAAAAAATCATAAAAACTTGGGGTCCTGTAATCACAGTTGTGATGGGGGGTTGCGATCAATTTTGGGGTGATCTTCAGCGAAACTTGAAATTTGATTTTTTTGAAGTCTTATTTTTCCTCAAAAAAGCAATTAACATGATTAAAGTTTTTAAAATTATTGTATTTTAGTTGATAAGAAAATCTAAATTGTAATTTTTTTTTTTTTTTTTGGAAAATTTCATGACCAGCGGTCAAAAAGTTCAGCTGTTTATTTGTTTTTCCATTTTACACTTTAACAAAGAAAATTTCCTTCTTGAACTTTTCTTAAACACAGAAAATTCGAATGATTTATTGTCATTTTGTTTTTCGTACGTTTTAAGCCTCCATACATATTTTGAAAAGTTGAAAACAGAAACATCTGCTTTCTTGGCCAAATTTTCACAGTCGGCTGAAGAAGCAACGGCAGCAGCCGCAGCAGCTTCTTTTCTAATTAAACAATTTACAATAAAATCTAATAAATACTTCATCATTTTTACGATGCTTTAATTTTAATGAACTGTGACATTTTGTTGCTATTTTTTTCTTTTTTCCTTGTGAAAAGAAGAATAACAAGATTCTTTGCTTTTACAAAATTTGAATTAAGAAAGGCTGGATAAATCGAATTTGCTATGCTTTCTTGGTTTATTAAAAAAGAAAGTCAGACAATTGTTGTTGTCGTTGGAAAAAAATCTCGCCTTAAAACTGAATAATTGTTGTTGATCTAGATTTGATTTGAGAAAAGTTAAGGGATGCTTTTTGTCTGGATTTTTGCAACATGATTTTGCTTTAAAAATTATTAGTTTTTGCTTGAAATTTCAAATGATTATTGCCCAAAGATTTATGAGAAGCTGCTTACTCGTGATTTGTTTTTCCTTGTGACTTTACTGCCTTAAAATCATTTCCATCAAACAAACAAAAAGAAGGAAATTTATATAAAATTCTACACCAATTGCATTATATAATTTTTTTTCTTATTTATTTACTATCTCCCTGAAGACAGATAAATATTGTTTAACTTATCTTTTTTGTTTGTGTTTGCGTGATCGATCCTTTCATAGATTTGCGTTTGTGTACCTGGTTTGACAAAGATCTTCATTTTGTGTGAGTTTTGGGATGTGTGTTTCCTCTTTGGTAAAATCTTAAATGATCGAAAGAGACTTTTGGTTGCTGCATTATTAATAATTTCCTTAGGTTTTTATTTAGATAATTATTTTTGAGAATTTAAATGCAAGTACATGTTTTTGTTTTTGCATTCGCTTGTTGGAAAGGATCTTAAAGATTTCAATTGCTTCGTATCTTTTGCTTCGACCTTCGTTGAAACCGTTTTTAAACATTTTAGGGTAAGAAAGCAAGGAAAAGGATCCTTACTTGAGATCGCAACTATGATCGAGAAGATTGCACTCACACAAGCGCGCACACACAGTATCTTTGTACAATTGTTTGTGCAGGGAAAGAGAGAGAGAGAGCAAGAAGGAAAAATAATGAATGTTTAAAAATCAACCCTTAAATATTCGTTACTTTTTTTCTTGTGAGGACATGCTTGAATTCTTTAACATTAAACTCAGTTCCATTGCGAAAGTCAAGGTGTCAACACGCAAACGCATTTGAAAAATAAGTACAAAAGCGAAAATCTAAAAATTCCAATAGAAATTCGTAAAGGATCTTTTAACTGTTTGAGAAGCAAAAATACCAAAAAATTTTATGAAACCAAAGACTGTTGTTGTATTTTTACAAAGTTAAAGTGCAATATTTAACATAACAAAAATATAATTTTTAGCCACTATCGTCGTGTATCTCACTCTCTCTCTTTCAAAATATCAATGTATATGTGTCCCTGTTTGATATTAACATCACTCTCACCTGATGACACCTTGTTTGAAAATTTGATTTGTTTTATGATAAAAGCGGAAAAGTGTTTTCCTTTCAATACAAACAAAAGAATCAAAAAAGTACGTTTTAGTTTTTGCTAAAAAAAAAAATCAATTAAAATTGTGTGTCTCTCCCTGTCAAAGTTTAACGCCGTGCCTGCCACAGTGAGCCCGATATCAAATGTTATTATGAAGTGTGAGAACAAAAGAAAAGTTATAGAAATGGTAATTAATTTTGTAGTTTCATGTCTCTATATCGTATATAATGTGCTTTCTAGCGAAGGTCCTTAAGCAAATCACTTTGGATTATTAATTATAAGTTTTTATTTTTATGCCAAGTCTGTTAAACAAAATACGAGATCGTAAGAAACATCTAAAAGAATTAACCAAAATATATATATATATATATATATATATATACATATAAATATAAATATAAATATATATATATATATATATATATATATATACATATAAATATAAATAAATAAATATATATATATATATATATATATATATATATATATGTATATATATATATATATATATATATATATATATATATATATATATACATATAAATATAAATATAAATATATATATATATATATATATATATAAATATATATATATATATATATATATATATATATATATACATATAAATATAAATAAATATATATATATATATATATATATATATATATGTATATATATATATATATATATATGTATATATATATATATATATATATATATATATATATATATGTATATATATATATATATATATATATATATATATATATATATATGTATATATATATATATATATATATATATATATATGTATATATATATATATATATATATATATATATATATGTATATATATATATATATATATATATATATGTATATATATATATATATATATATATATATATATGTATATATATATATGTATATATATACATATGTATATATTTAAAAATTTTTAATATACGAAAATTTCTTTTCAACCGATTTTATAGAAAATCCAGTTTGATTATGTATTTTTTATATTTAAAAAGTTGTTTATAACATATAATTTATCATAGACCATAACAATTGAATTTTTTTTTTTGGGGAAGGCAAATTGAAATTTATTATGATCTGACTTCTGGTTTTTTGATGTTTTGTTTTTCTTTTGCAAAAAATTTTTTATTGTCAGACAAACTCCTTTCAAAATTTTTTCAAATTGTAGGACAAACAAAATTTGGTTAAAAGAATAAAAATATTTGAAATTTAGTTCTTGTGTGCATAAAAGTATCACTAACGGCAAGTGATTTGAAAATCAGGTCCTGAATTTTACTTCTGTTTTCATTTTTCAAGTTATAAAAAACATTATTTGTCTGCGTTTTTCTTTATAGTAAAATGTTCATTGTTCATTTGGAAATTTGTATTGAAACAACAATAAAAACTCAAACACGTTTTTGTTTTTAATACAAGGTTTCAAACTTAAAAAATGTGATATTGTAAATTTGTCAGTTTATTGGAAATTGTAGCTTCCACTTCGGTACAAAATTCGCTACTAATAATTATAAGTATTCGTCTGTAAGTATTGAGGTCGGTATTAATTCTTCCTGGTAACAAATCAAATTTGAATTGAGATAATATTCAAACTGCATTGGAACAAAATTGTAAGAATGATGAAAAAAAAAATTTCGCTATAAAATAACTATTCAAATCGCGTTATAAAATGCTGAATTTCAAAGCATAAAGTGTTTTAAGGAATATTCTGATTGAGAACTCTAAAACTTTTGTTTTGAATTTTCAAAGCAGCACATTAAAAATAATAGTACATTATTAATAATAAACTTTTTTTTACTTCTTTCCAGGATCCAGAATTAGGCTTTGAGCCTTCTGCCAAACGTCAGCAACGTCTAACATCTCTATATCAAAATGGTAACGATTCAGTTGTGTCCTCTGCCTACCCGTCGCCAGTAGATGAAATTTTGGCTCAAGAAATTGATACGCGCAGCTCATCCGAATGTCTTTCAACTGCTACAGACTTCGAAGTAGTCAATGATGATATACCCGACAGTCCTAACAGTTTAAGACACGATGATGAATTGGTTATACATGCAGAAGAAGAACAGTTGCATGCAGTGCAAGAAGAAATTGAACAGCATGATGACCTGCCCCATGATGATTATAGTGACCATATAACAGACGATGATGATGTTGATGATATAATATCTGGAACAATATCGCCCTGTTCTTCCGAATCTATAAAAATAACACAAAGTTACAAGCCTGTCATCGTTACAGAAACTGTATCAGATGAGGTTGATAATGTAGATGTCCATCATGGCGAACGAACGCCCGGACAAAGATTATCTAACGGCAAGACACAAGACTCAAATAACACATCCGCCTCTAAAGTAACACAACCCAAGGTGAAATCGTTCGATGAGTATTTAAATGCGCACTACGATGATTGTATGACACCGGCTGCTGATCCTGAGCCACCCAGACAATGTCCCCTGCCCGCTTTGTCATGGGCAAATGCTCAAGATGTTTGGCAGTTGATGTGCAAAAAAGATGAACAGGCCTCCTGTTTAAGGAATTGCAATATGTTGGATGATCATCCAGGTCTACAGCCACGCATGCGTGCCATTCTACTTGACTGGTTGATAGAAGTGTGCGAGGTATACAAACTACATCGTGAAACGTACTATTTAGCGGTGGACTATTTAGATCGTTATTTGAGTGCCCAGAAAAATGTACAAAAAACCCATTTGCAATTAATTGGCATTACCTGCCTCTTTGTAGCTGCAAAAGTTGAAGAAATTTATCCGCCTAAAATTAATGAATTCGCCTATGTTACCGATGGTGCTTGCCAAGAGTCCGATATTTTGCAACACGAAATCTTACTGTTGCAAGCTTTAGAATGGAGTATTAGTCCTATAACACCCATTGGTTGGATGGGTGTTTATATGCAATTGAATGTTAATAATCGTACACCTGCCTCGTTTCAAACTTCACAAAATCTTAAATATAATAATAAATACACAAAAGTCGCCTCCCCCACAATAAATGTTGCCACAAAAGAACAGCATGATTTGCATAACAACAACAACAACAACAATTATATATCAACGTGTCCACGGCATAGTGAAGTGGATGATTCTTTTATTTATCCACAATTTTCGGGCTTAGAATTTGTACAGACTTCTCAACTATTAGATTTATGTTCCCTGGATGTTGGTGTTGGCAATTTTCCGTATTCGGTTATTGCTGCAGCTGCTATTTCACATACATTTGATAGGTAACTTGCAATTTCTGCTTCACAATTTTTAAACCAACTATTTTCATTTCAAAACAAAATACTAGTTGCTCACAATTTTTCTGGAAAAATGCTCAAACGCGCCTATTATTACGCATTTAAATGTTATTAATAAGGCTTGAGTTCGTTATTGCATTTTCGCATAATGCAATTTAATAGTGTCCGACCGCACTTACTTTTTCTGATAGATTTCGGATCCGAACGTCGGTCAATCTTGCAACGTTCGGCCGAAACGAACCCGAAATTTTCGAAAATAAAATTCTATATAATTAAAAAATGTTCGGTCATTGAATTTGGCTGAAGTACCGAAAAAGAACGTTCGATCGGACACTACAATTTAACTATTCATTCTCATACAAATTTTGATCTGAAAATAGTAAATGAGAATATTAAATAATATCAATACATATCTTAACAAAATATAATATAAATTTATTTTATTTTGCAGAGAAACTGCTTTGCGTTGTTCTGGCTTCGATTGGCTGACAATACAGCCATGTGCCCGTTGGATGCAGCCCTTCTTTGAAGTGATATCAGAAGAGTCCCACAATCTACATTTATTAGAACAAAATGAACAAATTAATACAAAATTTGGTTTGGGTCATGTATGTCCTAATATTGTGACTGACGATTCACACATTATACAAACACATACTACAACAATGACAATGTTTGTAAGTATTATTTTTTATTACATACTCGTATACTGACTAGCATATTATCCGCAGCTTGGTTAGCGTGTGTTACTAAGAATGCCTTATCTATCGCCAAAAAAAAATTATTGATTGTGCCACTGTAAATTAACCGTACTTGTTGAAATAAGTACTTTTGAAATAAGTATATTTTCAGCCAGGAAAAGTGCCAAACACATTTCGAATTATTTGTTGGTAGTTTCCGAGATATAAAATTACGGAATTCACTCGTTTTTTAAACATTTGAATTTCCGGAAATTGCTTAGTGCATCTATATATGGGGAGGGGAACCATATACAATATTTAAAGTTTCTATCCAGCTCTAGTGGTTTTTGATGGACGCTACTTTCTTATATATAGACATAAAAAGATAGTTATTTAAAAACAATCTGAAAAAATTAGAACTATTCCCAAAAAAGAATTTAAAAAGTGTTCTGCAATTTCATAATTTTCTTCAATTGTTAGCTAATTATATATTTTTTAAAATTTTATTTATGTAGGATCGTGCTTGCCTTTTACAAGAGCAGCTGTTAGCCATAGCCACTAAAGTCAAACAAGAAGCTTCACCAGCTACCGGTCTCATGTGTCCTGATGGTTTACTAACACCACCAGCATCTAGTCGCAAGCCCATGGGCATCATAGAAGATGAAGATGATGCAAATCATGAAAATCTTCAAAGTACCAATATAGTTAAGGTTTGAATACAACAAACAACAAGACTTGCTGTTAAATATCTTAACAAACAAAAATGTCCCACATGTACCACAAGGTGGGCTGCTGTTAACATCTTCCGTTATACAGAAAAAAAACGAGAAAAACGTTACAGTGGCCCTCTTTACTCGCCCCATAAAACTACGTTAAGTAAATTTAATTTATTATTAACTTATGTAAAAAAATATATCAACACAACAAACCCATGCTATATATATACACACTAAAAACAAAGTAATTATTCTTTTCTGCTTAAGTTTATGTAGAATAAATTATTATATACTTTATAAAGTTAAAGTTATTAATTTTAATGTAAAAAAAATCTAAAACAAATTACATAAGCCCATACAATAATAAAAACAACACAAATTCCATAAAAATAATGTTATTTTTAGGACTTTGTAATTCAAAACATAATAGAAAAACAACAAACAAAAATTATTAACCTCAAACCAGCTCAAACAAATTTCAGCTTTCTTTCTTAATGTTGTTATAATATTTTGCAGCTAACAGGAAGGAAGCAGTATTTAAAAATAATTTTTAAGTCTTTTGTTTTGAAATCATGTAGCAAAATTGTTTTCCCTTAAAAAGTATTTTTTTCAAATTTTTATAAAAAATGTAGAAGTTTGCGAACTTTAATTTTTTTGACCTTAGCTGAATTTTTTTTGTAAAAAAAAATAATTTTAAGTAGACTTTTAAATTAAAAATGAACCCCTGATTAAGGTACTCGGAAATATTGTATAGAAATTTTGTACGTGTTGCTGAATCAGGCGGTTTCTGTCTTGTGCCAACATATTTTGTTAATTCTTAGTCTATACACATCTTTTTATTTCTTTTAATTTAGTTAATGAATTATTTAGTTTTATTTATAATTTTATTTTTGGTTTAACTTTTAGTTTGTTTCCTAAGAAAAATCATTATCCTTACACTAACAGCTTTAACTAATATTCTCATTTTCAGCTAAAGTCAGTTTTGAACTAATACAATAAAATTAGCTGAGTAAGTTGAGGGATTTTGCTCTTTGTATAACGGACTAAAACCACTAATTACTCTCAGTTCATATCCTTGACATTTTTATTATGATTTTGTTTTACATCCAGTTTTTTTTTAAATTTTTATTTCATAACTAACAAATACTAACAATGATAATTTAAACAAGAGAAATAAATAAATGGTCATGGTGGAATTTGCAAGTGTTAATACCAGCACTATTTCAGCGACCAAGTGTTCTTCGTTAATGATTTTGTGAAAGCAAATCTATTTGATAATATGAACAGCTAAAATTACGTTTGTAAACTGTTATCCAGACGACTACTTGCTCCAAATCATGCAAGACTAGCACATAAAGTCCACCCTATATGAAGCATCACTAGTCTAGTTGGTGTTACTTGAGAGCTAGAAAAGAGTATAAGACCTGGGCAAATTCTTATATTTCTCTTGTTAAAAAGTTAATTGACATCTCATTCATTATTATTTTCTTTTTTAGTACTTTAGTTTTCTATATAATTTGAAGTTCCTTTACCGGACACAAGACCAGAATTTTTTTATTTTCTTGAAAAAAGTCTACATATACATATATAATAGAAATGAAAAATAAAAGCAATTTTAAAAATATTTAACTTAGAAATGGAATTTTAAAGTAAAGGTAATTATAAGGTTAAATATTGCCATAATTTGCACAGCAAATTTTTAATTTTAATACTTTTAAACAACCCAAAAAAAAAATTTAACTAATAAAAAGTAATAATTTAAAATATATAATTGTAAGGTAGTACTACACTTAAGCTTTTGTTTTATATAATTGAAAAAACCTGTTTTAAGGTTAGAAACATTTTTAAAAGAAGAAATTAAATGAACAATAAATTTCTTTTCCAAAATTTAAAATTTGTGTATAAAAAATACTATTTAAACTTTGTTTGATTTCTGAAAAGCATGTTTTTTAGAACAATTCAATAACCAAAACAAAAAAATTCTAAAAATCAAATAATTTCCATTGAAACGCTTATAAATTTTCAGGTTTACCATAATGTTAACTAAGTGTAAATAAATAATTACAATATATAAATATAACATAATTATAAAAATAAATAATTTCAAATAAATGATATACATATAATTTTTTATAAAAATCTTACTCGTTTTAGTTTCTTTCTTTTCGTTTTGCTCTTAAGTTAAAAAAATCATTTATCTGTATAATAATATACGTTCAAGATTTTTAAAATATTGGTTGAATTTTATATTTTAAGTTGTCTATTTTTGTTTAATTTGTAAGAAAAATCTTAGTATTTACATTATTTCAATAATTGAACAGTTTCTTTGTTTTAAGTTTAATTTGTCTTATATTTTTTTCAGAATTATTTAAATGAAATCATTTATGCATATGCTAACATAAAACTCAAAACTTACAATTCGTTTTTAAGCTAAAATTTGATCTAGTTACATACATTTTATAACATGATTTTATATAACAATTAATTATTAAAGAAAAAACTCAAAACTACTACGCTTCTTTGCATTAAAATGTTTATTAAACAAAATGTGTAAAATTTTAAATAAATCTACATATATAAAAAATATACATGCATATATATTACAAAATCAAAACTATTGTGGTTTTAATTGAAATTTTTTGTTAAAACATGGTATCTCGAACTAGGCAATTTGTATGGCAATGATTTGCATTTTTTATAATATAAAAATGCTTATCCTGAATCTTGGGTTTTTTCTACTGATATTGTCCTAGCATCTATATATTTTAAAGGGATGTCTTCATAATGCTAACTTCGTATTTAATAAAATCCTACATATGGATTTTTCGGCAGGAACTTAAAATTATTTTGAATTATTTCGACCATTACCACATGTAGGGTATATATAAAAAAGAAAAAAAGTGAGATAGATCAAACACTCTTTTTGCAAAAACAAGTTTTGCGCGGAAAAATACGGTAAACGCACTATAATGCCTTTACCTTTCTCACAATTTATCTAGTTGTTGAAATAATACTCACACGGGGCTAGTGCATGAAAATAAAACACAATTGTATAAATCAGAAAAAGCCTAAAACGAAAAACTCACGGTTCAAACACAAAAAATAAGACTACTAATCATATTTCACTAGCGAAATTCGGAATCATAGATTAAAAAAACTAACAATTATGAACCACGAACTAGTCTCTAAACACATTCTCTTTGTGTATATAAAAGAATCGGCAGCGGATAGGTGCTCAAAATAACGACTATTTAATTTCCCCGTTATTAAATAACTTTAAAGCTTATTGAAAGTTTGTTTTATTAACACATATTTCCAATAGAAGCGTATGATAATTCTTCAGGTTTTTTATATTGGTATCAAGAAATTAACCGCGACTAGTAGACAAAAGGGAGCGATTGTG
Source organism: Linnaemya vulpina (assembly GCA_963675445.1). Lineage (NCBI taxonomy): Eukaryota > Metazoa > Arthropoda > Insecta > Diptera > Tachinidae > Linnaemya > Linnaemya vulpina. The sequence goes on from OY776276.1 coordinate 23,053,895, forward strand.
GTATCAAAAGTATTTTTGAATCATATAACAGCTTTCATTCATTTTGAGGCTGGCAATGCCATGAAGCAATTATCGTTTTACAGCACTGCTTTTATTCTGAAGTGTCAAAATTTAATAACACATTGAATAGCGTGCGAAAATACAAGCTCGTGCAGAATTTCATTAACAAAATTGTAAATAAATGCAAAAATTAATTAGCAAATAGAGTTATTTATTGAATAAATCGACGACCGAAAAAGTTTTTAAGAATAAGATGGCTGATGTTGATGAATTATTTGATTGTTTTAATGAGCAAGCGGATGAAATTGCCAATGAGCCACCAGTGGCTGCGGCAGAGGTCCCTGTTGTTGAGACAGCTAACGATGGCGATGCTAAAGGAAGGTATGTTTATAATTGTGGAATTATATTGTAGTAAAAGGCTAAAATTTGTATTTCTAAAGCTCTAAGAATTTTGAAAAACGGCCATTAAACGATGACGATGAAAATGACACAAATAAACGCCCCAAAATGACGGAATCCATATTGGACGATATCTGCGTCGATGCTTTACGTTCTCGCATATCCGTTCATGTTGTACAATCGCCGGATTCATGTACACATGAAGTGGCCACTTATCCGGGGCAAGAATATATACCTTTGCAAGCATTCTCAGGTGTACCAGCCAAGGAATACCCATTTGTTTTGGATCCTTTCCAAAAGGAAGCTATTTTATGTATTGATAATCAACAAAGTGTTTTAGTTTCGGCCCACACATCTGCTGGTAAAACAGTAGTAGCTGAATATGCGATAGCCAAGTCCTTGAATGGCAAGCAGAGAGTGATATATACCACACCCATCAAAGCTTTGTCCAATCAAAAATATCGTGAATTTAATGAAGAATTTAAAGATGTGGGCTTGGTAACTGGAGATGTTACCATCAATCCGACTGCATCCTGTCTTATAATGACCACAGAAATTTTACGTAACATGTTGTATCGTGGTAGCGAAATTATGCGTGAGGTTGGTTGGGTTGTTTTTGATGAAATCCACTACATGCGTGACAAGGAGCGTGGTGTAGTATGGGAGGAGACTTTAATTCTGTTACCTGATAATGTAAGATATGTTTTCTTATCAGCCACTATTCCCAATGCCAGGCAATTTGCCGAATGGGTATGTCATTTGCATAAACAACCGTGCCATGTGGTTTATACGGACTATAGACCAACACCATTACAACACTACATATTTCCTGCTGGTGGCGATGGAATTCATTTGATAGTTGACGAAAAGGGACAATTTAAAGAGGATAATTTCAATACAGCAATGTCTGTGCTACAAAAGGCTGGTAAGTTGTATTAATTTGAAAAAGAATACATATATTAGTTTTGCTTATGTATGGGAAAATATTTTTCGGGACTTACGTATATGTTGTAGACTATACGATAGAACTCGACATATCGTTGTTTAGTATAAAAAATACGGTTGAACCTAAAATGGTTATATATTGAGCTTTATTAGCTAAAACATTATTATTTTTATATATCAACTAACCGATAAGCGGTGATTGATGTAGTTTTTGAAAAGAATAGAAAACACTAATCAGCTATATAATTTCGGAGTTTAAAAAAATTAATTTCTTAATATTGAAATTTTTGTTCATGATTTCTTACGAACGGATTAACCGATTTCTGCCTGGTTTACGGTGATTGAGGAAGTTTTTAAATGTTCAGAGTTGAATAGTTTGTTGTATCGTTCGATGAACCAGTTCCAATCGGTTAAAATTCACAGGAAATTTTATTTAGGAATACTCTTCAGAAATCATTGATTTGGTTCGCCCATACTAAAGTTATAAGCAAAGACATGCAGACGTAGTGACTGGTTCTCAAAATTAGGCAGGGAAGCTTTCAAAACTTCAAAACGTGGAGACCTAGAGCATGTGCTGAATAATTTGATCTTTTTCTTGTATATTTTTAGGTGAAGCAGCCAAAGGCGATCAAAAAGGTCGCAAAGGGGGCATCAAAGGTGTAAACGCGGGTCAATCAAACATTTTCAAAATTGTCAAAATGATAATGGAACGGAACTTTGCACCAGTTATTATATTTTCTTTCAGTAAAAAGGACTGTGAAGTTTATGCCATGCAAATGGCAAAGCTGGACTTTAACACAGCGGAAGAGAAGAAACTTGTAGATGAAGTATTTAATAATGCTTTGGATGTACTTTCTGAAGAAGACAGACAATTGCCACAAGTAGAAAATGTCTTACCTTTACTGAGACGAGGTATTGGCATACATCATGGTGGTCTTTTGCCAATTTTAAAAGAAATTGTAGAGATTTTGTTTGGTGAAGGCCTGTTAAAGGCATTATTTGCTACTGAAACATTTGCCATGGGTCTTAACATGCCCGCAAGAACGGTTCTATTTACAGCTCCACGTAAGTTTGATGGTAAAGATTTTCGTTGGATATCTTCCGGAGAATACATACAGATGGCTGGTCGTGCCGGTCGGCGTGGTCTAGATGACAAAGGTATTGTTATTCTTATGATTGATGAAAAAGTATCGCCTTCTGTGGGGCGTGCTATTGTGCAGGGTAAAGCCGATCCCATTAACTCTGCTTTCCACTTAACCTACAATATGGTTTTGAATCTATTGCGAGTTGAAGAAATTAATCCTGAATACATGTTGGAGCGTTCATTTTTCCAATTTCAAAATCAATCTTCAATACCTGAACTGTACAAGGAAGTCCAAGACAAACAAGTTGAATTGGACAAAATAAAAGTTAAAGAAGAGCATAGTGTAGCCTCTTACCATCATATACGTGACCAGTTAGATTCATTAGGCAAACAATTTCGAAAATGGATTACTAAGCCAGACTATCTAGTACCTTATTTGCAACCTGGTCGTCTAGTAAAAGTACAGAACGAGACCGATGAATTTGATTGGGGTATTGTAGTGAATTTTAAGAAACAAACCAATAATACAAAAAATCCTCTAAAAGCTGAAACTGTGGTAATAGTGGATGTTCTATTGCATGTTACCGAAGAATCGGCCAAAAATGATGAACCAAAACCTTGTAAGCCCGGACAAAAGGGCAACATGGAAGTAGTACCTGTGGTTCATAAGCTTATCTCTCAAATATCCTCGTTAAGAGTTTATTATCCCAATGATTTAAGACCCGCCGATAATAGACGTAGTGTTCTGAAAACTATTAATGAAGTTAAAAAGCGTTTTCCCAAAGGGCCTCCGCTCCTAAATCCCATAACAGAAATGCATATTAAAGATCCAGAATTTCAAAACATTGTTGATTCAATAGATAAATTTGAAGAACGTTTATTCGCCCATCCTCTGCATAACTCGCCCGATTTAGATAGACTTTATTCACGTTATACACAAAAACTAAAAGTGCTCGAACAACTTAAAGCGGCTAAAGCGAAATTGAAGGAAGCTCGCTCTTTGCTGCAAATGGATGAATTAAAACACCGCAAACGAGTGCTGAGGCGTATGGAATATTGTACGGCTCAAGATGTTATCGAATTCAAGGGACGTGTGGCTTGCGAACTCAGTTCTGCAGATGAACTGCTGATGACCGAAATGATTTTCAATGGTGTCTTTAATGATCTGACAACAGCCCAATCTGTAGCACTACTCTCGACATTCGTTTGCGATGAGAAATCTTCGGAAAATCCTAAAGCAACTGATGAACTGTCAGGTCCTTTACGAGCAATGCAAGATCTAGCACGACGCATTGCTAAAATTTCCAATGAATGTAAACTGGAGCTTGATGAAGAAGCGTATGTGGATAAATTTAAACCTTTTCTCATGGATGTGGTCTTAGCATGGTGTAAAGGTGCTTCTTTCCTGAGTGTATGCAAAATGACAGATATTTTTGAAGGTTCTATTATACGTTGCATGAGGCGTTTGGAAGAATTGTTGCGACAAATGTGTCAAGCTGCCAAAACGATTGGTAATACTGATTTGGAAAATAAATTTGCGGAAGGAATACGCTTACTAAAAAGGGATATCGTTTTTGCTGCTTCATTGTATTTGTAGAGTTTGAGCAAACTTTCTTAAAATTTTTCTAGTTTTTAATAACATTCTAATTAGATTTCTGCAAAATGCCTTGAAAATCTCTAAATTACATTAATATTTACATATGTATATGACTTTTGCTGTTAAGAAAAATAAATATTGAAAAAATCGTTTAAAAGTTGTGAATGTAATTATGGATGGCCGGATAGCAAATATGATTATTGAAGCCAAAACAAGTGCAAGCTATTTTAGTTCTACCAATAGGTGGCTAACAATTTTATGTATTAACTTGTAAAAAAAGAAAATCTTCTACCTGGAAAGAATATATATATATATATGCACAAGTCAAGAAAATTCTCAAATGATGTGCAATACTTAAATATATTTTTAAATTTATTCAACGAAAATAAAAAAAACTACTGTTTCAAAATCACTTAAATTGTAAAAAAACGTTTTCTAGGAAGAAATTAAAAAAATTAAGATTACAAAAACTGAATTAAAAATAAGCAAAAGCTTAATATCAAATGCAAACAATTACGAAAACAAAACAATTTCAAAAAGGAACAATAACTTGGGGAATATTATAATTGTGGTTGGATATTGCCAAAAGTAGTTAACACGTTTGTTACAAAAAGTAAAATTGCGCAAATAAAGTTGAAAGTTTTTGTATGAAAACACGTGTAAATCGAAAACCGCCTATTCTCCCAGTCAAATCAGGTGGAAAAGTAGCTACTGCACCCAGAATGAAACACGATGTGCTTTATAACATGAATGATTACGAAAGTTTGTAAACAAAAACTCAAAATATTATTGTTTTAAATCAATAGTGTACGAGAATTTCATCAACCTGATAGTAACACACCTTAAATTTTCATTTTCTTCATGTACTTTTTTAGAATGTTTGCTCCATTTATACTTAAGCCAAACTTTTATGGTTTGGAATTTTTATAATGACCCTCAAACCTTTGCCACAACTGTTTTATTTTGTGGGAAATTTTTGTTTTAATTGCACTATACCAACATGACCTTATCTTAAAATATAATATTTCAATTAAACATTTTTAAAACACCTTTCTACCTCCACACACTGCAGGAGCCAAACTATTCCACCCATTAACTATATCCTTCAACAAATTATGTACAATAAAACTCAGGACTCCTTGGGACCAGTGGAATCTTAATAAAAAAATTCGTATATAAACAAAAAACAGTTCATACATATATAAAAAAAATTATTTGCTAATTCACGAATTCGAACTTGAGTCTGGTTAGCAATTCTTACCTTAATAATTAAATTTAAAAAAAGATTTTTTAATTTCGCGCTAGGCAAATCAAATATATAAAACAATAGGTTATTGGTGCGTGTAAGCATGTGACCCGCTTATAACTTTTGAAAGGCAGAACGCAATCAAACTGAACTGTTAGCGGTCCAAAAAGCATCCGTCCTTGAACTTAGATTTCATGTGATTGATATGAGCGCACAAAATCGATAAAAGTTTTTTTAGTTTGAAAAACTCCGATTATATATTTGATCAGTTAATGTTCTCGATTCATTTTTAGTAATCGAAGACTTCATAAATTACTGCTTTTCACCTGGGAAATCGGTTGATTTGAAAATTCAAATAATAGTGTTTTAGCTCAAAGAGCTTAAAATTGCGCTTTAAATTAGAGGCAGTTTACAGGGATGTGAAATTTATTTATCCCAGAAAAACAGTTATTTTAAGTTGTTCAAAGATGTCTTGAAATCTGTCCGTTTGAATCGGTTCAAATTTACAGTAAATCTAAGTTTGCATACAACCCATGCAACACCACCAATTTGATACGGTTTCTATGTTCAAAAATTAAAGCGGGTCTTATACTTACACACACACATACATACAGACATGGTGATACCCTTCTCTAGGGACTTAAGAAGTTCACATCTGATGAGAGCTAAATTTTTGCAAAACAGGATAAAACCAATAACTTCCCGGTTTTTATAAACTTTAAAGCTGGAAGTTAAAAAAAATAAATCATAAATGACTCATCAAGTCATTTTTTACCACCAAAAGTATCTTTCATGATGAGAAAACGAACGCCTTTTCTGGCCTTATAAAATTATTTGAAAAAATACTGGCTGGGAAGTGCTGGAAGTATGCAAAATGTATATGTGTTATTTTAAAAATGTGAATGTATTGAGTTGCTACATGTGTGAATGATACTTAACGATTAATGGCAATTGTTCTAAATATTCCACCAGGAGAAGAAATAAAATTTTATTAATCAGAGTTCTTGATAATGCGTTCAGTTTGTTAATCAATGCGTTTGTTAACTGCAAATCAAAGACATATTTAAACGATGTTAAAGAGGACACAACACAACAACACAAAACAATTTCTTTACAAACAGACGGCAAATAAGTTTTATTAAGTATAAAAATATTAAATAAAATAAAGGATACATATAAGTTTGATAAAAATATGAAATATAAATGATATAAACTGAAATGCTTTCAATTTGGCTACGAACTATAGAATGCGTCATACACAATAATAATGGCTTAAGAAATATCAAAGAAATTCGTAAGAGAGTACTAACTGTTGCAATTGTTGTCAACATATTTTATATAAAAATATTTTGTTGTTTCAATATCAGCACATACAACCATACAAAAGCTGGTACACACTTGCGAACTACTTTATTGTAAAGTAATTAATAGCTAAAAAGAGACAAGTTATAGTTCTATTATTGTATATAGATGGACATTAGACAATAATTTATGGACAAAACTACAACAATAGAATACAATAGACAACATAACAAACACATATTGTATATAACAAAAATTGGACGGATTACACTGATATGCCTTGGATAATATTATTATTATCATTTTAAAAATTTACAACATAAAATATTTAATTATAGCTTATTTACGATATTATCAATAGAATAATATGTGATACTTGTTTCATTTCTTTAAAGTTTTATTTACACTTAAAATTATAAAATAAAAATAGAGTACAATTTAAGTGAAAGAAAAGAACTTAAAATATTTAAAACTAAGAAAATGGAATGTCTTGATATGGATTGTATTCGTAGGTTTGATTTATTTTAATATTTTATATTAATTTTATTTTTATAAATTAATATTTATATATAATTATATAATACATAATATTTATATATAATTATATAATACATAATATTTATATATAATTATATAATACATAATATTTATATATAACTTATACTGAGTTCAAACATGCGACTTAATTGTTCAATTAGAAAATTGACACAATTATTAGCTCACTTGAGATCAATTTACGCAACTGCAGCTCAGTTAATAAATTGAGCAATTAGTACTTAATTACTTCATTAGGTGGACAAATGCCCTATACAACCGTTGTATAACGACAAAGTTAAAAGGAAATATCAGGTAAAATTGCCGGTTGTTAATTTTAAAACAATTTCGATCGAAAATAAATTTCTTTTGAAAATATTTACAATCAGGAATGCCTCAAAACCAAAAGGAAGTAGTGGTTAAGTATCTTGGTCTGTAATTAAGTAAACTCAATTATATATGTGCCAATTCCAACTCGACAACTCAATTTAGAATTTAATTGCCTCAATTAGCGTGCATGCATGAAACTAGTATTGGAGTTATGTAAATAAGATCTTATTTATATTATTTTGTCATATTTAGTATCAACAAATGTACATCCATACATACGCGTAAATACATGTATGTATACATGCATGAATGTATGTGTGTGTATATGTACATAAGTATATACTACCACAACGGAGTTTTTTATACATTTAAAAAATTTAAATATTCTCTAATATAAAATATAATCTAAAAGTATTGAAAAATTTTATGTCCTAAAAACAAAACATTAATAATAAAACCATAAAATTAATTAGCTTGTCGAGCTGTTTTTGTTAAGTATTAATTACATTTTATTTATTAAATACTCATCCCGGCGGATTTTTTACAAATTGTGGTAAAAAATATTTGTTTAAAACAAATTCCATAAAAAATCTTATGAAATTTACTATTAGGCATATGGTCATACTCTTATTATATATTAAATAAATTGCTTGGGTGTTTAGCAACGTCTATGTAAATTTTATTGGAGCTTTGCCAAATCATCAGCAGACTTTTCAAAACTGTGGTTTTGAAAGTTTTGAAGGCTCTCATCCTATGCAAGGACTAAAACTATTTGAGAACAATAAGTAACTTTTAAAAATAACAATAAACCACTTGAAAATGATTTTTAAATATCACATTGTAATAACTCTAGTAGGATATAAAACGTATACGAGACAAAACCTACCAAACAATTTTCAATCGATATGAATTTATTTTCATTTTCTAGAAACCAAACCCAAAAACAAATATTCTACATAATGCTATAAACACAATAGTGACGAACGACGAATTTTTCGTAACGAATATTTGTCGTTGGAAATAAAATACATTTATGTAAATGAAAATACACAAAATATGTACGTTGGATGAAATACGTTGTGCACAACGAATTTTGCGATAGATATATTTCTATTTCTAAAGCCGACGAATGACGAATAAGTTGGTCCAGTGTGGCCGTTTTTCTTTAACATTTTTAGTGTATAGCAAATAAAGTAACTTTTTGCTTTAAGAAATGTTTTCCTTTTTATTTGCAGCACATAAATTCAATTCTTAATTATATAAAATATTGTTTTGTTTAATTTTTGTCCTTTCATATTAAGGTTTTTTTTTGTTATTGTAATATGGTCACACGTAATATGTTTTTGTTCATGTTTTCCAATATTTTATTTATTTTACATTATTACATTAGCAGCTGTTATTTTCGCTCTAATTGTGTGTCATTGCCCGAATTTCCGCAACGAATTCATGATGATAAGTTCGTCGTGCTGTGCGAAGTTCGTCGGTCGTCCCAATTGTGTTTATACCATAAAATGAAACAGATTCTTATGGAGTAAAAATTCCTTGTTGGGCTTAGTTTGTAAAAGTTTTATAGCTATTAAGTTGTAATATAGTTTTTAAAAATCATTTGTAAATTCTCAAATAGTTTATAAATGCTGGTGCTTAAAATGAGTGATTTAAAGTTTTTCAAAACTATGAATAAGGTCACCTGATGATTTGGTAAAGCACCAATGAAATGCATATAGGCACTGCCTAAACACCCATCAAATAAATTTTGTTTCTTAAAAAATTTGAACTTGTTGTTGAGTAAATTTTCTATATCATCAAAAACATGGTTTTCTCAAAAAAAAACTGCATGTTTTAAATAACTAAACATTTAGTTGCGAATACAATATTCGTGGCAAATTTATTCAAAAATTATTTACCTAAATTTTCAAAAATATCAGCACTGTTTTTCAAAAGCTTTGCCATTTCACACAGCACAAACATGCAATTTTTCGCAACACTGACAAATTTTATTTCCCCATCAAAACTTTGCCAACGTTTCATACACGTCTTAAGTATGTCTCCTTTCACAAACGAGAAATTTAAAGGCAGAAAAACTAATTTTTTAGGAGAAAAACATTACACACAAACATTAAGTAACCTACCCGTTTGTCTGTCTATTAATTTCTCGATTGTAAATGCTTTAGACAAGACTAAAAAGGAATTGAAGAAATGTTTGCCTTTCAATTTCGCGTTTGTAAAATTTTATGAATGAAAATTATATCTGTACTTGAATAAGTTTATGCCTCACTGTAATATTCTGTTCGTACTGTCAATCGTCTTATCTTATAGTGCGTTCAGTATATGTGATGAAAATTTTCGATTCTGTTACCTGGAAGCGATTTTCGAAAAATTCTTAATTATTTTGTAACTAAATTCTAACTACAAATCAACTGTGATATACAAAAATCTTACATTCTAATTTACTGCTAATAAAATTAATAGGCTTCAGTTGTTTTTCACGAGAAATCTTAATTAAACTTTAAATGCAGGAACTCTCTGATCATATTCCAAAAAGGGCTACTTTTGTGTCCGATAAGGATTCATGATATTTTAGTTGACTCGAACTGTAAAAAATGGAGAAACAAATTTATTTTACACGAACTTGTTAGCAATTTTGAATAAATAATGATTATGAATAGTAACCGAACATCAACTGAGTTGCCAGACAAATACTTTTACAACTCTCGATTCCCACGCTTCACTTTGCTCGAAATGGAAGAAAAGAAAAGCGACAGTTGGTGCAGAAACTCACGTTGTTTTATTATCCGTAACTGTGCAATCAGATTACTATTTAAAATTTATTTTCTTTCCTTGGCGAGTTGTGCAAAAGAATTGCTGAAGCTGATTTGTGTTTGTGTGTGAACAATAAGCCAACTTCAATGGAGAACTTAAAAGAAAGTTAGCAGCAAATGCTGGACTGTGTGCACCGGGACTATTTTAATTTTGTGAACTACTCGAGATCTATTAATGAGGAGGCAGGCATATGCAACAATTTAACAAAAACATTTGCTGTAGTTTTTAGGTGTGGTGTTTTACAAATATGCTATCAGTGTTCGTGTTGCTTTTTGGGTTTGACAGGGAAACCCTGTTGAGATGCACTGGCCTCATCAATCGAGCTTGGCCAAGGTTGTTATCTCATTTGTTTGCAAAGTTATCGATCTTGTTCACATTCTATATTATCGAGGCCTTTAGTACCCAAATAAAACATTTATAGCCTGCGTGATTTAAGTTTTCATTAAAGTTTCTCTTACTTAGTTTCCTCTCTAAATGCAACAACAGCAGCCGGAATAGAAATATTTGAAATTCCTACCCCCGTCCGCTAGTGTAACATTTAGAGAGACGTTTCTTAAACTGATGTTTGTGGGACACCCTCGATCACTTGCGTACGAGCCTGCGGCTTAGGGGCCGGAACGGGTAGAGGTTGAACCACACTAGAACCGCTTGATATTGTGGCTGTAGTTGTTGTTGTTGTACGAGCACTTGGCGTAGGTGTCGTACTCCGGCTTTGCATAAGGGATTTTGTAGACTTGGCATATGGTTGTTCTGTTGGTACTGGCGTTGAAGATAATGGTACGGGATCACGTTGCAACAGTCGTTTCTCTTCCATTGATTTACCGTGATGACCTGTTGAGGCGCTGCTGCTATTTGTTATAATTCTGTTCACTGAAGCACCGCCATCACTACGTGGTGGCCGATATGAAATTAGTGTAGCTCCACCGTTTGCTTCCTTTAAGGAAACTGCAGATTTCAGTGATGCTTGACTGCCACTTTTTTGTGTCATGGCTAAAGATGAGGGCGATCGTACAGATGTTGTATCGGTCAACACTTTACTGGCTAAAGTTTTCGTTGAGGGTGAGTCTCGATATTCGTAAATGTTATCACGTGATCGCATAACATGATGATTCGTCACCAAGTTGGTATTATCGACACCAACTGGTCGTGCTTCATGATCGTATTCGGTGCCATCTGGGCTTATAAAAACATCTTCGTCATAATAGCGGTCGGATTGTCTGGGAAAGAAAGAAAATGATATTGTATTTTATATTATAAGAAGTTGGAAATTGTATTATTTAATTGAACTGAAAATAAAAATTGTGAGTGCTAAAATAATTTGTAGATACTTCACGCGATGTTTAAAATAATCGTGTGACCTCGGCGTAAGTATCGGTGTTTTTTCATATATATCTTTGAAAACATATTCTAAAAACCTGTTGCACTTATGCTATGATTTTTTTTATTGGTTGATATTCTTTGAAAGTAGAAATCGAATTAAATATAATAACACGATCAAAACTGAATGCGAGGTGAAATACAGAAAATGGCGCAAAGCAGAAATCGTATATTTTTCTACTCTTCTTCCCTCTCTACACCGATCGACAGTATGTATGTCCTGTTATCATGTCACTCAAAGTGTCCATCATTATTTTAGTTACCCTAGAGAATTTTGGTCACTCTAACGGCAATAGAGTTCTATACTTGAAATGGTTTGACGTTGTGCGATGTTTGTCCATTATGGTTTCGCATTTTTCTGACTTGCATAGTGGTGGATTGTGTTAATTGTTGTCGGCTTGTCTCTTTGAAAAGGCTATAGCACTGGGTCTTTGAACATTACCGATAGCAATTAACACCGTCGTGTATTAAAAAAACAGAATACAGCACCCTCCTTCGTCGCTATATATAACGAAAAATTCACTATCTAATTTGTCTTCATCTATCCTATTGACACCTTCCCCTCCTTCCTAGTTCTGACACAGTGCGGTGCGTATGTAAGGTTCATTCCCTTAATGCTAGTCCAAGACAAACAAAATTCTTTAGCCATTTTAAACCTTGAACGATTATGCTATGATCCGGCAGCCAAAAAAAGGTCCATCAGGTACCAGCAGAAGCTCAACTCTTTTGACTCAAAGGAGTATCAACAACATTCGGGGTGAGTTTCACAGTCTTACCGATAGTACATCGGAGTATGTTCAGGTGATATTAGAGAGCTATACCACATCGGTGGTTCAACAAGCAAACAAGGGTTCAAAAGGCTGTATAATTGTTTTTGAGCTTTTCGTGGTTCTCTTAAAGTTTATTGTATTATAAGGCGATTTCATGAAGAGACTTATTGAATAAAAAGGTTTATTTTAAATCTAAATATCGGGTGGCCGCATTTAGAGTAGGGAAAAATTAGCGCATGCGATCCCATCGAAATTCCAATAGTAATGGGTTTTTCTAAAAATAGATCTATAGCGGAGTTTGCTGCATATAAGGAATGTTCAGAAGGCTATTTTGCTTTCGACGGTTAATATTCTCGCGAAATGTTCGATGTTCGTACCAGCTGTTCAAGTTTAGCAAGCAGTTGTGAGTATATTTACCTCTTCGCATTCCTCCACATAATACAGCAAATTACTACCAACACAATCAGGAAGAGACATGCCACCGACATACTCCAAAAGGCTATTTGCAGGGGTTCTTTAGGCTCCCACCAGAATTCTGTAGTTGGCGGATAAGTGGGAACCAAAACGCCAATAACCGTCGGTAAATATTGTGTCCAAAAAGCACATTCAGTTTGGCGATAATTAAGTAAAATCGACGAATTGTACGTTGTGTTTATGTTCAAATAACGCAATTCTCCCTGATAGGCACGTTCAAAATGTAAGCCCAGAACCTGTTGCGGAGTAGGGTTTCTGAAAAAGTATCCAAAATTGTTTACAGGAAATAAGTTTAGGAAGAAGGTGGCAAAGCAAAACTTACCCGTAACGGGCGAAATTAGCAAAAGTTTTTAAAAAGAAATGTGACATGTTGCGATCATTATCGGTCCACATACTTCGCTCTAAGTGAGCCTTCTTGGGAAAGAATTCGACATCCATAAAGGGAGCTCCAGTCAAAAAATAGTTTTCAATATCATGAGGATATTTTCGCCATTGTGGCAAATGTAAAGCTTCCACCGTCGTATTCATCACATAAATGTACACCGGCACTTTTTGTTCGAGTAAAATCTTAGCCATTTGATCCACTGGAGCGCGATAGTACAAGTCCGACAACATATTTATATATTGATCGCGTAAAATTGATTTGTTATTGGGATCTGGCCAATAAGTGTACATATACTTAATTGCTTCATAGATCCCATTGGGGTTCAAAGTATAATTGTAGCGTAGGACATGTTCGCGTATTTTTTGATCAAAGAATTTGGCATCGATTTCGTAATACGGTGCTAAGCTTTCGTTTTGCGATAAAAAGAAGGCAGCTTCTTGTGTGGTCACGCCGGTCATGTATTGCAAGCCTTTGTTAAATTTTCCCTGACGTAATAGCTCTTTGGGAGTCTCTTGCAGGAAACGCCAATCCTTTTCACGCCAGCCATCATACCAATCATCACTTGGCACTGTAAAGTTATGATCCAATACAGGAGCCCAAGGAAATGTACCAACATCGGGAGGAAATTCAGCGTTGCCCAGCTCGTAAAAGCTTCTACCGGTGCGCAAGCAATTTACCAGTTTCCAGGAAGATTCCAAAGGACAGCCCAATAGCCGGCCTAGTACACGGGTGGTATTTTGAGCACGATATTTATCTTGTATTAAAGCCCAATCAGCTAAAGCTGAGCCCGACTGGGCTATGACTCTCTTAACTATATTTCTAGTTTGGGGAGCGAGCATAAGCAAACCGGCCGAAGCTGCACCAGCACCCGGACCAAATAATGTTATCGATTCTCGGTCACCATTGAAAAATTCTATATTATCGTACACCCATTTCAAGGCCATCGATTGGTCGAGGATGCCATAATTGCCGGGTGAGTTTTCATCACCTGTCGAAAGAAAGCCTAAGGCGCCCAAGCGATAGTTTAAAGTCACAACCACCACACCATAGAATGACGCCAAAATATGACCTTGAAACAGATTAGAGGCTCCACGTATAAATTCACCGCCATGGATATAAACCATGACCGGATATTTCTGAGCTAAGCCAGCACCTGTCTGTGATTTATTTTGAGTAACTCATTATTTTCGTCTGAACTATTCAAATATAGAACAAATAAGACTTACATTTGGCGAAAATATATTCAAATACAAGCAGTCCTCATCCATGTCCATAATACCTTTGGTGGCACCGGTGTATCTAACTGGCTGCGGGCAGGCTGGGCCGAAATCTACCGCTTGCAACAGCTGCCAGCCTCTGTGAAGCCTGGGAGGCTTGAAGCGGCCCTCAAATGTGGGTGGCAAGGCATAGGGTATACCCAAAAATACCGAGCATTCGCCCATGACACGGTCCACCGTAGAATGATAGGGTCGGTAAAATGATTTCGGATCGGGATTGTCATACATATAAACTTTAAAGCCCTGCACCTGGCCATAATTGGTGGTCACAAAAACATCACGTTCTAGGGTTAATGAATCACGTCTCTGTTTACCTTGCAGATCTTCCCGCCAACCAGCTAAAATTCCTGGAAACGGTGTGTGTCCAGCATTGGGATTGTTCTACAAAGAAATGAATGAATTATGAAATGATGGATCTTTTACTTTCTACAAAGTGTGAGAATTAGTTTCCGCATGTATTTCCAATATCCATTTCTGTTAACATGCCCACAATTCTGAGTTGTGTTTTCAATTAGTTTTCGTTTCAATTATTGAGTTTTGCTAAACAACTTCACCATGTGTAAGTATTTAATCTTTTGAGGCCGTAGGTTGTAGTTTTTTATATCCCATAGATTTTATTATGGCCTATCCAAGACAACAAGGGGCAGTAACTCATTTTGTTTTATTTCTTTCTCAGACTAGTGGCGAACAACGAATGACTGCACTGTGATCCGCAGCGATGTTAAATTTTCATTTGATTTTACAAATTTCATAACGTGTCCATTTTTATTGAAATAGAATATACTAATTTTATTCGAATGTGTTATAAATTAAAGTTTTCATATAAATTTGTTTATATAAAGGGACTTATTTATAAGCACCATAGAAAGTAAGAAAGACTCTACTAAACATTCGATTCGAAATTATGCAAGAAGATCAACACATTGAAGGAATTTCATATTCAGTGACAGGAATTGTGGTTCTGATCGCGTTACGGTCAACAGAGACAGTGGTGATCAATGATTTGTTGTTTGAAAATACGGATGACATGGTTCCTGATGTCAACAAAATCTTTCTATGGGATATTCGGGACCATAACCATCGACTTATTGAAATTCGAATTTGTCGATAAAATGTCTTCGAGAATAGTAATGAAATTATTACGAGTTTTATTTATTCCAATTCCATATCATACCAAATTAAATTTACTCAAGTATATCACAAAACATCGTGTGACTACTCGGACCACTGTGCGATGACATGTTTGATTAGCACAATTAAAACAACAAACACAGCGCACAAATCATTTATGGTCATACGCGCTACAAATTTAATTAACGTTTTGATATTTGGTGCCTTATCCACTTGCACGAGTTTGATATTCAGCAAATAATGTCATTAGGTTATTATTTATATTCTGTTCGACAAAACTAAATTAATTTCATTGTTCTTCTCTTTTCAAAAGTATATGTGATATCATAACAGATGAACGATACTTTAAATTGATTTTTCATATATAAAAATTTATCAAATTGTACGACATTAATAACAGATTAACAATACTTTTATTGGGGTTTTCATAGATAAATATTTAAGAAATGTTTGTTTAGGAGTGCTTTAAATGGAAAACCTTTCAACTGATTTACATTTTATATTGCGCTTTTTAGTTATAATTATATATTTAATTGAAAATTACAAAAGAAAAAGCAAAGTAGGCCTTGAAATTTGGAAAATCTGTAGCAAAGAAAGTTTTTGTTTTCAAGCTATTTTATATTCTTTGCAACCTTCATGTAATTAGATACCCACTCTTGTAATTCTCAATTGTTTTCTGAAAATTCGTACAATCAGGAAATCTCTAAAATTATAGACGACAAAGTCTTATTCAACGTTGGGGATCAGTTTTGGTTTCGCGAGTTTGTTAATGAACAAAATTGTCATTGTCATTTCTTAAAAAAAGCCGAAGCTCACGTTACGGTGAATTTAAATCGTTACCGCATCATGATCAATTATTTTTTAATTTGACAATGTAGATGGGGGCATTGATATTAAGATTTGTCGATAAGTTGTTTTTTCGAGAAATGGGTCCGTTAATTAACATAAATTAAATTTTTTTAATATACAAGAGCTTTGGATGTACGTCAAGATCTAAAACAATTTATGTTTGAATAGAGAAAATCCTATTCAAAACTAATAGTTTACCAACGTTCAAAGCAATCTGAGTCAGTCATCTGAGTCATCAAGTCAAGTTGCCACTTCTTATGTGAAGGCACGAGTCGTGTAGTCGTTAGTCACAGAATCGGATAAAAATGCCGATATATGGTCATAGTCACCGGTTGGCACCGGCATTTTCAATACAAAAGAAGTAGGACTAAGGGGGAGATCCTGTTCAGCAAAACAAAATCAAAACTAAAATCCCAATTTACGAAATTAGCTGCAACGGTAACTGGTATTAAAGTTCATATCGAAGAAACTTGCCTAAAATAAATCTGGCCAAAACGCTAAAAATTAAGCCATAGAGCAAAAATAACTACCCTAACAAACCACTTTAAGAGAACAAGGCAGGTGTATGCCTTCGGTAAAACATAAACAAGAAAGGAAAAATTCATCTCTGTGCATGAAACATATTTGATCTGTCAATGGAGTGGGTAGGCGAATAGCTTGTGGTACAAAAATATGGAAGACATAAGCGTTTGAAAATATTTTAAGATCGAGTATATGCGGTGTGCACATGCATCTTTTGTTTTATAGTTTTAATTTATTGTTCGAGTTTACTTACTGGATCGTAACGAAACCGATCTTCGTTTGGCATTCCTTGTGGATATTGACCGGGTGGGTTTCTACCAGGATAATTGGCACCGTAACCATTTGGCTGATAATGGCCATAACGGCGATCGTTGAATGTGTATGTTCTAAAAATATACCAAAAGGTAAATATATAGTAACAATTTGGTTTTGATGCTTAACTATAAAATATATATATATGCGATCTAATTTTAGCGATTTTCTTAAAAATTTAAAAATCTCAACGATCCACTGCACAAAGATGTTGATGGCTCAACATAACAACTTTTTAATCGTTGACTTTTCGATATTCCATCAAGAACAAACAAAAATCGAACTAGTAGCTTTCTGAAGAGCGTTCCTGAGCTTGTATTGTCCCTGAGTTTGAACCGGTTTGGCCTGACAGATTTCAATGTATCTATTCAACGTCTTCGATTTCACAAATTATCAGCTCTTGAAATTTTAAAATCACGTCGATCACCGTAAGCCGCGTCAAAATCATTTAATCCGTGAACGAAAATATTGGCAAATAGTGATTTATTTAAAATAAATCTGAAATCATACATCTGATCAGTTTCAGTTCTCAACTTAATCGAAAACTACAGCGATCGTCGTTTATTATGTGGGAATCATTTGATTAATTCAAAAGTTGTAGCGGTTGGAAAATCAAAATAACAGTGTTTTAGCTCGAAGTCTCAAAAGCATAAACATCACAAGAAACCAGGATACGACAGCTTTGCGGTTAAGATAAGTGGGAAGATACAGGAGTGGTTTCTAGGGTCAACCCTATTTTTTATATTTTCTTTAATAATCGCGTCACAACCATAGAACCAACATCTCTGGCCAACATTATGGTCTTCCAACAGATACTTCCGAGCTTTGAAAGTTGGTAACGACTATCTTGTTGAAGCTCCAACCATCAATTTAGTTGGGAATTGCTCAGTCTGTTTTTCCAATTTTTTATTCAAAAATCTTCATCAGCGGTGATTCCTATATCTAGATAATTGAGTACATGAACAAACTAAATTGTGCAATTATCAAATTATTTAATTTCTTCCTAAAATTTTATTAAAATATTCAAAGTGATCGATTGAGGTGTTTTAGCTAGTTTCTAAGCGCATTTCACTCTGCCTAATGCAGATTATCAGGGAACCTTTACCTAACATATCTTAGAGTAACCAAGGATGTTATTTCAAACTTCCACTTTAATAATTGAGAAGTCTAAGCATATATCAAAGTCATAACAAGAACTCACTGATCACTTCTCTTTTTTATTTTCTTTCGTTTTTATTTCAATTGGTCGGCTTTTTTCGACTCTAATTGTAGTTGTAAGAGAATTAAACAACAACTAACAATTGTTTTAATCAGTGATGTCAATTGCGATTGTGTTGGTGAGATTAGTCTTTTCTCTTACATTCCCAGAGGGCGAGATGTGCGGTTGCGAGGCCTAATTAAAGACCTTTCCTTAAAGTATACTTTTATTTACCAATAGTATCTTCTAAATTTATATTGCAGTTTCGCAACAACAAAACAATTTTGGGTTTGCAGATATTAATTTAATGCGTTGTTTTGAGCAAATGTATTTCGAATCGGAAAATATTTGTTCGCAAGGGTATGTTTAGAGGCCTTAAGACAGGCCTTGCGATACTTCCCGCTGAATGAGAGTGTTTCTGAGTAAGCAATTATATTTTACGCTCATAAAATAAAAGAGCGTAAGCGTACGTGTGAGTTTTGTTTCCACAATTGTGTATGGCGCTGACACCACTGGTTTTAATGTAGAAACAATTAATTTTTTTAGAGTGTTGACAATTTTTTAATAACATTTTAGGGCAAAAGAATCAGCACGAAATCAAAATTGAAGAGTTTTAAATTGTGTAATATTGGATGATAACAATCCACATGAACCGGACAGCGCTACGCACTTCACATCTAATGCCACATTGCATATTCTACACGAGCTGTATGAGGCCATAGTCATTTCACTTGGCGGTGATGTGAGCAGGTCACTGAGACCGTGCGATTTGAACCCGTTAGACTTTTTTAGGATTTTTAGAATTGGAAATTGTAGGGGGCAGTAAATATCTAACAATTGCCTCTGGTCAATTGTTTCGGAGCTAGAAAGAAATAATACCTCTTTATTAGAAGTGAAAGGTGTCATCCAAGCACAGTTACCACTGTGGTACAATTGAACCAAAAATGGTTGTTTTTTTTTACGTTTGGTTCGCTGGTTCATTTTTTTTTTCTTTTATGAAAAGTTAACGACTATATTATAAATAAATTTTGAAAGTTTTATCATGCCTGTAAAAATTTATTTACGAAAATTATTACTCTTCACATAAAGTAAAAGATTTGATTCGTTTACAACACTTGATAGTAATCGATTATTACCTACCCACAGTAGTAAATCAAAAAGCTATATTGGCAACACTGATCGATTGTTACTTTTGTTTACAAGTCAGAAATTTACTATTTGACTTCAGTGTAAAAAGTATTGTATTATGCTGGTATGCAAATAAAATTGAAAAAATTGGTTCTCCTTTTTATTTTGGTTCTTTTTTTATGGATTTTGGTCCCGAAGAAAAATTTAGAGTGGCAACCGTGCATGCAGGCCTAATTGAAATTTTCCAAAAGAAAAATTTATTATTCTACAGATTTAATAAATTTAGTTTAATTAAAACTCGAATTAAAAGACGGCGTAGCAAACTATTAAATACTTTAATATAATTTCTTATCTCGGCAAATTTTCCATGCAATACTAACTTTTTTGAATATGCCCAAAGCTCGACACAAAATGGTATGATAACAGTTCGCGCTGCGCTACCATTTATGGTGATGGTGTTACTGTCTAATTTGAACTTCAGTTCAGTTTTGAGCTGAAAGAGCTAAACTAGAGTAGAAAGTACCAAAAGCGCCACAAAAGACGCAATTCAACCATATTTTGCATCACAGATTGAAAACACTTTGAAAACTATTATAAATTATGCCATGACGCTAGTCCGTTCATACGATTAACGTCTCAACTAATTATCCTTCCTACCATTCTAGATACGAGCATGGAAGAAGCCCGGTTTTACAACAACTATTAATACAATATACATATTGACCTTATATTAAAAAATATATATATATATAGCTCAACGATAAACTTGAAAAATAAATCAACTTGTCAAGCTACTAACGCTTGTTAGCCATTAAGCTAAATTTATATTGTGTGCCTGTGTGTGTACACCTGAATTCTTTTTAATCGCTGCACACTTTATTCATTCATCTTTTACTTACCTATAATCTGGATCACCTGGATTCGGCCATTTGAAATCATTTACGCCCACTCTTGAATAAAACCTGGGATCTCGTGTTTGTGCCAACACACCAATACGCTGCTCTCCTTTGCCTCTGTCACTGTGCATTTCTAATTTATTTATTACAACTACAATTAATCCTAAAAGTATGGCGTTTAGAAATTTCATTTTGTCTCGATATTTAATTTTCTTTTTTCGTTTCTCTGATCTTGTAGGTGTGTTCTGTGTTGTTGCCATTTTAGTTGTTGTTACAATTAAATCAGTCATTTTGGCCATAATTTATGATGTGAAAGTTAAGTGGAATTGTATGTGAATATTCTCTTCGCAGTTGAATGTGGGAATTTCACGAAATTTTCATTGTGTTGCAAATGTTCGCATCTGTAATGAAAATAAGAGAAAGGAAATTAATGTAAATGTTCAAGAAGCGAAAGATAATCTAAAATTTTATGGAGTGATAAATTAAACGAAACATGAACATGTAAAAGGCGACCGACTATTTTTAATTAAACATTATAAGAGGATTAATAACATAATTGTAAAACTATAACGGCATGATCTTTTGTATTTCATAAAGTGCTAAGGAAAGATGCATCAAGTCGTCATGGCGATTATTATAACCATTTTCTTGGGTACGCTTAGAGCCATTACAACAAATTGTCTTGAAAGTACTTGAAAGCAAATAACAACTTCAGGGAAGTAACGAATAGAGCAACGATTTCGGTAATTGAATCACAATTAAAGTGAATCCACCAGACCCTAGTGATTGTGGAGGGGGGCGTTGTAACCTCAAAATAGAAAAAAATCGTAATTTAATATCTTTTGTTGTGTGGCAGTACCAGACCACAGGCTCCTCTTCAGTGTACTTTGGCTGCACAATTCCAATGAAGAAATATATTTGATTTTGCGCCTAGGACTATGTCATAAAATTTACTATATAAACTTCATTGCTACAGAGCTTTCGTTAAAATCATAAGTAGGTATATTCACCCACCTTGTAGCTTACCTTACCATAAATGCCTTAAGGTAATAAAAATTAATAGTAATTTTTACTATCGGTTAATTTTTCAAGATTTCACTGCCATTCAAAACTAAAAATTTTTAGTTGAATATATCGAAACAATTTTGAATAAATTGTAATATGAAATTTATTTGTTGGGTGGTTAAGCAATGTCTATATGCATTTCATTGGCCCTTTTTACCAAATCGTCAGTAGACTTCAACCACAGTTTTGAAAAGTTTCAAACTTCTCAACTTATTAAAAGACTTCTATAAACCATCTGAGAATTATGTTAATAAATTAAATATGAAAATTCACAAACGATTTCAAAAAATCACATTATAAAATAATAGTTGTTTGTTGGGTTTTAGTTTGTATAAGTTTCATAACCTACTACACTTATTATAATGTGATTTTTTTAAAATCATTTGTGGGTTTTCATTTACATTCTCAAATGGTTTATAGAAGTCTTTTGATAAGTTGAGAAGTTTGAAACTTTTCAAAACTGTGGTTGAAGTCTACTGACGATTTGGTAAAAAGCGCCAATGAAACGCATATAGGCATTGCTTAACCACCCAACAAATAAATTTTATATTACAATAGTACAATGACAGTATGTCAAGTAGTTCATTTATTAACAATTGTGGATAAATGCTTACATATTTAAGAGTTAAATGTAAAACAAAAAGTTTGTAGAACAACATAATTGTAAGCAAAATATAAATATCCTATTTTGCGGGCTGTTTCGGGCAAGAAGAAGAAGAATTTTGTTCTCTCACAATCTCTCTCACTTGCCCAAACTTTGAGTACGGGAACAGTTTTGGGTAAATTTGGCATCCGCGGGTACTCAAAGTAGAGTACGGGATCACACCTATTAATTGACTGTCCCACAATGTCATGAGATTTCGTTCTGTCGACCAATTACATATAAAGCAAAATTTTATAAAGTTCGGTAAAGTGAGAGTAAACAAAAAATTCTCTCACATATTGTTAAAAATGTACAAAAAACCAAAATTGTTTACGAAAAGAAGTTTGACATTTTAATACATGGTATTAAAATTTTATTTTATTACAATTTTTATTTAAAATCTTTTAATAAAAGCTTTTTGCAGTTTTTAATTGTTTATCTTTTTAAAACAGCTGATCGTTTGACTATTTTCCCAATCTGCCCGTGCAAAAAGAAGAAGAATATTGTTCTCTCACAATCTCTCTCACTTGCCCAAACTTTGAGTACTTGAGCAATTTTCGGTAAGAGTACGGTATCAAACCTTATAAGTTGTTTTTGTTTTAAACGCAATTGTACGGAAAATCGATAACTAGTGAGATCATGGGAGGCAGTAAAACCAATATCTGTAGCATTTTGGACATCGTATGGAAACAGCTAAAAGTTAAATGTATAATAATATAAGATATTGAAAATACTTTGTTTTATAATTAAATACATTATTTCTACAATTATGCACGTTAATAGCTTTGTCCAACATATTGCACAGTCTCCTCATTACACATGGTCAAAACAATGTTTCCCTAAAACCCGGTATCGTACACCAGTAAAATCAATTTCAAAATATGTAATATTTGGGACCTGCTGGTTCTAGGTTTGCAATGTCTGATACGCTTAGAATATCATACACTCGCTTTAAATAAATTTATAACTTTTTAGAATTTTTGCTAAACACTAATTTCATTAAACGCAGTAGTACCCACTAAACCGATTTGCAAACTAAATATTAAAGAATATTATATAGAATAAACTTGTCATAATATATTCGCTTTAACTCTTAATAAACATTGTTGTTTTTGCTTATATATGTATGTAACAGTTTCTTAATAGTGCTTGTTATACGTTAGTGCTTCATAAGCAGAATTGAAAATGACTCAGGTCCACTATGGGTGTGTAAGTGTTTTTTATGAATTAAATGATTTATTTTTCTTTTTTATTACAGAAAACGTTGAAGTTTACTTATCTTGAGATATATGAAATATGTGTTCTATTGATTGAATAAATTAGTTGCAATAAATATGCGACTGTCTGGTTTTATATATATTGCAGTACATTATAAATGAAATTTGTTTGCAATTTCTATATGTATTTCATTAATGTTCTTATCTACAATTTTGTTGTGAAAAGTTTGTCAATAATTATTTAATTAAGAAAACTTATCCCTGGAGATAATATTTCTAGCCAGAGCTTATAAATGAGTAGCTTAGAAGTCTAATCATGTGTCAATCTGAGCGAAAAAACTACTTTCTAATTTGAAGAAAGCTTTAAATTGGATTCGGGATATAAGCAAAGAATAACATAACAATATTTCGCAATATTTCAAAAAGCTAATATCCGCACATATCTTGCGGAACAAGCCATGGAGCGATACACTCCTCAGGAACGCGGAATAATCGAAGTGGACTACTTTTCGACCAAAATTATAATGAGCGAAGATGCTCATTTCCATCTCAGCGGATCCATGATCGATGCATGAGGAGCCATTACACCCGCTCAAAGTGACTGCATGGTGCGCTGTTCACACTGGAGGAGTCATCGGGCCATATTTTTCGAGGAGGCACTATAGGGCCATGTTAACCGAGTTTTTTCTGCCGACTGGAGGACGTGTGGTACCAACAGGACGGAGCAACGACACACACTGCGCGAGCCACAACAGATATTCTGAAGGCCAAACAACATCGGATGACTCTTTTGGACCACCTTGTATAATAAAAACAAAATTAAAAACGATTAACCTTCCGTCCCTTTAACTTCCTGCTAATTTTTACTGTAAACCTTTCAAAACGTGGTTCGTTATGATATTTTATGCTTCTGAGTTCTTCGAATAAGACATCATTACATTAATTTTCAAACTGATATAGCTTTTGAACAAATCAAATGATTCTCAAGTGATTGATTCTGAATGAATTACTTCTTTCGAATTTTTTCGTTCACGATATCTCACGAACGCATTAACAGATTTTAACCCGGTTTGCAGTGGTCGATGCAGATTTTTTAGAGCTGATTAGTTTCTGGAACCGATTGGTTAAGCCGTTTGCAGTGCAATCCAAGTTCGGTTAAGTAATCCGGGAGTTATAAGCGAACACACACGCGTACAGACATAATGACGGGCTCTCAGAATTAGTCAGCTTCCTAAGAGCTCAAAACGTAGGTATCTAATAGGGACTCGACTTTTTCAAAACGGGATGAGACCAATAACTTCCCCAAATTCGAACATTATAAATTTCTATCAAATAATAAATAAAAACATATTATTTCCATAAAAACACAAAATTATGGTGATCATAAGTCACTTTCAATTCTGCTTGCCAAGCGCATAGACAGCATCGTTAGAAAACTGTTACATAAATAAGCACTGTTACATAAATGTAATAACAATGTTTATTAAAAGCTAGAAATTTTAGGGGAGCACGGCAAATTCTCCAATTCAATATATATCCAGTGACTCGTTTCTGTAACTGGTGTGAGAGCTTCTCGCATCGAAAAAGTTAATAATGTATTAATAATTTTTAATACATTCAATTTTATTTATGTATTTAATATATTTATATCGAAAAGCTGATGCGGCATTCTTAATTTTTTTAAACACAAATTGAATACTGGCGTGTGTGAATTGAAAATTTAAATGTTAATAACATTCATAAACAGAAACAAAAATGTTAAAAGCATAAGCAAAATGTTAATTTGTTGGAGAACTTCCTCAGCAGTTTCTTCCTTCACTACCGCTTTCTAGCACAACGAATACAGCAACGAAATCAAAACAAAAATCAAAACAAAATAAGTAAGAGGCGGTCAATTGTTATAAAGCAAAGTTGGCAAGAGTGGTACCAAAACTGGTTTAATAAAAATATGGGGCTTAGAAAGAAACAACCACAAAACACTACACCCATACTTGTGAGTATTAAGTTGTTCACCATGTACATGTAAATATGTCCATGGATACGTAATTATGCTAAGGGAACGGCTTTTTCAGTTTGCGGTAACATGTGATGGCATACATCATGCCCAGTAGAGATTTTTTTATCCATATAAATGAAGTGAGAAAATTATTTTCCATTTCAACAAACAATCACCCGATTCGTCTAAAGTTCCCCTGATGCATTTATATACATTATCATGATTTATCTAGTAATCATCTTCAAAAACGAATACATGTCGGATCACCTGAATTTTTTTTTTCTGAAAAGATCATACTTAAAAGCTTCACAATCGGTTTTCATTCAAAATGAGATTTCTGTGCATTAGAGATGAAAGCATGCTTTATGCCAATAAGCCTGGGTTAAATTAAAAATGGACTCATATTATTTTAGAATATAAAACATCATTAATTTTATTAAGTTTTATAGACGAAAAATTTAATGATGATAACTTTAGCACCAATAAATGTAAGCAAGGAGAGCATACGATATTAATTTTTATTTAAAAGGTCTCAACTATACTTTAAGTTAAGATAACTCTTTACATTTAAGTTGAGATAAAATAATTATATAGCACTAACGCTAACTTCTTATCTTATCTACCGAGTTCTACATAAAAACATTTAAATTTGTTGTGCAATGATTCATGTATGACGTTTGAAATTCTAATTATAATAACTTCGTCCTACATATTTACTTCAAAAATAAACATATATATATATATATATATATATATATATATATATATATATACATATACATATATAAATATTGTTAGGAACCTGAAAAGATTCAGATATGGAATCCCTATATATTAACATATAAGAATCTTCAAAATGGCATCACTGTCAAGCAATATACCATTATATGTCCACTGGAAGGATAAACGTGTAATTAAAATTAAAAAAAATTAAAATAAATATAAGCAAGTTTTGGCAAAGAAACAAATCAATTTCTTCTGCACGTTCATAACAAGAATACACTACACGTTGGCGGTTAATTCTTTTTCATAACAAGATTGAATACGTGCTCCCTTACTACGCTTAAAAAAATAGCAGTCTTTTATGCTGCTCAAATAGTTGTGACATAATATTTCCAATCTTAATATTGTTGACAATGTATATAAATAATTGTTTTTGTTTTTGTCTTAACGGCAATTTTATATGTTACAAGGTATTGCTTTTAAGTTAACAGCACTCACTCTATCACAAGGAGCAATAACCTGTCTTTTTGCTAAACTGCAGTTTTTATAGAATAATGAACTTGCTGAAAAAAAGGTCGGCCAATAAAATGTAACTTGCTTTTCTAGGCGAAAAATGTGCATGACAATATCAAAAGGAAGTTAATAAAAAAAGAAGTACTGGAAGAGAGTGACCAGGCGAAATTGGCGCTATAATGGAGAGATGTGTCATGTTACCAAAAGTAGTGTTATTTTAATACGTTATTTATTTCCGTTCGGTATTGGAGGTATAGCAGTTTTAAGATTTGATTTTTAATATTCACAATTTAAAGCGCTCTCCGTAAGCCAAAGGTGGAATTAGTGAATTAGTTATGTTCCACTTCACCGCTAGAAGTATCATTTGGCCTTAAGAAGCAGTTATATAATACTTATGGCCGATGAGGGGCATTTAAGTCTTATTTAAGTTTGCGGTGAAAAACGAAATTTGGTATTTAAATGGCATTTAAAGTTAAATGACATTTAAATAGCCACTGATTTATTGGGCATTAACGTTTTATTTGCAGTGTGTCAGCTGTACAACGAAAAATATATTTTCTGTAGAATTACGTGACAAATGTTAGCGATGCGACATTGCCAGCTGATTACTACGAACGCGATACATTTTTGCTAGCTAGACCTTAAAGCTTTAGTTAGACGTGACATAACCATAACCATAACCTTCGCTATAACGTAAAACCAAAATTCACCATAGAAGCCAATATGGTTATGGTTATGTCACGTATAATCAAATGCCTAGAGTCGGATATTTCACGTCTAATTTGAGCTTTAACTATAACCACATGGCCGTAGATGCTAATATTGTTCCAATCAATCTTATAGGTAACACTTCTTTTTTGATTATGCCGTTATGGATAATTCACATCTAATTTAGCCTTAAAGAGTGCACTCGGAGCTGGTGGTGTATCCCTGAGGCTGCCCAATTAACCCACAAAGGATATAAACGACTGGCTTATTGTCGGAGTGTTGCTGCACTTTCGATATATATTAATATATAATAGAATAAGTGTTGGAAATTTCTGATTCATCTACATATTAAAATCAAATAGTTAAGGAAAAATTTGTGAAATATGGTCACCTTTATATAATAACATGCCAAAAGCAATTTATTATACGTTGTGCAAAAGTGGTAGCTTCAGTTATGAATCACTTCAGATTCCGTGATAAAATGGAAACAAAATTCACAAAATATATTCAGTGCATAAAGAGCTGTCTGCAGGTTTATAAATGTTGCGTATGTATGCATGCATGTACGTAAGTGTGTGTTTGAATAATCCTACCGTTTTATTCATCCATGTGAAAAATTTTGCAATAAGTAATTGAAAAAAAGCACAAAAATGAAAATAGTTAATGAAAGCGATAAGAAACTGAACAGAAAGTGAATACGCAGCCAGTGCATAACTTACATACGTTTAATTACAGCTGGTGCTGCCAGTACACATTTTAATAAACAGCTACAATTAAGTCGGCAACGACGGCTATTTATTTACAGGTGCGCTGTAATCAAAGGTTGTCGTTTTTGTGGCGTTAAACAATAAATGTAAAATAACCAGAATGCAAATCGGTTGTGTTTGCTAAACTGTTTATTTAATATGCCCCAATTATTTAATTTCACACACATACAAACACTTATTAATATGTAATATTTACCGTTATTTTGTTATTTACAGTTTTAAATATTATGCGTAAGTATGTGCCTTTGGGGATTTATTTATCACTTTTGTTATCTTATCATTAAACTTGATATATCTCTCGATGTATTTGTAAACACTTTATTAGCAATTTATTTGCTTAATAATAACTATTTGGCAGTATTGATTTTTGCAATTAAACATTTTATACAGTATAACACATCTGTGCTTATGTGCAGCCATTTAATTCCAAACGTTTCAGATTTTTGTTTCCGTTACCGAAATATTTATAACGTCTTAATGACAACGCCCCGAAAAATTCACTAAGTTGGAAATGATTGTTGTTATTTGAATGTGTTGTTTTTTCTGTTTTCGTCTTTAAGTCTGTTATATTATTCTCTTTTTGTTGAACAAATACTTAGAGAAACAAGTCAGTAAGTCGATTGTTAGCCCGCCTAAGACAGACAGAGTCACATATACGCTTTGTTAGTATTATACAGAGATGGGGAATTCGACGAAATTAGTTTGTGCATGAATTCTAATTGGATATATCGATAAACAACTTTATATTAAGCAATTGTTTATTTTAGTTTGTAAGCCCTAGTTTGGCTTTTTTGCGAACAGGTTGTTTCAAAAAGCACACTCAACTAATAAATAAAATAAATTTTTATAAGATCTCCACAATTTAAGAGGTCTCTGCATCTCTACAATAATAAGACTGAGCTCTACTTATGACTTGGAGTAAGTTCCAAGGATATGTTGGCATATAAATTTAACAAATAAAGCAATTTTGTATTCAATAATCCATATTAAATTTAATTCGTCTTGTTTTCTGACCTCTTTTTGATTAATAATATGGACTAATATGACGAAATATCGAAAAACAATTTATAATTTAATAAAAATAAAGAGACCTTAAGCTTAAAAAATATTAATCCATATCATATTAAATTTAAATTTTCAACGTGTATAACTTTATTGTTTGAGTTTTTTATTATTTCGAAATATGTAATTGAAGTGAGAACTTCTCGAATCGAAAAAGTTGTTGTCACTCTGTGAAACACAGGTTGAGACAGAATATATATCTGAAAGCATTTATAATATTGTTAGGTTTTTATAATAATCAACATAATATTCTATGGATAACCCTACAATAAAGAGCACGACAACCATAATTATTAAGTTTCTCGATGCGAGAATTTCTCACACCAGTTACAGAAACGAGGCACAGATTTCTTAATTTCTTTGAAACTTTTTAAATATCAAATCGTTTGAATTTTAAATATATGAATCGCTAAAATTTTCGAGGCAATATATTACAAATTATGCACTCTCGTTCCAAAACCACTGCATTTGCACAAACAAGTGGTTTGATATTAAATTAATTTTTATTATTCAAAGTCTGGTATATTATGCCAGAAGTTGTTTTCCTTACAGTGTAAAACATTTGAAAATACATATATTTTAAAGTCAAACTAATAAGAATAAACAATATCTAAAAACTGCAATTTCTTTAGAGATCTTGGGATGTATATCTTTCAATGTCGTATGCGTGTGTATATGTATGAATGTATGTGCATATATACATTTGATATAATTATATTCATTGAATTTTTCACAATAAAATTAATAATAACTAATAACACTTTTCTTTTTTCTTAAATAAAATTGACGCATTGTAAATATCAACTGTTGTTTTCTTAATTGTATATGATTAATCTGAATTAAAATTGCAGCTTTCTGAATTGAAAATTACTGATGTGTATTACAAATGGACGTTTTCTGAATTAAGTATGGAAAAGGTGTAGATAATACACAAAAATATATTAAAAATTTTAAAAACCAAATTATATCAACATTTCATATCTTGCCGGTCTTACGATAAATATATTTTTTAATATTTCCTGGCTAGAAATTAATACAAGCATTTGCAATTATGATTATATTCGATCTTCGAATGTTGTTCAGAAGAGGTTATCATGCTTTCGAATTTGCGAACAAACATGACACTTTCACAAAGTTTTCCAGCCTTATTTTTCTAACTCTGTCGAAAAGACGGGAAGTTTTTAACACTCTTTATGTAATTATGAGAAATATTATGAATAAACATTTTTAAAAAATTTTTTGTTTCTGAGCATAAGGCGATAAAGTGACTCCATAAAAATGTCTGTGCTTATATTATTCTTCAAAGGAGGTTATTATATATTTACATCAGCAAATTTTAATTGACTTTTGTATACTTGTACTATTTTTTAAATATGTATTTATTCTTTTTCCATTTTATTAATATATCCCTTGTTTATATATTTCAATTTGATAATTCGTTACGTATAATATTGGATTTCTTTTAAAAGCGCCCTGTTTTTTTAGAGCAAACGTCGATCACTAAAAAAACAATATACACGATAACTGTGATTATTAAGCTTGCAATGGCACAAAGTCCCATCGTGTGTTTTCGCCTCAAAGCTGCACATTATTGCACAATAAAGCTTCAGTGGATAGCCAGGCTTGTAATAGAAAAACTATCTGATATATACAATATCTATTGTTACCATTCCGTGTATACACTATTATTTTCGCATCTTAATAAGAATTTCAAAAACTGAATTGCCCAGCTCTGAACGTGATCGTTTTAACGTTAACAAAAACTCATAAACATTTACAACCACAAACGTAATCAAAGAACCAACCAACTCTCTTTTTTTTAATGACGTTACGTTATTTCAGGTTTTAGTTTTCTGCATGTCTTTCTGTTCCTTTGAGCCCAGTTTTATTGTAGCTTCTGTTTTCTTATTTGAGTAAACAAACAAAACTAAATACAACGTTATAACACATTTCCCACATTTATAACAACAATTTTCAACAGTTTACATTTTTCACAATTTCGTAATATTATGCTGACACACACTTAACAATGTTAACAAACACATGCTCACTTCAATATATTTTTTTACATGCAGTTTTTAGCTTTTTGTAGACTCATTGAATTCTTTGTAACAACTACCTGCGTTTGATTTTATTATTTCTTTGTTAATAAACTAACTGACTTTCCAGTCTTTACGATACAACTACATTCATTCACTCGGTTCTTAAAAACCACCACTCACTCATACACACCCATTCGTATTAGTATGTACGTATGTATGTGCATATCTAACGTTTACACTAACTTTCTTCCGACCGACTCCAACTAGTTATTATTTCCAACCGCTACTGACGACACTAATAGATAGACTAACAAAAGCTGCGATATGTTGTTGTGGCTATACCGCTGCTGGTGCATAAAAAATATAATCAAGCAGCTAACATTCATATGAAATGGGTGCTCACTGGCCAAAATGCTAGTGTTCTCTTTTAATTGTTTGTTTAGTGGGAATAATATCTTGAAACTCTTTCATTGATTATATTGTGCTCTTTAATACTCTCATGTAAATTTTATTCGTATCTGTTCGATATGGTTTTGGCTCCTGCTAACTGGCTTTAATATAGTTTTGAAAATTCTATTAACCCTTTGTCTACTATTGGCCATGCTCGAACGTGGCCGTGGTGCACATTGAAAATTAAACGAATTTTTTGATAATAATAAGTGTAATGCTTCGTACATTCAATGCGATTTTGGCAAATTGAAACCACTGCTATTGGTAATATCGTCAGCATTCGATTTCTAGACAAAACACCGAGAGAAACTTTAAAAATATATGGAATTAATGGCAGAAACTAAAGGCGAGAACATACTATGGCAATTTTTGTGAAATCGAAAGCAAATAAGATATTGTGTACTATTGCCAACGTTTGTCAGTTTCGATGATATTCATTTCATGTCAGTTGTGCATGGGCAAAGATAACTCCTCTCTACATCGATCGAAATTTGTGTATAAGTTGTATTGAATTTTCGATCGAGAACTGAACATTTTTTCGGCCAACGATGCGTGTGGTGATTTTTAAAATGGTTTTGGTATCACTAAAAAATTTACACATTTTTAAAATTTAAAGGCTATTACACGGAGCACGTGACTCATTTGTTTCATCAATAATTCAAGCATATCATTTTAATCGTTTTCAACAATATTTTCAGAAAAGAGAATAAAAGCTAAGAAAAACAACTTGGACCAAAAAATAAAATTTAGATAATAACAATTAGTTTTGGAAAATAAATATAAATCAGAATATCAAATATGTATCTGACAAAAAGTTAATATCAGATGATATAAAATATTTCTGGTTCTCTAAGCACATAGACGACAGCAGGCGACATGGGTACAGGGCTACAAACACCGGTAGGTGCAATTGCTGCCATGTAACCAGCTACATAAATGTTTTGAAGGCTACAGCTGCATAATATAAACATCTGTTACAGCAACAGTTTCCGGGGAACTCTCAGAATAAAAAGAGTCCCGCAAATTTGAATACACATATAAATGGTTGTCTTTTAAACTAGAATATGTTTTTGAAGCGTGGGCCAGACATATATCAAGTAAAGGAAATAGAATATATGATAGATTTTTTTCTCAATTTGGCTGATACCTCCAACAAAGCAGGGCAGGTATGGGTACAAACTTTAGCCATATATTATAAAAGTAAAGACAATAAGCTATCATTTGGTGTATAATATGCTAGAGTACGCAATAAACTCAAACCATAAACTTCCAGATAGAGAACGAACAATTTTCAACGTTGGTAGCCGTTCAAACGCAGTGTGGCTGATAATTTGGTAACAGCAATTTTCCAAGCGGAGAAATAACGGGAAGGTACACATGTAGGAAACTCAAGCCGAAACCAAAATAAATAAATTTCCCTCAATACCGTAAATCTACAATTATTTAGAATAAACTCTTTTATATAATAACAATATAAATAAAAGTTATTTGTTGGGTTTTGGTTTGTATAAGTTTCATAGCCTACTACACTTATTATAATGTGATTTTTTTTAAATCATTTGTGCGTTTTCATTTACATTCTCAAATCGTTTATAGAAGTCTTTTGATAAGTTGAGAAGTTTGAAACTTTTCAAAACTGTGGTCAAAGTCTACTGACGATTTGGTATAAAGCGCCAACGAAAAGCATATAGACATTGCTTAACCACCCAACAAATAAATTTCATATTAACTTATTTATTTATTTCGAGTTTTTCAAAAATAATAATTGTAAGCGCGAACTCTCTTTGTCAACTACAAAAGTAGCCAACAGTAAAAAAGAAATTATTTTAATTCGACTACATAACAAAATCAGCACGGACAACAACCTGCTGTCGTCTAAATATTCGTGTAGGCGGTGGCCTCCTGTCGTCAAATTGTTTACAATATTACAAAAAAAACATTGTAAAATAACAATTATATATTGATTGAATTATATTTCTTTTGGTTTCCATATAAATTTCACTAACAACGAAGTTTTTCTCAGTTTGTTTTTAGTTCTTAACCATCGCATGATGAAATATTTCTTATATCGTTTCACATTTTGTAGAAATTATACGCCACTCATTTGTTTTTAGTTCTTAACCATCGCATGATGAAATATTTCTTATATCGTTTCACATTTTGTAGAAATTATACGCCACTAAATGCTGTTCAATCTGATCAGGTGGTTTCTGATTAAACTACAAACTATTGATGAAACTTAAATATCAGTGAGTAGGGCATCATAAAATCGTAAGAAATCGACAATCCCTTACAAAATGATAGGAAATAATTGAGATTAAAAATGTAAATCTATCATTTGTTCCGCATGCCACATTTGTCGCTTTCACTTGTCCGACAAAAATAAACAAATTATAACTTAATTAACAATTATTCAAATGCTTTACATCCACTATGTGCAGCGAGTTTAACAACAACAATAGCAACAACAACAAAACCTATAACAATTAAACAAATATCAATTGACTTTAATACTTAAATGATTCATAAATGTGTTTCTTAAAAAACTCAGAAGATTCAGTGAATTAAAACCGAAAAGCTGTTGCAAAACCACAATGTCTGGCACACTCTGCGCCAGAAGCCAGAAGCCAGCAAACAAATAAACGAATAAAAATTTTACAGTTAAATTTTAATTAAATCGGTTCACGCATTGACCTTTTGGTACAAAAAATATTAAATTAAAAATCGTCATCTGTCGCTGAATATTCTAAAGTTTAAGTGAATGTTTGATGAGTGTTTAAAAGGCGCTTTGCTTCCGATGCAGAATGTTGCCTTTCAAAGTGATAATAACTAATTGATTATTACCGCAATGGGCCAACTTGGGTACCCACGTTTGACTCATAGGCCAAAATATGTAGACTGCGAAACAATACGTATGGATGTGAACAAAATTGCATGGCTTGGAATGAAAGACCCCGCCCAGCAGTATAGAAAAGGGTATTCATTTAAGAATGTCAGAATTTACGAAACGGTTAATTGTCAAACGAACTGCCAATACTGCGTTTAATTTTTCACATATGCGATCAATGTACTCATTGATCGTCTGTAAGTCTCAACTTATAGACGAAAAATTTTTTCAGCTAGTAGGATCCGTTTTGTCCGTTCGGTGTAACCAATCCACAACGCACCCTATATAATCCTATTTCTCAATACTTCGTTGTGTCTACCATCATTACCGAATCCATCTAATTTGGACTCGTCACTCTAAATTTGTATTCGTCTCGAAGCAACAATTGTTGAGTTTTGCTTGACATTTCTTTTCGACACATTCGGTTTTCTTTTAGCTGTACGAGACCATTCAACGAATTTTCGTTTAAAAACGACGGACTGCGTGCGCAAATATTTTAATGTCATAATACACTTCTAGTTGCGCTCAATATCACTGCCGTTGAAGCAGGCCGACTATAATTAACGCAACCATGCAGATCACAAATATTAGACATCATATTCAATTGACTGCGATCGGAGTCGAGTCCGGGATCTTTGGGTTCGTAGTGCTAGTGTTAACTATTTCAGCCAACAACACCCTCAATATTCGTGATAAAGAGCCAGCAATGCTGAAAAAAGTCCCATGCCATGGGACCGGAGTAATTTTCATGTGCTAATGCCAGGTACATATTGATCTTGAATTTTTGGATTAGCATAAAATTTTTCTATTATTACAATTTTACTTAAAGCTACAGTGAGCGATTGGACTTTTCCCACGACGGCCGTTACAGGAGGTGCTTCGACGAAGAATAACAGAAGTCTGCTCAACTCTGTGAGTGCCCGGAACTGCATGAGTAGGCTTAGAAATCTAAGTTGTTCTTTTCTGCGGGATCTCAGCTGTCTTAATGATGCACCAGTGGCTGCCCTAGTGGGCTTTGTGAGAAGTTCTGCGTGGCTCACAGGAAGGGGTATACCAGTGCTGCATAGGACTATGTAGATTATCTCCTCTGGACATCACAATGGGCGCTTAAGTCCTCCGAGGAGTATTTTCTCCTTAGCTTGGGGCAGCCCTTGTAATATAGACTAATCTAAAGTGAGCGATAAAGAAACTTTTCAATAATAGGTGTGCTTCTTTACTCTAAATTGGTCACCCGCGGAATCCCAATCTTACCGAAAAGCGTTCCCGTACTCGAGATTGGGCAAATGAACAAAAGCAAACAGCCGTTTAAAAAATAAGATAAATTTCGTCCGAAAAATAAAAAAGAATGGAATTGTGTTCAAAAAGCTTTCAAAGCATTATTATACTTTTAAGGGTACTTTTGGGCATTTTCTCTCTTATTGAAAGAAATTATAATTTACTTTCACTTTACCGGACTTTGGCCAAAAAGTAAAGAAACAGATCTATTGACAAACTTTTTATAAGCCCTCTTATTTCAATATGGAGTTGTAATAATGAACCAAAATGTGATCACTTCGTCAGGTGAAACTCAATCATCCAACTTAATTATAACATATATCATTTTGTGATAACTCACATTTATTTTTTTAAACTTTTATCTATTTTTGAAAACTGGTATCGCCTATTTCATCTCCAATGTACGTGCATTTGATTGATCACTAGCACTGTGTTTTATAAGATATACATATTAATCTTGTTGTGCTGGAAAACACTTATATTAAATAACTAAATAAATGTATAAAATAAATAAATAAAACTTTCTGTATTTAAATAATTTGTTTGGAATCCAGTTTTTATTGTCATCTATCCGCTCTGTTTTAAATTTGATAAAACAATAAATAGAAAAATAGTTAGTAATTCTTTCGAGTTCTTGTGGAACGATATTTTACAAAAGAAAAGTTAATATTGTTGGCGCTTGAAAGATATATGGAGAGCCAAGGCTGAAATACCGCTAAACCTTTCTCTTTTTAAGTCTTGTCCCCGTAATTAAAAACTGTTGAACAATTCTGTTTTAGCATTTAGTATATCAATGAAATAAGTGGAAGTTAATTATTGAACTTTAAAATGACCTGGGGGTCAGAATCGCTGCAATTAGCAACGAATGAATGAATAGTAAAGGCAAGAAAACGGAATGAATAAATTAAAATAAGAATTGAAAATTTGTCATGGTTATATGAGTTTTTTTATTATTATCACATGCTCTTTTTATAGAGTTTGAGTTTTGCACTGTTTACTATTTATGAAGATGCAAGACTCTCGATATTCATTCACTAGACTTGAAAAAATAATTGTAGCATGCATACTCGTACATGTGTACATACATATGCCCGTATATAGGTGTGTGTGTGTGTGTGTGGCGTAGTCAGCATACCTACACGAGAAAAAGTTGGTTCAAACATCTGAACCCCAAATAAGTAGCCAAATATCTAAGCCCAAACATTTCGCAATTAACCTTATACAGTAATTATTTGGCGACGTTACGTTTAAACACAATAAAAACTAGGACACTTGCATGTTCTTTGATTTAGAGAGACTTCTAGCCTAAATTGAATAAAAAGTATACAAGACGCTGTCAAAAGTAGGCAAAGAGTACTTAACAGTTTTATTTTTGATATCGTCTATATGTGATGTCAGCAAATAGTTGCGTAATACGGAAGAATTACAGTTTTTCTAGGAACAGCACTAAGGGGATGACCCTACATACGCTGCGCAATTAAATATTTTCCTGAGTTCTCACGGTTTTAGATATATGCACCGAATATTATGAAAAAATAAACGAAGCGCTTCTTATTTTATTAATTACTTCCGAAGTAATACTAAATCATTTCTGTATGTCCACTGATTTTATTAGTTTTTTGTTCAAGTAAATCCATATACTATTGTGTAAACAAATCCATGCTAAGTTGGGTGCAACTAAATTCTTGTGATCTATTATTGTTGTTATTACTGTTGCGTATTGTATGAGTTTTATTATACGGAAGCTATATAAGTCGCCAGCAGCGACTTGTAAATTTTGTAAAAAGAACTTCCGAAAAACGTAGTATACAGCGAAATGAAGCCCCAGCGCAGGGATATAATGATATCCAAACTTTTTTTCATATTTTATTATTTAAAATATAAGTGAATTTAAAACTGCATATTAAACACACATTTGAGTTTTCATGGTATAATGAAGAAATGTGTACCTGTAATAAATGAACTAAATTCAAACAAATTTATTTTTTTAAATTAAAACAAATAAAATTATGGCATGCCGAATAGTAAATTTCATATTAATAATTATAGCTAATAAAACTTTCCTTCTTTCTGAATTACAATTGAGCTTTCTAAATTACAATTCACATTTTCTGAATTGTATTTCGCTAATCCGAGTTGCAATCGCAGCTTTCTTAATT
The DNA here is from genome assembly GCA_963675445.1 of Linnaemya vulpina. Classification (NCBI taxonomy): domain Eukaryota; kingdom Metazoa; phylum Arthropoda; class Insecta; order Diptera; family Tachinidae; genus Linnaemya; species Linnaemya vulpina. Next base: position 23,091,978 of record OY776276.1, read on the forward strand.
ATGTATATATTAAAAAGACTTACGCCGTCAGTCGAGCTAGTCTTTTTAAACCTTGGACCTGTGATGAATTCTCCAAATTTAATCAAAATCAACTTGTGTCGAAAATTTCTATTTCTATATTCATGAATTTCAAAATGTGTTCGTGTGATTATCTAAGAACTTCGCAATAGTGCACAATGTGTAACATATTTTTTATTATCAAGTTAAAGTCAACAAAATGAAAGTCACATGGAAAACAAATATTAACAATTATTTTTTAAACAGAAACAAAATAATAAAATTTCAGATTCTTAAAATTTGATTTTTATTCTCGAAGTTTCAAATTTTGTCAGCAGGAATACGTCTATAATCCAATAAAGCTTGCGAGAAAGTTTAGTCAACTTCAAGCTCGTATAAAAACGCACCAGTTTGCTATCTTTTCTAACATAATTTTTTCCCGAAAATTTTTTGTATACAAACTTTGTCCTGCTGCAGATGTAAGATATGTAAATGTTTTATTTCTGCTAGAATTTTACCTGTAAATTAGAGGATTATTACTCTAGTATGTCATTTTCATTATTCGAAATATTTCCAGTAACATCGAAAACTAACTGATTTACAAAATCAGATGATGTGAAAGAATATTTACTTTTATTAATTTTTCAGTTTAATGCACACAATGTATGTAGTATATAGCGTATGAAAAATTAAAATAATTTTAAACCTTTTTATTTTATTTTTATATCTAATTATTTTTTTAACAATTGATTTATTAAAAAAAAGGACATTAAGATAATTAATAGATAAGATATTAGCATTAAGGGTTTAATATTAATAATCTTTTGATCTTTTTACGATTATAGCAACTTGTTTTTCACAATAAAAATATATATTTGCTTATTTTTTTAGTTAAAAAGACAAATATGAACAGACTAAAAAATCTAAATTTTATATAATCGCCAAATACAAAAATGAGTAATTGCGCTTCAGCGCAACGTTCTCATACATTATTTATTCTCTCTTTTAATTATCATTTTTTGACATTTATAAATATATAATAATATTACACATATTGAACAAAATGTAAGCAATCCATTAAATAATAATTATTTAAATTTTTAATTTGCTCTTATATAGAAATTAAATAAAAGCACTATTTTGTTGTGTCTATGTTAAAATTGTTTTAAACAAATTTGTTTCGTCATAAGTCTGGGAATTGTGCAGCCTTTTTTCATGGTTTGTTTTACATTTCACTGATGTATATTTTTGTTTTGCTGGATTTTCTAATCGATGTTCAAGGAAGACATACGCTTCTCAACTCTGTTGACAGTCAAACAATTTGAAAACAGGGGGAAAGGAAAGAAATTAATTATTATTATATATTTTTGTTGTTAAAATTTAAACAAGGAAGAAATTTTACACATTAACGCACGTAATTTCAATATCTTGAAACAGTTCTCCAATCCAAGACACCACAAGACAATAATGTTGAAACAACTGTAACAGCAATTCACCCTCATCTAACATTTCGATTCGTTCAATACGCTGCCGTTCTACTGGTGGTATACTGTGATAAACTTGTACCATGTCCCAAGCTCGACTGCCACTCCAGCCACATTCCAAAAATCTACACATTTGTGTATCCAAAGACAGGCAAGCGTCAACGCCTGCCAAACTGCAGCCACGACTGCGCAAGTTATTTAACATCACTTCTCCAAAGCGATCATTCATATTTACCTAAATCCATTAAGAATTAGTTATATATATAGTTATGTGCGTACTTTACAGTGAAATGGAAAATTCAACCTTGGTTTTTCTTAATATTCCAGCCGGATTAGTCTGAAACTTTCATGGTGAAAATTTAAAACGAGGCGGAGAAATCACAAACTATAATTCTTCACAGTATTTAATACGTTTCGCCTTAATTACACTGGAAATCTTAGCATAACGCGTTTTATTGTACGTGTTTCGCTCCAGAACACATGTTTTTCGCAAAACGAGTGATTTGTTACTTGTTTTCTTATACATGTTTTATATTTAAATACCTTAAACAAAAACTAGTGTGTGAGCAAAAATATTAAACAGCATTATCGCACAATCAAAATTATTTCCAAACTGGAAAGTTTGTAATAGAATCGTTTTTGGTGATGTTTCTAATCACATACCATTTTTACAAACATTTCAAAAAGCATATGCCTAATTTTTTTGAAAAATATATGAAGAATTATCAAAAAGTAAATACATGGATGCTAAAAAAAATGTATTGAATGCTAATAAATTCGAATATTGAATTTCTTGAAAATGGCCAAAAGCAATGCCTCAATAAAACTGTTTGCAAACTGTTTTTTGCTACAAATCCACTTTATTTTTTTTTATCAGCCCTTTAGCTAAGTCTAAAAATAGTTCATCAACGAAAACATTAAAACGAATCGAAAGCTTTTTATAAATTTGAATTCATAAGACATCTTGAATATAATTTAGATGTTATCGAACATCACAGCAGAATTATCGTAAATATATCAAGTTATCTTACAAACTGTAAATAAATCACAGAATTTCGAAATATTTATATTTGACATCAACGATGTTCAGTTCAACTCAAATTTTCACCATATCCGACATAAAACCCCGTCTGCGGTTTTATGAAATTCCAAAGTTTAGTTTTCTATATACAGAACTCAAGCTTTACCTGTTCATAATTGACAAAAACTGCACTGGTGAACTTACTAGCAATCCACTTTAGAAGATTTTTACAATTTTGTAATTCTATATAAACTAATACACATTCGGCCAGAAATATTGTTGGTAGTGTATAATCAATTTCAGCTTGTTGTAATTTATTGTCTACTTCATCTATGTTTCTTAAATCTACACCCATCAAATGATAATTGGGTCCATGTAAATCTGTTGGACTTAAACGTACTTCGCCATCTTCGTCGTGTATTTTGGACAATAGGACTTTGTTCCTTTTGATTGTGTAGCACTTGCGTGCCGTTACGGTTGGAAAATCTAATTCAATGAAGTTTTTAACTTGATGCGTGGTATCACGCAGACGAAAATATAAGGTATCGAAACCACAGCCAAGGTTGATGATCTGACAGTTGCCATCGGTTTTCTAAAGAAATAGAATCAAATAAGTATACAGGAAAACGTAAATATTTTGTTCGGAATAGTATTTGCTGTTTATATTATTACGATATAATTCTTAACATTTTTGTTATTCAGGAATTTACTGGCATCACCAAACTTATATTTATCAGACAAGAAAACGCGATTATCAGGGTCATTTCAAAACTAAGACAATTGCGTACTGTTTTTCGTCGACATTAACTAGTTTAACATCTGAGAGTTGTAAGAGTATTAGTCATTTGTTGTCCACCACTAGAATGTAACTATTTTATATCTTGATATTGTCTTGACGTGACAGTAACAAATAATCACAGAATAAGGGGGAATATGTAAAACTAATGGCATTTTATGTTCTGGAAAACGTGTAACATTTTTTAACTCCTTCTCTAGAAAGCAACAGTTTTGAGGAGATCTTAATTAGAAAAAGCTTTTCGTAAAACATGTTGGATGAATTTCTAATAAACTTGATATTTTCAAATCACATAATGCTGCTATTTTCTATTAAAAAGTGTAAGAAATGTTGCATTATTTTTTAGAAAAGAAAACAGCATAAAGTATTTTTTGAAATAGTGCCTCTAACTTTTTAAGTAGTAATTTCCACATATCTATCTTGTTGTTTTTCTATAAACAAGCAGTTCTCGTTGGTAATAAAAAAATTATTATATCATATACAAATATTTATTGGGTATCCTTCAGCAGACTCTTGGAGATATCAGAATTAAAGCTGATGAGCTTGAGTTTCAAAACTAGAAGCAGATGTTGATTTAGTCACGTGAGAATAATATAATTGGGTCCGATCAAGGACTTCCCTTCCTTTCTCTTCTTCTTCTTTCTTGCTTTCCCTTCCTTTCTCTTCTTGCAAGTATCGTTCTTTCATGGATCAAAATGAAGTTCAATAGGGAAATTCTTACCAGCAACTCGCTATCACTAAAACTTTCTGAATGGTAGATTCGATCCTACAAAATACTGTAATTACCGCCACTACATAGTTACTCACGAGGTGTTCTCAAAATATGTATTTTATCTGTAATCATATTGATATATGAGCAACTGCGTTCCGGATCAACAAATTCTACTAAAACAATATATGCGAGCACAGGCAAAACCGAAACTGGTAACTATTTTTTAAACTTATCTATATTATTAAATGTAGCCTTTAATTATTATTTTAAAGAATCTTTTAAGCTACACTGTACACCTCTTGTGCACAAAAATGTTTGTAATTCTTTTGCTGATATTGTAAACTATCATTCGATCGAATAAACAACTTTCAACAAAAACAAATATTGAAAATTACGATGTTCTAACCAAATACAACTGATATTTAAAACTACACAATGAAAATCTTAATGTAAAATCATTCATATTGTCACTTATTTTTTAAATGGCAAGAAAATCTCCCTACGAAGAAAAATAAATCGAAAACAATAATTAATAGATTTCTTCGAGTTTTGAGCTTATTTTATATTAATATGTATTTAATACTCGATATTTCGCTAACCATCCGTTAGCTTCTTCAGAAAATTATTTAGTATTGTCAAAAATTTTCTTTTCAATTATATGTATACAAATTTTTTAACAACATAAATCATACATTTTATATATTCAAAAATACTAACACAGCACTCAGACGATGAAATTTATGACGTCTATTTTTCTTGATTCCCTTTTGAATATTCTACCCAAACTTCTTTGCGTTCATACGATGGTTATTTTTATATGTCTAATTTTTTTATTGACTTTGATTTTTATTTTTCAATCGGTATATCTATTTTAGTTTACTTTTCTCTTTAATAATAATATAAAACAAATAAAAGTGCTATATTCGGCTGTGCCGAATCTTAAATACCCTTCATCAGCGCACTTCTGGCATTATATACATATATATGTTTAAGTACCAATTTTGTGCTTTCTAATTTATAAAATAGTTTCAGTAAGCGAGAAAAAAAACAACTTCAGTTGCATTTTTCGGCTACTTTTATACATAACAAATATTCAAAATTTCGCACCCCTGGAAACGAAATTTTAATTTTTAAAATTTTTTTTACCGATACAACTCTTCATAATGTGTACAGGGGTTGTTTTATTTATGCAAAACTGCAAATTTGTAACGATTTTGGTAACTTTCATGTGATACAAAATATTGCAAATATCCTGGAATCGATATTTTGATTTATTTTAAATATCTGATACGAATTTTGTTTTTCTATATTAAAAATAGTTTAATTAGTAAAAATAAAAACCGTTAGTTGTAAAAAATTTCAATTTCCCATACCTGGAAGCTAAAATTTATTATTTTTTTTGTTTTTGTTTTTTTTACCTATATAACTCTTAATGAGGTATAAAATAGTTTTATTTAAGTTCAAGAAAGAAGTCTCTAGCTCTTCTGGGGGCTTGGGAAAACCGATTTCACGTACAGACAGTTGGACAGCGCTCAATCGTCATCGCTATTCATAAGGATCCAGAATTATTCGTATTCGCATATTAATACCGAAGAAATTACAAACGGAATGACAAACCTAAATATACCCTTTCACTTTTTTGTGAAGGGTATAAAAAAACCATAGAAAACAGAAATCGAGTCATTTTTTCTATACCTCTTTCTTCTCTACCCCGTTCGCTATCAAACCAAAAATGAGTGTCGAAAAATAGACATCATAAAGGTCTTCGTGTAAATTAGGTGTAACTCTAAAATGTATAAATAGTATAAATTAGTTAATTTTAAATACTATAATATTTATACATTTCAGAGTTAGTATTTTTTAATATATAAAATTTATGATCTATGTTGTTAAAAAACTTGTATACATATAATTAAAAAATAAAATTTTTGACCACACTAAATAATTTGCAGAATGGTTAACGAAATATCGAATATTAAATACTAATATAAAAGAACCTCAAAACTCAAAGAAAATCTACTAATTATTAAAAGAAAGACGGTTAAAAAATTTGACACAAGAATCATAAATCGAAAACTATACAAATGTAATTTTTAAACTCTGCAAATATATTCCAGTAGATAATAAAGTAATTTAAAATTCTTTAACTCACTAAGAAGTCAATATATTAGTCATAACAGTACGCTATTGATGTAGAAAAAGATAAATAGCAGAACGCAAAAGTATCTAACAATTTATAGCAATTTAATTTGTTTTATAAAAGATTCTATGTATAGCCGGCCTTCGGCTGTATGTACTAAGACTGCCTTCAGCACTTTAAAAATTTATTAAAAGCAAAATATGCAACAGGATAATCGCATTCAATGTCAAACCGACAAAAACAGTAAAGCAATTACCACAGCTTGTGTTCATAAAAACTATACATATGATACCACACTATGTTAGTGGCTATGCAACATAAAGCTCGGCCACATACCAACACACTTTTTATCATATATACACTTCTTTATACTATATATGCATGTATGCTTGTACGTATGCACACACGAACCCTACGTCAAATAAAAAAATTGTAGCAAAAAACACTGACTTTTATCTGCAACACCTGCCCCACCCGTTAGTTGATTGTGGTCTATCAGCTTTCCCACAATAATTGGAATCTTTTTTTCTTACTTTTTCGCATTGTTAAAATAGATAAATAATAGTAAAACTGACCTTCAGGAACTTCTCAACACACATCTCAACGCCCTTGACCCTGGCGAAATAGCCTCGATTTATCTCTGGGGCCTTGCGATCTTGATTGCGCACAAAAAAACCAATATAATCATCCTTCCAGTAGCCAAGCCGCACAGCACCTCTTTTACAATCGCTGGCATCGTCGTTAGTTGCAATGACAGCCTCGTCACAAGGATGAAATGAATGTGGTGGTTCCATCTTTCCCGTAAATCTGTTTGTCGGTTCAATTAAGAGTAATTTTTCTTTTTTATAATTGACTAAAATCAAACAGATATTTATTTTTACTCATTTAAGTCAAATGATAGTATTAAATCGAACCTGCACGGATAATTGTATCCCTTCGTTGTTAGTCTTCTTAGGTGTTGGTTTGTTAGCAATTTTCTTTTTTTTCGTCCTTTTATTTTTCAACGCCTATTTGGTTTTGTATATGTTAACTTCTTTTATTTATTTATGCAATAATATGCATTTAATTTGTCTTTCATATTATGTTAAATATATATGTTCCAGTCCAGCTATTTCATTTACTTCGTTTTAAATTTCCATCTTTTTCTAGGAGTTAATTTTCCTCACGGCGACAATTTTTCATTGCAAAAAATTTTTGACAGTTCACTGGTTGGAAAATAAGTTTAGTTCCAATGATATCAGCTCAGCGCTTTCTATACAATCTGCGATTTTAACTACTAAAAATTTTTGTTTCGAATATTCCGCAAGCAATTCACCTTTGCATGTACTTCAATATTTACAATGTAGATGGCAGTAATACTACTAAGGTGTGTACTGAATAAGGCTGTTGAGGTTGCTAGTATAAAACATTTTAACAATTCTTAGTAACTAAACAACAGGTGGCGCTAAATACGGGAACTAACTAAAGACCTGCCATGTTAACCAAAATATTTATTTTAAAAATTAGCGAATTATATATATATATATATATATATATATATACATATATATATATATATATATATATATATATATAAAATATGTATTTCTCGAAACAAAATTTTTATATAAAATGCGATTTTCAACTACGGTTTCTTTACATATTTGACCAATATTGGTTTCACATGTAGCTAAATATGCAATAGTTCTATTTCGGTTTCTTACGCTGACGTTACCACGTCTCATTCAGTCTTAAAATTTTCAATGAATGAAGTTACTTTCCACATTGAACCTGTTTCATTTATTTAATAGATTTTAAGGTTTTCATACATACAAGATTGATATAAACTATAAAATTTATTGTTGGTTGTGTTTTGTTAGTTTTTAGACCATAATTTTTTAAATTATTTCGACTATAGACATTATAGGGATTGTAGTTTTATCCTTACCTTAATGTGCCTATTTCCATTTGAATGATTTAGTAAGCAAGAAATTATTTGTTTGTAAATTGAATCTATTTTATGCTTTGGGAAGCATCAATTGTCTATTAAAAGTAAAAAAAATTAAAAAAAATTTCCAGGGATGGGACATTTTTGGCACATTCGGTATTTTGTGGTACATGTAATAACTAAAATGTTTAAGCATTTTAGGGTTTTGTAACGTAAAACCGCTTTATAGGTCATGAAGATTTGCATTGACAAGACAAACGAGAAAAATTTTATTTTCGTCTCCAGGGATGGGAAATTGAAATTTCTTATACATATATGTAACCAAAAGGACAGCTAACGTCGTGCTTTACTAACTAAAGCTCTTTTTTAATTCAGAATAAATTAAATTATTATCAAAAATAAAAATAAATGAAAATTGCGATTTCAGGGTTGGATAACTGCAATTCTTTTTGGTACATGAAAGTGACGTTAATGGTTAAAAAAATTAAGTTTTTCTTAAATTAAACTATTTCATGCCTCATTTGAGTTTCATTGGTAAAAAAGCAAAACAAAAATAAATTTTCGCTTCCAGTGATGGGAAATTTAAAATTTTTTTAGCACCTTCGGCATTTTGTGGTACACGTAAGAACAAATATGTTTAAAATTCTTAAGTTTTACATCTCATGAAGACTTGCATTGGTAAAAAAAATTTTTTAATTAAAATTTTCTTCCAGGGTTAGGAAAATTAAATATTTTTTTTCACTAAAAAAACTGACGTTGGTTTTTTTTTGCTAACTGAAACTATTTTATAATTTAACAAGAGAAATTTAAAAAATCACTATTTCGAACTCAGGGTTGGACAAGTGCAATATTTTGTGAAACCTGAACGTAACCAAAATGGTTACAAATTTTAAGTTTGTTTAAATAAACTATTTCATGGCCTCATTAGGAGTTACTTCGCGAAAAAAACAAGCAAATATTCTTTTTCCCTTCCATGGATGGGAAATTAAAAATTTGTAATACATAAAAGTAACAAAAAAGGCGACTAATTAAAACATTTTTGAATTCAGAAAAAAAATTCAAATCAAATACTTAAAATAAATCAAAGTTTCAATTACAGGGTTGGATATTTGCAATATTTTGTATCACATGAAAGTTACCAAAAATGGTTACAAGTTTGTAGCTTTCCGTAAATAAAACCGCTTTACACATTAAGAAGATTTGCATTGTAAAAAATTTAAAAATTTAAATTTCGTTTCCAGGGGTGGGAAATTTTGAACATGTTTTATTTATAAAAGTAACCAAAAAATGCAATTGAAATTTTTTTTCGCTTACTGAAGGTATTTTATAAATTAGAAAGCACAAAATTGGTACTTAAAAATATATGTTATGCCAAACATACGTTGGTGAAGGGTATATAAGATTCGGCACAGCCGAATATAGTATTTTTACTTGTTTATTTTTTTGAAGTGACACAAGTTTAAACCGTAATAAAACAAGGAAATGTAAATATATTTTTAATATCAACGAAAAGGACTTTATTTAAGAGAAAATTTTATGAAATTAAGTTCTAAATATGATTTCCGCCATGTGAGCACATATGCGCGCAATCTGGCACATACATAAATTTTCAATAACTTTTTGCGAAATTCGATGTCGTAGAATATTGATTTCTAGGTGTTCAATTGCTTGTGATTTATCGACGTAGAAAATAGAACTAACACAATCTCAAAGACAATAATCCAATGGAGTCAAATCACCCGATCTTGGTGGCCAATGGATTATGTCATTAGGTGAAATAATTTTTTCATCAAAAGTTTTTTTGGGTAAATCAATTGTAGAGTCCGCTGTGTGGCATGTGGATCCGTCTTGTTGGAGCCACATATCAATAAGATTAATGCCACGTTAAGGAGATACGAAAAGATTTAAAATCATGTTCATCCGATCATTATCGTTTTTGAAGACATATGGGCCTATGACTCCGCCAGCCCTTAAAGCACACCAACCAGTAATTTTCCGGGGATGTCATGTTGTTTCGACAAAAGCTTGTGGATTCTCTCTTAATTCTTCATATATACGTACCTATTTAAACAGGACTGGACTTTGTTGGAAAATATAACTTTGAATGAATGAGTTTGACGAACAGAACTATTATTTTCATTAAAAATTTCAACAATTTGCACTCGTTGTTCTGATGTAAGTCGATTCGCAATGAAATTTCGAAGCAAACTAAACAAGAAGCAACTATCGGCTGTTAGATGGGTGCTCAAATAAAGCAGTGATGCCAACTTAGAGATGTGCCACTTAACGAAAAACACGCTGTACGTGTATTTACTGAATCGTGAAGAAGTGCTACCACTGCAAGAGCAACATTACAACAACGGAAGCAGTTGTTGTTTGTGTAAAGTCACTGTCCACGTCAATAATTATAGCAACGAAACACACTGAAATAGTGCTCGCATTCGCAAACGCAAACGACGCTCACATATACACACAACGGGAACCTGTTGCACGTAAGAACTTGGCATCAATATAGTCATATAATGGTTGAGAAAAACATATTCATCTAGCGTAGCGCTGCCACCTTATATTTATGGCATCATGAATTGTAACAAGTCCAGAGACCGCAATGCCAACGATGTCGATAATGCGGCAAATGTTAACATGTATTTAGATTTCCAGCCCATGCCATACGCCGATATATAATTGACAATAAATTAATTTATTTAACTGAAAAGAACGTTTCTTCCTTTCCTTTTTGTAAAGAGAATTTATTTAAATGTTATAATATAATTTGTTTGCGATATAACCATACATAAATATGTACAAATTTATATATATTTTTTTATTTAACAAACTAAATTTAATAGTTAGTTTTACTCTGCTCACATACGAGTATGTGCGTTTATATATCTTTTTAAGGAAACAGCATCCTATTTATTTAAACCTAAAATATTTACTATTTACACTCAGTTCGTCTAAAATAAGCTTAAATTATTATTTTAAGAATATAGTATGAAATATGCTGATCCAGTTAAGTTACTTCAAAGTAAATCAAATAAAAATAAGAGTTCAATTAATTGTAAAAAAGAACGAATTAAGGCGTAAATACAAGTTAATTAAATACATATTTGCACAAGATAACTTAATTCCTTTAAATAGACATTTCTTTTGAATAGTTGATCAAATATGTTGTGGTTAAAGTAAAATATCGTTTAAAATAATTATATGTGACTTTTGCAAGGTCTGCAGTTCCATTCCAATTCATCTTTTGTGTGATTAATTGTAGAAAATAACTTAAACTAAAGGGATTAAGACAGACATTGATTTAACCTTGCATTTTTACTAGACTACAATTTTTCTTTTGCCTGGACTCCGGGCTCCTTGGGATGTTACTATAATCTATACAGTTTGGGAGCTTTAGGGGTCTGCTGATGCAAAAGTTTTTATGTTATTTGAGGGAGGAAATACTCAAATGCAATAAACTTTGTCTCCAAGTATTTGAGGCGTCGTTAGAACGCTGTTCTTAATATAAAACATATTAAGAGCGAGTTTTTAGGATTGAGGTTAGAGATCGCTGTGTGCATAATAATCTTGGTTCTTATTCGAGAGGTTAAGCGCCAACGTTAAGGAGTTTAAAGTTCATTAAATATATTAACACTCACACATGTATGATAAGCCAGCCGACAAAATATTAATAAAATGAAAATATGGCGCAGCACAAAATATGAAGTTATGACGAAAATTACTTTATGGTGGGTTTATTTTTATTTGAAAATTTAATTTTTATATCATTCATACACACCAGTTTCAGCTCATCAAGTCTTGAGCTTTTGGGAAAAAGCATTGAAGAGAGTAAAAAGTTTTGCTCCTTTTAAAAATACCGTACCTTCGACTTCAAAATAATCAACCTGAAGTTGGCTGCAGAATAGTAAATTGACATTTCGTACATAAAGTTTAAGCTAAAATAGAAAAAAACTTGATGAAACAAAATTTTCGTGTATGAACGTGAATGTATTCTCAAAGGAAAATTGAAGAAAACCTAAGATTTTACGTTGGAATGCATGTGCAGTTTTGTCACTTTCGCATTATTCGGTGTTTTGGCAATGCCACGTGACTTAAACTTAAGCTCAAAACCAGCAAACGGATTAGTACGTTCGATAAAAGGTAATTGTAGTTAGAAACTAAAAATTATCCTAAAAGCTTGCTCTCAATGTCGTAAAGAGAGAACGGGAGTAATTCTTTTAGAGCGAAATGAAATTAAAGCGTTAAGAACAGTTTTGGCATTTGAGATAATTTAAAGTTTAAATTAAAAAAGACTAAATTCAACCGGGCAGGTGCGCATGAGCACAACTTTAGCCGCACGACTCGCTTCATTCCTCTTTATCTTCTTTCTCCTTGAGAGCAAACGTTTCAATCACACTTGGCAGCAAAGTTTCTTTCGTTACTTCAGTTAGAGCCGGGCTCCAGGAAAGCCTTTTTCAATTGGTTCGCATGGGCATCAAACCATAATGCTGATGTTGTTGCTGAGCATGTGATGGAGGTGGTGGCTGGTGCTGTTGATGTTGAGCCATCAGCTGTTGTTGTTGTTGTTGTTGATGCTGTTGCAGAGATGATGATCCTTGAGTTGGAATTTGACTTGTTGTATATTGTCCCAAAGTGGTTGATGTAACGGAGGCGGCTTGTGACGATACGACAGGAGCGGAAACTTTACGTTCCGATTGTGTTCTCATGACCGAAGAATTTGTGGAAGACACTTGATTGTGATTTGGTTGCGGTGGTGGATTGTACAATAACATGGGTGGCTCAGCACTTGGTATGCGGGCCGGTGGTGTAACTGAGGAGCCGTGATATGAGCCATAAGAGCTGTCATCTGATTGGGCTGAGTGGCCGCGATTACGCTGAACAGACATACCATAAACAGAATCGGGACGACGTTCGAATTTTTGATTGCCATCCATGGGATTTGGATTGTGTCGTGTACCGTAGACTGCTTGAAAACCTTGAGGATTTTCTTGACTGGGATGCTGTAGCGGTTGCTGTGAAGGTGGCTGTTGTTGCTGTGGATGTGCCATCAGTTGCCCCACTTGGGAATGCTGCATTTGATTTGGATGTTGCTGTTGTTGTTGAGTTTGTCTTGTGGACGATCGCACTCCATACATGCTTTCCGATCTTTGCTGCAGTTGATTTTGTAAATTCTGATTTTGTAAGTGTGAGGATTGTTGTTGTTGTTGCTGCTGCTGTTGCTGCTGCTGCTGCTGATGATGATTATGTTGAACGTTCATACGATATAAACTTTGAGCTGGCACTAACGGCCCCGATCTGGGTATTATATCACGATTAATGGCCGTATTACTTTTGGCATACACCGATTGCGAGCGATTTAAATTTGTGCGTGTCAGAGTAGGAGAGCGACAGTACATGGAACGGGTGCCACCATACAAGGGTTCAGTTTGATCAAACTTGGGTGGTGCCGTATACAAGTTTTGACAGAAATTCCCAGTATTGCCAGCCGTATTGGTGGATGTGGGATTTTGTGTTGGCAGGGTATTGCCTGCTTGGCCTCTTTGGAAAGTGTTTGGATATTTGCTGTGAACATTTTGTTTCTCCATATCCAAATCATAGTTTAATTCATCTTCAGAATTAATTGAAGAAGATTCATTGTCCATGGAAGCTTTGATGTGACGTGCACTTCTCTTGCTGCTAAATATGAACTCGTAAACAATACCCGAGGCAATGCCGCCTGCCAAAGGACCAAACCAATACACCCAGTGATTATCCCATTTATTTAAAACGAAAGAAGGCCCCAATGAACGGGCAGGATTTAAATACGGCATCTGCAATTTGAGAAATAATATTGTGATGTGAGTCAAAGATCTCTAGAATTTAACACTATAAACAATAATACTACAAAAAGGATCTACAATACGATGAGTATGTGTGTGTGCGCATGTGTAAACAGCTGCCTCAACAGTTTCCCACAGTTTCTCATTTTACTGAAGATGTAAAGATTTTATTTTTATAATTTTTTTTTCTATTGTGGAAGAGCAGGTATGTATACGTGTGCATGCAGCTGCAGGTTTATTCATGTGCACTGCTTTGATGGAATTTTCCCTTTTGTTCTATTATTAGTGAAGGGAAATCCCTTGCAAAGTCGTAAGGATATTTATTAAAATAGCTTCGTAGTTTTATCTATTTTAAATCAGGGTTTAGTTGTATGTGTTGTCTACTTCACAGCAAACCGGAATTTCATGCATGCTTCGTACAAGCACACATGCATACATGATTCATAGGGTTTTCGCTATACATGTAACGTTTCTACGCTTCATTTAAAAATGCATGTTCTTTTTAACTGGAGCTGGCTGATAGGAGAAGGCCAACACTCTCGCAAATACATATGGCCTGTTATTATAACGACTTTTAATACTTATTCTATAATATTCCAAACTTAATAACCAATTCTACTTTAATATATATATAAAACATTATTTTAAATTCGGGGATTTGAACTTGTTTATTCTTAGCTCAAAATTAATTCTAACAAACACATTCGTGATTGTTCTCCAATTTGATAAAACATTTCCTGCTATTTGATCAATCCGAAGGTGTTGTTTTTGTTTTTATTACCACTTTTTATTGTTGTGAAAAGAAAAACATTCCTACACGCACGCATACATAAACACGTGCAGAGTACATACACAAAGCATTTCCCACCCAACATTTTGAAGATTATTTGATGAGTGTGATCATTTCGCAACTCCTTCTTGGAATTGTGCAGACGATTGTTGGTGTAAAGTTCAATGTTTCTCATGCAAATGATACTTTTACGAATAACTTTAACGATCTTGCGTCAAATTAATCAACTATTCGCATATTTCAGTGCATTGTAGGATTTTTGGTAGTAACCGATCGTGTTTAACTAAATTATTATTCAGCGAGCTTCTTTAATGACAGTTGGACGAAGTTTTTTTTATGTTACTCAACAATATTTCGTAACGATCACTGCAAGATTTTAATGCAATCGTATTTAACTCTTGTAAATTATGGTTTTAGGATCTTGTTCTTGCACTTATTTGTTTGAAATAAGAACTAGAGAAGCCTACACGATTCTTTTAAGCGAATGCCAGACGACTAGAATGGAAGAGCTATGGTCTTGACGAAGTTTCTCCCTTCGCACTGCCCATGTGCGATGACCTTCGACATCGTTTACAGTTAATCGTCGTCCCGTGATCGCGGTTAATTTTTATATGACAGAAAATGCTAGCTGGGATACTTTTTTTATTTTTCAAGTTGAAACTAACAGTAACACACATTATGAGTTATTGTGACTGACTGTACACGACTTATCCCTTCACATTAAAAGAGGCAACGCAGTTAACCACGGAAATTCTTCAGACAACCCGAGATCCTTTACAGTTTTTTGAGACTAGAAGTTAACTAGTGCGAATGGAAAGGAAAACTCTCGAAAGAGAGTAAACGGTCAGTTGTCTGGTTGCATTTAAGAATTAATTGCCAACGACTGATTAATTCAGAACTGCTTTCCGATTGCGTGCAAGAATTGTCAGCAACTTGATCTATTATATATCCAAAAGTGCGATTTTCTCATGCATAATGGGTGATTTTTTTGAAAGCTTCCGGATTTCATAAAAAAATATTGAGAAATTTATGAAATCTTTATTTGAGTCGACAGAACGATCTACATATTTCAATGTTTAGAGATGATTTCACTTATACTCGTATATTGACCGCGGATACGCTTAATACATTGAGTAAAATTTTGACATACTCCCGACCGATATCTCATGAATAAATTGTTAAAGTTTGGCTTTCAGCGCGTCAAACATTGCGGGCTTGTCCCCATAGACATGAGCCTTACCAGAGTCAGATAAAAAAATAATGTAAAGTCGTTAAGTCGCACGAAATAGACGGCCAATTTCCCTGTCCCAATCGCGAAATAAACTATTCAACGAATTCGAGTTCGGGACATTGTTTCGCCTGCTGTGGCTCATGTGGCATGGAGTTCTTTAAACAAGTAGGGTGTTTATTTTACAGTAATGATGCTACCTTCGTCGTCTCTGAAAAAGTACGGCTCAGAAACTAAACTTTGTGGTAGCTCGTGTTAAAAGGTTTAAAACCCAAATCACTTCCTCAAACGCATACGAACGGCGTCACATATTTTCCTATCTCCACGTTCTAAGACATGATGAAGAGTCCAAACAACAAATGGAGACACCCAACAACAGCAATTTTTACTTCTAATCATAAATTTGCCACCTGTCAGCTCAGACGATTGTAAGAGAGTCCTACAATTTCATTGGCAATCGATTGTTCGAAAATTTATCTGTTAAAAAATTTTCAGTTCATAACGTCGCCAGATTATTGCATGACAGCGTTGCCAGATCAAAGCACTTGAAGGAAAGCATATGACAGAAATCGTTAATGGTAAAAAAGCTGAATATTAAATGCAAAATATTTGAAATTGTATTTAATTTCTTACTTTTATTTATGGCCTGTCTTAACAACACATGTCAAGTTTTCGACGAACGAGTTGTACCCAGTCAAGTGCAAAAAGGCATGAGTTTTTATATAAAAAAAATTGCTTGATTTACGTTGTTACTTTTCAGTTATGAAAAACACACATAATTGCCACAACATTTACTCAACTTGCATTTACACACACACGCTACAAGTGTCAACGAAAAATTGTTCGAAACGGTCGAAATTCTTTCCATTTGCATTTCGTCGAAGCGTAAACATAAAAAAATTTGCTCACTTTTTATAATGGGTGCTCTTTATAGAGTGACAGAGATTTAAATCATATTAAAACAAGGAAAAACATAAAATTTTATGAAAATATTGTTTGAATACGATCTCTGCTGTGTGGCTTCCATAGCTGGCAGGTAGAAGGCTCAATCTGGAACACCAATATTCAACAGCTTTTCGCAGCATTTGTGGGCGTATTTCGCCGATAACTCTTTGAATGTTGATTTGCAGGTGTTCAACTGTTAGTGGTTTATTGACGTAGACAAGTGAATTAACATAATCCTAGAGGCAATAACCCAATGGGGTTAAATCGCACAATCTCAGTGGCCAATTAATTGGGTCTTTATGTGAAATTATTTTTTCATCAAAAGTTTCTTTGAGTAAATCAATTGTAGCGCCCACTGTGTGGCATGTGGCTCCGTCCTGTTGGAACCGCATATCAGCAAGATTAATGCCGCGTATTCTGGTACGATAAAATTGCGAATCATGTTTCAATAATGTTCACCATTGACAATAACATTCTGACCATCATCGTTTTTGAAGACATATGGGCCGGTGACTCTGCCAGGCCATAGAGCACACCCAACAGTAATTTTCGGGTGTTTCGACAAAAGCTGGTAAATTCTCCTCTCTTCAAATGCGACCATTCTGCTTATTTACGTACCCACTCTACCAGAAATGCGGTTTATTGGAAAATAAAATTTTGAATGGAACAATTATCCTGACTAAAAATTTCAACAATTTGCACGCGTGCTCTGGTGTAAATCGATTCATGATGAAATTTCAAAGCAAACTAAACAAAAAGCAACTGCCAGCTGTTAAACGCCAACTCAAGGTTGTTGACGCTCTAAAAACACACGCTGTACATTCCCCGATATTCAAGTGCCAAATTATCACTCGGATGCTAAATTTGCCTCCACTAGAGCTGCCATTGCAAAAAATATTAATGTGTTGGTAAAAAGTGCGCGTGCATGGAGTTCTTCGAACTGGTATGCCACTACAGTGACATGTCCACGGGCAACTCTAGTTCAACTTTTAGTATATAGACCAGTTTTATATACGAAATGCCAAATATTTAATACAATACAAGTGAAATGTTTCTACAACACAAGTAAACCTGAAGGCAATTAAGTTGCACTCAGCCGAATGCGTAAATAAATAAGTTTTTGTAATAAACTTGGCTGAGTTACGTTATTAATTTTGAACATTATAGCCACAGTATACATTTGGGTATCTGTTTAAAAAAATTTTTTTTCCAAAATTCCAATATTTCGTTTACAACGGGCAACTCTATTCCAGCTCTTACCGAATACAAGAAAAATCTTGTTATATATAGGAAATGACTTGTGAGTAAAATAACATGACAAAATAAAAGAGTGTTCTTTTTTCTCTTTAAATCTGTAATTTTAATCTAAAACAATTTGTTTTTTGTCTGATGAAATCAATAAAATAAATATAATTTTATTACACGAGAAATTTTTTTCGCAGACACACTTGAAACCACAAAACGGGGTGCAAAACTGTGCTTTTCCCTTGTTACTAATCAGAGACTGCCATTTGCTTTTTTGAAATGGGCCATAACCCCTTCGAAATATCACATTAGAGATAAGCTTCAACCTAAAAACCACTTTGGATTTGAAAGCAAAAACAGCTTGAAGAACATTAAAAAAATATATTACAGTTTCAGCAATTTCCACGCTCATTGTTTGATGCAAATAGGGTTGCCATCCGTCCTCTTTTCCCCGGACACCGTTCTCTTTTTTTGGGCATCCGGGGCAGTCCTACTTCTTTTTCAGCAAGTTTCCGGGGTTGTCCGGCTTTTTGCACCCTCCTTAAAGTTTTCTTTTTTTGCATTTAAACGTCACAAAATTTATAAAAAAGAGTTTTCAAAAAGTAAAATTTTAATAATCCTTTTTGTATAAAGTTAGTTTTATTATCCCTGATCGTTGCAATGTTTCGAAGTGGCAATTATTTTTAAAATCCGCCGCCGCACAGTGGAACATTTCGCGAAAAGGCGGTCAAAAATATATAACTTTTGAACGGATTTGAATTTCGATACGCGGTTTTTTTTTATAGGTGAGACTATAGGCTTTAAGTTAAAGTAAAAATCTTTGAAATCGAGTAGTTAGAAAAATATTTATGATAGATTTAAAACGCATTTTAGTGTTTTGCTATTTTGGGTACAAAAGTGAAGTACTGAAACTTGTTATAAAAGTTTGTTTTACACACAACATGATATTTGAAGTCACGTTTACAACTTATATATATTAAAAAATTAAAATTTTGTCAGAAAGTGCCAAACTTTGGCCCCTGTGAAATTTCTTATACTAAAGGTCAAAGGCTCATTTCTTAAACAATTTTAAATTAAAATTTAGTTTATTAAGTAGCATAAACAATAAAAAACATTGATTAAATCTACTTTAGATAAAATGGTTTTAACGAAGAAGACGTAAGTTTCTATATTCTATAAGTTCAAAATGGACATTATATGTAAACTTTCATTTGAAACTTGTAAATTTAACTTTATGAAATGTATGTTTGAAATCTTAAAACGATAAATATAACGATTTATTTTTAATTTTATTAAATATTTCTGCTAGGTAGCCTTGATTTTCATCTCCTAGAAGTAGTTTAGCTTCTATATCTAATTCAATAGAGTTGGTTTTCCATTTTTAACGAATATTGAACATATTGGGATCTGATGAGCATAATAAAACAGTAATCAGATCTTCATTAAGAGGAAGGAAATTTTTCTTGTGTTGTGCTCGCAGAAAAGTCTGTAGTCTTTATTTCTTTTTTCTTGCGATTCTTCAGATAGATCTCCTATTATCAGCATATTGTGCTGCCTTAAAACTATCATCTTCTGGAATGGGATGGATTAATTGACTTGATGTCTTTTAGCATATAACGCAGCTTGACAATGATTTTGTATCAGTCAAGCAATTATTCAAAAGTTATTTTGTTTAGAAATCTTTTAAAACAAAAAAGTTATAGATGTTTAAAAATTATTTTAATATTAATCAAGCTTATGGTCGTTTTTTATCAAATTATATTTGGTCTAATTTTTATTCGATATTTCGTTAACAGCTTGTTAACATCTTCAGGAAATAAAAATTATTAAAATTTTATAGACAATTGGTTTTGAAACATGACATTAAAAAAAACTATTCACAATATTTGTTTTTCAAATTCAATACCACATAAAATATTTTTTCAACATTAACAATTTATAGTAAAACAAACTTTTTCAACATTAACAAATTATAACGAAAATTTTTATAACAAATATATATATACATATATATAAACATATATACACATACATACACATATATATATATATATACATATACATATATACACATACATACACATATATATACATACACATACACATATATACATATATATATATATATATATATATATATATATATATATATACACACATACATACATACACATATATATATATACATACACATACATATACATACATACATACACATACACATATACATATATACACATACACATATATACATATACATACACACATATACATACATATATACATATATATATACATATACACATATATATATATGCGCACATATCCACATAGATATACATATAAACACATATACACATACACATAGATATATACACATACATACATACATATACACACGTACATACACATATACATATATATACATACACACATATATATATATATATATATATATATATATATATATATATACATTAATACATATATATACACATACATACATACATATGTACACACATATACACATATATATACATACATACACACATACATACACATACACTCATACATACATACATATACATACATACACATATATACATACATATATATATATATACATACATATACACATATACATACATACATACGGATATATACATATACACATATACATATATACATACATACATACATATATATATATATATACATACATACATACATATACATATATACACATACATACATATACATACATACATACATACATAAATACATACATATACACATACATACATATATACACACATATATACATACATACATACATACATACATAGATACATATACATACATATACACACACATACAAATACATGTACACATATAACTACATATATATCCACACACATATACATGTATATACACCTATATACACATAGGCAATAATTTTAACAATTAGTATAAATTAATATATAACAACAATAATACAATAAATTATCCCTAGCAAATAATTTATTTTAATGTTTAAAAATTAAAAACTTATTAAGAAAGTTCTCATTTGAGCAAAATTATGGAAATGCCCATTTTGAATCACCCTGTTCACGGTGATATAGTTAAAATATAGTTTAAATTTTTTGGTTTCCGAGGTATACAAGTGTCTACTTTCAAATGAAATTTTACAATTGGTGATAGTCAAAAAAATTAGTTTTGGCCGCCGTCTCGCGAAATGGTCCACTGTGCGCCGGTTAAAAAGGTCGACACAGAGTTCTGCTTGTCAGCTGTGTTTTTCATAAAGTTTGTTTTCCAAAAATTGAAGTAAGTTTTGAACAGAAATTATAGTCTAGAAATTGATTAATATTCTAATTTTAGAATGGAAAAACGTAAGTGCATTTGTAACGAAGAGCTAACGAAGAAGTTTTCCTTTATGAAAAGTTTTTTTTTGTAAAAACAACTTTTGGTTGTTATTGTTGTAAGAGCTCGGCTGTTCTCGGAAGTTCTTCCCTGGAATTTTGGTTGTTAATTTTTATGGTGTCATTAATTGTATAAAAATTAGGCTGTTTAAAAAGTGTCCTCTTTTTTCTAGCAAATGCACTACATTTTTTATGCTGCCGTCCTCTTTTTCTCAAAATAGAAATGGCAAGCCTAGATGCAAACAGTCTTGCCAAAGCGCATATATGCACCTCCTACTTTTTTTTTATCGTAAATACTAGTCGAATTCGTGTATTTTGCTCTTGTCTCTAATTAAAAATGAAACATATTCAGCATTTGCATTCCTGTAAGACCATTTTGCATGGAGAGCTTAACGTCCCTAAGGTTTTTATTGCTATTTTTCATGCAATTCTTAACAAGAACTGGCATATTTAACTTATAAACTATTAATTAAGTAGCGGTTATATTTTCATATTGTACTTGAATAACTAACGCATTAATTTGAAATTTTAAGATCATAAACTCATTAATTTAACTATTTTTAGTGAAATATACCTGAATCTTGAGGTCATTAAGGATAATTTTTTGCATTTATCAGAGCAGTTTTTAAACAAATTTTTAAACAAGCAGTTTTATTGAAGGTCACCAACAAAACCATCATGTTTAATATACAAAAAGTGGAAGGAGAAAAAGAAGAAACGATGCCGCCTTTGAAGCACATCTTCAATGAAATTGGCATCATATGACAAACTAAAGGCTGAAAGCCAGAAACCATAAGATTTTACAAGCTCACAATATTAACGAGTCGCAAAAACAAAATAAAATGCAAGTAAATCTTTAAAGTAAATGCCTGATGATATTAAGAAAACTTATGAAAATACCAAAACAGCAGGTGTTTTTTGGAACGAAACAAATTACAAGATGATGCAAAATTACAAAAGTAAAAAATGTAAACGTGAATAAGTGAAAAAAGAAAAAAATAATAACAACAATAAAATCAGTTTTTGTGTTAAACTTACCGAGACAAAACTGCACGCACTATAGGCGGCTGCTATCGAGGAGGCTGAGTGTCCCATAACTTTTTTAACGGAGTCCGTTGAAACAAAATATGTCAAAACAACGACAAACGTTAAAATAAATTCTACACCAAAACGTTCCCAGGCTGCTAAAGAGGCACTGTGAGATATGGCAGCCTGCAAATTG